>CM054112.1:137233810-138483810 GCA_028673005.1 Tanypteryx hageni | reverse complement strand
GGTCTGGCGGATAAAGTAATTGTTTGCAAGTCAATACACTCTCCCTCTCTCGCTCTCTCTCTCTCTCTCTCTATCTGGCTGGGGCTCTCTTACGTAAGCCTAAATGTCGCCATCCATCAAACGCGTTATAAGGGAGGTTTTCGTAATAACCTATTTAGAGGGAGGAGGAGGTCGTCCTAATTGAGGTTCTTTCGCGTTACTACGCCATTTAATTAGAATTTTAGCTGTTTCAAGGACGCACGTAAGAGTAGGCGGGTGGTAGCAGTCTTTAAATATGTTATTATTAACCGTGTAAAATAATGAATTTGATAATTTTTATTGCGCCTTGATAGAAGATAATGATCAAATGCTGATTTGGAGCTTTCATTGCTGCTAAGAAAAATATCGAGTTGTTTTCATTTAAATCGATTATTTTATTATTACTTCTACGCAAACAGCGTTGAGGATTTTAAAATCTTTTCTCCTGGATTTTAATCGCATAAAACTATCAAATGACTTATAAAACTGTAAAACACTTTTGTTCAGATTATATAAATACTAACCCGATTATGAAATTAAATTCTGTTAAGAATATTTGAAGCCTATGCGTATACTAACGCTTAAAGCATACATATGCTCTTATATTCAGGAATAACATCTTTACAATAACGTAGCTATAAGTATAATTAATATTGAGCTGAAAGCCATTCGTTGTATTTTGTGGATGTTGTGTTTTATTTAGAAAGATATCTAAATCCCTTTGTTCCGTGAGTTTTTACGCGTATTTCTTTCTCTGTAAATTAGATTGCTGCAGATCCGCCTCATTGCGCCCCGCTTTTGTAATGGCTATCAGTTCATTTGGGACTTGGGGGCGAGATGGGATACAGAGGGAAGGGGTGAAAAAGATTCGAAAGGACATCGCCAAGAGTTAAAGGGAATTCAAACGTAATGAAAACGGGTTCAAATCCGGCACTTCAAAGCCATTAATCAAATCACCTTTACGCAGGAATTCAGCTCTCCCAAAGGCTGTTTCATCGGACACCGGAGTGTGAAATTGATGGCCGCCGAGACCTCAAATAAAAGGGAAGGGACAGCGAACACGAGGATGGTTGAAAAGGGGAAGAAGGGAGAGTGGGAGGGAGGGAGGGGAGAGAAGAGTAGGCAGCGAGGATTAGAGAGTCAGGCAGAGGTGGGAAGGAAAACTGGAAAGAAGTCTTCAGTATTGGGCTTCAGATTAAGCCCTCGCCCCTTCTCTCGCCCGCTTCTGCTCCCTCCCGCCCTCCTTGAAGTCCGATTCAACTTGTGCTAATTGCCGACCCGGCTAAAATATTCCACGCAGGAATTTGAGAGCAGGTCTGCATATCCCGCGCACCAATGAATATCAAAGAAAAGAAGAATGGGAGACGGGACCTGAGGTGTCCCCTGTTTGCGAGCAGGCGGCCGCAATGGAAAAGGAGCGGGAGACGGAATTGGGAGCGGGGATCGAGGCGGTAGGGATGGGAAGAGGAGGTTCGCGAAGGGGGAATGCAACGCGAGCGATGAAGCGAGTTACGAGGTATGGCGGTCGAAAGCGTTAAGGGGTGAGGGTGAGATAGAACAATTTTCCGAGTTTTTGATGTTGAGGAAGAGAAATGGGTTTTCGACGGTTTTTTCATAGTTTGCTGATCTGCTCCCGTAGCATTAGGGAATAAATAGTTGGAAAAATTCGTGCTTTGAAGGTTATACTCTAACATTTAAATGGATTAGAAATTTTTTATTCTCTTTAATGTTCAAGCTTAGATGGTGCTTCGCTCGGCACAGTGTTTCTTTAAAAAGATCATAATACAGAAGGCCCTTATCGCCTTAGGAGGAATGATAGGAAATGTCATCTAAAGCTATTAGTACTGTATTAATCTCAAAATTATGTCACTAAATCGAAACAATTGAAAATCAACGACTAGTTTCTAGAATGTTAGGTGTAGCTAGAATAGAAATTAACTGAAAAGGGGCTTTTTTTGCATTTACAAACATACTAACACTGGATTACCCAGTTACATCTTAAGTTTGTCATATTTATGAGCTAAATTATAACGTATAGATGTTGATTAGTCATCCCTGAAGAAAGGTGATAAGTGATAATATTCTGATACCTTTTATGACTGAAAAATTTGTATTTTCTGGGTGTAAATTTACTGGACGTTTCCAAAGGTAAAGGAAATCGCTTCATCACTCTGAGTTTCTTAGGCCTCATATAGGAAATGTTTTACTCGCGATTAAATCAGTTCATTTTATTACTTTATCAATTGCATGACATTTAAAAAAGACTCAAGCTTTGTATGACGATATCAATTATTTTAAAGGTAAAGATTTCACTTTTGTAATTTATGGTTAGAATCAACCAGTTCAGCATAGTAGAAATACGAACGAAAGTCTTCTACTCGGTGAACTTCAAAAGCAGATGCTCTCTTCTTTCTCTTCAACTTTATCGCCATTTAAGGATGGTGGCAGTTGCTTGTATCCGCGCTTATTCTGCATGACATAGTATGTAGATTTAAATTTTTTTCTTGTTCTTCATCCCAAACTACATGGCAGATTTCGCGCACGATGCATATTCACGACGCTTGCCTCGCGGTTGTAATCGGCGGAGGTCGCGACGTGGGGATGGAAATGGCCTCGGGCGTCTCTAACGCGACGCGTCGCTATCTTAATCCAATGGAAAACGAACGCTACCCGGCCATATCGCACGCGCAGCGCCGCCCATGTTATCTTAAAGTTTCTACTTATTCAAAATTAACTACTTTATTTCGGCGAGAAACCTATCTGATTATCATTTTGACAGAACTTTCTTAATTTGCCGCTTACGTTAGTTAAAGCTATTTTCCGAAACCTTACTTTTCTCTTTCGCGTACGACTAATTTTAGGCGTTAGCATCGTGAAAGCAGATGAAGTGAGATGAATGTCTGCCACGCAAAATCCAACGTTATGGCGTTGCAAAGTAACTTGAATGTCTTCTATTTTTTATATTTTATAATGAAGAGGTTTAACGCAGGCAGCTGGAGGGAATGTATTTCATAAGGTAGCTGACTAGACTAGAAAGGGGATAAAGAATGGTCTTTTGACGTAGGCCGTGAAATATAATACATTTATGTGTGCGTTAGTATATATGTACCAGTAAAACTGACGGTAATTAATACAGTGAGCAAAGGTAAATCGAATTATATTTATTTTGCTTTCTGAATATGCTCCAGCTTTGATAAACCTCATCATAAGGATTTGTCTCCATATTCTTCTGTCGTTTTCTCTCTCCACTTTCTTATCTGCTGTTCTAGCAAATCATTAATTTAATCAACTTATGTTAGATAAAGAAAATCAATAGTATAATATAAATAAGAAATAATAAAATAAAATTAGTGAAAAGTAGATTATGGTTCAACAATTCCACAAATTAAACTTCATTAATTAATTTATTAAGAATAAGTTTTAATAACAAATTCGAATGAGAGTGGGTTTAATTAGTCCATAATCTCAAGTTAGACTAAAATGCGATTTATTAAATTTACCATTAATTAAATGAGAATGGAGACTATGGTGAAGATGATTTTCACAACTTTTAACAAAATGTATCAGTTTCAAAAATTAATTTTAAATATAATTATACACGAATCATCGAGTCAGTTAGGGATGCATTTGTTCTCTACCTGCAACACGTTTTTCTTTTGGCCCTACATTAGTGTTATACATATAGGGTGTTTTCAAATTCATATCTCAACATAAACAAATTTGAGTATAAAAATTTAAAAGTAGGCTACACCGATTCCTGTGTTAATGAACGAGATGAAGGGCATTTTCTTGAAATCTTCTTGAGGAAAATCAAAATTAGGTTACAACAACACCAAAATTAAGATGCGATTGATGAAAGAATCGTGTTTCCCCTCTTTGTTATTACTAAGATATGGAGAGTCATATAGCTACACAATGACAGAAAAAATGTACACGCACATACACAGTAGGGAAGGAAACATTATACCGAGAGAGGGCAAGGAACCTGAGGGACTGCGGAAACTGCGTGTGTAGAGGATAGCGGCGCGTTGTGTTCCACTGGTGGCAATGTCTCTCTATCTCGTCTCTCAAGGGTGCCGCAGGATCGCACTGCCTGAGGGGGAGAGAGCGTGTCGGCGTCGGAGGTCCTTTTATTAGGCCCTCAGGGAGTGGCTGAGGGAAGAGGCAAAGAGAGAGAGGGAGGATGGAGACGCACGCGCTCACATACACGCACGCACGCACACACCCACATTGAAGATCCCGAAGCGTCCCCCCCCCCTCCAAACGAAAGAATAAGGAAGTGCGTAAGATGGTTTGGCAATGGAGAAGAGACGAGGAATATGAATAGCTTATGATAAAGAGGGTAAAAGAAGAGAGAAAAGAGTCGCCGTGAGGAATAAAACGGGAGGAATTTATTAAGATGTCTTGTGAGGAATCTGGCGGGCATTTTCGAAAGAGTTCTCTCTTTCAAGTTCTAGCGGAATAGTGATTGGGAAAGTGAGAGAAAGGGAGAGTGATCATGGGAGGCGGAAGAAGAGGAACTGAGGATTGTAAGGATTTGCGAGCAGAAGGAGCAAAGTAGGAAGGAGAGATTAAGGAAGAGATGACAGGTTCCCTCCTCAACGAATGAAGTGAGTGACGCGGGAGTAAAGATGAAAGAGTGACGCGGGAGTAAAGATGAAAGAAAGATGCGGGGATTGGAGGAAGACGAGGAGAAAGTGGTGGTTGGCGATAAAAGGAAGAGAAATTTCCGCGGAAAGAGAGAAAATATTTAAGAAGATGGAAGAGATGAAGATATTGCGTGGTGAAAGGACACTCTTTGAAAAAATGGATTTGCGACAAATAAATGAGGGGATGAAAGTAAAACAACGCGGGACTAGAAGCTGAGAAGAGAATAAGTTAAATGCCTCTGAGCTGTTATTTTTTAGAGAGACTGTAACGTCGTGATGCTGAGTCAATGGACTCATAAAGCACCGAGGTAAGGTCCTCCGATAAATTTACCGAGTTTTTATCCTAACTTTCTTTCCTTTTCCAATTCTGTCTGTTGAACGCTCTTTCAAACCGTTCGTCATAAAATCTCAAGACTTACATTTTATTGAATTTGGCCATTTATTCCGGTGTACGATCATTCTACTATCTATCATTCTCGTCGAGTCACTGACATCCTATATATTAATTTTGTACTAAAAATGCGTACGTGCATCACGCTATGACAGGTATGTAGATATAAACGTGGAAGGATAAGGAAAAATCCGAATACCATGGAATGTGGAACAGTTATGAATTAATTAATTCTTCAAAATAAACGTAATCCAATAAGAAATAGATTGCATCGTAACTTATATCCATAACATTCCTTTAGTAAATTATTCGCAGTTAAGATACGAATCTGACCTTGGACAGTTGTGCAGCCGAAAGAACAAACAGTAAGTATATTTTTCTAGAAGAGAGAATTTGAATCCATGCTGAATTAGTTTAAAAATTCGATTTATATCAGAAAAACATTTTTTCAAGAGTTCTAAAATGACTATTTCTGATACCATGAAAACGACTCCAATGCTTTTAAATTGGAAAGGGAAGCGAGTGAGAGGAATAAAAAATCGTATTTAGTACCTTGAAATGAAGAAAGGAGAAGAATGAGAGAAAGCTATTATTTTCAATTTTACGACATGATTCGATTACTTCCATATCTAATATATAAATTTGGAATAATTCCTTTCTTTATTTTAACGCAGAAATTTTTGTTTGTCAGAGTAGACACTTTCCTATATAGCCGGAATTTGCAATTACAATCAACAAAGTTCAGGATAAAAATCTAAGCTATTTAAGTCAAATTAACTTTTCTCCAAACAACTAAACGAGTTTTGCTTAAATTTATATCTTTTTCTATTTTCTATAATTTTATAAATGCCACCATGAATTAACTCTCAAATAATACTGTACTCCAACTATAGCGCAAATCTAATTGCAATATCTGAATTAACGCTACTTATAATAGAGGGATTCTTTACTTTTGCTATGCAATGTGATGTCTTCGCGCGTTACATGAATAATTTCGAAAAAAAGAACTAGAATTTTTAGTCAAACGCCTCCCAGCAACAAAGTGCAAAAATTGCGAAATTTTGGCAAAACTTTTAAAATGACCATCTATTTAAAACAGCTATATTCACGCACTGCCAATGGTGTAAGCCCCGATAGTAATAATAATCACGCGAAGGGTGAGGGAAGGAGAAAGAGAGGAAGAGAGATTGATTGATTTGGTCTTTATTTGAAGCGAGATTGAGGCTAAGAAGTCCCATCTTCCACCAAACCACTCGTCATGAAACATATACAATAATACATAGAACATTATGTAAATACAAGTAATACAAGTATTGGAAAAGAAAAGATGTAATTTTGTGGGAAAAAATAGGACTGCTGAATAATGAAATCCATATAAAAACCACTTCAGGAGGAGAGGGGCTGGTGTGTGTAAAGGATAACAGCGAACTAATCACTGGTAGCTGTCGAAAAAACTTGTTAAGATAACAAAAAATTGATAATTATAACTGATTTCGGTGCGTGTCAATTTTGATGGATATAAGGTCCCTTTCGGTGTCAGATGAAATACAATACCGTGTAATACGGGGTTCGAGTGTGGAATATCCTTCCTTGGACCCGATGTGTGGGTATAGTAGATACAAAACAAGGTCTGACAGTATAAAACCTCTTAACTCCCTTTTCAAAACACTGGAGTGGGTTCATGCCTGTAAAAATTAATGTTATTTAACCCTTCTTTTTATTCCCTTCACCGTTATTTCCAAATTAAAAGCGACTCTTCAACGGGCAGACGTGATTCTATCAAGGTTGGCAAATATGTACCTCACCATTCGGCGGGAGAATGAATTTTAAGATTGTGAAATGCCTCGTTTTCCGGCTGGAGCATGATATTCCTAAGGTTGGAAAATGCCTCGTCATCTGGCGGGAATGTCATGTTCTTTAGGCTGGAAAATGTCTCGTTATCTGGTGGGAGTATGATTCAATATTACCTGTAAATTTTTCAGTTCAGTTTTTAGTCCTTTTTCCTATCTCCTACTACCGCCACATACAAAATGCAATTAACAATGCAACGGACACTCTACTTTTATTATAATCATATGTTTTGAGGGTTTTTACTAAGCCGTTGGGAATGTTCCAAAAATATGTTTAACGATCTTACCATTGGCGGAAAGAGCTGATTCTTGATTATTCTTTCAGAGTGTTCATCGTCTCTTGTATTCTCCTGATCTCTGCCATACGCGACGTTCTTTGTGCTTTTAGTTTCTTTAAAACATATTAGTGGTTACCTTATTCCTGCAGATATTCCTGTTAATCCATATATCTGGAGCCGGTATACTATAAATGCTTAGAAGGATGTCGGATGACATCATTTTCACCCGGCTGGAAACCCGAGAGCACTTCATCGCTGTAAATACCTAGTTTTCTGTTTTTGACTCGCGTAAAATTGGACGAAACGTAAAAAGCTCAGCATTTCACGTTTTTATCTTTTTCCTTTTGCGTGTAACTGCCCCGGTCCGCTCAAATTAAAAATTCTTCCAATGTTGCCATATAAACTTGGAAAAACAAGGAACTTAATTTTCTTACGAATTCATAGCTCTAATAAGAGTGGTAGAAGGGAGACTCATCATCATCAATTCCTTTTTAATGCCATAAAATTTGTTGATTCGGGGATTGATTCCATCTCCTTCTTCCAGGAAATTAAGCTCAGAATGTTGGGTAACCATTGTCATTCAGCCGTTTGTAGAGCTTAATTCAATTCTCCTTTCATCTACGACGAACCCCAGCTCGTTATCCGAACAGCCTATGGGTTTACTAATTTGATGTTTTATCGTATTTTTATGAATCTTTTAAAATAATTCTAACTGAAGTTATTCATTTCATTAATACCGTTGAAATACTTAAATAAATGATATGTATGTAGCTTTAAAGGAGGGTTAACGTATTTTTATATTAGAAGAAATGAGTGTTAAGTGTTTTAAAGGATGAAGAACAAATACAAAGGAGAGGGAGGAAACTTAGTGCTTTAAAAGCACAAGTGCATAAAAAACGAAGATTAAGCATAAGAAAGAATATGAGGCCTCATATACCATATAATGGAAAAAGTTCTTGAGGACGTGTTACGGCAGTTAAGCTATCTTGATCGGTAGCATAGGGCGTCAAATTCATGAGGATGTTCCATGCTCTTAGTGAGCTCCGGGCTATTAAATATCCGCGTGAATTTGCGACCCTGCTTCCTACTGATGATGATGGCTTAACTATCGAAATACTTACTTAAAAACTTTTTCCATTATGGAGTTTAAGGTTGTATAACCTATCTCGATATGCAAATCATACTCATAGTTCCTTTTATTCAAAAGAGAAGAGCGTCTGATAGGGAAAAAACACGCTTAGATTACAGTATGTGAAAACGAATGGGGCAAAGAAAGGATAAATAGAAAGCTAAACATTTTCACTGTGTAAGAAGCAAGCCTTCAGTATCATAAATTTCTAAAAAAAACAAAACTTTTTCTGGGTGAAAGATATTAAAGATTATGACACCTACGTGTAATTGAAAAAAGCAGACCATTAACTGTTGCAAAATAGACTTCTCACCAGTTAAATAATTGATACGTGAAATAGTAAAACGTTGTTATTGTAGGTTTAACTATGATTAAGAAAAATAATTTTTAAGCTGAAATAATTGCCAAGAAAAATAATTCCTAGGGAGAAATTTATATGAAACTAATGAGGGGGGAGATAATTTCATTTTAAGCAAAGGGTAAATAAAACTGAAAGAGTCGATGGTTCCAGATCTGCTAAAATAAATGCAGGTGGAATCCACTTTCATAGGTGAATAAAGATGCTTTGAGTTATCTGCTTACGTGACGGAGAACCGAGGATCGATATATTTCTTCAATACATTGATTTATTTAGGTAGAAAATAAGGTGTTACGTGAAAATTGGAACTATGACTCTGAAAATAAAATTGTACGAACTAAAAATAAAATATTTGCCTATATTTATTGGTCAATTTTAGCAGCCAAAATATAAGATGGACTTGCTTCTTTCCATTCCGTGGAAGTATTTCCTCGATAAAAACCTATTTCAACCGAATACGCTCTCTCGACTTAACACCGAGTATAATTCCACTGAATTTAGTTTCAAAAGTCAAATCTCCGTATTGCATTTCTTTAAATCATAAATCAGGATAAAAATTTAGAAATATAAATGAAATTGATTTTTTAATAAGAGATTTATGGAATAAATTTTTGTATCAGTGGAAAATTTTCCATTTCGGAAGAAAAAATAAGAAAATAAAACAATCAGTAACAATTTCTCTTTTAATGATCAATTCTATACGACATAGATTCTATTGCACTGCAATACCTTTTAACCACTATTGCTTCGATGTGATAGAATTAAAATTGGCCTTTAGATAAATATTTGCCATTTTTACATAATTACTTGAATATAACTATTTTTACATAGAAAGAACAATAATTAAGTATTTTAAGAGAACATGAAGCAATAAAGAAACAAATAATGTTACTGAAGGCAAGAAAATTTGGAGAACCATGTAAACATAGAATTGTCTAAGGACAGATTATTAATTTTGATGGTACGTCCCTCTATGGCAAAAGAGATACGACTTGTTGAAACAAATTACAAACGTTATCTTCTTTCTTGATGAACCAGACTTGTGCTGTTTAAAAATCACTTTAAGCCTAAAGAAGAATTTCAAAGTGAGTTTCAGATGATCACGAGAGGTTGGCATCTTTAAGATAAATATGAGGATAATATACGCAGGCCTAATCATTTCTACGTAAACTATATTCAGCGATAGCTATAAAATTATCCACCCTACTAATACAAAGTATCCCTTTTGTATTTCATAGCATAGATTATTATTCAAAAGGACTCGACGACGTAACCTTAACCTTACTCCCTAACTCTAATTTTGATGATAAGCAGCATGCGATGCTATTGGCTACGCCCATCATTTATCGAGAGCCCACACTTACTCTTCAAGCACCCAATCTTTCATAAAGCCTACCATCGCTAGCAGAAACCCGTCCACCGGAAGATACCGGGCCTTTTTAGAAGTCTATTTAATGGAAGTATTTTTTCTCGTACCAAAGAAGTTGGCCACATGAAAAGTACTTTATTTTGGTTGGATGTGTGCATGAACGCATATTCATACATACGTACGTACATCTACATATGCATAAGCGCACAAACACACTATAGTTTGAATATATACATATATATGTGCATTTGCACACATGTATATTCATGGACACCCAAAAAGGAGGCGCGAATTCCGATCGCAGATAGCGAAGCGACGGATTGACAGTTGATTGAGATTGAGATTCTTCGGCGAATATTTATTAGGACGGGAGATATGATTCGGCGAGAGTAAAGCCATTAAAGCGGGTGAATGAGGGAATGGGTTTATGATACGCGAGCGTATCAGAAGGGGATACAACAACTAGAGGAGGGAAGGGTTGAGGTGGATCTAAAGGGAAGGAGAGATAGGGAGCAAGAGAGAGAGTAGAAGGGTGGAATGAGAGTGAAATTTGAGACAAAAGGCTTGAGCAGTTTAATTAACCAAGAACGATCCTTCTCTTCATTCCGGAGAGGCATTTTGAATGAGATCTGGTCTTTACTCCGTCCCTAACTAATAGAGGGGCTTTGTTTCTCCCTTTTAACGGGTTTCAATAAAACAACGGGACGAGACAACGAGTTCGAGTTGTTTAATTAGCGATTCTTTTGTTGCGTTGTTCGTTTTGTCTCCAAGTGGCCATCGCTGCCACTGCCAGCCTGTCCTGGTGGACAAGAAAACATTAACGAGATGCGCTAAAACTTTGACACTCATTACGCCCCAATTGGTTTCATCGGAAAAAAATATTTCCATATCAGAAATGGCATGGATGCCATTAACGCACTTCAATTCGTTATTACGTAATACATATTATCATAATTTTTGTGTAAATTTAAATATGGTTTGCAAATAATAACTTGTATTGATTTGTCACAGAGATAAAAGTAAAATATCCGTTGCAGTAAACGAAGCGAGTAAAAGCTCTTTTTAATGGGAACTGAATTTGTTAATCATCAGCAGCATAGGTAGTCTGTCCGTAGACAGGTCCGTTATTTTTCTTTATTAGGCCTGTTCTCCACACACACACATATTTTCCACTCTTCTTCATGTCTTGATAACTCTCTTTTTCTTTCAAGTCGTCTACCAGCTGAAACTTTTTTCTTTTTCATTCCAGTGTTCCTCATCAATTACATTTCAAATATCTATTGTGATTTAAATAAATATATTACTTTTCACATTCGCAACGTAGTAACACTTAGTGAAACTATTTCAACTGAGGTTTACACATAAATAATTTAAAGGGCCAGTTTATCGGCACATATATGCCACATTCAAGAAAGATAAAGCCCGATTATTTTAATCATCTGTTTGAACAATCCTGTAAACTCGAAATTGTAAGCATTATTTTATATTCTTCTTTTAGGGTTTTGGGTGAGGTTATGTTTGAAGGAATATTAGCTACTCTCCTGTAGTTGTATGCGATAGTAGAAGAAATCTCACGGAAAGATGACGCCGAAAAAGTTGGAGAACTGAAAGGAGTTTGAAGCACTAATTCAAGTTTCAAGAAATAAATCTACCAGAGAAGAAGTATGGATGGAAAAGTTGAGCCAATGGAAAACAACAGATTAACGAAATGTTCCATGAATGTTGCCAATTTTCTCTTTTTGCGATGCTGTGTAAGTGGATTATTTTGCGTGAGCGTTCGCAAACACTCAATAATATATTTACACCGTACGGTTATTAATCCGTGCTTAATAATAGGACTAACGATTGTGCATTGGATTTTCCTTTGCATGCCGAGATTAATTAAAATAAACTATGGTGCGGTTTGCTGAATTATTATGAGCTTTATAATGATCAAATAATTTTTCTGTAATTATGTTTAATATTAGATTTTTGAGAATTTTCCGAAAGTTTTTCAAGAATTCCTCTTTCAAATTTTCCACGCAGTATTTTGATGAAACTGCTTTAAATGAGAAAAATTAAGGTTAATACTGAAATAAAATTGTATGGGGATAGAAAGTTCACGTCTGTCAAAAAAGTAAACATTTTTACGTAAATATAATTGACGAAGGAAGGTGTTTTGGTGCCCCTGGTTAAATATCAGGTGGGGACCTTATTTTATTTCAACATCACGACATTATTTATATAATGGGAAAAAATGCCGTGTTTTATTTAGTGGCGTCGTTGGCTCTCCTTTTCTGCCAGCCTTAATGTACATGTTATAATGAAGTTAAATTTCGTATGTACCACATTTTACGCAATTTTATTACTTTTTATCACTCCCATTTTCCTTCCCTGGAAATATATAGATTATAAGCTTCTAGCATGATTGAGAGGAGGAATGCATGCGAAGTTGTAGGTTTACGGTCAGAATGTTCGTCTTCGCCGCTGGAGGTGCCGATTCGATTTATATCCAATGTAGTTCTTTGACCGATGTGTACTGAGTTATATCTCTCAGTATCTAATAGTAATGTCGAACCTTTAACGACTATGTAAATTTAAAATATTCAAACGGTAATCATGAATATTCATTACTGATATAAAAGTCATTTATCAGAATTCATAACAATATATTTAAATTTAAGAACAAAGACTAATTTTGGATTGTAATTTTTATAACGACGCTAAAAATTTGAAACATATACATATTATATTATAACTCCCATGTGTGCGACTATCTTGATTTTTGTCGTACATCTAAATGGACATAAGAAATTAAATCTTGTACACTCTTAAATTTTTGGAATAAAAATCTAGAATCTTGGAAAAGCGCTCCGGATTCTATTCCAGGAACTTTTTTCCCCATTTTATTAATACTTGAACGAATTCAAGGTATTTTTAATTCACATTTTGAAATATCCAGATACGATCTCGGCACTTAAACATCTCTGTAAGAAAAAACAAAGTTTACTTTCTTTGCTAAAAGGATTCAAATCCATTCCAAGTAATCCTAAACATTAAGTTTTAATCTCATAAAAGGCCCATTCTTCATGCCTTCAATAGTGAAATAAATTTAAGTACAACTACCACTTCCTCCGCTAGTGCCGTATGGTTTGGTTTGCATTAAAGTTTTATTTATTCAAGCACACCATTTGTTTAAATTTGGATTGATAATTCAGCTTCCATCAGTATAAATTATGTAAAATTATCTCAAAGCTACAGTTTCCTTTAAAATCCCACAACTATTAAGTAAATCTAGTTGAGTACAATATCATTATATTAACATATAACTCCAAAAAAAAATTAATTTGACCAAAACCATGGCCTCATCTAAAACTTTGAATTAGATAACATAGTATTTGAACGAAACTTTGATTTTTGCTTATAAAAAAAATTATTTTTAAAAAGAAATTTGACTTACTCTATCATAATACATAATAGATAAAATGACTAAGGTAACACTGACTATTTTGTAAAATTTTCTCTTAAACTGAAATGCTTGAATGCTGACGCAAATTTTAATAACTAATGAATTTGTTAATAAATGAAATTAGTACTTTTAAATATACATTAGATGTCATATGGATTGCATTCTTGGACGGGGAAATTACATTTTTCTTCTTAATCCCTGCAAACGTATTTATTCTATCTCCAGTAAAAATTAAATAAAAAACTATTCATTAAAATATTCTAACTAAACGCAACAAAGCAGTTGGCGCTCCAATAATATTATTATTAAAAATTATTTTTAAATTTTAATATTTTTTGTAATATAGTCTATTTTTTAATCATTCCCGATTAAATTTGCTTGGGTGAGATCTTTTAAAGTAAATATTACATAAAATTTTAATCATGAGAGATTGATATTTTTATTTTTCTTACTTTAATTAAAATATTAAAATTTCATAAATTGTAAAAGATCTTATATCTTAATATATAAAACAGAGTGGATGTATATTTGTATGTCCAAAATGTTTAACCCACTTCCATAAGACCTAGAAAGTTAAAATTTGGCACACTGGTAGATTTAGCCCACAATTGTCAGGAAAAATCCGAAACCCCGAGACTTTGGATTTTAAGGATCCGAGATCGGGGTTCCAAATTCTCCGGAAAATCCACTCCGTAGAGGAAGAATAGCCAACGCCAAGATAATGGGTACAAATGGATTCATGCCTAAAAATAGTCTATGAATACTTTTAAAGTGAGTCAAATGATTTTTCACGAATATTAGAACATTGTTATCTTTTACCATTAACATTGAAAGATTTATTGCAACATCAATCGATACATCTATTGACATTTGTTCGGTAACCAAGATGTTTTTTATTGTTTACGTTTTGACTAATAGTATTGACATAATCCACATAACTTTATTGCTGCTTTAAAGGCTTCGGTGCATCTAGCCATGTGAATATTAAGTGAGGCGTTAATGCGTAATTATATAAATGGTAAACCTTTACAATACAATACATAAAATAGTAAATGTTAATGTAAGCATCGCTTGCGTAATTGAGGACTGGGGAACGTTTGGTAAAGTTTGAATCTTTTTTTGTGGGGGTTCCGCCCCCAAACCCATGAACCAGCAATTCAAAACTTATGGTACCCAACAGCAAAAGAAAGTAAATTTCAAAATTTATTGTATTATTTTTATTGTAATATGACATCAATAAAAATAATAAAAATCGTTTGCAACTTAAAAGAAAACTCTTTCCCGAGCGAAGCCGGGCGTTTCTGCTAGTATATTATAAATAGCTGTTTCTTACATAGGAAATAGGAGAATATAAATGTTTAAGTACTCCTAGAGAAAGGAATTTCATCTACAATGGTAACGAGTTCAATGATTTTAAATAGGAATTGCTAATCTGTATTATAATAGTAACTATATAATGCTTTTAAGAGCTATTTTTAAAGAAAAATCGCTTATGCAGGGCCGTGCTTACCATGGGTGCAATGTGTGCATTGCACAAGGGCGGCTAATTCTAGGGGGCGGCAGTGAGCAGCAACTTTCAAAAGTTTAAGGCTGGTACAGACTTGAGCACAAACCGCCTACATTTATTGCTTTCGTTTTTTTGGCGGATTGGAAAAAGCCGAACCTAAACCGAAGATCGCTACTTCCTCTTTTTCTCGCGCATCCCTGTGGCACATTGGCAGCTGGTTGGAAGCAGTGTCGTTCTAGGCCCCAGCCATGGTAAAACACGTAGGAGGGGGTCTCCTTTTTCCGTGGGTCTCCTTTGGCCATCCTCCGCAACACGAGGGTTGCGTGTCCATTACGCCACTGATTGGGAGTGTTTATGACCGTATTTTCATGTGTTTTGAGACGCAAGATGAAGAAGGCTGCCTTCCTGTAAATTGCTTTGGAGCGACAGAGTTGTCTTATGAATGACAGCAAATAGGAGTAATGTCCCAATCTTCTGTGAAATCTTCGTAATAGGGATATTCTGGGTGTTCAAAATAGAATGGCCGAAAATAGCAACTTCTTATAAGTTACTCTTTTATATTCTATTTCCCGCTCGGAGCAAGCCTCTAAATTTCACGTATTCCTACCGCCAGGCACCTTGTGGCTTGCTAAATGTTTTAAATATTCCTAGTCCTCAACATGAAAGTCTTCAAAGGCTATATTTCTTCGCAAGATAGTAATTTTTCTTCAACCCCACCTCAGGCTATAACTTTTTAGTCTTAAAAGACTTTTTTGAGAAAGGATTTTTAAACATAAATCCCAGTGCTTTCTTTGTGCCATGTTCTACTCACACTCTTAACCTCGTTGTGAATGATGCTGCTAAGGTTATTAACGAATCAATCAATTTCTTTGTCACAGTTCAAGAAGTGTATAATTATTTCTCTTGTTCTTCGCACCGATGGCAGGTTATGAAAAAACTTAAATATTCTGAAATTAAAACCACTCTGTGACACAAGATGGGAATGCAGGATTGAAGCTATAAAGCCATTAAGATTCAATTTACCAGAAATTTACGACGCGTTGTTTTCAATGTTTTCAGATAAAAATCGTGACTTGAACACAAAACAAATGGCACAATCCCTTGGCATGAAAATTCAATCATATAAATTAATTTGTTCTGTAGTTATTTAAAAATTTTATCGAGAGTTAACGTAGTCAGTAAAATCATGCAAGATTCTAGTTTAAATATTCACAAATGTATTGATGCGTTAAAAGATCTCATTCAATATTTTAGTCAGTTAAGATCTGACAAATGTTTTAATGAAATTTTGATCACTGTCGGAGAAATTGCAGAAAATTTAGACACTGAACCTAAATTTCCAGAAGTAGCAGTCCTTCGACAGCGAAAGAAGAAAAGAAATTTTGATTATGAATCACCTGATGAGACGAGATCAGACGCAAAGCAAAATTTTAAAATACGCCTTTTCGAAATTTTAGACACCACAATTTCTTCTGTTATAGAAAGTTTTACCCAGCTAGAGGATCATAACAAAACTTTTCATTTTTTATACGGTATCCGTAATTTCAATAAATTAAGCCAAAAAGATAAACTGAAGTTTTGCACAGAGATCAAACTGAGTGATGCTATAACAAATGAATTTAATATCAGCAGAATAGATTTTTTGAATGAATTAGAAATTTTGAATACATTTTTGGCTCCTAATATGATTGAGATTTTAGAGTATATGGTAGAAAATAATCCACCGACAACATTTCCAAGCATCTCAGCGGCACTATGTATATTATGGACCCCTCCTCTTACCATTGCGTCTGGAAAAAGGTCGTTCTCTAAATTAAAAATAATAAAAAATTATTTACGATCATCCATGACACAGGATAAGCTTTCATCTTTATCTGTTATTTCTATAGAATATGAGCTTTGCCAGAATTTAGATATAGATGATGTCATAAACCGCTTTTCTAATATTATAACTCGCAAAGTAAGTGTTTATTAAAGTAACGTTTTTGATAAAATGTAACCATGTTACCAAAAACCATGTAACTGTTTGTTGTATATGATACCATTTTAATTTTTTGCTCAGAATTGTTAAAAATATATTAAAATGTTAATAATGTATAAGTTAGTAACTAATAGATACGTTAATATAATTTTTATGAGTTTGCATCTACTATTCCCCCGAGCTGTAATATTTTTTTAAAATTAGTTGGGGGCGGAAAATTCTACTTTGCACACGGGCGGCACATACCCACGGCACGGACCTGCGCTTATGTATTCGGTTTGTCTGTCCATCTGTCCGTTCGTCACATCGGGTAATAGCTCTGCAGTCCCGCAATTTGTAGAAGCCAAATTTTCAGTCCAAATTGAGCTATACGATGCCTATACGTGGCATAAATTTTGTAGTTCTATGATCAGTTTCTGGGAAGTAATCGATGTCTTCTTCCAACCTCTCAGTTTCATTTCTACCCCAATAACATAATCATGAAATCGGTGCAGTGCATTATAAATTTGCACTTTTAAATTAGTTAAAGTTAAGATATGAATTCGGGGCATAAATATCTCTATAACTGAAAAACAGGTTTATATTTTTTGAAAACAAAATTCAATTCTGTATCGAATGACAGCGAACAATTGCTTACAATCAAAGTAGAGGAAAACTTGGCAACGACTCCACTGCTTTTAAATGGGAAACATGTTATTACATAGCATTGATGGAATCCTTTTAAAGGGAATTTATAGACTATATTACAAGGCCGTCGATGTCAACCAAAGATGTGATCTTATGATGATATCGCAATCCTAAAACAAGAAAAAAGCGCCTTATGTAATTTGCTCTGCTATTCTTCCCTCACTTGTTATTTGGGAATTGATTTCAACAAACGACATATACATATGCTGACGTCATCTTTTTAATGCGCATATATCTTATTAAATATAAAATAAATTACACCTTTCAAATATGAAGACCGGTTAACTATTATATATTACCAGTATAAAAGTCCGTCAATATGATAAGGGATATATTTACATATATATTACTCATATAAGAATTAAGAAAACAAGATGGAGAAGTGTACTCCATAAATGGAATACACAGAGATTTAAAAGGCGTTCATTATAGGAAATACCTACAAAACGTCATCGAATGATTTGAATTTAATACCCGAAATTAAAGTCGTAGGTATGTGGTCTCGCGAACTGTTTTGCAGAAAATGTTGTCCTCTATCCAAATAAATTATTTTAATACATAGCTTACAGATCAAATAAGAGCTAGGAAAATATGGTATTTAATTGTTAATTGCCAAGAGTATCATCTTAGTAGTCGATGTAAACAAAATATGCGATGTTTTGCTCGTGATTTTCTCGAATTTTTATCTCCGAAACTATAGCTCGTAAGTATGTGGTCTCGCGGATATGTTTGTGGTAAATGAAGTCCTCTCTATCCGAATAAATGTTTTGATCTAAACCTTACAGATCATATAGGAGAAATTTATGGTTTTTAATTGTTGCTTGACGGATACCATTTAGCGAGATACGAATACAATTTTATTAAATTAATTATGTAAGGTGGAAGTTCTAATTGACGTATGCAGTTCAAAATCACAAGTAGGCGATAAATTTAAATAAGGATCACTCCTACATAATTTAATTAAAATCCATCCAGCGGTTTAGGAGATGAACCACGAACGAGACGTGCCAATAAGGCGCTCTGTTATTACCGCCTCGCTGGTAAAGAACGCCTAATAATGGGGTCTCGATTTCGAAAATGGCATGGTTGTCAAGGCAAACCCTCATAAAATCGTTAAATTTTGCCAAAATAAGTAATTTAAACGTTAAATTCGAGTGTTTTCGGAAAGAGAGAGACAATCGACGATAATAATTAAAGACCTTCTACATTTTCCTTTAAAACAGTTTCTGTTTGAACATCAAGGGTCTATATTTCTAATTTTTATGAGCAAAATAATGAAAGCTTGCACGTCGCTCAATTGGTATTTACGTGCTATCCTACGGGAAATAGAAATTATCTTCTAGAATCAAACCTGGGTCTTTGTTGGGGATTTTTTGCAAATAGCTTTTACTATAAGAATCAAACATTCCTACCAAATTTCAATCTTCTATCTACTCGGAATGTTTGTGAAAAATAGTATTACAATCAATCATAAATAGTTCTTGTTTCTCCCGCTCTTTTATAACGGCTCTTAAAGAGCGGCGCCACAGTCGAGCATAACACATAACTAGGGTTGCCAGAGGTCCCGTATTATACGGGACTATCCCGTATTTTATTATCTTGTCCCGTTGTCCCGGAAATATCTGTCAGAACATAGGAAATGTCCCGTATTTACGTCGCCATAGTTGTTGAATTTAAAAAAATAGTAAAATGTGCTCACATTATGCGTGTCAGTATACCTTTTCCCTCCTTGTAACACTCAACAATAAGAATTCGCAACTCAATCCAAAGTAAGAATATAGAAGCTCATCCTAATTTTAAAAATGTAAGGTTAAAAATGAGGTAACTGGAAACTGGAGCAACAGAGTCGTCCGACATGGTAACAACTCTAGGAAATCTGCACCTATCTCAACGAAAGAGGACTAAGAGTAAATGGTAGTATTCTGTTGTTGAATCAGTGGATAATTCTGAAGAAAATCGTTGAACAAAACCTCCAGTCAAATATTGAAGATTGGAATAAGAAACTTTGCCATGTGAAGTGGTCAGATATTCTCCATAAAATCGAATCTTATGAACAATTATTACTATTTATCTGTGAGTATGTATACAGTATTCCTGCACACAATGCTACTTAAGAGCCAAGAGAGGAACAGACTGAGCATATCTACAGTTAAATCAATTTTACGGTGTTTAGTAAATTTAAATATATCGTGCTACGAGTTTTATCAGTATGTAGGTACTTCAAAATGAACAATTACAGAGAGATATAAAATCATCAGAAAAATATTAATTTGTAAAATTTAAAAATAAATATTAGTTAATTTTTTAATCAACGTTAAATTCCAATAAAACTTTACTAAATGTAAGTCAACTACGTATTATTAAAGATTTATCATCTTTATAATTCATCTTATAATGTAAAATGCTAATGTAAACTCTCTAAATATAAGACGTCTATTTATTTTTTAATATCTCTTTTAAAAATAATTAACCAATCTGCCAATTGGTTTCAAAACAATTATCCTAATTGCATGTACCACCCTGAAGATGCAATAAGCATGAACGGATTTTTGCCTGGCCCGAAACTGTTTAACTAAAAAGTGGAAAAATTAAAAAACTATGTATATGACAATTAATAAATCGCAAGACCAAACATTTAACCGATTTGGTATTCACATTGAGCAGAATAAGCCAATCTTTGGTCACGGTCAGCTACACGTGGCCCTCTGTCGGTGTCGATCCATGGCGTCTCAAAATCAAAACTACAGGAGCTAAAAACGACTATACGTTATGGTACATTGTCATGCGGTGAATAATGTTCAAGAGTCCAAATTCCTCCATAAAAAGGCAAAAAGGGTAGAAAAATTGTCCACCCGTCAATTGACGGGTCGTGGTACTACTAGGTAAAACATCCAATTATGAGGAATCTAAATCGGAGAAAAAATTACAACAAAGCACAAAAAGAACATTAGCCTAAAATATTAAAAGTCAGAAAATTTAAGAAATCTACGATCAATCGCACAAGAGTTGTAGTGCTGCGAAAACTGAAAACCGTCAATTGACGGCATCCGGTACTCCTAGTGTTAATATTTGATGTTTGTAAAACAGTACCGGAATTAAAGTCGTAGGTAATTTAATTTTCTACAGCCTTTGTTCGAAACATTTTCCCATATAATGCATTGTTGAAGAGATTTTAAAAACTAAATTTTCTACCTGCCACAACCACACCACCTGCCGGCGACTATTATAAACACTTAACTCTCCTTTTTATGTTATATTATACAAGGCGGGGTGACTTTTCCAAGCGCAGTTAGTTTTCAAAACCTCCTGTAGAGGATGTGGAGTAACAGTGGAGTGCTGCAACCTGACGGAACACTATAACTAATAGAAGTCGTGTTCAGCTTATAAATGTATATTATATTACACAAAGTGAAATCTCGTATTATTTACAGAGTTTGTATCGTTACTAACTACAGTATATAATGGTAAGAATTAAAACCAGAATTTCTTTAATGGGGGTGCCGGTGGTGTAGTGGTTAGGACGCTGGCTGCTACTCGCCCGATGCTTGAAAAAGTCATCGGGTACGAATCCTGCGCGAGTAGGATTTTTCTCAAGGTCACCCGGCCCCCTGTTTGCGTAGTTTGAGGAGGCAAATTCAGCTGTTCCGTCCTTCGGAAGGGACGTTAAGCTTTTGGCCCCCCTGGTGTTCTTCGTAAGAGCAGGCAAATGCCGGCACCGGGTTTCCCTCCTCCCTCCCCGGTTATTCATTGCACTACCTCTGAGATAACCCTTTGTGCTGTAAGAGAGGCAAATTGACTGGGCATTCAAACAAACAAACAATTTCTTTAATACATCGAAAAGTACAGAAAGCTTCAATGTATACAACACACTATATTAATCTCAGTTAGTATATAAATGAAAGTCTTACGTTATATTGTTAAATGAAATTACTATAGATTCTGTATACGTATAAGTTTCATTTTATTATGGGTATTTATATTTAATTTCGATTTTATTCCAATTAAAGTTACAATACAATCAAGTTCATTGTATCTGAAAGAGAACATTATGATTTAACTCAAGAACCAAATATACCATTATTTAACGTAAATAAGAGGCACGTAGAGTGTGTTATGATTGGAAAATGTGAGAGAGAATGATGAGTGACTGATTAATTGTGATTAATAATTAAATTAATTATTGGAAGTCATTACTGGTTTTATGGCTGTAATAATTCACTTTATCCCACATGTAAAAATTTACATGCCAAATTTGCAATTCCTTTTAACATGCATTGCAGACAATTTGCGATCAAACTGTCTTATGCCATGAGAATAAATAAATCGCAAGGCCAAAGTTGGAATTTTTGCACCTGAACCTTGGTTTACACATGGAAATATGTGGGGTATCCATGAATTCGAACACTAAATTGTATATAAAGAATATTGCAAATTAAATAATAACACAGAATTGAAATAGGTTTCTAATTTTCTTAATTGTTGGAGCCTCGAGGCTATGTCCAATATCAGAAGGCTATGGTTTTAGTTTATTTCTGTTCTTTGTAAAGTCTTTAAGTGTTTCTCGCAGTTCCTTAAAATATCTATTATCATTTAACCTATTTGGAATTTTTAGATATATTATAGGTATGGAGAAAGTCATGTGGTGGCCACATCAGATTTTTTGTTGTTTTGTTGTTTGCAAATTAAGTTTGTTTTACAATTAATATTTATTAAAGTATATTAGCCAAAATTAAAAATAAGGTGGGAAAAATGCGATGTAAACAAATTTGAGCTACAATCTGTTCCAAAATTTAAACTGATTCAATATATTTTAGTCTCATTAATGATGGATAGGAAACAAAAGCCTGTACTATTGTGAATGTTTTGTAGTATTTGTTGTTGTTTGTATATGAAATTAGTCTCCTATTCAAAATTTATAACGGTAATAGAATTGTTTGGTTTTGTTTTTTCACCTTATTTTCTTTTATTTTGGCACACTTATTGTAATTAATTTGGGAAGAAAAATTTATTTCATAAAAATAAAAAATAAAACAACATAAAAAAATTAATAGACTACAATGTTGAACCTGTTCCTATAAACAAAAATAAAATATGTATTAAAAACAATGACACATCTCTTTATGTGTACTAAAATAAAAAAATAAGTATAACATTTTCATAAATGTTCCAACTAGTAAAAAGAGGTTTGGTCATTCAAAAGTTACGTGGCGTAATCTTTAACAAATAAATGATCAGTAATATCTCTTCGCCACACAACTTTTATACGCCCTAAACCGTTTTTACTTTATGGTATATTCAATTTGGTGAATTTTTATATTAATTTTTCAATTTGTAGTGCATATATAGGGTGGTTTAATTTATTTTTTATATAGATTTTATTGTGATTTAATACTTAATTCTTGCATTCCCGTCATTTTTGACGGGCAATTACGCTACCCTCCCTCTCCTTCCTCAGATATATAAAAACAACGGAAATACTAGCACACGTGTTCTTTTAGAATCTATTTTTGGTGAATTGCCACTAAATACTGTTGCATTGTAGCCCAAATGCGCATCTGGTTTTTAGAGTTTTTTTAGGAAAAAAATCTCTTATGTATTCCGTTTGTTTGTCCGTCCGTCTGTTCTGCAATATCTCTTTAATCCTGCAATTTGGAGAGACTAAATTTACAGAATAAGGTGGTTTACATGTGCGCTACACATGAAGCAAAGTTGGCGGACCTAAGATGAGCTGCTGAAGAAAAATCGGTGCCTTTTTCCATCCGCTTTGTTTCAATTCTACCACCCCATAGGTAAAGCATGATATCGGTGCAGGGCATTATAAATTTTCATTTTAAAATTAGTTAAAATTAAGATTGGAGCTCAAAAAATAAATAGTTCCATAGCTGAATTAATGAGGTTTATATTTTTTAAAACAGAATTCAAATGCGTATCGAATGTGAGCGAACAATTGTTTTTATCCAAAAAAAAGGGAAAATGTCCGATTTTTAACAATGGGAAATAATACTGCCATAGCAACGAGTCCACCGCTTTTAAATTGGAAATATATTATTACATAGCATTGATATAATGCTTTTAAAGGAAATTTTATAGACTACCTTACGAGACCGTCGATCTCAATCAAAGATGTAATCCTATAATGTGTCAATCTCAATAAACAAGAAAAAACCACCTATGTAATTTGCTATGCAATTTTCCTCTCATTTGTTTATATCCTTGTTGTGGCTATTGGAGCTACCTGAGATAAGTATTTTTAAGAGCATTTTCTTGGAAATGTTACCCATAAGACGAGCACGACATTTCCCTGTTGAATCAAGGCACTTACAGAACTGTGAACATCATTGGAAATATTACGTCACCAGTTAAAAATCATGAAAATACATTTGGGACCCATTTATCAAAGCAGGATAATTATGAGTCTTACATTAGATGAGATGGTGGGAGAATCACGCAAATAGTGAGCTTTAAGAGCGCACCGCGGTTTCTACAAAGCGGACATCGTGGTCCATGGGTTGTACCACTGCATGGCTGTTTTATGAGACTATCCTGAAAAAAAATTTAACCGCGGAGAGACACAAAAAATAGGCTTAAAGGGGTGCTATTCTTGGAACGGCGGTAAGATGGGAGATTATCGGGGCGCCGTAATAGACGAGTGAAATCATTAGAGGAGGAAGGTAAGCAGGAGAGAAGCTATTGGGAAAATTTAGAACGGAACGAATCTGGAGGGAAGGAGCTTAGGATAAAATAGGCCGATGTGATCGCGGGAGGATAAGATAGAGGAAATTAAGTGTGGAACTGATCGTTCGAAGGGATCGTTTTCCCGAAACAGTGCACGCTTATACAATGGGGAGTTAGATAAGCGATCGCCGCCCTCCGCCAATTGCTAATTGATTTAATCTTTCCGCGGTCATTCCCTGTCGTGGGGCAATAAATAAACTGGTGCATCCGTATCACGAGATTGAGTCTAAAAGAAATTCCTCTCCACCTTCGAAATCTTCTTCTGATCTTTGCAAACCGTCAGATAAATACGCACCCTGGTTTTTATTATGCCATTGCATCGAGTAGGCGCAAAATAGATGCAAAAGCGTATAGAATATATGCGGATACTTAGATAAATGAATAGTTGCCGTTTACATGATTGGAATGCATTCTCCAGGTGGCTTATCATTACAAATAATTTCCTAAATAATTTTTAACGACCTGATTTTTAATGATATCTGTTAGTTATTGCTGCCAGTGGAAAATTGAATAAAAGCCGATAAATGTTAGTATCATTTGGCGAGAGGTATATGGCCAATGTTAGTCATTACTGAGCCATATAACTTTTAGAAGATTATTTTTGAACTTTTAGGAAATTTTGCTGCGAATTTTGAATTTATGGATAATTAGCGTGATTATTCGATCTCTACTTTTATTTTTTTATACTTGAAAGCATACTTAAATTTAAATAATTTAAAACAATATTATTTATTTTTTCGTTTTTTAATTTTGTTCTTTTTCAGTAATACATAATCTTTATCTGATAAATATTAAAAAATCCTTTTTTCATTTCATATACATTATTCAATTTTATTGAAAAAATTAATATCAAATTCTATTTTCAACGTTCAGTCCGAATTCAAGAAACATCTTCAAACAGAAAAGTCCCTTAGTCTGGAAATATTTTTAGACGCAAAATAGATATCAATTACTACAAGGATGGAGGCAAAAGCATTTTAACTGAAATTCCGAGAGATCACACCGCGATCAAATGTCCAATGGAAGGTTTTCTTTGCCAGAAACAACTTTGCTGAAGGCAACTTCAAGCCTTGAGGTGTCACTAAGTAGTAATTACACATTCTTCGGGAGTTTAATATATATAGGGTATGTGAGGAAAGATAACACAGGATTTAAATTTTCCTAATACTTTCCATTTCAGAAAAATAGCATAAATATTTACAGATAAGGCATTGTATAATAATCGGTATAGTTTTTCAAGTGCTTCAAAATTGATAGAAAATGAAATTAGTAAAGGTGTGTCAAACTGGGATTTTCCCCATCAGTGCGAGTAACACACCACCGCCATATGGATAAGATGTTATCTTAACATCCAAACTAACCAAGGGGTCAAAGTAAACTAAATCAAATATACTGTATTTTATAAATCACGAATAAATGCATAAATATACGAAATTATGATTCATTCAGCCGTAATCTCCAAGTTCCCAAAGGTACTCTCTTAATGCGTCTAGCGATGACATCTGAGATACTTCACTCAGTCACATTTTGGTCCATTCTTAAGATAGTAATGACGGTCATAAAAGTTATCTTCGTCTGTGCCATTACTATTGTATTCGAGTAGGAGCAATTTGAATCAATTTCAATCAACACCTTCCATTTTAGATTATTTGTTAATAAGAGGCACAATAATATTAGCCTTAGCAAATGTATGAGGTAAATAATGGACGGTTTTTCCAAGTTATTTTATGTAGGCTACGATGCTTCTTTAATTCATAGGACCTAGACAACCTATATCCTATAGGATCTGGTATCCCATTAACAAGATTATTGCGTATAATCCGTGCTTTCAGTGTTCCGGATAGCGTGTTAAGAGTTTTTAAAGCATCCCATATGGATATCTTTCTTGATTTTACTAATTCTGCAGCATTAGAATGTGTGGCATCTTTCCCCAATATACGTGTGGCATCTTACCCCACTACCTTCCACTGCAATGTAGTACACTGAATTCGATCATTAACAACATGACCTCCCCTGCAAAGGTTACCAGCTTACTATACATTGCCTAATTGATGTTTTCAATAAGCAATAATTTTAGTTTCACTCGCTCTTTACCTATAAACCCTACATAGAAGCATCCTAATATTACATCACAAGTGTACTGACGGAAAATTCTTGCTCTAGTTCCTACAAGTACTCAGGTATGTTGCTGAAATGGTTACATAATGACAATTCACACGAGTTTAATTGATCTCTATTGTCGGTACTACTTTGAACTAATAAATAAATACACTACACTATCTGTGGTATCTTCCTCATACTGGTATCTTCCCCAAATTACCCAATATATATATATATATATATATATATATATATATATATATATATATATATATATATATATATATATATATACTAGGGGCTACGCCCCTACTCGCTCCGCTCCCCAGACCCCGGCGTGCTTCGTGCGCTCTCTTCTTCCATTGTGAGCGGATTGCACAATTTATTACTATTACTCCGCCAATCGTTTATCTAAGTCAGCGTACTAAAGTCAGTATTATTTTTAAGTTATAAAATTATTACAGTTTTTCATCTTGCTTATATATATGGGCCAATTCCTCCGGACCTCGCTCCCAATCCTCCTCCATCACTGAGGTAAAAATATAACTCTCTATTAGTGATGCACCGAATATTAAAATTGCCGAATAACAAATACCGAATAAGTAAATTGTAAAACTACAGACGGAATCATGGACGCTTGGTCCAAAATAACAAAATCGACTTCTGTTAAGAGTTGTTTCGCTTTCTTGGTTAAGGGGACTGGACTAATTTTTCCATCTGCAGTCATATGAATAGGCAATTTAAAGACACGGAGAGCTGTTTTCACCGGGGAGAAGAATTGCGGCGATTCCCGTCCAGGCTACCGAAACGATTTTTTATGCGAGTGCTTTTAGTCGGGATATAGGCACTTGAAGTTGGCCCTGATAAGGGCGGTGAAATATAAGGGAGAGTAATTCTCTATTCTTTTGCATGTGAAGATGAAGAAAAGTATGACATAATCCCCGTTATAGTCATAGCGCGACTGTAAGGGCTTTCTATAACTCCACAATTAAATGTCGTTAGTCCACCGCTAACGAAAATCAACTCTTGCATCGACAACCGCTTACCGAAAAGACCTTTCACTAACTTGTCTTACCGACTGGCTGTCGATGCAAAATACAAAACAAGCAATTCGATAGCACCCGAAATAAATAAGCTGCTGAAGTGGCGCCCTTCAGCGAGGTTTTAATTTTTGACCAATCACGAACGAGGTAACTTACATGCTGCAACCCAAACAAAAGAAGACTACACGGCGATAGAAAAGAGTGCACGCCCAAATCCACAAGTTCAAGTGGTTCAAAAGAAAAGCGGAAATGGCGGAAAAACGCGGGTGAATAAATAATATGTATTTTGCTGTATTATGTCATTTAATGCGTAAACTTCATTTAAAATGAGATGTGAAAACGAAAGGATGGTGCTTGTATTCATTATTGTATATATTATTGTATTTTTCATTGTCAAAAGCATTTATAAGTGCTTAAGTTGCCGATATTGAGTTTAGTAACTTAAAAACAGAAAATATTTAGAAACTCTAGAGATGTGGTTATGGTGGAGGATGGATTGTGTGCTTTCATTGAGATTGTGTTTTAAGGCAGAAATGAAATCAGCCAGCCACCGACAAAGAAATGTAGGCAGGAACGGCGCAATGACCGTCAATTGGAGGTCATGGTTGACTACTTCATTGAGCACCCCCATGTGGCAAGTGGGCAATTTACCCATGGCCACAATATGTGCCGATTTATTATATCTGTGATAGCATGAAGGCACCGACTCACAGATGATGGACTGATGAAAAAATCAAGCCGATCACCAGTTGGTCTTTGATAGCTGCCATGAGCATAAAAATTGATAGCTACCAGAACCTGCAAAAAACAATATAGTGGCAGAAACCTGAGTCAAGGCATAGTAATTTGCAGTAGTATAACACAGTATGAGAAAAGCACAGAGAATCTTTAGGTAAGAAGTCAATAAATATGTCAAATAAGCCTACCTGTATTTCAAAGGCCAAACCAGTTGTACGCACACGCTCCAGGAAAGGGCGAAAAGAATCTGTAATATGCATGACTAACTCCGGACTTATTCGAAGGATCTCAAAAATTAATTTCGAGGTAGTTCATACGGGTTTTGTGCATCCCTTAGAGTCCTCCCATGCAGACGGCGATTAACATGATTCACTCTCTCTTGGAGAATCATTAATTCCCAAGCCAGGAAGTTGACCATCTTGCCAAAGAAATAATAAACGATGTGACGTATTGTAAGTAAACTCAAGGAACCCAACTTCACAAACACAAAACTTTCCTTGAAGTAATCAAAGGAATGGTACAATCCTCGGTGTGCACGGTTCCCGATCACACCCATATATTTTTATTACATTTTGTTCAACTCAAAACTGATTCTTAGTTTCAAATGCCAGCATAAAATTCAAGTAGGTACGTAAAGACAAAACACCAAATTCAACTATCAAATTCTTGCAGTAAACATTTCATAAGTTTACTCACCTTGAAATTGAAGTTCATAACTCAATTGCACTTCTCAATTGTTCATTGCTTCAGATTATTCTGTATTTCTGGGTTAAGCACTAAGTTCTAAACGCAATTCTTCGACCGTCGATAAGCTTATCGGGGGGTGGGTCTTGAGGCCCCGGTAGCTTACCGACGATGCTTAACCGGAATAAATCGTTAAGCATGGCGTAAAGAAAACCAAAAGTCGATAACGTTCGATAGCTCGCACTTTCGATAGATTAACAAACTAGCGACGTCGGTAAGAGCAGCTAACGAGTTAGAGAAAGCCTTTACTGGCGGGAAACTTCGGCTGCCCCTCGCCTGGCGGAGCTGGGATAACTGCGCCTGCGCACAACGGTTATTATCCGATCACGCGTCACTGGGCCATTCTATTAGAAGGGAGGGGGGAGACCGCGACTTCATCGCCTGGGAAGGAGGTGGTGGGGAGAGTACTGAAATTACGCACCTGCGCACAACAGTCGTTTTCCGATCACGCTTCACTTTATAAAATTATAATATAGAGATATACACCTATAGATATCTAAACAAAGAGAAGTTAATATCAAATTTGATATAAAAAACAGCCACTCCCAAAAGGGTTTTCAATATTCAATATAGGAATATATAAATTGAAAGCATTTAACGTTGCGCTTCGTGTTATCGATCTTCCAAAATTCGAGGTAAGCGATGAAAGAATCACGTCCGCGTTCTCGGCTTATGACAACATTGCAAAGCCCTATCTGTCGTTGCGCGGTTTTGAATGCGCATTTTGCTACTAGACTAAATAAAATGGTTCCATGTCGTCACGTGCGTGTCCATTTAACGCGAGAGACACTTCACAAGCGACAATCCGACGGACATGTTAAGCGAAGCCCTTTCATCCATTATTGAAACGGTGAATGGGAAAGCAAATTGGGAAAATTGGCATATTTGGTTAATACTCGATAAACCGTGTTAACGAAAATTGAAATGGATTCTTTTCCAATTCCGGTCTTTTGCGTGCCGCTTCATGGACGGAATTTCACAAATGAATAAAAAATCGTCGGCGCAAGTTAACAATTTCTGCGTCCATCAGTGGACCAATTAAATTCTTTTGTGCGCTTTCAATTAGTTTAAATGTATTGCGAGCTGTGTACCTAATACAGAATTTTTACAACGCCAGAGTTTTGACGCATTTTATTTTCAAACTAGCAGATTTCCCCGTCAAATATGACGGAGTAATTATAAAATAATACAATATCTTGGCTCGAAATCGATTATAATTATTGTTTTTTTCCATTAAATCAAGTTTTATGGCAAAGTAATTTCGCTTATCTTTCCTTCAATGAAATGGCTAATTTAAAAAGTACCTACTTCAAATATAATTATATACATATGTTATGTAAACAAATTTTAAACAACAATAACAATAAATACCACCTTAAATATTCTTATTATGTTTATTTTTTTAAATTTCCTTAAAAAATACATTGCACGTAAAATTTCTTCCATCATTTTCAATTTCATGTTTGTTTTTATAGTTTACTAGCTTTAAGTACCCGGCGTTGCTCGGGCTTCTAATTACAGTTTATAGAAACTTATAGCCTCTCGATTTCTGAAAATTTAAAAATCAAACTACGATACTGTGATTAATTCATATTGTTTATTCTTTTAATTTACATAAGTAAAAGAAAACAAATCGATATATGAGGACCCGCTGTATATCCGTCTGTCTGTCTGTGCGGGGGCTACACCGTCATAAATAAAACATCGATATATGAGGACCCGCTGTATATCCGTCTGTCTGTGCGGGGTGGTTGTCGGCGTTCCCGCGTACCCTATGTTACCCGTAGTGTCATAGGAAGTCACATCACAAAGTTTGGTCCCAATAGATCAAAATGTGTGGGAATGTATAGGGAACAGACAAACAGACATTCAATTTTATATATTACATATGTGCAATTTTATTTGCATCTCCCTTACGAAAAAGGTAATATTCCAGCATTGAAATAAAAGAAGATTTTTTTCTTTTGGTCGAGCATTTAAAATGCTTTTGTCTATTTGAAGGCTTAATAGAATCTAATTCTATTGGAGTCAACGCGGGTCGCCTTGACAACAACCTAAAAGAGTAAGAAAAGGTCACAAAATTTCGAAAAGATATGAGTATTCCGTGTAACATCTAAGCATTGCAAGAATAAGATATTTTGTAGTCTTAGCAGCCGAATAAAGTAAAAACGGACAAATTCGGTCTATATTTACATATTTTAATGAATGAAGGAAATAAACCTTGCACCTTGAAAAATCGAAGCGTCTCACACGGTCTGACCAGACAGAACGACAGAACTGGAAAACTATAAGTAAGAGATGTGCATGCGTAGGTTTTAGAGAAATACCCATAAATTACCTGATAAGTTATTATTCCGATATAATTTAGCAATGAAAAGGAAAGATTTATCGATAAACAATGGCAGATTAAAATGGAAGCAATCGGGTTATATCTCTAGCAAGGGATATAAGCGACCTTTATGAAAACATTATTTCATTTTTTGTAATCTAGGTCATTTAGGTATTCAATCGATATTTTTCAAATATTTAAGAAGTAATATACGCTATTTTATATGACGAGGCGTTATTCATATATATCAATAAATGTCTTTGTTTTTACCCCCACTCATAAGCTGTGTACCGAGATATATTATATTGAAGGCATACCTCGATTTACGTCATCGAGTCCACGAAAAGCATTATGTTGTATTTGATTAATGTAATATTTTTGTTAAAAGTTTTAATCTAGGAGTTTTGTCGATAAAAAGAAATAAACGAAAATTAAACATTAAAATGAAAGTTACTTGTTTCAATATAAATGTTAATTCATCTACTCAAAATGTAGCTTCAGTTCCTTCCAAAAAATATAAGTTTCATAACTCTTAACTGGATTATGTAGGTATTACGTAGACTGTTATTTGAGGCAACAATGACCAAAGAAAACAACACAACAGTGAATGTTTGGTAATTGACGATACTCAATGTGCAATACTTCTTTATACCCAAATAAAGCAGATAATTAAACTTCGTCGCAGTTGGCTAGAAATGTTTAATGAATCAGAATTTTATATATTTATTATTTTACGAGTCTAGTTTTCTCGATTGCTCCATCCACGTTAATATTTTTAATCAAAAAAATGACGGACGTTTCATCTTGTTTTACGTCTCTGTAGAATGAATGGCGAACAAAATAAAAAGGACGCAATCAGCTCCAAAAGCGCTTCAGCGTCGTCTAGTATCGCGGAATGAATATATACCCACGAAATAATGTTACGCCAAATCCAAATCGCAAATTTTAGGCTTTCATTGCTAGAAGAGTGGATTTTTCTCTATTTTAGAACGCTCCAGTGCGTCTAAATGCCGAAATCTGTTATTGGAATTTTATTTCCGGAATCGAACCAAACTGTTTTGGAACGGAGCCAATATCGTTTATTACTGAATGTCCTTGAGCCTTTCCTAAACCCCAGCCGATTAGGAGGCATTGGAGAAGTGGACGAAAAAGAGAGGAATGAGAAAGAGAGGGGAGTTGGAAAGGACTGGGCGAGAGAGAGAGAGAGAGACCCTTAATTTGAAGAATAATAGAGTTTTGTGAAGTAGTGCAAAGGATCATTATAACTGGTTTCTTTGATATCGAGCACTAAGAAGGATGAGCTTAGCTATAAACGAATTAAGTTAAATCTTCGGTTATCCATAACATTTTAAATGACTAACATTCCATTAAAACGCAATGACGCTAGCAAGGAATTTGTTAATAAGTAGCAAAATTTCTTCTTATCAGATATATTTTATGCTAGTTTTCCTTTTTTCGGCTAGAGCTGTTTTCTCCCAGGGAATCATTTTACTTTCAAATTAAATTTACCTCATATTTCTAAATATTTTTCTGGCTCCCAGAAAGACTGCTTATCATCTTTCAGTGTTAATACTTTTGTTCTTAAGAGTTTATAATGGCAGTTATAATAATAATAATAATTTTATACGCAGTTCAAAGCATTATTACCAAATAAAAGTTTATCATTAATTTCATGCGATTATCATTAATTTTCATTCAGGGAGTAATTGTGAAATTTATTATTATTATTATTAGGAAGAGAAATGCAGATCGTAGTCACCTTGACTGTTACACTTACGGTGATCGCATAAACCCTCCGTTTTTCAGGCGCAGGTAGTACTCGCTACAAAACATGTTACTGTAGTTTCCTACACTTTCGCTTCCGAACTTTCCCCATCACCTTTTTCTTCCCCTTCCCACTTCCAAGCCTACCTAAGAGCCAACTTCTCCCGTCTAACTTGTTTCTCCATTTCCACTTTTCCTTCCTTGAACCTAACCCGCGTTCGTGTAACTCGGAATTAATACCCGATTCCTGCAGCCGTTGCTTCGATCACCCGTTAGATTACAGTACGCACTCCAAGCTTACGATTATGTGAAAATGCTGGAAATGAACGGCAACCATTTACGTATTCGTGAATGAGAATATAATTTTGTTTCGAAATAGAAGAAGAAGTTTGCGCTAACTCAGCTTGTAAATCCACCTGTCATGTCAAATGCTTAGTTCTCAATGCCAGATATAATCTGCGCTGACTTTTCTTTGAGCAGGTAAATGTAAATGATCGAATTAATGCGCACCTATAAAATTTGCTATCTAAACTTGCAAGTGTGATCGATAATTTTTAGGCATGCCCGCAATTATGATCTTCTCTCAAATATTTATCCACATTATCAAAAGTGTGTTTCGGATTAAAATGTGAGAAATGGGAACCGTGGGCGATTCTCTGTGTTTTATTCAAAAAACGTTATTCTAAAAAATACGTGTCACATGATGCTAAGCCATAAATTTTGAGATGAGAAGGAAAAAAACAAGGGAGAATTAAGCCGAAAAGAGCCGACAGAGGACACTAGTGGTTTCATCGAAACAATCGGCGATATTGAAAGGGCGATGGGGCGCGGAGCGACACAGAAAGGAACGCCCGAGGCTGGACAGGAGAATTTTTATGCCTTGTCCCGAGAGAAACGAAAGAGGAATCCGAAAATTTTTGAGTGATTTCGAAGAGAAAGACCACGGAACTGGGCTTATTAAATATAAGTCCGAAGACCCTCCGACGAAAGGTAGAAATTTTAGCATTCCCCAAAACGCGTTCGCAATCAACCAGGAGGAAAAATAATTTTGTAGAATTCAAAAGCAATCAAGAAAAATAAAAATAGAGAAGAGCTTCCAACGGAGCAAAGCATAATAAGTTCATCACGAAACTAAGTTGATTCTACAAACTTGTTCCATTTTCAGTCCTTGCTCTGGAAAGCAAAAATCAATTCGGTTGAATGTTTATTTTTGTCACAAGCACGAGCCTTTCGGAAAAAAACATAAGGTGAAATTTTCCATTCCCTCCGCCTCCGCACCCTTCCAACTTTCCTACTGTGACGCATTTCCTCCACTTCTCCCCTTTGCTCTTCGATTCCCACTCCCTTTCACTTCTTTCTTCCCCTCCCCCTCTTCCTCTCCCTTCTCCTCTCACTCTCAGGAATCGCATCGAGTGTCCTTCAAACACTGCCTATCCCATCCCCTTGTCTTTACACGGAGCATGTGTGCGTGTATTCCGAGGAAAAAGAAGGAGCCCTTTCGGAGCGATTGGTGCTTTCCAGTCCCCTACACCTCGCTTCTCTCTCTCGCTCTCCCTCTCTTTCCTTCCCCAACCTCCGCAACTCCCCACCAAACACTACCACCCAACAAAACACCGCTCCTTCAGGGTCTAGTTTTTCTCTTCGGGCGATTTCCCTCCTGGAAAGGAAAAGGATTTGAGAGAGCGAGAGAGAAACAGAACGACTGATGGATACGCGCAATATCTTGTTTTTAATGGAGAACTTGAAGAGAGACGAATAAATAACATAGAGGTACTACTGCTTGATGCTTTGAAAAAAAGAAAGAAGACGTACATTTTGAATTCGGTTTATAGGGAATGTGCCATGAAGTCTTTTGAGACCTTAGATCAAGATGCACTCAAAAGCTCTATCTAGCAAATCTTTTAAGACATTTTTAAATAAATTGGTTAAAGTAGCAAGACACTTATCTTAAATTTAAATCACTGGGATTTTATTTTATTTTGCTTTTTCGAGATAATTTTATCACTCGTTATAGAAATGGCACTTTGCTTTAGATGCGACCATTAATTTTAAATCGGTTATAATCAACTGTCAACTTTTTGATTAAAAATTCTCAGTAGCTTATCTTAGGTTTAAATTCAACGTATACCAAAGTTTTTATTTAATTTTTTATGGCCTTAGCTTTCTTAATCAGTTCTTAGACTTAAAATTATCAATAATTTAACTTTGTTTTGTTTTTAATTACTCTGCAGAAATCCGCATCAATTAGCTCTCTTAAATTTTGAAAGATATGTTTTAGAAACGGCATTCTAAAAGAAGGAGCGCACTATGCTTTGGAAATAGTTCTCTTGTTGAAGGATATGAAATGCCCTATTTGAACGGTATCATATAAAATAATATAACCCGCATCTACAATTTTCCTGAAGGAGCTCTCTTCGGCCGACTTGAGCCATAGCAACTTAAAAAAGTTCTGGATACTCATTAAATATTGCCTCCGAAGAGTTGCGGAAAGTACATACGTCTAATTGTAAAATGAGGATATAGTAAAGATATACTAACCCGACAGCGGCTATGGCATATGTGACATGACAATGAGCAACAGGAAATGTAGACTAAATTGCGAAATAATTCTTATTACAGTGTTATATACATAAACTTTAAATTACGACAATATCGAAATAGGTTATGAAGAATGTTAAAAGTTTATAATACCTGATCACTGTCATTAATCATAAATGTGAAATCATAAAACACATTTAAATTCTGAGGACAATTGAAACTTTTTCGTCACGCGGGATTTGCGCTACGACAAGGAAGGAAACGAAATCGAGATGGCACTGATGTTACCTGAGGATTTATTTCCTGAATGTGGTTTGGACAATATCTTCGAAATCTGCCATCGAATATCGAGGTAACTAACTACATCGCAGTTGAAACTCATATTTCAACGACATCACTGCTAACAGACCGTGAAATCGCAAATTCTCTTGATGAAAATTATGACGGGGTAATACCCACGCCAAATTTTGCTGATATCCGTGTGGTACTGAAAATTCGTCGCTTTTTTTTAGAGATTCAAACAAATGGAGAGAAAGAATTAATATGGTGGACAACAAATCCTTCAACAGAAAATTATATTGAACATAACATATAAAATTGCTGGTTGTTTTGGCTTAAACGTAGAGGCTATATTATAACGAATTACGCATATTAATTTTTAATAAACGAATTGTCTTTAATCGTTTTGTGTTCTTAATTATGTACTGCAATTCATTACTCATCATAATTTGTTCCTCATGCATATATTTAAACACTTCTATGATTTTTAATTGAAGTTTTCTCATCAAACCGCTTAACACAGAATTCGGACAACACGAAAATGTTTCTGCCTGACATTTCTTGTTAACCGATTCCCTCTGTATTCTGAAATAACTAAATTTCATTTTGATTAATTTTTTTAGAAATGTTATTCCTATTAAATACAGATGATGCCGTATCACGTGCGAAAGCGGTCACAAAAATAAAAGATTATGGAAAAGTAATGTGTATTTAATATGAATAGCAGTACTTACTTCCACGAAGTCAGGCCTGACTCGATTAATAATTTCTTTAGAAATATCGCGAGGTTGTGGGAACTTGAAGATCCGATGCCTTTTGATTGGATAATTTATATTACCGTAAAATAGACGCAGTTATGGCTCTTGTACAATTGCAAGTTCGTGGCATACCTTAATATTTATTGAGACCTTTTCATCACTCCATTTTGGCCATTGATCATAGCGCGATTTAGCTTCTATAAGCGAACGGAATCCGTATTCAGAAAGTATTCCTACATACAAAACTTCAGATCCCAAGCTACTTTCACAAAATATAAAAAAATTTCTTCCACAGCCAACTCGGAGGAATACTATTTTCCCCGTTTTAATGAGTTCCTTGCAGGAACGGCAGATGTACAAGTCAGACGTCCCCCCCCCTCCAAATCCCTGTGACGTCATATTCGGATCAGTCTGATATTTCCGTTTCTTCTCCCTTAAAACTCGCCCGCAAACGCAAACACGTGCATAACCTCTTTTCTTTTCCTTTTTCCCTAACCCCCTCCCCATTTACCTTTAATATCTTCAGTCTTCTCCATCCCTTGCTTGCTCCTCTCGTTTTCTCTCCTTCCCTCATTTCTCCTTATTCCAGCACCTTTTCCGTTTTATCTCTCACTCCTTTGTACTTCATCTCTATCCCCACAACAGTACTCTTCTATCGTCTTTTCTCCTTTCCCCACTCGCTTTCACTCTCTCTCTCCTCCCCTCCTAACTCTTCCCCTCTCTCTTTCTCTTTTTGTCCCATTCTTTCATTTTATCTGGTGAGGCAATCTCTCTTTTCCGACCAACCCCATAGTCCCATTTCTTCTCCATCTATCTCTTATCTCTCTCCCCTTTATCCCTCCCCCTCTCTCTCTATTCCCTCCCTCTTCTGCCGTTCCCACCCAGCTTTATCCCGCGGGTGCCTTTCAAACCACCCCCTCTCACGCCAACTTTGACGGCCACGCCCCCTCCGACCAACTCACCCCCTTATATTCCCACTAACCCCTTCATTTTCACACTCTCCTTATCTCTCTCTCTTTCTCTCACTTTGCTTCCTTTCTAGAAGTTTATTCTATCTCCCCCCTCTTTCTTCATTCCAACCGACAGCATTTCCTTTTCCCCAGTCCATGATATTTTGATATGCTCTTCTTCTATACTCGACTTTTCTCCATTCCTCTCAGATATCATCTTCATTTCTACATCATTGTAGCATTCACTATTTCACCCATTAATTCGTCAGCCTTCTCTGGTTACCCTTTCTCTGTATTATTCTATGATATGCCGCTATATTTTTGAGTTTTTAATATTCCTTCCACCATATCCAGATTTCATAACTATTCCTCCCTCTCCTAACGTGTTTTTATCCTTCACAGTACGAGCAAAAGTACGCTCCTTTATATCTCTTCCGCAAATGCATCGCTCAGACCGTTCCAAACTCTAGTTTTAGTTTTTCCATTTTCTCAAACTTCCCTTCCTCCTATCAGTTTACCTGCTCGCGAGCTATCTCTACGCTCTTCAGAATTTCCTTTGTTCTCGCGTTCAGTTTATTTCAACTTTATCATTGAAGAGAAAACCTCATTCTGTCGCGCTCTCCTCATTCTTCCTCTTTGTCTGCCTCTTCCTTTCCTTCATCCTTTAGTCGGAAGAAGAGATTCTAGTCTCAACCTCGCTCCAACAAAGACCATTATCTGTCCATCTATCTACGTCCTTATCTTTTCCAATCCCTCTTCCTCTCTCTCTCTCTCCATTACCAATCTATCGGTCTTTCTTCCGCTGATCTATTTATTCCACTTATGTGCGGTTATTGAATTGACGAAAATACCTCCAATCAACTGCGTCATCCCATTGTTTTCCATGCCGTTCATTCGAGAGACTAAGTAAGTGCATTAAGAGAGTGGAGGCGTGTGTTTGAAGCAGTGTCGAACGCGTTAAAAATTTCTTAGAGTGGATTCCTTGCTAGATAGCAGCATGCAAAGATATCTTCCCCGATATTCTGCGCTGAGTTCCTAGAATTTGTCCTTTGTTTGACTATAATCGATACATCCTTGTATTTCCCTTGGGTAAAACTGAATGATCTCTTTGTTAGTCCTTGGCATTAGAATAAAATCTTTGCTGTGAATTAACCCTTAATGCTTCTAGTTAATTGATGGTTTATTTAAAATTGGCATCACGATTCTGTAGATTTATTTTCGGCCAATTTTACTGTCCAAAGACTTTTATGTCTTTCAGTAAAATTGTTTTATATTTTAATTCTTTGATCTTATAGCAACCTATGTAAACAACATTTGTTGCGTAGTATGCGAGAAGGAATAAATTTTAATGTAGAACATTAATCATTCGCACTTAGAATCATCGTAGGAGTTCGAGACTTAAAACAACGAACGCCTAAAATTACGAAAGTTTGTTTTCCTGCCATCGATTTTTTAATATGTGCCAAATCGATCAACAGACCAGTTTTTAACGCGAGAATTTGACGTATTCTTAGTGATTTGCATTGTTGCCGGTTTCATGTAATTGGATATCATTGATTTGGATAATAGCTTCGCGTCGCATCTATTCACGAAATTTCATAAAAAACTTTCCCGTTGAATTTCAACTGGCATCTCTAGTTTATATATAATTCACTTGGTCAAAGTAGCTAATTTGGTCGATTAGGGGAGTATGGAGGGGGGAAGGAAGAAGAATAGGAGGGGAAGGTAATTCACTTCAGCGCATAGTTTCAGATTTGTGCAACCATTACTTCTTTTACTAACGACATTCATGGGTGCGAGAAGAAGCTATTTTGACATTGTATTAGCGTTCCATTAAAATTGAATTAATAGCGAGAAATATGACGACGCTAGATGGCATTGGAATAATTTTGATCGCAATTAAAATTACCCTTTTCAGCCTCTCATTATTATTGCATCCATATTCGTTGTAATGTATGGACACCAGATTTTTTTCATTTCTCAAGTTTCAAATGCAACATAAATGATAAATAAAGAGAAGTAATTATATATAAATACGAATGTTGCTAATTGAAGATTTTATGACGTTCTTAATTTTAAATTTTAACTGTAATGTTTCACTGCCTTTTGTTACTTTTAAATCATTTCATAACTAATAAACTAAAAGAATGTATGATATTGTTTCAGCGGAATGATAGAAAAGTTGCCATATCCGGTTACTATAAATTTAAAACAATAAATATAACAGAGAAGTAGGGCCTTACTGATACGACCATTTCTGTCAGTACAAAACTGTGCAAAAATTTTTCTTTTTAAAGAAAAAGGACAAATCTCAATTAAGAAAATTTTATTAAATACCAATTTTTCGAAATCTCATTATATTGCTTTCTTATTTTTACTTATTCAATACAGGATTTTCATATCCATATGAGCAATGCGACTTTTCTGCGACAATACAATCACGGTTTTAATTTGCTTTGGAAACGGTTGTTTTTATTAATGTTTACTTTTACTGTGAAACATAAATGTTCCAATCTGTCTGCAATGAAGGGATATGCAACTAAAACGTCAGTTTTGGACATTAAATCCCTTTCTGAGGATTTTTAATAAAAAATTTCAAAATATTTCTTCCTAATACTCAGTGATTCTCCTTAATTTCAAATTAGAGAAATTATTATCACAGCATCAATCTATGTAAAAATTCACTTCCTTTATTTTTCTGCTGTATTTGATTTCACTCTTCCTTATAAATATCGCAACACATTTCTCTTTTAAGCGATGAACATATTGAAAGTTTAAAGAGAAGCTGTAAAATATAGCTTCTGTTACACGTTTTATTATTCTGTAAGAGCTGATTTTGGTCTCATTAATTTCGCTTTTAAGCCTCATATTTACGATTATTTCATTTATGTTTATTTTTATTTAATGGCTTTATAAAAACACTGTCACCCTTTGGAATTCTAAACCGTGGTTCACTGTGTTTACATCCAGGATAATACCCCTTACCTTAAATGAATGTTTCAATTGTGATTAAATATGCATTCCTATGATCCAAGTTAATTTTACAATAAAAGTTGTTATAAAAATTTAAATTTAAATTCCTATAGAAGCTTTCTAAATATAGGGCTCTAGGTAGCGAAACATACAGTAATTAACCTTTTCTATTGTATTAATCCTATAGTTATGATGTTTCTAGGACTTCATAGGTTTGAAATGATGAATTTATTTTATTAAAGTTATGTTGTTTTTGTTACAATTTTAATCGATTAAATATACCAAATTGGAGTTGATCGATTTAGCTAGGTAGATGCGCTTAATATATTCCAAACGTCTGGAAAGTTGAAACTTTTGCGAAAACCGTATGCATTTTGGAATCTATTTTTAAATAATAAAAAAGATAAAAATATACTTGCCCGAAACTTACACTTTGTCTTAGATCATCATTTGTTAGAGCTAGGAATACAAACTTTCAAACGTGCAAAATAACATCATCTCCAAATAACCCGCGACGACAATTGGGCCGTCGTTTCCAGCACGTCCTCGTAAGCTCCACAAACCAAATGCCCTTTCACCCCGAACTCTATCTTCACCTCGCCCACCCAAAACTACCCTCGTCATTCCCTCCACCCCCCCTCTCCAACCCCCATCTCCGCCATTCTGCGGGCACGCTCCCTCTTTCCCTCTCACTCACTCCTCTTCTTCGACTTGCCTCCTCCTTCTCCCCCATCCGCTGCTTCGCCTTCCTGCCGACGAACTTCAATTCGATTACCGACGAAGAGTGTGCGTGGATGATTTTAATCCCAAAACATGCCGTCAGAGGGATAGAGTTAGAATGCCCGGGCGTATGAGAAAAACGTCCTAGTCGGCGGTCTCACTCCCGGGAAAATCCCCTTTATGCAACCATCTCTCTCCCTTCTCTTATTCCGTCCCGCCCTTTTCTCCTTACTCCTCTCTTTCTCTCTCTCTCCCTCTCTCTCTCTCCCTCCCCAACTCTCCACAGATTGATACAGAGGGGGACTCCCTCAAAGCTTAATGCGGCCTCAAGGAGCAGTTTCCCCGGGATTTCTGTCCGAGAACTTCACCCTCGGGGTCTCTCCTTCCCCTCCTCGCTCACCCTCCCTCCGTTGCTTCCTTCTTTCCCTCCCCCCTCAACTTGACTCCCCCTGTCCCCTCCCTTCCCCTCCCCCTCGACAGAACAAACTCCTCCGCCCGCGGCCTCTTAAGTTCCCCAGCGGCAACCCTAGGGAAGCCACCGACGCCGCCAAGCCCCGATAAGGTCCGACAAAGGGAGTAGAGGCGCGCATAGCAAGTTCGACGCCTTCCTATCCTTATATCCATTCCCCCCCTCTCTTCTCCTACGTCCAATGCGCCGTCTTAAATCCCACACCCTCCTCCTCAAGCTCTCCTCTTCCTACGTCCTCGTGCCCTAAAACTCACCTCGCCCTTTTCCGCAGAATCTTCTCCCAAGGGCGCGAGAGGAGGCAGCGCCGTCATTGTTATCAAGGCAAAGGGCTTCCTTCCTCTCTCTTTCTTTCTCTCTCTCTCTCTCCCACTCCATCTCCCCCTCTCTTCCCCTCGCCTCACTCAACTTCTCTCTCCCTCACACTTTACTTACTCCCGTATATCCCTCTGATCTCTTGTCCACGTCCTAAAGCAGCGTTTTTCAACGTTTTTCAACTGACGAACCATTTTTCATTTTTTTTCCTTGGCAAACCATATAATCAATAGTACACAAATTTTCATTAATTATATTAACTTTTATTTTTTAAGAATTGTGACTACAAGCAAATTCTTTACAACATGAATCAAAAATAATAAACACATTCATTTTCAAAATAAAACATATGTGAAAGAAGATTTTACTTTATTCAATTTTTGAATTAATTATTAGTGGGATACTTGGGCTTGTTTGTCATTACAAATCTTTTAAAAAATCTGACGAAATATTCGATATGGCTACGATTAAATCTGCTTCAACTTCAAGCCTATTTATAAACTTATTTTTAATTTGAGTATACACCGAAAATCCCATTTCACACAAATATGTGGTACAAAATGGTAATAAGTACTTAATTGCACTCTCAGACAAGGTTGGATATTCATCTTTAATGTTGAACCAAAATTGATCTAAAGTTAATTTATCGAACTGAGTTTTTAAACATGAATCATCTACAGTATCAATTAGAATCAATTTTTCATGAAGAAGCAATTTTGCATTTTCCATTGCTGCTTCATTGAATGAATTTCTAATCCATTCGTTTTCCATGGTTTTGGATGGGAAATATTTTCTGAATAGGTTTCAATTCTAGCAGGTGATCAATTATATCTTTATTTACTTCTTTATCTAAATCTAAGTTGTTTTCCGCTAGTCGATCTGTCAAATTACTAAAACAATCAGTTTGGCCCTTTCTAATAAATGTTTCCCAAAGAGCTACTTTTTTATCATAGCTTCAACTCGATCTTGTAAAATGAAAACGTTGGTATTCTTGCCTTGAAGCGATAGATTGAAATCGTGAAATCGACTAAAAATATTTGACAAATAAGCCTACCTCTAAATCAAAACATTATCAGTCATATTCAAATGAATAGGTCGTGATTTAATGTGATTAATTATTTTGACTGCTTCATTCATAACATTTGTAAATTCTGCTGGCATTCGTTTGGCAACAAGTACTTGTCTTGTCTTGTCCCTCGAAAATAAAACGAATGAACACAAGAAGTCCAGCTTCATTGGAAACGTCAGTTGATTTGTCCATTTCTAGGCTGAAAAATGGACTTTTTTTCTCTCCCTCTACAAGTTCTGTTTGAATGTAATCAATTCGCATGAGTAGAGGGGAGGAGAACACAGCGACGAGTTATCTTATTTTTTAGTAAGAGATGTGGAAAACTTGTCTTATGTGGAAGCCGCGAAAGGAGGAGGAATGGTTAATGCGATTGTAGTTTTAATTGGCGGCGGGTAATCACTCCAATTGTTGGTTCCATTTCGGTGACGGTATTTACTTTCGGAAAATATGCAAGTCCATTATATTAATTTTGTAGTGTAGCTGCGTCCGCCACGCTGGTTTGGAAGTTTTAGATCTGGAACAGGTGAAAATCTGAAACTTGGTAAGCGTATAGATATAAACGTTAAAGCATAAGAAAAGATCTTAAAATTTTGAAATTTGGAATAGTCATGAAAGCTCTAATTTATTTAATAAATAATTTCCCATAAGGTATACATTTCTTCTCTATTTATATCCACAACATTGCTTTTTTAAAATTAGTTAGAGTTACGTTACGGGCTTGAAACTTGGTCATTTGCACAGCTGAACAAGCCAATCCAAATCCGTGCTTAATTAGCTTAAAATTCGTTTATTGTCAGAAAAACATTTTAATCAAGATATTATGAATAAGACAGTTTGTTACAGAAATGATTCTGATGCTTTTGAATGGAAAATGGGAGAGGAGAGAGAGAAAGAGTAGGAGAGATAGACATAAAAAGGGAGAATCTGGAAAACACATTTTGTACCGTAAAATGAAGAAAATAGAAGAAAGATGGAAACCTATTTTATTCCGATTCCATAACATGATTCGATTATTTTAATATAAAAAATACAATTAAGTTTTTAATGCTATTTCTTAATAAATGAATATTGACTTTAGAAATTAATGTTTTTATTCAATTTTTCTGCCATCTTTCACCGTCACATCGAAATGGCAAATAAGGCTTCAATACTACTACTATTATCATTCATTTCAATAAGTTCATACCCCTTTTGAAAGGTTTGAAATATTTGTTAAAATTATTGCATCTAAGATGAAAATTCTGATATAACGCTCGCAGATTCTAAATAACATTTTTATCTTGATACTACGTATTTTCCCAAATTAAAGAGATTTCCCAAAAAAAAACGCTAAAATTAAATCATTTAGGATCAATGCCATGATTAAGTTTATCAAAACAGGCAACTGCATAAGGTCCATTATATTCCATTCTCAAAACCTTTAAAATTAAGTCATGAAATTTTAAATAACAAAGCTGAAAATTCGCAATTGCCTATGCCTACAACCAATAAAGTGAAAAGCGCAACTGGAGAAATTTTAATGAACAATTTCCATTCTGCCGTAATACTCAATTTGGCAAAAATGCTGCCTTTTCCTCATTTTACTCGTCCTGAGCCAGATATAATCTTCCTCTTCCGCTACTGCCTCTCGTCGTTCTTAGATCTAGTTTGTGATCCCAAGGGCCCCAATCCTTTTTCATCCTCTCTTTTCAAACCCTCGCTTTTCCTTGACGTTTTATGTCATATATGAAGGTTCGATCCATCCTTCAGAGAAGTCCGAGCTGTTCGAGCGCCTTCACTGTTGTTTGCCGTATTTTATTCTTATAGCATTTTGGATGGACTCGGTGTCACATTATTTTTTCAAAACCTTTTGCTTTTTTGTGCTCCTTGTTAATTAGTTTTCAACTGCCAACATGTTTATTCCTCCTCTTTTCCTTATAAGTACTACTCGGACGGTTAATGATGTCATTCGCGACCATGCGATGAGTGTTTGAAGGCACGACGACAAAAATACATTTCCCGAGGACCGGGAGAGATTCATCCTGCTATTTTTACCCCTCGGTAATCGTGAACAAAAGTGCCGTAAGGGAAGACAAGGAAACAAAAGGGATCGGAAAGTCCTTTCCGCGAGGGGCGCGCGTTAGCGTCCGGGAGGATAGACTGAATGGCAACACATGCAGCCGCTACGCAGTAAGAGAAACAGATGGCGGAGGGAATTGAAGGATCGTTGGAGGGGAAGAGAGAGAGAATAATGCAGGTACGAGTGGGGATTTTAAGGGATGCCCTCTGGCCGCGAGGGTACCATTGCATCAGCTAATTGAGGAGGCCTCGAGAGGAGGGAGAAAGAGATTAAGGTGGATGGAGGGAGAAGCAGAAGGGAGACGGAAATAATTAGATGGCTGATTGGAATTAAAGATGGAGAGCACATGTTTATTTTTTCGATGCTGTTATGATGGAAACAGCTTCACTCTAAATCACCTGAGAAGATTGGAGAGAAGCAAATCGTACGAAACTAAAGGAGTTGCCTGAATCAGGTCAAGCGTCTTAAATATGCATGATAGAAAAACCAAATAACCCGATGTTTGTAAGTTTTATAAATAACACAAATTAACTCGGTAAACCTATCTATGAAAGAGAATTGAAGCAATTATCAGGAATGAAATTCCTCCTTACAGATAATGACCACGTCTTTTGGTGTAAGGATCTGGTGAAATGAGTTTTGAATGCCTCCTTGCTTCAACTTATATTCTTCATCTTACGTTCGAGACTTTTATATGACACATATGATTCGATCAATCAAGAAATATTTCGTTTTAAAACTTTGCTTAGAACAACTCAATAGGAAAACTCATCCTAGAAAAAGGTTTTTTGTGGTATTTTTAATATTCTATCCATAAGTTCCAAATTATGTGTGGAACGAATTTTGAGTTGTTTGAGACATGAGGTGACAAATATCTATGGCAGACCCAAACAACAGTGAGATGAAGGATCATTTAAATAATTATTAGCACGAAAAACCTTTGCGTCTATCTATTCTCTATCATATTCTAATGTCTCACTTTTAAAAAACTATTTTTCTTAAAATTTACAGGTCTATTTAATTTTCATGAAAAAGATGGCTTTAACACTTTTCATGTAAAATTAAATTCAACTACATCGAAATATGATAAAGATAATATTATTAATGTCATTACTTACACCACTGTAGAAAATTCTTTCATGTCCTATCTCCATCACCCAAATCAAAGTATGAGAGGCTCGCAATATCCAGTACAGAACTATGAAAGAACCTTTAGAATAGAGGTTTTCAACCAGGAGTACGCGTACCCCTAGAGGTACGCCAAATACTTTTAAGAGGCACGCGGAAGTGTTTAAGATTATAATTTCTCTTTTTACTTCTTTCATGCATGACTTTGGATTCAAAAGTTACAACGTTACGATTAAGAATAACGTTACAAACCATAAACACGCCGAAAGTATGAATTTCAACGTTATAAACATAGGTTATCTATCTAAATACAAGCGTTATTAATTTTAATATCACTTTCAAATGTACTTAGGGTACGTGACCGTTAACAAAATGCTCTAAGATGTATGTCAGTAAGAAAGGGCTGAATACCCCTACTTTAGAAGAAGAACAATTGAAATAATCAAATAAATTAATAAAATATAAGGCTACAATTTCCACAGATCAGTCATATATTCATTGTACTATACATAACGCAGAAGGTTTCATAAAAATTAGAATGAATTGCTAAATTTTGTAGATACCACGATGTAGACGATAGCATACAAATAAATATAGCCATATGAGCTTCCATTATATTGCAATACACATTGGATTACTCAAAAAATTCATTCATTACATTTAATAATTTTATTTATTTTAATTTTTGTTCATATTTATACAGGTAAAATTTTAAAATCCAACCCTAATGTATTACTTCAATAACACCGCCACCTACTTTTCTAGAACTTATGTTTATCGAGATATACACTATTTTTTGCCCTTCGTCAAAGATTCATGAGCCAGCTTACAGCAATAAAGATTTTTCAAAATTTCCAAAAGATTGCGTTCTACCTTGGCCCAAAACTTTTTAATTCCTTGCTGTGATTCCATCAGATACTTAGCAACCAATTCGATCCTGCTTCCCAAATCCCCATTTAATACCTGCGTATTGCGTTTTTTAAATATTTTTGCTCCGCATACGGTTCTCTGAATCGGCTTTAGCTATCTCGTGAGTGCTCTCTCTCTCCTGGCGCACGTTTTCTCAGTTTCCATTCAATTCTAAACTCGGGCATTGTTCGCTGCATTACGGTGAAATTATGGGTCTCCTATCCACTCAATTTTCTTCCCTTCCGCCTCCATCCTCTCTATTTCCTCTCTTCTTGTAGTCCTATGCGAGGATACAAACTTTCCCATGCAGAAATTATAGCATTTCTTTTCCTTTTCTGTCTCTTCTAGAATAAATTATTTTTATCTTTTCCCTGTGAAACTATCTGTGGATGCATCCATGGATATTCCTATTTTCTGAGCCATTTACTTTCAAATGAGCTTTTTTTAAATTTGTCAGCAGACGTTGCTATCTGAGATATAGTGCAACATGAATCGAGAGGAAATTATTTGCAGAAGAATTTAAAAGTGCCTGCGGACATTAATTTTTCATTCAACGAAATTTATATCAACTCTTTATTTAACTTTATCGTGAATTTCGTTCGAAACTGCAGAACGAAATATAATTATTTCTCTTCTTTACGTCAACTACCATTTAATAATTAATTTAACATATTCATAGCCATTTTGGTAGTTTGAATTATTTTTTTATTCATCTTTCTTTTTGTTTTCACTTAGTATAGTAACAACTACATTTCCTTGAGGATGAAATATTTTTCATTTGTTTTATACATAATAATACTTTCCATATGAAACTTATAACACGACATCAAGAATGTATACTACGTTTTTAAATATTTTTTCCATTAATTTCAACAAATTTTTGTAATTTTTTATTTTTATTAAATGTGCTATAGAGCAGTGTTGTCCAAATAGATTTTGAAGTTTGCCAAACTAGCGACTAACGGATGCATATATTCGCCACCTAACATTCAAAATATGAAATATTAATGAGAAAGATATCTTATCTTTCAAAAAAATTCAGGTTGTATTATTCTGTGTTAACTCATATTGTTTATATATTATTTATCAATAAAAATCCTAAGTAATGCAGTGAAATTTTTGACTTTTCACAAAAGAAATGATTACAAAACAAAATTCAAAAACCGGTAATCACGGGGTTTGGAAGACACCGGTTTTTTTTATTATTTCCGATTTCTGGGCCAATTATGTATACAAATAAACGTATATAAAAGGAATGATCGTAATGTGAAAGAACTGATTTTTTATCAGAATCAGGCTGAATAGTGGTTAACTAAAATCGTAACATGTCTTATTCTTTTTCAACTCATTAGACTCCTGACATAATCTTGTCAGCTTCTATGCAACACTCATAGACTGAAGTGTTGTTTAACGTAGCTATCATGGATTTAAGAATGAAACTGCTATGTTAAATGTTATGTTCATTTGGCAGAACAGATATAGAAATGTTTAAATGATCAAAAATCCATTCAACGGAGATTTTTGTCTCGTTATTGGATGTTTTAATGACATAAATGGTCTTCTGAAGGATGTGAGTAAATCGATGATGAACCACACTGTGATCAACGAATTTCTTAAAAGTCACCGTCGTATCAGCTTGAGAAAAATATTCACAACTATGGGCAATATTAATGAAATGTAACGGAATAGTCCACGGTGATTTAGGTTACAGGAAGATGACATCCCAGTTAACGCCGGAAATCATCATTGATGAGCAAAAATCACATCGAGCGGCATTTTGAATTAACACTAAGTTAAGATCTATCGTGAGCTATTTTAATTTTGACCATAATACAATTTGTACACTAACTGAACTTATGCATATGACTTTGCTGCCTAGCGGAGCGGAAGTTTGCCCTTCTCGTCGTTACTAAAATTTGTATGCATGACAACCCCTGTAACCAATACATATCAGTTTTTCTGTTTTCTTAGAAATATATAACACCAAACCAACACCAAAGCTTCCTTGAAACTAACCATCCTATAATTTTTCCCATGACAGGTTCCACCAAACGTTCACGAAATGTTTCCATGATTTTATGCCACCTAACATACACCTGACTGCCCCTACGACGTATTCCACCAAGCAGCCACCTATACTTCTTATTTCAGGTCTCCCACATTAACACATTAAAGCTTACACCATCAAACATACACCTAATGCCTCCTGATTTTAGGCTTTTGTCGTTGCAAGATTTGCCCCTACATCATATACCACCAGATTTATACGAATTAAATCCCCCCTGGTTTTAGGCCTCCCACATGACACAATTTGCTTCTAGAACATATATCACCAGACATACACATAATGCTCCCTTGTTTTAGACCTTTCACGTTACATTGCCCCTGCTATGTATATCACCTAACACGCAAAAAATACCCCAACAAAATACCCAACTTACACAGGCACCCCTGTAACGTATACCACCAAACATATGAAATTCCTATAATTTTTATGCCTCTGAATTCTACCACTGTGCATAGGCCATCAACCTGGACAACTTATTCCACCCAACATACTGGCGCTCGCTTGCAACATATGCATCAAAATAACACCACTTAATAATACTTCTTGACAGCCATTCTTTTTGGGCAATGATGTTAACTATTGCAGTCATGATTTCACCACTACAATCCTGATCGTAAGCCCCAAATTCGTCAGCGGAAACTCCAAGAGTGTTCCAATTCCAATAGGCGAAGGTTTGTTAATGTGTCGGATAAGTCAAGTCTTGTTCACTTTGGCCAAACCGGATTCATTTACGTTCACTGCGTACCAGGAAGTCAATAACTAACGTTGAGTACTATTTTAATGTGCTTTGAGGTCCACTATTATCAAAACTCAAGAAAAACGTCCCTCTCTTGTTGAATACGATTGGATCTTACGACACGTTAACACACCTGCGCATTGCTCTCAGATTTACAGATAAACTATCAAAGAATTGGAGTTAGAGACCATACATCATCCGCTATATTTAGTAGAAATAGTATTCTGCGATTCTTTCTCTCAGCGGAATTTTAAAAAATTGAGAGATCATATTTTTGGGTCCGATAATTAGCTAAACAATGCTGCCACAAGTATATTCAATAAACTATCAAATAATAGTTTTTAAAGTCTTTGCTAAATAAAAAAGAGGAGCTAGATGCATTATGACAGAAGAAGTATTTTAATGGCAGTAAAAAAATTATCATAGCACTGAGATTACAGTTTAGATGTCAGAAAGAAACGCCAATATTTCGTTCTTCTGCTTCTTGTTGCATTAAATGATTGGGTTACCAACATCATACTCCTCGCACAATTCAGAAAAAGTGCCTTTTCCCAACTTTTAGAGTAATTCACAAAATTTCTTCGTAGTAGAAAGGGAATGACGCGTTTTCTTTAAAACATTACCCATGGGATCAACAGTTGCCCTTTACGATACATATTAAATATCCGGTTGCAGAAAAATTGCAAAAGATTTACAATGCACCATATAACGAAATATGCAAGCCCATACATCGGAATCACAAAGAAAACTGAGCAGCGTTGCTCTGAGGCAATGCAGTTAATCTCAGAAACGGAGCGGATAGTAACAAAATAAGTGCAGTGCCGAAACTGAATTTGTTTGCTGCAGCTCGCACGAAATTTTTCATCAGAATATATTTAAATGTCCGATTTTTGGAAACTTCCTGTTTTCGGAAACTTCTGATTTTCGGACCGCCGGTTTTTTGTTTTGTACTGCATTGCAAATTTAAACATTCAATGTGACACTTAACAACACTTTTCCTATTCTCTTGAATGTCAGCAGAAACTGTTCAAAAACAAAAGCAAGCCCAAAGAAACCATTATCATATACATTCTATCCATATACGGGTCCGAGGTTATTCTTGGTTAAAACATGTTCTCTACATACTCCTCCATGCCGTAACTTTCTTTATTTTTGATATCACTCCTTACATATCATGTCGTCTATCAGTTGAAACATTATTCTTTATCTCTCTAATTTTTATTCGAGTTTTTCATTCTAACTTATCTTCAGTCGAGCTATTACTCCTTAGGTCATTTCCTATCAAATTCGTCTTCCTCTTTCTTATATTCTCTATGATTGTTCACTTGTCTCCTATATTACTTAGTAGTCCCTAATTTTCCATCATAACCATCCACTTTATCTTCAACATTCTTCTCTAATTCCACATTTCAAAGCATTCTAAGCACATATATTATATCATTTTTCTGAGTGCCATGTTTCTAAACCACACAAAGCACATAGCATTTTTTCAATTTTTTTGCTTTCATCCTTTATTATTCCCGCCAGTAGGAGTTTCTTTCTTTTAAAAGCGGCTTTTGTATTCTTTATCCTAGTCCTTATTTCATTGGTACATTTTACATGCCTTGTTATGATGCTTTCTAGGTATTTACAATCTGAAATTTGTAATAATGCCTTCCCACCAAACCTTGTGTTCAAGTTTTCTTCTTTTCCCATTATTCGAATGTCCTTATATGTTTCTGCATTTATTTCTATTCCGTATTTTCTACCTGTTATTACCAGTCTATTTATTATTTTATGGAGTTCCTTTCTCTTTCTCACTTAACCATCAACATATATACAGTTCTTTTAATCCCTCACCAAACCTGAATTTTTGTTTGACTTCTAGCGCTTCTTACAATAACGATTCCTCACATATTTTAAATATGATTGATGATAGGAAACAACTGTTTTACTTCTCTCCCGATATTTATTCCGCAGGTATCTACGTTTTCTAATATGAATATCACAATTTAATTTACGTATGGATTCCAGATCAGTTTCATTCTTATCCAATCTACACCTATATCGTTTAATATCATTATCAGCATTACCCAAAATACTCTATCAATATAATTCTCATTATAGCATCTTTGGTTCATCGTCCTTTTATGAAAGAGAATTAATTTTCTTCTAGCATTTCTTTAGCCTTTTAGTGAGTATTCTTGTGATGATCTTTGACTTGTTCGACAGAAATCATATCATTCCAGCGGCGAATCCAGAGACTTTATAATGGGAGGGCGATCGCCCCAATTCTCCCTCCTCCCTCTTGGTTCCACCTCGGCCGACAACCAAACATTTTGTAAGTTCATACCCCTATCAGAATCTTTCTTTCTCTTACCAGTCAATTAGGATAAAACCCGGATAAAAAGTCGGATAAAAAGCCGAATAAATTACTCGAATCACCCATACAAACAAAGGATCGCGGCTTTTAACCACATGGTACATAGACTCCTCACAATATCACTAAACCAAAAACGTTACGACAGAGAAGTTAAATACATTAAAAATGCGGTCCTGAAAAATGGCTTCACGCATGAATTGATTATTAAGAAACAATCCAAGAAAATTAAGAACAAGACACTAAGCTTGTCCCAATTGACGATAAGAAAAAGAAAAAGTTTATTTTACTTTCCTTCTTTCCAACCTTCACCTAAGGGATAACAAAAATATTTCAAAACTTTGAATATTCAGCATTATTACACAACACAAAAACTTCAAAAATTTAATACGGAACACAAAAGACAAAATACACTCTTCACAAAAATCTGGAGTGTATCAAGTGCTTTGCTCCACTTGTGACATGTCATATATAGGTCCAACGAAAAGAAACCTCACCATCAGACAAAAGGAACACTTACCGCATTATAAACACGGTCATATGGATAAATTTGCCTTCGCAAAACACATTTTTGAAAACAATCACCCATTAGATGCAGAGGATCTTGAACTGCTAAAAAAAGTTCCCAATACAAAACTTGATGCGGCGGAAAGCCTTTATATACATAAATATAGACTCACACGGATGAACAACGACTTTGATGTACTTAACAGTGTTATTTTTCAACTGACCTCGTCCCTTTCCTCACCACCTAGGTCATTTATGTCCCTTTCATCTATCCTTGCCCACCTACCAAGTATAAATGCACGCGCACAACCCCTCATCGTCACTTAAGAGCGTGTCACTGAACTATTCCTTCCACCAGTTTGCCCGCTTTAAAGTACTTTTAGCCCTTGATGATAGTTTCATCGTAACCGAAATACGTATCGGCTTTTTATCCGCCTATTTATCCGGCTTTTTATCCGGTTTCTTTTCCTTGTCATTCTGACTTAATCTTCGGTGTAGAAACAAGGAATGTTGCGCGGAATGAATTTAAGAATTCACCCAGTGGAAGGCAAAGTGGTCGTCCAAGGGGATGGCGATCGCCCCTCCCTTAGATCCGCCACTGTATCACTCTGATGTCTTTATTATGTCGGCGCCTTCTTTTTATATATATATATATATATATATATATATATATATATATATATATATATATATATATATATATACACACACATCCAAAACAGCTGCAGGCGTGATCAGGACTATTTGAACGGCTACAGTACTGCGATGTGGAAAGCAAGAGCGAAACTACCACATAACAATCCCTAGTAATGATTATATGGTTGGACAATATGAGTTCTCTCGAGGTAAAACAATCCGGAGGAAAAATAGTCCCCCAATCGGATCTCCGGGCGGGGACTGCCTTGAGGAAAAAATTTGTCGAGAGTAATTTACGAATAGAGACTTGTAACGTAAGAATTATGAGAAAGGTAGGAAAGCTGGAGAACTTGAAAGAAGAAATGAGAAGAAATAGAGTTGACATTATAGGGCTAAGCGAAACTAGATGGGAGGGAGAAGGACAGTTCGACTTGGAAGAATTCACGGTAGTTTATTCTGGAGGAAATAGTGGGGAAAGGGGAGTAGCTCTGGTATTTAGGAAAGATATGATGAAAATCGTTACAAAGATAATAGCAACGAACGATAGACTGATGGAAATAAAGATAAAAGCAGTCCCAGAGGACATGCTGATAATCCAGGTATATATGCCAACATCAGCTCATGAAGATGAAGAAATCAATGAGATTTATGAGCAAATTAATGAAATTTACGAAGAAGACGGAAGAGGAAAGGTAAACTGCATAATAATGGGAGATTGGAACAGCATAGTCGGAGAAGGACAGGAAGAAAATGTTGTCGGGCAATACGGACTTGGAATGAGAAATCGAGGAAGGGAGAAATTCGTAGAATTCTGCATCAATACCGACCTTGTAGTGACTAATACATGGTTCAAAAACCATAAACGAAGGTTATACACATGGAAAAGCCCAGGAGATAGAATGAAATGCCAAATTGATTACATCCTTGTAAAACAAAGATTCAGGAACAGCATAAAGAACGACAAGGTATTGCAAGGAGCGGACATTGATTCAGATCACAGCCTTCTAATACTTGACGTGAGTACAAAGCTCAAACAAATAAGAAAAACGAGAAGAGAAAGACAGACCTGGGACCTAGAAAAACTGAAAGAAAGGCAGGATGTAGTCAGCATGAAGTTGGAAGATAACCTAAGAAAGTTGGAAAACAAACCGAAGACCGTTGATATAGAATGGGATGAAACTAAAACCAGTATCAAGGATACCTTGGATAAAGAGATTGGTAAACAAGAGAAGAAAATCAGAAAACCATGGAGAAAATGTATAAGAGTCGAAAATGGAAAAATGTTAACAGTGAAGAAGGTAGAGCCAACTATAGGCGTATAAACAATGAGTTGAGAAGGGTAACAGATGAAGCTAGAGAAAATTGGATAAAAGGAAAATGTGATGAAATAGAACAAATGGAGAAGTTAGGACGGTACGATATGATGTTCAAATACACTACTCTGTAATTAACTTGAAAATTTCAGCTTCCTAGCTCATCCCTTAGTACATAACCAGTTATCTATTTGTTTAAACTTTAAGAATTTTTAACTGCCAAACATATGAAAATATCAAAATTTGTATGATCCCTATTTCGTTTTTTTTAGAAATTCTGCCTATTAAAAAATGTCAGATCCGTAGCACATTCGGTAATACATAAACCTCAAAAACATTTTTAAACATTTGCGAACCATCAGTAATACACTAGAGCTCTCGAGTTAGAAGATAAGAAATCTAATGGAATTCATGGCATGGGAATTATGAATATGGATGGGAAGATTGTCTCAGAAACAAAGAATGTAGCACAGGTATGGGAAGAATACATTAAGGAATTATACAGAAAATAGGCAGGAGCAGCAAAAATAGAACTGGAAGATGAGGAAAACATTGAAAAAGACAACGTAGGACCAAGTATTATGGAGAGCGAAGTAGAAAAGCGATAGTGGAACTAAAGAAAGGGAAAGTCACAGGCAGCGATGGAATACCGGCTGAGGTACTTAAAGTCATAGGATCAGAAGGACTAAAAGCGATCACGAAATTAATTGATAAGATTTACGACACGGGAGAGTGGCCTCGGGATTTCCTAGAAGTAACTATGATCCCTCTAAAGAAGAAGCCAAAGGCAATGCAGTGTAAAGATTACAGAACGATAAGCCTTCTGTCACACACATCGAAGATCATCACGAGAATTCTTAATAAAAGGCTGGAGAAAAAGGCAGAAGAAATACTAGGGGAAGATCAATTCGGTTTCAGAAAAGGACGAGGAACTATAGATGCTATAGGGGTAGTTAGAATCATATCAGAATGGACAATAGAGTACAGTCAAGATATCTGCGCATTTTTCGTAGACTGGCAGAAGGCCTTTGATAGAGTAAATTGGGTAATGTTGATGAAGATATTAAAGGATATAGGTGTAGACTGGAAAGGCAGGAGACTGATTAGGAATTTATATGAGAATCAAGTTGTAAAGGTCAGGTTTGAGAATGTGGACACTTGCGGGATAAGTATCGGTAGAGGCTGCTGCCTATCGCCAACCCTATTCAATATATATGGAGAAATTCTAATCCAAGAAGCTTTAGAAAGCACAGGAGATTTCAAAATTGGAGGAAGGATTATAAGAACAGTAAAATTCGCAGATGATCAAGTACTTCTAGCAAGAATGGAAGAGGAGCTACAAAAAAATGATAAATAGACTAGCGATAACAGGTAGAAAATACGGTATGGAAATAAATACAGAAAAATCCAAGGTCATTCGAATATCGGGTAAAGAAGAGAATCTGAACATAAGTATTGGGGGAAAGCCTTAAGAACAAGTTTCAGAACATAAATGCCTTGGAAGCATCATAACGTCTTCGTCTTGGTAACTGGGTTGCTGCTAAGAGCCAAGCCCCATTGTACGTAGTCCTGTACCGCACCAATGTTGAATGTTGTTCTGAGATTTTCAACTCCCTCACTTGTCTGGAGGTGAACGGTAGCTTCTTCTTTTATAGTCGATTTAAGTGAGATTTCCTACTCTTAATCAAACTTTGCTCTACGTCGACAACTTGGAATGGTGAAGGCTTGCGCCTAAAATTCCTGAATATTTCGACCCAGTCTTTCGGTATTTCAGCCGTAGACTTGTGATTTACAAGACCAGTATTTTTGTCACACCCCAGATAAGAGTGTCTTCTAATGGAAAATGTGATTTTAACTGATTTAAATCTCTTTTCTTTGTGCACCATGTGACTTAGGAATCTAAAAGTAGTCACATTCCTGTTTTTACCCGCACAAGAATCACAAAATATTTGCAGTTCAGTTATATTTGGGTGCAAGAGGAATTCACAAAATGATGTATAAAGGAGCAGACTTCTTCACTTCCTTTCCTACCAATAGTTTCAGGATAAATAAAAAACACTTTCCCCAGATGACAATACAAGGATGTTAAATGCATAGCCCGACAATTGTCTCATTTGTGGTTAAGTTAGGGCAGGCAAATGTTTTACTAAAATCCATACAAATAGCTTCTTTTTCTTGGCATTTTCTGCTGTTCAGCTTGGCTGCTTTTTTCCTAACGTAAAACTTTGATGCAATTCATGTTCTACTTCAATAGTATTTAGCTCCCTCTGAAATCTGCATTTTTCTTCTTCAGACTTTTCTTCGGATATCTGCAGTTCTATACTCTTCTTTTTTGAAGCATAATTATCGCTAGCACTACATGTATCACTTCTGGGATATCCGAAAGTGATATTAAAATCACGGTTAAAAATTGTGCGGTAGCTTTCAAAAGAAATCTGACGTTCATTAGGATAAGCTTCCTTAAACATACCGTACCTTTTAGAAATGTTCAACACTTCAGATAAATAAGTTTTATTGGAGTCTGTCAAACTGTAATGGCTTCCCCTGCCCTTAAATGATTTTATATGTTCGTGCACTGATTTTAATGTCTTATCACGTGTCTTATGAGGGCGATTACTATGAGTCCCTCTTTTATCTGATGGTGGCTGACTTGTTTTTTTCATAGATGACAAAATATAGTCAATCTTACCCCTTTCAATGCCATGTATTAATAAAAAAGCCTGTTTAAAACCATTTATTTCTTTTTTGTTTCCATCTTCATTAATCCTAACTCTATAAGAATAAGTCAAATCTCTGAAATTTGCTTGATCATCGTTTTTTCTCGTTCTTCTTTGAACCAAAAATATTAAAATGAGTCCAGTCAGGTACAGGTTGACTTCATCATTAGATTTCATGTCATTAAATCGTTGAATGATCTCTTTTCTATGGCTGAAATCCACCTTGCCAAAAAATGTTTTGGCACACTTACATGGTGGTTCTAATTCATGACTTTGCAGCTTCATCCTTTTGCTGACATCAGTAAGGCGTCCATACTTGCTTCTCTTCTTTGTTGTTGGCTGAGATGGTAAATTTTTTTCATCTTCTTCCGAAGTAGATTGTTTAGCAGACATTATCGGAAAACAAAACATTATTTGAATCAAACGTCACTGACTCGCTAAAAACTTAAATAATCAAACACTGTGGACACACTTAAAAATCAGAGTAACCAATTTGGACTAACAACAAAGCACAAACCATCACAAAAACATCAAAACACCAACTAAAGAAAAGAAAAGCTAACCTAGCTAGATCGCTACCATCTACAGATTAAAAGAATGACCAGGGACTTGTCATGGTTCTCCCCTGTAAACTGTGGACTTATCAAGTTCTTCCATTGCATTTGAAAAATTAATTTGCTTATATCTCTGGACATATCACGTTATTTGCCTGGATAACTAAAACAGACTATTCTTCTTATGTTGTACTTTTATATGGGTTCAAAATCGAAAAATAGAAAAAATTGGACTTATAATGTTTTCCCCCTTGACCCTTCAAATATCAATAGCAGACAGAAATGTTCCATAGGCCAAATTATTAAATATGTTAAAATTTCACATTCAGTCGTGATTACCGAAGCCGAAAGTGAGGAATCGAACGTAAAACTTAATTAAAGCGTGGATGAATTTTAAAATACCTATTACAGGGTTCTCCACATTACTGCAAGCGGGCCATATTCGACCATCGGATTGATTTCATTTATCCCGCCACACCTCAACTTCTAAAATATGCAAATTTATATAGTTGTCTGCAAAAGCTGTCATTAGATATCAATTATGAAGTATAAGCGATATTTCTCGAGTACATGGAAGCAATATATTTTTAATGTAGGCCTATGACACATTGCACAATCAATAATATTCTCCAAAATACCTCTTTGAAATTTAAATAAGGTCAAGTTTATCATTTGAAAGGTCGCGATTTGCCAGCACGGAGGGGTATAAAGTCTAATGTGAACTTTTTAGTAAAATTTTTGGTGACCTCCGATCGATCGGTTTAAGCCTTTGACATTTTCAAAACTACGACGACTTTATATTAGAATCGCCATTATCTGTACGTTAAAAATATTTTCTTTCAATATAGTTTTCACCTAATAATACACTAATTATGATTTAGTGCAAATTCAATTTTATTTCAGTTATCGGTATTTAATTTTCTGAAACTTCTCGGTGACTCGGAACAAAATAAATCATACCTGTTTATATTTACTATTTAATCAGCAACTTTGAATGGATTTTCTTTCCCTTGGAAATGTGTGTGTGTGTGTGTAATTTAAGGCGAATCAGCCTCTTGGGCTATTATCGCCATAATATGCACTTTTAACCACAACCCATTTGTGGCAAACTAACCATAGCACCAGACACACAATAAATATATAAATGAGTGTTTTAGCAGCCAGCGTTCTTCTAAATTAGTGGTTCCCAACCTTCGATTGGTCACATTATATTTAAATTGGAAGTTACCATTATATTCTGAGGTGCCATATAAGTGAAAATCAAGTCTAAATAAGTTTTATATGGCTCACATTTAAATGTTTAAAGGTTTACTATCAACATTTTTGTAATAATGCAAGAACTTGTGTGCCAAATTGTTCTAATTGTTTTTATCATAGTTTCGCGAGCCGCACATAAACCCTTCACGGACCGTATCCGGCCGTGAGGCCTTAAATGAAACACCTCTGCTGTAAATGGCGAATGAATTTTATTTTAAACTGGACAAAAAATTTACATAATTGTGGATCGTGGCACATCTAATATAAAAAGACTTTAACTTTCGTTTTGTTTCAGAGTTGTTATAGTTAATATTCACTGCGTTGCACATTTGACTGCTTATTTTGCCAATTTCCTTTCAAAAACGATCCATGAAATCAAAATAAGCCCATGTATATATATATATATATATATATATATATATATATATATATATATATATATATATATATATGCAATTCGGTTTCAGAAAAGGACGAGGAACTAGAGATGCTATAAGGGTAGTTAGAATCATCATAAAGGGCAATAATGTACAGTCAAGATATCTGCTTATGTTTCGTAGACTGACAGAAGGCATTTGATAGAGTAAATTGGGTAATGTTGATGAAGATATTAAAGGATATAGGTGTAGACTGGAAAGACAGGAGACTGATCAGGAATCTATATGTGAATCAAGTTGTAAAGGTCAGGTTGGAGAATGCGGACACCTGCAGAGGAAATATCGGTTGAGGAGTAAGACATGGTTGCTGCCTTTCGCCAACCCTATTCGATATATATGGAGAAAGTCTAATGCAAGAAGCGTTAGAAGGCACAGACAATTTCAAAATTGGAGAAAGGTTTATAAGAACAGTAAAATACGCGGATGATCAAGTACTTGTACAAGAAAGGAAGAGGAACTCCGGAAAAAGATAAATAGACTAGTAATAACAGGTAAAAAATACGGTATGGAAATAAATACAGAAAAATCCAAGGTCATTTGAATATCAGTCAAAGAAGAGAATCTTAACCTAGGTATTGGAGGAAAACCTTTAGAACAAGTTTCAGACTATAAACACCTTGAAAGCATCATAACAAGAGAAGAAAAATGTACGATTGAGATCAGGACTAGAATAGGAAAAACAAAAGCGGCTTTCAGAAGAAAGAAACACCTACTTGCGGAGAATATAAGGGAAGATATCCGCAAAAGTTCATAAAATGCTATTATGGAGTATAGCTTTGTACGGTGCAGAAACATGGGCGCTAAGAAAAAATGACAAACAAATACTTGGAAAGCTTTGAAATGTGGACTTAGAGGAGAATGCTGAAGATAAAATGGACAGATAGGATGAAAAAAGAGGAAGTGCTACGAAGAATAGGAGAGAAGCGAATGATTATACAGACTATCAGAAAGAGGAAGGCAAACTGGGTTGAACATTAAGAGAGAGTATGATTAAAGACGTGTTAGAAGGAAAACTAGATGGAAAAAGGGGAAGAGGTAGGAAAATGTTTCAGCTGATAGACGATTTGAAAGGGAAAGAGAGTTATCAAGATATGAATAGGACAGCGGAAAATAGGAGTATATGGAGAACCAGGTTTAACCACGAATAATCACTGACCTGTCTACGGACAGACTAACTATGATGATGATATAATATACTCGTATGTGTGAATGAGTGTGAGTGTGCATTTGCGTGTGTGTGGCTGTGTGTGTGCTAGCTGAAACGCCCGGCTTCGCTCGGGAAAGTTGATTAAAATAGCAAACTGTTTTATTATTTTTATTTATGTCATATTACAATAAAAATAATACAATAAAATTTGAAATTTAGTTACTTTTTCTGTTGGGTATCCCAAGTTTACCAAAATGAACAGAATAAAAATATTCAGTCTTTCGTGCGTAAAATAAGCCGTTTCGCGTGATCGTAAGTTAATATTGAGGTATATATATCCACATCAGTGAAGGGCTGTATGGCATTTTGGGGTTTCTCCACACCATTTCCCATGCGTTCTTATGGAAATAGTATTTTGTTGACTCCATGGCGTATAAGAGACCGCACGTCCATCTACATCTACATATTACCCTGCAAGTCACCTTGACGGTGGATGGCAGGGGGTGCCGCGCACCAAGTTCCTAACTAATTATTATTCACAGTTATCTATTGTGGTCACGTATTGTCCTAGGAAAAAATGACTCCTTATACCTCTCCGTCCTACTATCTATTTCGCGAATCTTGTCCTCATTATCCCTCCGTCCGAATTACGTTGGTTGTCGAATAATAGCCTTCATTTCATTTATGAATATCTTAGACCTATATTTATCTAGAAGTTTAAGTCTCGCTTGTAATCTACGATCTCTCAACGATGGCCAACTCAACTCTTCAATGAGTAACGTAACGCTCTGTTTTTTATCGTAATTCTTTTTCACGAATCTAGCTGCTCGCCGCTGTATTTTTTCTAAATCCTTTATGAGTCTCCTCTGATATGGATCCCAACCCGCTGCTGCGTATTCCATTTGAGGTCTAACCAAGGATAAATAACAGGATTCTCTCACCTTTTCCGTGCTTTTCCTGACTATTTTACGCACAAAAGCCAAATTCTTATTTACCGCACCTATCACTCGTCTTATGTGGGTATCTCAAGAGAGGTCACGATTCAAGGTTACCCCGAGGTATTTCACGGATTCCGAAACAGGAATGCTCTCACCATCTATCGAGTAGGTAAATACGGACGATAGGCTTCTAGATTTCCAAAAGTTTAGAACGTTACTCTTTTTCTGATTGATTTCTAGCTGCCATTCCTTGCACCAAACAGATAACGGTGTCATCCGCAAAAAGCCTGATATTACTTTTCACAACTGAGCTGATGTCGTTTATATAAAGCAAGAAAAGCATAGGTCCGATCACACTACCCTGCGGCACTCCAGAGACTACATCTGCCACACTCGAGGACTTACCATTGATGACTATTTTTTGTTTTCTATTCCAAAGGAAAGCGCGAACCCAGTTAATGACTTTAACATTAACGCCAAGATTTCCCAATTTTAATAACAACTTACGGTGGGGAACCTTGTCAAAAGCTTTTCTAAAATCAAGGAACACTGCATCGACCTGCTTATTATTTTCGCCGCATGCCAAAACATCATTCACAAACAGACCGAGTTGGGTGTCACAGGATCTACCTTTTCTGAAGCCATGTTGACAGCTGACTAAGAGCGATCTACTCTCGAGATAACGCATTGTGTTGCTAACAATAATGTGCTCCAAAATCTTACATGATAATGATGTTAGAGAAATCGGCCTATAATTTTCGGGGTTATCTTTGTCACCTCCCTTATGAATGGCTGTGACGTGTGCTAGTCTCCAATCATCAGGAACCTCACAGAGAGTAAGGAATTTCTCGAATACTATCCGAAGGAAGGGAGCTATTTCTTCTGCTAGTTCTTTTAATACACGCGCGGGAATTCCTTCTGGTCCTGGGTTTTTGTTGGGCTTTATCGCACCCAGTTGCTTTGCTATTCCTGCCTCAGAGGTTTTAATACTATCCATCCGAGTACATCCATCGGGAATAAGATTATCTTCAAGTCTATCTCCACCTGCCGTGAACGCCTTCGCGAAGTAAACGTTTAGTAGATTAGCTTTATCCTCCCCATCGTGAAGGGTGTCTCCGAAATCACATCGCAGGGAGGGTATTGAAGGACCCCCTCCCTTGACTTCTCTTACATAGGACCAGAACGCTTTTGGATCCTCCTTCAATTTTGTATTTAATACCTCATTCCGGAAGGTGTTAAATGCGTTACGCATGGTTTTTCTCGCTAATACGCGGGCACTGTTATACTCATGGACATTAGCTGTGCGATACTCATCGGAAGCGGTGGTAGGTATGTTTTTCAATTTTGCGTGGCTACTGTCGTCTTAAGGTAATCCTGACTTCCTTATTAAACCAACGAGGTTCTTTCTTATCAGATTTTAACTTACTGGGGATAAATCTATTGATACCTTTTCCTAGTATATCCTTAAATAATAACCATGATGGCTCCATACCTAATCGTTCTGTCTTTTCACGATAACTGACAAAGGTACTTTTGAGATGTAAGCTGAAACTTTTAAAGTCGGCCTTCGCGAAAGTGTATACATTCCGAAGGGGCTTAGGATATCTTTTGAGCTTTAATTCGCACTCCGCATACACAGCTCGATGGTCTTAGTTATCCTATGCATACCTAGACCTAGTTCTTCCTTTGGTCCATAGGATGGCCCAAGAATCTTTTGAATTCGATAGCTTCAACGCTATAAAAACGTATAAAGAACATACATATATTAATACACACATACACACACTCAAAAATATTTATAAGATATGTATATAGAAGTAGATATTTTTTCCTATCCGAACTTTTTCTCTCTTCCTCTTGTAGTAGTTGAACCATATATATTTGCGTCACTTCCTTTCCTTCACCATGATGCGGAAAGCAAAACGTTTTGGCATCTCATCAGTTAGTCAAAATAATGAATGCGATCGTTTAAGAAAAAGCAATAAAAATAAAAACACAAGTGTAATGGCGTCTAATTTCCGAGAGACAGGATTTTTCATTTCGTAAAATTCATCCTGGGACTGCTCTTGGCCCACATAACCTCCATGTGTTCCAAATAACACCAGAAAATTCAAATCTCTTCGCGGCATCTGCAGCTGCCGCTGAATTCATATGAACGGAATGGAGGAATAAGCGCATTGCCTCTTCCCCTCCTCTTCGCCTGCTTCCCTCGATTCCCTCCGCCGTCTCACCGAACACTAACTTGCCTTCTTTCTCTCTTTCACGCTTTCATCCAATTTCGACTTCCGTTTTCCCTCTATTCCTCTTTCCTCCCTTTTTCTCTTAATCCCAGGTTCTCTGCCTTCTTTCCCATTCTTTCTTTACTCACCCTCTTTCCTCACTTCATCTTTTCCCGTCTCTTTCGCTCTCACTCGCTCATCTTTTCCCATTCTCTCTCTCCCCCTTCAGGTCTTATTTCTCTACGACCTCTCGGCCATCTAATTCTCTCTCCCTCTCTCCCTTTCCCCTACCCTCACTCTTCCTCTCCATCTCTGAACGCGAAGTAATCCTTTTAATTGCATAGAGGGATTATAGTCACAATAAAATCGACAATAAACCAACGATCCTTTCGTATTAAACAACCCATCGCTGCACTTTATTACTTCAGAATTGTGTTTTAGGAGCGTGTTTATTAGGTTTGTTTACGGATCCGTTTAAATATTTAAATAAGTAGTAATAAGAAAAATATTCTAAGTTAGTTAAATCTCCAGTTCTCATCATTATTCATTTCGATAGACTATTTTGCTGATCCTGTTATATATAACCTTCGGAAAATCATCTTTTATCAATCATTTTTTTAAATTTGGAAATTATTTTATTGCTGTAAATTTTTTCTTGCGGATACTGGAAATTATATAAACCTCATATCTAAAACATTTTCAATTTGGTATAAAATTTTATTTCTAGAAATTTTGCCACATGAACGTTTGCTCTAAATTTAAGAGCTTGCTGACCGTTTGTTTTTTGAAATAGGTATATTCCCCACCTAACAAATTCAAATTTTTTAATATACTTTTGTGTGCTTTACCCCTCCATAAATCACTCCTTGACATATTAATAGTACGTTATTTTTTCTAAATCAACGCAACTTATTTTAAAATTCATCCATCACATAAATAATGTTTGCTCAATCCTCGTCACTAGAGTCCCGCAGCCCATCGTTAATGCAGTAAACCGTGCGGTCGCTTGGACTTAATGAAAGAGATCAAGCCCTGATGACGGAAGCGGGAAGTCTTTTGAGCGCAAACAATGGTGTTAATACTTGCTGCCGAATTTTAAGACGGGAGCGAAGGGTCAAAGAGCAAACAATGTCAAAGGATCGAAAGATTTATTTCCCGTCGCCGTGATCTCAATGACGAGGGGCTTAGAGTAAAAGAAGTAGATGAAGCGAGCTAAATTAGCCTTCGAGGAAACAGATAATATCTTTTTAAATGAGAAAAGAAAGAGGTGCAGATGGGTGGGATAATAGGAGAATAGAGCGGGAGAGAAAGAAGAGAGGAGAATGCTGGAGTTTTTCCGGAAAAGTCTGCGATATTATAACAACCAGAGGTTTCACTTTTGGTAGACCGCTTTCGCCGTGACTCATTCCTCTGACCCTGCCCCGCACACTTCCCCTCACCCGTACAACGTGCTCTCGGAGCCCTTTATTTACGCAACCGTTGCCCGCCAATGAAGCCACCAACTCGCTCCTGCGACAATGCACCGTACAGCCTCATGCGGAAGAGTAAAATGGCGCCAGTTTGGGATGGGGAGTGTAGGGGGAGGGCGGCAGGAGGTACAGGAGAGGGAGAATCGCGAGTGGGATTTTGAATTGTGTTGCAAAGAAAGGGGGAAAGCGAGATACGAGAAGCCACCTTGAAGCTCCGCAAAGGAGCAAACAAGAGAGTGAGAGAAAGAGGGATAATTATCAGGAAAAAGGAGTGTGAGAGGATGAGCATAGTTGAGAGAGTCGGAAAAGGAGAAGATAAGGCGGTAAGGGTTAAGTCGACCATGGGAGGATGATGAAAGTGAGAAAATGGAGGAGGGAGTGATAAAGGGAGAGAGAGAAAGACAGAAAGAGAGGAGGGAATCCATAGATGACGGCGAGAGAAACTCTGGGGAGAAGAAGAAAGAAGGCATTTCTGGAGAGGAAGTGAGCAAAGAGAATGAATTTGAAAAGGAAAGATGGAGGAAAGAGAGGGAGAGGGAGTAAGAGATTGGGATGGAGGACCGGCGGGTAGGAAAATGAGATAATACGAGAGGAAGAGGAAAGGGTGGAAGGGAGCACTTGAAGGGAGTGAGATATTTGAGGGAGCGTTGGTTGAGATAGAGAAGAAGAGATGGAGAGAGAGAGAGCAAGAGGGAGAGAGAGCGAGAGAGAGTAAGAGGGAGAGAGAGAGCGAGAGAGAGAGGGGAGGGGTAGGTTGAGAGTAAGACTTGAGAGTTTGAAACTTAATCCGGCTTTAAGTAATTACGGAGTGCGTTAACAAGTTCTCGAAAGGGATAGGGTGTGTGTAGACCCACCCTCTCTCTCTCCGCCCCCTTCTCTCTCTCTCTCTCTTTCAATTCTCGCTGCGTCCCCCTCTTGCTTTCTTCCCTCCCCTCAAGGCTCCGCCTCCCGTGTCTGCCCTCCCTCTTTACATCTCGTTTTCACACAACCCACCCGCTACCTCTCTCACCACTCCTGCCTCAGCCTCTTCTTCTATCCCCCTCTCCTTCTTAGCCTTTCGTATCCTCTCCACCTCCCGCCTCCTACTCTGCTCCATGCAGTCTCAATTCGCCTCCCACACTCCCGAGGAAAGCCCGGCCCTAGGTATCCGTTCCCTTAAAACTCTTTATGAGCGGGCCACACACCTACAGAGAAACTCGCTCTAATACGCCCGTTCTTCCCCTCCTCTATCCTGCTCACCTATCATCTCATCTCCCCACTCGTCTCTCTCTCCTTTACTAACTCCCCTTCTTCCCTTCCCTCCTTTTTTCACTCTTTAGAAAATAACGGGCCTTTAGCCTTCTGTTCTACAAAATTCTCCAACCTTCTCCCTCCCCCCCTTTCCTCCCCCACTTCGGCTCTCCTTTCATACTTCTCGACACCGGAAAAAATCTAACCTCCATTCTGCCTTTCAACTCCATTCCCTTTCCACTTTTCATCCGCTCTTCGCTTTGAAACCAACCGCATGCTTCCTTCTCTCCTTCTCTGTTCCAAACCTCCCCTCACTTTATCCCTACCAATTACCCCCTTCAACCACTTTATTCCCATCTCAAACCCCAGTCTTTCCTCCCTCCCTCTCCCCCTTCTCTCTCCTCATCCACCGTCAACTTCTCTCTCTCTCTCAAACCAGTCTTTCTTCCCACGTTCTCCTATCTCGGATCTCCAAACTAACGGTTTTCATTTCTCAATTGTTGCTCTCCCGCATCTACCCCTTGCCTAACTTGTCGACAACTTGCCACCGATCCTCTCCGACCCCCTCTCTCCCCATTCTCTCCCCATTCTCTTCCTCCTCCTCTAAGATATACATCCTGCATGGAGCTATGCTTCGTTTCGGGAACGCCTTATTAAGGACGTTATTAAGGAAGGGAATGATTATTAAAATTTTATGGTTTGCCTCATATAAATTTAGCAACGAGAAATTGTGTCCGAATTCAAGACTAGAAAGTTTAAAATGACGAATCATCTCACAGTGTACATACCTTTTAATTTAGTGGAGTTTGTTGATAAATAGGTAATTTATGAAGTAATTAGTAATTACTACTTTTGCTCATCTTTTCTCCCCTTCTCTTGTTCATTAATCTATCTGTGCTCATTATCTACATTTATGTATCTTAAAGACTAAAATCGTGGATAAAAATCCACTCTATTTGTCATTTAAAATCGCGTGTACACTGAAATAAAAAGAATTTACGTTTCAGGGAAAGGGAATATTTGGAATTGTTGACTCGATAATTATTTTACCGTTTTGCTATGAACTCGTAAGATATAAATGGGACGTTTAGATGAAGTGGATGGTCACAAAATTCTACGATATTAAACGTTTCCTATATCAATCTCTTTCTTTAGATAAAAGCATGCTGCAACGATCTAAAAAGAAGTTATCTTCCTGAATATTATACTCACTATACTCCGATCATTGAAATGGACTAGCGATTTTCAGAATTCTTTGTGGAATTGACCCTTGGACGCATAGAAAATTTTGAAGTAATAAAAGATGCAACAAATATTTGAACGTCACATCGTAAAAACTTGATAGTAAACATTTAATTGCTTTCATTTTCCGCTCAAAGAAAAAAACTAGGTTCAAAACTATTTAAAGACAAGTTGGAGCGACGCACGCCATAAGAAAATTTATTCCCGTTACTTAGCATTTTCTCCAAAGAGTCCCTGCTTTGAACACGTTCATTAAAGTAAACGAAGTATAAATAAATGCAATGATCTTCTCCAAAGTGATAAAATTGAATTCTCTTAATAAAGTTTATTTTTAAAGCAATTTGGCTGCTCTTATTAAGTTAAATGTTTTATATACGTAACGTTTTGTGCTCTTAATCTTGAAATAAAAATACTCTACCCACTGTTACATGTTAAATCACTGCTCCATGGAAGTATTAGGTAAACCGCTTGATAATGTTACATAATTTTGTGTAAAATTTTGTCGTTACCGCATAAATTTTAATTATTACTACTATTTATTACTAAAACAATATTTCCAATTCTCAACCACTCAGATAAAAATTAGTAATAGGTTGAGATATACTTAACATTCTATTGCTGCGGATATAAATCTCGCAGAGATAATAAAGAGAAGCAAGACAATCTAAATATATAACTTTGAGCAGTTCTAAAAACATTACGGCAGTAATTCTTTATTTTGTCAAATTGTATTTACAGCACTGTTACTTCACTGGTGTCACTCAATTTTATTCGAGTTAACTCCATTCCATGACTAATTAAAAGCTCTCACAATGACGGTTCCCTTTCCCTTCCTGCTCTAAGAGTCACTAAGTTCCTTCTCGTGTAACTCTAAATTGAGAAGTTTTCATTTCGATGGCATAAGTTTGCAACGAATGCTTTCCGTTGACTGCTTTTGTGAGATTCTTGCCTCGGTGAGCGGACTGAATCAACGCAGAGGATGATAAACCATAAGGATTGACTCCGCAGAACTCTCCGATTGAGTGCAATGTAAATTCATAAAATGAAAAAGGTCGTTTAAATGACAGAAATGAAGAATTCCTGCTAGTATTCGGTGAATTAGGATACAAAAGTGTGGGTAAAATTTAAAGCTGACTCATTCTGTTAATTTTCGTCACACGGTAATGTTTTTAACTAGGCAGTTTTACCAATTTCATCAGTTTTATCACAAATTTTTCGAATAAAAATATTACGGCAAGACTAAATCAACAAGGCAACCTGTTTTTCTCGATAAAAAGGAAGAAATGACTTTTTCATGCTAATTGTCAAACTTTCTGGCAATTCGCGCGAACCTCCAAAAAGCCTCTTATTGTCACCGTTTTAATATGGCGAGTATCTAAACCTCGCGTATTTAAATGGGTGACAACTCCCTTTCCCTCGTTAAAATGATCCCGGAACAGCCTCTTCTAGAATTACTCCATTTTTCTTCAATTCCACTGGCGCAACATAAGCAAAGCGCTTCCTTTTCACGAGATCCGTCTTCTGGGAAAATTTTCCTTCCGAGTCACCTTTCTTCACCTTTCCTCCCTCCTTTGCCATCCGACACCCACCTGTTTACCATCCCGAGCCCATTTCGGATTTCTCTCATCATTTTGCAATGCTAATCCCGCCATCTCTCTCCCTCTCCCCCTCCTCCATCACCTCACCTTTTCTCTCTCTTTTTTCTCTCTCGCCCTAGTACCCTTATCCTTTTTTAAGTCCGCCAATTACGAAAGCAGCGGAACCTTACATTTGAATCTTGCCACACCGTTCCCCAGGAGAGCAAGAGAGACTCTCTCTCACACACTCATTCATCTTACTCTCCATATTCACTGCGTTTATTTAGTCCCTTCACTCCTCCTCTCCCTCCCATCTCTCTCCTCTCCACTCGTCCACCCGCTACCTCCCATCTTTGTCTTTTACATTTGCAACTCCACCACTCTCGCGCGGTTGCTTTCCATCTGCGAAGGGTTTTCCTCCGCCATCTCCTGCTCGCTTCCCTTTGTTAAAGGCCTCCTCTTCGAAGGCGTGGCATCACTTGTTTAAACGGAGACTTAGCTTTACGCCTATGAGCACCGGGAAGATTAGCTGGCGCACCTTTTCGGTGCTTTCATCTCGTCTATGATTCTTTAATGAACTATCGATGCGGTATCTCGAACCTCTCGCGTGGCGCCAAATACTTTCCTTCGACGGTCTTAGCAAAATATACTTGCGGTCCGTAATTATTAATAGCATTCCTTGATCATGGATATGATCGTAAATAAAAATTATTACATAACCATTGAGATGTTTTCCGTCCTTATAATCGTGCTATCAGTCAACATCAACTTCTTAATTTTTGGGAAAATTCCCTTTCATTTCCTTTGAAAATAGATATAATTTTACTCAATAATTATATTTCTCGCTTAAAAATACGTTTGAGTGAATACATAGGCTCTTGATAAACTGTCGAAAATAATAATCAAAAGTTTGGTGTTATTTTAAGTAAAACTTTCCTGAATGCAAGCTCCAAAATAGTTCATATATTCCTTCCTACAACTTAACTTATTTTCTAATATGTAATAGGACAAATGTTTGATTGGCTTGATCAAAACTTTATGAGCTCATTTAATATTAACGGAAACTTCTTCCGATGAGTGTATTTTTAATAAGTTTGCAAATTTAGAGATTTTATAAAACGATTTCCTCTTATTTAATATCATTTTGGAAATTTTATATTCAATAGTCAAACATTTTCGTAGCTGAATTTAACATACGTGCGACGTTAAACTTTCGAGATGATTAATTTTAAGTACTCATTGGAAATGGGCTGGTTTATCACAAGCGCTCCACTAATATACAAATCACATTTCATCCATCGCGGAATTTTATTTAAAAAACTAACTACTTTAAAAGAAAAGTTTCCTACCTTGTCCCATCCCAACTCCTCCACGAGAATATAAAAAGTTTACCAACTGGAGAGGAAAATATGGTGCCCCGTATGTTTTCCTTAAACCACCCCTCAACCTCTTCCCAACCCCTCTCAAACACCCCACATTCTCTTTGTTCTCATTATAATTTCCATCTTTTCCCTCTCGTAATTCTCTTAACCTCGTTTCCTCCCATAGCCATACCTGTCTAATTTTTCCCTGTCCCATGAATCGCATTATTTCTCTCGGAGCGTTAACTGCAATGGAAGAAAAGGGAGAAGAGCTGGAGAGAATGTGGAGAAAAGGAAGGAAAAGAAAGGAAGGAGGGAAGGGGGGGAAAGGGAGGGGCTGGATTGGGAGATTAGTAGGAGCGGAAGAGGAGCAGCGGAGGAAACTGGAATTGGAGAGAACGCGGGAAAGGAAACAAGAGTTAAGAATAACATCGAGATGTAAAGAAAGGAGAGTGGAGGGAGAGGAGAGCAAAGGTGAGGCGCGGAGAGAAGCCGGATTCGAAGAAACGAAAATGAAGTTGGAGATAGAAAAATACGTGCAATGATAGCGAGGGTAAGATCACAAGGGGGAATGGGACCAACGAAACGAGCGTAGGAGCAACGGAAAGTTAACAAAAGAAGCAAGATTTGAGAGGAAACAGGAAATGGAATGCGTAGAGTGGGAATTAAGACATGCAATAGGAGACACGGGTATCGCTAGGAAAGGAACAAGACGCCGCCGGGAGTCGATCATAAATAAACGGGAATAGCAGCAGAAATTATTTTCGGCGTAAGCGTGCGGTATATTTTTGTATTAATGACAGGAGTAAAAGCGGAGAAAGGATCTGAGGTAGAATTGAATTTTGAATTGGGTATTTCTAGTACTATAATACGGAAAAGAAGGAAAAAACTGCTTACGAGTGTTGAGGGAGGGAGTGGAATTATATATGCAGAAGAAACTGCGGAAGAGTGAGTTGGAATATGAGCTGGAGTGTTACTATAAGTGTGGATGTGATAGAGTTACGCGGGGCTAGGAAAGGAGATCGTGGAAACATTTGAGCGAAGAAGAGTTAGAAAATGGCAGTCGGAGTCGAATTTAGGCGTGGAAATTACGCTCAGGAGTGTGGAGAGGTAATTGAATTGAGGAGTGGGAACGTTATGCGGAGACCTTTGGAGAGGTAATAGGAAGTGGGGACGGCAGGGAATGGGAGGGAGAATTATAGGAGAAGGGGACGACCGAACGCTGGAGAGAAGTTTCGGTTTAACGGAATCTGATGCAATGGGGATAGAGGAAGATGTACTATGTCTTGTGTTAATTCAGAGACCCATTCGGAGTCGAGAACACGAAGTTAGAACAATTAGCCTTTCGATTCCTGCCATCTTTTGCCATCCTACTTTCTCCGCATTTGAGAGTTTTGGAGCGTAGTCCTTTTTTTTTCAATTTCATTCGATTTGCCTCCTCATATTCAATATCGCATTTTTTTAGTCCCGCCCTTTTCTTCATTTGGCTCTTCTCTCTCTCTTTTATCCGAGGCATCTTTTCTCCCGCTCCTCCATTTATGCTACATCGAATTTCCTCTTTTTCCCCTCTTCGAGACCATTCTTCCTTTATGTTCTTTCATCATCAGCTCGTGAAATGATTTTCTTTTTTCCACCGTATTTCCTGGTAAGTTTTTTTTTAAATGATTCAGTCAACAGTGGTCTTCATTTTTCTTCCTAGCTCTTTTTTGTGCAACTCTTAGTTAAGCCAATTAGTAGTTCCGACTGAATATGACCTTTATTTTATAAAAATTGTTTTTTTATTCAATGCTGGGGAAGTTTTTTTCTTGAGCCCTTATTTATTTTAAGACGATCTTTCAAAATCACGATTATATTAATCGCTGTTTTTGTCTGAGATTTCCCAAAAGAAAGTTTACTTTTTGCAAACGAAAAAATTAATGAATTGCGTTCGAAATTAAAACAAGCGGCTTTGATATTTGCAATGGCAGTGAATTAAATTTAAAAGATAATTATGGCTTATTGTCTTTAAAGGAAGTGAACTGGTCATTTTCTTATTTAAAAGATTTATAAAAACCAGTAATTTCGGATTTTTAATTACATAAATACTCGACTTTCCCGTGACTTGCCACCTTCAGCTGCCAATATATTTGTTTCACTGTTGCGGCATGAAATTAATTTAAACTCTTTTATTCAGTTGTTTTATAATAATAACATAAATAAAATTGTTTTTGTACTTTAGGATATGGGATTATTTGTTTGTACGCATAATTATTTCTAATCGTTCTTAAATCTTGCATTGATTAAGTTGCACGTATCACTGAGTGACTATGTTATGATGCATTTTAAATTTTAGAAGAAACGTTAATTAGATTTGACAATCGATTTTCTTAATTATAATTGCTGTATACAATTTCTATTATAAAAATCTTCCTTGTCATTTTCTGATGTTTTTCCAATTCTGTTTTCATGAGGATTCTGAAGGCTATTCTTTTTTATTATCCAGTAATTCTCCCGCGATGTGTTTTTTTTCGCTCATCGAATCAATTAAATGAATGATGGTCTTTGCGCCTTTCAAAAACTAGGATTCTCATGTTTTCTGCTTTGTCCTCTTTGAATACACACTTATCTCGTCAAATTGAAACGTTTATATCAAACGAAAACTCATCGGCTGCGATTATCTCTCTCTTGGGCTCCGTCCTATCATTACTCCTCTCTCCCACTCCTCTCGCCGGCTACCTCGTCGATCACTAAAGACACGCCACTGTCTCTATAACAACTTCTGGTGATTGCTACGAGTAAAAGAACATTCCTAACTTAAACAAACAAGTCGCGCACCTGTTCATGCTCCGCTCGCTCTGTTTACTTTCCCCCTCCCAGGAATGAATAAAAACGGCTTCATTATCTCTTTCCGGTTCGTTTTCACCTGCCAAACCATCACATTGGAGCTGTTGCAAAATTTTTCCGAATCGATTATTCCGCCTCGGACTCCACTCGATAACATATTGTTCGTTCGCTTTACCACAAATTACAAAAAATATATCGTTTATACTTTTTTCGAGCCAAAATATGAATCTCCCTCACCTTAAATCCGCTATATCTTGAGATTACTTGAGGTTTTTAACCTCCCGAGCATGTATAATTTTCATTTATATTAACTTGTGAAGGCTTGGCTCCTGCGTGCATTCGAACTTCCAAGGATGACTCTTAGTTTAGAAAGTTCGCATTTTGCTCTGCACGCTCGGTCTTAATGCACGGATTGCCTTCAAAGTCAACGAGTCGGAAATGAGCCTAGATGAAATGCAATATGAAACTCCAAACTGGATGCGCATCAAAGTATCTTTCCTGAAAATGGTTCCCGCTTATTTTGCCTTGATGCTAATATGAGATATTGCCTAACACATAGTTTACGCTTTGCACCGGGACACAGCGACGGAGTGAGTTTAAAAATAAAGGTAATGCACACAAATGTAAGTTTGGTGGAATTCTCACTCCATACCTCTCTCTCTTTCTTCTCTCTCTCCCTCTGTCTCTCAATCCTGACTCTCCACACCCTGTTGGGGTTGCCGCGCAACGAAGTTCCTCAGACACCCGCAAATGTTGTCGGTCCCTCTCATAAAGGGATCGCAGATGGCGCAGGTGCGCTTAATCGTCTTCGTCCATCCAGCCAGGCACAAGAAGCGGATGGAATGCTTCCATTTCCAATCGAACCGATCGGAATTTCGAACGCAAGTTTTTTCCGATGCCTTTGGAGAATAACATTTTCTAACAGAGCATCAGTGAAAATAATTTATTTTACCTTAATTTTTTGATTAAACAGGCGTAAAATCATTTATTTTAAATCATACATTTTGACTTTTTTTAACTAAAGGTATTTATTTCGTCCGACTTAAAATTATAAGAATGGCTTCAATCTATGGATCTCTCATTGTTTTCTTTCAATACATTTTACAGATACTTTAAAATAGCAGTTTTCTTTAGTAAGAATGCTATGGAAGCTACTTGTTTGCAAATTAAATTTTATGGAATTTTCTTTTTGCACGCACAATTGTATTTTATTTCTTGGGAATGCAAATGTATATCATATTGGATTAAATTACATTTATATACTGAAAGTAATAATGACTCTCCACATGCTGCATTTGCGTAATTGCACAAATACACTACTTTTTAATGAACAACATCTTTACATGAAATACGATTGCATTACATTTTCTATAAAATAGCGCTTTAATTATATCTTGATTACATTACTCACATAAAAATTAAACCAAATTTCTTCATGGCGCCAAACCTAATGAGTCATCACCAGCAAAATCTGCACGAAGAAATTACTATCCTGGATACCCCATTAACTAAGCTTCTGGCTAAACAGAGAGTTCTCGGGAGTTTGGACGAGGTTATTTCTTCATATTTGTTAGGCATAAATAATTGAAAAAACATAGCCAGTATTAATGTGTACTAGAATGAGAATCATCTGTAAAATTAATTTTAACCAAGAAAATTTCTAAAAACAAGTACATATCAGTTAAAATATGAGGGACAACATTTAAATACATCTTATGGTAAGACATTTGTTAAATTAAGATAGGTAAGAATTACCTTTAACTCAAATTTGGTACTTAACAGATTTTAATTGACATGCAAAAGAATGAGGACGGCTTGTCTTTAAACAACATAAAATAGAAAAATTCCTGAAAAAATTATTATGAATACATTCAACGTTTTTAGTATGCATTCATTTTTACTTTTTATTCATTTTACTTGGTACTACGGCTAAAGTTTTAATAAAATGACCTTTTCGTAAAAATTATAAATATAAATATGAGCGCAACCAGTTTATGTTTGCCCAATTCAAACTGTGTATAATAAGCAGAACGTAAATAACGCACCCTCATTAAATTCGTAGATTTAAGAAATTTATTTTTCTTTTACTCTGCTCCTAACTGACACTGAATAATGAAGTAACAAAACTCGGGGATATAAAACGATATCACTCTTTATTTTGAAAAATTCTATCCGCTAATTAAGATAAGTGTTACCGGAGAGGCTCTTACCACTTCTCCAGAGGCAAACGATTCCTAAAACGGAATTCGCGGATTGAAAGGAGAGGAAAGATAGCAAGGCGTTCTGAAAAAATGTGAAGGCAGTAATCCGAGGGACTCTTGCTCATTCTTGCGGCTCTCTCTTTTTGTTTTATTTTCGGATTTAAGGATATATGGCGCGAATGAGAAATGACACTGTACGGAAGAGGGCGGCAAGGTGGGGGTGTCGGAAGAGAAGAGAAGGGAGAGAGAGAAAGAGAGAGAAATTCCGAGGAAAGATTAAGGGAGAGGGAGAATTTAAGGGAATGGAGGTTCTAGTGCCATAGTGCGTGGGAGAGAGAGAGATAGGGGCAGGGGGAGATGGGTCGGAGGAGGATTGATAAGGGGTAATTGCGGAGAGAACGGGAGAGAGAGAGGCTGCGATATAAGAAACTTGCGGGGAGATGAGAAAGTATGGGAAAGACACGGTTGAGGGAATTGGAGGGTTGGGAGGGGGGGATTCGGGCGGCGATGTGCATGGTTATTCCGAGGAACGGAAAACGGGGTCGGAAGGAAGAATGAGACTGAAATGAGGAGAAAGAGAGGGGAGGAAAGTGCGGAGAAGAGGGAGGAGAGATAGGGAGACGAGGTGGAGAAAGAGGAAAAGAGGGTAGCGCATCAAATCGTCCGTGCAAAAGGAAGGGAGAGAGGAAGGGGTTGGTAGTGAATGGGTGGGGTAGAAATAAGCTGGGTAGAGGGACGTTTGGGAGAGAGGGGAGGGGCGGGAGTAAGGAGGGAGGGAAGCCCTAGTGGTGGGATGAGGGAGACTAATGAGTAAACGGAGGAAGGAGAGAGAGGGAGAGAAGGAATCTGCTGGTGGACGTGAGGGCCGGAGTAGGGAAGGAAGAGCCGTTTTAAGGTTTTATGTCGTTTCCTCTTCATTTCCCTCGCATTGTAAGCCCCTCCCTCTTCGCTTCCTTCCTCCATCCCTCCCTTTCCATCGTCTGCTTTATTTTCTTATCCCTCAGGTCTCTCCCCTGACTCCCTCTCTTTCTCCTCTCGACATGCTCCGCTTTCCTTGCAGAATCCATCATTCCTTCCCTCTCCTTCCCCTATTTTTCTTAAAACTCCCCTTACCTCAAACCCTCTCTTCGACGCTTTTTGTCTTCTCTTCACCCTTTCCCTTAAAAATAAAAAACTCTTTTATGTCTTCGTACTGATACTTCTTCCACTGTGCCTCTTTTTTATTCCTTTTATTTTTTTAATCCCGAGTTTCCTGGCATTTTTTTACGCCGGACCATCGCCGCATCCGCCCTTTTTACCATCACTCAAGTGTGTTTTTTCGTCGAAAAAACATATAACGAAGTAGAAAGAGAGGGAGAGAGAGGGAGTGAGGTGGAAAGATAGGACGTGAAAGTGTTAATGCCTTTCTTTCAAGATAAGCGGCGATGGATTTTAATCCTTGAGAGTGAGTCGAACGGATATAATGAAGTTTTTTGCCGATATTGATCGTGTTTTAAGTCGGGAAAATTAATGGTTTTGTTTTCGTTTTCTTTTCGTTCCATATAAATGTGGAGTTAATTACTTGAAAACGCTTGTGTTGACCTAAGAGAAGTTTTTTGGAGATTTTTTTATCATCCTTCCTTCTCTCTCTCTCTTGGAATTTGAACGGGAAATATGAAAGCAGGGAGGTTATATTCGGAGGGAGAGGAAGAGGAAGAAGGAGAATGGAGAGAATATTGCGGTTTTCTCTCTCGTTCGGACGAGGTCGCGCCGCTCTCGCCCAACACACGTAAATAAAACACCCAGAGGACGAGTGTGGATTTACGAGCACCTTCTCTTCCCTCCCTTGCCCCCTTGCAACTTGCGTTTAAACATGTATGCATTCCTTATTGCTTTCTCCTCGTCCGAGTTCTTTCCTTTTCCACTCTTTCATCTTTTATTCCAACTATCGAAAGAGCACCGCATTCGTTATCCTTGCGTATTTGTTTGCAAGCGACTCTAAACTTCGTTAGGCGATGATGAAGCGCGTGCTGCCCCGTAATAATCGGCAACTCAACCATTTATCAATCTGTAATTCGATTTATAAAGAATGCTTTGTTTAGGACTTGAATTGCCCATCAATAGCTCATTAGGTAGCTAAAACGATGTAATAATATTTTCGCCCAAAACTTACAAACAAGTATAATTTCGTATTTATTGCGTTAAAAATAATATTGCTGAATTGAAATTTATTGTCGAGTAGAATGATGTACGTGAACAAATTCTTTATAATTTCTTTTTGATGACTCGATCTACGCAATAAATATAATGTAGTGAACAAAAATTGAATCCTAAAATAATAAAAGCGATATTTTAATGCAAAATATGCCATTACATTGTAATGAAAGAATTTTTTACCTATCGCTTACTCCGAAGGAGACTAGATTTGATATTTTGTACAACTTATGCACGTAATGGTTAGCTTACATCTAATGAAGTCGATATACATAGAGCATAATCAGTCTTAATAAATGTTTCATTATCTTTTACTTTCGATTTAGGGGTTAAATATCTGTATGAGGTTCGGCTGTCAAGTATCTAGTGCATTCTCCAAGTTAATAGTATTACGTTTTACGAATATCTGAGATTAAATTCGAGTCTAAAGTTAGTGACACCGGATATGTTTTTAGCTATCATATCAAATCATTTGGATATCGTCGAAGCAATTAACAATTTTCTAATATCACCTTGACTCTGAGATAAAACGGAAGTTAACAGGAACATAAACGTCATATCTGCTGCTTCAATGTCACATTTAAAGCCTCATTTGAATTTATTTATGGAGAAACGCAATTATTTAAATGCTTTTTATGTTTAGATAATTCTTCTAGGTATGCAATAGATTAAAGAAAGTAATCTAACAAGATGGACTTATCTCAGTGGAAGGTATTAGTGAATTAAAGTAAATTATGGATAGATTTCGCATAGCTTTTTTATTATTGAATGTTGATTCCATGTATATAATACATAGAAAATAGAGATTGGCGTAAAAAGGTTTTCATTTGGCATTTCCATATTATCAGCACCTCTTTCTCATCGAGCACTCACTGCAGTGAGTTCATTAACAATAAATGGCAAATTCCACGTCCACGGCAGGACATCGCACTCTGCATTAAACTGGAGATATTGAACCAGCCCCGCCTCCAAGGACAACGTGGGCAAAATATTATTTCGGTTGAACTGGTCTTTTGTGACGGCGAGCATTTTGGCGATGAATTGAATTAACAGGGTTTCTTTTTTTCAACATAGATAAAACAACATATACGAGGACGGCATGGCTGCGCTTTGTTATGATTCTGCTAGAGCAAGCGTTTTCGCACATCGTTTTTCATCGGCGAAATTGATTAACACAGTGCGCCACGTGTCCCTCAAATTTAATCACGCGGGAAGATAGCTTTCATTTAACAATTCGTATCTAGGCATCATCCACCGAATTGGATTCCGCGAATGAGAGCTCGGGCCTTACAACTGCTGCCTTTTTAAGCTTTCATCTTCGACTCCTCATCTCCATTGTTTACGTCTATCCGCCACGTACAGATTCCATTAAATCAATCACACCACAAAACCAATGAATGCTGCCTCCGTGATTTTGTTGCTTTGACAACGAATTAATTCGCGAAAATGAGCGCAATAGTGTAAAAAGGGTTCGGCAACGGTTAGAGCAAAGTGCCGCGGATCCGACGGGGCTTTAACTTATATTGGAGAGAGAATCACTCTCCGGAACTTCCATTTCCCATTCGATAATCTTTATGCACTCATCAAAACAGGTCACATCCGACCGCCACTCTCCCGCCAAACAAGGGATAACCCCACGACCATGAAAACATTCCCCTGCTACCTCCCCTCTCCTCCCTTCCCTCTCCTCCCTTACCTCCCCACTTCTCCTTTCCCTCTTCTCTCCTCTCTTCCCTTCCTTCGTCTCTCTCCTGCCTCCCACTTCCCCCTTTCTCCACCCATTCTTCGACCGCCCCCTTCCTTTCACGTCCTCGCGCCATTCTCCTCACGCGCAGATTGGTGCGAGAGAGACGATACGCTTAGGTTTCCATCACGCTACGGTGGGCAGGAACAGGGAGAGCCCCTGCAACGCCCCAACACCGCCAAATGCGTCCACGCACACGCCCCTCGCCACCCCGTGGCATCTCCCGCCGGCGACCACGCAACCCGTTATGGCACATCCACCGCTGCGATTCCACCTCCCCAGACCCCACCCCTTTCCACTACAGTTGCACCCAGCCATTAGACAATGGGGAGGCGGTCACGCTTCCGTCACCCGGTCGCCGCCCACCACCCCACCCCCACGCCCCTCCAGCCCACTCTCTCTTTCTCTCTCATCCCCATTTGATTCTTCTCAGCTTCCTCTCTGTCGTGTTATTATCATCTTCTCCCTACGCAATCCTCTTTCCCTCTGTTTCTCTTTTATTCTATGCCATTTTCGTCTATCTTGTCGTGTCTCTCTCTCTTTATTACTCGCTCTTTCTTCATCTCCCTCTCTTCCTTCGTGTCCGCTTTTCCCTTGCCCTTTAAATCTTTTCCACTCCTCTCTCTACTTACCACAAATTCTCACATGCCTCCCACACTTGATCTCCCGTTCGGCTGCCCAGTCGCCACGACCAACTTTTCCCTTGGCGACCGACGTGACGTCCCGCTCTGATTAATGATGGCCCGGTGGATGCTAAGACGTGCGTGTCAGGTCAATAAAAATGATTTGAAAAAATCTTTCGAAGAAAATATTTTCGAGCAGCAATATGTGTAGGCTCGCACATAAATAAAGCATTACTTTCTCTGATATATATTATAAAATTTTCATGTATTCGTAACCATCCTCATAAATATTTACGAAGGACAGGTGCGATGCATACAACGAAGCCCTATGGAGCTAATACACCGCCTGTCACATTATGATTCAAACGACTGCGCGTAATATGTTTATCAAACCATTTCCCATTCCACTAGTTTGTATTGCATTTCGATGTAAATTCAAACCCATCTCATGATAAGGAAAATGCATCAGAGCAAGTGTTTGGAAAAGAGCCGTTCAACACGACCTCAACAAAGCGAGACGAGCGTTACCGAAGGCGCACTCCCCGTTAATTATGCCGCTTCTGCGTAGATGCATTAACGATACACGCGCAATTGCGTAATGCCCCACTTTTCCAGGCGGTCGAAAGTACTCCCATAGTGAAATAGAGAGAAGTGTAGGAGATTGGGTCGTGCGTATAAAGAGAGATATAGAGAGGCGTCGGTCCGGAGGGCGACCGCAAAAAGTCCACCCTTTCGCCCCCTCCGCCCCAGAAAAAATCTCACGGAAAAAGGCAAAACCTCGAGGAGCCTTATTTCAACCAACGGAGGGCCCATCTGGGGTAATTAATCGCGGTAGCGCCGTCCGGAACGGAACGCGTGCATATAAAGGGGAGAGGAGCAGGTGGATAGAGAGAAAGTGGAGGGGGTGGGTGTTGGCGTTAGCATCGGTAGCGAACGAGCAAAAACAAATCCTCGATCTCCCTTTTAACTCCTCCCTATCCTATCATGCACCTCCAAATGCTACACATGTAAATGTTCTCTCATGCATATGTGCAAAGGAATCCATAATTGCCGGTTCCATACCTCATGCCCGAATGCGGGCAACCCCTCCTCCGATTTTCCCCTCTCCTTTCCGTCTCCTCTCTGGTCGTAATGCTCTGCTTAATGCTTCCACCTTGAAGTCCGGGGATCGTGCATTTTCAATACGCTCGATCGCACGAAAACCCTCCTTCGTTAAACCTCGTACGGACGTATTCCTGCAAAAATGTCAACGCCGTTAAAATCTGCGCGTTTTCTGCTTCAGCCCAATTCGTTCCCAGGCCGAACGGCGTATCCGTGACGTTACTTGTCCCTTTTATTGCACGAGGTCCCTCCCCGAAAAGTTCCTCTCCATATAGTTCCAACCTCCCACTGACCCTTTCCCTCTTCCGAAGCAGGCGGGGGAGGTGTCCAGACCCATTTCGCGGAATACTGAGAGGGATCCTCTTGTCGTTTTAGCCAAACGTTCGGACAGCAGTCCTCCTCTTGCTTTCCTCCTTTAATTAACCCCGGCCTCCTCCTGTGACCCGACCTCATTCCTCTACCATCTTCCCCTTTCCCACTCTCTTTCTCTCTATATAGTATATATATGTATGTTTGTGTGCTAACTCTGTTTCTCTTTTCTGGATACAATCGGTCGTCCAAATCTCCGTAGCGGCCAAAAATAAGCAATTGTCGATTCTCGCAATTCTAGGTTCGAAAGAAAAAACTTGGGAATTTATCTTCCATCCCTCTATAACCTCTCTCTTCTTTTACCTCTCCTAGTTAACTTTCTATTTTTCTTCCTTCCTTCCATACCCATTTCCTCCACTGTCATTAGTCGTTGGTTCCATTCCGTTGTCTCTTACTTTTAACCTCCAGCTGTCTCTTCTTTTGTTTTCTTCTCCCACAAACTTTAAACCTCTCTCCCTTTTGTCTTTTTCCCTCTTCCTTCTCATTTTATTTCTTTCTTACCATCTACTTCCTTTCTTCCCCTCCTCTCTCGCACTGTTCTCTCTCCCTACCTCTCTCTCAACCTTATGACTTTACTCTCCATTTCTCCCGTTAGCGTCTCTTTCCCTTTTCTTCCATCCTCTCCCTCTCCCGCCCTCCCTCTCTCCATCACTTCCGTGTGCCCGGTTATATACATGGAGAGTGCGTCGAGTGGAAACGTTTAATTTCCGCAGAGCGCGCGAGTGTCTACGCCGTCGCAGGATCGTGCTCCACTTCATATGCTGCTCGCGAAATGTAATTCCTTTAAAAACTCCTCTTATGCAGAGAGATAATTAGTTCGGTCGCTCTAACAGAGGAGAAAGAAAGGGAGATAGAGAGAGGGACGCATCGCGACGACAACAAATGTCAGCGAAATATTGCATTTATTTCAATTCATTTTTCCCGCTGATGAGAGAATTATTTTTTTAAAGATAGTTCCGCTCGGACAACACTTGTGTCAGGTCGTTAACGCTTTGTATAACGTTTTTCCTACAATATGAATATTAGATTTAAACTCCTGGAATGAATGCGGGCGCATCATTAAGATTTGAATTCTGATTAAATATTATGAACAAAATTAGGGATAAGGCGTTAATATATCGCACTTTTAAATTATATTTAGTAAGTGAAGCCTTAAAATGAACTGAGATTAATCCTCTTTTTAGTATATACCGCTAAATAGATCTGGATTCCTTACAAACGTAAAATATCTGTGAGGTTGAATAATGGAGTTTTCGATCGCTCTTTGGATAAGGTAGTCTGCTTCAATTTGCTTAAAAAATAAATCATTTTAAATTTGAATAAATACGTATATGGTGGAAAAAGAGAAATTTTACCGAATCTGAAATTACTTTATCAACTTATAACAATAATGTGCGAATTATCCGTTTGCATACTGCTATGTAAACCGACTAATTTAAGAAAATCCATTTTTTTTATACTTACAGGAACGAAAAATTTGATAAATGTTAAAAAATTTCTTTAAAATATTTCTAGTGTTTTCTTTTTTATGTTACACAATATTTATTTTTTGTTAATCCGCGTAGCATAATCAACATGCAGTGTATTGTGTTCAAAAAATATTGGGGTCTCGGCTATGTTTATTCATTTGCAACCTTAGTCAACGTCATTGGTATTAATAAAATTTTATCGGTGAGAAAATCCAGTGGAAACATATTTCTGCATAAATAACGAACTGGTGTCCTCGTTTACTCTTCCTCCCTTGGTTCGACCGAGAGCACGTTTTTCCATCGAGGTTGCATGCGCGATGCAATTTTGGGAAGAAATGCATGAAGTGAAAAGGAGTGCCCCCGTAGAACCAACGTTTCAGTAATATTCAGTCTCGCCATCGATTATTGAAAGACGTAATTGAAAGGATCCGCAGTGGGACTACTAGTTTCTTTTTTGTAATCAGAGGAAATTCGGACTATGGAGAGTAAAACTGCTGAATGAGTCCTCTCTACGGACCAATGGAATTGGACGTTTATGGTTGGATTCATTGCGGAGTCAAATGCTGCGTTTTTTTTAATTATCCAAAATTTCGAGGGAATAATATTCAAGAAAGAGGTCACTTTAGTAGTTAGCATTAATTTTCTGCGCTTTGCATTAAATGGCACTTAGGATTTGAAAAAAAATGGGCAAGTCATTAAAAATTATCGCAAAATAACTCGATTACGTTAACAATAACATGAAACTTATAGAAAGATGATATTTGATAAAGGTATATTAACATGTTCCGAGATCCTTTTTAAAAAATCTGATGTGGTCACCACATGACTTTCTCCATAACTGTAATATTTCTAAAAATTCCAAATAGGTTACATAATAATAAATATTTTAAGAAACTACGAGAAAATTTTAGACTTTACAAAGAACAGAAATAAACTCAAACCATAGCCTTCCGATATTGTATATAACCACAAAGCTCCAACAACTAAAAAAAGAAAAAGGAGCGTTACTAAGCGTCATTTGTTAACAATGGTCGTCGGTAGATGGCGTGGTGGCAGCTAAAAATATAAGAAATGTCTTAAACAATGCATTATATTGGAAAATGTTTCGAACATACATTGTAGAAAATTATATTTCCTACAACTTTTATTCTAATACATTTTTACATTTATCAAATATTAAAGCAAATATTTCAAAATAACGGATAAGTGACAAGACTAAATACCCACTTCCGGTTGATCATTTTTTATCAAAAACTAATCAGTTCTTCTGACTTTTATGAAAATGTTAAATATAAAATTTGGCGTTGACCTGATTAATAGTTTTTGAGTTAGAGCACCCACAAAAAAGCTATCACATACACACCCACTCAGCCATCATCGAGAAATTGGTCAAAGCGTGTTCAGGGGACCTCAAAACGTGTATTTCCGTTGAAATCTTGAAGTCTTTTTTTCATTAATACAATAGTAGTTTCACCTATACTACGTATATGGAGAAAATAAAAATGGATAGAACCTCAATGAAGAAATCCCATGTAAAATGATGTATATTTGTGAACTTTGATAAATAAAAGAGAAATTTCAAATTTTATTCTCCTATTAGTCCCGGCAACGTATGTTCTTATATAATTGGAAAGCGAGATAAAAAATATTCCATTTTATATAAGCGACTTTGCTCGTTTGTTTATAATAGGAATTTCATCGGAGTAAAAATGTTTTCAATAAATTTCAAATGGTTAGGGTTTAAATTATTTTTACATTATTATGGTCCGTATAATATTTATCCTACCTCCTTACTACTACCCGAACGAAAACCTTTTCTGTCCTCGACTGCTGCCAAGATTAAATAAACAGTCGGGATCAAAATTTCGATTTATTTTGTCCAATCCTAGACCATTGATAACCAACGATAATAAATTCCCTCCGTGTTCATCCGTTCAAGCAAATCCGCTAAAAAAAGGTCATTCAATCGAAAAGAGGCTATCTCGCTCCGCAAGCTGGGAAAAAATGAACCTCCAAACTGAATAAAAAAACAAACCGTAGAAAAAAAAAACAACAGAAACGGCGCGCAATTCACGGGACCCAATCAATGGCCGGGGTTTTTTTCATGGAGGACAGGAGTTAGGGAGCGAGGAGGGTCTTTTGGATGGGGAGAAGACTGAGAATAAAAAAGAGAGAGACAGTGGTTAGTCATGTACGAACCTCAATTAAGAGAGTAAGGTCCGCGGGAGGGTTTCCTCAGAGCGCGTGTTGGGGGAGATTGGGGAAAACGGGGAGAGGAGGGGAGAGGTGGAGGGAAAGAGAGGGAGAGATGGCGAAGGTAGGCGTAATGGATAGAGAGAGAAGAGATGGTGAGAGAGAAAGAGGAGTGGAGGGGTGAGAAGAATGGGGATAACAGGGAGAGGGGGAAAAGGTAGAAAGAAAGAGAGGGAGAGGGAGTGACGGAGAGGGTAAGCGTATTGTAGAGAGAGAGAGAGGGGAGGGGATAAAGTTGAGAGAGGTAGAAAGAGATACAAGGGATAGTAGAGAAGAGAAAGAGAGACGGTGGCAGGATAGAATTAGAGAAGACAGAAATAAATGAAGGAATGCTAAGAATTGAAGTGATAATGGAGTTTTAAAAAAATAAACGTGATAAGACAGGAGAGCAATAGAAGGGACATAAAATAAAGGGAGATAGAGATAAAAAAGATGAATGAGAAAGGAAAACTACCGAAAAATACGTCGACCGGGCGGCCGAAAAAGGACCGGAAAGGAGCATAATAAAATATTAAGAGGGAATAAAAAGATGAAGAGCGAGGACGTGGATCAGAATAATGATAAGAGCGAGAAGATGGACTGATAAGAAAGGTGAAGAATAAAAGGTAACGGATGAGAGAGAGAGGGGGAGGAGAAAGGTGAGACGGAGACAAGAGCAAGAGAAAAAGCAGCCTTGAAAGAAAAGTTCGATGGCTGTGGTTGGAGGTTCATTGTGGATTTTTTGGATGAGTAAAAGAGACCTAAGGAAAATCGAGTTGACTGGAGTGGAAGGTAGGGAAAGAGGGTTGGAGGGAGATAGGGAGGGAATAAGGGAGGAGAGAGAGAGAAGGAGATGGAGAGTGGCTAGGAAAGAAATAAATTGGAGTCGTGTGGAAATGGTTAGTGGTACCGAAAAGGCATAAGAGTGCATGAGTGACCGCTTACGAGGAGGATCAAAGGGGTAAAGGGGGATGGGCCCTTTTCCCGCGCGAAATTTCGCGGTTGAAGGGAAGAGTGTTGGAACGGAATGCAGACGACGAGGGGAGGAAGATTACACCGGTGTGCAAAGGGGGAGGGAAAGGAGGAGGGAAGAATAAGAAGAGCTCAGTGGGTAAAAGGTTTTTGATCGTCGAGGAAAGAAAAGAGGGTGGAAAGAGAGAGAGAGAAATTGCGAAAATGAAATCATCCCATGCTTGTGAAAAAGAAAGAAAGAAAAAGTGGGGCAAGGGATTAGAACCTAAGGGAGAGGGGTGGGGTTGGGTTGGGAGGCGAGCGGTGGCCGGGGGGGGCGGAGGAAGAAAGGGATGGTTTTTGGGGGGACACTTTACGTATTCGGTGGCTTAATGGAATCTCGGTGGGTGGCGAGATGAGTGAGAAGGAGGGCTCGGGGATGAGGGAAGGAAATGAGGGAACGACGAAAAGGGGACGCGGAGGGAAGATTCGGTGGCGCTCTTTTTGGGGGAAGTGGGCGCCGAGCAGACGGAGGGTGTGCTCGAGTGGAATTTGGACTCGGCGGCCGGGAAAGAGGAAGGACATCGCCGGACTCTTGGAACTATTTCCTTTTTCGCCCTCCGCTCCGCCGCCACTTCGCAAAACATTTTTTTTCTAAATCCGGACACAAAGGACGTACGACTAAGAGTCGGGTTGCGAGTGATTCTTCTTGTGTAACTTTATTTATTTATAATTATTTTTTGCAGCCGCCTCCGCGAATTTTTCTAGTGTCGGATCGGGAGCGTTAGGTGTCTCTCTACGGTGCCCTAAAGAGTTGTTAAATACGTTTCCGTGAACGACTATTGTTCTTTTTCTCTTGCATGATCAGTACGAAGCATGAATTTGAACTGAAACGTGCCTCAAAAAAAAGATCAGCAAAAATCCGTTAAATTAATTCGGCAGAGTCACAATGTGATTGGGATTTGCGCGTCAATTCTCATCATGAATGCTAATTAAAATTTTAGTCACGCTCTAAATGTTGCGCCACATTCACGCGAAACATCATTCAGGAGAATTAAAGATCGTGTTCCTTGTACTTGTTAAATTCAAGTTTTTATAGAGTGAGTAAGTCTTCAAGAGTTATTCTTTGGTTAAATGTGAATTCAATGAAAACTCTTTGTTAACGCGCTTCATTTAATACCATCATTTTAGTTCGCCCGGAATTATTTTACAAGCAATCCAAGTATATCTCCTCATGTTCAATGCTGCTCCGTTCAACCTATTATTCCCTTTATTATTTCACTTCGTTTTTGCGCTCGAACGTTTTTTACAACGTAACACTCATTATCTTTTTGTGCCACGTTTATCAATATTACGACGAGAATACTTTCGAATCCGCCTTTCCCTTCATCAAGTCTCATTCTGCGGATTCGATTTCGCGCGTTCTTTTAATCCCTCTTCCATCCTCTCTTTGTGCTTTCGATTTCCATCTTCTCTCGCTCCGCTATCCCTTCGCTTTCTCTCGGCCGCTGCTAAAAATGCGGTTGCCTTTGATAACAAAGTGAATTTTTCACAAATTCTTTTTCCCCCGAATCAGACTTTTCTAGAATGGCAACCTTTATTCTTTTTCATGCTCATCTTCCTGGAACTTCGAATTTTCCATCCATCTCCCTTTATGACTTCCCCAACGCCGTATCCTTCCGCCGCGATAAATTATGCAACCGTTTCGTTTAAAGACGGGTTTTATACAACCTCTAAATGACTGAATAATTTTCGACTCTCAGGATTCAATTTTATTACTGCCTGTTCCAAAATTTTATCTGCAGTAATAACGGACCATTTAGATTTGACCTTTTTTTAAAAAGTACCTTAATGTACTAGAACAATTGATAGCAATTAAAATTAAAAAAATCCGGCCGTGACGCTACAATATGGCGATAAATTTCCATCCCCTAAGAATTAAATTAACATACGGAAATTTGTCTATACTGTCTGAATAAGAAGATGAAAAATTTGAGTTCGATGTCTTATCATTTCGTTCTGTAAATGTTAATCTGCGAAATATTTTTTTCAAATTTTCTCGACTCGCTGCATCCCGAACCTCATTCCCATCAAGGATGTCTGCTCTGATGCATAACTGCTCAAAACAAGTCACGTATTCGAGCTAATTGAAAAGCACAGGCTTTTCCTCTTTGCTACACAGACCCCTCGTTACTCACGGCGATTTCCTCCTCAAGCTGCCTGGAATTTGCACCCAAGCCTTCCTCTCCTCCTTCTCGCTCTCCTTGACGGTCGCCCTGCAAATGAAACATTAACAAGTCATTAAGACGGGCTAATTAGCATCTGAAGAGAGGAGGCTAGAGGATAGGCTGTCTCCTTCTTAACCTAGCCCCCTCCCATGAGTTCCCATCTTCCCCTTCACCCTATCCTCCACTGACACCAGTCCCCAAGAAGAAAGCCGATCCCCCAACCTGCTTCCCGAATAATGCTCCGACAGCACCCATCTCCTCCCATATTTACGACCTATTTATTCATTGAATACCATAGCGACCTCCCACTCGCCAACAATGGCGTGCCCGCTATGGGGGATGCTGGCGGTGTTTGTCGTTCTCGCCCACGGGAAGGAGGGAGGGAGAGGCGGGTGCCACGGACCCTCATGTAGCATCCATTTCCCATGCTGAGGGAGTTATTTATATGGCGTTGCCGTGAACTCCCGTAGTCGCTGCTGTCCGTCTTTAGGCGTCCGTTTGCTAAGGAAACTGGCACGCGGTGCGGATGAGGGAGAAGGGGGAGGAGGTTAATGGGAAGCCTTGGAACATTTGTAACCTGAAATGCTTGAGAGAGAGATAGAGAGGAAAGTTAGGCATCTATTTTAATGCGCTGTGGCAGGTAATAAGGATATACATTCACAGCGCCACCAAAATCTCTATAGATCTTCATGGACTTTTGGATTTCATAGGCTTATTTTATGTAGAGCTTCGGGTAGCTGCAAATTAAGGCTCTTCCTGAAGAGAAGTGGTTCTAATTTACGTGTTGAAATGATTTTTGATTTTTTTATAACAAACTGCGGAGTGATAGTAATTTGGGCTCGTTGAAAATATCTGCATTAATTAAGGCTAAGTCGGAGAATCGGCCCTTTAAATTTCACATTGCAGAAGTACTAGCAAAGGAAATATATACAGAAAGTACGTTTATAATCTAGTGATTTGTTTCTTTGTTTTGGTTGTTGGCTGTAGAACGTTGAAATTGATGTTTTCTGATTGAGCTTCAAAGGCATTGGACATTTTTCTCGGTGTGAGAAAAGGTTTATTCCCTCAATCCATCATTCTACTCACTGGACTTCAACTCAGTGACTCTGGATGAGACTTTATATTTTCTTTTACTTTCAATTGTTTAATATACGAGTTGTCGGTGCTTGCATACTGCAAGCGTTCAAAAAATCACCATACACCAAGATCATCATCATCATAGGTAGTCTGTTCGTAGATAGGCCCGTGATTATTCATGGTTAAACCTGGTTCTCCATATACTCCTATTTTCCGCTCTCCTCTTTATATCTTGATAACTCTCTCTCTCTCTCTCTTTCCCTTTAAAATTGTTTATCAGCTGAAACCTTTTCCTACCTCTTTCCCTTGTTTACATCTAGTTTTCCTTCTAACGCGTAAATTACACCAAGAAATAAACAGGTAATTGAACTAAACAGAGCCCATTTATATAAGATATTAGTTTTCATTTTCTGCAAAAGTAAGGCATCTATCCAGAATTTATAAATTCTCTGGCAATCAGCTTCGTGTCCATGTTTTCCAATTTCAAGTTTCATGGCTGAGACCGCCCTTTTAAGCAATAACTATAATCATCATTAAGATAATATCCTATATGCTACACTAAAAGTTATGTAAAAAGTAGGATATTTTGTGTGTTAGGCGTCATTATCCGTGCCTTTTAGTACGTATCCGGATAAAAAAATAATTTAAAATAGTTACGTCATCATATGTATACGTCGTTGGCTGAAATCAAATAAATTATAGTGCAGTCTAAGCATTAAATCAATGGTCTTGAAGTATGGAAAATCAATTCCCATTGAAATGCATTGGAATCGTTACTATGGCAGTTAATATTTTTCATTGTTGAAGACTGAAAAAAAATTCTAAATTTTATGATTAAAATCACGTTTTTACACAAATTCAGCAAGGATTTGAATTCTGTCTTTAAGTTAAATAAACTTCATTTATTCTTCCATGCTATGGTGCATGTTTTGACTTTTTGTCTTAATTGTAAATAATTTTACAAAGCAATTTTATATAGCCCTCCACCGTTCTCAACGCTTTTCTTATGGGTTTTTAAAATTGGACATTGGGGTCAAAAACACCCCTTAAATATAACATTTACTGGAATTTCGAATTTTTACAGAGATTGCACCTAATGACCTATATTCATGCCAAATTTCAGCTCTGTAACTCTTCTATAAGAACGTTAGGTTTTATATTATATATATATATATATATATATATATATATATATATATATAAGAAGCAGGTATTTATAATGATTTGAACATAATATATTATTTACTGTGATTAATCTCTCTCTCTCTCTCTCTCACAAACACTCTTTCAGGCTTTTTCCACTGTTTCATTGGTTGCCTGTGCACACAAGGGTAATGTAGTTTACTGAAATAAATGAATTGATGATTAATGATAAACTCGTTTGACAATAACTTACCCTTTCGTGTTAATATCTCCAAATTCGTTATTAATTGCGCCGAATGTACGAAATTATATTATCTACTTTTGAATATAATGTTTTACTCTGTTGATCTTCCATACAGTTTGGAAGCATTCTGACAATTAAATATGTGGTTTCAGAAAGATGCACAAGAGAAATTATGTGATGCCGTATAAGATCCTCTCTATCATATTGCTTAGAAACAAAATATCTTATCTTTTGCAGTTGTATCATGATATATTCGCAGCATATCATGAACTAAATTTGATTTATCCATTGAATAAACTTGTTTCTGATCAACTTTCATTCACTCATCCAACAGGTCTTTCCCTCGGCGGTGGACTCGTGGTATTCGCTTCCGTCCTGAGCGACGCCTACGTGGAGCGGCCGCGAACGAACAGCGAGAACAACGGCATCGCTTACCAGTACGGCTGGTCCTTCTTTGCCGCAGCCTCGGCCTTCATTGCCGCACAGTTGGCCGCCCTTCTCTCCGTCACGGCTTACGTCCGCAGGTTCCCCTCTCCGGAGGCGCTGCTGCTCAAGTTGATCCCGGGAAGCGTGGAGGCGGCGGGACTGACTTCCGAAGGGACCCCAGAAGGGCCCGACAGACGCAAGTGGAGGTGGAGGCGCCGGGTCCCGGCCACGCTGGCCGGAGAGCCCCTCTTCTCCAGGAGGCCTCCGCAATACATCCTCCGCCGCGGCAGACGCCTCGTCGATATGGTGGGCGCGTACGAGGACGTATCCACCACGGGCACGGGGACGTCGCAGCCCGGCTCTACCGGCGTGTCCAGCACGAGGGTGGCGGAGATCGCGGTCCCCGGAGTGGGGTCGGGGGTCGATTCCCAGGAGGCGCAGGGAGCGGCGGAGGCGGCCGGACCGGGGGCGAGTCTCGGTTTGGGAGTCGAACAGACCTCGACGGGCACCATTGGTCCGAAGGCCCGGCCATGCAGCGTCCCCACGCCGCCGGACGTCTGCCATTCCGGAGGAGGTGGTGCGACGGATCAGGTCGTGGTGGTGGTCGGGGGCGTAGGTGCGGGTGCCTCGTCAATGGGAGCCAAGGAGAGCAGCACTCTGCTATACCCTCACCACAGGCACAGAGCACATCCCGCCCACCACCCGCACGCCACGCTTCCGCTGCACCCGCACTCTCACCACGCCCAGCACCTGCAAGTCCAGGGTCCACCCCCTCCCCCGCCGAGGGGTTCATCCTCCTCGACCGCGTCCTCGTCTGCCTCCTCTTCCACTTGCTCCTCTTCCGCCATCGCCTCGCAACACCGCCCGCCTGCCTCCTTCGCGGAGCTCAGGGTGACAAGGGGGGGCTTGGCCCCGAGGGCGAACAGGGGAATGGGGCGCGGGGAGACGGGCGTTGGGGGCGGGGTGCCCGCCCAAGCCGGAGGCTGCAAGAGGAAGAGCGTCACCATAGGAACCTTCACGACGATGGAGACCTCGGTGGAGTGCACCTCGACGACGCCCCCCGCATCCTCAGGTGCCGGGCATCACTTCTCGAGCGCCGTATGACAACACGTGGGGACGCGGCTTTAAAAAGGGACGCGTCGCTTCTTAAATGCGCGCTTGTCTGATCCCTTTTAGATGTTTCGTGGCCGCATTAAGTCCTACTAATGTGATTATCTGTGAAAAATCAATGTATATGTGTATGAGTGTATGTACATATATATACATATGTATATATATATATATATATATATATATATATATATATATGGAAGCAGGAGATGCGTGTGATTTTGGGATAGAGAGAGACTCTGGAAACTGTCTGATTGAAAATGAAAGAGACGACGACGTCGCCGTTCGATATTCTACAGACTTGTTATTGCAAGAGACAGAATTTTCGCGGTTGTGTGTGATGGTCTGTGTACGAGTAATTTTGTAAGAAAAAATGGAGTCGTTTATACTGCATCCGCCATTGTCGGATTTTTGGTTGTTCTCGGAAAAAATGTCAATTTATGTAATCAATTCCTGTCCTTGATGAAGAAAGGACATTTTCCTGCGTTGCAAAGAAGTTGCACGCCATAAAAAATCTGTCGTGTATAAATGGATGTCGAGAGAGAGAAAGGAGATTGTGATGATGATGAATGAGTTTGTGAGCATTATTCAAATAAAGGGAAGAGAGGGAGAGATGGAGAGAAGAGCAAAAATTGGCTGTTGAAGAAAAAAAACGTTAGATAAATGTGAAATTTTCAAGATTCTTCTCTATCTGTTATTTCGATGTCTCTTTCGGGTGCTCGTCGTTAAATAGATATATATAAATATAAATATATAATGGGCGAGTTGTGTGTGCCATGGTTCCTTAAGAAGAATAAACCCAACTTGAGCCAAAAGAAATGACAGTGCGGAAATTGTGTGAGCCATAGCTTCGCTCGACTTTAATCGCCAATGGACACACAACAATGAACGACAGACTCAATGAGAGTTGTGATGATTCTCCACTGCCTCATAAAGCAGTGAGTTGGATATAGATTTCTTTATAAATGCTGTGCGTATATTGTTTTGTTATTCGATCTATGATGACTATGATCGTTGTTCCAGTTTTTACCAATATGCTCAGGATGTCATGAATAATGTATCATTTGACCACTGAGGAGTTAATCTTAATGGAATTAATTTGCCTATTTCATCATCTAAAAAGTTAAACGAGCGCTGTTCACCTCCATGTATTCAAAGTAGAAATTTCAAAAAATTTAATGGAGAAATTTTTTTGTAATCAATGCCTCGAAGACTTCAAATTATCTATTTTATCTTTGGACAATTGAATTAACTACAGTTTGCCGGAAGAGGTTAGTCTGGTCAAATGATCATTAAATAGCGTCCCTGAGAACCATGAGTAATCGTCAACCTGTATTTTAAGGTGTCAAAATATTTCTTTTGATTTGGTTGATGTGGCGAACAACGTTTATTCCCTAATATCCGTCAACAAAAGTCCCACGTTTTTGGATTTATATCGATCAGAGTAAATTTTCATGGTTATCACGAAGGGAAACTTCTTCTCTAGAAATGTATACAAAAAAGAGCTTAACTTTCTAATTTGATTTGCAAAAAATGCCTCTATCCTCAGACGTAACATTGGACTAATTGATGGCACACCCAAAGACGCGAAAAATTATGATACACTATGCTCAGATACCACATATCAAAATAGAACCATCGGTTGACGAGATAAGCACTCAAAGGATTGAAAATAGTATTCGAAGAAAAATTAAAGTTCGGTGTTCAAGTTGTTGATTTTGCGGTTGAATTAATTGAATGAAATAAAGTGTCGTTAATTCTGAGAGAGAGAAATCAAATGAGAGTGTTATATATGCTGTGGAAATGACTTTTAAAAAGATAATTTGTGAACCTTTTGGGTTAATTCTCGTATTTCCTTTTTCTGTGGCATGTTGACATATTCTAACCGGTTACTCAATAAAATAACTTTACAAAACCAATAATCTTTCATTGCGCTGACAACCTGTCCACTATATGGTCGACTTCTCCATTGTTTACGTCGTTTTATAAAAAACGTATTTAATTCATTATTACTAGGGTGCATTAGTATCTCTGCAATTAATAGCTGTCCATTTTGTTCCGCAACAGGCCTCATAAAGCAATCGACCCACCGAATTGGATGAGGAGGAATAATCGCGAAGACAAGAGGTTGGTTGTGAGAAAGAGCATGAACAATGTTATCTTAGGAATGAAGGTGAAAAACTAACACTTCATAGGTAAACTGATCTTAAATTTTAGACACATGGGAATCGAAATGAATTTAAATATTATAGGTTATAGTATACTTTAAGAAAAGTAAACATTACATATGCTATGCTCTCTAATTTCAATAAAATTGCAAAATATTTGTATTCTGTTTAAAATTATATTTAACATTTTGAACTCTCGGGTCATAGACTAAAGCAAATTTTACTGAATTATCATAATTCATATCCTCATATATTTAGAGGCAATTCGTATGAAAGTTCATTTCTCTAAACTAAGCACACTAAAATATGTTTTCGTAATTTATTGCTCCAACTAATAAGAATTTTAAAGTGCCTGCAACACCAAAGTCATGAATGTTTTCGTTATTCTTTTAATTAAAATGTTTATCAAGCGAATAAAATAAATTATTTTCATTTCCATAACACTTTTTAATTTAGCCAGATATTTTATGAAAGAGAATTAACCTCTAAGTTAAGCATAGGAAACTTTTCTGCGACGTACTCTTATAAATCGCAAACAATTAACTTTTGCTGGAAAAGGCATACACTTGCATTAAACAGCGTATTCTCTAAAGCTACATCCTGAATGCAAGAGAGAAATTCTGTGTGTGAAATGGAAGGTTGCATGGAATTATATTCGCCCCAATAATTTGGGGAAAACGAAAAAAAAATGTTCTCATATTCAAATTGCAAATTCAAAAAAGCAACAGAGGCTCAAAACAATGCGAAAAAATTTCCCTCGCATATTTTGGTTTTAATTAACTCCGACGATAAACAAAAATGCGACATCAAGTGCCTTTTATTTTGGAGTGACTCCTCCTTTCCCTCCACCCTCCCATCTCACGCCCCTCCTTCAAAGAGGAGGGTGAATCTGTATTCCCTCTGTGTTCCTCCGTGATACACCTCCCTCACTTCTTCCTCCTTTCTTTTATACACTCTACTTGTCCCACCCATCTCTCTCTCCCTCACTCTCTCTCTCACCCTCCCTCCACCCTTATCCCCTCCCCACCACCAATCGTTCAGCCTCCGTAATCTCCCTCTTCTTAGATCCCACGTCCCTTTATCTTCTCTCTTTTTCTTTTTATTTAGCTTAACTCTTAACATGGCTGCAATTGAGGGGGGCGCTGTTTTTCTTAGAGCCGGCGTAGGAGAGTAAAGGGTACGGTGGATCGGTCGGGGCTTTGTTTTTCTCTCCTCGCTCGACGACGTCTTTTCTCGGGGTGATCCCGAAGACAGCAAACTCGGGGCTTTGGTGAGCGAGGAGGACTGGGGAGAGAGAGAAAAAGAACGAGTCGAAAGAAGTTCTCTCTCCCATTCCCCCGTTTTCTCCACCTCTGCGGTGGTTAAAGGAAGGGAATCCGCTAAATGGAGGAGAGGAAGGGTTGTTTGGCGCCCCATTAAATGGGATTTCTTCTCCTGGTGAAGACCGCAGTGGTGTGGAGGGGTGTGTGTAAAGGAGGAGGGGCTGTGGGGAGGTAGTAAGAAAAAGGAGGGGCGTGTGGGGGGAGAGGGGGTTAGGGAGGAACCCGGGCCGAAACTTGGTCAAGAGGTTGTGTGTCTTGCGGCGTGGACGTGGAGTTCCTTGTGCCTTGCGGCAACCACTGCGGTCGACTTAAGTTTGCGGAGAGGAAGAGTTCCGATGTCATCAGCGGAGAGGACCAAGAGGTCAACTCGTGGATTAATGGGCGCGGGTAGCGGTAAGTGGAGGATTCGTACTCCCGTTAATTTGAGCGAGGCAACTGCCTTTTGCTCATTATCCAAGAGAAGAACGACCCTTGCCCCGTCTTTTGTAATTCCCGAAGGGCAATTGAGCGGAAGATTTTTTCAATTCCTAAAAAAAATCCAACGCTCTACGAAATATTTCGCCATTCCCGTTGTATTTTGTTAAGTAATTTTTTTAAACGATAACACTAAAAATTTAAGTTTTATTAAAACAATTTCTCTTCCTATCTCAGCGCCCACTCATAGGAATTAGTCCTAATTAATATAATTATGATAGGGTTCTTCGACTGGTGGTTTATTTTTTAACAAGAAAGAATTTTTAAACAAAAAATAACTTTTAGACGAGGAAATGATGAATATGTAGGTGTCAGAATAATAGAACGTGTAGAGAAAATTAATGAAATGTATTTTGCTGTGTACCTAAGAAGATTCTAGAAAGCAAACATTTTATCATCCAGGAAGCAGCATATTTTCAGAATGGTATACTCGCGGCAAACTCAGATAAAATGACACTAAATATCCCGCATATAATATAAATGGGATTTGATTATTGTTAGTAATTTAAAACCTTTCGCCAACGTGCCTCGTGGTATGTCTTATACAGCTTTTATTTTCACTCTCATACTTTGAGTTTCATTCAAAGGCAGTACTAATGAATGAGAAGAAACCAATAAAGTCCTATTCGATTTTGAACAAACCTTTCACGGTTGCCCCTCTTTACGTAATTACTGTTTTTAAAAGGATCTTCGTCCGTCATAAAACACGTGTTTCGTTCCAGAAGCGTTTCTTTTCTCCATTCGATTGGCACGAGAATCAGTTCAGGGTTTTTGAGCTGCATTATAAAGAATCTTATAGTGGAGCTGCCATCTCTTATCTTATCCTTTAATTATTGAAGTAAATTCGGTAAAATACCACCAAAGTTATAGTGTCAAATTACTACGGTGCTTTACGATAATTTATATTTTACAAAGATATAAAGTGAATTTTAAGCTTTATATCTTTTAATTAGCTCTTAACCCACAAGACAAATTATTAAATACGTAAAATTTAATTGTATGATATACATAGTTAATGAATCATACTTTACTAGTGTATTGCCCGTCATATGGCGGATAATTAATAATATTCCCTCCCTCCCTCTCTTTCTCCTTCCCTCTCTCTGCCTCTCTTTTCTCCCACCTCCCCCTCTCTCATTCCCTCCTGTCACAATCCATAGCTCTCCCTCCTTTTCTCCGTCTCCTTTATTTCTTGCCTCCCGTCCTTTGCTAGTTCTATACCTTACTCTCTATGTACCTTCCATTCTATATCCCTTCCTTCCTATCTCCCTCTCCACATCCCCTCTCTCTTACTCTACATCTATATAGTCGTTTAGATAAGCCAAAGAATCCAAACTAAATCCCAGTCCCATTAGGATTATGTATTTTTGCGAAAAATTCTACGATAATTTAAGGAAATCTATGCACTCGTATATATTACACGTATGCGGGTTGAGACCACAATTGATTCTCGAAGTTTAACAATGACGTGGTCGGCAAGGCAACATCCCGTTTAAAAGCTGATATTTTCCATAATAGGGGATTTAAATGTTTAATATGAGAGATTTCTAAGGGTAGGTGAAAAAAGATGAATAGAATAAGAAATTTCATTAATTTTCTTAAAATTTATTTCAAATTCGAAGATCGTACATTAATTTTTCTAATTTTAATTTCCAAAAGAATAAATGTCTGTACTTTAAAAAGTCGATTTTTACGTGTTATCTTACGGGAAACGGAAAGTGAAGTCTTTTTTCGTATTTTTATTTCGCCATTAAATTTTTATATCTAAATCAAACATTTCTGCAAAGTTTCAACCATCCACCTAATCGGAAAGTTTGTTAAAAACGCGTTAAAAAGCGCCATTGATGACGACAACGTTATACACAAACCCCACCATCTAGTTACTTTCTCCATATACGAAGTATAGAGTATTGTAACATTTTTATAAAAGTTAAAAGATCTGATTAGTTTTTGGTAAAAATCGGTCGACCGGAAGTGGGTGTTTACTCTTGTCACTTATCCGTTATTTTGAAATATTTGCTTTAATATTTGATAAATGTAAAAATGTATTTGAATAAAAGTTGGAGGAAATTTTATTTTCTAAAAGATTTGTTTGATACATTTTTCCATATAATGCATTGTTTAAGAGATATCTTATATTTTTAGCTGCCACCACCACGCCACCTACCGAAGACTATTGTTAACAATTGACGCTTAGTTACGTCTTAGTAACGCTCCTTTTTCTTTTCTTAATTGCCAACCGGAAGTAAATATTGGCAACGATCCCAGAGCTAACAACATGTAATTTGGAACAATTTTTGAAACGAGAAAAAAGTCTGCTATGACCGGGAATTGAACCCGGGTCTTCCACTTGCCGGGCGGATGTAATTTGTAATGTAATTTGCCATATAAATATGGAGAAAGTCATGTGTTGCCCACATTAGTTTATTTTTATTATTATAACTAGCGTAATTGCCTGTCAAATATGACGGGTATGTGCAGATTATGTATTAAAATTAGGTACTTCCCATTCATCCTCCCTTTCTTTCTGCCTCCCCCCTTATTCTCTATCCCTCCCTCTCCCCCTATTCTGTCTCCTTCCTATTCTCCCCCTCCCTCGTATTTTCCCTAATTCTTCTTCTCGTTCTCCAACCCTCTCTCTCTTATTCTTCGCCCTCTTTTCTTCCCATCCTCCATCTTCCTCCCACACATTATCCTCCCTTTCTACTAACATTTAATTAGTTTTATTCGAGGAAGTGCAATATATCCCCCTCAAAATAGCGCCACAAACGGAGAGTTATTTCTTTAACCCTCCTTGAATCGCGCGGGGTGCTGTGGGCACCCCAGCCTACGTTGTAGAGCGGCATTCTTTTTAGATTAGGTTTTATGATCCCTACCTTTTGGTAGCTGGGGTTAAAGATGTTCTGAACCTTTTCTGTGAAAATCTTTAGTTTTACCCGGCTTTCCTCTGAGTTCGGATTTTTTTCTGACGGTGCGCTCTTGTGTGTGGCAGAAGTAAGGAATCTTTCGTTTGCGTGTGCGCGGATCGCGGAATTAAGCGAAGCCTTTTGTTAACTTAGTGTATTTGTGTTGCAGAGTGTCTTCTGAAAATCTTCTAACACTTTGGTCATCATATTGCATTAGATAAGATTCGTAAATATACTTTTATTTTATTTTTCCAAAAAAATTATTTCTATTTTGAAGCAGATTTTATTTTATATATTTGAATCAGTTCAATAATTTTCACTAATTTCCCCATAGATGTCTGTATTGAATTTTAAGACAGACAGGGAAGCTATTGCTCTGTTCATTGCTGAATCTTCTGAAGAAGAAGTATTGGATTCCGACGATGGAGGAAGACTTACTAAATGAATCTGAACATGAAACAAACAGTGAGCAGGATTTTAGTGATCTGGATGATGAAACCGCATGTTGTACGGAAGAACGCATCCTTATCGTTAAAGACAATGTTACGAAGTGGAGTTTGGAGCAACCCCGACGTAAAGTTAGAACACCCGCACATAATATTGTGTATCAAACTCCTGGTTTCAAGAAAACAAGGAAACTATAAAAATCCCTGTGGACTGCTTCAAAATTATGTTTGATCGAGAAATTTTAAAGATTATTGTTAATTGAACGAATATACAAATTTCTAAAGTTGCATTTAATTTTTCGCGCGAAAGGGATGCAAATCAAAAAGGTGAAATGGAGATAAGTTGTCTTATAGAGGTTCTATTTTATTTGGGCGCAAATAGATCTGGTCGCCAAAATATAAAAGATTTATGGGATCGGAACAAGTTAGGTGTGAAAATATGCATCCTTGAGTTATCAACGATTTAAATTTTATTGCAGTGTTTGCGTTTTGACAATGTTAACGATGGGGGAGTTAGGCAAGAAACCGATAAATTAGCAGCCATTCGGGATGTTTTTGAATTGTTCGTTCGCAAATTTCAAGACTGTTATACAATAAGAGAGTTTGCGACTGTGGATGAGCAATTAGCTGCTTTTCGAGGCAAGTGTTCTTTCCGTCAGTATATACCAAGCAAACCAGCTAAATACGGGATAAAAATATTCGCCCTTGTGGATGCATGCGTTTACTTTACGCTGAATTTAGAGGTATATGTTGGGACTCAGCCTAAAGGGCCATATAAGCTAGACAATAGCCCAAGGGAGATCTAAAAACGCCTTGTTGGCCCACTTTTAGGGACGGGAAGGAACCTAACCGCTGACAATTGGTTTGTAAGCGTGCCGCTTGCAGAGGATTTGCTGAAAAATAAGATTACGCTGGTGGAAACCATTTGAAAAAATAAGAGCCGCAGATGGTGAATGCGAAGGTCAAAGAAGAGTGCATTAGCATGTTTCCATTCAGAAATAACATGACTTGTATCATATATCCCTAAGAAGGGTAAAAAGGTCATTGTGCTATCGACTATGCATAACGAAGTTAGCATAGACAGCTCAACTAGGGAAAAAAGAAAGCCAGAGATGCTAACATTTTATAATTCGACGAAAGGTGGTGTTGAGAACCTTCGACTGCAGGAACGCAAGAGAAGAAGAAAAAAGGAAATAGCGGAAGATGTTTATTGTGTGTCTGTAGATGTCTTTGTATGTGTATGTGAGTGTCTGTGATCGGGATATTTTGTGTGCTCTAACTCAAAAACTATTAATCCGATAAAAACGACATTTTGTATTTGACATTTTTGTTAAATGAAGAAGTGCTGATTAGTTTTTGGTAAACATCGGTCAACCGAAAGTGGGTGTTTACTCTTGTCACTTATCCGTATTTTTTAAATATTTGCTTTAATATTTGATAAATGTAAAAATATACTAGAATAAAAGTAGGAAATTTAATTTTCTACACATTTTCCCATATAATGTTGTTGTTGAAGAGATATTTATAAAACTATATTATTTAGCTGCCACCGTCACACCACCTAGCGACGCCTATTGTACACACTTTACGCTTCTTTTTATTACTTTCACCAAATACGAAGGAGAGGTACTGTTTTCATGAAAAAAATCGAATTCGAGATTTCAACGGAAATACATGTTTTAAGGTCCCCTGAACACGTTTTGACTATTTTCTCGATGATGTCTGTGGATGTTTCTGTGACCAGGATATTGTGGGTGCACTAACTCAAAAACTATTAATCAGATCAGCGTGAAATTTTATATTTGACATTTTTGTTAAAGAAAAACATGCTGATTAGTTTTTGGTAAAAATCGGTTAACCGGAAGTGCGAGTTTACTCATGTTACTTATCCGTTTCTTTGAAATGTTTGCTTTAATATTTGATAAATGTAAATAAGTATTGCAATAAAAGTTGTAATACGGTGAATTTTTCTCGGGTTTCCAGTCAGGTGAAAATGGTGTCTTTCGACGTTTATGTGCCACCCTGATGCCTCGCTTGCCTAAGATTCTTGATATCCTCCCGGAGACCGTAGATAGGAAAGGTATACAGGCCGTAGCTACAGGTTTTTCCCTCGTTTTCTCGAGCACAAACCCCCTCAAAAATCAAAAGTTTTTTAACCCAGGCCAAGGACCAATTAGGCCTAAAAACAGTTGGAGTATACAAAATCCCATGCTCATGCGGCAAGGAGTACATAGGGCAAACGGGACGGACAATAGAGTCCGGAATAAAAGAACATGCAAGATGCATCGGCCTCAACCAGCCCAAAAATCAGCGGTTGCAGAGTACAGCATCTCCTCAGACCTCCGCATCAACTTCACCGAGGCCAAAGTGATCGCAAAGGCAAACGGCTTTTGGGAGAGGCTGGTAAAGGAAGCCATCGAGATTAGACTGCACAAGAACACGCTTAACAGGGACATGGAATGTGTGTGTGGAATCTTATACTCCCCAAAATTGTGGAACGCCATAGGCCGACTCAACAGCCAATGGAAGACGGGCCACCAACCCTCGGTAGATATATAAACACGGACGGACCAACGGCACGGCACTCAGGAGTTCCCTGAAGATGGCGCAAGAGAAAGGCGCCGAAACGTCGGAAGACGCCATTCTCACCTGGCTAGAAATCCGAGAAAAATTTATCGCATCCATATGCCGGGAAAGCATCATATCAATCTACAAAGTTGTAGTAAATTTAATTTTATACAACCTTTGTTTGAAACATTTTCCCATATAATGCATTGTTGAAGAGATATTGTAAAAACTAAATGTTTTATCTGCCTCCACCGCACCACCTACCGGCGACTATTGTAAACACTTTACGTTCCTTTTCATTTTCTTAACTGTTGGAGCTTTGGGGCTATATCCAATATCAGAAAGCTACAGTTTGAGTTTATTTCTGTTCTTTGTAAAGTCTAAATGTTTCTCGCAGTTCCTTCAAATATTTATTATAATTAAACCTATTTGGAATTTTTAGAAATATTACAGGTATGGAGAAAGTCATGTGGTGGCCACATCAGATTTTAAAAAATATTTTCTTTATTCTTTAATATTTGATTAATGTAAAAAATACTGGAGTAAATATTGTAGTAAATTTAATTTTCTACAACCTTTGTTTGAAATATTTTCCCATATAATGCATTGTTTAAGAGATATTTTAAAAACTAATTTTTTATCTGCCACCACCTACCGGAGACTATTGTTGACAATTGACGCTTAGTTACATTTTAGTAACACTACTTTTTATTTTCTTAATTGTTGGAGATTCCTGCTTATATCCAATATCAGAAGGCTACGGTATGAGCCTATTTCTGTTCTTTGTAAAATCTTTAAATTGTTCTCGCGGTTCCTTAAAATGTTCATTATCATTTAACCTATTAGGAATTTTTAGCAATATTACAGATATGAAGAAAGTCATGTGGTGGCCACATCAGATTTTAAAAAACTATTTTCTGATTTCATTTTCCCCATTTAAAAACTATTTTTTATTTGTACATTAAAATTAATAAAAATCATCGTACAAAATCAGAACTATAACTCGAGGACGATGAAAATTGTGAAGTTTCATTTTCCTATACTAAAATTTCAAATACAGATCAAATTTTTCCAAAATTGAGCTTAAATCTACAAAATCTCGAGTCTTTTTAATGAAAAAGTTTTCCTTTCCATGGCGTCCGATGTTGTTGCCAAACTCAATATCGTAAGCCTATGACATTGAATGAATTCAAGGTCAGTTATCTACCCATGTAAATAAAAGATAGCATAAAAAGCTATTTCTTTAGTTTCAGACATTGAAAGACAAGCAAAGGAAAGGAAAAGAAAGAGGGAGAATGGGAGAAAGGAATGAAGAATGGGGGAAGGAGGAGGTAAAGGGAGAGAATGGGGGAAGGGGGAGAGAATAGGAGGAAGGGAGAGAGAATGAGAGGACGGGAGAGAGAGGGAGATAGAATGGAAGGAAGAGAGAGAGGGATAGATAGATAGATAGATAGATAGATAGATAGATAGATATATACGCGTCTTTATTTGGGCGGGATTGAGACTAAACAGTTTCTTCTTTCATCTAAGCCATTGTCAACTGCAGACAGGAAGAAAGTAAAAAAGAATAAAAATAAAATAAAATATTACAGGGAGATAGAATGGGAGGATGGAATAGAGAGAGGAGGGAGAATGGGGAGGAGGAATAGAGAGAGGAAGAGAGAATGGGAGGAAGGAATAGAGATAGAGGGGAGAATGAGGAGAAGGAATAGAGAGAGGAGTGAGAATGGGGAGAAGGAATAGAGAGAGGGAGAGAGAATGGGAGAAAGGGAGAGAGAGAGGGAGAAAGAATGGGAGGAAGGAAGAGAGAGAGAGCATGGGAGGAAGAGAGAAAACAAGGAGAGGTGGAAAATATATTTATTTGTTGTAAGGCATTGTAACTAAATGGTTTGTCACACTATCGACGATTGACTATTCTTTTTCTCTTTGCTCTTCGTTTTTTATTGCTTTTATGATTTTTGTTTGTCTTCGCGATTCTTTATTTTATTTATTTGTTTGTTCCTCATTTTTCCACTCTTTTCCTATGTAGATTCTTCTTTTCTGTTCGTTTTTCGTTTATTATAATATTTTTTGGCGTTTATCAAAATTTCCCGAAGTGTAACAGGCGGCTCTCTACTACTATAAATAATAATAACAAAGCAATATCGTTCTGGATGACTGCACCTCAGTTACAACGGGTTCATAATTTCACCTCACTAGTTAAATAAGTACGTGCGCACTGCAAAAGTAACGAAGTTAATTTTAATAGCTAACTAGTCTGCCCGTTGCAGCGCTGCATATAAAATGTAAATTTATGTTGCAAAAATTTTGTAATATTCATTAAATGCCAAAAATATCTTAATATTCGGTGGCGTACTTGTGATGTGTCTCAATCCACAGGGAGACGAAGGGAGCCCCATAAAATTTGCTGGCTAGTGACCATAGTTGCAAAGTCTCATTGCGAGAATCGGGTGTGTCGCTACTTATAATAAAGCCTCAGCAGTAGAGTCATTTACCTGGTATAAAAAATCGCTTAAATCCGAGAAATGATATCAAACATAAGGATAAATATAAACATTTCTACAATTAAAATATAAAAACACTCAAATATACTTCACATATGAGGAGTAGGCGTAAACAGCCTTAGAGTGATTCGAGACAATTACTCGGTCGGTCCCAATAATTAGGAATAAGTTATATAGGAATTTTAGTGCAATTCTAGCGCAGTGACTGTTTGCTCTTTCTGTAAATTTAACGCAGTGACTCCTTCAACTTAGTCCATTAGTTTATGCAAAGTAGGAACGACTCAACGGAAATGCCGTTTTTGCGTAGTGAAAGTGAATGATTTTGAAATGCCAGAACACTTTTTGTGATGCATTAGATGACGTGAGTACTTAAATTCAGTTCCAAAAATTCTGCCATGATTATTTGCAAAGGAGAATACCCTCTCTGTATATTGAAATTTGAGTATATGAACGTTTATCTTTGGTGTAAACAACTTTTAAAGTCAATAGTTTCATCTCTTTACATAGAATCAGGTCTTATATGATTTTCTAGGTACAAATTAAAAAAGTTATTCGCCTTTTATTTGCTGTTTACTGTTTTTGATGGAAATTAAACATCATAACGTAGTTTGTTTACAACAGTTGTTTGAAAGATTTTTGGCAGACAGCAATTAAAAATTCATATTTTCTCCTCACTAGGTTATATATGATTTGCTAGGTACAAATTAAAAAAGTTATTCGGACAGAGAAATTCAGTTTTAGCAAAAATAAGTCTGCGAGAGCACATAATTACGAAGTTTAGTTTCAGAGATAAAAATACTAATAAGTCCCGAGATTGTTTTGTTCGGAAATTACGAACGCAAAAATAAAATTTCACCTAGACACGGACCCAGGTATTTTGGGAGGAAAGAATGCCTCTGTCATTTGTCTCGAAAAGACGAGCAAAATGTGATCTACAAAAATGAAGCCCATATTTTAACACTGTGATTATTTTAATGCGGATTTGTATTGATACTAGCATTCCTACGTTTTTGAAGGGTTATTTCTGCTTATAATTGTAGGTTTTTATTTTTCGTAATTATTATTGATAGTAAGTTTTTATTTATCTTAGAAAGTTTTTATCTTTATTCATTTAAGATTATCCTAAAAACTGTTTTCCCTATGAGTTTCATTGAAAACTATGTCTGGAAAATCAAGGTACATGTAAGCTTTTCATGAATTTTATTATTATTATTAAATTTTTATCGCTCCTCTTATAATATTGCCTTATACATGCATTTTATTATTATTAAATTATAATCACATTCGTATTGCAATACTATTAATAATCATTAATGCGATCTTCTCGGAATAGTTCACATTGAAAATTCATTTGAACACTACTTTCGATGACTATATTTATGTGGTTTTTGCAATAACATAATTTTATTCTTCGGAACTGTTCACTTGGCTTATTTTTTATTTTGGATGAAATCTTTTCTAATTATAGGCCTTTAAGGCCAGTTGTTCTTGCATTTTTCTAAAAGCCCTCACATTTAAGTATCATATTCCTTTTTTCAGTATTTAAAATATGTAATACTGTAGTAAAGGATGTAAATTTGAACAAATTTAAATTAAACATTTAAAAGTATTTTGTTGTAGCCTAGCAATTCTTCAGGTAACTATACTTATACAGTGGTTTTATATGGATGGTTGATGTAATGTTAGAAAAAGAACAATTTATTATTTTTGTCATTTAAGTTAGGTGACTAAAATATGAAATATTCAATTTTCACTCCTACTAGTATCTAAAGCTGATAACTCTGAACTAGCAATATATTTTCGTTAATTTTAAGCAATATGAATTGATAAGTCAGTATTTTCATTAATGAAACAAAAGACACTATCAAACTTCTTACTACTTATATACCAAACATTCTTACGTTTGTCACTGAATTCTCTACTTCTGTCTACCATTCTCACAACTGTAAAAAGATTAAAGTTTAAATAGAGAGAACACTCAAGAGCTGGTAGACACTTTTGCAAATTTTTACGCCCACGCAAGCAGAAAGGTTTTGATAATTATATTATAGAGATTATTCATATTAAAGTATTAACTATATAAAAGTTGGTTATATAAATTCATTTTTATACCTTTACTCGTTTTCGATTATAAACGTATTTCTTGTTCAATTCGGCACCGATTTGAATTTAGTCTTCAAAAATAATAAACCTTATTTTACTGCCTATTTTCCTATTTTATTGTGCCATTTTTCCTGCCTATTTTGACATTTTATAATGCCTGAACCTCCGTGCTCAAGTCATTAGATAAAAGTACTAAAGACCTGCATGGAAGTTGCTTGGCTGCGATACATCTATCACATAAATCTACAAAAATACCTAAATATTGAAACCCTTCGAGTGTGTGAAATCAACATGAGGGAGAATAAATTTTAAAAATGAAATTGATTCAAAGAAATACACCTTGATGTTTCTTCGTACACTTCCTAAATATTTTAAGCTATTTTAAAATTACTTTAGGTTTACAATGTCTTGTATTAAGTTCTCTATGAAACGAATTGATGACGGTATAGGTGGCGGCATGAAAGCATCACTTCAGCTGAATTACGTGCAACTGGAACTTCATGAGCACTATTTCTGCTATTATAACTTTAAAGAGAAAATAATATATCTCTCTTTGTGAAAGGATAGTAATTCAAATTCCATATCTAGGAAAACCACAATGGCTCGCAATTATAATCGGCGCCTTGTTATTAGGAGAAGGTTTATATATGAAATATATCGAATCAAAAGCTAATTATCTCTTCCCAATAAATGCATGGTCGCATACTGCAACAGCCTTAGAAAACGACTCAAATTCTCTTTAAGTACGTAAGCTATTGCGTGGATAAAATTCAAGAGGCCCATATTTCAGACGATATTTCGAAACATCGAAGTAATCTTACCCTAATCATTCTTCCAAAAAAAAATAAAAATTTGGCTCTTTTTTCGCGGAATGCTAATGGAGAATCGACGTGGGGTAAAAATATTTTTTATTTCAGTCTCTGATGATTTAGTTGCATTGCCTCTTTTAATTTCCCGTCAATCGATTCCTTAATTACTAGAAATTAACTGTCTTTTTTTAATCCCGAACCCTCAGAACGATGGATTGCCTATTACGTGGGTTGGAAAACCAATCACACTCACCCTTTGCCGACGGCGGGATTTAATCTCCTATTGAGGCCGTGGGCGGTCACTCAACCCCTCGCTGACCCAAACATTCCCGTTTTTTTCTCCTTTAAATTTCAATAATCGCTTAATAGGCTAAATAAGTTTAATCGTGCGACAAAATATTCGATATTCATTTTACGATTCATAAAACTTGCGAGTTCGCCGGGTTTAAATTCACTCTATAGGTGAAAAAATGCAAGCGTATAACGAAAGGTAGCAAATGAACGTCATTTTCCGATACCTCAAAATGATCATTTCTATTACATATTAAAGAAGAGGTGGTCACAATAGATTCTTTTGACTAATTTAAGAGTTTAGCACATTTATTTTGATTCCAGAGTTGGTATTCCCATTTAAAAGTGTACTTATTACAGGTCAAAGATCTAATGAATCTTGATTTTTCCGTTAAAATCCCTAGTTTTAAAGCTTGTTGCTAATTTGTTTTTGGCAGGGATGTATCCCCCGTACGTGCAGAGAGTGCAGTGAACATGGGCCGACGAATACAAGGGGGGCCTATATTAAAAGGATACTAATAGGAGGATACTAATTTTTAGGCACTTTCAGATAAGATAGAAACTTGAATTTTTTTATGTATATAACCGAATAAAAAAACGAAAATCTCAAAAACGTTTAATAATGCGGTCACAAAAAATTTGCAAAAATTTATGTTGTTTATGTATTTTTGAATGTTCCACGAATCTTAAATTGTTAATAAAGGTAGAATTTGTATAATAACAGAATAGGGACTATATAAATTCTGATATATTAATTTATTTGGCTGTTTAAAAAAAAAATAATATATCTTTAGGTACTAGAGAACGAGCTAGGGAGCTGAAAATTTTCAGTTATTTAAAGATTGATGGAAAAGCGCACATAAACATTTGAAATTTTCCATGAAGTTGTTATTGAGGTAGTTAAAAAAATTTAAAATTAAGCAATTAGATAAATATTATTGCACTTCTAGATGTGATAGATCATTAAACTTTGGCATAAATAGTATATCTAAATTGTAGGGTCTGTAAAAATAAGATGAAAGGCCTTCTTTCAAAGTTTTGGAGGTGTTTAGTCATATGTTTTACTATTTTAAAATAGTCATCCAGAAGCGCAATTCACGAGATATTGTTAAATAAATCAATTAGTCACCTCATTTCAGATGTTTATTTCACTCCAATCATTAATTATAGAAGCGTCGTCATTCTTTTGAATGCATTTACAATTTTATTTCTACAGGTGAAAAGAGTAATTTAAATATTACTTTATATTAATGCCACAAAATTGAACTTTTAAAAATGTATGTTTCTTGTGAAATAAAATCGGTGGACAGTCACGAGATTCGTCAGGATATGTTGCTAACAATAAGATATTGAACGCGTCTCTAAAAAGCATATCTAGGAAATATTTATCCCTATGTAATCTCACGTTATTTGTACCCTTAGCTTTAAAATTTTAATATAACTACACACATATATTATCTTGTAAGTTAAAACTTAAAAAATAATTATTTTAATGAGGTAAGGCAGAATGTAATCACCAAATATAATTAAGTAATTGGCTTTAGAGGATGGAGAAGGGAATATATGTGTGTGTGTATGTGTAAGCAATGGATGATTATATTTCAAATTGTACTTTACTGTTGTACAATCAAAGAATATAGCCTTCGCAATTCTGAGTCAGCTCGAATAATCTCATTTTTATTCAAACCGGCAATCGACAGAAGACCTATTTTCCGCAATAGCAGAGGAATTCATTCCCCTTATGCTCAAAAAGCGCCGCTTCCCTCGAAGAACATTTCCCTTTCGTGTTTTAAAGTTCCAGATGCAATTAAGTCCTCGCCTCTCATGTGCCACATTTCGATGTATATGCCTTCTTTCAATCATCCTGTGAACGTAGGGACCCGGGCGATCCGTTAAAAATTTTCCTCACGAAAGATCCCAAGGTATAAAAGGATCGTGGGAGGGAGGAGGAGGAGGAAGAATTGAAGCACACAAACAGTTATTGCGGGCGGGCGCGAGAGTTTGTCACCCGCGTCACGGCTGCATCCGAACAGTCAACAGCGATAAAAACCCGGCCCTCGTGTATGGCATTCGCCACATTCTCCCATCCACACACTCTCCCCTGCGGCGTCGAATGGCGAGAGGTAGTGAGTAGGTTTCGAGAGAGAGAGAGGGAGAAGGCGGCAGGAAATAAAGTCAGAAAGCTCTCCAGAACACCGATGACACCCTCCCGGCACTCCATTCCCCCATCCACTCCACCCCTCCGTGAAATACTGAACGGCGTCTCTACCATTGTTGCCCCTCACCTAATATCTATCCCGGGGATGCCATCCCATTCCTTCTCCCAATTCACTCCTCCGTCCCCTTCCCATCCCAACGTCCCCGATCGAGGACACCCCAATCCCTGCTCCATTATCAGATCCTTTCCAGCTTTTTTTTTGGTCGTCTTGGCGGAGGGATCACGGTTCCTATCCATAAAAACTACCATTTTTTCCCAACCAGGCAACTTATCAGCTCCTCTATTTGCGATTGACAATCTATTAATCCATGAAAAATGTACCTTTCCTCTGGTTCCAGTTTAAAATCCCACTCAAAGATACCTCACCATTTTGTCTTTTCCCTTCCTAATGACCGTGAAAGTCATTGAAAACATATATTCCTTCTCAGCCCTATCCTTTTCCCAACTTTCGCAGTTCTCCTTTTTCACGTATGGTCTTCCTTTGCCGTTGTGCTCTTCTCTCCCAATTCACTCCACCAACTCCCATAACCTCTTCCACCACTTGGAAGCCATTTGCACTAAGACGCTCGGTGCTCGGCCTTTCTTCCAAGACACCGAGTGGAAGTATCTGGGTCATTTTATCAGGCGAATGGATGGTTAAAAGAGAGACAGGAGGGAGGAGAAGCGACAGGGAGGATTTTTACCTCAGGGTATGGAATTAAAAGATTTTCAGCGATAACAAATCGTGGAAAATGCGCAAACAATTAAAAAAACATGCTCTTCCTCCGAAACGGCGGGAAGTTTTTCTCTCTCCCCACCTATCTCTTTCTCACTCTCCAATTCTGCATCCTCTCCTCTCTGTGTCCCAATGCTCTCTCTCTCTCTCTCTCTCTCTCTGACTACAGCAGGAAAGAAACTCGACTTGCACTCTCTATCTCTCTCAAGTCTTCTCCCTCTCTCTGTCTCTTGAATATCTCTTCCCGTGGTTCGCTCGCTCCCTCTTTCGCCCGAGGTGCATTCGGGTCGTTGTAATTTTTCTCACGAATCGGCGCTGCGGCGTAAAAATTCTCTTTTCGAGGAAGTGCAACTTCCGCGGGTAGAAAATAAGAGGAGTTTCAGTTATGGCGGTCTTAAAAGTTTTCGGATAAAAACACTTGGCGGCAATAATTGTTTGTAGAGTACAATTTTATGGGATTTTGTTACATTTTTTCTAATTAAGGTCTTGAAAATCCGCAATGATGTCCTAATTTTTTTTCCCTTCCCGGGGAAATAACCTCGGTAAATGGCAGATTACTGTTCCGATGAACGTTGTTCTTTGTATTTTGTAGCATTTATTTTGTCGCAATGCCGTTGAAAATACTGTCATAGATTTCAGAGAAATAAGCTTCTACTTATAGAAAGATAATTATTTATTGGAATAAGATGTTTTTATAGCTCAAAGGAAAAATGTTATTATAAATTAAGCCAACGTAAAAATATTTAAATAATGAGAAGTTCTTTTAATTTTAAAATGTAACAATAAGCGATGATTTAAAATGAAATAATTCCATTCCACTTAACATAACTTTTGTGTCGATTCTTGCATGCTGCATTTTTCAAATGAGTCTTCCTGATTATATCAGAACATATGATAAATGCACTCCACCATGAAGAGCGAGCTCGTTTATTCGTAAAAAAAAAGTTCATTGTATCCGAAAATCAAACATATTAATTGATAATTTTGGAATTCACCAAAATCTTCGTTTTCAACTCCAATAACTTCCGCATAATTATAAGGTTTTTAATCATGGTGAAGGCGAGCTTCGAATTCGAATTCCATGAATTTCCTTGGTGATTTTATCGTTACATATACACTTTGCTTATGATCTAGGATGCATATCGCGTGACCGTGGATAGCCAGAGGGGAAATGGGATGATTTTCAAGGACGGAGGCTGCGGTGTTCATTTATTAAATTGTGGATCACAGGCGACGTGTAATAACGCGCCGTCCCACCTTGATTATAAAATCACGCTTGCCTTCCCCAGCTTATCCCTCTTTGGCGAGATAGCCTTGAAGGATTAATGGTTCCACGCAGCAAAACTTGCCCGCATAACCACCACCAACACCCAATTGGTACCGTATTTTTCACCCGCCTCTCTGGCGCCTGGGATGTAGGCAATTAGCGCATATACATGTATGGCTGGCGATCCACTTTCAGGCGCTGCGAATCGCCCGTAGCAAACCCGTATGGATCGGCCTTCCTTACGCGTCGGCGAGGGACGTTAGAACGTTAATCCGACTAATACCCTTCACGGTTTTACTCTTATAGTATTCGTTTATAACGGCGACAAGGGATGAGCGTAAATGATCTTTGCCCACGCTCCGTGTATTTGGAAGGAGCGGCTTAAATAGGAAACATGAAAATTACCAAATTAAACTTTCAATTTGTGTGCTTAAAACAGTTCATCTATGGCATTTCACTTCAATTTTATATCCAAACTAACATACGATCAGGTCATTAAAGTTTGTGTTAGTCGCTTTGAAATATTACTCATTAATTTGATTCAACACTTTAATTCATTAAACTATAATCTGAGAGTCTTATTACGAACAATATTTATGCCTGTGTATTGGGTAACATTTAAAAAAACAATTTGTGAGCTTTGTTCGATTAATGCATAACGTATTTCTCTAAATAGCAAATAACAAGATGGAAAAGTATAGTACTCCATAAATGAAATACACAGAGATTTCAAAGGCGTTCTTAAATGGGAAAAGCGTATGGAACGGTATCGAAAGTTTAGGCGATTCTCGAATTTTTAACCTTGAAACTAGTCTCGGGGACTATCTTGTAATAAATGTTGATCTCTATCCAAATAAATTTTTTAATCTATACCTCACAGATAATATAAAAGAATGGGAGAGAAATATATAGATTTTTAATTGTTGTTTGCTGAGATAACCGTCTTCTCGATCGATGTAAACAACATACAATGTTTTTCTCGGGATTTTCTCGAATTTTTACCTCCAAAATTATAAGTCATGATTATGTGGTCTCTAAGCCATCTTGTAGTAAATGTTGTTCTCTATCCGAATAAATTCTCTATCTCGAAGATCATATAAGAGAATGGGAGAGAAATATATGGATTTTCAGTTGTTGTTTGCCGAGAGAACCGCCTTAGAGATCGATATAAGCAAAATATGTGATGTTTTGCTCGGGATTTTCTCGATTTTTATCTCCGAAACTATAACTCTTAATTATGTGGCCTCGCGGACTTTCTTGTAGTAAATTTTGTTCTCTGTCCGAATAATATTTTTAATTTATATCTTACAGACCAAATAAGAGCTATGGAGATAAAAGTTTGATATTTCATTGTTGCTTGACGGATGCCATTTAACGAGATACGAGTATAAGTTTATTGAAGTAATTATCTAAAGTGGAAGTACCATTTGACAGATCCAGTTGAATATCATAATAATTTTTAATAAAGATCACTCTTACTTAATTAAATTAAAATCCATCCAGCGGTTTAGGAGATGCAAGTTACGTCGGACGGACGGACGAGACGTGCCCATAAGGCGTTCCGCTATTACCGCTTTGCTGGTAAAGGACGCCTAAAAATGAAAATACATTTGCAGTATACATAAACAATGAGTTATTGCTAATTATTCACATTGCTAATGGTGTAATCATCAACATAATTCAAGTATTTCTAGCTGTTAAATCTTAACTTGTTTATTTCAATTCGACTCATGAATTAATTTGGAACTATCCTAGTTATATATATCGGCGCAGTTCCTAAATATTATTACTTTTTGGCGCCATTGCGCTTCCCTCTGGAGTCAATGTTTTGTAATTCATGTAGAATGATGACACATAGATTCGAATAGTATGAAGGTACGTCGCGCGCAATTTTTCCATCCGGTAATGCTGTTCCGGGCGAAACCGTTTATGACGATTATATTTCCTAATTTTCCACCGCCTACCGCCGTTTTCTGATACTCTTGATGAAAATTATTGCTGGAATTGTAAGGGTAGATGTGTTTGAATGCGCATTGGAAAATAAACAAGGATTACAGACTCGCTTGAGCTATTTTCATTCAGAAAGCCAAAAACATTGTACGTATTTCGTTTTAATTAAATATTGTTTCTAAAAGTCGACGCACTATAGGTGTTTTAAGTGTCGCCTTCGTAAAAATAATCACGTAAATTTATTTATTATTATATTATTATTATATTATTTATCCAATTTATTTTAACTCCAATATTTTTCAGTTTATAAAATATCAGCTGAAAATTCTATATCAGGCTGCCATAAAACTTCAAATGACGCATTTATTGATTGATCTATGACCGCAAAGAAAAATGGACGAGACGCAAGATGAGTTCGATTTGAGCATATTCTCTTTTTATTCTATTCGCATATCCTTCCAGACACCATTTGATACGTGGTAAATCCCGCCTTTACATTTCAAGAAGGTTCTCTAAGCGCAGGGCTAGAAATGACTCACAAAGCCTCGTGCGTCGCCGCTCGCATGCTCCGTTCTGATAAAGCCAACACCATCACATCTGCTTTATCTCTGTCTCTTTGAAACCGTAAGCCTACCAACCGAAGGTACCTCGAATACGATTTGATAAGTCAATAAAAAGCCCCATTTGTGCATTTTCGCACTTGCAAAAGGCCGATAAATCTCTCTAAATTTCGATGCAAAATTTCCGAATTAACCGCGCTTATTTTTCACGTACGTCCGAATCCAAATCACCAGTCGCCACCGAAATTTCCAAAAGGTCATTCTTTTCTCTCTCACATACACTTTTTTTGCTGACGTAGACAGATTTCAAAAATCTCGCAATTTATATTTTTCTCATAATGGCCTCGGATACAAAAGCTTGAAATCGATAGAATTCAGCAATGGAAATGGAATGAATAATAAGAGAAGGGAATGGGAAAGTAAGGGAACCAAGGATAATCTGATTGGATTGGCAAGGAGTGTGACTTAGAGCGGAAGCATCGGATCTTTTTATTCATCAAATGGGATATTCGGTGCTGTGTACAGTCGAAAGACTTGAAGTCGTAATGAGGAAGCTGAGAATCCCGGTTTGCAAAATAGAAGCATAGAAAATTCCGCAGCGGTAAAGGGGATCGAGAGGATAAGGATGCAAATCGCAATGCGAGAGGATCTCGGAAGACGAGAGAAGAAGTTCGGCGAGAGCTGAGGTCGGCTGATGAAGAAAAAAGTTCGAGAGATAACGTAGCGAAGATTTTTCGGGTCTCGAGCTATCATCGGTCGTACATTCCGTTTCATGAAATTTATGATATTGCTGAGGCTATATAATGCTCGTGACGGAGAGGTAAAAACAGGGATGCGCAATGACTCGTAAGGGATATTTCGAGAGTTAGGACGACTGAGAGAGAAAATCAACGTCGCGCGTCATTCTATCACTACGCGACTGTAGAATAGAAGGGATGACAACCGCCGGAATAAATGAGGCTAAGAGGAGCAATAGAACGAGAGAGAGAGAGAGAGTGAGATAAATAAACAGCCGAGGTTAGATAAAGGGGAATGCGGTAACAGCGAGAAAGAAGTCACGGCGTTTGTTCTAGAGATGCGATTTTCACGTCAGAGAGGAGGGATTTCTATCAAAAGAGAAACTTGACGGATTGGAGAGTGATGTGAATGTACGATTTTTTTTCAAAAGAAAGGACAAGAGCGATTGCGAGGCTGGCATTGAACTAAAGATAAATGCTATCAAAAGGCAGTAATTCCTTTTTTGATCATTTTCATCGTGTGAATATTTGTTCACAGGCAAATATTTTTCACGCGTCAAATATTTCTGTTTTATTTATACCATACTTCATTGACGTTCATCTAGAATGATCCACTTTCCGTACGAGATTTTCACTAGTATGTGTAAAATTTGCTCACAGATCAAATTAGCTTTATAACACCAGCTCATCAATCAATATAAAACTTTATTAATTGAAAAGATTTAAGAAATTTTTTTTAAAAATGTTTATTCACACCAGCCAACAGGATAATAAGTAATTTATCCATGTTGCTCGAATGGCGGTTGAAATTAATCTAAAAATCGTTTGAGTAAACAGAAACCACGATGATGGCGAAGCAAAAAAATTAAACTTATCGTAGATGATTAAATCGTACCGGCTATAAATTCAAAAGGTGAGGAGATATGCCCTAGGAAAATCGTAAATGAAACCGCAGATAGATCGGAAGAGGCGAGTGAAAAAAACACTATCGGATCGCAGATTGAAATTGAAAGAGACGGTGATCTGAATCGACCGAGAAGAACATGTACTCTTCCTATATATATATATATATTGACACGCCGTCCTCATGCCCGTTTCGCCTTATCCCTGCAACACATAAGCGTAATACGTCGTCCAAATCCTCGAACCGGGAAGAAGCCGAACACAAAACCAAAAGTGTAACAAGCGAAAGAACGAATGAGCATCGTAAAGAATTCTCCCGCAGGAGAGAAAAAAAATAGTAAAGGAATAAGTTCGCTAAGGAGGATTATAGTGATTGGAAGGAGGCGAACAAGATTTAGGATTTCGATTTGGCAAATAGGAAAGAACGGGAGCTATACTGGGTTAAGAATGTAATAAGAATAAGTGAGGAGCGGAATCGAGGAATGTAAGAGTTGAAATTCCAGATAAACGATTACGGAGCGGAGATTATTTTACGTATCGATTGGCGTGGAGCAGAAAGTATAGAAAGGAAAGGGAGTTGAGCGGAAGAGATGGCGAGAAGGGAGCAGGGCGGGAGTGGATAGGAGCGATAGAGAGAAAGGGGTGAGATACAGGTAGAGAGAGAAGGGAGATAGAGTTTTAGAGAGGCGGCATGAAAGATGGCGGGATCGGAGGTGGGGATGGGCAGAGGAAGTGATCGAAACCGATAGGGCATAGAAATCAGTGTAACGGCTCTCACGCAAATTGGAATGGAGAAGTTTTGCCGATCCCAACCCCCTTCGTCTCTCCCGGAGGAAAGGGAGGGGCGAAAGACCCCTTCCATTCCTTTTGCAAATTCCCCGTTCCCCGCATTCCTGTGCCCTGCACTAAAACCTCCCCTTGTCTCTCCCTCTCCATCCTCCTTGCCTCTCTCCCTCCTTCACCCTCTACCTCCCTCTCCCTTGGCCTCTCCCTCTCTCTTTCTCTCTCGACCACCCCTGTTCCCTCCGACGCAATTACACTGACCCATAAATCACTCTACTTCCCTGATCGATAAATACCCTCCCTTTATTCTAATGTTTCCCTTTTTCGTCATTTAGCTATCGGCATATCCTCCTTCTCGCCCTTATTTGTTCTCCGCTTAGTCTTTCTATGTTCCTACATACATACTTACATGTATGTGTGCGTGTGTATATGTATGTGTGCGCGCGCGCGTGTATGTGCGCGCGCGCGCGTGTATGTGCGCACTAACCTCCGGCTCGAATCACTTTTTTCGAGAGAGCGACGCCTCTTCTCTTTTCCTCCTCTTCGTCATTCCGCATAAACCTCGCGGCAATCTTGTTTTTCTCTCTGACCTCTGAACCCAGGAAGAAACCTTCTGCGTTGAGTATCTTTTTATCCGCTCTCATGAAAATTTCATAACGGATTTACGTCGCTTTTTCGCAGAATGCAGTTGGGTATGAATGAGGACGTAAGAATACTCACGCCGCGACATTGTCATCATATTAGTTCTGGAGCGTCAAAAAAGCGTTTTATTCGATGCAGTAATGTCGCCGGTTTTTTTTAATTTTATTTTCGCCGAGCTTTATTAAAACGACCGGCTTCGAAATGCCTCGAATGACTTTTTTTGGCGATGGAATATTGAAAATCATTTGGACGGTTCCATTCATTGACGTTCACGTGATGGATTTCGAAACCAAGCCCGTAACAAAATGAAGCCAGGGCCAACAGTAGGTCTCATAAATTGTGTCTAAATTTCTGAAGCTCCAAATGAAATGGAATTAGCCTTAAAAATAAATGTACAAATATTTTCCAAAATTTTTGTATTTTTTAACATTCCAAACATTTTAAACCCTTTTTCCGTACTTAGATGTTCTGATTTTTTTAATTATCATATATCGCATCTATAGTATTTGTACCTATACTACTAATTCTATATTTTCTAAAGATAAGATGCGGAATAAATAGTATCATTCACAGTTTTAAAGTATCGTATCGATTGTATTTTTTAATAAAAGACGAATTAATATTTTATATTTACAAAAAGGATAGAAAAGAACCAGGAATGGTGGGACAGTCATGGCGATAAAGGAAATTTTCAAGTAAAATCGTTCCGGAGTCGGCTCTTCTATATCTTTGTATAAATGTGTGTACATATAAATTCTTATGAAATTGTTTATGATTGGATTGTTAACGGATATGGATAGCGTAATAACTGATATTAAACTATCTAGTCAGTTATCCAGTGAATGGTTTAATACCTTCTCTATTAATTTTTATCAAATTAATGACAAAATGTGTTTAGCTTATGAAGAATAGTTCCATAAGCGGATGAAATTTATAACATTATATTCCTGAATACGACGTTTGCATCATCCTAATCAAAAAATTGCTTTGATAAATAACTCCCACATTAATTACAAATTCCAGCCGCAGAATTTTCGTTTTGTTTTATCGAAGAGCAACATCATATATCCGTGAATATTATGTCCCGCTCCTGGAGAGGCCGTCAAAAAAATTAAGCTCTCTTCGCCCGCGGCAATAAATTTCAACTTTCCTGAGCGCCATCACTGTTCCCGGTCCTTCATGGAACTAAAGGATTTTTCGCTATGATGGATGTCTCGAGAAATGTGATCCCATACGTTAATATATTTCGTACGTCGGACTCGTGCTCAGCGTGGACGCGTATTTATTTGGCCAGAAGCATAAAAGCCGCTTTTGTGCCTAAGATAAAGTGGTCTTATTACCGGTTAACGACCCTTTAGCGTTTTGTCTGCAAGATAATTAACACGCGATTTTGAAAAAATACTTTAAAAAGCCATTCCGGAAACGCTGAAAGAATGGAAAGGTTCTGCGTTTTCGAAATATCCCAAAAATTACCTCAATGTGTCGGCTCGCGCTGCAGTGACTTATTTGTTCGCATATCTCATTTTCGCGGCGCTCATCAGTAAATCACAGGCGAATGTTGTACGCTAAATCCGGCGAGGTAGTCTACTGTACCTACATCTACGCGTTTTTAAACTCCGGATAATTTATTCGTATTCACGATTGAGAGCAAGCTACCGATCGCGGTGTGTGTGGCAGGGAATGCCGAACGCCGAAATAATTCAAAACCTTGCACTCGCCTGTAAGAATCGTAAAACTCCAAAACTTTCTGTACAATTTAATTTCTTTGATTTACAGGCGTTTCTTTTTAAACAAAAATGTATATGATTTTTCCGTCTGTACACACATAACGGAGACTATGCTATTTGTGTTTACATTGGAGAGGAAGATGAAAATGAAACTCTTGAGTCAAATTATGCAGTCAGGGAAGTCAATTGACTGAAAATTAAAACGAACTTTTAGCTTTAAAATTTAAAATATTCATCCGAGAAAACATCTATTTTTATACTTATAAGCACGTAACAAAATATACATTTCTTGGCCTATAAATTTTGTATCATGGCTAGTTTTTGAAGAAATTGCTATAAAATATATTGAACTGTACCATTGGGACGATTAAATTTTTGCGTTGCTTATCTAAGGATTTTAGTAAAATTCAAGACAAAAATGCCATATGAGTGTCATGTCACTCAATCAGATCTAAACTCTTTCGTTTACATTAAAATACTGGGTGGAAATAGCGTACTAGAGTCATATCTATGACCCAGAGCCGCCATATTACTAGAAATGAAATTTGAAATTTCAGCTCCTAAGGCTTACGACAGTGCTTCATTAAATGCGGTATTTATAACAAAATGTTAAAATTCAATCAGATAGATTCGAATTTGGATAAAGTTACTCCATCGGAACTACCAAATTACTGGAAAATTTTCAAATTTCATATATTGGATTAGCTAGAAATAACGCACTTAATTCATGCTACGCTTCTTGTTCGAACTTGCCTTCCTTACCCTTAATTATTCCTCGCATCCTTCCAGTGCTTTTGAAACCGTTACCTCCGACGTATAACTTCTTTTCACCGCGATCCTACAGTAATATATAATAATCCATAAATATGGGTATTTCGCCTTCCTGATGACGTACAAACACATTCCCAACGCTTACTCCCGGCGGATTTGGATTTACTGCCGCCGACGTTTGCGGGACCGTGTTTGCGCTGGGAATTACTCCGTAAAACAGCTTCCTTCGCTCCATTTCTTTTCACCTAACTTACCTTTCCCTTCCGCGAAACGACTCCTTTGACCCAACAGACGAGACAAGTACAACGTTCCTCTCCCGCCCCGTAGAAGGAAAATTAGCGACAGAGGTCTACCTCGAAATTGGTCGAAACAGAAATCTTCCCCCTTTCAATTTCACCCATTTTCCCTTACCTCACCTCCCTCTGCACACCTCCCAGGATCCCTCCCGCTACGACTTCAGCCCCAATTCCTCAACGCCGCAACCCGGAAATTGTCCACTTAATCACCGGAAAAGCGGCGTTTTTCACAGAACCTACCCCTCTCCCTCACTCCCTACCATCCGCCGCTCCCAACGCCACCTCCGAAACCCTCTCTCATCTTCCGGGCCCCTCTCGGCCTCGCGATGACCAACTCTCCAGAATTGGAAGCCATTCTGCGCTGATTAAGACTCATGTCCCTGGTCCACGTCCTCTGCCTTTCTCCCTCTCCGGTACCCTCAAGAGAGAGAGAAAGAGAGGAATAAAAGGAAAACCCCATAATGGTGATAAATCGCCCGGATCCTTTATTCCCAGAAAGATTAACATCCTCGCCGCGCATTCCCTAAAAAAACTCGAAATTTTTTCAGACCCGACTAGGGCCGTGCTAATCATTCGTAAGAATCCTTCGGTCCCGTGGATTACTCACTTATCGTTACCGCAAACTATCACACGAGTCTTTTAGGATGCGTCAAGATCATTTCCCTCGAGTATTTTCAAGGTTTTTCTCTCGAAAACATTATTTATTACTTTCGTTCCAAAACTGATGCGCTGCTAACAAAAATTGTGTGCGCGAGCATAGCTCCAGAAATCTGCGAAATATCTGCAGGAGTCCGACATAAAGCAGTTTCTTTCTTTGGTGATATGTAAACGTTGGATTCAGCAGAACAACAGGAAATTTTTTCGTGTGAACATGAGTTTTAGTCGTTGAATTCCGTAGAGAAACGAATGCCGGTCAATTTTAGGATAGAATTTCCTCAAACGAATTACAACGAAATTATTAGACTTCGTATACTAAACAGCTTGTTTACTATAACCCAATTGTCTATACTTAAAACCGTTTGTAATCATGTGATTTAACTTTGGTGCTGTTATATGATTTTTCCGGTGAAAAAGGAAATAACAGTCGGGGTAGTTATTAGTTTATTTTTTATTTTTAAACATATCGGGTTTAAATAAAAGCAAAATAATTACAGTTTTTAAAAATCGGGTTAAATCAGATTAAATTAAAATAAAACTTTTAATAAAAACGGACAAAATCTGATAAAAACCGAAAAATCAATGCCATAGTGATTAACGATGCGGTAGATTAAGCTATTACCGATATCTAAGTTAAACAATATTTATTTTTGTTTTTTTCTCCAAGCTAATAATTTATATTAAGAAAGAAAGAGGTGTATTATCCCTTCTCAATAGAAGGCCGGGAACCGCATTTACTGTCGTAACGACTTTCTGTGGTGGTCACAGTTCTTCATCTTAGTGATTATTTTTTATTCATTCTTAAGTATCTATGTTGTTTAGAACCCTTTAAGAGACCACTGCTCAAATTTTCCTTATCTACAGGCAATTTTTTAGGTTAAAGGCATATGGCGAATTTGTTGTATTTTTATTAGACATATCTAAAGCTCAAAACTATCAGATTTCGCGACATCTGTTGATCAGAGGGCAAAATGTTTGAGCGCTTGTAGTCGACGTGTGCTGCTCTCTTTGCAGCTAAAAAGGGAACCACGTTCATTCCAAATCACTCGAGTCGTATTCCTTCTCTTTTATCCGACACTCACGTTAAGTTTACAGTAATCGGATCTGAATTCCTCTCATTTCTTCCTTCTCCTGCATTTTTTAAGAGTGATTATTCAACTACGGCTTCTTCGCATTACTCTAGCGAGTCCCAACTTACAAGTTGAACATTAAGTGATTTTTGAATTTGACATGCGCTACCGCATGATTCAGGTCTTTCTAGTGAAATAAAATGTTCATTAAATACTAATTATTACGTCCATTTCTGCCACTTGTTTGGTATTAGATATATTACGGATATCCAGGCAGGAATATGCTTTAAAATATCGATTATTATAATAAGAATTAAAATAAATAATCATAAGTTCCTCTTAAAAAATTTATTGCAACCGGTTTCAAAGTTATCACTGTATCATCAAACTGTTGGCGCAGTGACGTGTGCACCCAATTGCAATATATTATTTTAGTGGAAATTATGCTTATTTATTTTATTTCGTATTGAAATGGGTTTCCACAACGTTACAAATGAATTTATATCGGTTATTCCCTCCCTTTTGAAGTTATTCTATATCTAGATATAATTTATAAAGCTAGGTGTAATATGTCTTTGTTACACAAAAATAAATATATATGCCATTTATTTACAGAAGAATATAAACAAGACTGTTGAATAGTAAAAAAATATGGGAAGACTAATTGACGCAGTTTGAGGGAGGCTTTTTCAATTCAAGAAATTGTAAGGATGATGCTTCCTGTTGTACAAATATGTGTAAAGTATTGAAAAATAACGATCCGTATTTCCATTTTTAATAGCTCAATTCCATGGTAAAATCCTTAAAGTCATTAAATGATAAGCTCCAGATAATTAACTTTTCCTGAAGTGGCTCTGTTTGTAATACTATGAAGTGCAAAATAGCTCCATTTTGTATATTCGCAGGAGAGCGTACACAGCTCTAGCTAACGTCGAATGGACTTCATCTATAACACTAAATCCTCTGTTATTTTCTCTTCATTTATTTTCCTTCGTATTCACTTGAAATACAAGCAAATACAATCTCCTTACGTGATTCAACGAAGCGCCTGTTCCCCATAACGTAATGCTTCACTCCCATCAACATGATGTCCAACTAAGACCATTCCGCGCCTTGCACTGCTGTGCCTCTTTACCTTCATCGATCCCATGGCTTAACGCTTTTCCTCCATCGAATCCCTTTTGGGTCGCGGCCCTTCGATCTTTATTTTTAAAAATATAATCTCCAGATTTATCACAATACTGAGATTTCTTCGACACTTTTGTTACAATTTCTGTTGCCTTGCGCGTTTTCTTACCAATCGTAATTTTTTCCCTTTCAAATTGAAAGATTCTCTTTCACTGTGGAATGCCTCCTCTACCTCTTTGTCCTTCATTATTATGCTCTTATCCAGCTTTTCTTTGAGCGAGAAAGATTTTACCCGAACAATTTTAATGGTCTCGAGAATGATTTCAGAGAAAGCGAAAGCCACTCAGAATTTAGCATTGCCTCGCTCGCGCTTCGTGCACAAGAACGTCAGATCCCCTTCGCTTCCTTTGAAATCAGAACATTCGACGAAAACCAGAAGAATGAGCGCTTGAGTATATTCGCTTTTCGTTCATACCCAATTTTACCTCAAAAGATGCAGGCAAATTGTTTTACGGCATGAATTCCAGGAATGCATATTAAATATTCGTCATTAAAGTAACGCATTTTCCATTAAAGGACTAGTTGCCTAATATATCAGCTAAAATAATATCTGTTATGTAGTAAACTGCTATTGAATATCTCAAATATCATTCTTCTCGTTTCACATTGATCGAATACGTTGTACTAAACTTCAAATTAGACAAATATTTTTCTTGATTTTACCCTACATTTGGATGCATTGGCGTATAACTTAATAGAAATAGTACTTTTTCCGTGTTTCATTTATGCCACTAAATACTTGATCATAAAATAGGCCGCGTCTGACAGCTGTTTTTTTCAAATAATGCCGACGAGCAGTTTCTCTTCATCAACCCGGTCGTTAAGTACGGCAGTGGAATGAATCACCTCAACTATTTCAAGCTCTGGCTTCAGTTTGGTGGTTGTGACAATTTATCAAAAATAAAACTTGATATATCTGGCGGTGACAGATTGACATTACTCAGAGAGGAATTTGGGACGGACATTGGTCATGTTTTCCGCTCGCAGGAGTATAATGGAAACCGAGCGCACTTCAAATTATTTCTGCCACCTCCTGGCTTTTTTTCCCTGCGAGTCGTTCCGAAGCTAATTTCAGCTCGCCCGTGCAATAGAAATGCAATGGGATAAGTGAATTCCGTAGCGTGAGCATCGCTTGTTCGCGCGAGCAGAGGACCCCTCTTATTTCCGTGACTGTTTGGCTCGCAAACCAAGGACGAATCTCTTACCAAGGTTTTTCTTTGCCCTTCCTTCCGCCTAGCGTCGGCTGAAATGAAAATAAGACCAGGAAGACGAGTCTTCCCGAGGAAGTCGCCAGAATTGATTTAGCGCTCCTCAAAATTGAAATAGTATCCTAATGAGGAATCATACCACTCAAACAACAACGCCATGAAAAAATAGCTTACTATAATTCAACTTTCAAAATTGTGGTTTCCTCAATCCCTATAAAGCCGGGAGATATTTTAAACTCTTATCTAGGACTTGACTCATGTGATGCGATCAACGAGATTGGCCCGAGAAAAATGCAAATGCTAACAGAAAAGGAGAAGACCAACATCTGCTATATTTTAAATAAACTAGATTTAGTTCTTTGTTGTTCAAATGTTCCCTTACGTCATAGTTTTTTCGATGACCAGACGTTAGAATAGTGAATTGATGTGACTTTAATTCGCTCGCTGAATAGATTCTATACTATGCCAAAAATCGTGTCATGAACAATAATTACAAAATAAATAACTTATTCCGTTATATTTTGCTATAAATTCTACTTCAGGCTGCATGAAAACTATCTTCTTGAAAATATATTTCGCACAACCGTCATGCAGTTTTCTTCAACTTCTTTCGTTACGTTGACGCAATTTTACTGCTGTCGTTAACTGCCAACTCAAGTTTAATATTTATCGTGAATATTATGCGGTGAAGAAAATCAAAAACCTAGTTTCCATATCTTTTTCTTTTAAGAATAAGAGTCAAATTATTCACCTCATTTATCCAGTATTATCTTAATCAAATCTATGGGTTCTTAAAAAATCATAGACGTTATAATCGTTTCGTTCCAATTTTAAACCTTTTTTCAAAGGTTATTCGCATACGTGGAATATTTTTACACCTGGAAAAAAGCGAGTGATACTAAGTTTTTATTTCTTCTCGATTTGCAGTTTATTAATCATTATTTTCTGACTCTCGGATCCAAATTCAGGTGAACGGAGATTTACTTTGCGCCCGAAAATCAAGCGAGCTACTTCCCTAATCCATTTTGTATAACACCGCAGATGCCGATGAAACGTTCTAGTCTCGCTGGAAGTTTGTGTGCGGTGCAGAGCACGGACCCGCAGTTGCGCATTACCTGATACGGTTAGTAGCTTCCCCACAATTAATGTTTCAGTCCGTTTACTTATTTTTCTCAGCCTCTCTGCTGCGCGCTCATTTAGAATTGATTCGCTCCACGTATGACCCGAGGCAAAACTAATAGCGGCCGCCCTACTTGTTGACGTCTTTCCTCTAATGACTCCCAATCCAGCTCATCTATTAGCGCCGCGACACTAATTCTCTACGGTACAGAACCTTGTTTACTATCGCACGAACGGCTATCTTGGGCTGGCTGTTACTCAAGCGAAATCGGACGGGAGACCTTCATTTCGTTGCGATATTAAACGAGCGATACGAATTGTGATTTTGGACCTGAATGAAACGGAACTAATTTAACTGGAAAAACCATCTTGCCAGTTTTTTCGAGAGCAGTTTTGGCTAAATGTGTGATTCTTAATTCCTCATTGTGTGTTCTTTTTAATCTTTTAACGCTCATATTCTCGGTTTTAGAAAACATTAATTTCATAAATTTGTTAATAAAATCAAATAGATAAATAAACGTGCAATTTATAACGGCTTTTTCATCAAGAGTTATTTTGGTCCTCTATCAAGCAAAATATGAATTTAAATCCAAATATCTAAGACAGCGTTGCTTCTATAGCAGCAAGGATTTAAATTTTACGGAATAATTATTTGATCATAGTTGAAATTATTTTAATTTTATTGTCAATAACTGATTCTGCACCCACCTGGCAAACGCTGCTGGCGGCATGCAGGGTATTAATATAAATGTAAAATGTAAATTTATTCGCATTGTATCCGAGGCAGACAATAATCCTTAACCAAATCTTCCACCGCTAAATGTTAAAGGTTCAGAAAGAAAAATAAGATCCTTCTCAGCGTTGCGAAATAACACCTCATGGTCCCGAGACCGCAACCGCCTCAAAAAGAAAATTAATGCGACTTTAAAATGTAAAGATCTTGTTCTTATCGTTGTTGGAGATGTCCCAAAATTCCCGCGGCGTTTTTGGAGTGCTCGTGATTCAAAAAAAGAACTTGCATGGTGAATGTCTGTGTTCTTAGTTCACTACAAATAATAATTACGCAGCAAGAGAGCAAGAAAACCCCAGCATAGCTTGAGGAAGGAGATCATCAATCTAAGTGAGTTAACCAATACTCGATAATAGCAATTTATGCGTTATTTTCGTCGAAATGTGAGCACGATAGGTGAGAGGCGGGAATGGCCAAAGAAATAACAGCGGCTACTTAACTAAATGGGACTTCGATGATGATTCATAGGTTCGCAGAAATATCACTTTGCGGCGTTAAACAATTGATTTATCTCATTTTTGCCCTCGCCGTCGAATTTTCAATTACATTTTTACGGTCATAATGTTGTCTCTTGTCATCACTTCTCTCCAACATCTTCAAAGTTTTTTTAAGTCACCGATTCGCTACAGGTCTTTTGTCACAGGATCTGGTTGAGCGAATAAGGACAATGATGTCGAAGAAATTTTTCTTAAAGCGTGTCTCCACTGATTAACATTTAACCATTGATATTGAAATTAATATGTTAATCAACAACATGTTTTTTGTAAATGTTAATTGGATTGACATTAACGTTGTGTCCACACAAATTAACTTGTAAAGTGTCAGAAGCGGATCATCTGAAGAGATTGTCGAGCGTTTTAAAAGTTCACAAATGGATTCGAATGAAGAGGATTTGGAGTTTGTCATTACCATAATCGTGTGGTACAAAGCCCGGAAAAACAAGAGGAGGAAGATGTGGGTGCGACCATATCTCATTAAAAGAAGCAGTATGCCAGATATCTTAAGTGGATTGAGAGTGTGTGTGTGTGCGTGCGTGCGTGCGCGTGTGTGCGTGCGCGTGTGTGCGTGCGTGCGCGTGCGTGCGTGCGCGTGCGTGGGTGTGCGAGTGTGCATGTATGTTTGACTAATGAACCTCTTGGATTATTATAGTCATAACTCCTTCCACACCGAACACTATCACAAGGGAAACCCGGTGCCGGCAATAGCCTACTCTTAACGAAGAACACCAAGGGGGTCAACGGCTTAACGTCCCTTCCAATGGATGGAACGCTAATTTTGCGCGATCTCCTCCAACCACAAAAACAGGGGGCCGGGTGACCTTAGAAAAAAGCCTACTTTCGCAGGATTCGTACCCCCTGCACTTTCAAGCAGCTAGCGAGTAGCAGCAAGCGTCCTAACCGCTACACCCACCAAGTACGTGAATTGCGGGGTAACCTGTAGATGTAGATGTACACCACTGGCATCCATGAATTGAGAGTGGAGAATAGATTTAAAAATTTTAATTATAATTTAAAAATTTCCTGCCTATGTCCCAGGAGGACTTTAGCATATTACTATAGGTAATATTACCTATAATATCCTAACAGGACACACTATTACGAGTAACCATTCCATCTCATGTGAGACTGGGAATATCTCTTCGTTTCCTGGCCACCGTAAGTTCTCATACATGTTTGATGTACATATTTCGTAAGTGTTCAAGCAACAAATCTCGAAAATCATCCCAGAAGTTTGTGAAGCAATCATCACATCTTTAATGAAAGAACACATGAAAGTAAATTCTTACTTTTTATTTTATATTATTAAGAACATTTACAATACAGGTATAAGTGAAAAATTATCACAAAATTAATCAAATTTATCAATCACAAGGGGAAGAAAACATTGGCAATAATGTCATCTTCGAGATTAGGAGTAGAATGCAAGAGCAACGGCTCATTTTCGGCACATGCAGAGAAATGTGGTGTAAATAGTCTTTCGGGAGCAGGAGTCGAGTTGTTGGCGACGGATGGTGGTGTATTGTAGGATTGTGAATGTATGGGAGAAGGGTTGTACTTGCTAATTTCAGCTTCGAAAATAATTTTGTGAATATTTAATTTTGCAGTTGCTCTAGCAATTGGATCTTCTATCTTTCGTAACTGCACAGCAACAAGTTCCCCGAAAATGACACATTCGTCCTTACTTGCAGCTTGATTCTTTTCCCTTGATTCTTTTATATATTTTGTCGTGAAGACGGCTACGTCTAGAAATGCCAAATATTCATTATTCCTCTGTTTCACTCCGAAGAATGTCAACTAAGATCCCGAGTGACTTAACATGTTTTCGCTCTCCGAGCGAAAACATTTTTCTGAGTTAACATGTTAATCAAACACGGTCGATTAACATGTTATGTCAATCGAGAAAACGAAGTTCGATATACATGTTAATATTAACATGTTAACTTAACATGTTAACTTGACATGCTGATGTTAAATGTTAATCAGCGGAGACACGCCTTTAGATATTTTTAGTTTCGTTTTGTTGAAGAAAAAGCTTTGAGAATTTGAATTTATTTCAAAGTTTTATATTTTTTTAAATTCCGATAATTTCCGAAATTTTAACTTTTCTCCAAAAATCTTGAGCAAAGATTTATTGGGCTCCCTTAATATCGTATGATCGCTTTTCCATAGAATATTAACATTATAAAAATGAATTTAATGGACGAAGTCGATTCTTCGTGAAATTCCACAGTCAAATTACATGAACAATACTAGATAGTACTTTTTAATTATATTAAACTTTTGCTAAATTCCACAGAATATATGGAAAACACGACCGGTTTCGGTGAGTAATCACCATCATCAGGTAAAGGCATTCAATAAATAGGCAATATATGTTTTACATATATTCAGTGGAAATTAGCAAAAGTTTAATATAATTAAAAAGTACTATCTAGTATTGTTCATCTCCTTTGATTACAAAAATTAGGTATTAGTCCATCTTTCATAACGCCCCTCAAATTTTTCAAAAGAAACAACAAGCATTTCCTGGAATAATATATTCATACCTTCCCAGCACCAAATGGAAATTATGCGAAAACGCGCATATTACATCTCGTCCACGATGTCATAGGAATATCCTCAAATAAAGCTACTACGTTTTAATATTTCATGTATATTTATGAGAAATGTTAACATTTTTAGATAAGGGAAAGGAGAAGAGGATACCTCAGAACCTCATGTCTTCCTCCCCTTACTGTCTGGAGTCCCGAGCCTAAATAATGGCATCACCTCGTGGGCAAGAGGTCGGCAGAGAGAAGCTACCTGTTGTGGCATAAACATTCTTCACCTCCCGCTACGCCCTCCTTCGCCCCTTTCTCACGTCTCTGAAAGGCCGTCTCCACTCGCTGACCTCCCCAGCAACGAAGGTCGTTTGCCGTTTGCCTCCCAACCATTCCCTTCTACCCCCCTCTCTCCAAAAACCCCCTCCCTCTCCCCTTCCCGCGTCTCCTTTCCTCCGCCTTCCTCCCTTGTAGCACTATCCTTTTGACTCGACCTTCGCCTGTTTTTATTCTTTGTTCCCTCCACTCACGCCCTCCTTCCCCTGTCTTCCTTCGCCTCCTCCTATTGTCTATTTTGCCCTCACTGCACCTCACGTCTCCACATTCCGCCCACCTTCCCTCCTCCCCCTCCCCGTTGTTCTCCCTCCTCACCCCCTGTGTGCTATTCCTCCCTCGTTCTCTCCTGCTCCATTCCCTTTTGGGCACTCCCTATCTCTGCATGATTCCCTTTGTCCTCGGGTTTTCCCTTCAACTCCTTATCTTCCTCCCACCCCATTCATGCCCACACATCCTACTTTCCCTTGACTTTCTTTCTTTTCTCCATATCACACCGACTAGAGAAATGTTATTCTATTTTTTTCGAATATTTTTCGATGTCGATATTCAGTTAGGAGGCCAGAGGTCGGAATATTAGGCGTAGCACGCTCGCATGCACGAACGCACAACTGACGAACCTGCTGTGGAACTTATTTTTCAGGCATATGTAGACGGTACGAAAAAATATTCCAAAACGTCTTGTAAAATGATGCTTGAAACAGTCGGTAGGAATTTTGCAATAACGTAAAAAAGGGGTGTTCGTGTTGTTATTTAAATAATTAGTTTAGTTAAATACACCAAGGTTGACGTTTATTTATCTGACCCCTAGTAGTAACTCTTATTTGAAACGTACATAACTGCGCCAACTTCTTTCTGCATTCTTCACAATTCGGTCGAGCAAAAAATAATAAAAGAAACAATTAAGTTATTAAGACTTACCTTTTATCATATCTCGGATAATCATAACTACGCATTTCGGAAATTTTGCCTTCAAGATCGTTTTAAAGGACCATTGGATATTCTCCAAAGTGCCCATTTTAGATACCTATTTTAAAGAAACATTTAACCTGAACCAATTTCGGTGAATGTTTGTACTCCATTGCAAGAATTAATGTTTTCTCTCTTTCTCTTGAACGATAAACAAATAATTAAAATAACGTTTAATTACCAAAAGAAAACACGTTTTATTAATTACGATTGGGATATCATAAGTACATATACATCTACATGATACCCTGCAAGTCACCTTTTTGGTGGATGGCAGGGGGTGCAGTGCACCAAGAGTCCATAGTTTTCCTACGTTATCTTTTCCTATTATGTTCTCTTATCGTCCTAGGGGAAAATGATCCTCTATATCACTCCGTTCTACAGTCGATCTCGAGAATCTTATCCTCACTGTCCTGCCTTCCGAGATACGTCGGGCTTCTGATAAGTCCTACTACCTCATTCGCTAGTTCCTCCGACATACATTTTTCCAGTAAGTAGTTTAAATCTAGCCTGCACGTACGTTTCTCTAACGATGTTCATTTCAGATTTTCTATTAATGATGTTACGCTTTGTTTGGTACAGTTTATGCAGCGTATCCAGGGGTAAAATTTTTACGCGTTTTGCGTCTGAATTTAAGGTATCCTCTAGGAGTTTAGACCGAATTGTCGGGGCTCGACTTCTTGTGTGTTTGTACTATTTAAGTCATTATTATTTAAGTTATTTAAGCTTAAATTCGCAACATGTATTTATGCCATATAAATAAACCATCTGCCTCGTCACAATGACCCCTTTTACAATTCTAAATATATCCTTTGAACTTATGTTAGACATGAAAATGGATGGAAAAAGGTAACTTTGTGTCTTTTAGAAAGGAGGAATAAAATTAGAATTTCTAAAGAAACAATTAACAACGGATAAAAATAAACATTTTCTGGAAATGAATTTATTGAATTACTACGCATAAAATTAACTCTAACGGACAATTCTTTGATTAATCCCCAGAAAAGATTACATCACGTTCACCGAAGGAGGTTTTTAGCATTTCCTGAAATTTAAAAAGAGATCTAGCTCAGTGCTCAACCAATAGAACGCGAAGATCGCCTTGATGGAACACTAAAAATAAGTTTCAAAAATAATTATTATAAAACCTTTTCTCAGCAAAAATTACTGTAATATTTAATGACCTTAAAAATTTACATTAATGAATATGATTCATACTAAAATGTATTTAACGTCAATATCCACTTGGAAAAAAGGGGTTTTCTTTTATCATTATGGAACCCAGGTTTTTTGACAGAATGGTTGGCTGAACGTAATATGCAAAAGGTTCAAAACCGCTGTCCTAGTTCACATTATATCTCGAATGCAAGAAAAAGTAAAATTTCAAAAATAACTACTAAGGTGGTTTTATTTTGCACTTTGAATAATTAGTTAATATTTCTAATGTTATTTTTTTAATATACTTTGATTTTTTATTTTTTCCTCATAACCAATTGGAACTTATTGACTTAACTATTTAAATAATGAGCATAGAAATCCGGTCACACTCTACTAATCATATATATATTTCTCTTGCTCCATCTGCAACTTCTACCACGGGCCACCAGGCCGCGCCTGACTGACTGTAATGCTACTTTTAACAAACTTTCCGAGTAGATAGAAGTTTGAAATTTGGTAGGAATTTTTGGCTCATATAGTAAAAGCCATTTACGAAACAAAATCCTAAAAAAGACCCGGGTTCGACTCCGGTAGATTATTTCTATTTCCCATAAGATATCACGTAAAAATCGATTTTTGGACCTAGTCTTTTACTCTTTTACAAATTAAAATTAGAAAGAATTGACCTACCATCTTCGGACTTAAACCGTTCTAAAGAAGAATAAACAACAGTTCTTATTCTTATCGTCGCATTTTTCCTAGGATACAAAATCCTTCAAGTTCTACGTTTAAATCATATTCATTTGAAAAATGTATGCTTTTTAACGATATGTGGTCTTGCCGACTGTGTGATTGTTAAACCTCGAGATTGTATTGTCGCCTTAATCCTTATACTATATGCGTTAGGAACGCGTGCTTTGAATACTTTAATACGAGAGAGAGTAGAGGGAGATAAAGAGGGACAAAATTAAATGTTACATAGATTAAAAATAATTTTGGGCGTATAAGGATTGTATAGCGTAATGTATTTCTTTGCCAAACAATTTCTAGTCGCCTACAACTTTTTTTGCTCTCTGGAACACTCAATTATGTGAATTTTATATTTATTGTTTACTTTTTAGTGCATATAATAATTGATTTCATTAATTTTTATTTAAAATTTAACTTAATACTTAATTCACGCATGTCCGTCATATTTAACTATTTATGATGACATTAATACTTTTCTTAACAAACTCCAGGTAGGTAGAAGATTGAAATTTGGTAGGAATGTTTCCTTATTATAATTAGGTAACTCTACCCAATATGGCTTAGCTATTATTATTAATTTTTAAGCACCTTTCCCAAATGCTTAAAGTAAATCTAACATAATGTATTCTTAGACAGTTTATTTAAGTAAACAGAAAAAAATATTCCAACTATAAAGCCTCAACATTGAATTACTGGTTAGCATTTTTACAAAACCTTGCTGTTAGGCTACATTAGGAACATATGATCTCAATATGGCCGATTGGGTTATTGTTCAAAAAATAAGAGAACAAAAATCTGAAATATTTATCAAGTACTTGTATAAAAAGTCTAATCTTTGATTGCTCAAAAATGGTTACAATAAATTGTCGGTAGGGAGAAATAACTAAAAAATAAGAGAATAAATGTCAAGATTCTAATTTTACACAGGTCAAAATTGTAAAATTGTACCACCAAAGATTTAGGCACATGAGGTCAACATTTAATTTAAATAAAGAAATGAACAACAAAATGAGATGTAAAATCATTCAAAAAATTCATTGTCATTATTTATGGACCACAAAATGGGAAATATGGGCTACATAGGCCGTAAGTAAAACATATTCCGTTGGAAGCACATGACATCTCAATGAACCAATCACACCACTAATAGTAGAGACAATTATCTTGTAAAATGCCTAAGGTCAAATTAATTAATTAACTTCTACCTGTACAAACAATGACATAACCAACGTCTTGATATTAGATGCACGTAACCACAAACGCTGGCCTCAAACAAAACACTGCAGCAAATTCAGTCAACTGAGCGGGTCCAGCGGAATTCCAATTAAACACATTTGTTAGCAGTCTACCGATATACTGTAACCACCATCTATCAATTTTGTCAAGAAGTACGTTCGATACGGCGATCAGGCCATATTGGGGAACAGGCCATGTTGGTTACAGTTACCTTAGAAGTCATTTATAAAAATAAATTTTCACAAAAGACCCGGGTTCGACGCCAGTAAGTAATTTCTGTTTCCTATAAGATAACACGTAAAAATAAATTTTTCGACTTACAGGCTTTTACTCTTTCGCAAATTAAAATTAAAAAGAATTGACCTATGATCTTCCGACCTGGGCCATTTTAAGGAAAAATAAAAAAAGTTTCTTATTCATCCTGTCAAATTTTGTCTACGATTCGAAATCGCTTAAGTTATACGTTTAAATCATATTTATTGGAAAATTTTAAGGTTTTTAACGATATGTTGCCTTGCTGACCGTGTTATTGTTAAACCTCGGAATTGCATTGTCGTCTCATCCCTTATACTATATGCATAAGGGGGGCGTGCTTTGAATGTTTTAATACGTGAGAGAGAAGGAGCGAGAGGAAGAGAATAGGAGAGAGACAGAAGGAGAGGAAGGGAGGGTGACAGAGATGGAGGGAGAGAGCTATATAGATAGTGTCCCTTATTAGTTCGAGATTGAGACTAGAAAGTCTAGTTTTCAGAGAAGGAGAGTGAGGGGGAGTGGGAGAGAGAAAGGTAGTGGGGAAGACAGACATAAAGGGAGAGAGAGAGGGAGACAGAAGGAGGGAGAAAAGGCGATATATAGATAACGGTCTTTATTAGGGCGAGATTGAGACTAGGAAGTCTATTTTTTAGAGAAGGAGAGAGGGGTAGAGGGAGGGAGAAAGGGAGGGAGGGAGGATGGGAGAATGGAAGATAGAAAAGGAGGAAGAATGAGCTAAGAAATCCGGTCACACTTGACTAATATGAACTATTATATCATGACTGACTGCAATGTTTTTTTTAACAAACTCCTTAAAACTTGTCAGAAATTTTTGATCCTAATAGCAAAAGCCATTTCCCAAAAAAATCCGGGTTCGACTCCAGTAGATAATTTCTGTTTCCCATAGGATAACACGTAAAAATCGATTTTCGAGTTACAGGTTACTCATTTGCAAATTAATATTAGAAAACATTAACCTACGATCTTCTGACCTAGAGCGCTTTAAAGAAAAATAAATAACCTTTCTTATTCTTATCGTCACATTTCGCCCACGATTCGAAATTCCTTATGTTATACTTTTAAATCATATTTATCGGACAAATTTAAGCTTTTTAACGATATGTTGCCTTACCAACCGTGTCATTTTTAAACCTCGAGATTTTATTGTCGTCTCAATCCTTATACTATGTCCGTAAGGAAATCTTGCTTTGATTGCTTTCATAGGAGAAGGAGTGAGAGGAAGAAAAAAGGAGAACCAGGATGAGCGAGAGGGAGTGAAAGAAAAAAGAGTGAGAGAGAGATGGAGACAGAGAATGAGGGAGAGGTGTATAATGTTTCTTATTAGGGCAATATTGAGACTAGGAAGTTCATTTTTCCAGAGAAGGAGAGATAGTGAGGAAGAGAGAGAAAGAGAGAGGGCGAAAGAGAAGGAGGGAAAGGGGAGATATAGATAGATAATGGTACTTATTAGGGCAAGATTGAGACTAGGAAATCTATTTTTTCAGAGAAGGAGAGAGGGCAAGAAGGAGGGTGAGAGGGAGGGGGAGAGGGAGGGAGAATAGAAGGGAGGATGGGAGAGAGCAAGAGAGATAAGGATGAAGAATGTAATGTGCCTTAAACTTAATATTTAATCCACGCATACCCGTCATATTTGACGGGCAATTACCCTAGTTATTACATAATCTAGATAAATTCTGCAGGCATAAAACTATTTAGGTAATCAGATGCGCATTTGAGCTGCTATGTATTAGTCTTTAATGAAAATTCACCTATTCAGAAAATAATTGTAAGCTGAAATATGGATTGAATTATTCAACCGTTTTCTCGTTAGAGTTAGTTAATCATGTATTTGGGAGTTATAAAAAGATTGAACAATATATAAGAATTCCCCTCATTGCTTATAAATCATTATCAGCAAGTACTTAAAGAGGAATATTTTAAATATATTAATTTGTTTATATGGAAACCAAAACGCTTCAGAAACTAATTGCCTTCCTTTTTTAATCTATTTTATAATTTAAGCACCAGTTTCAAAAATCCTTCTTTGAAGACAAACATCGATTCTGACGTATTCGTTTAGGTTTATATTCCCCTGTTTCTCATTTCAAAGTCCCGCGAGGAGTCTCGGTTGCGTGCTCCTGTAAACACGTCCTTCCAAAATGAATCTACTCCATCAAAACTTTTGCAAAACAACTATATTGCCATCGCTCGAAATATATAAAATAATTTGCGGCGGCTCGCCAGAATTTTACACTCGTGAAAAACGGTCCGCATCCATGCGTCTGTTGACATTATTTTCCTCGTTCCCGTCGCAAAATTCGGGTGTTTCATCGTTTTTGCTAAAATTTACAATCCAAGTATATGGATATAGGGAGAGTGAGAGGAGGAGTCTGCAGGAGCGTCGCCAGATGCGGTATTATCTTGACAACAGGTGTGCTGCTGTTTGTCGGTCCCACGAGCTGCAATTACCATTGAGGAAACGGCCCAGAGGCTCGTTTTCCAGCGCAGAATCAAAATTAAATGTCTCCGCTAAGAAAACATTCGTGCGTCGCATCGCATACCCTTGGATCGCCCTGACCGTTTCATCCATTTCCCATCCCAGTTGGTTCGGGCTCTATTCACGTCGCGGGACACCTTCCCGTTTTAGGGCCAGTAAAAAGGGTTTCCCTCGGAGTAGCAGATGGGAACGGTTGCCTCCTGGTCTGGAATCGCGTGGTTTAATGCGGTTGATTGAATAGCGCAATGCCGCGCCGGTATCGCGTCGCAGTCGATCGGGCCCTTTATCAGGGACAAAAATTATATTCCAAGCCAGAAATTTTAAACCGAATTAGATTTCATGAAAATTTTGTCGTAAAATATCTTTCGCTGTTCGTTTAAAAATATTTTTTAAAGAATTAGCATAAAAGTTTTAATTTATATGACCTTTATAGAAATTCAGTCATTCATACGCACAATTTAAAAATCATCATCAATTTCATTTGATAATTTGGTATTTTTTTATGCCTCAGGATTTACTTGAAAAGTTCAGAAACGCCGAAATTTCATTTAGATGAATGTTTAACTACGTGTTTTATTAAAAACTCTTCTCGGAATCCCGTAATTGGATCCGTTCTTTCATTTATGATGAATAAATCCCAGCAGGCGCGGATTTAGTAGGCGCGAGGCCCCTAGGCGATAGTAGTTTTCGAGTCTCCAAAGGGGATGGTAGTTTGCGATGCCCACGACTCAGAAATTCTGAAACAAATGTGATTAAGTTTAATGAAGAAAAACGGTCATTTAAACTCTTTATAATTAATTGCATTTATATTTACAATATAGTGACTGGGTTTTTGAGGTCGATGTCCATTGCAACTTAAAGTCTTCGAGCGAAAATCTTAGAAATAATTGTTTTTTCAGTGGTACCGGTCATTTGAGATCAACAAATATAGTTTACGATGATCTTTGCCATCATTTAGGGTGTATGACCGCTTAATTGTGTTGGGACTTTTCACAATCAAACACTAGACCTTTTTCAACACTCTAGGGGCTCTATACGCTATGCCAACAGAGGCGCGAGGCCCTTTATCCGCCAATGAATCCCAGTAAGGATGAAAACACCCCTATCATGTACATTATACTCGAAACTCATGATTTAATTTTAGAAGAAAATTATTTGTAGGAGATTAAAGTTCATATGATCCTAAATTGGTGGGGATTCTTATGTTTAATCACGTAAAAAGTGATCGCTTTCTGATATTCTAAAAGAAACAATAATTTGAATAAGCTTGTTTTATTTTTAAAATAGTGTTGCTTTAATGTCTTTCATATCTTTAATTATTCCGATTCCATAACTGAATAAAGGAAATTATACAAATTTAACTTAATGCAGAAATTTAATGTGAGTTAATATGAGTTAATTTACCAAATAAAATCTTTACTACTTACTTGAGAGATACGAGGCATCCAAAACGGTCGTTCTGGATAAAGGTAATACTTCTCGTTTCGAACGTTGGCTTCAATATTTTATGCAACATACTTAACGTCTTAGATTGTAATTCAAATGATATAGTGTTAAATTTTGACACAAAAGTAAAATCGTTTAATAATGATACCCGTTCCCGACGATAGGTTTTAAAAAATAAAGGTGAATCGGATGATATACACAAGAATGTAAAGATGTACTTTATATCAGAATACAGTGAGTATTCAAAGGTGTTCTTTTAGATTTATAATATCATATCAAAAAAGATCAATACTAATGGCTTAGTCTAATTTCTAAATACTGCAAAACTATATGTCAGAATCGATGCCAAGAAAGTATATAATTTTTGATTTACCGATTTATTTTATAATCAGCAATAATTAATAAAACGACTCTACTTGCGCATTTGTCCCCCAGCTACAGTAAGGCCTGAAGTATACCGGACAAATATGAATCGTCACCCCTGGTTGAGTTGCCTGATTGGGGGTTAGATTCATTATCTTTAGCCCCCTACCTTCTCCCCGAGTTGGGTTGGCTGGTTGGGGATTGAATTCATTTTCTTCCATCCACCTGAGTAGGGATTGGATTGATATATTTTCAGTTCCACTTCTTTCCAATCAATCTCCTCAACAATTCCATTTCATGAGTTGCATTTTTCTAAATTGAATTCGAATCTCAACGTGAACATTCTAGACGAACAATAATACTGGGCAATATTAGATATTTGCAATATTATTCTGTGTTTATTACTAGTGTTGAGGTTATTACACAGTTGTTGATTAAAGTTTGTGCTTGTTTGAGATATTTTACGCAATAAAAAAGATTGATAAGTTTAGATTGACTATTCCCCAATATTTGCGCATTAGTGATCGAGGCGTCAAGAAGAACAATCACATATTCGTAAGTTTATGTTTGAATTCTTAGACTTTCCAGCATTGTGGAAAATGTAGAGCTAAGATTTTAGTGATAGAAATAAGAAGAATGAAACTTACGATAAATTAATTAAGAAAATGAAACATGCGAAAGGACTGACGTAGGATACGTGCTCATAAAAGGTTCCGTTACTATCGCTTCGCTGGTGAAGAATGCCAAAATAGTGAAGATTTGTAGATTCAAACAATTGGTATTGAATTAAAATTAGATATTTATCTCTATAAATTTGTTTACGCGGATATATGTTGGGAGTTGTTTCTCTCTTTGATATTTGCTTTTCGTGTGGCTTCATGTTAAGCACAAATATCGTTTTTAACTGGGCAGTTTGTTTATTTAAATTAGAACTTACTTTTTAAGTTTTTAAGTACATCTTTGACGTTATTTAATAACTAGGATTTTCCTCTTGTAGTAATTCTTATTTTCCGTCCAAAAACTTTATACAGGAATAATTTTTTGGCCATTCGTTCTTGGGTGAAGCGTACGAGAAAAGGTCAAAGTGAAAGGCGTAAACAACACAAGCAAGGTTAGATCATGAACAGGAGATAGTAGTACACAACAACAAAAATATATAAATTTTATGAAGCGTAAAAAATAAAACAACCTTACAAATGTAACAAGAATATGCTAATACACAATAACAACTATAATATAAATATAATTTTCTAAAGGGGAGAATGAAATTTCTAACAAAAATCTACGAGACGTGAGAGTTAACTATTACGTTAGAGAGAAAAAAACTGTAACGTAGATGTTATAACAAAACAAATTAGGTAACTTGAACGAATGTTAAATAAAATTTATGCAAGGATAACAATAAAATTAAGTAAATGTTAGTTCTACTTAACGCTAAAGCTACTCTAATTTATGTCAGAAGGACTAGAGAATGAGGCAGTAGAACTTATCAGAAGCCCTACGTATCTTGGAAGGCAGGACAATGAGGATAAGATTCGCTAGATCGATGGTAGAACGTAGCGATATTGAGGATCGTTTTTCCCTAGGACGATAAGAGAACATAATAGGAAAAGATAACGTAGGAAAACTATGGACCCTTGGTGCACGGTGCCACCTGCCATCCATGAAAAAGGTGACTTGCAGGGCATCAGATGTAGAAATGCTACTGCTAATCTAGTCGCTCGAAGATTCGTAGGAGCTCGCAGGAGCAAGTGAAAGGCACGTCCGTTCACTTCAACAGCCAGGTAAAGACCTAAAAGCATCTGAATAATTAAAAAAAATAGTCCCGTGCTCACTGTATCAATAAATTTGTGCCTGAGTAATTCGAAATTAAATTTCGGAAAACTAATGGTCGTAAAAATTGTATTTGAAAATACAACCATTGCCCCTTACCGCCTCTATTATTCCCTTCCATGTATTACCACTCACGGCGAGTTTCTCTTTCCTAGGGCATCGGTTGGATAATGAATGGGTGATGGTTCTTACCCTTTTACTGAAGATATTTATGTTTCAAGCACAATGGGAATGGGGAAAGAGGAGAACTATAGAAAATTTCTCAGAAATAATTTACCTCCGAACCCTCGCAGCATGCATTCGCCTTGTTCCACTCAAGGAAAAGGACGTACGGTATAAAATCGGGACTCGGTTACGGCAGAGGGGGTGGGCTGTGGTCTTAATTGCACTCTCCATCCTAGCGAAGGACAGAACAACTCTCCAGTCAGTTTTCTCAGCGTTTTGGTTAGAGAAAATTCATTTCGTGCGCTTGACCGTGGCAAAAGTGAGTGTGAAAAAATGTCGTTTCTTATAAAATAACTTTGAACTACCCTAATATGCCTTCGGTATGCAGTTCATATAAATCTTTGACCGTAGCAGAAAAATATTGATAACTTCAAAATTTTATGATCCTACGTTCGGCGAATCAGAAGTCATTGCATATGACGACATCATAAGCGATGACGTCACAAAAGATAACGAAAGAGAAAGTGATAATGAAGAATTTATTAAGCCACTTCCGTCTAAAGAAGATGTATTTATGGCTTTGGACATACTTCAGCGATACGTGTCAGAGACACCTGATATGCCAGTGACTATATGTGAAAATTTTGGTGAAGTTATGCAACACATTGTGCTAGGGAATCCCCAAAAATTGAAACAGAAAAATAAGTGACTACTTTAAATGAGTTCGTTTTTTACTGATATTTGGTGATTTAAATGACTTCAACTTAACGAATAAATGAAAGAACTCCTTAAGCCAAAAAACAAGGGTTAATAAATGAGCCCAATGCATTTCACCCACAATGTGGGCATCTTCAGCGGCAACCTGGCACAACAGCGACCAGAGATCAACTGGCTTAATGAGTTCTTTCATTTATTAATTACAAGCCAAAGTGTTGAGCTATTTATGTTCAACTTAACGAGTTTATACAATGTATTAACTGCATAGCTGGTAATAGTGATAAAGTTAACATTTCTGTTGCATATTAGTAACATCAAATTTTGAATTCCGTTTTGAAAATGAATTTACTGTTATTCAATTACATATTATATTATAAGGTGAGTTATATCTATTTTCTTGTATTCCATATTTGTATTTATATTTAATAGCTAGTTAGACTTTTTTTGTAAATTTCGAATTATCCAGGTTTTCTGTAATTCGAAATTTTTTCCTATTCTTAGTCCCTTAAATTTCGAATTAACCAAGTTTTACTTATCTATGTGTATATATATATATATATATATATATAACAGCTTACAGAAAAGAAAAGGTAAAAGGGATATATGGATGGCAACAAGATGTTGGGATGAGGAAGCCCAGTAAACACTCACCAATCGGTCGACTTCAAGTTGGCGAGGCCGTGGGGATGTCGAAGCGACACACGTAAAATAACACTAAAAACAACACTGAAACATAACGTAGAAGCTTTCGGAGAGATTCCTTCTTCAGCTAGCGAGAGAGACACGTGTGTCGCTTCGACATCCCCAGGGCCTCGCCAACTTGAAGTCGACCGATTGGTGAGTGTTTACTGGGCTTCCTCATCCCAACATCTTGTTGCCATCCATATATATATATATCCTATATATGTAAGAAGCAGGTATTTATAACGATGTACTTTATATAATTTCCAAAAATTAATAACTATTAGAATATCATTCCGTTAATAATATAGAAATCAGTCGGCGATAATAATTTATCTATAAATGCTATAAATTTCTGACTTCAATCTTTTGCTCATAAATTTCAATTCTTATTTGCAAAACTCCAATCTTATATTTTATTAGCATTCGTAACGCAAAGGCGAGCGGAAAATTTTTCTTTCGTTTAGCTTAGTTTTAATAGCATAAGATACCTCTCCGTCGCTGCGTCAAGGAAAGCCCTGCCAATGTTTGATTGGCAGCGTGACCCTGAGACGTCACCCTTATTTTATCCTGCCAAGAGCCCCTCTCAAATGAGCTTCCACGCCGGCTGGAGGCGAGCCCTTCCTTGGAAATCTCCTCACCTCCAATGAAAGCACCCACATAGAGGAAGTGCGGATGTAAGCAGCCAAAACAAACATTCAGATGTTTCTGTCCTTTTCAGCAATGATCTAAGGATGCAAAGTTGGAAAGTTACAAACGTGTTTACGTTCCACAACACACCCCTTACTACAATCAGAGTACTTACTTTGAACTTTGAAAGTTATGTCTAAAAGGAACTCTCGGGTTGAAAGGTCAAAAGCAAAAACTCCATCTATTTACGTTTGCTCGGTATCTTATTGTTTGCGGAAAGAAGTGGAAAATGGGCCTCGACCAATTATTGTAATAGCTAGCTGTAGCAATGTTAGATCTTCCGACAGTATCTTAGAAATTTGGCACGAGATAAATAAAGGGTATTAACTCTTGACGATCTTTATGAAATATTTAGAATTATTTTTCGCGTTCGAAGGAGAGTATAATTTTTATGATACCTAGCAGATGTATCCCCTGCCATTCACCAAAAGGGTGACTTGCAGGGTATCATGTAGATGTAGATGTGAAGTAAATTGTAAGCACTTAAATATTGGAATAAATTTTCTAACATTCTGGTTTATATTTTATTTAAAAAAATAATATTTACCATGACTTTTTATGTGAATCGCAACACACGTAAGTAACCCTCGAAATTTATTGTAGTAAATCAAAGATTTTATGAACAAAATTTGGGAACAGTAGCAAAAACAGGATATATTTCACTCTTAATTAGTGTCAGTTAAACTCGTGATAGAAACCGTTGTAAAATGTAGTTGATTTGGAAATACTTCTGCTTAATAGAATTATCTCAGCCATATTAAAAAGCAAGCAAGTAAAGGAAATTAATTTGAAGAGACGTCTCGAAAGCGTGAATTCTGAATTTTTAAAGCGCATTTTTTAAGCCAATTGGAAGTTTTCACGCTCTATTTCTAAGCATTTTATCTTTGTTAACGTCGCATCACAACATTTTTAGTTGACGTTGTTTAAAGTTGGACGTAACTTGGCTCACAACAACAAATTATAATTACAGAAAAAGTACTCCACTTTTCAAATCTTTACGGAGGAGTGACTCTATCCCTCTAATGAGGAAGCTTTATTCCGCCGCTTTGTAATATGAAACCGCCTCTTATTGCACTCTGTCCTCACATTCTGCGAGGCAGACCACGCTTCCAATGCGTTCCAATCGTTCGCACCGATCTCGGTCGATTTATCCCCTCGTTTCCTGCCTTAGATTCAAACTCTTGAGTGACACATGAAACAGATAAGCTAAACGTATTTTTAGGAACAAATATCCGCTTTAAAAAAATCGTATCTCAAAGCATCGCGATACTTTATTATCGCTAAGCTACCGTAATGAGACGGTTCGCCTTCGACGACAGTGAGCGCGGGAGTGAATCGGGGAGGAAGCGAAGTGGGAGGGGAGTAGGAGGGGAGTGGGAGGGGAGTTGGAGGGGAGTTGGAGGGGAGTTGGAGGGGAGTGGGAAGGGAGTGGGAGGAGAGTGGGAGGGGAGTGAGAGGGGAGTGGGAGGGGAGTGTGGAGTAGGAGTGTGGAGTAGGAGTGGGAGGGGGACGAGGAGGAAAAGGGAGAGGGAGAGGCTGGGAAGAATCGGGAGGTGGAAAGCATCTCCCGAAATAGAGGGTTGAGGAAAGCGGACTCAGTTGGCAGAGTGAGAAGACTGCCACTGCTTGCTGCTGCTCTCCGCGCGGAGCGAGAGCGGGAGAGAAAGAGGGAGAGAGAGGAAATGAGAGGGAGATCTCCCCACCTTCTATCTTTTAAGGCTCCGCTTCACACGAGAGATTGAGACGGCCAGCGTCCGCCGCCCACGTCGGAACACGATAGACCCCCTTCCTCTTCTGTATTCTCACGCAGTCCTTTCCCTTAACTCTCTCAGGCCTCTTGGGAATTTTTTTTTCATCTCCCTTGCATTCATTAGGGCGCCTTCCCCCTCCCGCGCGCTCTCCCCCCCTTCCACCTCCGTCTCTCGTCGCATTCCCCAGGCTCCCGCTAAGGCTACGCTCGGTTAATTCTACCTTCGTTACCTTGGCAATAAACCCTGCGGAGCTGACGCCGAGCTAGCGGAGACAATTAGTCTACGAAGAGCTATTCGGCTCCACTAATCCGTGACGCTCTTCCTCAATCTCCGATCAATTGGATTTTCCCGTAGGTATAGTGAATTTTTTACGCCAATCGGATTACGACTCTTTAATCTCATAGATATTGAAACAGGAAAATAAAAAGTTAAGAAAAACGGCGGATAATTTTTAAACAAAATACACCCGCGTGCATTCAACATTTTAAGAATAATAAAAATATCTATGAATAATTAATGGTTCCAAAGTAATTGATGAAATAGAAAGGATATTAATTAACCTAAGCATTGAAGCAATTCCGCTTTTTTGTGTGATCATTGTTTAAAAGGGTCAACATAGAAGAAAGAATTAAAACTATAAAACTTTCTGTAGAAGTTAGTTTTCCCCGTGAAGAATCAAGGACGGCGACAGGGACTAGCTTTTGAAATACTTTTCTTTCCTCTCGTTAATTTGGCGCTGTACGCCACCTGCCATCCTCCCTTACGATCATGTTTAATGTTTTATATAGAGGGTTATTTTTAAAATAGATCCTTTTACTGCGAAAGCGAGATTCTCAAGAGCATTTTAAAAATTATACGTCCGGCTTATAAAGAAGACGGAGTATATTTTCAAGCCCTCTTAATGGTCAAATTGTTTGAAATTATGCTCTGCTGAAATTAAAATACAATGCAAGTTACCAATTAAACATTAATTTTGCACAAAATATACTCTATGAATCAGTTTCGCGAATCAGATCAGCAGTGGTAAATGCCGACAACTGATGATGTAGTTAACATGTAAAACACGCTTGCAGTTCACATATATTTTTCAGGACAAGCAAGTAGTCCTTTTACAAAACAAATTGGTGAATAGTTCCATCTATTCGTCTGAAAATGAGATTCGTAAGATTTTCTATTAAAATCTATCACTGCATATCAATTCCATCGCCTCTTTTGTACAAAACCGAGAACAAATGGACACTATTTATGTAGATTTTATGAAAGCCTTTGACAAAGTAGAAGACCATAAATGTACTTTTTAAGCTGAATAACTTTGGAATTTGTTAAAGCTTATCAGTTCTTACTTAGATAATAGAACTCAATGTGTGGTAATTGATGATTTCCAGTGAATGTCACCTCAGGTGTTTTCCAATGCTCCATATTGGGACCCTTTTTATTTAACGTTTTTATTAATGACCTATCCTCATGCATTAAAAGTATCAATTCATTTTATGCTGACGACTTGAAATTTTCAAGGCATATCAAATCAATTAGTGACTGTGAACTCTTACATAGTGACATCAACAACTTAGCAGTCTGGTGTCACAAATGGAAACTTTTTCCTAATACATCCAAGTGCAAAGTCATATCTTTCACATTTAAAAAAAATCTAATAGTGCACGATTACAGACTGGATGGTAAAATTATCCAGCGTTGTAATTCTGTCACTGCCTTGGGTGTTACTCTAGAAAGTAAAAAATTTTCAACTGCATGTAAGGACTATTTGTTCTAAAGCCGTAAGGCTTCTGGGTTTCATAAAGAGAAACTCGGTCACTTTTTCGTCAGAGACAATTGTTAAGTCATATTGTGCGCTCGTTAGACCGGTTCTAAAGTATGCCAGTGTCGTATGGAATCCATACCAATCAATAAAGGTTGATTTGATAGAGAAAGTTCAAAGGTGTTTAGTGAGGTGGGTGTTCTGAAAAGAAAATTTGAAATACAATAAATGTGACTGTGTTTTTATATAAAACCTTTAAGCTGTTGCCCCTCTATGATCGACGTAAAGCCAATAATGTCGTGTTTTTAAGAAATATTGTGACAGGAGTCATTGACTGGGGTGAAATTTTAAATTTAATTCCATTTGGAGTTCCCAATAGAGTCTCCAGACAAAAGCAGCTTTTTCATGAGCATTACAGTCGAGTCGACTTGTGCAAAAATGCACCAATTGCAAGAATTACGAGGACCTATAATGAAATTTTGAAAAAGTGGGATGACTAAGTTTTAGGACAAAGGTTTTTAAGACCGTCTCAGTCTAAGTTTTGTTTTCATGTTTTACTGTCACAGACACTACTATATTATTTCTTTATTATTTTTATTATAATATATGTAATTGAGGTAACCTGTATGTATTTAATAAATTATTATTATTATTATAAAGCGCAATTCTATGGCATTTAAGCATTTTTCGCGAAATATGAGTATACTGCATATTGTTCTCCCAAACTCCGAGAGGATATCTTATTTTTCATATTTTTAAGATAGTCTTTTTTCTTCCCCTCATTCTCTTGATTAATTCCACCTTATATCAAATTTCGTCACCATTTTTTTCTAAATTTTACCAGATAATAAACTATAGATTGCTTCATGCATAAATCACCCTACGCGGCAATAAATGGTCTTAGCAGACGTGAATCTGCAATTCTCTAACCTCAAAGAAAGCCTTCCATTTAATTTCCGAAGACCTTTCTTCCTATAATTTTTAGATATTATTCCTGTAGAAATCGAATTGATATATCTTAATTCGTTTAAAAAAAAGCTATGAGGAATAGTTTCTATTCCTGGAAATTTGTGGTCAGAATTTTTCAATTCATTCCATAGGTATTAAATCAATCCTGCTCATCAAAATTAAAATCGCAGTATCTACATTTGTATGGTTACGAGTACATAATATTTTAATCGAAATTAATCTTTACAAAGCCATTAAGGCCATATGATGGCAATTGCAACGTAAAATCAATATCCTGCAAAAGAATCTTATTTACTGTTTTTTTCTGTGGAAAATTAATTATTTTTACATTGTTAAATTTAAAAAAAACAGTAAAAGGCAATCACATTTTTCTCAGAAACAGGAAACTTTTTATTTAAGCACTGAGTACAATATGAGTGAAGAATTAATCTTACCCGTCAGTATGCACTAGCTTTCCTAAGTATTCATTTCGTATAAAAGATTTTCTGCAAATGTTTTATGCATGAGAAAGAAACAGTTATGTTATATTTTGAAGAAAATTCATTGCAATTACTGAATACTATTAAATTATATTCGATGCAAGCACGCGGAATATTTACATGATTACCCTACAAGGTCCAAAAAGCGTTTGACAGATGGTATCATATTACATCAGGTGGTATTATTAAAATGTTCCTCAACAATCACGATTCACACGCTTGCATCTTATTAAACAGTCGGAGTAAATTAAACTCTGTACAAATATAAAAGGACCTCATAGCTAGAAGAATGTTACTATGGATTTTTCCTGAGGTCAAATACCATCTCGGTCATATTTCGACGTCTTTGTTCTTTTTCTAAGCCCTTTGTGCAAAAGAGTGTGACATAGAGGAAGAACTTTATTTGAAATTTTTATGTGAAATTTGTCCCATCCCATTTTATTACGGGAGAGTTCCTTTTGAAATTCCATCATGACTGATTATTCTTATTCTACTAGCGTCGACGAAGCCAAAACTTATTTTTAGACGCTTTGATCCAAGTCTCTATGAAACAACGTGACTTCTAGGCATTTGAGCGTATAAATTAAGGCTTAATAATAAACTTTCTTGAAAATGAATGAGAACATCTAACAGATATTGTAGACGCTGAAGAATCCCGGTGCATGTTCAGAGATATGATGCGAGAGTGTACAGAAAAATTTATTCCAAGCAAACTGAAGCGTGAAAATGCAGAACCTAGATGGTACAACCAGGAAGTTAGGAGCGCTCTCCGACGGCAAAGAAAACCCCACTCTCGCGTAAATAACACTTCCTCAACAGTTATGGTCGAACAAATTGCAACGTTAAGGCAGCAATACAAGGAGACGCGCTCCATAATGCGTAATGCGTTTAACAATTACAAAAAGAAGGTTTTACAGGATAACTTGAAAGATAACCCTAAAGCATTTTGGTCATATGTCAGAGAAGTCCAAGGTAGAGGCCCCACTATTGCGTCACTGAGATCGGAAACGGGAAATGTAGTTCACGATAGTGAGGAGAAAGCAAACTTTATAAATCAACACTTTCAGAAAGCTTTCACTCCTAATGACGATGAATGTGAAACCACTATTCCTATGCATCAGGGCGACTCGATGGAAGATTTGATATTTTCCGAAATTGGTATCGCGCTCCAACTTCATTCAGTTAAACCAAGTAAATCTCCTGGGCGGGAGGAAATACCCGCGTGAGTATTGAAAGAGTTTGCTTATGAAATCGCGCCGTATTTGAAAATTATATTCGAGAAATCCATTGCGGAAGGTATAGTACCTAAAGATTGGAAGATGGCACAAGTTACGCCCATCCATAGGTTGCGGAGACAAAGAGAACCCCGAAAATTATAGGCCGATTTCCCTAAATTCATTATCGTGCAAGATACTTGAGCACATAATCTTTAGTTCTGTAATGCGCTATTTAGATAGTCACTCATTGCTTAGCGGATGCCAGCACGGATTCCGGAGAGGTATATCATGCGAAACGCAGCTCGGCTTGTTCGTAGATGATTTGTTGCGATGCGGAGAGAAAAATACTCAGGTCGATGCCATATTCATTGACTTCAGGAAAGCATTTGGTAAAGTATCTCATAATAAATTAATTGCAAAGTTAGGAGAATATGGTATCAATCCGAAAGTTGCCAGTTGGGTGAGAGATTTCCTCTCGAATAGAGAACAGATAGTTTTCATCGATGGGAAATAGTCGTCCCCGTTAAAGTTGTGTCGGGTGTTCCTCAGGGAAGTGTATTGGGCCATCTACTTTTCTTAATCTATGTGAATGATATCTGCTCGGTAGTTCGTAGTAAAATTAGACTTTTTGCCGATGATACCGTTCTATATAAAGAAATAAAAAACCAGGAGGACTATCAGTCGCTGCGTGAAGACTTAAGAACCATTTCAGCATGGTGCAAAGAATGACAAATTGATATTAATTACACTAAATGGGCCGCAGTTACGTTCTGGAAAAGTAAGAACATAGAAGGAGGTTTCGAGTATAAAATAGATGGAATAAATATTCAAGCAGCCGAGTATGTTAAATATTTAGGAGTAACAATTTGTCGAGATCTTTCATGGGGCATGCATATTCGTCGAGTTATAGGCGCGGCCAACAAGAAACTGGCTTTCATAGGTAGAATAGTACGGAACACTACAGAAAAAGTACGCGAAACATGTTACTTATCACTGGTTAGACCACAAGTGGAATGCGCCTCATGCATATGGGATCCGTACGAGAAGGGTCATATAATTCAATTAGAAAGAGTTCAGCGCAGAGCAGCCAGATTCGTAAAACAAAAGTACGAACATAAGGAAAGCGTCACTTCATTATTGAGGGATTTGAACTGGGTACCACTGGAAGATCGTAGATTGAACTCAAGGTTGCGGCTTCTGGAGAAATATAGATCGGAATGTCTAAAAGACGAGGTTGTGGGAATAATTGAGGCACCAACGTATATAGGTAGGAACGACCGTGATGATAAGATACGTGAGATCGATTGTAGGACGGAGAGTTATCTAGGCTCGTTCTTTCCGTGGACAATACGAGATCACATTAGAAAATTTCATTGCACCCCCTGCCACGCACCAATTAAGTGAATTGCAGGGTAACATGTAGATGTAGATATCGAACAAGGAAAAAAAGGAAGATTAAAAAGTAATTAAATTAAATAACTAAAGCGAGTGGAAAACATTCTAAATTAATTATTTGTTAAAAACGGTAATCGATTTATCCCATTTTCGGTAAGAAGAGTTACGAATAAATATTATCCATATTTTTTTTTCTTAAAAATGTGTCTAAATATTTAATTCATATCTGAGCTCTTAAGCATTTGCCATCAAAGTATCAGATTAGTAAAGAGAAATTACGATAGTAAACAAAGCGTAACGCCATTAATAGAAAATCTGAAATGGACATTTTTAGAGGAACGTATGCTGAAGGCTAGATTTAAACTGATTCAAGAATTTATGTCGAAGGGACTAGCAAATGAGGTAGCAGGACTTATCAGAAGCACGGAGTATCTCTGAATGCAGTACAGAGAGGGTAAGATTCGCGAGATAAATTGTAGAACGGAGCGATATAGAGGATCGTTTTTCCCTATGACGATAAGAGAACACAATAGAAAAAGATAAGGTAGGAAAACTAGGAACCTTTGGTGCACTGCATCCCCTGCCATCCACAAAAAGGTGGCTTTCAGAGTATCATGTTGATGTCGATAGATGTAGATGTATCTGTCAATAATTAATTTCCTAAAATTAAAATAAACTTGGTAAATATCAAATGAAAATAATATGATTTTTCGTTTTGTCGTGAAACTTCTAAACCTGACCATCGCGTATATTGGCACTTACGTGGACACGATTGGCTTATATTTGTAAAACTAATAAAGCTTAAAAGACAATTGCAGATAAAAAAAAGTTAAATCATTTTTTACTTTATATAGCTGAAGACTTTAATAGTTAATGGCAGTGGCGTACCGAAAAATGTGTGAGCCCCCCCGCCAAAACAAAATTGAAGTCCCGGAAAAAATTTTAAGACCTCACAAAAAAATATGGGCCCGCTTTGGCCATGGACCCTCCCGCCGCGCGGTCGTTGCGAGGGTGTCCTCTACGCCAGTGTTTCTCAACCGTTGGGACGCGTCCCACTGGTGGGACTCGAAAGCCTTCTAGGTGGGACTCGAGCGGTTTGAAGATATATTGGTGGCCCAATAGGCTATGGGTAACCTGGAAGTAAATTGTTATCTCTAAAAAGGATCGAAGAAAATGTTTCAGAGAAGCAATTTGAAAACAAATGACAGGGGCCGATGATATGAGGTAAATCCGATCATAAAACCTATTCCAGAGATTTCATTTTCGGTCCTGCGAATGTCTGCCGCTGGCTCACGACCTCCAGACTCGAACAGGCATGTACACTGTACTGCAGGAAGTTCGGTAGCCCCCTGCTGTACATTGTACAGCAGGGGGGCTACCGAATTTCTTTGGGAGCCTAAACCTCCCTAATTACCCCGCTCACCGTCATCCTACCCAAAGGAACAATGAAAAATGCGTTGCTTGGTGCTTTATCTTTTTTACTACCTTCCTATTTATTTTTCTGGGAAAAGATCAAAATGCATAAGCATCATGGGAAATATCTTTTGCGTATTGTGGTCTTTTCCTCCTAGCCCTCTGCTGCATTCTCATTTAGTAATGTGAATGATCTTAGTGAACATTGTCGTATTGCCAGGAGTGGAAGAAGTACGTTCATATTGTGTGATTTCAAGGAGGAAGAGAAGCTATACTTTTCTCCATTTCTGCCACTAAGCCAGGGAAACATCAACCTGGGAAAACATTTTGTTCCAGAAAGGTGAGTTATTTTAATATTAATTTAATAAGTTTAATGAAATCAATACTACTTATTCACACAGATAGAAACGCCATTCTACTTTAGTTTTGTAACTGATTTATTGCGTATTTTGCTGTTTGTAATGTTTGACAATTCCCCCAGATGAAAGTCATTGAACGGTTTATTTGTCCACAAACATTAAACATTATATTACCCCCGAGTCTTGATTAATCGAAGCTGAATGGACTGCACCGATTTCCGACAATCAAAATCAGATGATAAGAAACGTCTCAAATCAGAAAATACGTGCCGATTTTCATGTAAAATATCATTAAAGAACTCCATCACCTATTTTCCCGGCATGTATGGTAAACATATATGCCGGGAAACATGACATACATACAAGTCAATTTTGCTGCAATTATATCGAACATTAAACTTTTCATTTGCAGATTTTCAAATCAATTCTTTACCAATTTTTTTTTCATGCGCCTCGAGTTAAACGGAACCTCTCTAATCTTCTAATAATCTCATCTAATTGAGAGTGCATTGTAATTATATTCTATTAAAATATAAAAATATCAATACACATTTAGTGCAACGCTGTTACGACAGAATATCTAGAGCCATTTCTTATCCTTACTGTCGCTAAACAATCACTGACTTTTCTTAGACCATGGGTAATGAGATAATGTTTTATCTTGTCTGTATTTCCATATTTTATTTATTATTTCTATATAATTATTTAATGATTAATAGTAGATAAGAATATTTTCTTTGGATGATATACGACTTAATTTTTAGTCCAATGGTAATAATAATTTCAATTCATTCTTGAAATCCAATTTCATTTTCACTTATTGCTTTATATTTCCATTTTTTACCCTCAGAATCAAAATGAGTAACAGAGGACTTAAAAGATTTGGATTCATCTCATTAGAAACAACGAACTCTGAAGAAGGGATTCCAGCGGAGAAGAGACAGAAAAAGAGCGTTAGAAGAAAGTACGACGAAAGCTACATACAGTATGGATTTTCGAAGAGAGAAACTGATAATGCACCTGTTCCATTATGTGTCGTATGTGGAGAAACATCAACGAATGAAGGAATGAAGCCTCAAAATTTGAAGATATATTTGGAGGGAAAACATCCGCACTTAAAAGATAAGCCTATTGATTATTTCCAACGACTTCTACATCTACATCTACATCTACATTATACCCTGCAAGTCACCTTTTTGGTGGATGGCAGGGGGTGCAGTGCACCAAGGGTCCATAGTTTTCCTACGTTATCTTTTTCTATTATGGTCTCTTATCGTCCTAGGGAAAAACGATCCTCTATATCGCTCCGTTCTACAGTCGATCTCGCGAATCTTATCCTCACTGTCCTGCCTTCCGAGATACGTCGGGCTTCTGATAAGTCCTACTACCTCATTCGCTAGTCCCTCCGACATAAATTTTTCCAGTAGTTTAATTCTAGCCTGCAGCCTACGTTCCTCTAACGATGTCCATTTCAGATTTTCTATTAATGATGTTACGCTTTGTTTACTATCGTAATTCCTCTTTACAAATGTAGCTGCCCTGCGCTGAACCTTTTCTATCTCGTTAGTGAGTCCCTTTTCGTAAGGATCCCACACAGCTGAAGCATATTCGACCTGCGGTCGAACCAAGGATAAATAACATAATTCTTTCACTTTTTCGGAGCTATTTCGAACTATTCTCCCTATAAAGGCCAGCTTTTTGTTAGCGGCACCTATCAATCGGCGAATGTGGGTGTCCCACGAGAGATCACGATGGATCGTGACTCCGAGGTATTTAATCGAGACTGAAACTGGAATCTCTACTGCTACTCTACTGCTATTTCTTCAGCTAATTCTTTTAAAACGCGAGCGGGAATTTCTTCGGGGCCAGTGGCTTTGTTATATCTGATGGAACTTAATTGCTTTGCTATTCCCACCTCAGAAAATACTATATCGTCCATCAGGTCCCCCCTTATTGCGGGTGCATAATGTACGCAATGGTCGCTGACGGCTGTGAATGCTTTTACAAAATGACCGTTTAACAGGTTGGCTTTCTCTACGCTATCATGAATAACGGCACCCGAGTCATTACGCAGGGAAGGTATTGTAGGGCCTCTACCTTGGACCTCTCTCACATAGGACCAAAACGCTTTAGGGTCCTCCTTCAAATAATTATTTAATACCTTATTCCGGAAGTTAGTAAAAGCCTCGCGCATAGTAGTTCTCGCTTTAGCGCGGGATTCTTTATACGTCTTAACTTTATTTGCTCTATATTCATCGGATGGTGTAGACGGCATATTTTTTATTTTCGCGTGGCTTATTCTCTGACGCCTAAGCGCACTCCTGACTTGCTTATTGTACCAACGTGGCTCTTTATTGTCGACCTTCAATTTAATTGGAATGTACTTATCGATACTCTCTAGCATTATATCCTTGAATAGTTTCCATGACGACTCAGCACCTGATCGTTCGGTCATATCACGGAAGCCAGGTAGTATTTCTCGTAGGCGCGACCTGAAGCTTGAAAAGTTTGCCCTAGCAAATATATAAAACTTTCTTTGAGGCTTAGGGTGCCTATCGATTTTCAACTTACACTCTGCATATACGGCCTGATGATCACTTATCCCATCTTCAATGGTGACTTTGTTTATTCTTTCTGGGACGTTAGTTGCTAATAAATCTAATATGTTTCCCGATCGCGTTGGCTTTCTGACTAATTGAAGGAGAGAGTGCTCGCAGAATGTTTCGATTAATGCCTCACAGGATTCGCGTTCTTTACCTCTAGATTCGAAACATAGATTTTCCCAATCAATTGAGTGTAAGTTAAAGTCACCACCGACTATAACGATACCATCTTGATTTATCAGTCTAAGCTTTGATAATTGTTTCTCGAGACTTAAAATACAATCTACACCAGCGTTAGGTGTCCTGTAAAACGAGCATACGAACACCTTTTTGGAGCCATCTTTACCTATGCGACACCAAACACTCTCGATATCCTCGTCACTTATCGGAATCTCACTGCTATCGTACTTATCGCTAACCGCTATGAAAACTCCCCCGCCCGATCTATTAGCGCGGTCTTTTCTATAGACACGATAGTCTCTAGGAAATATCTCCTGACTCTGAATCTCATCCGTTAACCAACTTTCTGTGCCTATCACGACGTCGGCATGCAGACTGCGAATAAGATGCTCGAACTCAGCAATTTTCCTACGGATGCTGCGACAGTTCAGTGCGACGACGTTTAATTTCTCACTATCACTTCGCATACTAATCTCACCCTTGACTTTCTCTTCCACTCTAAAACTACATCCGCTCCCACCACAATCACTCCCACGACTGTATGGCGTCGCATCAAAATTGGAATTGCGACCCGTCGCGCCCTTTACGGAACATTCTATCAATGACATATCGCGAAATTGGTGCTGCATGTTACGCTCGGTGTATATTCTATCATTAGATAATCTTTCGGGATTCTTATTTTCTACAAATGCATCGATTATCCCCTGACCCAAAACTGACCTACACCCTGCCCTACTCTCTAGCCTAAAAAATCCCTACTGTGCTCGAGAATCCTACTCGCTACTCTCTGAGCCGATTCGGGCGTGTAGTGAATACCAGAGTGATCCAGTGGTGCCCTGCACGATTCGATATTCGGTCGTAGGTCGACGAAGTCCACTCCCAAGTCCCGACAGAAATTCCACAGCCTTCGGTTCAGACCTTCAACTCTACTCCAAACCTCAGAACCGCGGTCAATCCTAGGGACTATACTGCAGACAGTAAGTCGCACATCGGAACCCGACTCCTCTCGGACACGAGCAACCTCAGAGGCCAAGTCCTTAAAAGAACTTAAAATCTCCTCGGACCCGCGCTTCGAGGCGTCGTTAGTCCCAACATGGGCCACCACCCGCAGCCGAGAGCAACCTGTCGCCACTACCGCTTCTCTCACCGTGTTGGTCACTTGCGGCACCGTGCCTCCTGATATACATCTGGAGAAGACCCGCTCTTCAACTCCCTCCCGGCGGGCACTGGATAACAGGGGTGCCATTACACGCCGAACGTTAGAGCTACCTAACACTAACAACCCTCCCTTCCCAACCCGACTCCCCTTGGGCCCGGCCTCCATCAAAGAGACGGGAGTGAGTACGGGCGCAATGGCCGTGGAGTCGTCCTCCGACAACACCTCGAACCTATTACTGACAGGAAGAGAGTCCGCCGAAGCATTCCCAACTCCCTGCCTCCGCAGCACCACCCCACGATCTCCCCGAGTGGACACCACTCTCCACTCATCGGATTTCCCAGCTAGAGGACCCTCAGCCCGCGGTAAGGAGTCAGAGTCAACCCCGATCACTCTACCGGCTGCCGCACCCAGGCGAACCCGGGCCGCCAATTTGGCGCGGCGAGCTTTCAGGGATGACCCCGCACCCCCCACACGAACTAAGGCTGCCTCGGACCTTTCCACCCTCTGAAGGAGGTCCGCAACCACCCTCTCCAGCTCCGTGATTCGAGCCCTCATGGCCTCGCAACCAGCGGCGCACAAGAAGGAGGAAACGGGAGTCCTCGGTGAAGCCATCCTAAACTTACCTAATTTATATACTAACGCAAAAGAGTTACAATATAAAAACAAAAGCTGAAATGGGATAAGGCTAAAGAATTTGGTCTGTTTTAAAGCGGGGACGCTCTTCGTGGAGCGTACGAGAAAGGGTCAAGCGCAGGTATAAAGTGAAAGGCGTAACAACACAAACAAGGTTAGATCACGCACAGGAGATGATAGTACACAACAACGAAAGATATAAATACTATGGAGCGTAAAACTAAAACAACCTTACAAATGTAACGAGAATATGCTAATACACAATAACTACTATGATATAAATATTACTTTCTAAAAGGGAGGATGAAATTTCTAACAAGAAAATACGAGGCTTAAAAGTTAACTATTACGGAAGAGAACTTAATTCAGTAATGAAAGCTCAACAAAAAGATATGATTGCTTTTTCAAATGTTGGCTCTGCCGCCCTTCGCGCATCCTTTTTAGTCTCTTTGCGAATTGCGAAATGTAAAAAGCCTTACACAATAGGTGAAACATTAATAAAACCAGCGATGATAGATGCTCGCAGAGAGGTTCTTGGCGATGTAGCAGTATATAAGATTACTACTATCCCACTTTCAAACGATACAGTTAAGCGTCGCATTGAAAGCATGTCTTGTGATATCGAAGTTCAACTAATTACCCGTTTGAAAAAATCACAGCTTTTTTCTGTTCAGTCAGATGAATCTTTGGATATTTCGAGCAGTGGCATTTTAACGGGATATGTTAGATATATCTATGAAGAGGAATTACTTGAGGATATTTTAATGGTTTGTAGTTTGCAGAAAAAAACAAGTTCAAAAATATTCCGCGTTATTAATGATTATTTTGTAAATAAGAGCCTAGATTGGAAATGCTTAATTGGTCTTTGTTCAGATGGCGCTGCTGCAATGACAGGTCCAGAGTCGCAGCAAAAATTCGCGAAGTTGCACATAATGATTCTCAAGCCACACATTGTATGATCCATCGCGAAAAACTAGCTGGTAAAGTAATGGTTCCGGAACTCTCTGATGTGTTGCCTGATTGTATTAAAGTCGTGAATTTTATCAAAGCCAATGCACTAAACAGCCGATTATTTAAAGTTTTTGTGATGAGATGGGTCCAGAACATGTGACTCTTTTGTTACATAAGGTAGTTAGATGGTTATCACGTGGAAAGGTGTTATCTCGTGTCTTTAAACTCAGAGAGCAAATTAGGAGTTTCTTGATTCTAAAGAAATCAAAACTAGCAGAGTTGTTTGATAACACTAATTGGGGTTCGAAATTTGCATATTTGGCAGACATGTTTTCACTTCTAAATGAACTAAATTGGCGATTACAAGGCCCAAAGTCTCCCACCTTCCACCTCACAACTACGATAGAAGCGTTCAAAAAGAAATTAATTGCTTGGAAGAATAGGGTAGATATAGGAATATTTGATATGTTTCATTGCTTTTCTGAAGTTGTAGACATCAGAGGATGTGGCATTAATAATATTTCCAAGCTTGTTTCCAAAGATTTAGATAAACTGGAGATCGAATTCAATAAATATTTTCCTTCTGAAGACGATGCAAGAATTGGTTTTTTGTAGGTACTAGATCCATTCATTTATTATGAGTCTGAGGCAAATAAGCTATCTCTTTCAGTCCCAGAACAGGATAGCTTGATTGAATTAGCAAGTGATCCTACATTGAAAGCGTTATTTAAGAGTTTGCTTTTGAAAGCCTTCTGGATTAAAGTTAAAAAGAATACGAACAATTAAGTGAAAAAGCAGATAAGAAACTTATTCCATTTCCTTCCACATATCCTTGTGAAACGGGTTTTTCTGCCATGGCAACTGTAAAAACAAAGGAAAGAAATTGTCTTCAACTTGAACCAGCACTTCGACTTGCCGTTTCCTGTATTGCGCCAAGAATTGACATGCTTGTCAATGAAGTACAAACTCAGGTTTCTCATTAATAAAACAGTTGTCATATTTCTGTCAAAGTCATAATTTTGTTTGTATATCCATAATTTATGCTTTCATATTTGTGAAATAAAATCATTTTAAATTATGACTACATTTTTTAAATCCTTAAAAATGTCTACCAATCATTAATATACCACTTATATGCTTATAAATGTAGAAATACATCTATAGGAAAAAGATAGGTTTTCTTTATGGGTGGGACTTGGATATCTTGAGGAGGTGATAGGTGGGACTCGAGAGGCAAAAGGTTGAGAACCACTGCTCTACGCCACTGATCAATGGTCATATCAACAACTACAAGAAACGGGCATTTGTGCCTAAAAAAGAAAGTCGCCTATTTATATTCTGTATATAACCATCTAGAGATTATTATAATATTTCAGGAAGATAACAATGAAATTTTAGTGTTTTACTTAAGTAAAAATCAAAATTTTGTTCTCAGTTGTTCGAGAAGCTGCGAAAATATTATCTAACAAAATTATGGATTGCTTACTTGAGGTGTGTCTCTGAAAAAGAATTGCCCTATCCGCAAATAAAGCAAACAGTAGTTTTGGAGGTAAGGAAGGAAAGTGGAAAATAATGTGCTTCGAAAGTATCGAATCATCTTGGTAGTAGAAGTCTCCATTCAATTGCAGTATTGATTGGTTCAAATCAAATTTGTCTTACATACGTACTGGAGTCGTGCGCAAATTTTTCCATCGTTTGAACGAATATTAGAAGAAAAAACTGATAAAATTCTTTGGATTTTTAAGGACATTTGGAGGAACTGAATACTTTCGTGGTCTAATATATGTTTAAATATTTGTTCTAGAACGGCAAAGGTTTTATATCTCAGCTTTAATATACACCAGTAATTTACAGTTTTTCATTTACTCTGTAAATGACAGGAATAATAAAACTATAACTAGTTTCCAAATCTGTCCCTTTTACACGTTTCCTCCTTCAAGTATTTACATTTACATGATTAACCTACAAACAGCCAAAAGCGTATGGCAAGGGGTGCTATTGCACTATTTGTACATACATTACATAAAATTTCTATTAGCCTGTCATATTATATATCATTTCGGAAAAGGTGACTATTACCTGTATTATAAATACATGTGTACGTCTACACAATATTGTACATATATTAGACATTTTTTCCCATATTCTTCGGTTATTTTGATCGATAATATTGTTTTCATCTCAACACTCCACCGTGGTTCTGATGTGCACCGAATACCTTAAATAACACATTAGTTCGTTTGTGAACGCTTTTTCGTGCTATACCACTTAAAAGATTATCGAAAGAAACTTTTTTCGTCTGCGCAATCCCCCTGCAGTCTACCACTTACATCCAAACTGATCGTTGCATCCTCGCGGTGTTATCTTTTTAATTGAATATCCTTTCTTCCGTAGTGATTTTTCTTTCGTGTAACGCCCACCTTTCCGAGTTTCTGTTCTATTACCGTCCATTCCTATCCCTCATCCCATCTCTCCCTCCTCTTCCCGCCTTATCATCCCTTCATCTCTTCCTCCTTTTTTATCTTGTCTTTACTCTTTTCTTCTCTCCTCCTAATTCTATCTCTTCCCACCTTTCCTTTGTGGCACCATTTCTTCTCTCTCTCTCTTTTCACCTCACTCCGTCGTCCAGATCCTTATCTCTCGACCCCACTTCACTTTCCTGCCCCCAACTTCTTCACAAGTCCTTTCCACTCAGCCTCCCACCCACTATCTCCTCCCCCACGCCCTCTTCCGCCCTCTCCGGATAAGGACCGACACTCCCCGGCTAAAGCTTTAATCTCCCCCATTATATCTCTTATTGTTCGCTAATCCAATTTCAAGCCGGATAAAAACGAACTAACTTAAGTGATGGATTAATAATGAGTGCATCTCAAATTGTTTCAAGAGATACTAGACGGAGACTTTAATCTTTAAATAGTATTGATTTACAAGAAAATATATATTTTCTATTCGTCTTACACAAACATAAAATTTAAAACATTTATCGTTTGGGAGAACTTTAATTAAGTTGAGTAATAAAGCAATGAATAAGTTGAATAATTTCGTTGCAGAACGCTTTTCTTTCATTTAGAATGTTTGGATATAATCTACGTACAAATATAGTCATTTTCTTTCTTAGCTAGAAACAATGAGGGATCAATAAGTTTGCATATAAGAATATTAACAAAAAGGCATGGAGAAATCATTTCTCATTCTGATTAGATTATCTTAAAGTAAGAAACTGGAAGAAATCTAGCGTATGATTTTTAAAAATACGTTATCTTTTATTTCTTCATTTTTTTAAACCTTGGTCGATAAAAAACATTATTCTGTTCGCCAATGATTAGTTTTAGCGATATATTTTCCCAAATGTTTCGAGAGAGAAAAAATGGGCGATTACGTCCTCCCTTACAGTAATGCCACATTTTTGATATTTTGAAGATAATCGGGGACCGTTAATTCGAGATTTTTATATCACCAAAAATTACAAAAAAGTAATTATTTACAGCAATAATTCAAGTCTTTTAAGGAAGGTCGTTTCGCTTTATAAGCTTAATTTCGAGAGAAAAAAATCTAATGTTTACCCTTTTAATTCTCACGTCGTTATTTGCCTACCAAACTCTCTCTCTCTCTCTCTCTCTCTCTCTCTCTCTCTCTCTCTCTCTATCCCCTCTCCTCTCCTTGCGCCTCAACCCCTTCACTCTTCTCTAGCTAAATTATTCTTTCTGCAGCCTCTTAACGTTATCCCTCTCTCTACCTCTCTCTCTTTTCTTCCACAAGTCCCTCCTTGACCGTTTGCACAACCTCTTCTAACTCTCCTCCCTCTCTCCTATTCCCTCTCTCATCCCCTTTCCCCTCTCCCTTTTCCCCTCTCCTCTCTCCCTTTTACTCTCTCCTCTCTCCCTCTTCTCAGGTTCCAACTTCCCCTTCTCTTTCTCTTTTTTTCTCCTCGCTTCCTTTCAAAAGCTTTTCCTCTGCATTTTCCCTTTGCTCGACCACGTGTTGTCGCGCGCCTCAGAGAAAGCTACGCTCTCCTCCGTTGCCTCCCGCATTTTCCCTCCGCCTCCTTTTTGTCCTTCCTCGGCACCCACCCCTTGCAGACTTTCGTTTGTGAAACCGACCAAAGTCTTCTCCGCTTGCGTCCCATCCATGATAAGTGCGGGTTGGACCTATCGAAATAGAAAACGTGACTTTCTCAATTGACCCAACTCTCGGCACCAAACGAGTCGGAATGTACTCTGGGATAAAAGAGAAATACGCGTCTTAGGGGAAACAAGTATTCATCTCTTCGGTACGAAAATATTTGATCGATAGATTCTTCCCCGAGTTTCTTTTGTTATCTTTTAAAAGAATAACGATGTTTTTCGCTTTGTTTTCGTCCTGATTTCCTTAATAAAATGGCACGTATCGAGTCAGCACTTAAATCCATAGTTTCCTCTTTAGTAAGTCAACGTCTTCCAGCGTTGGCTAATGTTTCTAAAAAGAATTTGTTGTTGTTTCAGGCTACTAATCGAGGAAAAAATCAACTGAACTATTTAATAGAAATATGTCATTTATACGACTTACTCCAATTCACGATCTAACTTTAGATTGTCTTATTTCTTTTAATATTCATGGGTTATAAATTTTCTGTCGCATATTACCTATTTTTACTTTGATTAGTTATTTATATTTACGTTAGAATGAACTGATTTTTAGATTGAAACTAGAAGAGAGTAACAGGTCAGACGGACTTTCGGGCTCTTGTTTTTCACATCGTAAGGCACTGAAAAGGAGATAAATATGCATGAGATCGATTTTTAAGACCGAATGAAATAGAGTTTTTGTTTTTCTCAAGAAATTGATGGAATGATATGATCCGAAGATCCTATGCAGACAGGCATAAGCTGTGAAAGATGGAACAATTTTTGAAACGAGAAAAAAGTCTGCTATGACCGGGAATTGAACCCGGGTCTTCCACTTGCCGGGCGGATATTCTACCTCTGAACTATCGTAGCAGAACATTTTCTATCGTTTTTGAACACGGATGTTTCCCTTGGTGGGAAGGGAACTAGCCAAGCTAGTATCAAACTGCCCCAACTAGTTCCCGTCCCACCAAGGGAACATCCGTGTTCAGAAACGAGAGAAAATGTTCTGCTACGATAGTTCAGAGGTAGAATATCCGCCCGGCAAGTGGAAGACCCGGGTTCAATTCCCGGTCATAGCAGACTTTTTTCTCGTTTCAAAAATTGTTCCATTTCTCAAGAAATATAAGGGAACCCAGATAGTATTAATGCAATTTTTATTCATTTTTCTCCCCCTCCCGCAATCCACAACTTGTTGCAGGTTAAATTTAGATGCATTTCAAGCTGCGCATTTAACATTTTAATGCGTCACAAAATGTTTAACACTATCGAAAAATCCTTAAATTTTAAAATATATTTTTAAAGCTTTTAAATCGCAGAAACGCGCTCAACTTTGGAGTTAATGGTGAAAAAAATGAATTCTTTATAGTACGTTCCTGATATACGAACTTAATCCTTCATATTCTATTTTCGTTGCATAAAAAATATTATAAGAAAAATCATATAATCAACTAAAATTCTATAAGCAAAATATGCAATAATATTTATTTCGTAAAAATAAAAGGTTTTGTTGAGAAAACAAACGAAAGATTCACAATATTGTCTTATGTACCTCATTTACAGTAATGATGGATCTTAAAATAACGAATAAGTGGTTAACTTCACTCACCGCACATTGTTATTGCCTCATCATTCCGAGAGGAGCCCAACCGCATCATAAAGAGAAAGTAAATGGTTTATAAGTAAACAAACACAGTTCTCTTCAGTTAAGATTTACAGACTCTGCTAAGACGTTCAACATCGTCCATTCCGAAAGATTTCATCTGCCAACATTCGCTTGTTTTTTAGTTGTCACTGAATATTTATGTTTTTGTGGATGTTTAACATTCTACAACCAAAAAATACTTTATGTATTTTTCAACCGCTATTACAATGAAAGCGACAAAAAAATACATTTTCGGGATTGTGATAACTGACAAACTATTTAATATATCTCTCGTAGTGATTCTTTTGTTATATTATTAGTATACGTTTTTAGCAACGAAGTTGTTTAGGCCACATTATTTTTGTTTTTTTATAGTCGTTAATTAATAAATTTATTTATTAAATTATAATGAAATTGTATATAAATTCGCATTAAATAGGATTCTGAGTTATTAAAAAATACCTGGAAATGTTGCATAGTATGTTTAACTAACATTCCAGCCCAAAATGGAAAAAAATACATTTTTGACGGCGGGATTCGAATCCGGAGCGTTAATCTTTAGAGGGAGATCATTTACCCGCACCAAGTAATTTATTAGCAAAAGATTTTTCTCGCATTTGAATTACCTATAGTGTTGTTATTTTTCAAATGTGTGATATCTTTAATGGATATGTGTACTCTTTAATAATTTCTCTTTTATTAACTCTGTTTTATTTCACACAATCCACGCACACAACCATTGTTTTCGCTTTTATTCTCTCCCCTTCCTTCCTCCCATCAAATCTCTTCCCCACTGCCTACTCCTACTCCTCCTTTATAACACGTCTTCAGACTCCCATATCGTCCGCGCGTTCTGGAGTAAACACACAGCTAGAATCCCAGTGCGGACGAGCTCCCAAAGGGAAGAGGCGGACGGGAAATGGGAAGAAAGGGTGTGTGTAGGTGTCGGTAGGAAGCCAGCGGGAGGAAGAGGGGAGAGGGTAAGTGAGGAATGCTCCCTCCTCGCGAGGAGGAATGCAGGAGAAGGAAGAGAGGAGGAGAGAAGAGAGAGGAAGGAGATGGAGGAGGAGTGAGAGAGAAGTAGAGGATGGGGAGAGAGTTAACTCCTCGCGCCGGGTACGACCGTCCGGCTGAAAAGTATTTTCGTGCCCGCTCTCCTCTTCTCTCCCTCTCTCTCTACCTCTCTCTGTCTACCTCTCTCTCTACCTCTTCCCCTCTAAACTCTTCTCTCCAAACTCCTTCCTACTCTCCCTCCTCTCTTCCTCACCGCAGTCATCTCCTTTTTTTTGCCTCCCACAACTCACTCTAGCTCCCTCTTATTTCTTCTTTCTTCATCTCTCTCACTCTCTTTCCCTCAGAAAGAGCCTCCCCGCCCCTCTTTCAAAACTTTCTCTCTCTTCGTCATATCCGTAACTCTCTTTGCTCATTTATTCTCAGCCCTTTTCCCTCTCCCTTTCCCTAACTGCCTCCTTTATTTTCGTTTTCTATATCCCTCCCCCAAAACCACCTCTCTCATTGTGCGCACCTCAATCACTCAGTCCCTCTATTTTCGATTCGGGCATTTCTCAGTCTTTTCTGCTTCAACCACGCCTTCTATTCCTCTATTTCTCAATCTCTCTCCTTCATCTCTTCATCTTCACTTATTTTTGCACGCGCTTGTAAATTTTTTCCTTATTTCCGCGCCATCTCTCTTCGGTTCTGTTTAACATCTTTTTTAATATTGATCGCTAATATGATTCACGCCTCTTCTCTCTCTCTCTACCTTCGACTTCTTTATCCGCGATTGCATTCGACTGATTTTAAATCTGGCTTAGATACCGGTCCGATGAATCTTAATCGGTATTTATTCTTCCAACCCACCCCTTTCGCCTACCTCCTTTGGCCCACTCTTCTACCTTCCTTTCTCGCCCTAGCGTTATTGACTCTTCTCCTCCGCCCCTTTTTATCACATCCAAGTCTCCCACTCGCTTCAAATTATTCCTTAAACTCATCTCCTTCTCCTCATCCCACTTTCTTTATGTTCCCTTACCAGTCTTAACTACTTCGTCGAAAGCCCTTTTTATCCGTTTCGTCCCCAACCCGTACACATTTATTCCTCTTCCTCGAAGCGAGCCGGCAGAAAAATATTTTTTTCCTCCGCCCGCACTTTTCTTTAGCATGCTTTTTTTACTTTACAGTTCGAGTTTGAATGGAAAGGGTTTTTTGAATTAAGTGCGCGTTCCGACTCTCCTATTTCCTTTCATCCGCACTTCTTTTTCCCTCTCCAAAATCAAACGTACGCTGTTCCTTTCATCTCAGATACCTTTTTCTGTCTATCTCTCTCTCCCTCTCTCTTTCTCTCTTCTATCTCTTCTTATCTCCTTTTCCATCACATTTGTGCGCGCTTCGCTCTCAATTTTGGCTTTTCGGTGTTCTTCCAGTTTGAGTTTCACATATCCGTCGCTCGTCGTCCCAATAATTTCTTGTTCTCTTCACGCTTTCCGACCGCACCGCTTCATTCTTATCCAAGAAAACAATTCCGCCTGTCCCTCTTTTTCTCTCTCACTCTTTCTCTTCTGTCTCTTTATTCTAGCCCATCCACTCTTTTTCGGTAATTACCCCGTAATCTTTTGCACCATCTCGGGTTTTCTTTCTCATTTTCCAGTCATTGTTTGTTTCAATATTTATCTAGCATTTTTTTGAATTCGGCGAATACGAAAAACTGATCCCTTTCGGCGAACATATTATTAAATAGCCTTGATGTACGTGTGCATGTATATATAGTGGATGTATGTCTAACTTTGTATATATATATATACTATACTATATATAAGGTAGGTGAGCCAAATAAGGCCCGGCTCTTAATAAGGCCCACCATCGATTCTGTAAGAAGTACGCATGCTAGCCGGTATGTTTCAGCAGCGACTTAATCCTGTGTTTGTTCGTAGTTATTACCAGAAGTGGCATGAGAATTCATAGTTTTGTTCGATCACAGCAATTTATTGTTTGTTTCATGTGCACGTTCAAAGCGTTTTAGGTTAGTACGTTTTTTGCTCATTTTCATGGTAAAACGTAAGCTATCCATAATGATCTATTTATGATATTAAAACGCTTTTATCCCTTTACAATAAACTATAAACAGATTTATATTTATAAATTATTACGTGGCAGTATAGCTACAGGGAAAATTGAGGAAAAACATGGAATTCCAAATAAGGCTCGAGTACACACACACACACACACACACATACATATACATATACATATATATATATATATATATATATATATATATATATATATATATATATATAACAGCTTACGGAAAAGGAAAGGTAAAATGTATATATGGATGGCAACAAGGTGTTGGGATGAGGAAACCCAGTGAACACTCACCAATCGGTCGACTTCAGGTTGGCGAGGCCCCGGGGATGTCGAAGCGACACACGTAAAAGCACACTAAAACACAGAAACATCACAAACGTAGAAGCTTTCGGAATTATTCCTTCATCAGTGTACTTTTACATATATATTTTATCCATATATATCAACCAATGTGTTGAATATTTAATGAAAACAGTATATGATACAAATCGCTGTATGTTGGAATTTATATTAGAAACCCAAAAAAGTCTTCCATAGCTTCTCTATATTTTTCATCTCTTTATGCATATCAATTTCCATATTAACTGCACTTTAAATTTCTTGACATTTGCTCCTATTCATTCGCAGTTTAGTAATCCTTTCTTTAAATTTCCATATTTCTATTCTTTCCGAATACTGGCAAGTTCCTCTGGGTATAATCTCCTTACCAATCACCACTTCTCTTGCAACATGCCACTGTTACTGTCACTCCTCTTATCTATCACTCTCCCCCTGGAACATATTCTCCTTTCACTTCCATTAAAACACCCTCCCGCGACATAAGTATTCCCGATTCTGCGTATCCCTCAAGGAATGGAGAAGGACATCCTAGCTCTCCAGAGGGCAGTGCCTGCTAAGGGCTTTTGTCCTGGCGCACCTCAGCGGGGCACCGTTTTCAACAGTCTTTAGTTCTTCGACCCCGACCTCACCCATGCCTCTTTTCTCCCTAAATAAATCACGAAAATTATGGCGACCATTTTTACCTCCGTTCATATATTTTCGCGCCTTCTACAGGTAAAGAGTGTCCATTTTTGCCATCTATCCTTCACGACCTAATCTATTACTTCTACGTCTCCCCGTACTATTCTCTCTTCTCGCTGCCTCTCAACTCCCGTTTGACCTCTCTTTTGCCCCCTCTCTCTTCCGGTTCCTTCTCCTTTCTTCCAATTATCTCCGCTTTAATCCCTTCTAATTTTCCAGCCCTCGCACTTCTTTTTCATTCTCCCTTTTGCGTCACATATTTTCTTATAACTCCACCTCCCATCCATTCCCTTTCGCGCCATTTTCCTCTAATTTCCTTCACTTTTTCTTTGACCCGTCTTTCCTCCATCGTTTTATCCTTTTTGCATTTCTCTATCTCCTATTCCATCTATTCCTTTCTTAACTTAACTTCTTAAGTTTCTTACTTTCCTGTTTATACCTTTTTCCCTTTTCTTTCCATTCTCAGACTATGGCGTCACACATTCCTTATAATTCTTCCTTTACTTCCTTCATAGGCCCATTTACTCGTTTTTCGCAACGCTTCCTACACTTTCGATATGTTTACTCCTGATTTAAAAATTTCCTGCTTGTAGTATATTGAAGCCGTTACTCACTCCTCCATCCTTTGGGCAACTTATAATATATAGGAACCAATCCCACATTTTCCCTTTCATTCCACCACCCTTTTTTCCGTATTGTCGTCCATTAACATCTTATCCGTCCTCGCTCCTTACGGTAACGCAACCAAACAATAATCTATAGCCCTGAATTATGTTCCTTATTTTAGTTCCAACTCCGTTTCTTCCCTCCAAATGCTCTCCCTTTCCCATTCCTGTTTTCAGTAGTAAGTCTCTGATGTTTTGGAATCCGTCTATTTTTCTCCCTCGCTATCTCTATCTCCGTCGTCTCATAAATCACCCCTCTCCCCCGCATTCTCTCTCTCTCTCCTTTCCATAGAATTTCCTTCCTCGAGGAGGAATATTTTGGAAATGATGCGGTCTTCTAAGGGGAAAATATAAAAGCGATTTTGGGTCTGAAGATGGAGTTTCGAACTAGAGGTCGGGAATTCGGCTCTAGCAGGCTGTAGCGACGCTAAAGAATTGGAGGCCATTTGAGACGCCATCATGGGTTTTATAGCTCTTGGTAGGTTTTAAGTTCAACCAACGCAATCTGTCCCATCTGAGGATTCGTCTTTTCGTAGCAATCCCCTTATTTTAAAATATGCAATATTTCTTTTCTCTCTCTACCGCTTTGCATTTCTTCTAATATTCTCTCTTCTATGACTTGTATTACTTGTATTAACAAGCGGTTGATTCTCAAAAGCTTACCCACCTATTTTTTATCTTTCTCCCTTATCACTATAACTATAATTCTCTCCTCTCCTGCTATATTTAAAATTTCCCCTAAGAAAACATCGTAATTTTTACTATTCATTTCCATACCCAATCTCTTTGCCTCGTCATTTAAAGGTCTTATTATCATCTGCAGACCTTATTTTGAATAGCTCACTAATAAGTTATTGTCTATAAACATATCCGAATAAAGAATTATCGAGCTTGTATTATGGCTGAAACAAAGTCACAAAATAAGTGCTTTAAAATAAATTGAAAAAAGAAATACATGCGATTCTCCAATAACCAAAAAAATACAACGAAAAGCAATATCTACATTTTAGTTACCAGGCAGTTACCATCACTGGTATTCACCGATAGTACATTCTAAAAGAACCTAATTTATGTCTTGGGTACCTTCAAATTTTACATCTTTATTTATATTTTCCCATGATTCTTTTGCCGTTTGTACAGCATAAATGTTAAGACGTGAGAGAAGAATTTTTGCCGACTGCTATCTATCCATTGGAATAAAAAATCGCAGGTGCCATGGATTGTTGATTACCTACATTTGTAGCAGCATTTACTTTTTACATATTTTATCCGAGTACTCCCCAGAACCTAATTTTAAATTTACTAGCTTTTTTTCCATATTGAGAACATCTATAGAGAAATCTGTTTATAAAATCTGATATTTCAAAAATGAAGTTTTCTAGACATATTGCCTGTACAGACGGGCGGACGGAGAAAGTTAATAAAAAGGCAGTTTTTTAGAAAAAAGGGCTAAAAATAACGGATGAAAGTGGCTAGGCCTATCTCACCTTCTTTGGATCGACCAATCTGTTTTCCCTCTTCTTCCCTCACCTATGTAACCTGATTTTTATATAAATTTTTCATTAAACGCGCATCTCCACAGTTTCCTATTTTCCTCCACATTTCGGGTAGTCTAGTCCCTAGTCCCATACATCCGAAGTTCCTTCATGTATTCACATCGATATGTTCACCACATCTCTCTTGCTTCTGTGGTTTCCCGTTCTAAGTTTATTGTTTGGTTCTTGATATATCTTCCTTCTATTATTCGTATTAGACTGCTTCCACCGCCAATAATTTTAACGATCAATTTTATGATCCCACAATTTCTGTATTTTATTCGAAGTTGTATTTCCTATTATTTTTCATGGCTTTCCATTGTGCATACTTTCATAATATTTCAGTTGTCCTCAAGGATTGTTTTAGGACCATCATTTTTTAAACTTGATTTCCTTTCTAATTTTTTATAATCTTTTAATCCATGAGCACTTATAAATCCAATTTACAGTACTTAATTTCAAATTTTAATCACCCCGTAACGAGCCTCAAACATTTTCTATTTTCTGCTGCTGTTACACGGATGTAAAAAACTTATATTCTATTATTGAATAAAAACAATAACTTGAAAATTACCAAGTCGTTAAATCTTTTACAAAGCACCGAAACTTAACTACAAGTAGGTATCCGGCTAATAAATGCTCATCTCTCAAGTTTGGAAGCTGAGGTGCCTCTGTCTTCCATAACCTTACATGCGACGAGAAACTTGAGCTGCGTATTGGTTTCATTCTGCGAGTTAACCGAGGAAATGTAAGATAATAGAGCATCTCCAGTAAAGTACAGGTCAGCATAAATAAAAAAAGACTACATTTCCTGTTTTTGCATTCATGATTCGTGTGTGCGATTGTGTTTACATTAGCCATTTCACCTCGTCGTCCACCACATCCGCCTTTATAAGGCAATGAAAATGTTTTTAAGCAAATAAATTTACGAGTGGAGACTGACAGTGTACAAAGAGTTCTTTCCTACAGGAAATGTAATCATTATATGGAATTTCTGACCACAACGATTCATGGAGGGACTATATACCCATATGTATACATTTGCACATGTGTGTACATTTCGTGAATACTCGAAACGATAATATTCGTTCAGCAGTAAACTTAGGAATTGAAAAGATATGAGCGTATGTGTATCCATATACAGGCATACTTCCATTAACGAAGCCTCTGGCAACGAAGTTCATTTTTTCGAAGTCAGCACTTGACTCAGAAATCTGTTCCGAAATGTATTTAAATACTTTGACGCGCGAGAAGACAAATATTTTTTATTACGAGCTTTGAGTGATTTTCTTGCAGTTTAAAGTTGTGAATATTATGCAGGACGATAAAACAACACATTTTTTTAAGAATTACGAAAAATAATCTAAAAAACAAAGACGGAGAAAAATAGTATTTTAATGTAATTTTTAATGCTGTTTCGGGCGGCGAAAGTATGGAGGTTACTTCGAGGCTATCTTTAGTGAGAGACAGAGTTTTTCGGGAAATGAGAGAGAAAATGCCCTATTAGAACCCCTACTGCACAGGTGTCTCCAAATGCTCTATTTGCCGTAAACAGTTTCAAGGATCTCAAGTGTCAAGCCCTGATATCAAAGGAAAATATCGTTCGCTTTTAGTTCTCCCTGTAAAGTCCCTGGAAAGAGATATTAAATGCTTTTTTGCCTTTTCATTTGTTGTGCATATATTTTTTTATTTTAAGTCATATACATCTTCTACGATATGTGCAACGAAGTACTGGAACATATCCTCTTTTACTACATGGTAAATCTACCTCTGGCAACGAAGTTTCCGAGAACGAAGTGGATGCTAGGAACGCATCTATTTCGTTATGCACTTTTAAAATTATGCATTCAGATCAACATGCCGGCAACAAACAATCGTTAAATATTTTAATCTCTCCAACCAACGTCCTCTTAAAAGTAATGGAATTTTATGTTCAACCGAAAGTATTGTGTATCACAGAAATTGATTTACATTAGCAAAAATTATTATTATTATTAATTATTATTATTATTTTATGTTCAACCGAAAGTATTGTGTATCACAGATATTGATTTACATTAGCAAAAATTATTATTTCCTTCAGTTATTCATTTTATGGATTTATTTAATTATAGATATTTTGTTTATTTAGGGTACAATAAATCACCATTGTTTCAAAAACAAATTTCGGATAGAGGAAAGTATACACTGTTTGTTGTTCTGTACAGCTTAATCTAAAGTGTCGAATCTGAATAGATTGTTGTATTTTCATTTAATGTTTGCAAATGAAGAATTTTCGTATTAAAAATACAACCAAAGTTTTGATTTTTATAACGTGCTACATTAATATACAATTAATAAAAGGGATTAAGTTTGGAAATATAAGAAATAATTTTTTTAACTCTTCTCTTAACTTCCTCAAATTTATTGTAAAGAAAAGATTTTATTTTTATGGAAATAATTCACTTAAAAGTTTTGATTGCGGTTATTTGATTTTTCTCTAACGATTTCCGCAACTAATTGCGACCAAATAATGCTCTAAGAATACTTGGTAACTTCGAATGAGGACAAAAAATAACTCTTTAGAGTGTAATGTGTTTAAGAATGCCTTTTATTAAACCGATCGTCCAATTTAAGTGAAAGGTAAGAGGTTAAATGACACAAAACTACGAAAGATTCTCTTCTTTATATTCTGAATAGAATGGAAGTCTAATTTTATTCAACCTCCTTCACCTTTCAGGTCCCCTCCACACAAACCTCTTCTTGGCTTATTTTTTTCGCTCCCCCTTACCTTCTTTCTCCCCCCAACACCCTTCCTATTCATCCTCCCCATCTTCTTCATGCTTCCGCGCTTCCTTTCCTATCCTAATCCACTTCCCTCTATTCTCTCCCCCTCCATCTCCTCTCTTTCCCTCTCTGCCCCGCTTCTATCTCCATTCCAATTTCTCCCCGGTTCCTATTCCTACCGTACGCTCTTCCTTCTCACTATCTGAACTCATTTCTCCCGTAGTTCCTTAACTGACCTCCTTTCTCCTCCTCCCCCCTTCTCTCTCTCTCTCTTCCGCCCTATCTCCCTCTCTCTCATACCTTCCCAATTCACCTCCACATTTTTTTCGTTCCTTCAACAGTCAACAATATGGACTTCGTCTTGGCGTCATATCTTATGTTTTTTCTCAGCCCCATTTCTCTCTCTCACTTCCATTTCTTTTTATGTCCACCGGCCATTACAATCGCCCTCTCCCTCGTCCTCTATCATCTTCATCTTCTTCTTCCCCCGTAACCTCTCGACTCAATCCTCTCCACGATGTGGGACGTCGAGACTCGACTCCACGCACTGTTCCTCTCTTCCCTCCTTTGTCTCTCTTTACCTCCCTTAATATCCCGACCAGACACTCCCAAGCATTTATCCCCGCATCCCTCCCCTGGCACCCTCTCTAAGGGCAGCGCAACCATCTTTCACCTGATGTGTCAAGTCATGGCCAAGTGTTCCCCGCCCTATGGATGAAGGACCTCCTTCTCCAACCCTCCCCTTCCTCCACCCTCCCTCTGCCCCCTCTCTCCAACCCTATCTTTCTTCCCTACACCGCTAGCCCACTGGGGACCTCTCAGCCATGTCCTCATCTCTCCACGGCTTCTCGAATACTTACTTTATTCTACGCAGTGAAGAGTGGAGGGGTCACCCTGAATCATGCAGCCTCCTGGATATCACCGCTATGCCGTCTCCAGGTAAAAATGGTCGATGATCAATCGTTACCGCCTGGTGATTGATTCAGAGGAAATGGAATATTTAATTTTGGGAGTGAAGTTGTCAGTCGTTTTATGCGCCCGAATTCTGACGATAAGAGGGTTATAAAACGTCGGCACGAGTGTTTTGCACCGCCATATTCCGAAAATTCATACGATCCCTCATTACTCCATCCCCCTCCCCTCCCCCATCTCCGTAAATCACTCGATGCGCTGCTCCGTTTGTTGCCGAGCCAAATAATTGCATCCTTCACACGCTCAAAGTAAAGTCCCATGTCATGTACCTAATTGGGCAATTAAGTTTAGCCTTTAAGCGCAGGATATCCGCCGAATGTAATCGTGAATTTGGCAATCCAAATTATTCCGTTAGCGGGATTATTCTTACGAGCGAATGCACGTCCGCGGGCGATTAGTTCACAAACCAGATAGAATGCAAGTGTTTTTTCTGTTATGCGACCGTGAGCGTTGCTGCAAAAAACATCCTATAACTGAATTGTACATATTTAAAGGTTTATTATTTAAAAAAGCGTTCCGTGATTTTATTAGGCTTACTATTTTGTAACTAATTAAACCTTGCCAAGCAAGAAAAACTTAACATCTTCTTAGTTCGGGTTTCCATGAGGATCAGGGAAAAACAACTCGCACGGAAAGCAACACGCTCGAAACATACGAAGTACGTTTCAAACAATTCTCCAGTTTCTTCGTCCTTTTAGCTTTACCTTTCGTTTTTCCGCAAATTCTGTTTTGAAATTCTCCAGCAGAGTACTTTTCTCATTCGGTCTCAACCCGTTTAAGCACTCTCCTGATTCTACAGAAACTGGGAAAGATTTTCACTTATTGTCCTCCCTCAAAATCCTTTCCAACTTCCGCACATGCGACCCTTAATAAGGGCACTTCCCTTTCCTTCCAAAAGTTTTGTCGACACTTTTTTTGAAATTCCTTGTTTTCGTTTTCGCAAGAATCGGCTCTCCAGGGAGAGAGGAGAAATAGAAATAAAGGAAACACGAGGAAGAAATGGAGGAAGTAGAGGAAGGGAGGGAGAGCGAGAGATGGAATAAAGGCGTAGTGGATTAGAGGTGAGGCGGAGAGCGTAGAAGGAGAACACGAGAATAGCTGCGTGAAGGTGGAAAGGCATTGAGAAAAGAGAGAGAGAGAGATGGAGGACATAGCGAGAGAAAACGACACGGGGGGCATGCCATTCCGCCTGGACCCTAGTGGGCAAGCGCCGTTAAGCACGTCTAAACATATCCCCGTCTCAGGACTGTCGGCGCTAATGTACATGGGGAAGAGTGACGAGTTTTGAAAGAGGAGAAGATCCAGCGTAAGGAAAAGCAAGAAGAGGAAGAGAGAAAGGAGAGAGGAAGAAAGTATAGGAGAGGAAAACGAGGGGAGCTGTTAGATGAAGAGAGAAAGGAATGGGAAACTTTTCGTCTCGCTGTTCACAAGCTGACGATAACAACGCGTGGCAACTTCACGCCCACTTTCAAAGACGAATGTCTTAAAATTTTTCCAAATATTTATCCAACGCGCTCGTTTCTATTCATTTATAGTGGGGTTCTTCCCAAACCCTACGCCACCTGCGGTCTAAACTTAATTTTGGAGGCGAAACTTGTCAATAAGGACTCCTGAAACGCGAATAAATTCACCCATAAGAATAGCTTTTATGCTTATTGGTGCCCTTGAATACAAGCAACAGAGATAATATGAAAAGATACGAAAGTGCAAGTGAAAGGAACGGTGCTTACTTATCTGCATATAAGCTTGATAATGATAACTTTCATTTATTGATTTTACCTCTTATCTTATATTATCTTTGTATATAGGATCCACATGAGAAAGGCCCGAGTAAGATAAAGGGCAGCCCAGGGTCGCAACATTCGTGAAAAAATATACGACACTGTGCATTACATTATTAAAGAATTTGAAATGATATCATTAGAGGAACGCCCACTGAACGCAAGATTGTAACTCCTAGAGAAATATATATCAGTAACCGCAGTTAAAGTACTCGGAATAATTGAAGCACTTACTTATAAAAGGAGGCAAGACCATAATGATAAAATGCGTGAGATTATCTGCAGGATGAAACGACATCAAGGGTGTTTTTTCTAGAACAATTAGAGATCACAATAGGTTATTCAAATTTGCAAGTGAAATTTTTTGGAGAATCTGGTGCAATGCAGCCCCTGCCACTCACCTGCGTGGTGAATTGTAGGGTATCATGTATGTATATCTGTGAAAATCTATGCATCAATACCACATTATACTAATACTTCACAGTATTTTCCTTGTATTACAGGAAGTAATCAATAACTCTGTCGTTTGCAACCCGTTTATGATGCATTAAACGAATGTACAACGTGATGTGAAGTTGTATCACCATATTATCAAAGGTGCGCAGTTAAATAACAACCAAATTTTTTCAATAACGTCATAGGGATAAGCAACCCGGAAATTTCTATTGTTATATAATTGAGCCTCTTGATATTTTTTTGTTAAACTGATGATTATCTCAAATAAATGGATTTAATCTGCTCACGGTTACCAAAATACCTCGCAGGTATATAAAGTGCAAAATCCAAGACTTCACTTCATGAACCACATTCACTGAACCCTTCTGATTTAAACAAATAAATACATTATTTTTATTGTACTAAAATATGTCTTATATTAAAAGAGGTCAAATTTTCATTTTTTTAAACCCAGTGAAAATATTTTACTTTTCGCTCAAATTAAAGAAGTAATGCAGAGTATAAATTTAAGGTAATCCTTGCATATCAGAGAAAGACACTGGAGTCATATATGGTAATTTTATGACTATTTAATATTTAAACCTAAAACAGGAGAATGTGGAGAACCAGGTTTAGCCATGAATAACCGCGGACCTCTCTACCAACAGGCTACCTATGATAATGAACTGCATCACAGATCCATGAAATTAAATTCTAATAATTAAGTAATAGTATATAATCACAAATAAAAATATACGTATATATTCTAAAATTTTTAAAGATAGATGAGGTTGCATCATAAAATTCTTTGCCGTCATCTGGAGGGTTCCAATCCCGTGTGCCTGAATCGGAGGTTGACCTATTTATTACTAATTTAATAACATTTTATGTGAGGTTTATGTTTTAAAATGTCTTGTTTGATCATTTAAGTTTGATAGAAAATTAAAATACTAATTCCCTTGAACTGTAACTTTAAATAATGGAATAAACTATCCAGTGGTACTTTTATTTTCAAAGAAAGAAAGCCATTTTATAAAATGCCTGTATACTTTTCCAGTTATTTATGACAATAAATTCAAATGTTGGTAGATAAGGTTGTAAACAAAAGGCGGATAATCTAATATTATAGTTGATTTTCCGTTTTTTGTGCCTCACCAAAAAAGTATTACCTATAATAAACAGCCATGGCAAAAATAGTAACAATGTTCATTTTATATAAGTGCATTTCATATCTACATGACAATAAACATCTGCCTACATCGTGGTGGCGAACGTAAGGAATGAAAAAATGTATAAATGGAGTTGTAAACGCACTATTAGCAAAAGGGCGAAAGTGAAACTTGTTAACATAGGTGGTTGAAAAGAAAATTATCGAGCTTACCTTGTGGCTGAAACGTAATTGATAAATATGTATCTCCGATATCTATAAACAAGTTAGAAACCAAAACCATCCTATAGTTATTGTAGTTACATAAAGGTCCATATATATGTTGATTCAAGAAATTTAAACGATCTTTATAGTGCAATTTCAGCACTTTAGGTCAGTGGTTTTAATGCGGCCAGCCATGAATGTAACAGTTAAAGGACATATTGTGACAAATTTAAAATAGGAAATCCTAAAAAATATATATATTCCTTCATAACTACTCTATTCCCATAAATGTAATAACATGAAATGGCAATACTTTGTAATTTTCCACAATAAGTTAAATATAATTTCACGACCTAGGTTTCGACGTCTTGCGTCATCATCAGGTGATATAGAGTGGTTCGACACAGTATACATAGGAAAGAAGGATGGGGTGGGAGTGGGAATATTACAGTGTTGTCATTTCATATTATGGAATTATTCCACAAAGTTACACCAGGAACAGTTGAGAGAAATATATTTAAAACTAATTACATAAGGATAACCCAATACTTAACCCTATATCTTCCTTAAATTATACTTCCACTATATTTTCGATTGCGTGTGGTCGCCATCAGTGCATAAGCAAATTTTGTGGCCCGTGATGAGTGCAAAAATGGACTATGTGGCCCTCGAGCCGAAAAGTTTAGAGCTTTAGATCATGAGTCGGCAACCTAAGGCGAAGAGATTTTGCATGGCACAATAGTACTTCAGAGAAAAATTACAAAAATTATATATTTTTAAAAGGGTTCCACTTTTATTTCAATTGTATTCAATATGATAATCAAACTCGACTTTATTCAGGAGGACGTTCGTAAAAGAATCTGTTTTCGTTAGCGTTACGGGCAATTAAGGATGGCACGGCCAGAGAGTCACGGATTATGAATAAAGAGTGGCACCCACCAGGAAACGTTGCCGGCTCCTGCACTATTTGATAATTTACATCTACAAGTTGCCCTGCAATTTACCAAATTGGTGGATGGCAGGGGGAGATAAGTGGCATTAATGCAGATATATACGCCCAAATTTTCACCTTTGGAGATATTTAAAAAACAAAATTTCCAATCCGATTTTTTATAATTTTCAATCCCTAAATAATAAGAAAATAAATGGCACCAATACAGATATGTACCTTCCTAGTTAAGCTCTCTCTCGTTTATGGTTTTGTTACTATTTCAATTTAAGCAGGTGCACAGACAGACTAACAGACGCCAAAGTGAAACGATATGCGCCTTTTTTAATGCGCTAAAAAGAACAAAACACATGGCTGAGGGAAACCGACAATAATACGTATATGTATTGATATATTTGTTGAACATGAAGGCTTCATCTTTTGAAATAATTTTGTTAAGAATTATAAAACGCATATTCTACCGTTATACCTCATTTTCAGAGTATCGAATGAAAAATTCTATTATTTACATTTTATTGATGATATTGTGTGTGTTATGTGGCTGCTTGGTTGGATCCAAAGTGGTTACTTGTACGCATACTTATACATACAATGTATACGACAAAGCCTTACGCAACAAAAACCCCAAAACTTGAAATTGCGACAAAAGTACCAAAATATGAAATTGCGACAAAAGCCCAACTGCTCATTTCTTAATTGATGTTTATCGCTATAAAATTTTTAAAAAATTAAAAGAGTTGAATTTTGAACTTACTTATATAGCAAAAAAAATTGAACGGATAATGCTAACCACCGCTAGTATAAACAATGAAACGGATGAATTGTACACCCAGTAGTAAAAACTATTGAACGGAACCAGAAGTATAAACAAATAAAAGGATTGCATATGGAATTAACTTACATAGTATAAAAAATTGAACAGGTAATATTAACCACCGCTAGTATAAACAATTAAACGGGTGAATTGTATCGCCAGTATTATGAACAATTGAACGGCTAATACCGCTAGTAGTATAAATAATTGAATGGGTAAATTGTTCCACCAGTGGTATAAACAATTTAACAAGTAATTGGTACTGCCATTAGTATAAACAATTGAACGGCTAATCTATATCGCCAGTAATATACACAATTGAACGGGTAAATTTTACCGCCCGTAGTATAAACAAGTGAATCTATAAACCCGCATTGTCGCGGAGCTGCTAAAATAACTCCGAGGTGCTTGAGAATTTGTTCCGCAATGCAGTGGACAGATTTGAGATTTGCAATGAAAATGGGGAAATACACAATATAAACAGAATTTTAATATTTAAACAAAACATTTGTTACGAAACCGCTGCCGAGCAATACATTTTTATATTTTTGTGAAGGTAGAGTGAATTTTATTTTTATCTACGTTCCGAAAAAGAAAAATATAATTAATTCATGATGTTACTCAGATTTTCTGATTTTCCTTTAGAGAAGCTGTATAATACATTTGTTAAATGAAAGAACTCGAAAAAGTTACCTATATGTTTTCCAGTACGTTAGTCTAGCATGCGTCAATGTAGATATTATTGTATAAGTTTGTAAATTATGAAAGACTTTGTGTCAAATTTGTTTAAAATTTATTCGTGTAATTATGACGAGCATCAGAGAATTGTTTGCGTGGACGCTACAGCGGATATTTCATTTCATATATCAAGTGAAATATACATTTATCGTACCCACCACAACTTTAAAACTCAAAATTGCTGAGTTAAAAGGCTTAGTTTTGACGTGGGAAAGAAATACGAGTCAGGAACTTTGAATTAACGCAGGAGACTATATATCAAGACCGTGTCTGAACTCTGGTCATAAAAGTACATAATAATCTTAATATATTATGAACGAAGCTGCCCCACGCAAGAATGCCGAATTATCGACGGCGCCTTTGTTAGCTATGAAAGCAGCGTCGTTGAAGGAAAGATCGGGACAGACGTTAAGAAGTAGTATCGGTGAGAAGAAAGAATTTTGCAGTGAAAGAACTCCAAGGGCATTCTTCTGGGTCACGAATACCCGGAGCTGTCACCGTGTTGATTTAATTTTACCCCGGAGACCGCTTTCCATTCTCTCCCTTCATTTCTTTTTCACCATTTTCTTCGACACCCTTCCCTCCCTCTCTATGTCCTCTCTCCCTCCTTCTCTATGTTCTCTCTCCCTCCCTCCTTTCCTTCCTCCCTATCTCCTCTCTCCCTCCATCCCTCCCTCTCTTCCTCCACTCCCCCTTTCTTCCACATTTCTCAATTCTTTCTCTTCCTCTCTTCACTTTCCCACAATCCCTCTCTCTCTCTAGTTCCCAACTATACTCTCTCTCTCTCCCTCGTTCTTCTTTTGTCCCGCCGCCAGTTTTACACGTGCGAACCATTGTTATTACCTATCACTCTGTATCTCTGCAAACTGCTTCTCTTCCTCCTGCCTTTCCGAAACATGGCCTCCTAACTTTTTTCGAATTTTCAGTTTTATTTCTCTCCCGCTGATATAATTTTATTCTTTCGTTTCCCCTTCTTTTTTTAAAACTCCATTTCGCTTTCGTGAGTAATTTACCTCCGAAGCATCAAAATATTTTATATACATTCTATAAATATCACAGTATTGTTATTCTGCCTCCTGTAACCATTGTGTTAAAACAATGAGACATTATTTTATCCTTTTTTAAGGAAAGGGTAAATTTATAATGCATGAAACGGAATGGTAAAAAAGCAATTGCACAAGAATAGGAGAAAGGAAATCCAGTGGACACATTGTGGAGCAAGAGGCGAAAGATGCCGGAAAGATAATTTTAAGCCTTCATATTATTGGGTCCTTCAGCAAAGTTAGTGTGTGTGTATTTTTGGCTAATCAATCTCTTGGATTATTATATCCTTCAGCAAAGGAGAAACACGAACACCTTTCCGGCATATTTTGCTGCCAGTCCCACGGCACTGGATTTCCTTTTGCAAATTTGATGGCTTTATTAAAAGCACTAAAAAGACCATTAATTTGCGTACAATTTCTTGTATTTTTTGTAATTCATATATATGAACGTACGATTAAAAGTTGGAAATTTTCCCCAACTAGAAACGTGATTTGGAAATTTCAAAAATTGAAAATTAAGGATTTATCCTCTTGAAAATAAAATAACGATATTCATTATTTTAACGCAGGCGTAACACCAGCCTTATTAATATATTTAAATGTTTTAGATGTTATATATATGTTAATTTTCCAAACATTTTTATTTCAAGATTTATATATTTAACAAAGATAGGTTTGAAACTGTTAAACTTAAATGGCAACCAAAACCAGTTTCCGAAGAAACTGTATCGATTCTAGAGACTACTTTTCGACTTACCTCGCTTCTTACGATACTCCCTACACCCCGTATAATAAATGAACGATTCCGAGTGTTTTTGGCGATAGAAAGTGAGTTAAATTATGCCAAGTCTCGGTAGAATTGGAGACATTCTACTCTAAAGAAGACTATAGTCTACACGAAAGCAAATAGAAAACCCTGAGCAGTTGCGATGGAAGTCCCTAAATCCTTCTTAAGCCTTAGCTATTCCCACAGAATGCTTATTATTTCTTATGATAAAGAAAATTTATATGTAAATAATTACTTTTAGTCCATTACTATTAGTAACTTAGCTCGTAAGTTGATTTCTTCCATTAGCTTGTAGGGTTGTCAAAATCCATGACGGCATATTTATTTACGATGAAGCCTAGCAGCTACGTATTCTTTTTATCTCTTTATACTGACACTGAGATTACCTATTAATCTTTTATCAGTCGTTGTGGTTTGATATCCTTACCAGAAACGCGAAATGAGATCGTTAAAATAGCACTATGGTGGTCTACAGAGAATAATTATAATTTTCTTTCGGTTTTCAAATAATTATTTTTGAATAAATCCGTTCCTATGAGAAAATCTAAATATAAGATTTTTCTGTAATGCTGTAGGCTATTTATTATATTTGGCATATGTTCAAACAAAGATTGCTGATGCCTACAGCATAGCTCACTGACATCCCATCGAGCCACTGTTTGCGACGACTGCGCAAAACGTCAAGAGTTGCTCACTCGTTAATAAAGATTTACGGTGGCTGAAGACGTGACCTGGTAATACCTTTAACCTTGCCTGATGCATGGCTTATTATTGAGTTTATCATCGCAGTGTCGTAGACTTACACTTTTAACTTAGTTTTCCTTTTGTATTTTATCATCAGATGGGCGTTTCACTGAACAACATTCTAAATCGATACAATTGTGCCTATAGATTTTCAATTTATCATACTTTTCTAAAGAAAAGACACAGGCATACCGCTTGAGATATCACTCCAAAACTAACGTAGTTTCAATTTGGAAGATTTTTACGTACAAATATGCGGTGAATTTACGCTTATCGACCCACAGTTTCAATATTTATATGAAAATAATGCAACTTATTGTTCTCCTAATAAAGAAAACTTCTCCAAAGCGAATTTTCCGCAATTGCCCAAAACAGCTCACATTCTTTATCAGACTCCAAAATCACCATAGCCCAAAACAGCTCAATTCCAACTCTTCCCGAAACATCTCACTTTTTCAGCCAGATTACAGGTGTGTACTGACCAGCCATGCAATTTTAATTTCAAAAGATATGCAAGGAAAATAAATGAGCATATGCAAATAATGCACAGTTGTAAGTCTTAAATAATGTTTATTGTATTAAAGCTACAATTGGGTTTGTTTGGAGTTTCTTTGGATAAAAATCACAAAATTGTTCAAAGGTAAAAAATAAAAATTTAAAACGCACACATAACTAGTTGTACTACAAAATGAATAGACACGCACATAGGGCGAAAACACTGAGAAGTTAATAACTGTCAGAAAAAGCTCCCAGCCAATGTAGTGACCTTTCTACCGACCTCCGGTAGGTCCCTACTACGTATCCGTTAAACCTAAAACCCTCCACACAACTTAAAACTATGTACTGTTTTGGGCTATGCATATTGACTAAAGTATGTAGTTTTCCGTTATAAATGAGGGTTGCTTTGGGCAACGATTTTCCAAAAGTGAGCTGTTTTGGGCGACTTCCGAATTTTCTAATACAAATGTACAAAAATAACTTTTGTACCTTATTATTCTGGTAGCATTTCGCAATTTGATCACAGGAGTTTTATCTAGTTAAGATCGCAGGCATGAGGAAATTTAGGGGTAGAATTTGGTTACAAAGAAACACGCATTTCGTTACAATATGTATATTTGTAATGTGTGCAGTTACTAACTTCGTGCATTAAAGCCAAGTTTACACAGAGTACGATGAACTTTACAGTAACCTACCTGCATCCTAGGACTCCTTTCTTCGAAGATTTGCATGTGCAAATTTCATGCCGCAAATTAACCTACATCATCAACAAAGCCTTCAAAGCGTTTGGCAGAGAATCTGCGACGAGACCCAGAAGTCACGGAGATTCCGGAGAATTAGAAGCAATCCGCAATCAACATCCATCTCATCATCCTTGCGAGACCCAATCCCGGATAAATTGGATCAAAATTTCTCACGCGAAACCAAAACAAACAAACCTCGAACCAGAAAAAAGGTCCTCTTTCTTCTTCCGTTCTTAACTTCCTAGCATCTGCCGCTTTCGTTTTTTATGGCAATGGGGAAATTTATGCGGAAGGAATGAAAGCTCTCCCACCCAATCCATGCTCCTCTCTGCTCCCTCCAGGACCTTACGGATTTGCTCATTACATTTTCCCTTCACTTTCTCCCTAGCCAATCCAACCCCCTCACCGGGTGTCTACGCCCACATCCAAAAATCTCCTCCATCCCCTTCTCTCTCTCTCTCTCTCTCTCTTCGACCCAGCCTCCCGTGGCGCCCCCTCCGACACTATGCTTGGGACGTCTTCCAATTTCCTCCTCCCATTTCTTCCCGCCATTCTTTCCCTCCCCTATTCTCCTCCTCCCCCTCCGATCTTCCCCTCCATACCGCCAAAAACCTCCTCCTCCTCCCTCTCGGGCAAACCTCTTAGCGCCTTCCTCGTTAATTCCACCCAAAACCTCCAGCTTAATCTGTTTATAATCCATCCCAATTTCCTCGTCATCACCAGAACATCGCTCACCATCCCGTATTATCCTTAAGATTGAAATGTGATGGGATGGGTCAGCCATTCATCCGAAATTCCAAGATTCGATATGCGAGGGTAGCTTAAAATAGCAAGCGGAACGTGCAATTTCCCTCCGTGTTATTTAAAAAAATTTAGATCGAATACCTTTTTTAGCTTATTTGGGCTTTTAATTGTCCTTTTTCCGGAGAACGGCGAATTTTCGAGCTTCCGCCGAACTTCGTCCGATATTAGTCATTCCACTCCATTAACTCGTTTCGAATTCCGCAAAATGCTCATAAATTTCTTTCCCGCGTTTAATTTAAGCTAAAATTTATCCAAGAAATTTTTATTTTCAATTCCGAGCTCAGTCACTATGGAGAGGGCGAATGAAATGCATGTGTAAAGTTGAAATAGAATAACTTCGACGTTTGACTACTGAAACTAGTACTGCTATGGGAGAGTAAAAACCTGACCGAAGAGCTGGAATCATTTGACTGTGGCGTAAATGAAATTTCTTCGTTGCCTTGTGGCTACAGATGTGGAAAAGGGAAAGAAAGATTCGAGAGAAACATTTGATGGCAACGAACTGTTGCGGCTGATGGAGGCTTTCGGTTAAATTGAAGTAAAGAATTCATTGGAAAGAGGTATTATAATGCCAGTTTCTTGCGAACTGTGCCCGCGAATAAATGGTGTGCAATAAAACAATACAGCAATCCTTTTACAGAAATTAACAGTGCGTATGAAGTTAATTAGTAAATAGAATATTCTCAAGCAGAAACGTACCTCTGCTACAAAGTATTCCAAATATATTTCGAAACATTCTGCACAAAGAAATACGCACATCTCAGGAGTTGAATAATGTAATTATGAATTATAAGTGTCTCATAAAAATGCCTCAATATAATATAATAGTTTTAAAACCGTATAATTATTCCATTTTCCTCGGTAATAATAATTGACTGCTAACTGTTCAATTTAGAATTTCTCACTGAACATAACCAAAATTCGTAAAACATTTTGCATTCAAACCACAATTTATATGCCTGTCTGATTTAATTTTATCACCTATTTTATAGACGTTATTCCCTAATATGTGCCCATATATGCATCAGTACCGTCTATCATTTTTATCTGAATACTTTATAGGGATCTGAAGCTTCCAGTTATAACAGAATTTTATATTAGTAAAATATATGTATTTCCATGGTTTTGATAGGCAAACGAATTTCTACGACAATCTTCCTTAGCTGAAAACAAAAACTATTTAGTCAACTCAGTATATTTGCCTTAAAGCGTTTGCTATTCTTTTTTATGCTCGCTAATATTTTCCTGAATATACTGTTCACCTTCAATATATGGATTCCAATCCAAAGACATTTTTGCACAAGGTATATTTTAACGAAATGTCGATCAAAACGTCTTAATTTTCAGCTTATCACGGTGATTCAATATTCCAGTTGCTCAGCAAGTCGCAATCTTGGAACATGAAAAACCATTATTCACTTTCCCTATTCTTAGATATCCTGTTTAATGTAATCGTTTTGATTCCAGCACTCCCAATAAAGAACACCCGTTCAAATTCATCCGCTTAATATTAATCGATAGACATAAAATAGTTATGTCAGAACTGACTTGATAATTGGTTATTAATCTCGTCTCAGCGTCATTTTCTATTGCATTGGGTCATTGAAGAAGATTTATAGTCCGAGTGATTGACCAGAAGTCATCACCTCCCCAAACTCCCCTCCCATTTCCTCTCTAATCCCTCGGCCGTATGTCTTCTACTACACTGCCGCGGGGTTGCGTACACCTACCGGATGCACGTGTTAGTTCCGAGCCGATGAAAATGATGTCCGCTTAAACGTTTGCAAACATAACTGCCTCGGTGTTCTTCGCGGGAAGAACATCAAACACGCGCTGGTTTTTCTCGAGCGGAGCGAACGGGGAGTGGGGGATTAACTCCACGGCGGCTACACCTCCCATTGTCGCACGTGTTTATATCCACCCATCCGTCGAGCAGAAAAATACGCGAAAAATAGAAAACTCACGCCACTCATTTCCTGGGAGCGGGGTGTCGGTATGGCGTGGTGAAGGGAAGGGGAAGATGGCAAAGGAGTCGGTTCGAGGGAGAGCTGGCAGAGGTGAGCGGGGTTGCTTGGAAGGGCGGGCGGCGAGCGGGCGGAACAACAAAGATCGCCTAGCACGCGGGGCGTCCCCCGGCGGGGAGGGCGGGCAACTAGGAGGGCCCTCCCGCCTCCCTTGCCGGAATTAGTCCGCCGCCTCTGCGGCCAGCGAGGAGGAGAAGGGGAGAATTCTCTCTCACCCGGGAGACGCGTCTACGGCCTATCTCGCACGGAAAGACGAAAAGAAACGCGAGGCTCGGTTGCGGAAACGGGGAGGAAGAGTAAGTCCCAGCAGCCTCGTCTCCCCTTTGGCGGATCCCGCGGTGAACCCGAAGGGGCGAGAAAGGCGGAGACAGCCAGAGATCGCCGCCGACAACAAGGGATATTATAAAGAGGCGCGATTTCGTGTGAGTGGTCCATCTCCGCGATTCGTTCGAGTGAGTTTTCTCGAGGGGAAACCTCCCCCCCGAGAAACGAGTGTTTGTTGCAGGAGTGCGGGAAGGGCGCAATGTGGGAGACGGTTGTGGCGGTGTGTGTGTGCGTGCGTGAGAGTCGGTGGGTGGGGTGGGTGGGGGAGGGGTTGCGGCAGGGCAAGGGGAGAGGGCAGGGAAGGTCGAGTTGTCCCAGTCGATTAGAAGCCCCCTTCCCCCTTTTGCTTCCGACCCCTCGCAACGCCGCGAACAACAACAAACCGCTACATACATCCTATTTATCACCACCTGTTCTCCGAGTCTGAAACATCTCCGCTAATGGAGCCCGCGTTTCTGCAAAGGTGCGCGTTTTGTGTGTTTTGCAAAGCGCGCCGAAACAACCGACGAGCCTGTCGTGTAATTATTGCGCAGAGTGAGGGAATTAAACTGGACGCAAAAAATTAACTGGGTATTTTTTTTAAGGGATCGATCCTACGTAAAACTGTGTTTCGTGTAATTGAGGAATCTCCTGCGCTTGTCCTTAAATGATAAATTGCAATATCTCACCCTCTTTATTGTATTTTTCTTATATCTAGCAACGGTAATTTTTTAAAATAAAATTGTTTTCAGACTGAATCAAGTGAACCGCTCAAAAAAATGCTATCAGGAATTTAAACTATGGTCACAGGAAATTCGTTGCAAGTGAATGTGAAGAATGTCAGTGATTTGCAAACTTTTTCTCAGCTCTTGATAATTATTATTCACCTGTTTAGTTTTATCTTTATCCGCTATGATACTTGTCTGCTTATTTATACATTCTTTTAAGAGGTGTGACATTCCGGTAATGAATTCAACGCTGGTGTTCCGGAATGCCTTCATTCCTACACGATGGAGTCACTAGAACAAGTTATGGTTGAATTTATTGCTAACAAAGGAATCCTGATTTCTCATAAAGGAAACAGTTCTGCAACGTCCTATTTTTCGCACCCGTAAAAAAGAGGGATATTTTCAAGCAGGTTGATATTTTGCGAATTAAAATCTCACGTGCTCTTATTCCCGCCATTAACTCCACAGCTAGTTCAGCCGGAAGCTTGAGGCGAAGGAGAAGAAGCGGAAGAAGTGTCGACAGCTATCCGTTACTATGGGGAAGACGTCGAGGAAGGCCTTAGAGGCACAGGTCATTTTTGAGCGTCGTCTTCTACTGGCCGTAACTGCCCTCACGGCTGTTTGTATCGTAACATGGATTTGGGCCATCTCTTCGGCCTCTTGGTTCTGGGTGTACAGCGAGGCAGCACCTGAGGACCTGCCAGCGAGGAGGCAGGGAGGGATATACGTCAACGAGACGAGGAGGTTCTTCCTCCGGTCCAACTCCGGGATCTGGCGAACATGTCGAACCACATACGCGAACAACGCCATAGACCAGCGGGCTATCTACAGTGAGTAAAGCGGTGGATATCATTTCCTAAAACCAAACCTCCATCGCAGATTCAAGGGGTAATTTCCTTATAAGGTGCTTCTGAAATTAGAATATAATGGGATGTAAGAGTAAAATGAAGGCCTATATTCTAAAATATTTCTCTCCGAACGCTACGGAGACTGGTCGGTCAAATCCTTTGGTTACTGCTGTTCGACCGCGTACTACTCGAGACGTTTCGCAGATCTAGAAACTTGTTCCATGTAGTGCAGTTCTTGTTAAGGAGACAGGGAAATGGAGAAATCTCGGAGATAGAGTGAAATCAAATGATACCAAAAATAACTATACATTTAGCGGAGACTAAATAAATGCCGTCACAAGAATTGCAGCTGATGACGAGTCTTTCTTCCTGACAGAATTTGACGCCGTAAATTAGAGTTGATGGGAAAATGTTTAGATCGCTCTAATAAAGTGTGCTTATCGTATGTAAAAAATGGAAATATATTTTATCTAATTGTAAAAATGAGACAGGCACTAATTTACATTTTGGTGCATTTTATACTTCAGCCAACTTTTAAAATGATGCAAGGTAAACGAAATTCACGGTTTTTTATCAAGTCTCCTGCAGAAAGGAGATATACCCGTGGTGTAGAGCTTTTAATTCAAATAACCCATGCGTTTTGAACTACAGGGATTTAGGTAATTAACTAATGTTACAGGTTGGCTCGTCCATTTCGAGACCTATAGCAATCCTAGGTTAAAGCAAGATGGGATGAAACTAATTCATGATCGCATAAGAGTGACCTATCCTGGTATCATGTTTTCTTATTTTGGACGCCAATCACAATCAATAGGTGTGAAAATTTTTATATTAGAATTCGCGTTGGTTTATGTGACGAAGAAAGTAGCTGCTTCGATGGATTCCTACGAGTGAGTCAAATTCTCTTTTGGGCAATCGCTGAATTTAACAAGAATTTTCAGGTACATTTCACATAGTTTCAAAGATCCTGTTAAAGGTTTTCATTAAAGAGTTTGTTGTGCTCGCGTAAGTAGCGAATCAGCTGAAATATGATTTACGCTTTTGGTTTTTAATGTATTAAAGGCAATTTTTGTTATTTAGTATCACTTGATAACAAATATTGTTATGGCTCAACTATTGGATGGAAAAATGGGACCTTTTCCGGAGAACTTGATGTTTAGAGGAGGTCCTTTTTGGCATGAAAAAGGTCACCTTGGGGAAACTAGGCCTATCTCCACACGCAAGTTTGCATTTCATTTGAATTCGTTGCAGGGCCCTGAAAATCTTAACAGTTTAACAATTATGGGCATCTTTAGAGCTCTAAAATAGAAATTTTTATCCTGTAAAACTGTTCATATCAATAGCATTCTTCTTTCAGCGTTTTTAAAGGGAGAAATGTTGATTCCACATTTCATTCTATTAAATAAAGTACAGATCTGGAAATAAATAAGAATACTACTACTATTAATTAATTCATTAATAAACTTTTTAAATGATAATTTTTGTTAAGCTGACGATTTGGTAATCGGCAAAGTTTTAAGAACGAAAAACCCAATGCTTACTTTCGTTTGTAAATTTTTTAACTTTATGCTCTGTGATAAACAAATATTTATTTTTTTATCTTTAAAAATTTGTAACACTGCTAAAAACGACATTACCTCTTGCTGGGAGACGCAGTTTGCTATACAAATTATTCTTTAATTTTTATCGAATTACGCATGAACGATCATTGTGTCGATGAAGGCATTCAAAATTGACTTCTTAATTTGCACTCAGTTGAGACAGTTTTTTCGTGGTCCAGGCGAAATGATAACAGAAAAGTATTTTTATTTAAACGGAAAGAATATAGTGTTATTTAAATCGCGATCGCAAATCTTGCGCACTTTATCCTTGCGAACAAATACGGAAATATTTCCATCGACTATTTGATAATTCTTCAACAAGAAAGTAAACACTGAGGTAATTCGCCTAATTTGTTTAATCCCTCTCGGTGATTCCTTTATTTATGAAACTTACTGTGTTTGTCAGAAACGAGAAAATGCTTCGCCCAGCAAATTAATTTTATTGATTATTCTGCGAACAGCCAAAAAAATCCGTCCTCTAATTAAAGAAGAGAATAAATATCGTATTAATTCCCCGCAGAGGGAATGGGGAAAATTTGAAAATGCGCTCCACCGCTTTTCACTTATTTACATTTTCCTTTCTCTCAGGGTTCTTCCTCCGCTTCAGCTTGCTCCTGGGATTGCCCTCAGGGTCCGGCTGGCTTTTTTTCCGTAAGCATCCGTGGGATTGGGAATGCCCTGACTTGTCAGGGTATGGGAGAGGGTGGGGAGTGGATCAGAGAGGGAGGGAGGAGGAGAGAGGGAGAGGAGGAGGGCGGTTGCCGAAAAGAATTACAATCCAAGGGATTAAAAGGGGCGAGGTTAAGTCTCCGCGGAGATGGTGTGCCGGCGGAAGGTCCCGAGATGGGAGGAAATGGAGCGGTAGGGATAAGGAAGATGGCGGGATGATGAGGCGGATTCATTAGTCGTGCCACGCCTTAAAAGCCACCAGGCGCTCCTGCGGATTCCCTCTAATTGAAATCCGGACGCTTCCGTTTTTTTATTTTAATTATTTTTTGTTATTTCAAGATTGCCCCGCGGTTCAGTTCCCTGCTGTGAAGCAACAATCTCCTCCATCCTTGCAGTATTCTTTTAACCTATCCTTTTTGTTTCTAAGTTTACTGTCGCTCTATTTTATTATATGTTAATACAAAACCAATCGATTTCGATGTGAATACATTGGTAATATATCCTTTTATTATTTGGAATCGGCTTCTACTTCTGAAATAAAATCTGAATGTAGCTGTGTGTTAGCTCAAACCTTAGTCTTCAAATATTCAAATTCAGTTAACTCAGGAAAATTCGTACAGTTGACTAAAAGTCATGAGTTCGTGGCACGATTCTAATCTATTTCCAGATGAAAATAAAAAATGAGATACACTAGTAGAGTCCATTTCGGTTTCTAGGTTTCTTTAACTACATAGTGCGATGACATATAATATACACTAGGCGTTTCGTATGTGTTTATTTAAGGCCCCCAACCGCCTCTTGGCGACTTAATTCGTTAGTCATTTGTTTTTGGCTATGCTATTACCGCTCCTATCGGTAGATGCTACGTATTAAGCGAACCTCTTATAATATATTTATACTGCATCTCCTGCCTCTTCTGCTGAATATTAACAATAAAGGAAAGCATTGCTAATATGCATGACCAATTAAAAAATTCATAGTCTATTTTTCATTCAAAATTATTTGAAAACTTTTAAAGATATCAAAATATAACAATAGCCATGCATTTTTGAGGAGAAAACTTCGGTTAGGCTGATATCACCGTATATTTTCCGGTCTCTTTGTAATCGTACTATAAATAAAATCGAAAGTGGTATTTGAAGAATAGCTCATTTCTGTAGAATCCAAGAATTGAAAAGATAAAAGTCTCGTTTAATTTATTTTAAAATAAAATGCTGGTTTTTTAAGTTTCCATAAATTGTATATTGACTGTTTGATGGCGAATTGAATGTCTTACCTTATTTCAGTGTCATTTGTTAATTTAAGTGTACCAAGAAATATGGTTAGCTATTTTGATCAGCATTCTTTAGTAAATGAATAATTAACAATGTTAATAAATTTGTATGCATTATAAGGCGCAAAATGACGGTAAAATTTCTCAAAATATCATCGAAGGGGATTCAAAACAGAAAACAGTATTTAGAAAGAGGTTCAAGTCGTGAAAAAATACGGAAACTACTGCCCTAAGGTAAACCTTAGGGCTGTGGTTTTCCATTAAATGGAGAAATATGATTAAACATAGCTCTCTCTATGTCTGCTAGACCAGTATTTTTCAAGCATATTTTCCAGCAACCCAGTTGAAAACAGATCTCTCTTCACCAGAAAGAAAATCTTCCGGTCTCATGAGTGAGCGAGCCATTTTATCCGCTTGTTTCATTGAGAAATGCGCCTAAACTATGGCGAACTGGCGTTAGTCCGTTTAGAATCTACTAAAGATAGAGAAGTCAATTCTATTGCACATCAGTGACAACACCCCGTACAAAAAGATCACAATTCATTCCTAAACGTCTCTCTCGCTCTCTCTCTCTCTTAATCAATTATGTTATAAGAGTAAATTGGTGAGAATACGACGTTATGTTAATTTTTTGCACCATTTCACCAAGCTTACATTAACGATAAAAAAACAAATGCCCAACCTATTTTTCAACATAAAAGGAATTTTTTTTATTTTATAAGTATAGATTTTCAAGATTTTTTATAAGTTTGGATTTTTATGTGTTAAATTCTGGATGTTATTGTTTTTTGGACAGTCAATAAAATCAACGGTTTTAAAAATTAGGTTTACGTTTAGGTGAAGAATGCAAAGGTTTATAATATAGTTAAACCTCGCGGTTTGTGGATGTTACGTTCCTGGGGTACCCCGCTAACTGTAAAACCGTGTACAGCAAATAAATAATGAGTGAAATGGTCTAATGCACTCACTTCCGTGCGAATGAACCATAGTGCGATTTTTTTACAGACGACTGTAGGACACTGAAAGTTTCAGTTTCGGAACATTTGCAGCCCCGCTGAGCAAGAGGCGGGATTTCACTTTTCAAATCGGGATTGTCCTCTCCAATTGGCAACATCAGTTGAAACAAACAAAAAGTGTAACATTGAGAAAAACATAAAAAAGCAAGCTTGATGGAAGGTAAGGGAGAAAATCTATCTACCTATATATTTAAACGCAGACATGCGATCGTTGTCCGCAGAACTCCTCCTAGGGTTCTCAACAGATCGGGTCGGTTCAGGTGTCATTCTACGCCTATTCACGGCGCAGATTGCACAATTCAGTAAAATCTGTGAAAGAATATACACGATGTCTGATAATGGCCGAAAAGTATGTCCAGGAGGCGATTATGCCCGTCCGATAAGGTCACGCGACCAGCGCTACCGCGCGTCAGCACTACTGTCGCCGAGTTGGCCGGCCGGTCGCCTACCCGTCATTTTGACGGACAGTTCCACTAGTCTTATTTAACTCACCATGAATGATGTAATAGGGAAATTTAGAATGTTTGTGTGGGATATGTTTGAAAAGGCTGTCAGCTGGAGGAGGAAGGAGAGCCTGGATTCAGGAATTTAGTAATCTGAAACTGCCTTCGTTTTGTTTTGGATTTTTTTTCTATCAAGATATGGAGCTATCGCATAGTCAATTCTTTTCTTGTAGTTATGCTTCTTTCCATGAATGGGTCAACTTCCATTACTTTCTCTTATAGTTCGTTTGCTATCTTCACGACCTTCGCTGTTAATTGATGTTTCATGGTATCTATGTACCGTAATTTTCTCTACATAATATGCATTTTTTCAGGAAAATTTGGATAGAAAACTAAGAACGCGTATTGTATATGGAAATAAACCAAAATTTTTTCAGCCAGTCAGAAACAGTTATTTCCTGGGGTATTTTCAATGATAAAACCTATTCATTGTTAATGTTGCCTTTCTATAGCTTTACTTTCTGTGGCGTAGGCAGAATTTCGTGACTTATGATCGGGGTTAAGGGAGTAGAATGATGTGTTGAAACCTTGCCTTAAATATAATTTTACATTTTAACTTTGTGTCAACAGTGCATTTTATATGCAACTACAACTTTCACTTTATTCTATAAGGTATTTTAGTACGATGGGTTATAGTTTTGAATGTTGCTTCAAAATTTTACCTGCAGATAACCATCGTGCATCGTAGCGAAGCAACGAGTCACCGCTCTCTTCCAATTCTTTTGCAAATTTCCGAAATGTACGGCGATATAGAGCCTTAGGCCGAATGTAGATTTTACAGAGCACCAGGGCCGGGCGGCTGCCCGGAGCGTCCAAGTCTTTGGGTGCCATCACGGTCATCTAATTATGCATTACTTGCAAATGAATAAATATTGGATTCCAAATTTATCTAGAAGGAAGATGAAGTTTTAATTAGAAGTCTTCCAGGTCTCCCCCATAATACTGCAATCTTCTTTATAAGTGACATCTCAGATGAAAATATAATGCCCGACTTTTTGCTGCAATTTATAGTTGTCCTCTCACAAATATCCCACCGGCCACTTGTAATCATTTCCATGCCTTTGCGAGCATTTATGTTGTAACTTAAATTATGATTAATATCAATCGGTATTTTCTCGTCGACACAGCGTCGGAGTTTCATTCTTGCATTTTTAATAATAGCCTGGTCTAACGGCCGTAAGTAAGGTACAGTGTGCTTAAAATACTTCAGTTTAATATTTTCCAGTCGAATTTTCGCCATATGCGATGAAAAATTATTAACCAAAAGCATTATTTTTCTCTTTTCCCATAACTTTAAGAATCCATTCTGTGAGTAGTTTTGTTATCATCCAAGCATGCCTGTTAGATTTGCATTTTGTGGGAAATGATGAAACATCTTTGAAGCACCTGGGTTTAGCGATCACTAGGGGCCGCAACTTTTTGCACCTGTTGCATTGCAGCAAAACGGACACCGTCGTTAGCGCGATTCTTAATTCTCTTGTGATAGCGGCTTGTTTTTTCTGTCGTATTTTAAATGCTCATCTTCTCACTCTATGAAACCCGTTATCTTTCTTTGATGTTCTTCGCCATCTGAGTATGGCTCCTTTTTCTTTGCAAGCAACAGTGATACGACGCTACTGCCATATCCTTGATTTCAGTAGATTGACTGCTTTTGGAAGAAAGACTGTTGAGACCAAAGAGATGTCTTTTTATTTTTCACAAATCGCTTCTTAATTTTGATCCAGCCTGATACTTCTCGTTGAAAATCTTGTAATTTTGCAAAAAATGTCTCTCCTCATTAAATTTATTTGGCACAGATACTGTAACATTGCTGATTAAACAAACTGGTTGGGTTTCTCAGCAACGCCTGGTACAAAATAATTACTCCTATTCAAATTTGAAATTTCGACAAGAAATGACGTCTTCGTATTGACGTTTATATATCCCCGGCTTGGTCATTAATGCATTCATATTTGTATCGATGTAACACTTTAGGGGCATATTTAAAGTTACTCAAAATTTGGTTTAAAATGCATTTGTCAAATAAGATATTTTATAAATAATCTATGAGATCCCTTTGATTAGGCACCAGCCCAAATAGTCAATCTCAATCGGTCTAATATCTTCAATAATCTACCTCACATACATCACCTTATCAGTCATTAGAATACAGAACCTTCAACAACAATAAGACTTAAATAAATTAAAATATCCATTTTATAAATATTAAATTGTCACTTTACCATCATCCAGCTAAAGCCTCTACTCGTGTTAAAATAAGATCCCTTAACATTGGCAAATCAATCAACATCTTCAGTTTAGCCAGGTATATAACTGTTGCACCAACAAAATAATGAATTGTATTAAAACAGCGATAAGACATTATATACCATTTTAAATTAATACGTTTAGTCCTAATGCAATAAAAGATGACCAAAATAAATTAAATTAACACCACTGAAATTAACTCACTTCTTCACAGTGTGACACCACAGAGAAAACTAAACTTGTCTTACTCCCCCTCCTTTATTTGGAACAATCAAAAATCGTTACTTCATCAAGGTACACTAACTAGAACATTTGCCGATGTGTCGGTGCGGAGTTCAACCTCAACTATCTTTCGTGCTATGTTACTTCGTGGATAATAATACTTGCATATTGGAAGCTTTTTCGTAGTTTGTCTCTTTTATAATAATGTTCTTCCCTACATTTCAAGAAAATTATTTTATGTTCCGATTGTTTTTCGGTTTCTCGAGATATACAAAATTTAGTGGACGTGTTACTTTCGTTTACAGAAAACCAACTACTCGCTGGAAGTAAATAATTCTTTCATGAAGCCAGACAATCTCATGAACTTAGCAGTTTAGTTACACACAGAAAAATTCCTGTGGCTCATATGCATCTTCTCTAATTCTATTAACACACATATTAAAAAATTTTGTGGCGTCCTACAAGGAAAAGCTTTGGCAAACACTGTCCTAGTTTATAATAAAGACGGCCACGATAGCATGTAGTCAGTATAGAGTCAGACTCCGATTTAGCGCCCCCCCCCCCCCTATATAGTTCCACCTCCGCATACCTCCCATGAATCGTTGAGAACAGAACTTAAATCTTATTATTACATAGAGCAAGCATATATCTCGATTTACCACAACCCTCGCTTTAGCGCCAAGGTTAGTGATGGACAAATGGTGGCGCTAAATCGAGGTTTGATTGTACTGTATTTACTCGAGTACCGCGCTCCCAAGTGTACCACGCGCACCCCTATTTTTGGGCCAGTTCGGAGGGAAAAAAATTAATTCGTGCCGGAATAAGTTGAATCAAGTTAAGCGGATCCACTTCCTCCTATCTGCGTAACGCAATTTATTGAGTGATCTTTATGCCGACGCTAGCAGAAATCTCCTCCTTGGTAGTCGCCCCTCTTTATGCTAAAGGAGCATCAAGGGCTCACGATAAATTTGGCGAAAATATATACCAAATGCCAACTTATTCTGGCAAAAGTATAGGTAGATCTTATAATGGCAGAACTGCTTATTTTGATTAACAATAATAAAGTTATCGTAAAACTCACTTATTTAAAAGGTACAACTTTAATATTATAAAAATATAGCATCTCAATTGTCAAAATACTTCGCGTGTATACTTCGTAGAATTCGTCTTCTGCGAGTATAAACTTATACGCAAGCTTGTTGCAGTGAATTTACTATCGATACTTGCAATTTATATAACCTGTTCAGAAATCCTCATGTACGACGCGCAGTTCCCTTTTCTTGCCGACATATTGGGAAAAAAGGTGCGCGCGCTACCCGAGTAAATACGGTAATTAAACTTTGTTGGCCGTTCACAATAAACATACGATATACTACCAGGCCCTCCTATATTGGGTGGGTTGCGCTCAGAGAAAGAGTCGAGTAATGTGAATCCATTTTTACATGTATAAGGAAGGTTGTGTTCCATATCCCTTTAGGAATGCACCTCCAGACTCAAAATTCCCATACAATTATATTATTCACGGATATTCACAAAACTTATTGTGATAAACCGAATATAATAGAAAAAAGTTAATAGCATGATTACCCAACATTGTAGAATAGCTCTGGCCCTGGAGCCGGCCCTGTCTAGGTTCGTATTATACATCTACAGGAGAAATGGGTGCGTATTATGATCAGAAAATTACGGTATTCATCCTCTCATAGTCATCAGCAAAATACTCTCTCGGCAAGATTACCCTCCACAGATTGCCACGCTGTCTATTGGTGACAGACCAATATGTATAAATGGAAAAAATATTTTTCGTCGATCTCCGTCGCATTGTCTTGCTCTGATGTCGTCTTAGGCAATGATAGGCTTGCGAAGTCCACACTCGTGATTTTTTATGAGAAAGGGCGAAAAATTATGACAAGAAAGACAAAACTTTTCATTTTTTATTTAAAATTGTACTTTGTAAAAAATTATTTTCACATTTTAGAAATATTTTTTGTAAAATAAAAATTTCAATACTTTTTGAAAGGAAATACATGACCGTCTCCTTGTACTTTCTCATATGCGTAGCATATTGACAAAGTATTGTAATCGTTTTAGATGTTCCCAAGTTCATAAAAATGGTTTTCGCCATGTCATCTGCGTCGGTCTGTTTGCGGTTCTAGGGGCCAAACGCGTAAATGAAATCGAATGATATCTCGTATTTATGCAATATCAATATCATCTCTTGCAGACACTTTTTTGATAAAAATGATATTGCATAAAAATAAAGGGCAGTTTATTCTTGGTGATTTTTAGAAAAATTCGATTTGCTCAAAAATGGCTATAAAGGATTTGATTAAAATCATTCCAATTGTAGATCCTGTTGTCACAAATAATACTGCGTAAGCCATATGTCTCAAAAATCACTATATGGCGTCCAGTGGCATTACATTGTGCGCTAAGCTATCTTACCTAAGCCCTATGACGTCACACCAGCGCTGCGATCCACAACCTAGACGGTTGGCCTAAATTTAATGATATCTCATATTTATGGATAATATCATTCATAACAGACATTCTGAAGAGATGAACGATATTGCGCAACAATACAAAGGGTATTTTATATTTTTAAACAAAATTCGATTTACTGAAAAATGGCTATAAGGATTTTGATTAAAATCTATCCAATCACCGTACAGCCTAATGTCACAAATAATAATAACTAAGCCATTTGTCACAAAAAATTACTATATATCGTCCAGTGGCATTAAAATATACGCTAAACTATGGCAGTAGGGAAAACTGCTAGAAGAGTGTTTAAGACAAATCCTGAACAAAAAGTGATGATCACCAAGCCATGGCAGTGAATTTCCAAGCACACAGAGTTTCGGGGCAAAGAGTGTGGTGAGACCAAATGTATAAACGTATATGAGAAAGTTTGTGCAATGTATATTGTGCCGTTTATTTAAACTTGTAATGTCATTTTAAATGTTAAATAATGTCATATTGGAAGTTATGCAAGAAAAAGTCACCATTTTGGATATCGAGCTCACGATCTCATGATGTCAGTCCAATGTACTCAGCATTTCACCATCTATCTCAATGGAAAGAGTGGATCATGGATCCTTATGCGAATAGGCATTAGTTGGAATGTAGGAGAAATTAATACCTAATCAGAAGAAAAAATGTACCATAACCAGGAATCGAAACCTGATCTTCCACTTGCCGAACAGTTATTCTACTGATGAACTATCATGAAAAAACCCACCATCTGAAACAGCTGAACTAGTCTGCTGCAATAGTTCAGTTGTATAATATCCTCCTGTCAAGTGGAAAACTCCAGGTTCAATTCACAGTAATGGCATAATTTTTCACCTTCTTTTTAATTTATTCCATATTTTTGATCTGTTTGTCTTATATTCTTTGTAATTTTTATTTAATGTTCCAATAAAAACTACAAAACAATTATGGCTGTTATTACCATTCGATTTATAGTAAATGTGTTTAATACTTAGTAATCATGTTTGATCATGGCAGAATATTTCTCCTGATTTAAAATTTCTCCCATATTCCTAATTATGCCTATCACATAGGGATCTACAATCCATCCTTTCCATTGTGCTCTATAGGCAGTCTCACCAGCGAGGGGATATTAGTTTTACCTTGGTATACCTCATGAAGGACATCCATTGGAGAAGGTAAGTAATAGCTTAGCTAGCCCAGCCCCAACCAAGGAAGCATTCACATTCTGAAACAGGGGATAGTTCAGTGGTAGAATATTCTCCAAGCAAGGGAAGATAAGTGTTTGATTCCCAGTCATGGCAGGATTTTTCTCCTGATTTCAACACATGCCGGTCACATAGATAACTACGATCCATGCTTTAATTGATTTATGTAAACTTTAAATGATAATGGTATAGGAGAATTTACACCATATATTTGTTTTGTTTGCTTTTAGTTTTAGAGCTAACTAATAAAGCATTCATTTATTACAAGGATAAGTTATCATATAATGCTTCATTTTTCAGTTTTTAGTTTTTAGCATAGTAGTTGGGAACATTTTTAAATGTTTACCTATACACAAAACATGTCTTCATTTCTTTTACATTTTAAAGAATGAATGAATTACATTTTATTCTTCGTTTCAGCTCGATGTAGAAGTCACGAGATGTTCCCATCAGATTTAAGAATACCCTTGGATCCTTCACTAGATAAGCAGATATTGTGTAAGTTTAAATCTTTTTAAATAAAGTTTTTCATGTTCAAATATTGATATACTTTTGATAGATTACAATTCTATTTAAATGAATAGAATAAATGAAATATATAAATTTATAAAACAAGTGAAGATATAAAAATGAATTTTTCTAACCAACTTATATATAGTTAATATTTTAATATAAATAAACTATATAATATAATTATGATAACCTTTCTGCTTCCATGGGCGTAAAAAGTTGCAAAAGTGTCTACCAGCTGTTGATGATGTGGGGCTCTCTCTATTTAACCTTTAATCTTTTTATAGTTGAGAGAATGGCAGAGAGAAGTAGAGAACTCAGTGGCAAAAATAAGAATGTTTGGTATATAAGTAGTGAGAAGTTTGATAGTATCTTTTGTTTCATTAATGAAAATACTGACTTATCCATTCATATTGCTTAAAATCAACGAAAATATACTGCTAGTTCAGAGTAAATCAGCTTTAGATACTAGTAGGAGTGAAACTGCTGAAAATTTCATATTTTAGTCACCTAACTTAAATGACAAAAATAACAAATTGTTCTTTTCCTAACATCACATCAACCATCCATATAAAAACACTGTATAAGTATGGTTAGCTGAAGAATTGCTAAGCTACAACACAATACTTTAAAAAGTTTCATTTAAATTTGTTCAAATTAACATCATTTATAACATTATTATCTATCTTAAATAGTGAATAAAGATAAAAAGTTCTTAAGATAAATAAAAACTTACTGTCAATAATAATTACGATAAATAAAAACACAATTTCTCTCAGAAATATCCCTTTAAAAAACATAGGAATGCTCGTATCAATACAAATCCACATTAAAATAAAGAGACTTCTATTACACCACGAACAATGACAATAGTTTGTTTAATCTTGTTGCTATGATGGACACTTGTAATTTGATCTATTTTCCCACGCGAATTCAAATTAATATTTATCGCAGTGCCAATACTTAGATCAGGTGGCCGAGGTGACTAAGTCACTCATCTTACGTGATGATTATCTCAGGTGAGGTGGTTCAAACCCTGCAAGCAGCTTTGGATATATATATAAAGCGAAGCTAATATAAAAGTGGGAAATAAAAAATTTATTGGTCATATCAAAAAAATAAATATTGAAATATAAAGCAGACATTGTGTAAAACATACTTGAAAGTATTTGTTGTAATTTTTTAATGGTTAAAGATAATGCACTAAAATGAGACTAATAATTAATTTTTGCTACCTTTTTTATAAAAGAGAAAATATTCTTCAGTAAATTGATTAACGCTTATTACTGTAACTTAAGTTTGTCATAGGCTGATTATTTTAGGACTAGAAGAATTACATCCTGAAGACTTTCTCAGTGAAATTTTCATTTTTCCTGTTTTCCATCATATTAGCTGTTGTTATTTTAACATCAATACTGCATTTATGTAAAGTTTAATTTAAATAAAATTCAACCAGAAAAAAAAACATTTAAAAAATAAAAAGATATAATAGTTAACCTTTTAACATTGAATGTACCTGTATGGACACACAAAATGCAATAGCTCACGGATGTATATATTTCATAATGTTTTTCGACATGTTTCTTTCCCCTACAAAACAGAAGTATGCAATTCTTCATTATTTTTATGACAAAATGCTTTTTATTTGAAAATTTTTGTACCAATAATTCATGAATGTCATTTTTCCATAAAATGAACAAAAATTCTCCAAAATAAATCCGACGTTTAAACATAAGTGAAACCTATAAAGCATATTTCATTTGAATCAGTGTCTTTCAGTAAGCAACAATTTTTCTTAGCTCCCATGCTCCTGTTAAAAAAATGTTCCCACTCCATTTAAAAAACCTAATATTTTCCATAAATTACATATTATATTATTAAAGTAATTTTCTTTGTTTACAGATTACTACAGAGCTGAGGCATCTTTTGCAGTGATAAGTCTCCTCCTTATGTTTATGGGATCCTTTTTCTCAATATATACATTCAAAAATCCAAGATACATGTTTAAACGGTTAGCTGCAGGAATACATTTCATTACAGGTAATTTTCACATTTCCACTTCAATTTGATTGCACAATAACTTTATTTTTGCAACTTATAATTGTTTAAAAAACTTTCTAGTTGACACTATTTTTGTTACTTCACATTTATAAAATTTGTTATTGCATTTTTCAGAATTAAAATAATAATATTGAAAAAGCTATCATGAAATGTTGCACATTATATTAGTAAGGTACTTTTAAAAAATAATCTCTCCTTACTTAATTTAAATTTTACCTTTTCAGCTGGTTGTGTATTTGTGGTGATACAAGTTCTCATAAATTCCATCATATATGAAAAAACTCATCTTCCATTCATTCATCCAAAAGGAACTATCCACCAGTATGGCTACTCATTTGTTTTAGCATGGGTTGTTCTTACAATTTATGTGATAACAGGAATAGTTTTCCTTGTCTACTCTCGTAAGAGAAAAGGAGCAAAAGCTCCAAATGAGGAAATTGCAATGGCTGACGAGCCAACAATTATAGGCCGGTAGTGTTTTTGAAGGTATTTACATGCTGCATTCCCTTATTCATTCACCTCCCATTATACATTAAGGATTATTTACAAAACAATGCAAGTCATTTCAAGAATAAGTTAAAAGCCCTAGTGGTAAAATATACCATGGTTTATTAATTATTTTTCATCTAAGGGAATAAAGGAACCTCATAAGACGGAATTATTGTCATAGCTGCCACCTTCAAACACCAATTTCATTTTAAACTTTATGAAGCCCAATTCCTGTAGTTTTTTCAGTGGTTAGTAAATTAGGGCACTGAATCCTATGTATTGTATTTTTGCCTAATTTCTGAATTTGTTTTTAATTCCTGACCATGAGCAGTATCAGGATATTTTATTAACTTAAATAATCTCAGGGAGTGTCTCAAATGTAAAATGTTTAAGAGGTCTAATTTCCTACTCGCAAGTTTTTTCTGTTTTCTCATCTTTTGATCCTAAACAAACAAATTAGGGTATTAAATTTTGATGAAGATCATTATAAAAGCAATTTTAAAGATTTCATTTAGTGCATATTTTCTAATGAATGAGTACATTTATAAATTTGTCCACTATAAAAATAGCAATTATTGACACTTGCTAAAAATATTATCGAACAAATAGAGTAAGAACTTGTTGGCAACATCAACCAATAGTGGTCTTGAAAATACCTTTTTGCGGTTGGAGTAATAAAAACCTTTTCCATGCAAATTAAACCAAATGATAAGAACCCAAAGAAAAATGAATTAATATTGGTTTGAAGTTTTAGCTTCATCTCACCCTCAGATAACAGACAAAAATTAACAAAAATCGTAAATAAAAATCTTAGCTTTATTAGTAAGGAAAAAATAGCATTAGCCAACACACTACCGTGATGCCTTTCCATGTAACAGGATGAACAAGTTGCTGCATGAGTGCCTAGGGACATTCTTAAAAAAAATTGATAATGATCTCTAAATCATAAGTCAAAATTGACTTTCTGTGATTTTCAGCAAAAATGTACTCCCTTAAATTACAAGATAGATATAAAGGGATGAAATTGCAAAATAAATTTTATAAAATAATGAAAACAGAATAAAGACCTTACAAAGTTTTTAGCATTATTCCTAGTTTTTCTAACAAATGCTCTGAGCTGTGAATTTTTATATGACTGCATGAAATATATTGCAAGAATGTGGTTTATTTTATTGTTAGAATTTGAGATACATTTAATTTTTAGATAATAAAATTAATTGATGTTGATATTCATCATGAAATAAAATTCACTTGTGTACTCTTAGACATTTTATTCATTATACCACAATTTTCTGAATATAATACAAATTTAGAATTATAGTGCAAATAACTATTCATAACATATCCAATAGTTTTTGCAACCCTTCAATAGCATCATTTTTAGAAAAAATGTTGTACTCCAATGGTGTTTTTTCTGGTCTTTGCTTTTTTATATTTCATAAATTGTGGTTTTCCATTGATAAACAGTTTTAACCAAAGATATATTTTTGTAAGAAATGAGCAAGAATTTATGAAATAAACTGGATGCTATGCTTTATATTAAATATAGAAATTTGTTCAATAAATCCTATAAATTTTAAGCCCAAATAACCATCATTGAATTGTTAACTAAGTGCCTTTTCTATCTTGCCCTCAAAATCTGTTATTTCTATACCTTGCCAAACAAAAACAGCAACTTAAATGAACCAACAATTTGTGGTTTGCAAACATTCTAATACTTTGGATATTAATAGTGTATATGGCGACTATGATAATGCCAAATACATATTAAATGCACATTGGTAAAAAGATTCATTTGTCTTTAGGGAATTTGGATACATTCTACATTTGGGTTCATATTATATTATGAAAATTATGGCAATAAATATATGAGTAAAAGTATTTTATTTTAATTTCTTTTACTCATATAGAGCCAATATGTTGGTTCAGTGTGCTTGGCTCAAAAATTTGACATGGTCCATTTTAAACTCCATTTTTGTTTGCAATATCATACTTGGAACTTATTAAAAATTGCATAATGATAGTTGAAATGTTAGAGTAACTACTAGAGTATCAAAATATCATATTTCATCTAGTAAGCAAATTATATCGAGTGCCAATGGTTTGCCCATACAGTTTTTGAGCTGACCAAATAGGCTCCAGAAGTGAAAAAATTTAATATTACCAAAAATGAAAAACCCACATTCTTTTGTATTTATATTTTCAATATTACCTAACTTTCTTTATGTAAAAAGTATGAAGGTTGATTTTCTTGTGATAAAAACGGCTCAAAATTCACAGTAAAACCTGTCCTTGCCCTACAGCCTCATATACATACATTGTTTAGTTTCTACTGTCTTCAGATAATGATCATGAAACATACCAACATGTGTTCCTTTCAAAGCTCCTATAATTCTGAGAACATCATCGCTGTAAATGCAAAGTTTTGTTGCTGAGACTGCTATTTGTCCCAAGTGGTCATTATAAATCTTATTAATGAATTATCTAACAGAAAAGTCAAAAACAAAACTGTGTCTGTTATTATATTCTATTGATTCTGTGTAATCTGTTGTACATATAATCTTGTAACACGTCTGCATAAAATTGATGAACACTGATGAGATTTTTATTTTAACATCAGGTTTACAAGATTCAGTAATTGATATCATCAAGTGGACAATTCCATTGCTAATAGAGTGATTATATTGAATGATAAAATATTTTTCAATTTTATTGCTTTATTTCTTGATTTGTTTGTTCTTATTTATCATTTGAAAGTTACAATTTAATGGGAAAAATTACAATATAAAATATTCATAAGATATAAATTTGTTTCATAAAAGGACAAGATATATCCAGTTTTTTGATAAGTTATCAATATCAATAGCTGCTAATGAATTGACTCATATCTCTTTGTTTTTCCTAATAGCCTTTCTCTAAAATCCTGCGTAATTAATAACAGACTTATTGAACTAAGGTATAATTTTGAACAGGGTCGGCATGATTATTTGTTGGACTTAGTTCGATAATGAGCGGGGGCAGGTCCTATTTATGTATGTATATATAACTGGTGACTCAAAAAAATTACGTTTTTTAAGGACCATGGTAGTTTTATAATAAAAACTAGTTACTGTTAAAATTAATTTTTAGTAGAAACTTAAATGTTTAAAAATCTGGTGTTATGTTTATTAATGGAACATAAAACAATACCATAATGGAATAGATATCAAATGTGTAATTTAGAAATTAATATAATCACATATAATTACACAACATTAACAATCAACTATTACAGATTTATATGAAATTACAAAATCAAGTAGTTTTATTAAATATATGAAAAAAATATTTTTTAAATAAATTTTCTTGCTCTTTTTGCTGCAAATTCTTGGCATATATCATCAAAATTTAAAATTTTGAACATAAGCCACATTTATTATAAAAAGTATCTGGTGAGCCACCTACGAAAGGTAATACATTACAGTCAAACCTCAACATACAAACATAATGCGTACCATGAAATGTGTTCATAAGCTGAATGTTCTTAAATTGAATTGGTTTTTCCATTAGAAATAGAGTTAATTTTGTTAATGTGTTCCTGAATCCTTATCAAAAATCAATTTCCACATACAAAGAGGGTAAAAAATTGTGCTATCAATACAAGAGAATTGAGCCTTGTGCAGGGCCGCTAATAAAGTATGGGGCCCTGTTCCAGGGAACTGACTGAACATGCCTCACACTGGCACTGGTTTTGAAATTCAGGAAGAATTTAAAAGAGGACAAATTTTTAAATGCTTCAGCTAGACAAAATACTTGTGAGTTGCACTGTGATAACCTGTATCACATTTTTCTTTTATGAGATTCAAGTGATTGTGATCAGGGGCGCACACATATGGGGGGGGTCCACCAGGTCTGGACCCCCCCCATAGGGGCATATTTTATCCTGAGATGAGGGTGAAGGCAAGACGTTTAAAGTGTTCTCAGGAATGCTTTTGCTCCAAGAATGAGTGTGTGAATATGGGGAAGATGGAAAGAGGGAAGGAAGGGAGAAGGGAAAGTTCCGTTTCCAAGAAAATATCGGTGGCAAGTGTTTAAAGTGACCGTTGGTCAAGACAAAATCTTTTTGCTGAAAATATCCTATTTCCATGAGAAGGGGTTTCAGTTGAGAAACGTTCATCCCTTTCTGGGTCTTACGTTCTCCGTTTGGTCTTTTGGAGACTTCCTGGATCCCTGCTGTGTGGGAGGAGGTTCAGGCAACCAGGAGAATGGTCATTTGTGTAAAATAGCCTATTTCCACTAAAAGGGGGACGAAAAACTGCAGCTGAGACTCTCAAAAGAATACAATTGGAGTCTCCAATTTGGAGAAGTTGGTTAGTTGGAAAAGAAGTCTCGATGAGTGAGGAAGTGTAGTGATGAGTGTATCTCTTACTGTTGAAAAGAAGAATGGAAGCATCCGAGCAATATTGACACTACAGATCTCGAGCATCAAAAAATCGGGTACTTTTCCAGAAAGCTCTCCGCGGCCTTTTATTGACATTTTTTGCACATCCTGAATTTCGGCAACCCTGTGGAGTTTCCACTGGGAAGTCTAAACTCACCATTGAAATTGGAAAAGTATTTAATGGAGAAATTGTGAGTACGGATTCCATGCAGATAAGCTGTTTTCCTCGAATCACATGAGCATTTATTTCATCTCGTTGGCCTCGTGGTCAGTGAAATTCGAATATATAAAACAAAGTAGGCTGCTTTGATAAGTGTTGTCCATGAAATTACATTTGTGATATGCAGTAAATAGCCGTATAGTAGTGGCTTTTAAATATGTTATACTACATTATTTCATTTCTAATTAGATAGTTTGCTGCTGTTACGGAGAGTACCGGCACTTATTTTTATCCAAGTAAAGCACTGCTTATAGACGTAAGATAGGCTACTCGCATTCTAGTGCAAATGAAAAGTGAGAAACTGTCCATTCAAAACTCTTTGGTTTACCCCTTACATAGATAAATATGAGTAGTAAAAGAAAACTAATATCAATATTATCATTTGTGAAGAAAAACAAAAAGATGGTGAGAAAATTAATTTCAGCGAACATAGTGACCTCATCGATAGTGCATCATTGCAAGAAAAAGAGCTGTGTTCGTCATTCGCACCGGTTACTGGATGTACTACGGAGACAGATGCGGACAATAAAGGTAACCCTAATGATATAGCAAACTTTTTGAAATCAAAAGAATATTGTTCTGGTAAGAAACTCCTGGAAGTTTTTATTAGTTTATGGTCACCAGATGCTAAATATAAATTTCCTGTCAAGAATATTAAAGGCAAAAATTTAAGGTGTCAAACACATTGGCTTGAAAAATGGCATTGGGTATGTAATTCGGAATTAATGGATGGTCTCTTCTGCAAATATTGTGTGCTATTTTCTCCATTTAGAGTAAGAGTGCATAGGGAGCAAAATCCGGGTAAATTTGTTCCAGAAGCTTTCAACAAATGGAACCATGCCTTAGAATGTTTTGAGAAGCATGGCAAATTGTCATATCATACACGAAGCTTGGAAATATTTTACAATTTAAAGAAAATTGATGAGAAAAAAGTGCTCCCGATTGATTTGATTTTAGATAAAAACAAAGCAGCGGAAGTAGCAAAAAACAGGGAAATACTTGGCTCAATAATAAAAACTGTCCTATTTTGCGTGAAGCAGGGGATCCCCTTATGAGGACATTTAGATTATGGCCCCTTAAATATTGAAGAAACCCCTGAAAAAAATGAGGGAAATTTTAGAGCATTACTTTGAATGCGTGTGGAAGCAGGAGACAAAATTTTAAGGAATCATTTTAAAAGTTGTGGAAGAAATTCCTACGTTAGCTGGAGAACACAAAATGAAATCATTTCTTCCATAAATGATATAATTTTAAGGGATATTGCAAATCGCATCAATAAGAGTAAGTGTTTCAGTATAATAGCAGATGAAACTACTGATGTTGCTGGGATAGAACAGTTTGCTCTTGCTGCTCGATTCATTGAAAATGATACTGTCCAAGAACAGTTTATACAATTTATACCGGTTGTCAGTAGAACAGGACAAAGTCTTGCCACACATTTGATAGATTCTTTGCAATATTTCAAAATTAATTTAAAATTTCTCAGAGGCCAAGGATATGATGGGGCTAGTGCAATGAGTGGACAGTTCCAAGGAGTTCAAGCTCATATTAAAAAACACTTCCCCTCTGCATTATATGTGCATTGTAGCTCACACAGTTTAAACCTAGCGATTTCAGATTCTTCTAATTTACCCAATATCAGAAACTGTGCGGGAATAGTGGGTAAAATCTATAATTTTTTTCATACTCCATTGAGGCAAAATGTTTTAATAAGAAATATTGAAAAACACTGTCCTCATTCTAGAAAACGAAAATTATTTCAAATGTGTGGCATGAGATGGATTGAAAGACATGATTCGATACTAGTTATGGTTGAATTATTTAATGCTATACAAGCATCACTGAATGAAATGACAGTGTGGAATGATAATGATGTTTCCGTTCAAGCTTCTCTTTTAAATGTATCGATTTCTAAAGCTGATTTCATCATTTCTTTGCTGACTATAAATAAGGTATTTGCTCTTACTAAAAGGTTGAGTGAATATTTACAAACAGTTAATATTGATTTGAAGAAGGCAAAGAGTTATGCTGACTCGGTCATTGAAGGACTTGAAAGTTTAAACGTCAATTCTGAATCAGTTTTCAAAGAGATTTTTGAAATGGCCATAAAGCTTCTGGAATTTGTAAGAGGTGAGGAAGAAATTAAAATTCCAAGATGTCCCACGAAGCTATCAGTGTACCGCAACAATATTCCAGCTAAATCCCCTGAGGAGTACTACAGACGGGCTATATTCTTACCCTTTCTAAACAATGTAATAAGTCAAATAAAACAAAGACTTGAAAAACATAATAACATTTTAGCTAAATTTGGATGCTTACTGACTCAAAATTACGATGATGAAACAGAAAGTGATTTTCTCACGTTAGCAGAATTTTATTCGAACAGTGATGATCATTTTTGCGACAATAAGGAAAGCATGCTTGGTGAACTTAAACTATGGAAAAATTTTATACGGAACAAGGAATTATTTTCTGCTATTGAAGGGTTCATTTATTGTGACAGAGAGTTGTATCCTCGTATCAAACTGCTCCTACAAATACTATGTACAATTCCCATTAGCACCTGTACCAGCGAAAAATCATTCTCTACTTTGAGGAGGCTAAAAACTTATTTAAGAAACACCATGAAAAGTGATAGACTTAATGGTCTTGCAGTATTAAATACCAACAGTTTACAGGTGTCTCCAGAAGATGTTTTGGATGAATTAAGCAAGAAACCGAGACGATTGGATTTTACCATTTGAGGTAAGAAATGTTATTTTTAATCAAGTGCAGTAAGGCCTCCAAAGGCGAACCACCTCTCAAAGTGACTCCTATTTAGTGGAACATTTTCAAGAGTGCAATTATTTTCTCTGAGATGACTACTCTGACCTGTCCCCTCTAATCTGATCACCGTCTTCCCAGACCAGCAGATTCTAGTAGTTAACCTGACCACTGTGTCCCATTAAATGACTTTTCTGTTTTCTTTCATTTGTAATTTTGAATATTATCAAACACAGTGAACCCAGTTTATAATTGCGAGAGTATTTTTCATTTTAAAGGGTAATGTAGATTTAATATAAAACAATTAAAAATTAGATTATTAGAAATCGAATGTTTTGAATATATTTTCTTCTTATGTTCCCGATTTACAGTAAATTTAAATGACAAGGGAAAAACGATGTAAACCGCTCCTAAGAATCATATTTTGTGTATTCCTCTGAAAATACTGTTATTTAAAAAAAATTAAGCGCATGACCTAGACGATTGGATTTCGCTATTTGGGAAACAAAATAGGACTTTGAAATAAAATCAAATTGTATATTTGGTTTGTTATTTATGTAATTTTTGCTTATATTTTCGAAGTTAAAATATTGCGTTGAAATATGTCTACTTCTGCTGATAACCCTGGACCTTTAGTCTATATTTCACTGTAATAATATACTCGGAAAATTTTAGATATTACACTGTAATTTATTTATTCTAATTGTGTGTTTTACAGTAATAATGTACTATTTAGAAAGGGAATTAATTTTTAAATGCAAGTTGTGTAAATAAAATAAATTAATAATAAAAAATAAATAAACTTTTTTTATGCCTGCCAAATAGATCGGACCCCCCCCTAGAAAAAAGTCTGTGTGCGCCACTGATTGTGATATACATGTTTCATGACTGAAGAAGCTTAGGGAGCTCACTTAACTTCTAAAAAGCCACAAGTATGTACCCAAAGAGCCATATGCAGCAACAGAGCCAAAGGTTGTCTTTTAGTTTTAAAGTTACACTATATGTTTTGTGTTCCAGTCATATAATTATATTTCATCAAACGAGATCAGAAATTTTCAAAATTGCATAAATTTACTTGTCCAGCATTAAGTTCAAAGTATCCCTATCTCAGGATAGCTTTACAAGTGAGATAAATAAAATATTATGTAGACAAAACAGGGAAATGTTGATATACGAGGGTGAATCAAAAAGTTCCCGGAATTATCATATAAAAACAAAAGAAACTCAAAAAGAACCATTTATTTTGGAGTTATTTTTCAACATATTCACCATTTAACTTGAAACACTTTTCCATTCGATGTCGCCATCGTTCTAACCCATTTTTGTAGACATTTTGATCGTTTGAATGAAACCAGTTCAAAACTGCTTGTTTGGCCTCGCATATCAATTCCCAGCGAACTCCCTTGATGTGCTCCTTTAATTTGGGAAACAGAAAAAAGTCCGAAAAAGCCAAGTTTAGACTGTAGGGTGGGTGGGACAACGTTTCCCAGCGAAATTCTCGAAGCAAAGCTCTTGATACCGTAGATGAATGTGCTGGAGCATTGTCATGGTGAAACAGAATTCGCCAATGCAGTTTCCAAGGCCTTTTTTTATAAGCGCAGCGTTCAGTTTTTAAAAAACTTGTTTGTAATAACCTCCTGTTACTGTACATTGCCCTCAAGAAAATCGACCATGATTACACCTTCATTATCCCAAAACCAATTGCCATAACATTCTTGATTGATTTTTCAGCTTTGAACTTTTTTGGTCCACTTGACCCTCTTGGTAACCATTGTTTAGATTAAATTTTGCTTTCCAGATCATACTGGTAGATCCATGTTTCATCACCAGTCACTATTTGGTGAAAGAAATCCCCTGGGTTTGCATCAAATCGGTTGAGGAACTCAACTGCATGGTCAGCTCTCTGAGTCTTGTGTTCAGGGCGCAACGCTTTCGGTACCCATCTAGCAGAGAGTTTGCTTAATCCTAAACTATCTTTGAGAATTGATTGAGCTGAGCCATATGAGATGTCCAAACATTTGGCTATCATTTGCACTGAAACTCGTCTATCTTCTTCTACAATTGATTGGACGGCGACCACGGTTTCTTCGTCGATCGACGGTGATGGTCTTCCACTTCGATAGTCATCTTTAATGTCTTCTCGTCCAAGCTTAAACCGTTTAATCCATTCATAAACTGCAGTTTTCTTAGATGCATCATCCCTGTAAACTTTCTGCAAAGCCTGAATAATGGCATTCGATTTCCATCCAAGTTTTGTCAAAAACATTACGTTTACTCGAATCTCAAACTTTAAGTTATCCATACACATGAATTAATGGGTTAGAAAAACTGCTTTTATATTATAAAAAATGAATGAATTGTTATGAAATATTGAATTGTTATGGCTAAGATATTGCTAGTTTTAGGCAACAATGCTTTGTTATTATTTGGAATACAGGAACATCATCACTGAAACTTTCCGGGAACTTTTTGATTCACCCATGTATTTCTGAAAAACACCTAATAAGACTTGTAGTTGATAAAATGTTATCTGTAATTTTAGACCAAATTTAATACATGAAATAATATTTTTGGATTATCAACATTTTCTAATTATCTATTCTAACTTCTGCTTCATTTCATACTTAACTGGAAGCATTCTGCATAAAAACATCCAGCTGATTACAGTCAAAGCTTTGTTATCCAGCATGGATGAAGATTTGGGGGTACTGGATAATCAAATTTTCTGGTTATCTGAGCTGCCTACCTACCTAGGGTTCACCAATTGACAACAATAGTAAAACTAAAAATTTTGATATGGACTAATGTAAACCACATTGTAACCAACATACTGAGTATGTATATGACAAACAAAACATCTTTTTCAGCCTTAATATCTTAAATGGTTGAAGAAGCAATATTGAATTCACGCATCAACACTTTCCTTTTTCATCTTTTCTCCAAACACAATAATGTCCATTTTTTGGATAAGCGTCAACACAACTCTTTTTCTTTTCTGTACTGTACTTGTAGAGGGTAAATTCAAAGCCATTTTCCTTGGTTGGGTAAAATATAAGCAGATAAAAAACAGTTAAATAGTAAATTCTTACAAGACAAGTGAAATGGAAATATGCCGGAAAATCCAGTTTTCTGGATATTTAGGTGCCAGATAACAAAGCTTTTGCTGTATATGAATTAAAAATAGGGTAAAAATCTCAAGGTTAAATTTTTGAAACATATTTCAATTTTCATTGAGTTATTGTCATTGTTTTTGCACCTTTAAATACATTAGATTTCCCATAATAAATGACTTTTTACACGGAACAGTTTCGTGACTACTTATACTTACATTCTTTATTTGTTTGTCTACCATAGCATCTTTTCCACCTAAACTAAAAGGGTATAAACAAGGATTTATGATAAACAAAATAACAAAACCTTTTTGAATATAATTTTTTTTTGTTCTAAAAAGCTCATAACAAGAAATTCTTAAATAAATTTGTGGCATTTTGTAATAAAATATTGTATTACAATTTATGGGTTCATAAAGTAAACTTTGTATTGCAATTAAAACAACATTAGAATATAAGCCGCAAATTTGTGATAAAATTCTTACTCAAAAATTGAGTTTTATAATGCTTGAAACAAAATTAGAATATAACATAAGCCAGAAATTTTATTATTTTATATATATTTTATTAAGAATTTTTATTGTATATATATAAAGCGAAGTAAATATAAAAGTTGGTAATAATAAAAAACTGATAGGTCCATTCCTGTCTCCGAGATATAACAATAATGCCTTGAGTAATCCACACAGCATTGTCTCCAGCATTCAGAACTATTTTAAATCAGTTTATGAAAATAACTCTAAAATTGAAGATTATACTTTTGAACAGACAGATATTACTTTAGTGGATGGTATTAGTATGAATAAAATTTCAAAATCTGATATTTTGGAGGGAACTTAAAAATTAAAACCAAAGAAGACAGTTGGACCTGATGAAATACCAGCTTATGTAGTTAAAGCATCTAAAGAAATCTGTTTAGACTCCTTGTATTTTATAGTAAATTTATCACTAAAAACATGCATATTTCCATAGAAATGGAAGACAGCCAAGGTGTGTCCAATATATAATAAACGGCATAATATACATTGAAAAAACTTATATGTATATAAGCTTGCCAGCTTGGTCCTCAACTTGTTAAGTGTAGTTTAGCCTATATTTTAATGCCACTGGACAATATATAGTAATATTTTTGGGACATATGGCTTAGTATTATTTGTGACATAAGGCTGTATGATTGGATGGATTTTAACCCTCAGCAGGTACCATCAAAATACTTATGCATTTGGCACCATGGGGTCCTACAGACCCCATGTAAAAAAATTGTTTAAAAATTGATTTTTTTGTTAAGCAATGATTTTAAAGATACTAATTGAAAAGAAAGCCTTTATTTTTCATATTTTACAAGTAATTAATGACAAATTAATATCAAATGCCATAAAATTATGATCAATATTAACACATATAGAAAATAAAAATTAATGAATTCATTTTATAAATGAACCAAATAAATGGCAAAGTAGCAATGGTATCTCCTGAATACTTAGTTAAATTTGAAAATAAAAGATGAAACTTTTATGTGAAAATAAATTTGCTTGGATATTTAATCATCTTTGCAGTTATGGCATACTAAAATTGTATGAGAGCCACGAGCATAATTTTGGAATTTTGCACATAGGAGTTCTGACTTTTCTATCAGCTGCTCTTGGACATAAATTGCATCTCACTTTGGTTGGAGTATCTTTCACACTTTCAGTTACTTCAGTTCTATCATTTTTAATGCCACAACTCTCTATGATAAGTTTGACGTTTTGAGATGTTTTCTTTGCCATCAGTCGACTCTGAGCATATGGCTTGATCTGAGATAAGGACACCATCTTCATGAAATGCACTCTTTTATCTCTCCTGTTTGCTGCAAAATTAGGATCATTCTCTAACAAAATTACATAAACATTTACTAAAGAGCTATCTAAGATTCCATAGAATACTCGCATTGGCCAGCAGTTCATTTTTCTAAAAAGAGAGCATTTATGATCATGACTATCAACTCCTCATTTGTGTTGGTTGTAATAAATATTTATTTCTTCCTTTCCACTTATATCATCCTTGCTTTTTACAGAATGCATGGTGAAAAGAAATACTGCCCTTTTGTTGTTCTTTGAACTTGTGGATAATAAAGTAAAATCATTTTCATAATCAAATCCATAATCTACAGTACCTTCTTTCACTTTTCCATAAACAGTTTAGGTATACACCTTTTGTTTTTCTTCATAGTGCCTACTAGAGTTAAATTTCGTGATTTCAGTTCTTTTGCTAGGGGAATTGATGTACAGTAATTATCAGTAGTTATATTTCTGTTTGTCCCTTCAATGCAATCTACTAAATCTAGTACTACCTTCGTTGGTATTGGGAGATCTGAATATGTTTGACCGGAGTGAGTCCTTGCTCCTATGTAGACTTTTGATTTGACAGAGCATGATGATTTACTATCTGCTAAGACATATACTTTGATCCCATATTTACTTGGTTATTAGGCATATATTGTTTGAAGCTACATCTTCCCCTAAATCCTAAAAGAGATTCATCAACTGTGCAATGAAGACCTGGAGTGTAAATTGACTCACAAATATATCATGAACTTCTCTTATAGGAGCAAGTTTACCGTTTGATTTATGCTCATGTCTAGTAGTGTAATCATCAAATCTAAGACAATAAATAAGGAAAACAAACCTCTTTTGACTCATAGCAGCTATACATATGGGCTTGCCAATTCCATCTTTAGTCCATATGCTTGACGATGATTCTTTTGAGCTCTTTGTAGAGCCCAAAAATACTAATAGTATGCCTATGAGAGCTCTCAATTCTGCATTACTTGTATCATATGTGAATCCTTGTCTGCTATAAAATTTTTCTCTGATTTGGCCTATTTTTTGATTTGTCCATTTAGTAATTACTTCTAGCATATCATCCCTTATGAATAGCTTAAATGCTTCTTCAGGAGATTTGGCCTGAATGACATCATTTTTTGGTCTTGGTGGCTGTGAAATGATATTTCTTTGAGGTGTTCTACGTAAGCGCTTAGAATTTGATTTCCAAATGTTTCCATCTTTCCCAATATATTCAGAATTGTCCCCATCATCACTTGTTTCTGAATCTTCGGCACTTTGTTCACTAATATCATGCTCATTCTCTTCATAATCATTATCTGTTTCACTTTCACTTGCGGAATCTTCTACGTCACTGTAAAAATGGATTTCATCTACGATTTCCGATATTTTATCCTCGGATAATTTTCTTTTACTTGACGATATATAGTAACTTTTTTAGACATATGGCTTAGTATTATTTGTGACATCAGGCTGTACGTTTGGATGCATTTTAAACGTAATCCTTAGAGCCGTTTTTGATTAAATCGAATTTTGTTTCAAAATATCCAAGAATAAAGTACCATTAATTGTTGCGTAATATCATTTATCTCATCAGAATGTCTTTCATGAATGATATTATCCATAAATATGAGATATCATTCGATTTAGTTTAACCGTATGGCTGTAGTAAGTTTGAATGGATCGCAGCGGAGGCGTGACGTCATATAGTGTGCTCAAGAGATGTCTTACGTTACTTACGTAGTATTATTTGTGACATCAGGCTCTACAATTGGTAACATTTTAATCGAATTCTCTGTAGCTATTTTTGAGTAAATAAATTTTTTCAAAAAATCGCCAAGAATAAAGTACCCTTAATTTTTGTGTAATATTATTTTTATGAAAAAAGGATCGGCAAAAGATGATGATATTGTACAAATACGAAATATCATTCGATTTCATGCAAGCGTTTGGGCCCTAGATCGGCGAACAGACCGACAAATAGACGGCATGGCGAAAACCACTTTTATGGACTCGGGACACCTAAAACGTATTTCCGTCAAAATCTCGAAGTCGAATTTTTTCACGATAACAACACTTTCTCAATATACTACGTATATGAGAAAGTAAAAATGATCCGTGAACGGAAAAAACGAGGAAAAACAGAAGCTGATGTGATAAGAGAAAGTCTTCGTAAGGTTGGTCTTAAGTGGCCACAACTAGAGGAGGAAGTGATGGATAGTAGAACAGAGGAAGTTTAGTATTGCTGTATCGATCAAAATCGTTATGCACTAGGCAAAAAGAGTTGCAGAAGAAAAAGAACTAGTTAAGCATACGTATCGTTATTGCATATTCATTCCATTTATTATTTATCCAATTATATTAAAATATCATCTTGAACTTATAGGTAAAGGATATCTATACGTGTGACATGTGCGGAGCACTCCGACAGCTTTAATTAATACAACTGCTGAGTTCACGCAGGGCACATATAGCTATATAAATCTCGAAGCAATTATATATGTTTTAGATCATCTATAGTTATTTTACGAATGACGTTTATCTAAAACGTTATATTTAACTGTTTTCACGCCGTAATATTTTCTGTAAATGTTGCCGGATACGAACTTAATCATGGCTGGAAATAATACAGGACGTGGCCCTCCTAAATGTCTTGGTGAACAAAATACTATTTTCTTAAAAAATCTTCTAAAAATCGGTGTGCGTCTTATACCCTGACGCATCTTATATGCCGAGAAATACGGTAAATTTAGTGATATTTACAATAAGCTAAGTAGGAAGGCAAGCAGGATTGCCAACCATTCTGATTTGGGAAATGAAATCCCATGTATGTCCCGCTGCTTGTTAGGGGAGACAGAAAATACTACTTTTGTATGTATTCAGAATAAAAATTGTGGCCACATGGACAAAACGTTACCATCTGAGTAGACAGAAGCACGTTTCAGGGTCACCTGCAAAAGGATCTCAACATTACTGTGTTTTAATCCAAATTACAAATGTAGCTGGATGGTCACAAGAGGTGATTCTTCTTGTGTGGGTGGGGCGGTATGTAAGCTAATGATTAAGCAATTTTGATTTTACATGCATTGATTTCCTATAATATCTAGGTACTACAGAGGGGATAAGTTAGTTACTAAATTTAAATTAAAAAATAGATATCAATAATGTTATAACAAAAATTGCTTCTTTGCACCTATAGCTTGAGTCAGACTTGAGTTCCATTTTTGTGATGGTTTTGTTATCAATGCATTTGTTTTTATTTTTTGTATATTAAATAATATACCTTTAATAGGGGCCTATTTCAATTCTGTGTTATTATTTAATTTGCAATACTTCTTTATATACAATTTAGTGTTTGAATTCTTGAATACCCCACATATTTCCATGTGTAAACCAAGGTTCAGGCATAAAAATTACAACTTTGGCTAAGGTTTGGCCTTGCAATTTATTTATTATCATGGCATAAGACAGTTTGATCACAAATTGTCTGCAATGCATGTTAAAAGGAATTGCTGGATCATTTGGTGTGTCAATTTTTACGTGTGGGATAAAGTGAATGATTCCAGCCATAAAAACAGTAATGACTTCCAATAATTAATTTAATTATTAATCACATTTAATTAATCTCTCACATTTTCCAGTCATAACCCATGTGACGTGCCTCTTATTTACATTAATTAATCGTACATTGGGTTATCGAGTTAAATCATAATGTTCTCTTTCAGATTCAATGAACTTGGTTGTATTGTAACTTTAATTGGAATAAAATCGAAATTAAATATAAATACTGATAATGAAATGAAACTTATATGTATACAGCATCTATATTAATTTCATTTAGCATTATAACGTAAGACTATCATTTAAATACTAACTAAAATTAATATACCGAATTGTATACATTGAAGCTTTTTGTACTTTTCAATGTATTAAAAGAAATCTGATTTTAATTCTTACCGGTACGTAAGTGAAGCTTCAATGTGTAAACTGTTAAATGCAGCAAATATGAAAGTTTATTTACTAACATTACTAACTATATACTGTTGTTAGTAACCATACAAAAATATACATTTATAAGCTGAAGATGACTTCTATTAGTTATAAAGTGTTTCGCCAGGTTGCAGACCTCCACTGTTTTTCCACACCCTCTACAGAAGGTTTTGAAAACTAACTGCGCTTGGCAAGTCTCACCTCACCTTTTTGTCAAAAAATGGTGGAAATATTTGGGGGGTCGGCTTCTATTCAGGCAGATACGGTAGTTCCAAGACAATAAATGATATTGCAGTGAATTGTGTTCACATATACCCTGAATTATTCTTTAATCAATTGTCTATGTAAACTAGTAATCAAATTAAGCCATCATGTATCACTCATAGTTAAGAAATAACACTATTAGCTCCATTCTTCATATAATGTATTTTACGTATAATGACCCTCTTGAAAACTCTCTTCTCCAGGAATGCATGCTGCGCTTTCAATGAGGTATTATTGTAATTGCTTTTGAATTTATATTGAAATTTTAATCACTCCAAAATAAATGAGGTTGACCATAAATTTTAAATCAAGACGACAAATTAATTGCATTTGTACTTAGCCTTATTAAATATTTTTGAGCCATTACTAAACCAGTATGTAACTTTAACAAAATGAAATATGCTCGCTGCTTACTAAAAATAAATCACTATTAAGTTTAATTCAGCACTTCTTTTGCTTAAACATTACAGGCAACATCTGCTTAATGTACAGGTTACGTTCTTGATAACTCATACGTTAAGTGGACTACAATAAACCATATAAACACATGTTGTAAAAGGAGATGCATTTCCGTACAAGTCCATTAATTTTTTCACAGAAAATTTAGCTCTAATATTGTGCCACTGCCGTGGCATACCGGAAAATCTGGGGGGGGCCCCCACAGCAAATAATATGGAGCCTCCTTATGGATATCTTAAATATTTTCCAAGCTGAGTTACTTATCATTGCCTGTATATTAAAGAACTACCCACTCCCTCACACAAACACTACTGATATTTTGAAAAATATGAATTATTAATCCATTTGGAGAAATGGTTTCAAAATATTATATTATGCATAACAATCCTTATAATGCCATAGAGACAAGAAAAAAAGACCTATTCATTACTCTATGACATTGAGTATGCTTATTAACTTATAGTTATCAGTCGATGCCAGTGGAGCAGTGGTTGAAATACGCATTAATGGTTTCAGTATTGCTGGTTTGATTTCCAGCCGAGGTTGATGATATTTTACGGCTAAAAAATGACAAGTATTTCTTTGAGGAGGAAGTGAAGCCATCAATCCCATGTATATGTTGGTGCTCTTCAAAGAACCCATTTTCACATGGGACACTGGGTAGTGGCAAAACTTCCAGATGTAGGAGCTAAGCCCCTGGCATCTGTGATTAACCCATCTTAGAGAGGAGGGAGGGCTAGGAAAAGCTGATGTTTGCTGATTGAGGGAAGGGGTATGACCAATGCTTACGTAAGATTTTTTATTTAAGAAGTTTTTTTACTTTTTACGTGCAATTTACTTGTCCCGACAGGTCATTCATAGCAAGCTTCCATCTGCTTTTTACCCACATTTCCCCTGACACTAGAATTCTTTTCGCCGTATTTAACAGATTTTTTGGTAAACATAACTTCACCTTGTTTGCTCTGATATGTTTTTCCTCATTGTGCTTTAAAGAGCATTAAAATGCATTGCAACACTATAAGAAAACATCAGAAAGTATTGCCATGCATAAGTATGCATTTTCTAATTTTTATTGAAAAAGGGGAGTACAACAAAATCTTATGGAAGCCAAGGGAAGGTGTCACCCAAATGTTGGCGGTTGGGGTGTCAAAAATAGGTAAACATTTGCTGTCATAATACTTGAATGGTCCCCTAGTAAATATATACAATCTGTAAAATCTTGTGCTATCAGGGCTGGCTTGTGGTGTCGAAAAGGTGTGCTGCACATCAACCAAAATCTACCTATATACGAAAACAAAAACTTACTTCATGATGATATTGGAGGCCTAAACTAGTGACTACCGCACCGACTGGTAATTGAAGTCGTCATCTTTTAGAGCCTGAAATGTATGCAGAACTCACGCTTCACTAACAAGTAAATACACAATATATATACAAAAATAAGCACAATAATCTTCCCTAGCTATATGTAATACTCAGGAGTGTTAAAAAATACATGTACCTAAGAGCAAGAGATGTCTGAAGGCATACAATGGTAGCCTATATCTTGCACTGGTTTTCGTGCCTAGAAATTCTCTTCTCAGCTTTATCAAGCCATATTGTAGAAGTCGCAATTCCCTTTTTCGAGTTCTTAATGCGGGTGTCAGATGCCTTTATCAGTACAGTTTAAATGATTGGGGACCTCCTAAACCTCGGGGCCCTCCACATTGCAGGGCCTATCAGTACGGCCCTGCCACTGCATTTATAAAGTAACAAAAATTAACTTTAAGCATGTAAACATATATGTAAGCATAGAAACAATAAATATGAATAAATAATCATTTACAAATAATTTATTAGAAGAATATTTTCCACTTGCTTAGTATAGTTAACAAGTTGTTACAGGGGAGAAAAAAATTATTGGCACTAGGAAGGGGGTTGTTTTCAGAGGATTTAGCTGGAGACTTTGTAGTTGTCGTTTTGGATATTTCATCACTCATTTTAATAAAAAATTTCACTCAAATTGTTTAAAATATAAAATCATAAGCAAAATCCAAAATGTTAAGATGCTGACCATGCATCGCGCAATAACAGCATGCCAAACAATATAATCTGAGTAAGACATGTATCACCAGACATAATGTATACATACAGTATTATTATATGTATGTAGGACATACATTAAGCAGACTCTTCCTGTACCTTGAATTTGTAGATATCTCTTTTAATGAATTCAATACCACGGAAATAAGTATAGCTCAGCTTTATTAGTCTTACAAACAAGTTTCTATATACAGTTTTAAAATCTCAAATATTTATGAAGAAAATCTTCATCTACAAATCCACTCAAACCAATCTAATGTTTTCTATTAACTTAAGCTGGGGCTGCAGTTTCTTTCATTCCACTTCCAACAGGCCCATGTCGACGCTCCCATATCATTCTATGTTTCTGTTTCATATAAGCTTCTCTAGCACCACCATAACCTCCCAAATCACCATCTGTAAGCAAGAAAATATTTTTTCATGTTATTGTTGCAGTAATGTTGCTTCCATTACATTATAGAGGTATTTACAATGGTCTAAAATTAATACTAGGCAAAGAAATTATCTTTTACTAATATATCAAGTTTTAAAAAATTATTTTTAGTAAAACTAACGATAATCAAGTCGATAAAATTCGAGAATCAACATTTAATGTATCAAATTTCTTACCAGAGTAATCAGAGATTTCGAGCAAAAGAAATAACATTAAATTTACTCACATTTAATGAACCAGTTTTCGGCGGCTTTATCGTACTGTTCAAGAATATCCTTGCACTTAGTTTTCGACTCAGGGCTTTCATACAGGGTACAATCTTCAAACCGCAGTCTCAATATATGTAAAATCTCCGAGTCGACCATTCTGCAAAATGTATGAATATTGCATTATGACGATGAGAATAAATAAAATTCTGAAAAAATAACAAATGGATTCATTGAAACAAACCTATCTCTTTTAAATTGTAAATTTGCTTCCATATGGCATACAACATCATCGGTATAGCATTCGTCGACAGTTGGAACTCGGCGAAATTTCTGATGATACCAATTATATGATGGGCGATTTGGTTCCACAACTTTCTCTGCAAAATATTTATGGATATAATAAAAAATACTTAATTTTTAATTACAATTTGTAACATCAATGACGTACCCCGAAACCAAACAATGGGCGCATCTAAAGTTGCAGATAGTGCATTAACGAATTTCCCAAGGGGATTTCTGTTGTTTGCGTCTTCATTCATATTAATTACGAAATGTAGATAAATTTCTACTACTTATAACCCCGACAGCCGTCAACTTTTTGCTGAAGACTGGATGTTGCATTTCTTAAGTCAGATGTTTACCGTTTACAGCGCCTCCACGCGGTCAAGCTGTAATTATATATATAAAACTCTTACTTCCGCCGTTCAAGGTCTTTGTCGTGCTGTCGTCGAAGGAAAGGAATGGTGAGTCTGTCAAGATGTAGCTCGTGTTATATCTGTTAGGTATCTTTGCATCGGCTTTAGTTTTTTATCATTAATGGAATTAATGGTTACGTGTATTCATTTGTTGTAGGTTTTAGTTTGTATTTGTAATCCGTATGTCGAGATAATTCCATAAAACTTTATTTGAAGCCGATCCAGAGATGCCACGTGTCTGTTGAAGTGATGATTTAGATTTATATCCGATAGGGGTTCCTAATGAGGATATTATTCTAGGGCGGTCTGATTTTACATTTATTTTTGTTAATTTTGCTTTTATTAGCACGGTTTGGCTAACATGACTTTTCTTTTCAGTCGCATCGTAAGTTTAGTGCACCCCGTCATGGGTCGATGGGTTTCTATCCGAAGAAGCGGTCTCAAAGGCATAGAGGGAAGGTAAAGGCATTTCCCAAAGATGATCCTGCAAAACCTGTTCATCTTACTGCTTTCATTGGTTACAAAGCTGGTATGACCCACGTGGTCAGAGAAGCGGATCGTCCTGGTTCAAGTGAGTATTGTTAGAGCATGCATTAATATCGATGCTGAGGTCCGCTCTGCTACCTCGTGGAGCACCTCTAGTGGCTTGGAGTTGCTTGATTTTGTGCAACATGTTCCCGCCACAGCATCGGATAGTAACAGAGCTCCTCATTCGAGTCGAGTAAAGGCACAGCATATTCCATAGCGTTTTTGGAGCCCATTGGGCGATTACCAAGGACACAAACCATGCTGGGCACAAATATTACTTATAAATTAATTTGATTACACTTGTTGAATTAGCATCCATACTGGCAAACTAGGGGATTGTCGAGGGTTTATCTAATGTAGTTTTTTTTTCTTTGTAGAGGTGAACAAGAAAGAAATTGTGGAAGCTGTTACCATTCTCGAGGCTCCACCAATGGTAATTGTTGGTATAGTCGGTTACATAGAGACTCCTCATGGTCTTAGAGGTTTAGTGACTGTTTGGGCTGAACACTTGAGCGAGGAATGTAGGAGAAGATTTTATAAGAACTGGTGAGAAATTTGAACGTGGAACGGATTTTCTTGATAATGTGTCAAAACATGGATATTAATAGCTGGTAACTCTCCTCTCAGCAATTGCTCGAAGAGAGTTGGCGATCTTGACTTAGGGCAATTTCGTTCCCAGTCAAGGTTTTGCGAGGGTTGAGTCTCCGCTCTTGTGATGAGGCCGCCCTCAATTTTTTACTTTATACCCATATAGGTACAAGTCAAAGAAGAAGGCCTTCACCAAGGCTTCTAAGAAGTGGCAAGATGAGCTTGGTCGTAAACAGATCGATAGAGACTTAGCAAAGATGAAGAGATACTGCAAAGTCATCCGAGTAATTGCTCACACTCAGGTGCGTAAGTTTTGAAAATTGTCGATTAATGATAATTGTGGGTTACGTTTTGTGCATTAAGTTGATTGTATTATCGGCCCTGATACCCTAATGCGCATCCTCCTGTGCATTAGTTTTGGCGGTGGAGTTGTTTTTATTGCAACATCCGTGCCACGGTATCGGAAATCAACTATGCCATACTCTCGAGTTTGGCGTAAGCGCGGCATATTCCATAATCTTCTGTAGTCCATTGGACCATTACCAGAAAGATAAACCATGCTGGGTACAAATCCTTGATATGAATTAATAATGGCGTGTAATTTCGAGGCTCTAATGAACATTATTATTTTTATTATTATTACAGATGAAACTGCTGAAAAAACGCCAAAAGAAAGCTCATATTATGGAGATCCAAGTTAATGGCGGTACAATTGAGCAAAAAGTTGACTGGGCTCGCGAGCATCTGGAACAACCAGTCCCTATCTCTCAGGTCTTTGCTCAGGACGAGATGATTGACGTTATTGGCGTTACCAAGGGAAAGGGGTACAAGGGTAAGATAATTTGCTTTATGGTATTTTAAAGGCATTGCATGATGATTAGCATAGCGCACTGAATTGATGTTGAAATTTAATGCTGCCTTCCTACTGACAGATGAAAAATACTACCTTAGCATTCTGTTACCATTTACATTCTAATGTAGTGACTATTTTATATAGGTGTAACGTCAAGGTGGCATACTAAGAAGCTTCCACGAAAGACCCACAAAGGTCTTCGTAAGGTGGCTTGTATTGGTGCATGGCATCCATCTCGCGTGCAATTTACAGTTGCTCGTGCAGGTCAGAAAGGTTACCACCACAGAACTGAGATGAACAAAAAGATATATCGTCTTGGACAAGGAATTCATACTAAAGACGGAAAGGTATTTCTCATTTATAATTTACGTGATGTGCTTTGGTTTTTTCTTTTCTATAACTTGGAATCTTATTCTTAGGTGGTGAAGAACAATGCATCGACTGAGTATGATTTGACCGAGAAAACTATCACACCAATGGGAGGATTCCCTCATTATGGTGAGGTTAACAATGACTTTGTTATGCTTAAAGGGTGCTGTATGGGTCCCAAGAAGAGAGTTATTACTCTAAGAAAGGTGAGAGCATGCATCAACAACAACGAGAAATTATTAGTATGATGATATTGTATAGAGCCAAGACATTTGAAATATGATCAATTCCATGAAATTGAATGATAGGACTGATGAGTTGTAACAATGGGGCAGTGTATTATTTGGTAGCATTGTGTTAATGCAGTATTTCTTTACTTCAGTCGTTGCTGACCCATACAAAGCGGTCTGCTCTGGAAAAGATCAACCTCAAGTTCATCGATACATCTTCGAAGTTCGGCCATGGACGATTCCAGACAGCTGCGGACAAAGCCAATTTTATGGGTCCACTGAAAAAGGATCGCATCAAAGAAACTGCTGCTGCAGCTGCGGCAACAGCAGCCCAATAATTATAATGTATATTAAAAAAATAAAATGGCCCTTGATGAAAAGTGATTTTTTTTTATTTACACCCTATCGTAGGCATGTCAGACTTTTGGGCCGCATGAGGCCCTTTCTGAAACTGCGGCCCGGTAGCTAATCTTTGTCTAATGCTTGTTTTTAGTGAAAAGACTTAGTTAAATTATTACAAAAACGCATTTTCTAAATTGTTTTCAATTGGGAAACACGTTCAATCTACAAGCTAGTCTAGTTACAGCTTGGCCCTTGCTAAACAATTGAAACCCTTTTAATAATCTAAATGCATTGTGAGATTGTTTACGAGATCAAAGTTGATTACTCCGTCCTAAGATGACGCGATAACGTACTTGAAATTTTCATAGAATAGGTGCCATCTTGAATGATTTCGTAATTCTTTTGTTATCGACGTTGGTTAATAGCGATTTGACCGTTACGGTCGCCATTTTAAATTGAGATAACGTCATCTTCTTGGCAGCTTAGTGATGTCCTTAGTTGAATATTTTTGATCTGGTTGCTGGTGACGGTTGGAGTTAATTGTAAAGCTGTTTGGGGTGGTCTAGTTCTTTGTCACTGGAACGGAGTGAATGTGTCGGGGAACAATTTTTACGAAGAAAGTGTTTAGCTGTGTTGATTCTTAAATTATTGTATTCGATTGCATTTTTTTTACTTGTTAGTCGTAGGCGATTGTAATGACGTAAGTTAGTATGAAATTTTTTGGTTGTTAGTTTCGAAAGACAGTGACATAAATTTGATAGAAAGATGGATCAAGTTCCCCAGTTTTCCAGTAAGGACGAAGAAATTCAATACTGGAAATGTCTTGCTGCACAATACCAAAAGGGGTACGTTATTTTCAATTAATATTTATAGCTTAAGTGCTAGTGGCAAAAATTAAGCGTTATATTTAAGGTGCACGCAATTAATTAATATTTACTGCGTTGTATGAATACGGGTGACCTACTTATCTTAATCATTTAGTTTTCTCTATTCCCTTTTCAAAATGTACCAAATAGAATACATTTTTATTTGCTATCGTTGCTCAAACAATTTCTTTACACAATATGTCTGCTTCGGTAGATTTGAAACGTTATGTTCTTAATATGTCATCATTCAGTTTCAATGTTGTAATAAAGTATTAAACAGGAAGTATAAATCTGTGGCATTAAATAAAATAACAGCTTATGGTAATGTCAATTTCGTTATCCTGAGTATTTCAGTGGTACTGTTTAGGAAGTATAAGTAGCAGATTGCAATAAGCGTTTTTAACGTTTTACTTGAAATATATTTAGAATGCAAGAAGCAAGAGAAGAGCTTGATGAGTTTCAAGAAAATTCTCGTGAGTTGGAGCAGGAGTTGGAAGCTCAGTTGGAGCAGGTGGACAAACGTAATAGGGATTTATGTTCAATCAACAATCGCCTTCAGCTAGACTTGGAGGCTACTAGAGACAAACTTGAACAAGTGCAAAAGGAAACAGAATCGCAACTATCAGATATTCAGGCACAACTTGCTGGTTACAGAAGCCGAGAAGAAGAATGGCATAAGTATATTCGTGAGTTGGAACAAGCCAATGACGACTTAGAAAGAGCTAAAAGGTAAGAAGTTGCTTTGGTATTTATAGTTTTAATTGTGTTTGAATGTATTTATTTATACATTTTACTTTTAGGGCTATGCTCGTTTCTGTCGAAGATTTTGAATCGAGACTAAATTTAGCGATCGAACGAAATGCATTCCTGGAATCGGAGTTAGATGAAAAGGAGAGCTTAAGGGCGATGGTGCAGAGGTTGAAAGATGAGGCAAGGGGTATGTATTGCATTTCTTTATTTACATTTTGCTCATTTTGTCATCCATTATTCATCAGGTATGAATTTGTGCATAGACCGTAATTCCTTTTTGATCTTCAGCAAGTGCTAATAACAAAATATATGTGTAGTTTGATATTGAGAGGAACATGTTTTTCTGAGTCTTTTGTTGAGGAAGTATTGACACTGAATAGTAGCCTAAAATGTTACATACATTGTTGTGTATTTTTTGTTTGATACATTTTTTATGATAGAACACTTTGAATCATTTTTCTAAGATGAGCTTTTTGTTTATATTATGTTCTTCGATGTAAAGACATGAAGCAAGAACTTAAAGTGCGTGATAGAGATCTCCCTGAAGAAAAGTGTTTGGAGCGAGGACGAAACGCTGTTGATTCCAACAAATTTACTGTTGAGATGGAAACTCAGACAGCTATTGGCTCACCTCTTAAAAGTAAGCTTACCAATTTTTACTGATATTGAGTTATATTAGTTTTAATTCGTATATTAGAATGATATTAGAGTAACTGGTGCTTGTTAGTGTCATTTTTTCAGATGAAAATAAGCCCAGCAAAATTTAGTTTCAAATATTGTAATAAATAGATTTATATTTCACTTTTCATTGGTAAATGAGAATGGTTGTCAGTCTGTTCTATATAACTCGATTTTTCGTATGGTAACCATTTCCTCAAATGTAACTTCAAGGTCCTGATTCACTCTTAGTTTTCTCTCTTTCACATTATATGATGCATATTTCAATGTATTTCTTATCTATTTTGCTCTTAACTTTTCAGTATTTTCATAATATTATGTAATTTTTGGGGAAATAACCTCAGGGAAAACATCATTTCTGACTCTTGGTAAACCTTAGCTGGCATTTGTAAATGGTATTTTCTTAATTTTAATGTTTATGATTTAGTGACTAACTTATATGCTTGCTTTCAGAGTTAACTAATATGGATATGAAAAGAAACTTGTTCTGTTATTAAATTATTTTTTGTCCATTCAGTGTTATTCAGTTGACCTTTTCTGACACAGCAATTTAATTTCATTGACCTCAACAAATTAATTAAGCAGAGAGTAATTATGGGTAAATGATAATCTATCATTTACATAACAAAGGTGAAATACTCCTTTAGCCAAAACAACTAGAGGGCTACAAAACCCAATGCATTTCGCCCACAAGGTGAGCATCGTCAGGGGTAAAACCTGCAGTGCAGTGCAGTTGGCTCCCAGTCACTGTTGAAACAGGTTTTACCCCTGACGATGCTCACCTTGTGGGCGAAATGCATTGGGTTTTGTAGCCCTCTAGTTGTTTTGGCTAAAGGAGTATTTCACCTTTGTTAGTTTTGGCCAAAGTTATTGAGCTACTATCTATTATTATATGTTCAATTTTTTATGTAGTATGTACTAAACTAGATATTTAAATTATGCAAATCAGCCATTTGTTCTATTCCTTGTCAGTTCACAGTGAGAGTTTGCCATTATGATCTGTAAGTCATAATAGCATAAATTTAATCATGTGGGTTTTATTGGATAAATCTGTATAATGCATGAGTGGTTTTTTGTATGTGATGACGGTTTGATCAAGTCAAGGTCCAGAACCCAAGTAATGATGTTACTCATGATAACTGTAAAGAAATACTGTGGGAGGTTTAATTGCAGGGCTGTTGCGCGAGGTGATTTTGAGAGGCAACTGCCTAAGGCAGCACTTCTAGGAGTGGCGTTGTAGTGTTGCCACCTATCTGTCTCTCCATATCACAAACTTAGAGTGCTATTTTGTCTTTTTGCTCAGGTGGTAGTTTTCCACACAACATCCCTTGTTAAGTGAACTGAATGCATGATATGGATCAAAGAAATTCTTACCCCCAGTATAACATACGTTTTCATAACGGATTTATAACTATCTTATGGCTTTAACAACAGGGTCACTGAATCAGCCATAATTTAATGGGCTTGTGTGAGCCTGACCAAGCCTGCTGCAGCACTTTCCTTATAAGCAAGTAAATATGGAACGTGGAAATTCACTGTCACTTTGTCCATTATTTTATGAATAAGAAATGCTGAAGGACTATATATTTTAATAAAAGATCTTATGCATTGGGTTGCTGCATGTATGGAGATTTAATGTTACTTAACATTTCCATGTTTCAGTATTTGGTGGAAAAATTTTGATTGAAATATACCCGCATAGTAGCAGAAGTACTTGTGTGCTAAATTGATTTGATTTGTTTTAAATTTATTTATCTATAACTGGAATAGAGAAATATGGCTAAATATATTGTTTTTATTTTTTATTATTTTCATTTTATGCTTTATTGTGTCCTATAATTGTTAAACTAGTGGCAGGCTGGATGTGGGCCATATTTTGGACTCTGCTGGTATAAAATATTGCTATTTATTTCCCTTCTTTTAAATTCAGAATTTTTCAGTGTTATATGTAAACTAGCATAATTGCCTGTCAAATATAACGGGATTATCATAAAAGTATTCCAAATATATATGATTTCGATATGAAAAATCAGTAAGATATATGCTATGATCTAGTTTGGCTTTCATACACAATGAAATCAGTGTTTTTGAAAGTTATCTTTGTTTTAATTATACTGTTTAAGTAATTATTAGTAGAGAGGCCAAATGATTATCCAAATATATGCTGAAAATAAGAGGAAAATCGAAATAATAAGATATAATCCATAAAGAAGTAGCTGAAATTTATTTGAAATATTTGAGCAAATTATAAGTTATTTAAAACGTATAGCAACTAACTTAATAAATGAATTATTTTACTCTTACCGTAAATATCCGCGTATAATGCGCTTTTTCGAAATATTCGAGTTAAAAATTAGGATGCGTGTTAAACGAGAGTACATAATCTTCCTATTTTCATTTGACCTCATATTTCCACAATTTCTGCACAGTAATTACTGACCGGGTATCCTCATATTTTTATTGTTGATTTTTACGAAAAGTAAGATAGATAATAGTAAAAATTTATTAACTAATTCTATAAACATACATTAATTAGATATGAAAAGAATGAATTCGGTATTTATTCATTTTAAAAGCCAAGAAATTCTTCGTCCCTGGACCATTTTTCTTCGATGTTGTTATCGGAATCATCATCTTACGCATGACGTCACCCTACACCGGCGCCCGATCTGGTGGTGAGGTACTGGTACTACTTACAATTAGAAACAATGGCAGCTGATGCCTCTGAGTATGCTGGGAGTCGATGCTTCTTGTAGAACTAAATAAAGTTATCGTTCCCTACCTTTCTCTCAGCATTCATACTTGATTTATTCTTGATTCTTCGAGTCTGTACTTAATTATGGTTATTTGCTATCATGTTTACGTGCTCCCGAGTGTTCTAATAAGGGTAAAACTGAAGGTTGGGCGAACCCGTCCACCTCAGGCGTGACAAAAACGTAAAAAACTTCGACATAGGATTATCGTCATTCCTTCATTTTATTAGCGCAAACAATGTCGTATGCCATATTATGAAATTAATGTAATTCGATTTATTGTGTATGTCCTAATATCATCTTGTAAGTAAACATAAAGTATGTAATGATTGAGTTAGCTGACGTTCTTTTGGAACGCTATTCGAAAATTTCATTTCGCACTTTCATTATGTTACCAATACATAATACCAATAATTCGATCATTGCTTTAGAACACGTTACACCATCTACTTTATTCTGGAATGGTAATGCTAAAAAAAATCTGTGCGCACTATATGCGGGTATATAGAAAAATCATAGATTACGAGGCTGAAAACCCCCCTGCGCGTTATACGAGGGTGCGCATTATAGGCGGGTATTTACGGTAGTTCCAAATAGCTTATCCCAATCTTTTTCTTGAATATTATCATCATATGAATCATTGAGATGTTCTTCATCAGTAGCAACCATTTGACATATAATCCCACCAAATATCGTCTTGTGTCCCATCTGGTTGATTGGATGTACCACATTTCTTAAACAATTGAACCACAGTTTCTAAGCCCTACAAAAATAAGTGTACTAAACTATACAAGCAAAGATTATAGAAATAAATTCAACCAATGGAAAATATTTATTTTTCATATTTGGCGATGTTTCATAGATTACGAGGCTGAAAACCCCCCTGCACTTTATACGAGGGTGTGCATTATATGCGGGTATTTACGGTATTAACTTGTAAAAACAGGATAAAATGTGAACTAACTGTCAATTTACCATCAAAGGAAAAATGTGTAGTAACTTACTTACTATTAACTAAATACATGAACTGCAATGAGTTTAACTATATTTTAAGATCGCATTTTTTTAACTATTTTAGTTTTGAAATTTTTCCAGAAAAATCACTTGTTAAAGAAATTTAAATGAAAGTCATAAAATGTTATTTTTTCACTCTTATTTGAAATTCAGTTCGAAATATTTACTGTATTATCAGTTAATCAATTATAAGTTATTGTTATTTTTGTACTGCAGCTCCTTTTAATCCTATACAAATGCTACGTCCTCTTTCTTAATTTCTGCTCATTCCCATTCTTTTTTCCTCCCTCCCTCTTATTACTTAATAGATTCAGTAAATAAGTTATACTCATGTATAAAAGTCTAACCCGTGTTAAAGCATTAAATTGGTGCATTTATTATGAGGCCAAGAATAGAATTCAACAATTGGGACAAGTGGTCCAATATAAACAAAATGCGTGAAAACATGAAAAATCGTATTAAAATGTAATTTTTGGAGATTTACAAATGAGATTTAAATTCTTCTCTTCGAACTAAGTTAATTACATCATCCTTGAAATATTTTTAAATGTAAATGAAAAAGGTCGGCATGTTAAGGAATGGCTTATTTTGTGATTCATATATGTGATGCAAATTTATAACTCTGGTTAATAATAGGATGCACTGCAAAAAAAACTATGAAACTAACTTTAAAAATAGTTAATTACCAAAGATTGCAATAGGAAGTTAGGTAACTGAAAACAAATTAATGAAAAACCATTTTAATTTAAATAGTTCGAGCGTCTTCTCTCTCTCGTACTAAAGCATTCAAAACACACTTTCCTTATGCATATAGTATAAGGATGACAATACAATCTCAAGTTTTAACATTGACATGGTAGACAAGATAACATATTTAAAAAGCTTAAAAATTTTCCAATAAATGTGATTTAAACATATAACTTGAGCGATTTTGAACAAAAGGCAAAATTCGACGATAAGAATCTATGTTTATTTTTCTCTAAAATGGTCCAAAGATTGTAGGTCAATTACTTTTAATTTAATTTTGCAAAAGAAAAATGCCTGAAAGTGATAAAAGGGTATTTTTAAGTGCTCTCTTATGGGTATTTCTATAGAGCGTTCCGGAGGACCAACGTACAGAATAAGGATATTATGTATATAATTATGAAAATCATTTAATGTTGATATAGGGTAGTATATTGACTTTATAATAACATATCACATGATTGCCTGAAAGAGTTTAAAAATTTGAAATAATTGCACCTTCTTTTTAAACTTAGTGAATAATTGGTTCTGGAAAACTGATGCAAATTTGCGAAGTGCAAGCCCTGTTTCCTCATAAGACGCAATGTAATAATGGAAGTATGGTTCTCAGTCGGTCGACCAAAAAATTCACTTTTTTATCATAAATAATGCAGTTTAACAGAAAATAAAACGTAACAGCAAATGAAAACCTAGCACCATAAAGTAAAAAAAAATTCTTTTAATTATCTTCAAAACGCGTAATAGGAAATGAAAACCTAAAGTGATTAAACTTCTTTCGGTACTAGTGCAGTTTACTTCCAGCACATTTTCGCATGCGGTTTTCGATCTTTTGTTCATTCCAAGGAAATGCTTTAATTTAAATTGATGAATTACTGAAATGTTGAGTACGTGATGCATGGATGTTTTCTTGGGTTCTGCAACAAGCATATCCAAGCCACAAAAACGAGCATTAAAAAGTGGTAATATTTATTTTATTAATTACTTGCAAAATACGTAACAGTTAATCAAAACCTAGCATAACAAAGTGGTAACATTTCTTGTAGTAGTTGCACTCAAAATACGCTGCAGAAAATCTTATGTTATGAGATGATAGCAATTGTTAGATATACATTAAAAATTCATAATAAAAATTAAAATCTAACAAAAATTAACATTCCTTAAATTAAGTTCAAAATATGTATAAAGATAATAGCAAATGAAAACCTTACATTCCAAAATGATGGCATTTCTTTAAATTTTAACCTATTCGCGAACAGTTGCGGTATGGATAAATGACCAAAAACCCACATTCATATAATTGATAAGTTTATTCCTGGAAATATTTTATTATTATTCATATATATACTAGTGGAAGGTGCTTGCATACTGCAAGCATTTAATCGCACCTTGTAAAATACATTAATTTTCAGAGAGATATTTCATCATGGGGAATATTTCCTTAATTCTAAAGATTTCTCCTCTGGACGGGTTTTTGTTTTTTAGTTATGGAACAATAATGGAGTAAAACAATCACTAATTTTTGCAATTTTCGAAATATTATACTTTTCCCACATTGAGTTAATAATGCCACACATTTCTGCCAAATTTTAAAATTATAGTACAATTAAAAGTGAAATAACATTTATCTAATTGTTTAAATTTAAATAATTTATAACGGCCAAAATAACAATTTTATGGATAAATTGAAACGTTTATTCATTTACATAGATTAACCTCTAAATAATTTTAAAATGTCAGCTCCCTAACTTGCGGCGTAGTATCTAAACATTTACCTATTTGTTTAAACTTGAAGAATTTTTAACTGCCAAACAAATTAAAATATCAAAATTTGTTTAATCCCTATTTCGTTTTTTTACAAATGCTACCTCTGAAAAAAATTTCAGCTCCGTAGCACATGCGGAAATACATAAACCTTGAGAATTTGTTTAAACAATTGCGAATTTTTAGCGTCCGCATTGTTGCACTTTTTCAAGATTTTCGTTTTTTCTAGTCTGTTTTGCACAAAATCCTACCTAAGAAAAAAATTTTGAATCTCTAGCTCATCTCCTCCTCCTCTGTAAGAACTGTCTATATATAATGATATATATATGTATAATTCCTCATATAAGCTCTTTTTCCCCTTAAAAAAGTAGTAGCCATCATGCTTCATCTGCTCTCTTGAAAATGGACGGCAGCTGCCATCATGTCCGTTGCGAGTGCATTAGCCATGATGGCTGCAGCAGTCTTGTCCACGAATGGGTTAAACTAAAGTTTCTTCATCGAAAATAGCAGAGTTAGCGGTGAAGTTCAAACTGACTGCAAAATAAGTTGAGAGTTATCACATTTGTTCACTTCAAAAACTGCTATGTCCTTTTCTAGGGCACCAAAGTTTAAACTGAACTTTGAAACAAAAAGTAGAGAGGGTTAACGCTTGTTGGCATCACAAACTCATGATGTGAAACGCAAATAATTGGCGTGAAACATAAGTAATGGTCATAAAAAATTTAGCCGGCCTTGGTAGAGGGGTGGTAGCATGTCTAGCTCCCAATGCCAGGGACGCGGGTTTGAATCCTGCCGAGGGCATGGTCGTGTGTGCTTGTTGTATATATATTTTAACACGTAATTTGGAGAAATGTTTGTGTTAAATAAATGATTATGATTAACACAACCAGGGGAAAAATAAAAATTGAAGAAAATACATTTGTTCTTACTTTTATGAAACTTTTTATTTTATCAGTTATTATAACTTCAATAGCGATCCAAGATCATAAACAACAACACCAACAATGCAAATAGTAACAATAATTTCACAATAAAACATATAAACTGCTTGCAAAAGAAAAACGCTGAGATTATACACAATGCTCTGTCTAAGAAAAACGACCAAACTCGAAGAATAACCATAGGATACTAGTTTTTTTAGGCGAAAATGGTTGTAAGCATGTGCCACTCCAGCTACTGAAGGGTAATATTCATGAAACCTAAAAGTAAAGGAACCCTGTTATAAAACAGGGCTGGGGTGTCTACAGCACCCAGCGTGACCACTCCCGTGTTAAAGACAAATACTGTTTTTATTCTTTTCAGACACACAGAACAATGGATCCTCTCCGGTTGCTCCTCTCACGCCATCTGCAAGAATATCAACTTTAAATATTGTTGGTGATCTAATTCGTAAAGCAGGAGTAAGTGATATCTCTTAAAATGTTTTAATTTCTACTATTAGAGATATTTGAGTTTGTCTCTCATTAATTAGAATTATGAATCCACCCATTAGATTTTGTTAAAATATTTATTTTTTATGAGACTTCTCTTGGCATTTGATGAGGATCATGCCATATTCATTCCTTTATATCTTGGTCCAAGTGAATTTTTAAGTATACCTTTGCATGTAGTATGGATTCCTCTTGCTATCACACCAATTATTTGTAAGTATATCTTGGAACAAATGGCATATCTTGTATGTTTATCATAGGTTCACCAAATTTTTGTTACATCTAGCACTCTGTCTAATATAAAGGGAAGTTTTAAAAGTATACTATGAATGGCTTTCTATGAAGTACAGTATAAGTTTTAACAACATTTTCCTTGTAATTTTGCATCTGTATCCTCCATGTTTATGGCTGAGGTTGCCATGGCATTATATTTAAATTATGTTTAAGATGCTGAATAGCATGCTTAAGAATTAAGAAAAGGTAGGCAAAGGAATAAAATAAATAAGCTATAAGGAGAAAGAGCTAAGGTTTGTTACTGCAAATAAGAAACACAGAATGTGTCCAAGGAAAAACTTATCAGATAAAGATGAAATCTTCAACCGTCAAAGACAAAAATAATACAGCTGGGTATATCTATTTATAGGATCTAATGGTAGCATATTGCTCTTACAAAAAACTAAAATAGTATCATTGCAAGATGTTGCGAGCATTTTCATTTTGTAAGGATATAAATTAAAGATAGAATGCCCTTATTGCTTCATAGAGATAGAAAATGAAGGGGAGGAGGATGATCTTGAAGGGTAGAGAGATAAAGAAGAGCGGGAAAGAATGGGATGGAGAAGGCAGGAAAAGAAAGAAGTTAGGAGTGATGTACGTAGTAGGCTCGCTATTGGAGCCACAGCCACCTTGTATCTTCTAATATTCTACCCAGTCAGTCCCTTGTGTGGCTTTGCTGTTGAATCTTGGCCTCAATGTTTGAAAAAAAATTTCTGCAGACTGATGTATTATTCTGAAGCCTATCCAAATTAAGTGCTTGCATACTTTTACATATAGTGCTATTAAATTAGTTTTATATATACATGTGTTATGTCATTTTAACATTTTCGGGATCACCTCGAAAACACATGACAATCCCATCTGCCTGCTTTGAAATTTTCTGTTATATGGCAGATATATACATGAGTAATATGTAAGATATCATTGTTATGTATTACAAGTGAAATTAGTATGAAATTTCAAAAAATAAAATTGGATGCATGTGCTGAGTCAGCAGGCTGTGGCGACTGCTTCCACGATCCATGATATCATCAAGTTCCTTTTAATCAACTAAACTAAAGGCATTTATTTGCTTACGTCACTTATACTTATTTTGGGTCAGAGATGGATAAATAAATTACAAAAAATACGATTGAGTAATATTTTTATTTAATATTGTAAATACTATTCGAGAAATTATGGGATTACGCTAGTAAGTATCGTATTATTTTACGTATTTAAATACCGGTCAAAACAATATTTTTAAAAATGTTTATATTATGAGATCCAAGAACCTCAACTCCCTATTTCTTATTAACATAGTGCTTCGTATTACACGATTTCATGGAGCTTAAAATGAAGTACTGAAGAGAAAAAAATCACTCAAAAAAAAAACTGACCAATGCTACTGCAGTGAAGGTTGAGCTAAAACTGAGGCCCACTGCTCTTACCAGCTCATTCCCAGCCTGCAAGGGTGGGGATGCTGTTAGATGTTGTTGGACCTTGAACGCATATGCTATGTCGGTGGGTAGGCGTGCACACTTGCTCGGACACAGTGTATGTGTCGGCGGTCCCGAAAATGTTAATGCATTCCACCAGTGTACCAATCTTGCTAATCTAAGACATTTGCTTAGATGTTCTTGTAGCTGTTATCCAAGATGCATGGCTTGATATCTTTAAGAGGCACATTTGATTTTGCTTCATTTTTTATTCTTATTACAGTCCAATTAAAATCAACCTTTATATTTTCACAATACAAGCTTTATTCAATTTACTCTATTGTGTTAGCAAAGATACATGTGCTACCATTATTTTATGATCAAAGTTGACAATCTAGAACTACATAAATATTGCATCAAGTTTACAAACAGTTATATTGCTCAAGTATTTTGGGTGTAAAGTTTTTGCGTTTTCTCATGGTTTTACCTAATATTTTATATACTTAGCCCTCTCATTTTGATGGAATGATGTGTTCTTAAGATCATATACCAACAGGTATAAGGTTGGGAATATTTTTGAAATTAGGAAAAATTCTGCTATGACCAGAAATTGAACCTGGGTCTTCCACTTGCCGGGCAGATATTCTACCTCAACTGTCATAACATTAATTTTCCCGTTTCTGATTGCTGGTGTTTTTCTTAGTTGAGTATGGGCTAGCCCAACGAGTATCAACCAGCCCCAACATTAGAGCTGGTTGATACTAGCTATGATATTTCAGTGGTAGAATATCCACCCAGCAAGTAGAAGACCCTGGTTTGATTTTTCTCCTTTCAAAAATATTCCCTTATTTTGTTAAATATCCAACATCCCCAGATTTACTCCTTTGAAATAAATGTATAAACATAGCATGAGGAGGCTTGATAAAGTAAAAAGTTCAGCATCCTGAGGGAAGATGAAGATAGTACTAAAAGTTTATAGGCTTTTTTGTGCAACTTATAACAGAAGTTTAAATGCCATACAAACCACTGTTTCAAAGAGCATGAACTGTGCTGACTCCAGTTATTCGTAGAATCTCATTTGTGGCTCTTTTAATATTCTGTTTTAGAAACAATTGAAGTGAGCATTCTTTGCTAATTTTAACTTACAAGGTGAGACTACATACCTTGGGTCGTCGATTTTGACGATACTTTTTTGGGTGGTAGAATACTTAAAATAAGAAGACCTGTGTATCGGCTTTTGATTGAATGGGCCTTAGTTTCGGCAGAATCCTTTTTTTTTCGCAGGATTAACTGTGGCTGGATAAAATGCAATAATAGGCCGACAATGTCGAGCAGGTGGTTTGGCTGGGTACTGGGTTTTCAATATTTTGTCCCACGTCATACCAAGTTTTTTCCATTTTAATCCACTTGATTATTTTTAATTTATTGTATTATTATTTATTTATTGACTTTATTGTATTATTATTTATTTACTTCATTAAAATCGATGCACAAGAGCGTATTGGTTGATATTTTGATGTGAATTGTAAATCGAACACTACAGGAACGAAGATCGCAGCTGTTGAAATGCAAAAAACGAGTATCACAGTGGAGTAAAGATAATGCAAAAGGAGGAACGTGCTTGGATAAATATAACAAGATTAAAAGCTGTGCATGCAATAGATTTTACAAAGCAAGGAAAAGGAAGGACCAATTTATATCCAGTGGGCGTCAGCTGCAGCCTAGCAACATACATCGCTGGGGTTCACGTTCACTGCATCTCAAGCATGGCTAATAAAATTCAAGAAATTCGAATTCGACAGCGAAAAGTGGCAAAATGCTGTCCATATATATAGCAGAGACGGGAACAAATCACACATTCATACACGCAAAGTATGCGATCACCGTCTCAGGAAATTTGCTACCCAAAGTGTTTCTTTGTATGCAAGATCCTGGAGATACGGTTCGAGTGAGCAGAACCGTGAGGCAGTTGGAGTTCCTAAATGCTGTAGTTACTAAATGCTGTAGTTACGTGCTCCAAATCTGGTAAAATGATGATAGAATTGATTCAATTTTTTTAAACAGTTTTGAAGCTTTATGAATGCTTTGCTTGTTTTTATGACAATTATCATCCAAAAACGTGTACACACTTCCCTTTCAAGTGACGAATAGCACGATTCTAACAGTTATGTTCTTTCGGAGGTCAATTCACATCGAATTAGCTCTTGTGCATCGATGTTAATGAAGTAAATAAATAATATTATAATAAATTAAAAATAATAAAGTGAATTAAAACGAAAAAAAAACTTGGTATGACGTGGGATTTGAACCCAGGACAAAATATTTGAAACTCTGTATGGTAACCACCCAGCCAACCCACCTGCTCGACATTGTTGGCCTTTTATTGCATTCTATCCAGCCACAGTTAATCCTGCGAAAAGAAAAAAGATTCTGCCGAAACTAAAGCCCATTCAATCTAGAGCCGATACACAGGTCTTCTTATTTTAAGTATTCTACCACCCAAAAAAGTTTCGTCGAAATCGACGACCCAAGGTATATAGTCTCCCCTTGTTAGTCATTCTGCAAGAATTGTCTTTGTGGCGAAGATAAACTTGCAAATTTTTCTGCTAAAAGTTGCATCTTATTCTTGTATTTGTTCCTTTTGATTTATGATTTTTAAATTGTTTCAGGATATGACTTTTAATATCTTGTCAATTAAATAGAAATGGCCTTGTGCATGGTAAGAGTAGTTTTGAATTGTTTACTTCTAACTTAAGGTATGATTTTTTGTTAGCTATTGAAGCTATGAAAATTATTTTAAAACATAAATTTTTACCATTTAATATCACATTTATCATTTTAGAACTAGGAAAAATGTTGAACCTCAACAGTTCTTAATAAATTATTAAGACAATATTGCCCTAACTGCAGTGCGAATTAAACCAAAAGTTGCTGTGATACTATTCTATAGACTAGGGGTAACCAAACTTTTTACTCAAAGGTCATTTGGGGCTTAACCCTCTGAGTGCCACGCCTATTTTGGTGAATATGTCCAAAAGTGCCATGGCTATTTCAGCAATTTTGCATCAATCTCTAAGAAAAATCACATGCACACCATTTTTTCATATTCTTGCCCGATTCTTTCAATAATTGCATAGATGATTACAAATATTAATTATATTAAGGGAATGTTACAGTTCATCTTGTGATTTTTTTGTTTTTAACTTTTTTAATAAAAAGATGAAAAGTCAATTTTATATTGAATAAAGTATAGTATTTTATTATTTTCGCTAGTATATTTAACTTATTTTTATAAAGGCAAGACATGCAGGTAAAACATTGCAAAAACTCGCAAAAATTATTAAAAAATGAAATTACAGAAAAATATTATTTTGCATAACTGCAATTTCAGCACTTTTTCATGTCTCTATGAAAAATCACATACACGCTATTTATTCATATTTTTACGTGTTTCTTTCAGTAATTGCACAGATGATTACAAATATTAATTATATTAATACAATAAATGATTAAACAATATACAGAATACTAAGTATTCTACGGAATTTTGGATGGTAAATTACAAATGTTTCAAGATTGATATAAAGTTACGATAAATTTTTTTTGCGAAATAGTTTACGAAAAAAAATTTTATGCAGTACCTGAGATAACAGTAGATGAATCCTCTTGCTTTTTGTGTCCAAAAACTGCAGATAAGTCGGCAATAATGATCTAACACTACTGCGAGTGTTCTAAAACACCAGGCAAGCTACTGACGAAAAAATAGCCGAAGACCTTGCAGTCGAAATAAAATTGAAAGACAATCTTTCCATATGAGACTTAATAGAATGTTGCGGGGAAAACTTATCAGATGTCAATTCAGTGGTTACCAGAGTTATCTCGAGTTATCAGCGTAAACAAGCGCGGCCGACAAATCGGCCGGTTGCATTTTTCGCACATGCAGTGAGGGCCAATAGATTGGCCGGCTGGCACTAAAAGGGTTAATATATCATTGTGTGGGCCACATACGACCAAATGGTTGATTAGGCTGTATATAAATTTCAAAAACGTATTAATGAGTTGACTACGGCAAAGATATTATTCAGAAAAGAATCGACACCAATACTGTAACTTAAAATTAATTTTATATTACAGCATTGGAGTGGATTTTTCTGAATATTCAAAAACCTAATTATGAGAATTTTTTATTGTTTAATGTGTCGTACATGTTGATTAAAAGTGTATTTTTATCTTTGTACTCAAAATATCATTCATATTTCATTAATGATATGTAATGACACCACCTGCTTACAAATATATGATTATGCATGTCTTAAAGTAATCGATGAGGTAATTCAGGCCAGATTAAATCACTATGGGTCATAGTTTGGAGACCCCTAGTATGTGTAATTATAGAAGAGAAGTAATCTACAGAGCATGCTTTCCAAATTTTGTATCTACTGGTATAAATGTAGTGTGTACAGTGGTTATCATTTTCATTTGAAGCAATTATTTGGGATGTATTTTTTGCCAACTGCATGATTTCTTTTTGAGGGTCCTGTGTTTCTGGCTGTAATAAGAGCTTATTTTCTAGTATAGTATGTTTTGAATGAATAAGCTTGCCTTCTTCTATATTTCTTCTGTCTTTCTGTAAATTTCAATTTGTTTTATGTATGGAAGGCTAACTCTTTGAGCCATCTGTAGTGTAGAAACCATATGTAGTAGAATCAAATGTTTGCTCATTAAGCTCTTTTTTCCTACTCAGAACTTTCTTCTTGTTTAATTTAGGGCTATGGACTTGGACCCATAGCCCATTTTTATTTTATAAATTATTATTTTATGTTTTGTCTGTCAGAAGTCCCAAGGCTCTTGTTAACCAATGGGCTATTTCATTTTTTTAAAGTTAAATATACTTTTTTGTTTCTTGAATCGACAGTTGCAGAAATTCTTGTGTCCAGCTTGTAGAAAATTGAGGTGTGTGTGTGTTCGGGTGCAGCCAACTAAGAATTGAGCAACCAGTGAAGGAATTGCTTCCTCATAGAGTAGTGCTCCCTTTTGGTTAGCTGCTCTTTATGAGGTTTGGCATGTATTTTGTTCAAGTCATTTCATTAACATATGCCATTCTTTCTCTTGGATAAAATTAGTTACTTTATATATTTGCTTTACAGGAGTATCGGGTATTTTACCTTTTTATGTGAATTTATAATTTTTGCGTTGTGCATGGGTGTTTTGCACCTATTAGGTAGCAAATGTATGTTGAGGTGGAAGTAGCAACATAATTTTAAAGAATGGGTACTAATAATGCATGATTGAATGTAAGTCTCATAAGTTTTTACGTATACTACTACTTGATCTTAAAAAATTGTCATATATTACAAACTTCACTTATCACTCTAATTACTGTGCTCAATTTAAATCAAGTCTTTAGTTGTTAGAAGGATTAAGTTCTATAAAGGGAGTATTAAGTTTTAGTATACTATCTTCATAAAGAAAGGATAAAACAACTTAGTATCTTTCCACAACAATTTATTCATCAGAACTGGCTTCACTACACTTGTTGCATTTCACGTGTCAAATGTGAAATAAATTATAAATCAAGAAAGGTGGAGTAAAGGGGAGTGAGGAGCTGGGGAGAGGTGATGGTTGAGCATTGCAAATCAATGGCAGTTAAAAAGAGGGTATTAAATAGGTGCAGGAAAAAATCTAAATAATATTACCTAAATGGCATCTTGGATATAGAAAGAGGACAGTGGTTTTGGAAAACATACATATTACTATATTTACCTGAATCCAAGACGACCCCCCCTCCCCTTTTAGCAGGCTGTCAAAACAGAAAAAGGATTTTATGACCTAATTTCTCACTGACTGTATTTGTGGTATATTTCGAGCGATGAGTTTGTCAAGCAATGAATTGATGTGTGATGAGTTTATCGTATGACGAATTGATGCACCACAAGTTGAAGTGCAGCGAATTGATGCGCGATCAATTGACCACGGTGTATTGATGGTAGATGACTTTGTACTCGAATTTAAGACCCCGCGATTTTCGTAAGCTAAAATTTGGAAATTTGGATTCGGATAAATATGGTCGTTAGAAAAGAATAGTTTTTATTAATGCTAATTGTTTTATAAGTGAAGTGACGTTAAAATAACTATTATGGATTTTTCAAGTGATGATTCACAAAATGAGAAGAAGAATGAAGAGTTACTTCAGTTCTTCACAGCATGTGTTCTCTGATCCTCCTCTCATAGTTTCCATTTGGCCAATGCATGCAGCATTATCAACACAAAAAGTTTGTGCATTACTTTTTGAGGCATCTTTGACATTTAGAAATAGTTAAAGAGAGTAGGGAGTAGAAGGCAGGTTTAGGATGGAGGCGATTTAAGGAAAATAGTGGATCATAGAATGGAATATGGTGATTTTTGAGAGATGCGATGAGAAGAACTATTGGATATAACACGATCATTATAGATCAGTTTTCAATATATTCCAAATATAGCCCTGCCGTTGCGTATGACAAAGTTAAATGTAAGAAGTCAGGAAATCCATTTGTCTTGGTTTATGTCATGAAAGAGAAGGATAATGTTCAGTCATGGCAGCTACATTGCTGAAAATTTTATTTTATACCATAACCCTTGGCACCAAAGAAAGATCATCATTAAAGTTGCATTTTGCTACTTTTATTAGAATCCATACAAGTGTAATGCAATCCACATTGTGGGAGAACGTAAGAATTTTGCTTCAATTTGGTTCAGTCTTGGTAATTTAGTTTCTATGCTTGCATAAAAAGAACTCTCATGTGTACATAGCATTTCTGATTTCAACTTTTGGTTAAGATGTAAAGTTATGTGGTGATCCAATGTCCTCTTTTGTGGTTTCTTTTTGACTTATGTAGATAAACTAGCCTTCTTCTACATTAATATTAAAAATTGTCATGTAAAGGATATATATTACCAAATACATTGGGCTGCATATGAACAAATATATATTGGAATCTGTGCATATCATGATATGATTTTTCAAGATACCTAATTTTACCATTGCAAACCAATATTTTTTATATCTTGATAAAATCTATTTTCTCATTTCTTCAAGTTGTTCTGTGAAATTTGAATGCTGATATGAATATTTTAATGAATGTAGTCTGGAAGGTTTATCATTTACTTAGGAGTGACCTTTTCATTGAAGCATTATGGGAGCTCGATTCTCTTAAGTTGTCCATTGTCTCCGTGAATTATCTGTATTTAAATTATTTAATCCATTTGTTAAAGTAAAATGACTAGTTATATCCTAATACTTGCTGCATTTTTATTGTTAGGGCCTTGGGAATTTTTTCCAACTGGAAATAATCTTTTTAATATTGTATTTTATGTTAAAGGTTCCTTAGAAAACTCCTAAAATATCATATTGCATGACATATCTTAAATATTTATGGCTTTTTGTTTATTATAAATGTATGATTAATTCGAAAAATCACATGATCTAAACATAATGAAACTTATCAAACTTTCTGTGAGGTACCCATGAAATTTCCTTGAATTTTTCTTTCAAGTATAAAATATTAAAAATTTTGTTGATAGGTTACCAATTAATTATTTATTCATTATAATTTTGTGGTGGATATATAGGGACATAAAGGATAATATGCTAATCAAATTGTATTGTATTTTGAAAATCAGGAGGCTTCGAAAACTCAACATCTAATTTACTTATAAATAGGCTTGGTAGTTTTCGGTGTTTTTCTTAAAACTCGGTAATTAAAATTGACATTTTTCCTAGAAATCAATGACAAATATCAATGTTTATTTTAATGCATTTTATTAGGCTTGGTAGTTTCTGATGTTTACATTTCTTAAAAAGCAACCACATAACACTTCTTGTATGCTGGATATTTTGTTAGTTTCTAAATTTTGGTGAATGTTGTTCACTTCTCGCATCAACCCGGAACAGCTAATGTTACTGAATTAATCAGAAATATATTTTATTCATGCCTCTTATTCACAAAATCGTGACCATTCAATAACAAAATTAATGTTATGTTAATATAACGTACGACCAAATGCATATTGAAAAAATTTTTATCTTGTTGAGTAACAAACATTGAGGAGTGTAAAAAAGCCTGGAGTACAAACGCTGAATAAGCATGGACACATACTTGGAGGATGAATTGTGGATATGACTTCCAAAAATAGAAATTTTGACTTTTTGAAAATACTATAGGGCAGGGCTCCAGAAATACATTCTTAGTAGTTGATTCTTAGCCTAACCAACCACAAAATGAGTTTTGGGCTAGTGGATTTTGTCAATTAACGAGTAGGATTTAGTTATGTTTTTGTGATCTGCTATATGGGCGTTCAGTTGATTCAGGAAAATCTTTCTTTTTGCATCTGGAAGATGTCAGCAGATGCCATTAGACTTTTGAGTATGGTGGCTTATCATATTATGTAAGCTACCAAAAGCACATAGGGTTTATCAGATTTGGTCGAGTGTTATGAACCACTCATTGTTTTGTTCCATACCTGTGTCAGCTCAGTATCTATATATTGTGTTTTGTCAGCGTCAGAAAATTGATGACACGATGTGTAAAACATGCGAGCATCTTAGGTCAATGCTCGGTGACAATTTACCATTGTATTTGTTCTGGAATGGTTATTGGACAACACTGATCCATGGCCTGCTAACTACGTTATTGAAATTTCATTAAAAGTATTTATACTTCTTTTTTTGTTGCAAATATCGCCTAAAACATTAAAATTAAAACTATGAGTATCTAATAAAAGCAATTGTTGGAAAATCTAATTTGAAAAGAAAATTCTGAGAGAAAATACAATTGTTGTGTATTTTACAATACTGCCATCTCTTGGCTGTCAAACGAACTGATATAACCTAAAATGCGGGACCGTCAGAGATAGTTTAAATGTTCTCCACCAGGTGGCAACTGTAGTATTTTGATATGCATTTTAAAAAATTATACCCATGTACATTCTTGATTTCCATTGCATTAATGTCATAAAAAACACTCAAGTAAAAAAGTATGGATATCTAATACCAGCATTTGTCACAATACAATCTGAACAGAAAATTTTGATAGAAAATATTTGTCGTGGATCTTTCTATTACTGCCATCTCAGGACCGAACATGGAACTGGTATAAATGCAGGACCGTTGGAGAGAGTTGAAAAGTTCTGTAGTATTTTGGAATACATTTCTAAAAATAAACCCACCCATTGCATTAATTTACCATGCCGGGTGGAATTAAGCACATATCTTATTGAGGCTGCAAGCAACACTACACTAAGCAGCTAGTGTGTTCTTAAGACAGGTATCTTTGACAGGGCAGGGAATCCTGAATCAAGTGTGGCAGTCCGGTATGACAAATGCGGATTTCTTCTTTTGTTTTGGATGTTTTTGCACTAAAATATATTGAGTTTGGTAATGCAAACTTAAAAATCATGAATAATTTCATAGACAATTGAGTAGTGAAAAATTTACAATTATCCACGACAATTTGTTTTCTTCAATTTTGAAATTTTTACGAATTTGATACTTATCAACATTTATCGATTTAAATCGAATCCTACCAAGTCTGCTTATAAAATGTTGTTTTCAATTTATTTAAAAAGTTGGTGGTAAGAAAAATCTATGGGTATTGCAATGATGACTTCATGTATCCAGTTTAGCAATGATGATTGCAGTGATATTTTAAAGATTTCTGAATACCTGAAGGATCATTATTTTACAGGACTATACAATCATGGAATCAGATTATTCTGTTGATATGCCATAGTGACAATTTTTCATTGTTTGAAATAATATGATTATTTTGATATTATTAGACTTTTTGTCACCAACAAAGTTTATTGCCTATTTGTTTTCTAAAAGGTCAGTATAGCTGATAAACATTTCGATTGTAATTATTTAACCATGCTTTATAAATTTGCAAGAGTTATATTATATTCAGAAATTATAATCATTTTGCTCTTGGGTTTTTCTGATAAGAGCAGCATTCATTCTATTTGTCCTTATTACAATGTTCTTCTTAATTTGCTGTTTTAAATGTAATTTTGAAGTATGAGTGTGAATTATCTTGTTCCTAATACATTTTACCTTTAAGATCATTACTCATTGATTTTTCTTAGGCTCTTGAGTCCAAGCTTGCATCATGTCGCAATCTTGCAAAAGAAAGCCCACAACATGGAGATATTTCTAACAAGGACATTTTAAGGTAATTTATTGTAGTAATGAATTTTTCGTAATAAATTTGGGTCCGGATGGTTGCTTTAACTGTACTTTACTTTCAGGGGACGGCGTTTAAACCGGACCTCCATGTCTCCAACAGTCCAGAGCTTTATTCGAATATAGAGCCAGGGAGCTGCATATGAAATTAAAATGGCACAAATAAAAAGAACTACTTCTAAAAAGTACTTGCTTCATGATGTGGTGCAGTGCCTTCTTCATAGTGGACATTTTAAACTGCTTATATTATTAGTAGTGCTGTGCAGTGCTTTTGAAGACCTGGCCATCTTAAAGAATATATAAAGAATTTTTTGAGCTGCTTCCTGAAGGTGACTATGTGAAAGAGGTTCTACACATGCACTGTAAAATTCTTACTGGTTGTAGACCATGCTAGTCTTTTTTACTTGCAAGCAAAAATGTTTAGGATGCTGGTACCGTGGAAAGTTGTACTTGTCATAACTACCATTGCATAATACCTCAAAATCATGTGTTATACATTTTACTTTTCTGGTTAATATCTGTGCAAAACCTCATTCTAATCATTAGGTGTCATCAGCAGCTAATTAAATTCGAAAGTGCATTTTTGATTTGTTTTCCAGTGTTATAGTAAACTTATGCAGGACTTTCAGTGGTAATTTCCCGGCAGCTCAGTTTTTGTAATTGGTATTTCAGGACATAAATGTGTTAAGCCTTTGATCTTGATTTTACTTTTAGCTTTTATAGAAGTATTTGGACTGGCAGTTCAAGTATTCATACTTTAATCCATACATTTAAAAAAATGAAATTAAAAATTTTGATTACTGTAATATTGATCCCCATAAATTCAATTTAGGTGCTAAACCACTTGTGCTATTTTATTGAATACTTATTCTTTTCCATCTATCCATTGTGTAATATTGAGATGTTGGCTTGACATGCACTCAACGTCGTAATTAAATTTCAAATTTAGGCTATATCAGTGGAATATATTTAGGTTGTTAGTGAATGTAAATGTTGAGCATTGCTGGGATAGATTTTTTTCTCTCTGAGATGTGTAAATATACATTCAATGTACCCATCCTATGTACAGAATTATATCTTCTCATAAAGTTGTGATTATTTTTATTAAAAAGAGTTCTTATGACAATTATCTCAATTACATTATTTCACCTCAACCAGTAGTTCACAACCAATGGAACATGTGCCACTAGTGTACCACTACTTGCTTTGTATCTCATATTTTTTTCATTCTTAATATTGCCACAACTTGAACACACTAAGAAAAGTTACTTCTTAAATTTCTGCAACATATTTTTGAGGTAGGTGTTACAGAAAGATGTATAAACTTTTGTGAAAAAATGTTATTGAACTGCTGACTTAAAACCATCTTAGAAGGATAGGACACGGTAATGGGTTCACGGATTTTTATGAAACTTGGTAGGTGTATAGCTCTGAATTCCAGGATCACTGCACCCTTTTGGGCATACACGGCCGATTGTTTTTCCAAAAATCGCGATTAAATATTGAAATTTCTCGTCAACTGGTATAAATTTCTTAATGCACCCCTAATTGTTCAAGTAATTGCTGGCAATGAGAGTATAATGGGTGCATTCGAAACCTGAGGGTGCGAGTTCAATTCCCTCATGAGTAGTTTTTTTTCTTTCATTCCTCCTCCTTTTACAAATCCTTTTTCGTATTACGCGTTAAAATTTAACTGGGCAGTCACATTAATATTTTTATGATTTTCCTACGTTGTTAGGTGATGATATGAATTTTTTTCTCATCATTCAATTCACGATTGTTTCAACAGTTTAAATTGTTAAATCGCATATTCTTCATTGATCTTGGCACACGCTACATCCTATATTGATGCTTATTATGACATGGAAAGGATCCCTGAAATTATTTTTGCGAAGACTTCCTCCAAGTACTTAAAATAGCCCCATTAAGCGGAGGTATATCAGGCAAAGGAATGTTGAAAGCATAAAGGTAAATGAACTGGTGAGAATTCTGTTAAAACTACAATAATATAAATTTCTTTTATGAATTTCAGTGATTGCATTGTCTGTAAGGCTTCATCATTGTCTTGGGACACAAATCTACTGGCAATTTGTGTGATCTGTGGATCTTCGTTTGTTTTGTGTGACTTTTACAGAGTTATTTTTCAACAAACAGGCAAAAGTTGATATTTTTTGTTTTTTCGATTCTAGTATTTTTATTGATTTTTCGTTTTTTTATATAAATATCTTGTACATTGGTCAACCTTATACAGTTCATTGAAAAATTAATTTCTCCGTACAATTGCAAATTTTGAACTTATAGGATGGAATCTTTGCAATATCCAACTTCGGCAAGATGCATCCTGCCGATCAATGATGAAAATTTGGGGAAGTCTCATTTATTCGCTGAGTTGCTTAACTTTTGTGCCAACCTTCTTCATGAAAGTGGTTTAATTTCTGCTGGTGCTATCGCCATCGGTCGTGAGATGTACGAGTGTATTATGGGATTGAAACAAAACAAAGTTCCATTACCAGTCGATGCATAAGCAAATGAATGTTTCCCTTTTAACTCTCCCCACAATTTCTCCTGATGATGATTGGTGGTTGTATATTATTAATGTTTTTAATCAATTAACTGAATTCCTGAGGGATTCATAAAAAATATTTTTAATAATTTATATTATTGTACTTTTAATGGGCTTCTCACCAGTTCATTTACCTTTATACTTTCAACATTCCTTTGCCTGATATACCTCCGCCTAATGGGTCTATTTTAAGTACTCGGAAGAAAGTCTTCGCAAAAATAATTTCAGGGATCCTTTCCATGTCATAATAAGCATCAATATAGGATGTAGCGTGTGCCAAGATCAATGAAGAATATGCGATTTAATAATTTAAACGGTTGAAACAATTGTGCGTTGAATGATGAGGAAAAAATCCATATCACCACCTAACAACATAGGAAAATAATAAAAATATTAATGTGATAACCCAGTTAAATTTGAACGCGTAATACGAAAAAGGATTTGTAAGAGGAGGAGGAATGAAAAAAAAGCTACTCATGAGGGAATCGAACTCACGCCCTCACGTTTCGAATGCACCCATTATACACTCACCGCCAGCAATTACTTGGACAATTAGGCATGCATTAAGAAACTTATACCAGTTCACGAGAAATTGTAATATTTAATCGCAATTTTTGGAAAAACTATCGGCCATATATGCCCAAAAGGGAGGTTTGCAGTGATTCTGGAATTCAGAGCTACCTACTACGTTTCGTAGAAATTCGTGATCCCACTACCGTGTCCACTCCCTGTTAGTGAAACACTTGCAATAGGAAAGGTTTACAAACGTAAATGAAATATTTTCATGAGTACTGTATATGTCAGTGTATAAGTTGACCTCGATTTTTCTGATTGTAAATACACAACTAGACACACATATTCATCATATAAGTCGACCCCCCACCTTTTTGCTAAAAAACTTGCCATGGTATTTTTACTTTCTCCATAAACGAAGTATATTGAGAAAGTTTTCATGAAAAAAATTGCTCATGGTAAATTTCATGAACTCTTTGGGTTGAATGAAGAAGACGAGGAATTTTATGGTTTTTAAAACCTAAATGTAACCTTTTCCAAAAAATGCCGTGTCAATTTTTGAGTTAATAAATCATTTGTTTAATTTAAGAAAGATCGGTCATATACTATACTGCCATCTATTGGTGGAATGTATTTCTACTTATCCTTTGTTCCTGTAATTGCAAATAGATCGTTTATATTTTGGAGATTCAGTAATAAAAACAAGTAAAAATTTTAATGTTTGTTAACTATTAAAAATTATCTTAAATCTTCTAAAATAAATTAGAATATGTGAACAATAGAGCAGCTGCTTCAAAATGGCGATCACCTACACCGTAAGATCAAGTGTTTTTGTAAATATCAATATTTTTAATGTTATTAAGGGTCACATTTTATATTCGGTGTATAAGTCAACCTTAGTTTTTGCAATTTTTTTAGCTTCAAAGGTCGACTTATATGCTGGCATATACGGTACTTTTAAAAAATTTTTGGTCAAGTCACAGGTACAGTTTCTCAGTAATGTTACCAGGAAAAGCAGAAATAAAATTATATTAAATATTTATATCATTATATTAAATTTTCATACAGGGTATATCAATCTGCCAGAACAGAAGCTTGCAAGCAAGCTACCCCATCCCAACTTCGACTCTTGAGCCATGCTTTTTTTATGAATAGGGTAAGGCACACAAGAGCAGATTGTAGTCCACCAGGATTGATTTGTTGGAGCTACTGACATTGTAATTTGCTGTGATCCAAAATATATTTCTCCAGGCATTGTTTTTTGACTAGATGAATGAACGACTAGCTGAATGGTACCTATGCAGCAAGAAATGTCAAAAGCAAATCATTAGCGTAAAACCATTAACTTGTGAAATGAAATACAATTGAATCATGATCAGTAAATTTCTTTTATTGCCTCTAAATTTTAGAAAAAGGGTACATAACATAAAGAATAAATATTTACTGTGTAGAGATGTTAAAAAAAAGTAATCATGCTGTAAACATTCAAATTTTACTTATGATAAAATGGGATAGTAGAAGGTTAATTCAAACTATAAAATCTCTGATGTAAGTGCTTCATTTAAATCTTTATAATTATATATATATATATATATATATATATATATATATATATATGTTCATACAGTAGACCCTCGTTAACATGAACAAATATTTTCCCCGGACCTGAATGTATGGATTTATGTATGTGAGTTGGTTAACACAAAATTCTCTTAGGGCAAACTTCGAACGAAATTCTGAAATCAAGAACTCAAATAATCTGTTAACACGAACACTTGTTTTAATATTTTAGAACTAGAAGACTTTGTTTCCGGCTTGTAGAGAGGTTGTGTAAACAGTTCAAAATGCAGATGCAGTTTTGTTCTAAGAAAGGTGATTCAGCCACTCTTCATTTTAGACTGGACCTGCCCATGTACCATCTTTCTTGAGTGCCTCAAAGGGGGGACCACATAAGAAATTTGGAAACGTGAGAAAAAATCTGTTATGATCAGGAATTGAGCCTGGGCAGATATTCTATCACTGACCTACTGTAGCCAAGTAATTATCCAGATTCAAAACTGGAATGTGGAAGACCCAGGTTCGATTCCTAGTAATAGCAGATTTTTTTCTCCCATTTTCAAATTTCCCAGCATTCCAGCTTATGCATAAGAATCATGTAATCCATTAATTCCATCTTTTTAGGGGAAGACGTGAAAAATGCAGACGTTTTCATTGTATCAACATGGGTATTTGCATTCCTTACAGTAAATTTTTTTCAGTCAAACAGATCACCAAGGAAGAAGGGAAGGAAATTATTTTGTCTTATATCATCATACATGATTGACAGTGGTGTGCCTTGCTGCGATAGCATCTAAAGAAGATGTACGACTGCTAAATGTTGAAATCTGCAAGGTAATGAGAGCTTACTGTGCTTCTGCAAAGTTGATCGTGCCTGCGAGAACATGGCTGTGTAGAGACAAAAGTGTTTTTCTCTCGCTCTTAGGAGAGAGACTCAAAAGAATTGGGTGGCATTGAGTGCCATCACACAAAATTGATATTTTCTATTTAATCTTCGCTATCTTGAGAAAAATCTTGGGCCAGGCAATATCTGCTTTGTCTTCGGTTTCTTTCCACTTAAACGAAAAAATATCTTTTACCAGAACGACTATGGCTTGACCAATAGAATTGATTCCAGAGGGTGAAGGAAGGAAACGTCTGCATCTGTCTTTCCCTGTTGAAGTACAGGCACTCCTCGGGTTACACAAGCCTCGACTTATGCAAGCAGCCCCATAAATTACTAAAAGAAATTTTGTTATGTTTATGTTAGCGGTTTTCGTAAGCGAGCATGAACTAAATGTGTGTGCAGAGGAAGAACACAAGGCATGAGTTGTAATGCAGTAGCCTCACTATGCTACCCAGGCACTGTTGTCAATCTAGCGATTTTTTAGCTAGATCTAGTGACTTTGGGTTTGAACTAGCACCTAAAAAAAGACACCGACTACCTATAAATCTAGCGAATCGATTTAACAATCTATCTAATTCTAGGGAGTGGCTATAATTGCAGCAATAATCTTAGCAGGGTTTACACAGAGATGATTTTGCAAGGGCTTGTTCCAATTGCGAGCAATGGAGTGTGTATTTGCAAAGGAAAGGACGAGGCAGAGGATTTTGAAAGTGATGATAAGAACCTAGATGATTTATGAGAAGACAATCATAGGTAAAAGAATGCACGTGTAAATGGAACTGTTTCATCTCATTTGTCATGTGTAAACAAGTGCATGACTCATTCCTTCCATACACCATTTACACAGTTTTAGTCAGAGGACAGAACGCCAAGGTCTTTTGAAAGTGCCAACCAAGAAGATGAGTGCAGGGCTGTCCCTAGGTAGTAAGTAGGAAAGGGCGGCACACCTCTGGGGGCGGCAAATGAGTTGGTCTCATATGCTGATTTAAAATAAGGCATTTTATGGGTTCAAATTGTGTTTTTCCTATAACTCATTGTTGTTGAAAGCATATACATATATCTATCAGGTATGGGAAAATATGGTGGTTGCAAATTTTTTGGTAGCCTGCATTGGAAATTGCCAATTCTTTGGCAGGCTGGATTAGAGATTAAATTGGAAGTGACCTATATATTCTGAGTTGCTATATAAGTGAAAATCAAGTCAAAATAAGATTTTATGGTTAACATTATTTTATTATCAATATTTTCATTAAAATAATATGAATTAGTGTGTTAAATTTTTTGGATTACTTTTTCATCATCGCTTTGCCTGCTGCACAAAAACCCCTTGCCGGCCATAGGTTAAGCACCACTGATTTAGATGGTTTATAACCTGGGATCCATGGACCCCCAGGGGATCTTTGGGTAGGTTCAGGGGGTGTATGGAAGGTCAATGGAAAATTAAATATACTAGTGTAATTGCCTGCCAAAAATGATGGTATGCATGAATAACGTATTAAATTAAAACACTTCCCATTCTCCCTCTTCATACTGGAGCCTTATGAAAATGTTATAAATGGGGTCAGAATCCATGATAATACTTGAGAATTTGGAGGGTCCATAGGTGCAAAATGGTTAAGAACCTAGATTTAGATGAAATATATTAATATTAGTAATCCTATTAATGGTTTAATATAACTTACTTGTGATACTATCACCACCTAAGATCCAGAGAAAAGATGAATACAATGGTAGAGATTGAACTAAATGCCTAACTTTTTTCAAGCATCCTCCAAATGCTAAAACCATCACTCGCAGCTGAAAAATAATGCACATTAAAAATTAAACCATTTACTGCATGGCATAGATGAAAGAATATCTACAAAACCAGTAAAATTAATGATGATTAAATCCAATCTAAAGCAACATCAATCAACAGTTCACAATGTTTGAGTTGTAAAAGATAGCTAAAAGTAAAAACTGATGAAATATTAAAAAATTTGGTATACTATTTAGGACAAACTTTAAAATATAATACCATGTCTATATGACTTTTCTCTTAATATATTTAAATATTGGTATATTTATTTCATTAACACTGTAAAAAGGAATGAAAAGGCTTCAAAAAAATGGAGACAGTAAACTTTTTGTCACTTACTGTAGCAAACACAATATAGTACATGACAGTGGTTGGCAGTAAAAAGAAGAGAATAGTGAAAGCCAATGTCCCTACAAAAAGTTGTTCAGAGGAGTATGTGCAAGAATCAACTCTTTCTCTTAATGGATTCCATTTTTTGCCAATAAAAAGTCTCCAGAGGGCAATAAGTCCCATTACCTGCAAGTTGTATAGCCTAAAAGATGTACATTCATACAAATGAATTGGAAATTTCATTTGGAAACAGTTTTCAGCATAAAAAAACCTTCATATAAAAACTTGTAAAATTTGTATACTGTTTCAATAGTAATTATATAGCGACTAACCTTGCTGCATACACATAAATGCAGTAAACATGAAAGCTTACTAAACCAAGAAGGTCTGCAAGAATCGACACTTGAAAAGTAACACCCAGCTGACCAATTATTAGAAACAACCCAAAAGTGAATTCCAGAAGTGGCTTGGTAATTACTGAAATGACAAAAGAATTATGTTATAAGTAATCCACCAGTTTCCAGGCAGTAGTTTTTGCAGAAATTCTATGTACTTACCTAAGAACGTCCACCACAAATTAATATGGTACATAAAGAACCTTCCTAGCATATTATTCCATGCAAAATTTAGTTTTAAACCAGCTGGAACGCCCATCAACCATTGAAGGAGGCCTAGCAGAGTCTCCATTACAACCTAAATAATGAAGTTTATAAGTAACCGCAATAGATGGGGAAATGGTTTGAGATCATGGCACTTACCTCTGCAGTGTCAAGAAGTAACTGTGGCAGGGAGTCAGCATTTACTATAGTCATAAGCCAATTCAAAATGAATATACCTGCACATATATCAAAAATTGTTGAAATGATGTAATTACCTACTTTGATAGAGACCCTTCTCTCTTTCTTTATCGAATTTATTGCCCAGCAGAAATTATCAACAAAATCCTTAGTATGTGAGCCAAGAGATGAGTACTTTAACACAGGATTTAATTTTGAAAAAACTGAAGATAAGTGAATGACTAACAGAACTAAACATGATAACAAATACTGCAATGGCATTCTAAATTTGTGACGACTTTTCGCATTTAAAGCGATATTTCTTTTCTGAATATACTTGGCTAACTTTTGAAAATGGTTCTCCTGTTCGCATTTAATGTTACAGTTCCTGATTAAAAGCTCTGATTTCAAAAACTTGGAATAATTGTACACAATACACATTATTCCTCGACAGTTTTCTAGGTCCACCTGAGTGTTAGAATTAATTACTTTTGTTATAATGAATTCTTCCTTAATTAACTTCAGAAAAAAACAATCACAACCCTCAGGTAAATCAACCGAGGTGTCATTTATTGTTTTGGAGCTATAATAGCCAATGCATTCACGGGTCGTTTGTTGTCCTACGTCCAAAGTGTAGAATATTACAGTTTTTTCAACTGAATCCTGACAACAAACTCCATAAAGATACCCAAAACGAACTTCAGTCAGGAAAGAAGGAATCAGAACAATGATTGTGCTCATTTTCCTTAAACTATCACTTTTAACAACTTGATTTTAATTTTTTCACTTTAGTAACAACATATCCCTTCAGTGCTTTACGACGGATAGAGTTCTTCAACTATCAATATGAACGATAGTTTCCTTAATGTCTGTGAAGTTATATACGATATATATGATATATATCGATGTTCAGAGTGATCAACCAAAGAATTGGAGTGTGTCGAAAGGTTATTTATTGCAAATTATGCGAAAAATACACCATTAAGATGCTTTTAAATATTTAGGTGATTTGAAATATATCGTATTTTATCATAATCAACAATTTAAATGACATATAATGGTATATAGAAGTGAGAAATGATACTTCTCACGTTCATGCCCATTACTCGTCAATCAGCGGCCGAAAAAGGAACACGAGAAAAACAAGCGGTTGTTGGAGATTAGCAATAACAGGTAAGATTAAAGTCCCGAGTTTTTACCAGGAACGTTTTTTCCCTACTTGTTTTACATACTAGGAAGTCTCAAATCCATTCTGCAGAAATGTTTTCTTTATTACTTTAAAATATCTTAAAATTGTGATATCGGTGTGTACTGTTCTAAGGGAAAAAGAATGTAGGTTCTAATTCTTATCACAGAATGTTGATAATTGATTGTATTTTCTTGAATTTCTACTAAACCATAGCGTTTTTGCATTTTATCAGATTGTTGCCATGGAGACGATTATTACCAAACTCGGCTTGAGCATAGATGAGTGAACAAATGGGTTATTTTCTTTTCCACTAGACTATCCTGCAGTAATGGGCAGTTGATCCATGCATGTTAGCACAGTGTTTTTTAACCTTTTTTGAGTGGCGGAACACTTTGAAATGGAGAAAAAATTGACAGAATGCCTATATACATACGCATATATATTTACCATGGCTGTAGGAACATGCATGCATACTGCAGCAGGTTAGAAGTTGTAACCTGCTACTTTCTGCTTACCCGATACATGGACTTATGGCATGAGAGCAAAATTAAAATACTTTTTATTTTTGAATTTATTAAGAAACCTAAATTTATATTAAAATTATTTTCAGTGGAGTATTTCACGGAACACTCAGGCAAATCCAGCAGAAAACAGGTTGAAAAACACTGTACATATTAGCGTATAAACAGTAACATTTATTAAATTCGTTTATTTAAAAAAATACATGCAAAATATAATCTCAGAAAGAGATTTTGACATTGCTTTTAGTATTTTAAACCTGATGATGCTCCAGAAATAAAAGAAGAAAGGGAAAAGAGAAAGAAAAGATAAGAGAAGGAGGACACAGAGAAAAGATCAAATAAATACCCTATAGAAAAACACCTGCACAATAAAGGGGGTGTATAAACCTGCGAAACCTACAGAGATACACTAAATCTATCAATAAATAAAGTTAAAACAATAGTAATAACAGAAAACTTAAAACATAATTTAAGTACAGTAGATATTGTTTTGTCAAACCTTATATCTATGATAATTTTTTTTTTAAATTGAAGCAATAAATGGAGTGCAGAATTGGAGTGATAGCAGATATTGGTAGCAGTGTTGTTTGAAATGGGTGAGTGAGTGTTCACTTATTATTACTTTTGGCAGTTCATTCCATGCATACATGCTGAGACAGTGAAGGATTTGTTGAATTTCACAGTTCTGTGATGAGGAATAAGAAGTTTAAAAGTTCCCCCTAGTATTGCAGTTATGAATTGTGTCAGTACTTCTGAATTCAGTGGCAAGATAATGTGGATTGTTGGAGGCAAGTAATTGGTAAAGCAAAAAAAGCAATTGGAGGCATCTACTGGTCTTAAGATTTAGCCAATTAAGTTTAAAAAGAGACTCCGAAATGTGGTCTGATTTCTTAAAATTAAAAATATATCTAATGCAGGCATTATGTGTTCTCTGGATCTTTATTGAGAGCTCTTGTAATAGGTCCTGGTACACTATGTCAACATAGTCAAAATGAGGAATAATTACAGCAGTCACCAGGTGCTTTTGAGAGAAACAGGAGTGCTGGTACTTAACTTTCTCAGAGAATGGAGAGATGAATTTACTGTTCTACATTCAAAATATGTGGTGACCAGGAAAGCGTTTCGTCTATAAGTATACCTAGGTTTTTCACCACTTTGCAATAGGGTATTGTTGAAATACCTACAGTGATTGGGCTTGATTAATAGTAGCTAAAATCTTAGGGTAACCAACTAGGATGGATGGCCTGGGATTTTGTTGGATTTAAACTAAGAAAATGTTTATCACTCCAGATTTTGAGCCGCTCCAGATCATCATTGATATTCTTTAGGTTTTCCGCAAGATCAATACTAGAGATGCCATCAGAGCAATGGGGTTTAGATTTACCTACTTCTTCAAAATGCTTGAAGTACTTTGAATTGAGAAACTGGGATGAACTTGAAAGAGTTTGAATTACCTTTAGAATTTTCCACTGCTGCAGAAAGCAATTTAATCATTTGGAGGAGTAGAAAAATTAGAATTCAATGAGAAAACTAAAGTGAAATATTAATAAAATGCGTCCTTAACAATAAGAAACACTAAGTGAATAAAAACACTAAATATTGATGTTTATTAATTTTAAGAGGTCGATATATAATTTATAGAATAATATTAAATCAAAATTAAGGTTAAATATTAAAATGTTTTAATATAACTGCTTTCAATTTTTTTCTTTAACTTATTAAATCAACATTAACAGTATTTCTATGTTTCAACTTATATTGTAGTCTTTGGTTATAAATATCCTAAATTAATTCTAGTCCATAGTTAGAATTGATTTATTTGGGAACAGTATGCAAGATTAATAAAAGTGAATCCATTAATTATTTCATGTCCTCCAGCACCTCTAGTTGTTCTTTATTCAATTGATTTTCGGTCCTTTTCATTGAACTACACAAAAAAATTGAAGGAATTGATCAAGTAACTTACTCTCATCATTCCACATTTGGATTAAGAGGCAAAGTGATGAAGAATTCCAGTATTTATATTATCCTTATAATATATCAAATTTCACATGGTGTAAAAGAATGATTACTTAAACATTTTTGTAGACCTTGGCTTTACTCAAAATACATCTTCACCTCAGAACAGTGTTATCATATCAAGTTTCTCAGCATTAACATTTAAATCTCTAACAATAAGTGACACTAGGGTTGCCAGTCCTCCCGATTTTTGTGGGATTGTCCTGACTTGATAGGGTGCTTCCTGCATCTTGACTTATATTTTGAAAGTCCCACTTTTTAAACAAAATTGTTTGACTTACAAAATTTTAAACGGGATTTGGATGCTACCAACCAACAACGACTAGCTTTATAGTGCTACATACAGTGACTCCATTGCATAAGCAATGCTTTCTGTTCAGAATGTACTACATGTGCTTGGCCTGGTGAGCAACCACCCACTATATGTCTAACTCTTTTGCTCCTAATGCCATTCCTTTTTATCTTGTGCACATCTCACTCACCATTTGAAACTGGTTTTACTGTATGTAATAGCATGGCGCTCTGATACTTTGTAAGGTTAGTACCTTAAAGGTATCATCATTGTATACATCATACATATAGTCTGAATAATCCTAATAATCATATATAAACCTAATGGTTTGTATATACAGATAAAATTTTGTCTTGAATTTGATTTCATATAAATGTCCCGAGTTAATATTTCAAAAATGTCTAAATATCCCAATTTATGATTTCAAAAATCTGGCAACCCTAAGTGACACTCAATGAGAAAGTCATATAAATGCTGTAATAACTCTTTGATTAGGAATTGATTCAGTTTTTGAAACTTTGAAAGAAGTAAATAAACTTCAGAAAAATTTATCAAAAACAAATATCAAAGCAGAATATATTGCATCAAAAATAATGTCATTTAATTTCTTGTGCAAACTTGTAAGGAATGATACATTGAATGAAATCAGTATAACTAGTAAAATTATCCAATCAGTAACTAATAATCTAAATACAGTCATACCCCGTTTAATGCTGCATTCCTGAAAATGAGAGCGCTAACTGAATCAGCGTTATGCAGGGTCATTTTTTATAGTTCTTATGGAGATGCATTCCTAAAATTGTAATTCATCACCTATTTTCAAAATATCAATATAGCTGCTCTTCTCTCTGATACTCGAAAACTGTACTGTAAATAATTAATCCTTAAATGCGCAATGTAGCAGATCTGCTACATACCAGAAATCCTTCAGTATAATAATTGTCGCCACCTTTTTGTTTTTTCTCACACTGTAACTTCCCACACTCCCCTAATAATCAGCACCCTATACCACCAATTAGTGTCCAAATTTGTGAGATATGTAAAAAAAACCATTAACAAGAGATTTGAGAAAAATTAATAAAATGACACAAGTAAACCTCCACTTCCGGCAAACAGATTTTAACTAATAACTAAACAGCTCGTCCCAATAATAAAAATGTTAATTATGAAATTTGGTGATGATCCAGTAATTAGTTCTTGAGTTAAGAGTGCCCACAAAAATATATGGTGAAAGTGAAAATTGGTCCAAGAACAATGAGCATTATAGCGAATCAGCGTTGTATGGGGCAGCGTTAACGGTGTTACTTTATGCTTACCAATTGTTACTGGCATCACTTGTTTTCTTAAAGAATTAAAAAAGTGATCAAAACTTCATAAATCTGTAAACCAGGGCTTAAAAAAATGGCCAATAATTTAAAAGTAAATAATGATTTTGAACAGAAAAGCTCAGGAGGGAAGAGGAAGCACGGAAATCGTTTTGACAAAGTGAATGAAAATGAAACAGCAAATATCCACAGTTCCTATTTAAAAATTTTTCTGTTTTCTAATGTAAACCTATATTAACACCATCGATGAAGGATTTGACACCTTCAAAAATGTCCTGGCGCCATTTCATTTTCTTTTCGGCAGTTATGAATAAACACAACAGCTGGATATTGATGATCTAAAAATGGATTTTGCTGAAATGAAAGTAAGAAGAGCTTTATTTACCATAAAATCACAGGCCTGATGTGGCGTTCAAGCGGTACTTTGCCCACCTCTTCACTAGGTGCTGCTGACGGCTTTAAAGGAAAGCGGGAAAGGATGCATTGCGTTGGCATAGAAATGAACCCATCTTCATTCTCCAGATGAGCATTGTTTAAATGTTTTAAAATTTTGCATGCATTAAAAGTAATAAGTGCAACAGCAGGCCGATTAATTTGTAATATTTAAAAAATTCAGATATTTTGTTTAACATCATTTTCAGTTGTAATTGAGTTGAGGTGAATTGACAGAGCGGTATAAAATATTGTGTTAATTTTATGTGATGTCATTACCTTGCATGGCTGTGAATCAGCATTTCTAAATTTTGTTTTATCTCTTATTCTACCGGCACAACCAATCCACTCAACTATCTTCCGATTTAATAGAAATTTCACGTCTTTTACTTTCTCATATACGTAGTTTTTGGTGTCGCTGAGTCCATAAAAGTTGTTTTCGCCATGCCGTCTGTTTGTCTGTCTGTTCGCGTACATAAAATCGAGTGATATCTCGTATTTGAGCAATATATCGTCTTTTGCAGACCCTTTCATGATAAAAATGATATTGCACAAAAATAAAGGATAGTTTATTCTTGGTGATTTTTAGAAAATGTTGATTTACTCAAAAATGGCTCCAGAGAATTTGATTAAAATCAATCAAATTTTAGAGCCTGATGTCATAAATAATACTGCTTAAGCCATATGTCTCTTGAAATCGCCATATGGCGTCCAGTGACATTACAATGTACGCTAAGCTACCTTACGTAAGCCTTATGGCGACACGCCTCCGCCGCGATCCATTCAAAATCTTACTACAGCTTTACGGTTAAACTAAATCGAATGATATCTCATATTTAGGAATAATATCATTCATAAAAGACAATCCGAAGAAATGGACGATATTGCGCATCAATTAAGGGTACTTTATTCTGGGAAAATTTAAAACAAAATTCGATTTACTCAAAATTGGCTACAAGAATTTTGATTAAAATCCATCCAAACATACAGCCTGATGTCACAAATAATATTAACTAAGCCATATGTCCCAAAAAATTACTATATATCGTCCAGTGGCATTATTTCTATACAAGACGTTCAGCGCACGCATCAGAGGGGTGGGGGAACCCGGGGATTCTCTAGTATAAAATACCTTACTTCTCTGTTAAAGCATTAGACGTAAGAGGCTGATGGTGTCAGTTGTTTTGGTTCTGTTGCCACGCATTATTAACATAATCGGCAGTGAATTGGCAAGCGCACAGAGTTAATTTCGGGGCAAAGAGTGTAGTGAGACCAAACGTATATACGTATCTGAGAAAGTTTGTGCAATGTATATTGCGCCGTTTATTTTGCAAATATCGTTCAAGTTAATTTTATATTATGGTTGATGTAACACCCAGTCTACTATGCGATTAAAAGCGTAGGTGTGGTAAAATTAAGTCTTAAATATTCTGTGCAATTTCACCTTGAACTGGGCAGTAGGCTTGTTAAAGTAAATTTTCCGTCGTGCAGGCTTTCATTTTTTTGCAAATTAAAATTGGAACGAATAGATAATCGATTTTTGTCTAAGAACATTTAAATTCATGTCCCGTCATTTTTACATAATATCTTTTGCAAGGACTTCAAACGATGCGGTAGTAAAGTTTTGCCTTCCGCAAGGCCTAGTTTAGGCAAGAAATAATGTATAGGGGTATAGGTTTTGCAGTCTCTTGTGTTCCTTCCTTTCTCCTTCCACTTTTCTCTTCACCTCTTAAGCGCCCTCCTCGAAGCTTCGCCCTCTTCCGAACGAAAAGTGTACCAACTTAGAACGAGCCTGGAATCCATAGGGCGGTATCGTTCAGCGCGTATTGGTGAACAAACGAAGTCTTTTATCTTACACAATATATTCTTGTTGTTTCTAATAATTAGTGTTGATATTCGACATTTCTTATCGTCTCAGATGGTTATTCCACACCCATAATTGACGACTAAAGATTCTTTGGAGACAGTCTCTGTCATCGTAAAAGCAGTATTCGTCTTTGGGGACTGGTGGAGAGCAATGGCACCGTCGTTAGTTTGCTGGAAGAAGGGCGGTGCCTGCGGTCCTCGAAAAGGATTCCTAGCTGAAATTTTACATGGGATATATGAAGGTATGTATGCGTACTTCAATGTGGATATGTTGGTGTACATATATGTGTTTGGATGCTGATAGCATGTGTACCAATTCAGGGAGCGCGGGCGTTAATGGACTGCGTCACTCCGCGAATGCAGACAGAAGATATTCTTGCAGTGGAGACTAAAGCTAGCCTCAACAGGTCTAATACTTCACCATGATTTCTGCCTGGGGCGCCCGTTTGTGATGCATAGTGAGAACGCGCAATCGCCGCTTACATCATTGAATAAAATCGGTGAGTCAGAGAAGATCGCCCCATTATATTGTAATGTCGAGTTCCTATTTCCCGCAATCCCCATTATTATCACTTTACATAGATGACCACCTCATTGTACTTACAGTGCGACCTCTCATTAGATATTCGATTTTAGCTTTTGCAAACCAGTCCTACGCCTCGTGATATTCACTATATCAGGCATCTGGGAAGAATAAAGATAAGTCGTTCGTAATAAATTAAACCATCCAGGCAAAACTCGATCTATTTGCCTAAATTAGGAAAAGCTCTAATGCATACATAAATTAAGAATTTGTTTCTTTCAAGTTCACTACTTGCGGGCATACTATTTTCATTGTCGTTCTTCAAGCGTTTCTTATTTACCATTTAGTATGAGAGATAGTCATTAAAATTCATCACACGCGTGTATGATTTTCTACTGTATCAAAGTAAAGCAAGCCTTTGAAATCTCCGTCTCCGGAGTACGCTATTCATTCTAGCCCATTTCAATTCAGTGAGTCTAAAGGGAAGTTAGGATAAGAATGGGTGAAGGCGAAAGAGGGAGGGAAGTTAGAGAGGATTAGGGAGGAGGGAAGAGGGCGAGAGGGGAAGGTAGGTGAAAAGGGAGAAAAGGAGTATGGCGAGTAGATGGTGGGGAGGCAGGATAGGGGGAAGGAGGGTGGAGGAAGGTGGGGTGGCCAACCGGTGAACCCTTAGATCAAGGGTCAGCAACTGATTACACAAGAGCCGATTATGCCTATTAAATTCTAAATGTTTGACGAGAAAAGCCGCATCACTGGTGTATAACCGCTAATTATTTAAAATGTAAATTTATGCTTAAGAACCATCTATTTAAATAATGCGCTAAGAAATCCGGCCACGCTCGGCTAATGTGTACTTATGACCGACTGTAATGCTTTTTTAACAAACTTACGGATTAGATAGAAGCTTGAAATTTTGTAGGAATGTTTGATTCTTATAGTAAAAGTCACTCACGATAAAAGATCTCCAAAAAAGACTAGATAATTTCTGTTTCCCATAGTATAACACGTAAAAATCGATTTTTCGACTTACAGGTTTTTACTCTTTTGCAAATTAAAATTAGAAATAATCGACCTACGATCTTTGGACTTGAACCGTTTTAAAGAAAAATAAATAGCGTTTCTTATTCTTATCGTCAGATTTCGCCTACGATTCGAAATCGTTCAAGTAATACGTTTTAATCATATTTATTGGAAAAATTTAAGCTTTTTAACGATATGTTGCCGTTCCGACCGTGTCATTGTTAAACCTCGAGATTTTCTTGTCTCAATACTTATACTATATGTATACGAAAGAAAAGCGTGCTTTGAATGCTTAAATACGAGAGAGATTCCGTTGGTTATTTTAAGCCTGTTGGGTTAGGATCTTACATGGTCTTCTCTTCCACCCATCGGGCTGGCAAAGTTTAAAAAAAAATTCATATCGGTGGTACAAATATTTTCCATATTAAATTGCTAATGGAAGAAATATTGATACAACTAAAATTACTAACGCTACAAATATTGTGACAAAATTAAAAATAGTTTATGCATATATTGTTATATATAGAGATATAAAATTACAAATGGTACAAATATTGTTTCATATAACTTTACTAATATGATTACATGTTTTTAAAAAGAACTTTTTCACTTCTGTCTTTCATACGCTTTCTTCTTCCTTTGTAAGTAGATGTCTAAATGGGATTTTAAAAACACTTTCAGGGACTCTCTTGCTCTAATTGAAGAGGGAACCTCACACCATAATTTCAAACCTTGTATGGCAAATGAGTTGTGAAGTATTGAAGTACGGTGATGTGGAATTATCACTCTGTTTAGGCACGGCTTCAAGGGCGAGAGACAGGAGGAGAGAGAGGGGGTGAGAGAGAAGAGATAGATAGATAGATAAATGTCTTTATTCTGGAAAAATTTAGATCATAAGGTCCACTCTTACATTTGAGACAGACAGACAGACAGACAGACAAACGACTTTATTAGGGCGAAATTGAGACTATGTAGTCCCTTCTTACATTTAAGGAGGGAGGGAGACAGAGGATGGAGAGAGATATAGATAATGTTCCTTATTAGGGCAATATTGAGTCTAGGAAGTCTATTTCTCCTGAAAAGGAGAGAGGGAGGGAGACAGAAAAGAAGGGAGAGAAAGGGAGGGAGACAGAAAAGGAGGGAGATGGGGAGAGATAGATAATGGTCTTTATTGTGAGAGATTGCGACTAGGAAGTCTTTTTTCAGGGAAGGAGAGAGGGGAAGAGGGAGGGGAAATGGGAGGGAAGAGGATGGGAGAGAGGAATAGAGAAAAGGAGGAAGAATGGGAAGTGCCATAAATTTAATTCTTAATTTACGCATACCCATCATATTTGACGAGCAATTACGCTAGTCTTATAAATAAAGGTGGACTGTTGGTGATTTAAGTTGCTAGAGAAAATGACACTCCAGGCGCATTATCTGGAAGAAAGAGGTTATTTGGAGAGCTGCATCTTAGTCCTCAAAGAGCCACGGGTTGCCGACCCCTGAATAAGGAGAATGACCTATTAAAATTTTTATGTTAGACGAGTAGTGCTTCGCCCCTGGCGTTTATGGCGCTCAACCCCTTGATTCGCTTCGCGAGGCATTTCCGACAGCTTCAAGGACTACGCGGGTCAACCTCTCACTCCGAATAGAACATTGATTTTGGAAGAGAATTATCGGTAAAGCTGTTGGAAATGGGAAGTACTTGTGTAATTATTTACAGACCTACAATTCGTCTACTAAATTTACTCGCGAACTGTTTTTATTAATTTTATTTTTCCAACGGATAAAAATTTTTCCAACGCGGTCAAAATGACCGCGCTCGACTCTTACGTTACAAAATACCGCACCCTCTTAAGTTTTCAAGTCCGACGCGGCCCATCGGAGCATCTGAGACTTTAAGTGCGGCCAGTCGAAACAACCGCGACTATAATTGCGGCCTGCCGACGTACTCGGAAATATAATGCAGCCCTTCATCGGAAAAATGTTGCACAACCTTGCCCTAGGGTTCATTCTTGCGAAGTGTATGCTGGCATTTGTGTCAACCTACAAGTATTGGTCTGTGAAAATTTTTGCGTTCGTTGACGACATCTTCCAAGTATTGGGTGTTAACCTCCGTTGATCCAACTTTGTTCTGAAGAATGCAAACGCTCTGTTGAAAATTTTGTTGAAAAATGTAATTTCTTATAGTTTTTGGTTGCAATGCTGTTTTTTTCAAAGTGTTCGCTTTCAAAAAATCTATCTATTAAATGGAAAATGTTAAAACTGAAGTTAAGTTACAACATAGGAAGTTAAACTCCGCATTTGTCCGTCAAATCGTGCGTACAATACTTAAATATTTTAAACGCCAACGTTTTCATGGAAGCTGAGACAATTAATTTTGGTCTGGCCATCTATTTCTTTAAATATTGGCGGTAACTTGTATTTTCTTAAAAACGTATCCAAGCGAATACGTTGTGTGTGGAGCTATGGATGAAGTATATGATTATAGCATTTCTTAAAAATTCAACAGCGAAAGATATTTTATATTCATATAAAGTGTACTTTTTGCCAACCGGTCGCGGATTATTCGGTTTTCGCATTTTTTAGGAGTAAAAAGTCGTTTTCATATTTGTCAATTTCGTTAATTTTTAGGGTCATGTGTAAGCGTTGTGTGCATACATTATGTATGCAGGAAGTAAATTCAACGGAAAAGCAGAAAACGAATCCCCCTCTTAAAACGAACAACAAATGAATCGCCATCGAGAATTTTAATTGATATAATTGAAGAACAACGTGACGTACCTATATTTTTACGGATTACGGTGCGAGAAAGAACAGACAGTTCAGTGAAAAATAGCCGTCGATCTGGACAATCGAATATATGGTTTGAGTTAAATATGGAAATTCTCTAAATACATATTTTTGAAAGCTCGAAAGCTGTTTGCCCGAAATCGAAATCTTTACTTTTAACCTCGGATACCTTCAAATATCTACTAGTGTAATTTCCAATCAAAATAATGATGGGATTATGACCAATAAACGTAGATGAATGAGTTTTATCTCATAATGGCTTTTGTGTCAGATACTTATTTTATTTAACAAGAGAGGAAAGATGCACACATCATGCGTGCATACATGCGAGGCAGTGGCGTTCTTTACTATTTATGCAATCATGCCAAAAAATATAAATATTAATAGCTTACATGTCTAAAAAATGAAGTGCCAGTAGTGATGCCGAGGAAATATGGAATTTTTGGTTCACCGACTAATTTCCTAATCAGTTGTAATTAATAAAAATATCGACAGTTATTTAAAACACCCCACTCGAATAGTACTGATATAATCTTTATGTTCACGTTCATTCCTTCGTTGCAAATTACAAATTTCTTTTCACTTTCAAACGCTGTGTACTTATACTCAAATAAAATTGACGTACATATGTACGTTCATTTCTTCTTCGTAGATAATTCATTTAGGTTCTACGTTAATTCGTCCCGGGCAATTAGTCGCTTCTCAAATTCGTCGCCATACAAATTCGTCGCAAGGCAAATTCGTCGCATGGCAAATTCGCCATTTGGCATATTCGTTGCCAGACAAAATCGTCGCTTGGCAAATTCGTCGCGTGGCAAATTCGTCACAAATTCAAGAACCGTTGAGGAAGTAGGAAATATTTTTCTATTATTTTCAATGCCATGCTTAGTGAAATCCTGAGTGAAATGTCCCGCCATCCAAGCTGCAGATAAATTTTCGTCTGACTTTGTTTTTCATATGCTATAAAAATATCTGGCAATACTTTCTTGGTAAATACTCTTCTCACTCAAACATGTAAGTTTTTTCCATTTCCATTCCTTCCCTTGTAACATAACTTTCTATGACTACTCTTCCAGGAACCGTTGAGGAAGTAGGAAATATTTTTCTATTATTTTCAATGCCATGCTTAGTGAAATCCTGAGTGAAATGTCCCGCCGTCCAAGCTGCAGATAAATTTTCGTCTGACTTTGTTTTTCATATGCTATAAAAATATCTGGCAATACTTTCTTGGTATATACTCTTCTCACTCAAACATATGTAAGTTTTTTCCATTTCCATTCCTTCCCTTGTAACATAACTTTCTATGACTACTCTTCCAGGAACCGTTGAGGAAGTAGGAAATATTTTTCTATTATTTTCAATGCCATGCTTAGTGAAATCCTGAGTGAAATGTCCCGCCGTCCAAGCTGCAGATAAATTTTCGTCTGACTTTGTTTTTCATATGCTATAAAAATATCTGGCAATACTTTCTTGGTAAATACTCTTCTCACTCAAACATGTAAGTTTTTTCCATTTCCATTCCTTCCCTTGTAACATAACTTTCTATGACTACTCTTCCAGTACTGCAGCATAGATAACCATGTATAAACACAAAATAAAATACAAATGAAAGTGTTGCACAGGACCCTCTGTCAATCCAGAATCCATGTATCGATGAATCGAGGAAAAGAAAAAGGATCTCGTAACTTTAACTCTGTCAGCCATTTAAGATGAATCAAAATAAGATAACATATATTAATAAGATATTTTGGAAAAAATTGAAATCTTACACCAAAACCAAAATACGAATTTCTTGTTAACGAACACCTGTTCCCTTTCCATTCCCCTATATTCATGTCCATTCTCCCCCATCTCTCCAATGAGTCGTCACGGCCAATGTGCGTATTGTCTCAAACAAGGCCTCTGATTGGGTAGCGTCAGTTCTCAATGCCCGTAATGCTTGCATGGAAATGCACGTTAAGACTGTTTTCCACATTTTACTTAGAATTAACTTTCTGTCATCCCCTCCTCCATAGTGCCATTCTTTTCCTTTACCTTATCTTCCCCTGGCTTTTCCCTTTCCCTTCCAACTTCACTCCTCCCACTAATCACCTAGGACTCCCAGTGTTATCCACTCTCTCTCCCACTCCCTCCCCAACCAACCTTAACCCCACCTCCCATCTTCCCCCACTTCCCCCTCTCTTCTCCCCTCTTTTCTCCACCTTTTTGTTACCTTTCCAACCTCCTCCTATTTCTGGCCTTATATTTTTTGATTCTTATTGCCTGATCATGATGATGGTGATGCATCGAAATTGGTCATATGTGTATATTGTTATATGGATTCAACACAAAGTTATTTTAAACTGTGTCATATTGTTCAATTTAACAATGCCTATCCTAATCTCATCATCTCATCAAAATATCAAATAAAAAATCGGGGTTATTAGAAATGGTAAATAATTCAAAATAAAATTATTTTGGGGTTATTGCTGACAGTTATCTCAATTTACGATATATAATGAGCAGTTCGTAACCCTGTTATGCTCTCAGCCAGTGAATAATTCGAGAATGGTCTATTCCATTTTGGCCATTCTTTCAGTAAACAGTCGGCCAAATGCCTAAAGAAGATTTGAATGATCGATTGGAATAAGTATTGTTTTGTTTTCCAAGAAACTATCCAGCCACCACTAATATGTAGAAAAAGAATGGAATGCTATTTACCCATATCGCTGTTATGGTGTTTGCCATAGAATAGGCATCCATTTCAAAGTATGGAAATGGAAAAAGGAAATTATAAAATTTCATGCAAGGATTTTTTTTATTTTAAAACTGAGCCAAGTCTAAAGAAATGTATTTGTAAAATAAGTTTTCAGTAATGTAGCTATCACTATGTAACCAGCTTAATTTATGTGATTTTTTGTGCAGAAGCTATTTTATGTTTTATAATAAAAATGAATAACCATCATGTATTTTATTTTAGGGAGCAAATATGTTGTAAAAGTGAATTAGAATAACTTGAATAATTAAATAATCTTGATTGCACCCATGCACCCATCAATTTATAGGCTTCTTTAGAGAATTTAGGGAAGAGCTAGCCAGTAACGAAGTGGGGATCGAATAGACTGCAATGGGAGTAAGCATAGCGCAATGAAACAAAAGGCATAGGTACACCATAATATATCACTTGTGGCCAACTACAGCAAAGGCAACACTCATAATTTATTATTGGAATTTAATCATTTAATAATTATATCATTCCTCTCTCTCCCTCTTGTTCCTTCTCTCTCTCCCCTCCACTCACTTTCCACCACCCATGCCCTTCCTGCCTATCTATCCTGCATAACTTTCATAACAGAAAATCCCGACATCTTTCACTATTCGTTCCAGAAATGACCTTTTTTCAAACATTTTATCAGAAAGCATTTGAGTTGTTAACAAAAAACCGAACTTAGAAAGCTATATTTTATTTAAATATCTTTAATATATTAAAGTTAAAAATTCAGTCAATTCTGAGCAAGACATCGAATATTTCAAGTGAAAAATAATTCTGCTTTAACCATGTTAGTGAGCATCCTTGGGCATTTATAATTCCATAGGTTCTTCATAACACTGAAAAACCTCTCTATGTATGCATCACTCGGAGGCACCACAACTATTGACAGAAAATTGAAACTTTCACAATAAGAAAAACTTGGAGGGGCATAAGTTTTAAAATTTATTTAGCATTAAACCCAAAAAAAATCTAACCTTTTCTATTTGAGAATTTCGGACAAATTCGAATGGATGGAAACCCTAATCTTGCATGCTGTTCGCAGGGCCGGCCCAAGGCGTGGGCAACGTAGGTAAAATCCACGGGCAGCCGGATGGAGGGGCAACCATTGGGCTTGCCATTGAACTGGCTGGGCATTGTTTCTTGCTGCGTCTCCATAGGGTGCAAAGGCTCTGGTACATGGTAAAAGAAATCCTTTAGGTTATTGGGACGATTTCAAAATGGGACACCTTTCTGTCTATTGTGAGATAGTATCTGCCGACTTCCTCCAGAAGCCGGAAAGATATATCTTACCGGACTGAGAATTCTATGAATCCTATAGTGTCAAGAGTGAAGAGGGAATTTCGAGTGGTCAGTGCAAAAGCTTCCATTTATGATCTGTGGGTCATTTGATGTTCCGTCTCATAGGCGAATCTCCCCGAATATGCATCCCATGGATTCACTTATACTTGGAAAGGACTGAAAGGCCATTCCTTGATATTAGTTGCACTCACCTTCCACCAGTCTGTCCTTATTAGCTGCTGGAGGAGGATCATTCTATTTAGTGTTGTGGGCACATTGCTAAATTGACTACCATTTGTTACAGGTTAGTATTCCTTATTTATTTTTTATATAAACATAAAAAAGTCATACTTTTATTAGAAGTATAGAAGTTTAATACATATTTTTTTATTTAGAAATTTTAGCCGGTCATCCTTGGTACCATATTTACCACGCTAAGAGAAATACCGACCATCAACCACAGAAGAAGTGAGTATCATTTTCATTTTATATGCTTTTAGTTTATTTCAAGACCTTCAGTTCAACAAAAATGTTATATGAATTGATTCAGTGATGTGGAATTGATTGAACGACAAATGTGTAGTATAATGATTTAATTAAATTTAAAGATTTCCTTGACTCATTATTTTCCTCTAAATATATATAAAAGTTATCACTTGGTTCTAGGATTGTTCTTGCCAAGCGTTTTCTTCCTGGCTTAGTCAAAATTCAATTTTTGTCGTGGATACATTGCTGAATTATCTGCCGTTTGTTAGAGGTTAGTATTCCTCATTTATATTAGTGTTAATATTATTCTTTTATTAGAATTTAGCAAATCTTGAACATTTGAAAAATGTGCATACTGTTAATTTAGACCTAATGAAGTCAGTCATCATTTCGTGCTATTATTCCAATACTACTTGTGTAATTAAAAATACCAAATCAAAGTCAATTTGCAACTTGTAAATCACCTTGTTTCATATTTATGAATTAAAAAATTTTAACATATGGGCTTCTTTGTGTTCGTGGAGCTCAATTAATGAAATTATCCACCATGGATTGTTGCATCTTTTATGAGTGTTTTTATAGTACTGGAAGGATTTCTGTCCATTAGTGCCGCTATTTTATATATTTATGTGCCTATTTATTTATTTATCTATCTGTTTTGCTGACATGATGGAAATATTTTTCATTCATCATTTGTTCTGTACTTTTATTTTATTATATACTAGCGTAACTACCCTTAAAAATTACAGGATCATCATAAAAATATTCCAAAGATATTTTATTTCAATATGAAAAATCTGTCAAATTTGCTATGATCTGGTTTGGCTTTCATGCACAATCAGATCAGTGTTTTTGAAACTTGTTTTCTTTAATTATATTGTTTAGATAATTATTATTAGAGAGACCAAATGATTATTCAAATACTTGCTGAGAATAAAGGAAAATCGAAATAATAAGATATAATTAGGGAATATATTTATTGGGTTAAAAATAAAATTGCAGTTGGGATAATTATCAGGTTTTTCATTTTTTTAATACATTGGGTGAAATCGCGTTTTAGGGGGAGCAAAGCAATTACATTTTGAAAGAATTCGGGTTAAATCAGGTTTAATAGAAGTAAAATTTTTAACCAGTACACATTATATTATACACAATTTATACACGTTATATATTTTTGGGCCTGAATTGATTACACATGTAAACTGGTAACATACAACAATGTCTGAAAGTGTTGTTGATTGTTGCCACTATACAAATCAGCCTAAAAATGTGATGTTGTGTCATGTGGCATGTAAATGAAATTCCATATCTTTGATATGGTCAAACAATAAAGTTTTATCTTGAAGAAATTTTTCTTACATTTCTTCACCATGAGATGTATGCATGAATTAATTATGTCTCTATTTCTGTCAATAACTCTGCATTTTTAAATAGTTATAATTAAGTGATACTCTAGATTTTAATTAATTTTCAGCTAAATCATTGAAGGTTATTTCTATCAAATGTATACATGAGCTGAAATTGTAAAGTGTTTGTATATAAAAATCGTGCCAAAAATTCGAAGACTCTAGTTTAATATTAACTATTTTATTACTAGTGTAGTATTTTTGGGTTTATTCAGATTTTACCCTAATTTTAAAAAAGCGAATCATGAGGTAGAAACCGGACAAAATCGGGTAAAACCCAAAAAATATATTCAATAGCTATAATTTATGAAGTTTCAGCAGAGATTTACTTGGAATATTAAAGAAAATTATAAGTTGTTTAAAACTTATACTATCTAACTTAATAATGGAATTATTTTACTATTTTTAATGTGCAAAAACAGGATAAAACTCAAATGAACATTCAATTTACCATTAAAGGAAAATGTGTAACTTATTGTGAACTAAATACTTAAATGAACTGCACTGAGTTTTGACTACTTATATTTTAAAATCCCACTTTTTTAAAACTATAATAGTATGGAATATTTTTCATAAAATTGGTTTAATATAAAGAAGTGTAAATAGAAGTCATCAAATGTTATTTTTTCAATCTTATTCGAAATTTGGTTTGAAATATTTGCTATATTATAATTTTTTTAATCTATTAAAAATAACCTTATACTATTTAGCTATATGAATTCCTACCATTTGGCATTGCCACAATATTTGATCATATAAAATGTTTTATAATCAATTATAATTTGTTATTGTTATTTTTGTACGTCAATTCCTTTTAATCCTGTACAAATGCTACGTCCTCTTCCTCTTTCTCTATTTCTGCTCATTCTTATTCTCTTCCTTCCTTCCCCTAACTGCTTAATATATTCAGTAAGTATGTTATATTCATGTACAAAAGTTGCATAATTCATTATTTATGACACTGGCATTAAGAGTCGATGAAAAGATTTGTTACGGAATTGAAGACGCAGTTTGAGCAGTCAATTAATGCCTCTGGATGTTTCAGTTAATTAGCCAATTTAAGGCTTTCATGCTCGAGGAGTGGACCAAATGGCTCCAAATCATGAGCCGATACCAATAGGACGAATGAAACAGCCCTCGATTTTGAGTGTTTGTGAGTGGGGAAAAAATCCTGGCAGTTGATGAAAAGTGAGATGATTGCTAAGTCGTTTAAAAAATGTGAAATTGGCATTGCAGTAGATGGCAGTGAAGACGATCAACTGTAAGAAGAAAGTTAAGATTTATGTGAAAAAGTCAGTAGTGAATAGTGTAGCAGCAGTGATGACGATTTTCTAATAATTCTAATTAATTCTAATAATTTTTCTAATTTTCTAATAATCCTAGTTTTACTTGATTATGTTGGCGTATAGAAATTCTATTTTTCCTGTAAATTACGTACGATTATATACATATATTAATATTTTATGAAATTTCCGTTTCAAAATCTGAGTCAGTAAATAAGTTGCATAAGAATTCAAAAATGCCCGAAGAAATATACACAGCTGTAAATGCATTGGGTGAAAGATATTTTTCAATTATAAATATATCTATACAAGAAAAAGTCTTTGCACATTTTACTTTAAGTTTTAAGGTTTTTGCCCATGGAACATGATTATTTGGAAAGCTATATTTTGGCATAATTATTATAGATTTATTTGCTTGCGAGAAATAATGAAAATTTTAATTTAAATCCATTTTAATTAACATAATTATGCATACATAATTATACAGACACTAAACTAAACTTATCAAAACACATTTTCACGATGAAGAGAAGGGCTCTCTCTCTCTTCTTGGCATTCTTTACAGATACACAGAGCTGAGGGATCCTGTGGCTTTGAGGACGTAATTCTGCTCTATTGTACTTCCCGCGATTTCCTATTGCTCACCAATTGGGTCCTCATCCTGCATAACTAATTTATGCTCCCTTGAGCAAATTATGAATTTTTTATAAAAATTATTATAATACGTGCTCCTTCTCTTCGTTATGCTACAAAACATACAGTCCTTTCTACATAGCTATTAACAATTTTTCTAACAATTATCATAAATAAGATATTTCTTTTCTCCACAAAATTCTAAATTCTCATATTAATTGCCCTGAATTATTATCTTTTTTCAACTTTTATGTGCCCTCTAGATAAACCCGATTATCCCACCTTCTTCATAGTAATATTCCTAGGATTTCATTGATCCAACGTTCTCTTTTCTTCCGTCTTCCATCTTTATTAAATTTCCTCCCATCTGATCTTGATGTTTTTCGCCTCTTACTTCCCTCTTATACGAAACTGTCCTCTCAGTTTTTAAGTAAGTGATACCATATGCTAATATTATTATTTGATGTTATATTTGTGTTTTTATATTTCACTGTAAAATGGCTATTTAAATCTGTATGTGAAATCATTTATAAATAAATCTAATATATAAAAATGCCCTCCCTAAGGACTGCATAACCTTACAGAGGTGGGAGGGTTTGTGTACTCTTACGAACCAAAGAGCTATGCCGGCGGGAGATAATTCTCCTGGTAGGACCATCCAAGCCGGAAAGGTCTGAGGGGAAGAGTCAGACTAAGAAGCAGTATTGGGGGTTTTACATCCCCCTGTGCAAGGGCAGCAGCTTGCACTTGCTGTAGGTGGTGATCATGTGGATCTGAACAGCTACAGATGGGTAATCACTCTGTGAAACTGCGATGAGGAAAGCAAGGGAAAACTACCTCATTATATTTCCCATGATAGGCTGAAAAGCTGAAAATACCTCTATGGATCTTTCTGGGGTAAAATATTCCGGAGTTAAAATAGTCCCCCAATCAGATCTCCGGGTGGGGACTACCCTAGGAGATGCACAGAGGAAATGTAACATTAATAGGAAAGCAAGTGGTGAGAAATTAAGAATTGGCACATGGAATGTTAGGACTATGAATTCAGGGGGTAAACTAGAGAACTTAAAAAGGGAAATGAGAAGGAATAATGTAGGTATAGTAGGTCTTAGTGAAGTTCGGTGGGAAGGAGAAGGCGAGATAAATTCAGACGAATTTAAGATTATTTACTTGGGAGGGGAGAAAAAGGAAAGGGGAGTGGGGATTATAATGAGAAAAGAGATAGCTGAAAGAATTAGCAAGGTAGTGACAGTTAATGATAGATTAATAGCCGTAAAACTTCAGATGGAGCAAGTGGAAATGCTTATAATTCAAGTGTATATGCCAACAACTAATGCTGGCGACGACGAAGTAGATGAAATGTATGAACAGATTATGGAGATATTGGAGGAGGAGGGAAAAGGAAGGATCACCACCATAGTAATGGGAGATTGGAACAGTGTAGTCAGAGAGGGAGAGGAAGATAACATAGTGGGAAAATATGGACTAGAGAAGAGAAATGAAAGAGGGGATAAACTTGTGGAATTCTGCCATAGAAATAGATTGATTGTAACTAATACATGGTTTAAGCATCACCAGCGGAGACTTTACACATGGAGAAGCCCAGGAGACCAGAGACGATACCAGATAGATTACATACTAGTCAATGAAAGATTTAGAAATAGCATTAAAAATGTGAAAACACTACCAGGGGGAGATATCGATTCTGACCACAACCTTTTGGTGGCAAATATACAATGTAGACTGAAGAGCGTTAAGAGAAACATAAGAGTTAACAAGAAATGGAACTTAGAGGAACTCCTTAAAAACAAGGAGGCTATCATGACTGAGCTGGAGGAAAGGTTGGGGGAGAGAGCTGAAGAAAATAGGAAGAGTGTAGATGAGGTGTGAAGATACATCCATAGCAACATTAAAGATGTAATGGAAAAGAAGGTAGGAAAGATAATGGGTGAAAGAAACATAAAACCCTGGATCACAGCAGCCATGCTGCAAAAAATGGAAGAGCGGAGAAAGTGGAAGAACATAAACACTGAAGAAGGCCAAAGAAAGTACAAGGAGTTAAATAATGCTTTAAGAAGGGAAACAGATAAAGCCAGAGAACAGTGGATAAATGAGAAATGCGAGGAAATTGTCGAATGTGAAAGAATTTGTAGAACAGACCTCATGTATAGCAAAGCAAGGGAACTATTCAAGAAAAAAGCAAGAAAGATAGGATGTAAAGGAATCTTGAACAAAAGTGGTAAAATAGTATCGGAGCCAGACAATGTAAAGAATGTCTGGAATGAATACATTGAGGTTCTGTATGACAAAGAAGGAAAGCCAAGAAATATTGAATGAAATGAAAAAGAGGATGTAGAAAAAGATCAGCTAGGACCAAGTATTCTCGAGTCGGAAGTTAAAAAAGCAATTGATGACATGAAAAGAAGGAAGGCAGTTGGGAGTGATGATATACCCGTGGACGTTCTTAAGGTTTTGGGATCTAAAGCAGTTAAGCAACTCACAAAATTTTTTAACCAAGTATATGATACTGGCATATGGCCTGAAGATTTTTTAGATGTTGTGATGGTAACACTGGAGAAAAAGAACAATACAAAATGTTGTAAGGATTACAGAACTATTAGTTTAATTTCTCATACAGCTAAAGTTCTAACCAGAATAATAACCAAAAGAATTGAATGTAAAATAGAAAAGGAGCTGCAAGATAATCAGTTTGGTTTTAGAAGAGGAAGGGGGACTAGAGATGCTATAGGATGTATGAGGATGATGATAGAAAGAGCGCTAGAAGTCAATAAAAGTATGTATTTTTGTTTTGTAGATTGGGAGAAAGCTTTTGACCGAGTGAAATGGGATAAAATGCTGGGTATTTGAAACAAAATAGGAATAGATTGGAAAGATAAAAGACTGCTTAAAAACCTTTACTTTGATCAAAAGATTAGAGTCAGGGTTGAAGGAGAAGAAACAGAAAGTACTTCAATAGGGAGGGGAGTGAGGCAGGGTTGTCCTATTTCACCAGCGATATTTAATATTTATGCAGAAACAATAACAGAAGAAGCATTGATGGAAGAGAAAGGATTTAAGATAGGAGGTGAAAGTATTACCACCATTAAATACGCAGATGATCAAGGATTAATAGCAGAAGGCGAGAAAGAGCTTCAGAGGATGACAGATAGACTAGTGGAGGTTGGCCAACAATATGGAATGAAGATCAAGGCAGAAAAAACGAAAGTCATGGTGGTTTCAAAGGAACATAAAGAATTAAATATAATGGTAAATGACCAAAAATTGGAACAAGTTAGTAGTTTCAAATATCTTGGCAGTATTTTAGCGCAGGATGGAAGTAGTACACAGGACATCAGAAGTAGGATTGCAATGGCAAAAGCAGCATTTAACGAGAAGAAGGGGCTTCTCACAAGCAAGAAAATAAATTTAGAAACAAGGAAGAAATTAGCAAAATGCTACATATGGAGCATAGCTCTTTATGGTGCAGAGACGTGGACGGTAAGGAGAAAGGAGGAAAAATATTTAGAAAGTTTTGAGATGTGGGTATGGAGGAGAATGATGAAAGTGAAATGGACAGAGAGGAAGAGAAATGAAGAAGTATTAGAAATGGTGGGAGAAGAAAGGATGCTAATAAAAACAATCAGGAAAAGAAAAGCAAATTGGATAGGGCACATATTGAGAAGACAGTTTACAAAGGACGATCTTAGAAGGAAAAATTAGTGGAAGAAGAGGAAGAGGGAGAAAAAGAATAGGAATATTAGATAATATAAAGCAGGGATATAATTCTTATAGAGGTATTAAAGAGGCTTCTAGGGAGAGAGAGAGAAATGGAGGCAGCGATTCAGTTAAAACCTGTCTTCGGACAGAAGCATGATGATGATGATATAAAAATGAATGTGTGTATATATGTGTTTGTATGTCCCTTATACGTTTTTACACCGTTGAAGCTATCAAATTCAAAAGTTTCATGGGCCATCCTATGGACAAAAGGAAGAACTTGGTCTAGGTTTGCAGACCGTGGGGTCTGTTCTACCCCTTGGAGTCCACAAAATACTATTTTCATAAGAATGCATGGGAAATGGTGTTGAAAAGCCCAAAAGAGCCATGCAGCACAACACTGATGTGGATATAAATATACCTAACTATTAACTTACGACCACGGGAAATGACTTATTTTACGCAAGAAAAACTGAGTATTTTAATACTGTTCAATTTTGGTCGTATTACATGTTAAATCGCTTTAAATTATCCTTTAAGCGCAAAATTTATTAACATTTTCCAGCCGGCAACAAAGCTAAATATCTTAATTGTTGTCCTCTTCAAAGGGAGATAGCCACGTAAAGATTAATGCAATGGCACACCGTAGAGAAAGAATAGCCAACGCCAAGATAAAGGATTCATGCCTAAATATAGTCTATGAATACCTTTAAAGTGAGTCAAATGATTTTTATGGAATATTAGAACATTGTTATCTTTTACCATTAACATTGAAAGATTTATCGCAACATAAATCGATTCATCTACTTACATTTGTTCGGTAACCAAGATGTTGTTTATTGTTTACGTTTTGGCTAATAGCATTGACATGATCCACATTATTTTATTGCTGCTTTAAAGGCTTCGGTGCATCTATCCATGTGAATATTAAGTAAGACGTTAATTCATGAATGTATTAATGGTATAACTTTACAATACAATAGATAAAATACTAAATGTTAATGTAAACATCGCTTGCGTAATTAAGGAATGGGGAACGAAAATTCAGGGCTTATGGTGCACTCGGAATAATTTCTATTTTAATAAAACTGCTCGATTATGCCAAATATTCTCGGAAAAGCAGTCTGCCTTGGTTATATGATGGATTCGCCATAAAGATACACCCACTAGGACAAGCGTGACAAAAATTTTTCAATGGTTTCTTTAGGTGGTAATTAAAATGTGTGAACCTCTTCTCCTAATAACACATTTGAGAAATTTGGGGGCACCGAAAACGCGGGGCCCCGAGAAACAAAAATCATTTGCTACTTAAAAGAAAATTCTTTCCCGAGCGATGCCGGGTAACTCCAGCAATTAAATAAATAAAATAAAAAATAAATTATATCAGTGCATATATGCATTTTATTTTTGCTAGGTTTTGTGATTTTTAAATAATTAAAAATAAATTTAATGCAATAACTGATTTTATTATTCATGAGAAAACTAGTGTTTCATATTTCAATTGCTACAAGTGCTTTACTTTTCTTTAAGTATTGGCGATTTTTGATGTATGAGGTGATAATTTTGTAATGTGAGTGAGCAAACATGGCCACTTAAAAATTTGCCAGTAATATATAACGATTAAAAATGCAAATTTTCACGTGAAGGAAAAAATAGATTTTATAACTGAGATTGAAGGTCTTGATCCATATTTTTATGATTAATTTGGAATTTAAGCATGTATTTAAGTAAAATTCTTTCATAATGTCTCAATTGTCTTAGAGCTACTAAGCTTCTTTGGGCACTACTTCCTTGACTCTAAAAATCTGAGTACTATGAAATAAAGTGATTAATTGTTATGGCTGTCGTTCGAAAGCGGTCATTGATTCCATGCGCTAAAAAACTATATACGTGATGAATCGCTTTTTCGAATCACTGTTTACCTTTTCATTTAGCAACACGAAGGAAATAAACTTACAAAGTAAATAAATATAGCCTATAAATATTTCGTTCCCAAGTCGATGCTTTAAAAACTTTAATAGCTTGTTTTTGTTTATTCTATACCCGTCTATTGCGTATTTACCACAAATAAAATGAAAACAGCACCCCAGTTGTGTTTTATAACACATAAAATAAACTTTTCACCCAGAAAATTCGACGGAATGTTGTACTAAATCGTTTCTCCCATCGAACGAGCGAAATCTAGCATATTTATGGAATTGAGCGTAATTAATGACTCACATACATTAAAACTTCGACTGCAGTTGGGTACCAAATGTTTTTTCTGAGCAAAATTAACCTGGCCGCGTCGTCGGTCGCGTCACATAACGCTCTTTTTTTACTTTAACTGTCAAGGGCGTCCTTATGTGATTGCAAATCCATCTCAAAGGAATAACCGTTTGCTTGTGACGGAGAGGGGACGGGAAGGCGCGAGGGAAATGCGCGCCAGAAATTAAAAAAAGTTTGTCTTTCCCTCCCTTGTGGAAGCATTTCGCAACGACCACTTCAGTTGCCTCACCCTTTGTCTCGACAGTCGCGATGAAGAGGATTCAAGCCGGAGATCATATCCGGCCTTATGGCAGTGTGGCCCAGTGCCTCTTTGGACCTCGGGCCTATTTAGTCGTATCCTTGTCACGTTGGCGGTAAGTGAAAGGTCAAACTCAGCTGATGCACACACGCCGAGGGAAAAGCCTTTTGTTCGTGAAAAATGAACCTTTTGGAGGGGAGGTCCGGGAGGGGGGCGGGGCATAAAGTGTTTGTAGAGACTCGTAAAAAAAACCCTCACGAAAATGTTCATTTTCGGTTCTTATGGTTATCGCCTTTCACACTCACCGCTAAGCTACACCTTCTGACCTAACTGCGTAAAGACTTGTTAATTGAAAAGTTACATTTCATTATGATGCTTATTTTCCTTCTAGTGCTCATCGTCGTATTTCTTTCCTTGGTTCACCTGCTTCTGCGTCTCGACTCGTGTTTTGGTGCGTCTCTTGAGAGGCTGTCGCTTTCGGCCTGCTCCACCATTCAGTCAAGCGTCAGACATGGCCAATGACGCTTCGGAGCGCTCCGCTCGCCGCTTGGCGGTTGTAGCGGGACATTTGTCTTCGGAGAGATCGGTGTGTTTGAGGCTGTGCTCAGCCTCCGAAGGCGGACGGGGAAATTCCGAAGAGTGCTCGGAAGATTTGCTTAGGAGGCCTGTCATTAGCTCCATTCCCAAAAGGAGGTGAGACTGTGAATTCGGTATTTGTGTCAGCCTTCTAGACCTTTGTTTATTTCTCGTAACTTTCTCCAGTTTTCGTGAGTTAAGATATTTATATTCTTCAGTGCCCCTAACTACTGATAATTCCAGGCCAATAGCATTATGTCAGTTGGCACGAATCTTTCCCCCGGAGAGTTTAGAATTTATCGAAATGTTTTTGTAGAAGTTAATAGACCATTTGGCAGGTAGAATACTTGATCGTTTTTTCCGGTTTAAGTCTATGAATAATCCAGATACAGTAATCAAAATAAATTTATAATTTTTACGCGTTTCCAAATTAATTATCGGTGAAGATCGACTGATGAGTTATTTTTCTACATGAAGTGCTTCGATGAAACTTACGTACTCGAAGTTTAATAAATTATTGTTTTTGCACCGCTAGAATTAGTGGGGTGGAGGAAGGGTTAGAGCGTTGGCCTTCCACGCAGCGGTCCCTGGTTCTAACCTGGCGGAGGTCGGATTTTTCAACCTGGGATCGTCCCATCCCCTATTTGTGTGATTTGAGGAGACCACGCAAGTCCTTCTGAAGGGACGTTAAGCAGTTGGTCCCCTTGGTGCTATTCGTTAAGGGTAGGATAATGCCGGCACCGGGTCTCCCTCCTCCCTTCTGTGTATGTTCGGTGTGGAAGGAGTTATGGCTATAATAATCCAAGAGATTGATTAGCCAGAAATTCCATACAAACTACAAAAAACAGCTAGAATTAGTGCTGTATCAAGAAGGTCCAGCGAGACGACCACTCCGGGCGCCGAAGTAAAGGGGCAGGGGACAGGGGAGTCGATATTTTGCAATAAATATTTTGAAAACTATTGCTAATGTATTAAAATTTTGTTGAAGTTGTAGAAAATGTAATTTTTTAATTGTATGGCACAAAAATGAAATTATTATTCTTATAACGATAAGTTCATGAGGTCGATGTGGCGCGAAACTTGTCTGTTACGGCACTAGTTAGAATCATATATATATATATATAGCGCCAACCCCGCATTAGAGAGTTGGCCCCACCATTACAAACTGCTGACGAGACAACCCGGTTCGAATCCTTATAAGGATTTTTCCGAAAAAAGTCGCTCCGGCCCCCTATTTGCGAGCGATGGTACTAGGAGACGGGGACGAGCCAATGAGAAAACGAAACCTGGAGGAGCGCGCGCAAATCAACTTCTCCGTCCTTCGGAAGGGACGTAAAGCCGTTGTCCCCTTGGTGCTCTTCGTAAGAGTAGGCTAAAGCCGGCACTAGGTTTCTCTCCTCCCTTGCCCGGCTGAAGAGGTGCTCACACCTATAACGGCCCTACCATTCGTGGTAGAAAAAAATGACACAAAATCCTTCCCCTACTATGGGGGTCAAGGAGAGCTCATTCCCGCATACCGCCCATGAATCGTAGTGAACAGAACTTCCACCTGATGATTATATAGAGCAAGCATTTACTTCGATTTATCGCACCTCCGCCTTAGCACCAATATGATGGACAAACGGTGGCGCTAAATCGGGGTTTGATTTTAATTTTGCGACGTATTTTATTAATTCCTATCAATTAAAATCGTGCATGCAAACTTTGTAAAAAAATGTTATGCTGGAAAATAAGACAAATTCCAGTTTAACCTTTAAAATATTTCTTAATAAATGTATGATTCTATTTTCCATTGAAGACTTTCTTTGGCAATTTTTATTTCTTTCATGTAGACAAGAGCGGATCAAGTGGAATGGATGGGGCTACGAAGGAACTGAACTGGTTATTGAAAACGGGGTTTTAAAATTTCATGGAGGGGAGAGGTGAGCAAACAAAAATTCACTAGAGGAATAATTTATTTAAAATGATAGTGTCTTGTGAATTACGTTCGAATAAGGCGATTTTATGAAAGCAACGCTTTGATAATGATTCAAGGTATTCTGTTGGAGATATTAACCTCCCAGATTATTTTCTGAGATGGATCGAAACTGTGCTGGATCTGAGGATGGATGACGCTGAAAGCAGGATTAAAGACTCTCCATTACCAAAGAAATTCCCTCCAAGCACAATCAATCAAGGTAATTATATTTCTTCTTTTCAGTGTGACAAGGTTAATGTAGTATTTGCTTAGTATTTAAGGATTCTTTTTTATGACGATTTTTTTAAGTTAAAAACATTTTATTGAGCTTCTTATGCTTGCAGGAATGGGAATAAAATACTAAAAACATTAATAATATCTTAATTTGTATAATTTTTTCCTATCATTCTGCCTGCCCCGCTCAAAAAACCACATTTTTACTAACTTTTCTGCGCTTTACTGATTGGTTTAAACTATTTATGATGTAATTTCTGTGCCCGAGCGGAAATTGTGTACAAAAAAGGCTCGAGTTAAATTCCAAAAACGTTTCTTTCCTCCATTTGAATAACATGAGAATGGGTGCAGAGTACCTTTTAGTTGCATTTTAAAATTACTAATAATCATAGCAAAAATTCAGGAATTAAACCCAAAAATGCCTACATGAATTAAAATTAATTTTTCTGCGGCAGTGTTCAAATTTGCATTGAAATTTGTTCAATAATTTGCTTTGGCACGAAAATTTTACGTCTTCTGAGATGAAAGTCTTTCTTCCTTAAGGGAAACCGCTTTCGCGAAAGTGCGTACATTAAATCGGATTATGTGAAACACGTAATTGTTACAAGACACTTTTTATAAATAACTTTCATAAAGAAATACCGTTATTACTCGCGTGATTTCCCCACATTTTCGCACGATTTTTACCTTCTCCATATACGAAGTATAGAGAAAGTATTGTTTTCATGAAAAAAATCAAACTCGAGATTTCAACGGAAATATGAAGGTCCCCTGAACCCGTTTTGTCTATTTTCTCGATGATGTCTGTGTGACTCTATCGGTCTGTATGTGATAGGATATTGTGGGCGCTCTAACTCAAAAACTTACACTTGCATTAATACCAAACTTTAAATTTAGAAATAACACTATATAATAAATATTTGGTTAGGTTTTGGCAACAATCGCTCAGACGAAAGTGGACGTTTACTCTAGTCAAGTTTTGGTTTTTGGCAAATAACTTTTAAATCTTCATAAATGTAAATATAGTTTATTATAAACTTCATAGACAATATTATTCTCTATAACGTTTGTTTGAACATTTTTTGTATAACGCATAGTTAAGGAGATATTTCATTTATTTAAATATTTACTTTCATATTTGATGAATGTAAAAAAGTACTCTAATAAAAGTTGTAGGAAATTTAATTTTATACAATCTTTATTCGAAACATTTTCCCATATGTTGCAGTGTTTAAGAGATATTTTTAAAACTAATATTTTAGGTGCCACCACGTAATTCTAGAGAACTGATGGAATGGATTTTAACCAAATATGATATATATATATATATCATATTTATATATCATATTTATATATATCATATATATATATAACATATATATATTATATATATAATCTTTATATAAATAAATTACCAAAAGATTATATTTAAACCGGGTCGACTAAATAGGGCTACCACAATATCAAGGTTAAAATTTTTCTGTAATTATGAATTTCTAAGTTATTGGCTAAACGGATTTCAAAGAAATTTCTTTTGTAGCGTGAGTATAGAATGGCAAACCGAAATGCACATGATTAAAACGGATTTAAAGAGTTGGGCTGCCAAAATATAAGGAAAACTAATTTTCTGATTTCAATGCAAATATATTAGTATACGATTATACCACGGCGAATATGACGAAAAGCACTTCTGTACCACGGGAAACCCATGAACATCCCTACTTGTTTTATCTGTAATAATTTGCAGGTTTATTGCAATTACTACGCATTTATTATTATTTCTTGTAACACGTATTAGAAAACTAGAGGAGGGGTATGAGCATTGTGTATATGATAAAAGAATCTGATGTGGCCACCACATAACTTTCTCCATACCCGTAATATTCCAAAAATTCCAAATAGGTTACATAATAATTAATATTTTAAGAAACTGCGAGAAAATTTTACTTTACAAAGAACAGAAATAATCTCAAACCAGAGCCTTCCGATATTGGATATAGCCAAAAAGGTCAAAAAATTAATAAAATAAAAAGGAGCGTTACTAACAATAAGACGTAACTAAGCGTCAATTGGTAACAATAGTCGTCGGTAGGTGGCGTGGTGGTGGCAGCTAAAAATATAAGATATCTCTTAAAAATAGATTATATGAGAAAATGTTTCAAACAAAGGTTGTAGGAAATTTAATTTCCTATAATTTTGTGCCAGTATAGTTTTACATATATCACATATTAATGGAAATATTTCAAAATAACGGATAAGTGACAAGAGTAAACACCCACTTTTGGTTGATCGATTTTTCTCAAAACAAATTATTTCTTGGGATTTTTATATAAATGTTAAATATAAAATTTTGCATTGATCTAATTAATAGTTTTTGAGTTAGAGCACCCACAAAAAGCTGTCACACAGACATCATCGAGAAAATGGTCAAACCGTGTTCAGGGGACCTCAAAACGTGTTTTTCCATTAAAATCTCGAAATCGATTTTTTTCATGAAAACCATACTTTCCCCTATGCAGAAAGTTAAAATTAGTTTGGAAGTCACAAGAAGACAGGGAGAAGTTCGTGAGGTTAGGTAGAATTTATAATGCTTTATGTCAACCAGCTACCTTGATAGAGTTAATCGTAAAACTGAAATATTTTGTGGTTAGGAAATGTATCCATAAAATAGAACCACCACTTAGGACAGTACACTATCTGGGAAAAATATTCACTTCTTAATTAAGGAATCGAATATTTAAGTAATTTACTTGTGGTCACCTTTGGGCCCTTCTCTTTCTAAATGGGCATCTTCAAAGCCATGGTTTTACAGCTATTGATTATTATCTCGATTTTATTTTCCTATGTTCATTGCCAACATTCCCCTTTCCTTAATAATTTTTTACATATGCCATATTTTGCTGTTGCATCTTCATGCCTCTGAAATTTTGTATAATTTTGTAAATAACAGTATGTATGTAACTTTTCAAAACTTCTAGATACTCGATCAATGTTACCGTCAAACTTTTAAGGAGCTCGTAACAATAATAATCATGAATGCTTGTTTTGGACTCTATATAAATTGTTCATATAACATACTTTAGTTTTAACATTCATGGCCATTTCTAAGAAAGTAACCCCAAGAATATTGAGGGCCCAGTGCAGGGATTCTCAACCTGGTGGTCTTTGGCTGCCTTTGCTCTTCTGTGATGCTTAAAATCGCATTTATTACTACCAAAAATTTAATTTGTTTGATAGATTTCTTTTTAAACTGATATATGAACAATTAGAACAACTTTGACGTTTGTTAAATTTTAGTTACGATCATTGCTATTTTTGCTCAAGTATTGTGGTGCTTGCTTGATATTCTAGGATACAACATGGTGCTCATCAGATTTAAAATGTTGGGAACTTATCACTTACTGTATTTGTATGATCTTATGTTGCATAATCTTAAGGATAGCTGCATTTAATTAAATATCTACCATTCTTTTATTGTGTTAGAAGTTGTATATTCTTATAGTTCAATAAAAATTGTAGTACTTATTACTCTTGTAAATCATTTCATAATGGTAATTTCTCTTAGAGTTTCTAGATAATGTTCTTGAGTTAGGAATCCAGCACTCCCTTGATGGGGAAGATAGACTAATACGAGCCCATGGCCAAACACTCCATGAGGTGGCATTGCTCAAAGGAGTACCATGGTGCATCAATGGCATTGTTAAGGGTTCAAAATTTGGTGATGGACCCATGTCAGCATTCCCTCGCATCCCTGACCTTGTGCTATGGCCTGAGAAGCACGATGATGTGGTGAAATTAGTGAAGGCTGCAGATGAAATGAATGTTGTTCTTATTCCCTTTGGTGGTGGCACCAATGTGACAAAAGCTGTACTTTGTTCTCCTGATGAAGATCGCATGATCGTGTCTTTAGATACTTCACAAATGGTGAGAACATCTCTTTTGTTTAAAATTTTAATAAAAATGAAGCAAAGAAAAATCTTCCGCTTGTATATGTTATATGTCATTTCTGGGGATAAATATGTATCATTAATCATCCATATTTTGATTGACACAGAATCACATATTATGGGTTGACCGTAATAGTCTTCTGACATGTGTGGAGTCAGGAATCTTTGGACAGGATCTGGAGAGAGAACTTAACTTGAAAGGACTTACAACAGGACATGAACCTGATTCATATGAATTTTCAAGGTGATTATGCATTAAGAAATTAATAAAATAATTTTACAATTGGTTGGTAAAAATTCAGAGTAGAGGAAATATTTTAAAATAAATACATGACATAACTTAGCAAGCTGAGAGTGTAGCTCTATATTCATGTAATTTTAATGATTTTAATAATCATAACATGTAAAAGCGAGTAATAGAATAGCAAAATGAATTTTTTTATTCATTTAGTGGGAGTTTTTGATTGCTTACACAGTTACAATGAAAGTTGAATTACTAAAATAACAAAGTTTAAGGGGAATAAATGCGTTACTTTCTCATGAAATTTAAGTGATTTTATACAATACTTTTTGAAGAAATTCAAATATCCACTGTTTCTTTTGATAGTTTAGGGGGATGGGTTGCTACGAGGGCCTCAGGAATGAAAAAAAATGCTTATGGTAATATTGAGGATATTTTGGTGCATGTGAAGATGGTTACAACTACTGGAGTACTCCAGAAAAACTGCCGTGTTCCAAGGATATCATGTGGACCTGACTTAAATCATGTAATTTTAGGATCTGAAGGTTTGCTATTGTTAAATTATAAGACAGCTTATCCTTCATCTGTGTCACTTTTACCATAACACCTCCTTTATTTTTAATATAATAGGTAATTATATGTTTACTATTGATTTATAAATTGAGATAGCAAGTTTTGAAAATTATGTCATACTTAGCAATACTTAAAATAATAACTTTGTAAAACCACTGGTAATTTTTTATACAGATATATTGAAAAAGAAATAATTGTTAATACTTAAATGTTTGAAAAAATCAAGTATTTTTAGGCATCTCATGGAGAAGATTTGCAATTGCACCTAGAGAAATTAGGTATTAAAATTTTTCCAATGTAATATTAAAAATGCATAATAGAAATATTTTTAATCAAAAAATAATTCTCAAGCTTGCCTAATAGATGGAATATAATTGATAAATTATGCTATTTCAATTGCCACCAAAAAGGATGGGAATACCATATGCACAATTCAGCTGGAAAGCAATCATTGTAAGTGGTGATCTTTATAGTAGCAGGGCCATGACCTGAGTTGAATTTTAAAGGAGTTTTCTAAGGGTGGCATTATAGCAATATCATCATCAACCTGTTATTGTGTGTCATGATCTTTGGTGGCATTGTCTTTTTGTCTCAGGCAGTTGACTTCCATGCTATGCTCCTGAAAAAGCTGAAATGCACATCTGGTTTCCCAAAACTTTTTATTGCTGTCTGAGGTACCTAATTAACAGGTATATTTTCAGAAAAAAGGAGTATATTTGCACACTAAAAGGCTATATAAATTGTACACATGTCTAATTGAAATAAATTTTCTTTGTCACTTTGCAAATTTACAAAAATGAAAAACGTGAAAAGATATAAAATGATTCTTGGTGAATGAATGTTACAAATAGATCTAATGAAAATAGATTATTAATCAATAATTATGAACTTTGAGCAACTTACAAACATGCAAACAATATTGTTTACAGGAACTCTGGGAGTGATTACTGAGGTGGTACTTAAATTGCGCCCTCTTCCTGAAGCCAAAGAGTGTGGTTCAATAATATTTAAAGATCTGGAAACTGGGATAAATTTCCTTTGGGAGGTCGCTAGACAGGTAATATTATTGGGAAAATTATTATAGTTGATCCATCAAAAGAAATATTAGACTTTAAAAAATTTATTTCAATGATGTTAATTCTGATGGATAAAGATCTTTTTATGGCGAATAAAATAAATTCACAAATATATCATATAAATGAATAATTATAATGGTAAATAATTCAGAATTGGTGTAAAATTTACTGAGTCATATGCATCTAAACCTTTTTTATTCATTATTAAGAAAATTTTAAAGCATAAAAAGTATAATTTTTCTATAGTAATTCTTCCTAATAAAACTTTTAACAGAAGCCAAAACAGAAAAAGTTAGTGAGTTCCCTGATTCCTTATAGAGGAAAGGAAGAGTTCTTTTGACCATTAGGAGTTAAGATTAAAAGTTTATCAAAACTTATTTTTTTAAATTTGAATTATCATGGTACATAACACCTTCTCTAGGCAAAAAATGTGAATTATCCAAGGGATTATAAAAATGGACATTACTGATTTTGCTATATAAATCTATAATAGGACAATTGTGGTTTTGAAAAATGTATAAATGCAAAAAATTTGAATGATCACAAGCTGATAAAAAAGTCAAAACATATCCAGTTTTAGATAAAAATGGTGTATGTTTTTATGTACTTTCAATTGCCTTTTTACCCTTGAAAACACACTAATTGCACTGGTATTGCAAATGTGATATGCGACAATTTGTTTTTTTTTTTAATTTTAATTGAAAAAATTATTTTCAGAGATGCCAACCAGCCTCTCTTCGTCTAATTGACAATGAGCAGTACAAAATAGGGCAATTTTTCAAGGAAAAACTTGGAATGTTTGGATTAGTCAAGGAGTTTGCTAAAATGCTATATCTAACTAAAGTTAAGGGAATTGACATTGAGTCTATGAGTGTAGCCATTATTGTATTTGAAGGTAAATTTACACATTAAATGATGGAAGTCTTAATTTAACAGAACCAGAAGCTATCGATTTTTTAAGTTTAAGAGTTTCATCCTATATCATATATATCATCTTATCTTTTATAGGTTTCCGAGACGATGTAGAACATCAACAGAAAAAAGTATATAGCATAGCTGTGAACAAGTTTGGTGGAATTGTAGCTGGACAGAGGAATGGCGAAAGAGGGTACAAACTCACATTTGCTATTGCTTATGTCAGGGTGCGTACTTTTTCTTTCGTAATGATATATTCTAGATTTTTTATAAAGTTAATTTATTTAAAATTTGCAATATATATATCATTATAGAGGAGCAGTTCTCAACCTCTTTTCCATCGCAACAAACATTACGATCGATGCTCACGTGCGCGACACATTGCAGCCTACAATCTGCCGAACTAAAACAGGAGTAGTAGTGTGTAATAATGGAGAGTTTAAGTTGAAACATTGTTTTTGTTGATGTTTAAAATGACGCAAGAGAAAGAGTAAAACTCTGCTTTACAAGCCGTTATTGAAACATTCGAAGACACACCTTCCGACTCTTAGTGACTCACTGGTTGAAAACCGCTGGTCTAGAACTGTTTCTCAACCGGTGGGATGCTAGGGTTTTCTAGGTGGGGCGCAAAGTTTCGAAGATAACTATTATAAAATTTTTTCTCGACAAAATTACTGCTATATATAGGGTCCTTAAAAATTTCTATAATGATTAATACAATACTGAAGAGTAATTGACATTAAAACCCACTTCTTGGGAAAGGCGGGGTTCGTTTTTATCATGGTGGGACCAAAATGTTTTAATAAAATAGTAGGTGGGACCTAGGTTTTATGACAAAATGGTAGGTGGGACGCAAGATACAAAAGGTTGAGAACTACTGGTCTAAAAGACACAATTTTTTTCAAACAGATTTTAATCAAACTTTCGACTGTGCATCGTGAAAAACAAACTCTATATATTGTAGGATTATTCAGAATTCCATATTTTAATGACAGATGCTGATACATTCTCTAGGCATTTTCAGACGTTTATTCTCGAACCGGTTCTGAGCCTGTGTGTCGCGATACAGTGGTGAGTCGCGAAGAGTCGGGAAATGTATCGCCGCTGTTCTAGAACATACGTCTGAAAATGCATAGAGAACGTATCAGCATCTATCATTAAAATAAGTGTTTCTCAACAATACAACACTATATTTCATTTGTTATTCACGACGCACAGTCTATAGCTTGATTAAAAGCTGTTTGAAAAAAATTGTGCCTTCTAGACCAGAGGTTCTCAACTGGTGTGTCGCGAAGAGTCAGGAGGTGTGATTTTGAATATTTCAATAACGGCTTGTAAAGCATAGTTTTACTTTTTCACTTGCGTCATTTTTAACATAAAAAACAATGGTTCAGTTAAGCTCTCCATTATTACACACTACTTCTCCTGTTATAGTTCGGCAGATAGTAGGCTATGTGTCGCGCACGTAAGCATCGACCTTAATTTGTGTGGCGATGGAAAAATGGTCGAGAACCGCTTTTCTAGACCCTTGCTGAAGAAAATATTTTCTACTGTGTGCTTCCGTTAATCAAAGACAGCACAATAGCAAGGGAAGCGTGAGCGGGTCGGTCGATCCGGGTAATATTAGGAAAAATATATTATTCTTGAATTTTATGTTGACATGAGATAATAAATGTAATATTTCTCTTATTTGACTTTTAATAAGATTATTATTTTTATAATTTTCTAAGTCTAGAACAGCATTCTATTGTCTCGTCATGGGTGCTATCCTTTCTTGCTGTGATGCTGATCAAAGCACATTATGCTTCTGAATATCAATTTGCCTAATTGTTTGATGCGAAGATCATATACTCTATGGTTATGAATAATATTAACGCTCGTTGAATAATCCATTGAAAAGTTTAATTGAGCCCTATTTTCTTAATAAAACATATTGTTTTTCTCTGGAGAGCACACAGCGTTTTTATATAAAATCGCGATTTTTTTTAGGATTTTTGCCTTTCCTATGGCGTTCTTGGAGATTCATTCGAGACTTCGGTACCATGGGAAAAAACTCATTCTCTATGTCTCAACGTTAAATACAGAGTGGCTCAAGAATGCAAAGGTAAGAGCTCATTAACAATTATCTAGATTGATTACTGGTGTTATGACGGAAATGAAATTCGGGAGCAATTTTCAATCTTCTTACAGAAAGCATTTTATTTTCTTTTATAGCATGGGGAATAAGCCATTTCCTCATTTCTTGCCGTGTCACTCAAGTATACGATGCCGGCTCTTGCGTTTACTTCTATTTGGCTTTTAATGCACGGGATATTATCGAAAACGACAAATCCACGGGAGCTGCAATCGATCCATTCGAAGTGTTCCACGACATAGAGGACAAAGCCCGTGACGAAATATTGGCTTGTGGAGGAAGTATATCCCATCATCACGGCGTCGGAAAGGTAAGCTCATTGACTCTTCAACTGCTTCTCGGTCCAATAAAAAAAACAGATTGTTCTAAATACCATTTGCTAATATTATACATATTTTTAAAATGTTCAATCATAATTAATACATTTTAATTGAAATTAAGAAAATGTACTATTCGATTAACGATGGAGCTAATTTGGCACTTCTTTACCTTTTATTAATTTATGAAAACAAAAAAAACGAAGAAATTTTAAAGTTATGCACTATTGGAGAGAACATATCTTTATTTTATGACCAAGGGAATGATATTTGTTTAAATTTCGAGGATGTAATTTTTCGCCGAGGTGATGGTATGTATGAAAATTGCATGGAAGCACAACTTGGGTTTTGAATATCCTGACTCTGCAGTCAATTAAGAACATACGACGAGTAATTTGGAAACACCGTTAGCATTGTAGCGAAATAATAAAAAACTGCGATAATGCGCACAATGGCTCCCAACCTCACCTTTAGTTGGGTCGCGTACACAATCGCATTGGATACAGCTGGAGTCGGAAATTCGACGCAAAGTTTCATAAGAAAAGCTTCACGTAAACGATCATAGAGTTTCTTGCGATCCAGAAATTAAGTAATCATTTCTAATGCAAAACTTGTCTCCTATTAGCTAATGAATCATATTCTGTCGCAAGATTAGAGGTAATTCGACACGCTCATCTGCCATGTTTTTTTGCTCATTATCACTTCTGTTTATCTTGAGGGTTACTATTAAGAATGACCCGCAGAAACACAGTTGCACGAACCTAAGCATATACACGATTGTTTCCATTCTTTTTCAACAATCGTGATGCAATGTATTTTTTTAGGATTGACATCATCCTTTGCAGGTCATAATTACCTTATTGAGAGGCAAAAAATCGTAATCATTGTTTATGACGGGAATAATGACCAAATAAAAAAGGGTGGTATATTCTGTTTTTTTTGGATGAGCGGAAGGAAGGGCGTGAAAGTTTTACACGGATTTCATTGAGTTTCGGAACTATAAATGAATTATGCAAAGGTATGCGATCTCATAAAGTTTGGATTCTCAGATGTAATAAATCCGAGCTCAATATTTTTGTTCCGATTAGTCGGGATTGCTAATTTAAAAGTCATTGTTTAAAAAAATATTTTTGATTGTTCAGTGAAAGTATTATTTTTAAACGAATCTTCTTTGTTTGTTGTGTCCTTACTCCGCAAACCCGTGCCTCATTTTGAAATGGCTTTGTCTCGCGAAGGTTCTTTTCACATTGAGCTAGTCATTGACGGATTTTTAATAGGATACGATGCAGACGACGTTTTTCGTTTACTTGGAACTGCAAGTAATGGCTTATATGATCTTAATTTTGATATCCGTCCATTTCTGCCGTCGCAGTGGAGCGCAATAATACAACTGCTACATCTACCTTAACATTGTATTTTAGTATGGGTGAAATTCCTTCGAAGTTCTTAGGAATTAACCTCTTCATTTATGAGTCATGAGATATCTCTTGATGTCATAACTCCCCAATAGAGCTTTTATTGCTATTTTGTATAAGGAAAAAGGACGCTCATGTTTTTCTATCTTAATACTTTTACTCTTTAATGCTTCTTTCCCCTTGGAAAAATATTGCCCGTTTTGAATTTCTTCTTAGCCTTTGCTACATTCTCATTAATTATTCTGTTAGTAATTATGTCTCCATTTTCAATTATGTTTCCCCTTAACTTGACTCTTCTGAGGAAAACCCTAACCTCCATCTTAGAATCATTTAAAGTCTCAAGTTTATTCTTTCTTCCAAAGTCGGTTTGAAGTAAGCATCACCGCAGGACTTAAATCATCTTTTGAATTCACATGGCAACAAAATGAGTTATTTTGAATTTGCTTTTGCAGATCAGAAGACGATGGTATGAGAATCAAGTGTCTAAACCGGGACTCGAAGTATATCGTGCAGTAAAGAAGCAGCTCGACCCTAACAATGTGTTTGCCGTTCGGAACATCGACGAACAAGAAATGGGCTTCCCTTCAGAATCCATTGCCGTATCAAAATGTAAATAATTTCTAGGATTTCAAAAGATAACTTCAATTTGAAATAAATTAAAGGTCTTTTTACGACTTAAGTCTGAATGTGTATTTGGGGTACATAATTGAGGAACTAGTTAAACCCTCTTTATTTGAGATGCAACTTCTCTTTAATGTTTATAATTCATCTATGAACAAGTATATATATACATAATATATGTATATTTTAAAATTACACTTGTTTCGGCAGAGATGGAATCATAGAGACTTAGGGGAACAAAAAACGCGTCTCTCACATGTTTAGTTGAATTTCTTTGTTAAGTTTTGACACCTTACTGACATCAAAATGAATAATGTACTCCACATTGTATTTGGTTTATTAAATTACTTATGAAATAATCTAAACTTTTAAAATAAATACTCAAGTACGATAGATTATTTTTTGAAATTGAACCTTTCTTTACATTTATTCCATATTGTTTATTACTTGCATTGATTGATTTTAAAGTTTTAGGGAAAAACTTCCAAAGGCAATACGTTGACTCTCGCTACTGTTTGAATCAAGGAGACAAATATTAAAACTTTTTGTAAATTCGCGCGGAAGGAGTAACTTTCATTAATATGTATAACACGAGTCCCCTTTATGTATCATATTTAACTGAAATGTTATTTTCATTTCCCATTTTGCAGCTAAGTAGGAAATCATATAAATAGAGAGGGGCTGCATTTCATTATAATTTCCATTCTTGCGTACTCCGTGTGGTGCAGTGAGACAAAGCAGACCTCGATACCTAGTATTATTTATGCGAATGAAGATATTTTTCGCTTGGTAATTCCTCATTAAATAGTTTCGATTAATGCCAAATTCTAGTTATGCAAAATTTTTATAATATGGCCAATGGCCCGCCCTACTTTTCCAAACATCTGGTCGTTTGTGGTGTCTACGTTGACATAAGCGATTCTTGTGGATGTTTAATCAATTTTTTTCGAAGTATCGTCATTTGCTCAATAGAGACACATTTAGCGAAAAAACCGATACGTTTCGTTAACTTCAACTTGTCGGCGCTTAAGATGTTACTTTCTCATATACGTAGTATATTGAGACAGTATTGTTATCGTGAAAAAATTCGACTTCGAGATTTTGATGGAAATACACGTTTTAGGTGTACCTGAGTCCATAAAAGTGGTTTTCAATCCAACTGTGGAGCTTGATGTCACAAATAATACTACGTAAGCCATATACCTCTTGAAATCACTATATGGCGTCCAGTGGCAATAAAACGTACGCTAAGCTACCTAACCCAAGCCCTATGACGTCACGCCTCAGCCGCGATCCATTAAAAATCTTATTACAGCCTAAACGGTTAAACTGAATCGAATGATATCTCATATTTATAGATAATATCATTCATAATAGACACACTGAAGAGATGAACGATATTGCGCAACAATTAAGGGAACTTTAGTCTTGATTATTTCGAAACAAAATTCGATTTACTCAAAAATGGCAATAATAATTTTGATTAAAATCCATCCAATCGTACAGCCTGATGTTACAAATAATACTTACTAAGACATATGTCCAAAAATATTACTAGATATTGACCAGTGACATTAAAATATACACTCAACTACGGTTATCTTTAATTTATAAGCATTTTTATTTTATAAACGCACACAGTCGACCTAACGTATATGAGAAAGTTTGCGCAATGTATATTGCGCCGTTTATTTTTTTGGTTAAGCACACGCGGTAACAATTCAGATTGCTTCAATGGAGTGACGCTTGGAAAATGCACCTCCCTCAAACAAGTTACGCAAAACGTAAGGCAATGGTAATACGCCAACCGTTTGAGATAATCATCACTATCTAGCTAACATCCCTCCTGCGACGCTTGTTAAAATGTTTGAGGTGCTACTTTAGATGCAAGTTGCAAAAGATTTGCACGCACATCTTGAATGCCCGTGTTGAGCTTTCCAATTCCCCTCTTCTTTATGCCTGGTTCGCGGTTTGCGCGGACGATTCTCCTTTGAGCGGACGCGCACAATATCGACGACTTCGAATTGTTTCCCTCGGCTCGCGTGACGGCGTCACCTCTTCCCTCCGACCCACCTTCACTACCCGCACCCTCGTCCCACGTTTTGAGACGGTCGCGTCGTTGGAGCGCGCCTCTCATCCGTCAGGAATGGCGGAAAACAAAACGGTCGCTCCAATAGGACTCGAGGCGACGCCGAATTGACTGCTAAGCTCCGAAAAGATAGCAGCCCTCGAAAGAGGCGACAGTATTAACGGACCGAAGCAGGAAAGAGCTTTCTTTGGAGGTTATTTCATGGTGAAGACCTCGATAATACACATCTGTAGTAGGGCGTTCGTGACATGCGGACATTTACTGAAAACGCAGTTATTTTCACAAGCGTGGGGGTCAGGGGCTTACCCTTCGACCTTGCCTTAAAACCTCCCGAGTTTTTCTAACGGCCGTTTCACGTGTATGGCGGCATTTTATTCGGTTAATGCGTATTTTTGCTTCCGCGACATCTGTTTTTGTTTACATCGAGGTTGCGGAAATATGCTTTTTCTAGGTCTTCCGCCGGGAGTGCAGATGTTATATATTTCTTTATAGTATACCATGGCCTACCAAAGGAGGGCCAAATTTGGTGTGCTTAGATTGTCATTATTATTCCTGTAATGGAATTATTAAAGGTGCTGGAGCAACTTAAAGGGTGGGTGCGAACCTAAAAGCATTAATCGAATCTGAGGTGCTAATGAGATTAAAGCTAAGGACCACAACAAGTTTCTAAAAAACAATTTCGATCCAACTGGTAACTGATGAGTCTCTCTCAGAGCGTGATATGGTCGGAGATGATTTCTCATTCGACCCACTTCTAGCCAGCAGTATTGCCTTTTAAGCCCGTTCAGTTCGTGGTAGTTTTTTGAAAATGTACTCTTTTCCATCTTTTTTGCCAGAAAGTATTATGTAAATATCAGTGGAGGGTATAATGAGTTATTTTTTTGTATGATATAATATTTTATAATAAATCAAAGAATTTTATTTATGTAACAATAAAAAGACGACGAAATTAATTTTAAATATTTATTGGCATTACCATTGTATAGCTGGGCATTTATTTCCGTTGAATTTTTTAAACGCAAAAGCATGAGCAAAAAAGAATACTCAAATGTTTCGGAAACTAAATAAAAAAATAAAAATTGAATGAATTTATCAAAATCTCGTGAAAATGAAAGAAGTTAATCAGCAATCATTTGAAAAAAAAACTGAATATAAAAATAAAACGTTCTAAACGAAGCAATGGACGAAACTTCACTTTTATTTATCTGATTTCGTATTGAGTGGAACATCGAAAATCATGCGAAACTCAAATTGACCTTTTTTCAACGCATTCGTGAAAGTCTTAGTGAAAAAAATGTTCGTGTTGATGTCGTTAACATAGCTTTCAGAAAGACTTTCCAAAAGGCGGTTCGTGCTAAATAAATCCTGGAAATGAAAAAGTAAGCAACATAATTAAGGGATATTTAAGGAAGTAAAGATTTCTGACTTTGAATCTATCGTCTAATGTGCCAACTTTGATGGAGCCGCGGACCCCCTACGGTGTCCCACAATTTCTGCTCCCCATGAAAATTGCATATATTTTTCATTCGTTGTCTCGTTTTTTCACATTGAAATATTAATCAGAGCTGTGCGCAGGATTTAAATTGTACTATTTTACAAACATATTTGTAATGTGTAAAAGAAAAACGTTTACCTTAATTCCACTGAATGTTTTTTATTGTTTCATTTGAATTTTATTATTTTGATCTACATCTTATTTTGATTAGCATGTATCATTTAGGTATAAATGAAAAATTCTTCTCTTAAACATACTGATAGTTTTTCTTTCGAACCAAAAGCTTCTTTGAAAGTAGTGTTCTGTTTTCTTATAGTATTTTCAATTTTTTCCCGGGAGACCGTTGAACTGATACTGTGACATTCTAAATTACTGGAAAAACTTTTCTTCGTCGTCTATTAATTTATTGTAAAGGGTTCAGTATTCGCCTTCGACTTTTCTTCTTTTCAAGCACTTATGTACACTAAGACGCAACACTTATGTACACTAAAACGCTTACACATTTGTCTCATCTCCATCCAACAGTAAGTACCTAAATCTTCTAAAGATAGATGAAAAACATTCTTATAAGACTCCTTGTATCTCTGCATATCGTTCTCCTATGATTGTCTGATTAGACGCCGACGTATAGTATAAATACTCCTGTCCGGATAGTATAAATCGACCTTTATGGGCAGGTCTGGGCCGTCCGTCCGTCGTAACTTTCCTCTCCTAAACCGCTGGACGGATTTTAATTTGATTAAGTATGAGTGATTGTTATTAAAATTCATCGCCCAATTGTGATTTTCAACAAAATCCGTTTATTAAAACTTCCACTTCACATAGTTACTTTAATATATGTGTTAGGGAGATTTGGGAAGGTGGATAGCGTAACAGAAATGATTAAAGAGTTAGGCTGGGAAACGCTAAGTGAGAGAAGGCGTGTTAACAGGCTAGGAGGAATGTACAATGCGTACGTAAATAATAATGGCTGGGTAGACATGAACAGGCGACTAAGTAAACCTGAGTTTGTGGGGAAAAATGATCACAAGTATAAAATAAAACTAAGAAGGCAGAAAAGTAATGTATCTAAGTATTCATTTATAAATCGTGGGGTGTGGGAATGGAATACGTTACCTGAGGAACTCTTCCAACCCTTCCCCAGAAATGTTAAAACTTTTAAATCTAGAGTTAAAAATATTAATGTAAACGATATTCATTACTTTTAGTATTACTATGTAACCATATTTTAAGACAAATTATTAACGAGGGAGCTGGAGGAAGTAGATGGATTGCTTGGTTTTAATATGTTCATAGGTTAAACTTTTGTAACTTTGCCACCGGGCCAGGTGCCCAATTGCATTGTAAATATATAATAATAATACTTAACTCATATCTCGTTAAATGGCATCCGTCAAGCAACAATGAATTACCAAACTTTTCTCTCCCTAGTTCTTATATGATCTGTAAGGTATAGATTAAACAATTTATTCGGATAGAGAACAACATTTACTACAAGAAAGTCCGCGAGGCCACATAATTACGAGTTATGGTTTCGGAGATAAAATTTGAGAAAATCCCGAGCAAAACATCACATATTTTGTTTACTTCGATCTCCAAGGCGGTTCTCTCGGCAAACAACAATTAAAATCCATATTTTTCTATCCCACGCCTTTATATGATCTGTGAGGTACACATAGTTTAGAAAATTTATTCGGATAGAAGACAAGATTTACTACAAGATAGTTCCCGAGACCACATAATTACGAGTTATGGCTTCGGAGATAAAAATCCGAGAAAATCCCGAGCAAAACATCGCAAATTTTGTTTACATCGATCGCGAAGACGGCTCTCTCAGCAAACAACAATTAAAAATACATATATTTCTCTCCTATGTTCTTATATGATCTGTGAGGTATAGATTAAAAAAATTTATTCGGATAGAGAACAACACTTACAACAAGATAGTTCCCGAGAACATATAATTGTGACTTATAACTTGGGAGATAAAAATTCGAGAATCGCCCAATCTTTCGATACAGTTTCATGCGTATTTCCTATTAAGAACGCCTTTGAAATCTCTGTGTATTCCATTTATGGAGTATACTTTTCCATCTTGTTTGAATAGATCGTTTTTCTCCAAACAAAGAAAATAGGTATCTTATATTATATTAACGTAATCGTTGTAGGCGAACTTGTTGTTAGGATGTTTATAGCCTATTGGGAAGCTTATATCTCCGCGGCTGTTAGGGCTATTTTCGTCATCTATAATTTGTAAAGATAAAAAAATCTCCTGTTCTTTAACAGTACTAAATTCAATCGGAAATGTTAAATACTTTCTTTTTTAAGGGGGGTTTTCCAACACCTCTGCACAGAAAAATATTGGAATCAGATTTTGGCATTATAAAATCGCATTTTAAAATTAGTTAGAATCAAGATACGAAGTCGGAAACTAAACGGTTGTGTTGGAAAAAGAAAGACGTTCATTTTGGTTAAGGTTAAAATTAAATTAATTTCCCAGAAAATTCGTTTTTAATACGAAAAAACGTGACTTTTAAACAATGAGAATTGTCAGTTACCATGGCCACCTCATTTGAGCAAGTGATAACATTGGGCCTATACTCGCAAGCCCCTTGACGATATTACGTCATTTTGTTTGTTTACATGGATTTCGAACATTTTTGAAGAATAAGTGAACCTTTCCCCATTGAATTAAAGAACCATTTTATTCGTTATTGTAGCATCGTTTACAAATTAAATTAAATTAATTTCTTTAAGCAAAGAGAAAAACATATTTAACAGTATAAGATTAAAATAGAAACCCTTGACGATATTACGTCATTTTGTTTGTTTACATTTATGTTGATTTATGTCTTTATGTTGAGCCTGTTTATTCTGTTATATTTACGAAGAAAGAAGTTTAAAAGAACTTAGCAAGGTCAGTTATTATTATTTATCACATAACTTGGAAAATTAAAAAATTAAATTAAATAAAAATTAAATTATACTTATCCTTAATCGTAATACAGGTTGATAATATCTATAGAATCTTCTGTTCTATTTACGAAGAAAGAAGTTTACATCTTTTGTCAAATAAATGTCTGATCAAATTAATTATTTTTCAAATTCAAAATCCACTTAATGACAGCGAAGCGTCACAGGCTCTCTAGTATAGCTCAAATTATGGCTGGAATCCAATTGATAATGAAGTTTACTTTAATAGCCAATAGTTGAAGAAATCATATGCGCATTTCGGCTACAAGGCAGCTATCCTCAGTAGTGATCAACCGATACAAAAATTAACATTTTCGTGAATAATGGATTTATCTTCATCATTAAAAGAATGTGTTATTTTGCCAAAAATATTTTTTACAGCTCAGTTAACTAATATAATATAAGTATATAACTAGCTATAAATTGTTTTTACACAACGAATCAAAATGAGATCCTCATATGCGTTATACTTTGTTTTTTAATGAAATATATTAAAAAGGAAAAAGATAGCGTCAAACTCCGAGAAGATTCTTTAAGGCTGGCTTGCTGGTAGGAGATTTTACTCCTCAGTAGAGTTGGGAGTGTGACTTTTTCTGTTACAGTGACAAACAAATACCTGTGACTCGTACCTGTTACTTGAGCCACCGGTGACTTTTCATTGCATTGATCGTGAGCTGGAAGGGGACTGCTTGAACGCATCACAGCGGCGTCAATTGAAATCATTTGAACCGTTGGAACACTTGGAACTGTTGGGATAAAGTTAGGACTCGGGTGGGTGTGAGTGGGAGCAGGGACCGCGCCCCTTCTCCCGTTCCACCGAGCCAGCGGTGACTGAATCTGTGACTGGCTGTGACTCCCATACCTGTTACTTCTCCCGCATACCTGTTACCGGTTCCAGTTCCCCTTAAGTCACTGTGATAAAATAACAGTTATTGCAAAATCTCTCCAACTCAACTCCTCGGAGAGTTCTCCGTTCAGCGGAATTGTTGATTATGCCAGTGCCCTCCAACCTTTTTTAGTTCACAGCTCACCTATAGATTTTTTCATTCATCGAGGCACACCAAAATTAATTTTACACGAAAATTTGTTGAATATTGTTATTACAACTATTTATCAACAAGATAAGAAAATAATTAAATTAAAATAATCGACAATATCATAAATAAATGAAAATGGCAAGAAGTCCAAACCAGGACTAATGTAGGCTGGTTTCCTAAAGTTGACGTCCCGAATTGATTACTTATATTGACAGGAAATGTTTCAGTATGTGTTAGTCATTCCAAGGAATTCTCATAACAAAGATAGAGAAAAATTGGAAAAAAAATTAATAGAGGGTTATCAGGTTTAAAATACTAAAAAAAATGTCAAAATCTCTTTCTGACATTATATTTTGCTGTTTTTTTAACAAACGAATTTAATAAATATTACTGTTTATACGCTAATATGTCTGGATCAACTGTATATTTCTGAAGAGTAGTCGAGCGGAAAAGAAAATATTCCATTTGTTCACTCCTCTATGCTCAAGCCGAAATCGGTAATAATCGTCCCCTTGCCGGTCTTGGTAGAAGGCAGGTTAGCGTTTCAATCTCCCAATGCTAGGGTCGCGGGTTCGAATACTGCCGAGGCCATGGACGTATGTGTTTGGCTTTGTTAACGTTATTGCCATAAAGTGCTGTTTATGAGCAAGTTAAATATAAATAAATAAACAATCCCATAAAATGCGATTTAAATCGCAAAAACACTGTTTTAGTAGAAATTCAAGAAGATACGATCAATTATCAAATTCGGTGATAAGGATTAGAATCCCCTTAGAATAGTACAAACCTCACCTCGATATCACAACTTAAATATATTTTAAAGTATTAAAGAAAACATCTCTGTACGAGTGATTTGAGATTTCCTATGTAAAACAAATAGGAAAAAACGTTCCTGGAATCGAAACCGGGACTTCAATCTTCGCCAAATAAAATATAGCCCGTAGGTGGGCAGAACGAGCCTCATACCAAGTTTCATGGTAATCGGTCCATTGGTGCAAATGTTATTAGTGGGGGACACACACATACAGACAGGACCATTTCATAAGGCTGTTTCCTTTGGAAACCAGCATAAAAAATAAAATATTTTCTTAAGAAGGGAATAAATTGTGGCTACAATTCATTGAAAATCATTTTTATAATTCAGCGGATTTGTGAACTGAAACAAAAATTAATTTTTCAAATGTTTTACCAGTATCACAATGTTCAGATACATTACAACACGACTCTAACTACGTCGAAGAGATCGTGGAAACATTTACCATATAATGTATGTCTTAATATCTGAAGATGCATGGAAACAAAAATTGTTTTCATATTACTATTTATAATAATTTCTTTGATTCACATTTAATCGAAGAACTAACGTCTACTGACTCGGGTTTTCATAAGCCGGGTTAAAAAAACAGTACTTTATTAAGTAATTTTTATTAGTGAGAAACCTGTTCCGGTCTTGAATAACAGTCTTTTGATGTTCGACTCTATATTTGAAAGAGCCACTCGAAGTTCCTGATCGAGGTACTTCAGAAACGACCTCTTATTATTTTTAATTTGCGACAATGTTGAAAAACTCAATTCACATACATATGCCGTAGGAAACGCTAACAACACATCAATTGCACACTCAGCAATGGTTGAATATTCATTCCTCACTTGCTGCCAAACCTCATCCAGAGGCATATAATCTATAATAACTTCAGCTTAAGACTGCGATAGCTCCTGAGTTCAACGAATTCCTCTCAAGTTTTTAGGGAGAAATCCATAATTGATAAGTCCACAGATGAAGAAACTTCTTAAGCTCGTTTGTAGCTTGAGAATTACAAATTCGGACATTCCCTTGCATAAATTCCGAAAGTCCCGAGGAACGCCAAGTACTTAGTCACGACGCACCAGTGTGCCGCGGCACACCGACTGGAGAGCACTTGATTATGCATCCCTCTTCTCCCGGATTGACATTTATTTCTGATTGAAAGTGACACGATAACTGAATTTCGGTCGGACCATGGAGAATCACAAGATTAACGTATTTATTTGAAAACTTTCATAAGGATTATGCTTAAAAAAGGAATTTTTTTTAACGGCGCGAAATTTTACAGAGGCGAGCGGTATTTGACCCAGCCGGCGTGGCGCTGTCCTCCGCCACTCCCACGATACGACGTCGCCCCTCCCGCCTTCCTTCTACCCATTCTCCATCCCTTTAACCTCCTTCTCACTCTCTGGCCCTCTTGCTGAATTCTCCCTCTACAGCGTCTACTCCCCACCCCCTTCCCCCACTACAACCCTTTGCCCTACAAAGGCCCTTTGACGAGGAAACCCACTTTGTAATTCATAACTTATTTAAACTTCACCTTCCTTCTTCAGTCCTCCTGGGTTTCTCTCTCTCTTTTCATGTGAAAAATTCTCCCGCACCTCCCTACCTCCTTTTCTCTTTCTCTCTCTCTGTCATAGCGTAACCCCAACTCCTTGTCACTGCTCGTCTAACGCACCTTCGCGACAACCCCTCTCTTCCCTTTACCCTCCCCTCCCCCTTGCCATTGCTATTCTCTCTCCTCCTCCCCTTTCTACCGTCGCCTACTTGCAGTGTTCCCCAAGGTACGCTAGAAGTTTTCATGTTTGTGCAACAGTCTCTCCGTATATCTCCCATTTTCTACTTCCTGTTTCTCTTGGCTCAATCGCTTCATCTCCTCCTGCGTATATCCTTGTCCTTTATTCCGCATTTCATCTCAATCCTCGCCTTTCTTTCCTCTTACTCTCCTTCCTCCCTTTTTCCATCCCTCGCTCACTCTCCTCCCTCTTTCCCTAGTCTCTTCTCAGAAGCATACACAGTCCTTGATCTCGTTACGAGAGGCGGGTTTATAGTTCGTACGCCGAATTTTTTTTCTTCCACCATAAATTCCGTTTTTACGGAGAAATTTCAGTCTAAGTTCCAATGCAAATTTTAAATTTACGTATTTGCATAGATCTTACTCGATGCCTCGAACTTGGAATGCGTACGTTTTATGTGTTACATTTTTAAAATCTTTGTCCGGATGTCGTGAAATTTTTCTTTAATGGTCGAAGCTTGAGCGATGTAAAAGTCGGCATATTTTTGCTTAGGACGTAAACCGAGACTAAATCACAAACAAATGATATAATTTGCGTTAAGTTAAATGTGAAGGGAGGAAATCTATTGTAACCATTAAGACGATCTTTATTTTCTATTTTGATAGCCATTTTTTAGATATATTCAAATCATTTTTTTCTCTCTCATGCTGTGTTTTATATGACATGAAAACAAGAACAAAAAACTTATTTTTACAAATTTGTTGAAAATTTGTAAAGGGAGTACTTTTTTCATCTCATGTATATGTTAATAAGCAAGAATACGACTTTGATGAGAGTATTATGTATTCAAAAGCGAGCTTCGCGTAGTACGAGATGTATAATAACGTCATATAAATTCAGAATACACAATTAAAATCCTTGATCTAATAGCTTATATATTTTGTCTATATTTGACCAGTATAGTTGCAAATACAATTTAATGTAATTGATTACCATTCCCGATTTTGTAAATTAAAAATCTCACAAAGGGTACCTAATATTTACACACACACACACACACACACGCGATCTTGCACGCCATTTATTCTAAAAAGTGGCTAAAAACAATGAAGAATCGCCATCACCAAATCACTAGGGGTAGTGGGTTTTTCGCATGTGATTAAAAAAATTATCATGCATTAAAGCAATTTTCCATATCCCATATATACCTAAGAATACAACGAAATGTCTAAAAAGTAGTAGATTAATTTCTCTCCCTAAGTTATTGAGAAAGTCGGGCCAATCACCTCATGACAATGTTAAGTTTTAACTTAATTTTAGACCTTTGAATTATTAAAAGCTGCAAGATTTAAATTTTCATGTAAGATAAAATTTAGCTTTTTGCAATATTACAGCAATGAAATTCTACTGGGAAAATATGAATTATTTGGAGAACACTGATAGGTGGAAACGAACGATTTCAATTCGAATGAAACAATCAGAAGATATTAAAAAAACGAAATAATTGAACGAAAACGTACACACACTAACGGACTAAAGACTAAATCATACTAATTTATGTGGAGATCATGATAAGAAAGGATACAAATTGCACGCCCGCTATTCCTACTTCTCTTTGTTAAAACTACTTGACCACACGAAGTCTTTCTATGGCTTAAGGGCCATCTGATTTCCCACCATCTTCTCCCAGTCCAATTTACCTTTTTATGAGACTTCCTTGCTTTTCTGCTCTCTCACCGATTCCATGACCTCGTCAATTTCCATCTAAATTGGCAGTAAAGACCCCAAGAGTAGCGGTGTCCATTCACTTATCCATTGAGCCGCCAAGCAGGAATCAACCAAGAGACTACAGATCTTCATTAGTGCACGTTAGCATTTAATTAAACTGTGGAAAAAAACTACCAGATGATCGCTATTTTTTACACTAATGGCAGTGATGGGTGATAAAAAGGGTCCATAAAAGAGCCAAACGTTATGGTACCCAGACTCGCTGACTATCTTAAAATATACTCCGATTCTTTTTCTACCTTTTTTGTACTCCAAACATTACGTATGAGTTTTTCACGATGATTTTGATGATACATTTACCTTTATCGTGTAATAATATTTGTCCAACTATTACAGTCCTTCAATAGGATAATCAGAAGATGATAAAAATTAAATATATCAACCTTTAACGATAAAAAATCACAAGTATGTTTTCCACAATGATCTCATCTTGTTTTTTTTTAGGCTCATCTTTTTGTGATAATATATAAATTGCGCATTTGATAGCGGTCCCAATAGTAATTATCGGACCTTCTCCAGGTGTAATTTTTTCTGCTAATTTTCATGTCCAAGTCAACTTAAAATTTTTTAACGACTTAAGGCATTTTTACAATTACACTTTTAGTATTGTTTGCGTCTTTCCCATTTTAGAAGAACAAATACACAAGAATCGTTTCATATAGAAAATTCACGCATGATACATTCTTTTGTGGCAGAACCCATACAAATACCAAATGACATAATGAAAAATAAATAAATAAACATGACCATGAACTCTTGAATACTGTCGGTACTATTATACTGGCTAGTATACACGTTTTATACTTGCAAATTAGATATTAAATGCCAATAATGGAAATTCTGTTTTTTTAAAATCTATGGCGGATTTCATTCACGTTTGCAGGAAAAATCTTTCTTTTTTTTAAAGCAAGAAAATGCGACTCCTCTCTTCAAAGGCGATTCGAAGTAAACACACTCTGTCCACGGGAGAAGTTGAAAAAAAAACAGGTACACAAGTCCGCTTCTCATACTTTCTCCGAAAACTTAAAAGCGTCGTAAGCAAACAGATTCTCCGCCATGAGCTGAATGCATCGTCGGCTGCCTCAGAGGAAATTCGAGAAATGCGTGCGTAAACCACTCGTTGCTTCGCTGCGATTGGGAGAATATCCCGTAAAAAAGGTTACGTACACATATATTCGTCAACTTTTTTTACGAGTGTCTCGCGCAAACAGAACGTGGGTTTTTTTCTTGGTGCGGTGTTTAAACGAAAATATGTACTTTAAATGGTTTTGCAACCTCTGCGTTGAAAAAAAGGACGGAGAAAGTTTCTTTAATTCATTTTCATGAGGAAAATCGTCGTCCGTATGTTAACATTAGTGGCTAAGAAGATAAAGCCGCAGTGTTCGCTCGCACAAACCTACTCTGGAGAAGAAAGCTCGGAAACGCGCGCAAAACACTGTATCGCCTTCACGTTTTCAGGAAAATACTATTTATCGCGGAAGCGTATGTTTATTGTCGAAAACGTTATTACACTTTCTGACTTGGTAATGGATCCACTGCTTCGCATATCCCGCGGTCTATTCCCTCCTCATCTGCGGTTTACTTCCAAAGGGCTTTTCATTTTAATTCCTATTATCTATTTTTTAAAGTAGTGTTCCGTTCTCAAAACATTTCGCGACCTTCGAAGTCAAGGAGTCGTCTTCAAACCTTTCTGCACTTTCCAATTGCTAAACTGTCACTACCATCTACTCATCAGACGCTTAAAACCCTCAAGTCCCTCCCGTTCCATCCCTCCCCTTTCTCCTCCCTCCCTCCCCTCCTCCCTCCATCCCCTCCTCCCTCCATCCCCTCCTCCCTTACTCCCCTCTTCCCTCCCTCCCCTCTTTCCTTCCATTTTTCCTCCCTCCCCTCTTCCCTCCACCTATTCCCTCTCTCACCTATTCCTTCTGTCCCATATTCCCACCCTCCCCTCTTTTATCCCTCCCCCTCTCTCCTCACCTTTCATCTCCTCGCTTTCCATTTATTTCCACGTTTTAAAACTTTCCGCGATCTGTGTGCAAAAGACGTTTCATTCTTATTTCTTATTATTCCCAACTCAGAAAAGTCTGAAGTCGCTTTATTTTCGCGTATACCTTGAGCATCGCTGCACCAACTTTGTGTTGAGTGTGGCTTGGGAGATAGTCAAAGACGTCAAGGAACAAACGCTGGATGTTCTCCAAAGGGAGGAATAGGGCCGAGAGGGAATGGGAGCACCAAATAAACGAAAACGCCGTGTCGGAAAACGTAAAGTACAAGTTAATATCTCTTTTAGAGAAGCGTCACAGAAACTAACTTTGTTCGTTTTGTTAGAATGTTAGGATGTCCCTGGATGGCACATGAAAGAAGAAAATGGAAATGAAGAATTTTTATATTTTCACGTGGATTTGAAGGGATAAAGCAGCATGTTGAAATTATTATTTTTTGACATCTCAGAGTTTTTTGTGCAAAAGGTTTGCAGTGTTTAAAGGTGGAATATTTTCCAGTATCTCAGGAGAAAAGGGCGAGAGTTGGTACGCTATTTAAGGTATATTTTAGTTTTAAGAGAAAAGAAAGGGCTTCATTTTGCAAATAAACTTAATAGCAAATTTCTGGTAGAACACCATAATGGTTAATATAGAAGAGATATAAAAGAAGTTTCTCCCCTCACGAAAAGTTATTTTCTTTACTCAGAGTAAAATTTGTTTATGTACCATGTATGTTGTTATTCTTTTAACAATGAATAACACCTACAGTATTTACACTTCTAGGATGATATAATGCAAACAACCTCGGATATTTTTCAAGGAATTATTACATTCGATAGATATTTTTCAGGCAAAAATATGTAAATATCCCTCGTATGTAACGTTATTATAACAAATATACGCTGGAACTATGAGCGTGAAGGGAGTGAAATCTTGCGTACCTAGCTTTCCTCAATGAAAGTTTTTCCTCCTGAAGCATTAAAAAACGAATCGGCAAACTCATCTGCATTAAGAATGTGTTTTTGGACTGAAACCTTCAACTGGTTTTGGTTTATGCGATTTTATCCATTATGTGTCAGAAATCATACTCCCTCCGTTCACAGCTAAGTACATAACACATAACATTGTTCCTTTTGGAATCTGTCTGATGAAAACATTTCATGAAACGAAAGTTTCAATTCCTTTATTATGAACTGTAACGCCCCAGCTGTTTAACGACTGCTGGAGTCATTTTAATTAACAAATAGATTCCAGCCCTAAAGTGACCTCAGGTATGTACTTTTGGATATTTGTCAATATGAATTTCTTTATCCTATAACACAATACATTTTATAGGCATATTAACAGATGATTTTCGAAAACTGTACCCCATGATATTCCCATAAAAAACAAAGAAAAGGCAACTTTTAATTCCTGTTGTTTATAACTTTCGCATTGAGTTGATTAGGGAGAATTAATGTGCGACGAACATTGGCAATATATAATGCCTAAATATATGGCATTTGGAAGACAACTCATGTTTGTAATTTCTGTAGACGCTACAGGCATAATATAAGATTATCAACCAAGTTTGAATTCATAACAAGGGATTTTGAATTGTTAGTTTTTTGCTACACATCCCGAGTTACGTTTTCGGCAGAATTACAAGCGTAGCGTAAGAGGAAGTTCATGACGATCAATGCACTTTTCGATGCAAGAGGAAATAATGATTACGTCATAGAGAGCAACTCTCTTCTCTCGCAGTAGTTTCTCGACCTGTCGTCATGATGGCGCGAGCTGCACCTACTACGAAGAGAACGGGTCTGAGGAAAAATGCATAAAGGTGAGAGGGAGAATGAAAATCAACTATTTATTTCCCTCCTCTCTATTTATCGTACCTTAAAAATCGAATATATGTATTTAAGTTTCAATAATAATGGTCGTTTAAAATTAAAACAAATTCTTCTTAAGATAACTCATTTAAATTTTACATATATGGTACAAGTTTAAATTAAACTTTCAGATCACCCACAAAAAGCTATCACACACAGACATCATCGAGAAAATGGTCAAAACGTGTTCAGGGGACCTCAAAACGTGTATTTCCGTTGAAATCTCGAAGTCGATTTTTTTCATGAATACAATACTTTCCCCTATACCACGTATATGGAGAAAGTAATAAATCTGTCTTTAAGTTTCGTTGATATATCTTGATGTACACTATTATTATATGGAGAAGTGAATTATGTGTGTGTATTTTTGGCTAATCAACCTCTTGGATTATTATAGCCATAACTCCTTTCACACCGAACATATTCACAAGGGAGGAGGGAAATCCGGAGCCGGCATTAGCTAACTCTTAACGAAGAAGACCAAGGGGGCCAACGGCTTAACGTCCCTTCCGAGGACGGAACGCTGTTTTTGCGCGGTCTCCTCAAACCACACAAAGGGGGAACCGGGCGACCTGGAAAAAATCCTACTTCCGCAGGATTCATACCCGCTTCTCTTTCGAGCAGCAGGCGAGTAGCAGCCAGCGTCCTAACCACTAGACCACCTGTACCCTAAGGATTATATGTCAAAAGTTAAAATCATGTTTTGTATTGAGTGTAAAATCAAAAGACGTGGAATATAAAAGACATGATGGCTATTTATATTCAGTGAAATGATGAAGGAGAATTTAGATATGACCACAGTGGCAGATAAAATTTCATATTAAATTGCGGTTGTAGGAAGCGTCAAAACAAATGAACAATATCATATTTTTTTACCGATTAGATAATAATAGTAAGCGCCTGCGGTCGATACTCATTATAAAGAAATCGCGATTAGTGATTGGTTGATTAGCTTGCCTTTGTTCCCGTCGCTAATTGCAATAGATCAGTAGATAGTGGCGGGACATACTTCAGATATTGGGTGAGTGAATAATCATAGACCGTCTTTGAAATCCGTCAGTGGCTCCTCATTTTTATGAAAAGGAATTTTCTGTTTAATATTTTAACATATTACAGTCTTCACTCATTTGTAAACCAACAAGCATATTGAGAGCAAGAAGAAAATATTTTATATGACTTTCTCCATGCCTGTAAGATTTCTAATAATTCCAAATAGGTTAAATGATAATTTAATGTTTTAAGGAGCTGCGAGAAAAAATTAAGGACTACAAAGAAGAGAAATTAACTCAAACTGTAGCCTTATGATATTGGATATAGCCCCGAAGCTCCAACAATTAAGAAAAGAAAAACGAGCGTTACTAAGACGTAACTAAGCGTTAATTGTTAACAATAGTCTTCGGTAGGTGGCGTGGTGGTGGCAGCTAAAAAATAGGATATCTCATAAACAATGCATTATATGGGAAATTGTTTCAAACAAAGGTTATAGAAAATTAAATGACCTACTACATCTATTCCAGCACGTTTTTACATTTACAAAATATTAAAGCAAATATTTCAAAAAATCTGATGTGGCTACCACATGACTTGCTCCATATATGTAATATTTCTAAAAATTCCAAATAGGTTACTTAATAATAAATATTTTAAGAAACTGCGAGAAAATTTTAGACTTTACAAAGAACAGAAATAAACTCAAACAATAGCCTTCTGATATTGGATATAGCCACAAAGCTCCAACAATTAAGAAAAGAAAAAGTAGCGTTACTAACACTAACGCAAAGACTAGTACCCCTACGGAAAGACCGGAAACTTAATGCTATAAAACGATTCCCAGGTTTTCCATGGAAGGCGACAATAAATGGGTAAACGGGAAAATTTGGAGCTACGTGTTAACGAAGGCTAGCGTGACGTCATCACAGGATGTCTCTCACCCCCCTCCCCTCCAGTTTTAATACGATAATAGTAGCAAATATAAATTGCACGGACAAAAGTAATGGACTGAAATGAAAGAATTGCATATAAGAAATCAAATTTATTACCGTATATCACACATTGCGAGGGTACAAAGTCATTATCAAATTACATAATAGTGAGGTATTTGTACATAAATATTATACAATAAAGATATAAAAATGATTTATTGTAACCGAATTTTATAACGATAATATCTTTTATGCATGAAACGTATTTAAAGGAAATTCACGTGGACGACGAAAAACGTCCAACTTTCACGTCAAGAATGAATTTGTGGATCAAGCAAAAATCTATTGTAAAGTGATTTATTCGGCCCTGGAACACATTCTCTTTCTGTTCCATCTGTAAAAAGAATGAAAATGAATTTAAAAAAATGACAATCATTAAACCTGCTAAACCTAATGAAATTGATGCAGGAGGCAATGGACATGCTTCAAATGTTGCAATAAATGTAAAATAAGGCAAATGCGCTTACGGCCCATTGCGGTTCATAAACAATTTTTCTATGAAGATCACATTACCATTTGTAAAATTAAACACATCACATTACACTAGGAAATGCCCACTTTATTTATAATTTATTCTAAGCTCAGCTGTATTTGCTGACGTTTAGGTGTTCGCATCAGTTATAGTTATCCCATTTAAGATCTATATGTATTCATCAAATAACAAGGAAAACTTTTGCTATGGAAATTTCAATTTCTCGATCGAAAAATATGTTTCTATATTCGTTTTGAAACAAAGAATAATTATCTTAAAGTCTAGGATTACAAACAAATGCATAATGATAAACAAAAAATAATCAAGTTGACAATTTCTGTAAATTCAAAATATTTCAAATTAAAACAATGAGACATCACTATGGTATACTTATTCCAATCTATTACAAGCACAATTCTATCCCCTGGCGTCTATGTAGCAGTTTAACTACCAAACTCACTATAATCTACTGATAATCGCGAGAAGTTTCAAACCGAAATTTCAATTATTCAATCTAAAATTACGGCTTATTTTGTGAACTGATACGTACCATATTCACGGCCAGGGCAATGGATGGCACAGCTAGGTGAAGTAAGCGAGGCTTAACACCTAAAAATGAGAAACATTTCCTCTCAAAATGCTTCTCTCGCACAAAAAACGAGAGAAATTTCTTTCCTTCCTTCTTAGGGGGTATCTGTTAAGAAAATATAAAAGCATTCTCACAAAACGCATTCACATAACACTTCCTAGAACTAGTTCGTTAGAATTTTTTTTCAAAAATATATGCTATTTTTAAGACTTACCTGTTGATTGGAGATCAGAACAAATTCATTCCGTCACGTTTTCTTAAACAGTGATGAATCTACTATATATCTACTACTAATCTAATCTACTATATATCTACTCGACAAAATCAGAGTAACTGTCAACCGCTCAATAAGCAATGGCGAACTTATATCAAGCAAAATGTCCGCTGTTCCGCTATGATACACAAGGAACGTATGGCGCAGTGGTGATGTGGTAGAGAGAGAGAAATAGAGGGAAAAAAGAGAGAGAGCTGGCTGCGACTGAAGCGTATTTGGTGGACCCCGTATCATCATAGTGAACTACGTGTAAAACCTGGGAATCTATTCTCCCATAAGAGTTTCATAACCCTGCTAAGACGTAACTAAACGCTAATTGTTAACAATAGCCCTCGGTAGGTGGCGTGGTGGGGGCAGCTGAAAATATAAGATATCTCTTAAACAATACATTATAAGGGAAAATGTTTCAAACAAAGATTATAGGAAATTAAATTTCCCACGACTTTTATTCCAGCACTGTTTTACATTCATCAAATATTAAAGCAAATATTAAATAAATAGAATATCTCTTTAATAATGGATTCTACGAAAAAATATATCAAATTTTTTTTATAGAAAACAACATTATCTATGAAATTCATAATAGGTGGTGCCGGTGGTGTAGTGGTTAGGACGCTGGCTGCTACTCGCCCGATGCTTGAAAAAGTCATCGGGTACGAATCCTGCGCGAGTAGGATTTTTCTCAAGGTAGCCCGGCCCCCTGTTTGCGTAGTTTGAGGAGACCGCGCAAATTCAGCTGTTCCGTCCTTCGGAAGGGACGTTAAGCCGTCGGCCCCCCTGGTGTTCTTCGTAAGAGCAGGCAAATGCCGGCACTAGGTTTCCCTCCCCGGTTATTCATTGCACTACCTCTGAGATACCCATTTGTGCTGTAAGAGAGGCGAATTGACTGGGCACTCAAACAAACAAACAAATTCATAATAAACTTTATTTACATTTATGAAGATTAAAAAGGGTTATTTGCCAAAAACCAAAATATGAGTGGAGTAAACAAGCACTTATGGTTGAGCGATTGTCGCCAAAACATAATCCGCTCTTCATTATATAGTACTATTTCTAAATATAATATTTGGTATTAATATGAGTGTAAATATTTTAGTTAGAGCGCCCACAAAATCCTATCACATACAGAATGACAGACAGACACACAGACATCATCGAGAAAATAGTCAAAACGTGTTCGGGGGACCTTAAGACATGTATTTCCGTTGAAATTTCGAATTCGATTTTTTCATGAAAACAATACTTTCTCTAAACTTCACACATTCTGTATAGGAAATGGTATCAAAAAGCTTATATTTTTGCATTAAGTAAACCCAATTTTTATTATGTAATTTGGGTATTATGCATTGAGTTGTGATGGGGACCCGCTGCCACCGGGACCTGCTCCCAATTGTAGCGTTTATGTGAATAATAATAATAATAAATATCCGAAATGGCCAGCTGGTTTCCTAAACATGGAGAAAGTAAAAATACAAGCTCGACGCATATATTAAATAATGCACTTTTTTATGGAATTGTTTGACTGTAGTGGGTATTTTATCAAAACAATTGAACATAAAAAAAATTAAATTACCGAAATTTTAACTTTATTTTGTCCAACGAGTTGAATGCGGAATTTTCTCAGGCTATTTTTACTTTCTCCATATAGTACGTAGTAGAGGGGAACTATTGTAATCATGAAAAAAATCGACTTCGAGATTTAAACGGAAATACACGTTTTGAGTTCCCCTGAACACGTTTTGACCATTTTCTCGATGTCTGTGTGTGTATGTGTGTTAGTGTGTGTGTGTGATAGGTTTTTGTGGGTGCTTGCTATAACTCAAAAACTATTAATCAGGTCAACGCGAAATTTTATATTTAACATTTATATAAAAGTCAGAAAAACTGATTAGATTTTGGTAAAAATCGAACAACCGGAAGTTGGTGTTTACTCTTGTCACTTATCCGTTATTTGTTATTTGTTTGAGTTTATTTCTGTTCTTTGTCAAGTCTAAAAATTTCTCGCAGTTTCTTAAAATATTTATTAGAATGTAGCCTATTTGGAATTTTTAGAAAATTTACAGGCATGGAAAAAGTGGCCACATAAGATTTTTTAGAAAAGTATGAGAGGAAAAGCCTCTCGTGTAAAAGTTTCAATTTTAGAGATACATGAATTCTACGGTTGGGCTCTATGACGAAATATTTTTACTCTTACCATATAGTACGTAGTATAGGGGAATTTATTGTATTCATGAAAAAATCCACTTCGAGATTTCAACGGAAATATACATTTTGACAATTTTCTCGATGATGTCTGTGTGTGTGTGTTTGTGTATGTGATAGCTTTTTTGGGTGCTATAACTCAAAAACTATTAATCAGGTCAACGCGAAATTTTATATTTAACATTTATATAAAAGTCAGAAAAACTGATTAGTTTTTGGTAAAAATCGGACAACCGGAAGTTGGTGTTTACTCTTGTCACTTATCCGTTATTTTGAAATATTTGATAAATATAAAAATGTATTGGAATAAAAGTTGTGGAAAATTTAATTTTCTACCTTTGTTTGAAATATTTTTCATATAATGCATTTTTTTAAGAGATATCTTATCTTTTTAGCTGCCACCACCACGCCACCTACCGACGACTATTGTTAACAACTGACCCTTAGTTACGTCTTATTGTTAGTAACGCTCGTTTTTCTTTTCTTAATTGTTGGAGCTTTGTGGCTATATCCAATATCAGAAGGCTATGCTTTGAGTTTATTTCTGTTCTTTGTAAAGTCTAAACTTTTCTCCCAATTTCTTAAAATATTTATTATTATGTAACCTATTTGGAATTTTTAAAAATAATACAGATATGGAGAAAGTCATGTGGTGGCCACATCAGATTTCTTTTGTCTTGTATTTATCTGAATTATGGAACTTAATCAAAATAGTTTCCGCAGTGAAGCACCTCACACACTTCACACTTAAAGACTAACACTTAGTGGAGCTCTTTCAATGAAATCAAGTGCTCAAGTACGTACATATATATTTCTACATGACAACATTTTAAAAGGCGCAATTGTCTTCGTAGGAAGTATTTTGGTGTCTGTACACTTCCTGAAGGCTCAAAAATAAAGACATCAGAAGAATTTTTATCCGCCCTTCAAACATGTTTAAATACATTTATTTCATATCGGCAGCTGAAGATATTTAATCGCGGTGTCATTCAAATGGCTAGAGAATAAAATAATCCGCATCCACATTGCAGCAACATATGAAAAACTGTTGTTTTTCAACTAAATATCATCACTTGTCTTTATTCCACCATCTCTATCAACTTAGGTTTGCAAAAATGTTTACCGTGGATTGATATTTATTAGCATAATTTTCGCTGTTTGGGTAAAGGACAACTGAAACGGTACATATGTCATAAAAATTTCCAAACACAAAAAAATAGTTTTGGATGACAGTATTGTCGCATATTATTCATACTCATTTTCGACGTTGAGCTGAGTTATGACAAAACAGTCGAATCATCACAAAATGCTGAACGGGAGGCGTGCATACTTAGCCGAGGAGGTCGAAACTGTGATGCTCAGCATTTGAGTGGTAGAATGTATAGGTGTCGGAAGAGTGGAAAAAGTGGCATAAGAAGAATGGGGGCGGGAAGGCGAGTGGGGCGGCGGAAAAGAGGTCGAGAGATGGGAAGAGGTATGGGAGAAAGGTGGATGGGCGGAGAGGGAAGGTTGACTTATTCTGCGAGTTGAGTGGAGATCAAAGGACAAACGAAGAGATAGGCCGAGTGAGAGAGGGAAAAAGAAAGGAGAAAGAGAGAGAGAAAAAGATCCCGCTGTGCTTTGGGAAACCGAGCGAAGCGCGCGCTTCTTTTCATCGAACTGGCGTCGGCGGCGCACTCAAGGGCTGCACAGGTCGTCGCAGGTGGAGCGGAGTGAGAGAGAGAGAGAGAATCGCAAAGCGAAGTGTATGGCTTTATGAATCGCCCTCCTCCCGTGCGTGCGACGTTCCCATCGTCCCGAAGAGACCGCGATACAGGCGCACCGTGCCGGAGGAACATCGCGAAAACAAAGAAAGAATGTTTCGAGGATGCGGGAAATTATGGGTGCGAAAATTGAATAATGGCACGTCACAAGATCCTCCTTCCCTCTTTTCCTCTCTCTCTCCCTCCACTTCTTCCATCTCTTTCTCCCTCCTTTTTTGATGGACGGCTGCGAGATGAGTGAAGAGAGGGATATCCACCCGCTGATTTCACAAATGTACGTTTTCACTCGGGAAAAAATTGTTTTCGTGACGGATAACTCTATTCGAGAAGGATTTTGGGTGGAAATGAGAGATGATGAATGTCGACAGGAGTTCTGGGTGGTCCGAGAGGGTAATCTTATCCCGGGCAAGGGAATGTCATGCGGAGATATGGTTCATTTTAAGGGACAGCATTTCAAAAGGTAAAAGGCAAAATATATGGCATTTTTTCATTTTGACTTGTAGAGTTTCATGCGCTCTTTAATGAAACGTATTCAGAGTTTTTTTGATGGCAAAACCGTCAGCAAGTTTAGGTTGTGATGATGAGTATAAAAGTAGAGAATAATGCTCATGTATACTCATTTCAAATACTTATAGAATAATTCGAGAAAATTTACTTAAAGGCATTTATGAATAATAATACCGTTTTTTTATGTTAACATAATAGTCTTACGCTTTTCATGGTTAAAATAACAGATTTAGTGTTACAATTTAAGCAATAATAGGTATTTTTCAATTCTCAAGGAATTTATAACGCTTAAAAAGACAATCTATATTTTTATTTTTTCACATATTTTTTTAAATATCGTGCACAAATAAACGTTAATTTATCGCAATTAAAAATTTATTTCGTTCATTAAACTTCCCATCAGAGATAGAACATTAAATATAGCGACTTTTGTCTGGTAAAAAAAAGTCAACCTTAACAAACAATAAAATTAATATTCTTCGACTCGGAGGAAATGCTTGGAAATATTTATATTGCATATTATATAAATGTCAATGATGCAGGTATAGTTCACCATTATTTTGGCACTTTTTACTTAAAGAAAGCACGAAAATCTATCACTGGCTAACTACCACTGATGACGGCTGCTTTACAGCCAAAATGATTTTCCCAACATTTTATGGCTAACTTTATCAATTAAAACTTAAATTTACCCGAGATACTTTCAAAAATCGTTTCATAAGACAGTTATATATAAAACCCTGACACTTCCGTCGACACAATCAGTATTTTATCGACGGTAACGCGAAAGAAATGGCAAGAGTCAAGCCTTTATCACAAAAAGAAAGAAGTGATGCTACACAAAGGATTCGATATAGAATAACCCGAAGAAAATTCCACTTTACTCTCTCAAATTCTAAGAACGTCGGAATAAAGAGAGCGACTTTGAGCCACTTCCTTCTTTTCTCATCCGGGATTCGATCTTGGCTCCCACGGGTAGAATCCGCAGGGCACACAGGAAAGTAAATTCAGGTAGGCTCTCTCACTCTCTCCCCCTTCCGTAGGTGGAATTCGATTGATGTATTCGTAAGGCCGATCTTTCTCCCCTCTCCGCCTTTCCTTGTCAAACCCAAGAGACCTCACCGTCTCAACCACCCCCTCCTCTCCCCTATCTTCCCCTCCCCTTATCTTCCCCTTCCCCTATCTCCCCCTCCCTACTATCTCCCCCTCCCATCTATCTCTCTCTCTTGCTTCTCTCCCCCCCCGCCCAACTCCGAAACCTGTCGCTACGTTCTCCCGACGGCGAGCGTTCCGCGTTCTCTCTCTCCTCTCTCTCTTTCCTTTATCCAAAGCCCATATGCCCTCCCTTGAAGCAGCTAAGTTGGGGATAGGTGAAGTGGGGGCGGAGAGAGGAGAGTGGGAGTTAGGGCGAGTGAGACTGGAACTGGAGCAACGGAGGCGGAGGGGGCCTCTCACGGGAGAAGCTGGAGGAAGGGAAGAGGAAGTCTCCGAGAGAGCGGGAAAAGAGGGGAAAAAACTTTTTATGCGTAGCGATTACATATATGTAAGGGTGTGTTTGCACACGGTTCTCTACTCCCCATTCTGTTATCCTTTTCTGAATACGTAAGCTCTCGTGCCACTTTGAATGGAAAGAAGGCGGGGTATTTTTAGGGCGGGTGTAGGGGAAGAGTTGGAGGAAAGGGAGGAGAAGCGGGGAGGAGGAAAAGGAGTTATAACATATTCACGGTGGAGATAAAAATAAATAATGTGTGGCAATAAGCGTTTTCATTCTTTAGCTAAGGTTTTCCTTTTGAGAGGAGAGTAAGGCTGGAGATGTGGGGAGAAAGAGAGGGAGGAGAGGAGAGGGAGAGAGAGAAAAGGGTTTAGGCTCGGGGAAGGGAATTCTATGCACCTACATACTAGGGAATGCTTGGAGGGCAGAAAATAGATGGAGAAAGGGGAGAGAAGGGGAATGCAGTGAGGTGGGAGAGAGGGTAAAGTAAGGGGGAGGGAGAGAGGGCAAAGTAGAGGGGAGGGGTAGGGAGCTAGAGGGAAGGAGAGGTAAAACAGTTAAGGATCGCGCACACTTGTCCGTCACTTTGCTTCGCGTCGCGTCACGATCCGTCAAAACCGAAGCCAGCACACATTAGGGTCCGGCGACGCACAGCGGCGGATGGTTGCGCACGTCATTTGAAAGTGAACAGATTATTGCATTTCAGTTTTAGTTTTCATCAAAATGTCATCGAGTTCGGACGAAGAGTTAATTGTAATTACAAGTTTAATATGCTAAGAGAAAGAAGAAGAAACTAAACATAAGCGGCTATGGATTCACGAAATTAATAGGAAAAGCATTTTCACGCCATATCCCTTTCGGGGTGATACAATGTGATCGCAGATAAATCTCGTGCCTGATTAATCTGGAATCACTCAGACAAACCACACAGCTTGGATTGGACTGGAGGCGTCATAGAGCTTCGTCTCGGATTCGAACCAAGGATCCCTCAGTCAGAAGTCGAACGCCATATACGCTCGGCCACCAGGCCGTATCATAATATAATTAAATATAATAACGAAAGGATATTACTAATCCAAATGATAAATAAATCGACTTTGTGTAAGTGTGGCAGTATTTATTGCTGCATATTGTAAAAAGATGGAACAATCTCCTCTTACCTGGTTTTCCCAATTGCTTTGAAATTTCTTCACACATATTTTATCTCCTTTGTTGATTATGGTATTCAGGGTGACTTACGTCATAAAGGTCTGCGTGCTCTTCAATTAATACAATGAGCTTTTCTTCTTCCATGAATGTAAACTCACTTTCAATATCACCCATTTCAGACACGTGAATTTGGCACTGAAACCATCCATGATCTCGAACGGCCGAATGAGGTCGAGTAAGCACGAATTCATCCGAAGATGCTTCAGTCGCTGTACGCCGCGCCGGTGCACACACTTGTCCTTCGCGTCGCACTCGGCATCGGAATTGGGCGGAAGGGATTCTCGAGTTGGAATGCCTTCCGTCGTTTGGTTGAACGTAAAGCGACGTGAAGGACAAGTGTGCGCACCCTCGTTTAACTACATGTATTTTATCCTCATAGGATTTTGACGCGACGCGAAGCAACGTGACGGACAAGCGTGCGCGATCCTTTATTAGGCGGAGGGAAGGAGAGTGAGAGGGGAAGGGAGGATTTTAAGTGGGATTGGGATAGTTATGGGTTGAGGAAACGAGGGAGAAAAGAGACAGCAGAGAAGAGCGTATAGAGGTGCAGAGTAAATCGCGGAGGGCGTGAGAAAAACGAGAAAAAGCTAAGACGGAGCGGACAACGGGAGATGAAGGATATTCGAAGGGAATGGAAAGATATCGGTCGAAAAATGGAGATAAAATCTACAAATGTTAAAATCGGGATTTATTTGATAATCCTCCCATTCTAAGTTCGGATCTATCTGTGGGCTTGAATAATTATATGCAGCGGGTAATATGTGTGACGTAATGACTCGGAAGCCCGTCTCACGTTGAGATACTAAACCTGGGTCTCGCGTTGTCTTTGCAAGCCGCCTCGCGAGGCCAGTCCAAATCCGGAAGAAATAAAGGGGGAGAATGGAAAATACAAGATGCGGGGAGGGAGGCAGATTGGAAGGGTTACGAGAGAGAGGCGGGGGTGGGAGAGGTGGAAAGGCGGGGGGGAGGGATGAGGTAAACGGAATGAAGGGATAGAGGAGGATTGAGGCGACTCCGACGAAGAGGATTCGAGAGAAGGGGCGAAGAGATGGAAGGATTCTTAAGGCTTACAGAAGAGTGCTTTATAAAGGTTTCATTCGTTCCTTTTTGCCGTCATCAGGCCCATCTTCCTCCTTCCTCCCCCCCCCCCCCCTCTCTCTCTCTCACTCCCTCCTATGCTTCTGTTCTCGGTGGAGCGAACGCTTGGTATTCTCTCGATCTTCAGCCTCTCGTCTTCCATATATGCTTAAAATTTCCTCCGACATTTCTAACATCATCGAAGCAAGAGTTTCTCGAATACATTTCCTCTGCGACCCTTTCCTTTTGTTTATGGGAGAGGGACAAAGGGGGGGGGGAGAGGCCACTGGACACTAGTGAAGAGGTCATTCCTTTCGTTTTTTATTGTTTTCTCTGCCGTTTCCAGATAACTTTCGCCGTCCTCGACGTAAGCCCTTAGGCCGGAGATTTCGGCTGCTTCGGGATTTGCTTTGGAATGTTTTTGGGATCGCTCGACGGCTGATCCACGGCCTAATATGTGCCGAAACGTCCACTCCACGTGTGACCGTAATCTATGTGCATGCGATTCGCTCAAATTCGACTCGCGCGAGCGTTTTACGCATTTGAGGCATTGGGAAATTGGACGGCATTACTCATAGTGTGGCGTTCGCCTGCGCATAAGTAGCTTTGGTTGCGGTCGGAAAATCGTCCATGAAATCACGATCCATATGATTCATCACTTTTGTTTAATATGGACCGCGTAAAACCACCTAATCCGGGAATTACTGCAATAACGTCTGCTTTCGGTATTAACGGCATGAATTGCTCATGTTCGCTATTCTGCCGATCACGGTAAAATTTAATATAGATCACTGAGGATCGAATAGGAGTAGTATAAAACAAAAAATATGCGAGAGAGAGAGAGAAAGAGAAATTAAGTATTGTAACATAAATCAACAACCCGACATTGACGATTCATTTTATTTGGCCAAGCAGCTCCAAAAATACAGGGGATATTTCCCTTTTAAATCTCCCCTAAATGAACGAAGTCTTTTTCCCGCAAGGGCATCCCCGCTTTCTCTGAAAGAGGCCTATGGGAGAGACCCCTTCAACCACTTCGGTCTCGTTCTGTATCGTCCCCTATAGAGTGAGAGAGAGAGAGAGAGCGTCTGCGATGATCGAATATATTTTTAGTGGCTCGTGAACAGTTTCCGCGTAATTTACGATACGGCGAACCAAAACAAACAAGTATTAGCGGCAGAGGGAGATTTCGATTATCATGCAAACCCTCGTCATCCACTGAACTCCGCAAATCGTCCTAATTTGAATTATAAAGCACCGTAATTGCTGCTGCTCGGGTAAAAGTGTCAATAAACCGGATAAATTGGTCGGATTGAATTGACGTCAGAAATTTCGTGTTTGAGTCAATCATGCAGCTCACTGGTTTAGACACGTTCTTTCAGTGTAACAAACATATTATCTAATCAATATTAATTCTATCGTAATTATTCATCAAGAGTTTACCATTTTTTAACTATGAGGTTGCATCAGAATGCAGTGGGCAACCTCTTCAAAGGGACACTACTGCAGAAAAATCTGTAGCGATAGCCTTGTAAGAGATTTAATTTTATCAACCTAAAAATAATTTTTTCAGACATGCATGCCAGCCGAATTCAGATCAGCCACAAAAATACTGAATGAACTACCTACACTATGAAGTTGTAAGAAATAAATGGAAACTTCATTCGTGTGTGCAAACGACTGCTGTTTTATTGTGACGGAAATCTTTTTGGAAAAGGTTCAATTCTGTTATGAAGCTACAACACGCAATAAAACGAGCAGTCATTATTTTAGTTTAATTAACTATTAAACTTTACTAGATGAAATAGCCCGTTTAAAACGGGCTTTGTAATCAAACAAACGGCTGAGATATTGATTGTCTTATGGGAGATTGAAATCACTCTCTGGAGTCGAACCCAGGATGTAAAAAATATTTTTATTTCATTCGATATAGGTGCGTGGTCGTAGCACTCCTACCAAATTTGGTTGTGTGGATTAAGTATTAAATTGAAGGCACTTTCCATTCTTCGTCTCTTCCTCTCTCCAATCCTCCTATTCTCCCTCCCTCCCCATTCTCTGTTTCTCTGGAAATATTTATTTCCTAGCCTCAATCTCGCTCTAATAAAGAACATTATCTATCTATCTCTCACTCTACCTATTTCTCTGTCTCCCTTCATCTCCCTCCTCTCTCACTCCCTCTCTCTCCCCCGTCTCTTTTCCCTGTCTCTCTCCTTCTTTCTTCCTCTCTCTCATTCTCTCTCACCTATTAAATCATTGAAAGCGCGCTTTCCTTACGCATGTAGTTGAGACGACAATACAATCTCAAGGTATAACAACGACACGGTCGGCAAGGTAACATATCGTTAAAAAGTTTATAATTTTCCAATAAATATGATTTAAACGTAGACATTGAGCGATTTTTATCGTAGGTAAAATATGACGATTAGAATAAGAAACTGCATTTATTTTTCTTTAAAACGGTTCTGGTCCGAAGATCGTAGGCCAATTATTTCTAAATTTTAATTTGCAAAAGAGTAAAAGCCTTTACGTCGAAAAATCGACGTTTACGTGTTATCTTATGGGAAATTGAAACCACCCTCTGGAGTCGAACTGAGGACCTTATTAGATATTTTTTATGTCATTTGCGACTGGTTTGTGATCAATCCAATCATACCAAATTTGGTTGAACTGGCTGAAGAAACAACTGAGATATTGAGCGTTATGGACATAATGACCAAGTGACAAAGAGAATTAGCATTTTATAGTTACTAGATTCAACATTGGATGAGCTATCGTGCAGTTGGATATTTATCACCGGTAATGAAGCACGAACTGTTTTAACTTTCCTCTTCGCTTTCTCCTTCTATATTGGTCACACGCCTTTGCAGTGAAAAACAAAAATTAATTTAAAAATTGGTCTTCCTAAATAATGTTACGCGCTGCTTAAATCTGCAGATAAAGTCGCCCCATAAGTGGACGTATAATTTTATCCAATTGGTGTAGATCTACAGCAGTTTACTTATGATCGACGTCATGCTACTGAAGGTCTTAAAAACGCCCTAATTCTAAAGTGTGGAAGCGGCGTCGTGGTGTACCTACTGTTTATGTTTTACTAATCGTATGGCACGTTTTTTGTTTTTATTTGAGGCCGTGGAAACGCGCGTTACACTAAAGCTTAAAAAGGTTGTCTGGTTGATGCTTTCACGTGTGTTTATCGCGAAATACGGAATAATAAAGCGAGCTCCTGATAAAACGTAAGATATGGGTTTAATTAAAAAAATTATTCCTAAAGATATCATCTTAAAAGGAGTTAGCAGCGCCTCAGTGAAAACCGCCACTTGGAATATTAGGAGGGCATGCGGCCTGTCGAAATTTATGTTCGAATAACACGAATATTCCACAGAAAGTAATTTGCGGTTCTTTCCTTACAAATTCATCTCTTCCGGTCTGACCTGCTTAAATATGCTGGCAGAGAATCGGAGAAGATTAAAAATGACCATTATTGCATTCCATCCGCGAGTTCTCAAGATCGACTCGGTGGTTAATCGACATGCCGTAATTACTGGCATATAAATCGTCACTGTATATAAACCGCACTGAATCTTAAGAAAAAAGTTCCTGATTATATGTCTTTCTTAAAAAATCGCAATTAGTTTTGAAACATTATGGATCATTAAAAATCACTAACATATACCAATAAATGTGCAAAAATATCAATAAACTTTCTTATTGTTATTTCGGTGAATTGTTTGTAACCAATCAACAATATATTCATTTCCCGGGATACAAGGGACAATTTTGCCGAAAATCTCGGAACACGCTGCTTTTTATCCAAACGTGCTGCGAGTGGAAATCGGCAAAAATACGATAGAAATATCGGTATTTGACACTAAACTTTGACGATTCCTCGATATCCGTCAGACTACGGCATTTTCCTTGCGGTCCATCGTCATTACCGAACTCACTCATCAATAATGATAAGATTTTCCTCCTTTTTTAGCCTACTTTCCAAAAAATGGAAAGTAGCCTTATGAGATCGCCCCGGTGCCCGTGTGTGTGTGTCCCCCTAACATCTTCTTCATGAATGAACCGATTTCAACTAAATTTGGTACCTACATAGAATCTTCACATAAATTAATGACTAAAATGACATACTTAGACCTGATCGACTAAGCATGGGTGCCACAATTGCAAAGTTAAGCTTTTCGGTAATTATGAATTTGGAAGGAATTGGCCAAACCGATTTCATCTAAATTTTGTGTGAAGTAGGCATGCAACATAAAATAACAAAATAAATATGTTTAGTATAGATATAGAAAGCAGAGCTGCCACAAAACAAGGGATAAAAAAATTATTTTTACACGTATTTGTGTTCAACAATACAAAACCATATTAGCATATTTTAACCGAATCAAAAAATCAGGGGTGCCACAGTTACAAATTAAACTCTTTCATTAATTATGGATTTTGAAAGAAGTGGCCGTACAGATTTCAATTAAATTTTGTACATAAGATTTGTACAACATACCATAATAAAATCAAGATGTTAAAATCGAAGCTAAAGAGCCGGACTACCACAGTAAAAAGTTAAATAATATTTTTACACGTATTTCTAGAGAACTGACCCAATGAATTTTAACCAAATATAGTATAATTAATATTAATATAAATAAATAAACATAATTTAATATTTCAACCGGGTCGACTAAACAGGGCTACCATAATATCAAGGTTAGAATTTTTCTATAACTATGAATTTGGAAGGTATTGGCTGAACGGATATCAAAGAAATTTTGTTTGTAGGGCGAGTATATAATGGGAAAACGAGATAATATGTTTAGAATAGATAGAAAAAGCAGGGCTACCACAATTAGAGGAACAACGGTTTTCTGATTTCGAAGCAAATACATTGCTATACGATTATACTACAGCGAATTTGACGAAAAGCACTTCTGTACCACGGGAAACCTGTGTACACCCCTACTTGTGATATATTAAAATTGTATTGAAAGGAGAGTATGCAGATTAGTTCTTTCCAGAACTACTAGTTATTTCTTGTGATGATTATGTAATGTTTTTATGTCACATACTCTGCATCAGTGACGGACCTGGACTTTTGCTATCTTTTGCGGGAACGCTTGGCGCCCTTTGCAAGCTGCGCCTATGGCAAATGCCACCTTCGCCATACCCTAGTTACGGCACTGCTCTGCATTGAAGCTATTTAGCGAATTTCTAGTGAATGTTAATGATTATCTCAAATTTGTGGATTTACCAATTTGTATTCCTCGTATATAAGCGGCATCCTCGTTTTAGAGACAAATAATTTGGATACGATAAATGCGGCTTATATGCAAGTAAATACGGGACTTGCATTGTGAACCGTTTAAAAATAATCCCAGAATGTTAATTGTAAAGAAACACGCTAATAGTTTATTATGTTAATTTAGGTATATATATATATCATTTAGCGCTTTTAGTTTGGCGGGACGGATTGCCAAAAGTTGGTAGTTTCTATTTATAGAGGTGTTTCTACTAATAATTGTATAATTAATTCATGGAGGAGATTGTATTACTTCGCTGTGTTATATATTTGTTAATATGCTCTGGTTGTTGCTCCTGATTCTTGAAAATTTTCGAAGCAATTCTTCATACAATTCCGCTGAATTTTCAATATTCATAGCGAAAAATCAACTTCTAGTTAATAAAAGAGGTAAAAATATGAATAAATAATGGATATGCACATTGCATTGAATGCAATTAGCCTTCGGCTGAGGGTCGGAGCAATGATAAGCGTTGCAGGACCGGTCATTAGCAATAGCGACATGTTCATTAGCAGCATTTGCTATACGCCTGCATTCATAATTTCCGAAAATCTTTACCAACGATTTCTTTTCCGTTTTCATCCGGATAAAATTAATAACTATCGAAATAAATTGAATTTACTTGAATTCATCCTAATCTGCATTGCTAAATGTATCTTTTATCATTTAATAGTTGAACATGAGATTCTCGCCAAAATTAGAATATTTTAGGCAACAGAGCCATTCGTGAAATATTCCTTTTCATATCTCTGTATTTCTTTCGCACTTTTGGACCCACTGATTGTACGGGACCATATCAAACGCATATATTCCTGTTATTTTTTTATGGCATCAAAAGCTGAACCACTTAGAAATCCTTTGGTTTAATTCCTGCGCGAGAGCGCTTAATTTCAATCCATTCTCTGACCTTTTGGCACATTCAAGATACTTTGTAGTCACATTCGCGTAAAATTGAGGGATAACGATGCAAGATGCTTTGAATGGCAGGAGAGAGGTTGCATATGGCGTATGTATCGCGGTGGCGCGGCTGATGTCGAGGTGGCGTCACTTAGGAAATCGTCAATGGCGGGGAAAATGGAGGATGATTGCCCATATGACGCTTAATGCATTTCACTCGCGTGGTTATCGAATGCAAAACACACTGCGAATGTTCGGCGATAAAATGAGAGCAAAGCGAATGACGCAAATTTCGGGCGAGCCTCACGTCTAATAAACGGCCATTAAATGCCAGTTACGGTTGACTAAAAAACCCTACACTCTTCGTTCCCAGTGCATTTTACCCGTTAAAAACATAGTTAGATACTTCATGTCGCTCTGAAATGTAGCAATTTTCCTAAACGTCGACGCTTCGTATTCTGCTCAAGCATTAAAAAATTTTAAGTTATTTTTTATGAATGTTTTGGTATGACAACTTTTGTGAGAATTCAATACAATAATTATCTTTCCATATGACATCAATATAACGTGATCGTGTATGCCCATTTACACTTAAAAATAACTATATTTATACAGAAAATCAAGGGCTATAACTAATACAGCAAGTTATTTTAGGACATAATTATTATTCATTATTCTCATTCCTTCAGGAGCATTTCCTTAGCCTTTTAAAAAGAGGTTTATACAATGACAAAACAACTACATACCTCCATACCCATAAGATGATAGCAACCCGCAAACGCGCTATCCATCTCTCTACCTGAGAAAAACTGCTCCAATTATTAAAAAATAAGTTCACGTCATTGATGCTTTCGCAAACGTAAAACACATACGATAGTTTTGGCAAAGTGGCGTTAGTGCTGGCCTTTCACGCAGCGTCCCTGGGTTTGTGTCTTTTTAATCTGGGCTTGCAGTGTGCCTCCTTGGTAGTAATATATCTTTTCCTCCTTACTTTGCCATTAACATCTTTAAATTGGTAGATAGGAGAACCAACCATTCACTTAGAGAGTGAATGAAAGTACATCATGATTTTTTTTCATAAGCAATAAGACAAAATGTAAATGAATCTAAGGTGAAATTCGGGACCAATTATTATAAATTTAACTGCCAATTTTTTCTGTTTCATCGCGAATTATTTCCTCAGAATTATGCCTTCAAAAATTGATTTATAATTAAATTTAAAAAATAAATGTATTTGTTAGTATGTAATGACAATCTCGAACTACATCATAATTTTTGTTTTTAGTAACTCCAAACGATCTGGCATCATAAACACACCACAGAGCTTCTATGCATTGCAAAGACAAGCTCCATAATTGATATGAGTGTCAGTTCTAAGGTTTTCACAACCAGATAATATAATGCAGGGGTCGGCAACCCTTAACATCATATGAACTACTTGAAAAGAAATTGGGATTTCAAGATCGACCACTTTTTCCGATGACGTTTTTTTTACAAAACAATTATTATTACAATATTTTCATGCGATACATTACAAAGTTATGAGCTAAAATCGTATGTTATTGTTTTTGTCGGCGTGAACATTGGAAATTTTTTGTAAGTTCAAAATGATAGACATTTTTTTTTAATTTCTCGATTTTTGTTAAGTCCTGCGCGATCGACCACGATATGCTTCGAGATCGACCGGTCGATCCCGATCGACCGGTGGCCGACCCGTAATATAACGACTTATAGCCTCACTATTGGCACTCAACAGATGCGAAAATTTTCAGTCAAGCTCAAAAATCTACTAAAGGAGCGGAACGCCATTAAAAGGATTGGGAAAAGAGGAGAGTTTAATGCGTTGTGACATGCATTGTAACTAATATAACTTAACGGAAAAAGAGAAACCGTCTCAATTTACTCCTGTTTAAACTGGCCCCCACTTTCCCTGTTAAAAAAGTAATTTTATAAATATGTAACTATTGATAGTGATTGAATCAAGTAATACTAACATTTAAATTACATTATGAAATTTAAAGAATCGCAGTATCTTAGTGTAACCTAATATAAGTTCCTTTATTATATTTACTCTACACTATATGTAATGGATTCACTATCAAACTATAAGGATTGGTCTTAATTGAACTAACGCGGTTTTATTTACTGATTAGCTTCGCGGGTCAATCCCGTGCTTCATTTCGCTGTCAGTGTACAAGCCTGCACCTCCTCCTTTCGGCATATATTTACGGTAGAAAATTATATAAATAGCTCTATTTTCGGACTTTCGGGCTTCTCTCTCTCCTCCTTCCTCCCACTCTCCTCTTTCTCTTCCTCTCTCTCTACCTCCCACTATTCCGCCCTATAACCCTCCCAATTTCCCAAACCTCCGCTTTCCCTCATTATCTCCCTCCCCCGTCACTCTTACTCTTCTCTCTCTCTCTCCTTCCTTTTCTCTTTCACTCTCCCCTTTCTCCATACTCCCATATTCCTCCGTTATCCCAATATGGTTCTATGTAATTTTATGAGTACGGCAACATGCTGGTTGTTCTGGGCAACGAAACGGCTCTGATATGGTCCGGCATTACACTAACGTATTACTATTAAAGTTTATTGGAACATACAAGAAAGCAAACAGTATTGACTAAATCTAGACACAAAAATATTTTCACAATTTTTTATTATGAGTTATGGTAAAAAGAATTTTTAAAGTTAAACTTTGTAATTCTAACAATAATTGCTCCCATTCCACTTGTGCAGAGCTATTTTCTTAAATTAGAAAACATTTTTACTATGTATTTTACCAGAGTTCAATCTTTTTAAAAACATTTCCTTTATATATATATATATATATATATATATATATATATATATATATATATATATATATATATATATATATATATATATATATATATGTTTTTAAAAAGATTGAACTCTGGTAAAATACATAGTATATATATATATATATATATATATATATATATATATATAAAGGAAATGTTTTTAAAAAGATTGAACTCTGGTAAAATACATAGTATATATATATATATATATATATATATATATATATATATATATATATATATATATATAAGAAAAACCAGTTATAGCAGCGTAAACATCAAATTCCTCGAGTTTTGATAGAAAGAAATACGAACGTAAAAAATCTGAAAAACAGCCGCAATCAACCTCGCGTTTTATTTGGTATCCAGTTGCATTTTTAATGGATATGAGCGTGCGGTTGCCATGGTCAAACAAACGGCCTGCAAACTCTTCGTTAATGCACATGAAATACGGAGACAAATCAAATCCGAGCAAAGAATGCAAATTTCCTGCTCACCCGCTTTAAATATGGATTCACTGCCGAATATATGTGTACCGGAGGTTGTTTTGCGCATGTTCTCTGCCATTTGTCGTCACGTGGAGTGCTGTAGTGACATAGTCTAAATCAGTGGTTCCCAATCTTTTTCTTCTGTGGCCGAAAATTTGTAAAAAATATTGACTGACGGCCCAGGATACCATTCTATATTAAGTAAATAGGTGAATTGAAAATTTCCGCATTATAAGAGCTTATAAAGCTTCAATTAAGGTATTAGATCTTAGGATGAATAATAGTATTCTTTAAAAAATAAATTTAATAAAATAATTTTGTAAAAATTTACTTGTTGAATTCAAAACTTAATGATGACGTAATTAGTGACTTCCTTGGTGCTGAGTTTTTTTCAGATAATGCACTGATTCGTGGAGAAGTATTCATGCAAAGACCACAGCGCAAACCATGCTGAGGATCAAGTCGATTCCTATGTTTTGTTTTTACAGTAACAAGTGCCGAAAATCCTGCTTCACACAAATAAGAGGTTGGAAATGGAAGCAAAGCTTTCTCAGCTTCAGCAGATAGATAGCACAGGAAAATATTTAAGCTGGCACCAAAAACTTCCTAAAGAAACTTGACCAAAATTTTCCTTAAAAAAATTGATTGGTTTGAAGATCAATTAGTTCTTCTTGAAATGTAATATTTTTCTCGCCAACTTTAGTTGCATCAACTTCAAATGGATTTCGTATCCAACTGCTTTGTGCTAACTCCGAATTTTCAGGCAGTTCTGGTATGTATCTATTAAGCTCTTTTTGCAGGTTTTGCAGATGTTCTTAAAAGACTGGCTTAACATCCGATAACACAATCTTGTCTGATTCTTCCAGAAAAATATTGAGTACAGAAAAGGTAGCAATTTTGCCTTTCTTCATATTCATAATCCACAGATTAAGCTTGTGTTTGAATAAAGGAATCTTCTCGCCCATATCAACCATAGTTTTATTCTGCCCTGCATATCTCTGTTGAGTTCATTCAACAGTTCAAATATATCTGCCAAATATGCGAGCTGGGCCAATTATATGGAATTCTTAAATTTCTCAGCTAATTCATGTTTATTTTCTTGCAAAAAAATTCTATCTCTGTTCTCAGCTTAATAACTCGTTCAAGAACTTTTAGTTTTTCGGAAGAGGCATGGTCATTAATATTTTTCAAAACATTAAGAGAGTAGTGATTAGTAGAGTAGTCTTTTGCTACTTTAGTTATGAATTAATTATAATACAGTCATAAAATATGGTATCTATGCAAATTCAATATATATTATTATGAAAATTGTGATAATTAACATTACCGTTATGCCAAGTAGAAGGAATGAAAAGGATCTGGATTATGGCTTTAATCCGATAAATGTAGCCTATAGTAAACAATAATATATAACAATACTATAACAAATAAATATAATAACAGTAACAATACACATAATATATACAAAGGTATAAAATAAGCTTACCAGCAATTAGTAATCAAGAAACGGCAACACACTTAATGTAAGAAAGATACTATATGTGGCGACGACACCACTGTTGCCAATTCATATAACTTAGAAACTAACTAAACTAAACTAACACTACAATTACCTTTGATGCGAGCAACGAGTCATTTAAAACATGAATTAACATTTTTTAAATGCACGCGAATATACAAATCTAGTGGCCAAATGCAAGCCAAATTCCAATGTTAGCAGCTCGCACTCGCGCTAATAGGCATTATAACATGATTCATCACAATGTTATCATAGATTGTTCAGACATAATTTGTTTCCAGCTGAATTTGACGTATAATTCTGAGGAGGACTTCGTGGCCCAAAATTGCGCCGCGGCCTAAGGTTGGGAACCACTGGTCTAAATGGAAATGAATACCTTTAGGAATATGGATCGTTTTGATAAGGTTTTAAAGTATAGTATTACAAAAGTTTTGCGCTGATGAGACACTTTACGCATACAAAACATGAATAAATTTATCTAACATAGCTACACACTCTGCACTAAAATAAATGTCCATCAAAAATGACGGAGGAGAAAGTTAAAATAATATATCTGTATTTTTCCTCCTCTTCCACTTAAAATGTAACCTAAGCACTATTTCCTCATTCTCGTCTCTTTTCCTCTCTCTTTCCCTCACTATCCCTCTCTCTCTAAATGCCCGTTATATGATGGTTTAAAACTTGATTGGTTTCCTTTGCACTTGCATAAATTTATTAATTTATTTAAGAAATATACGTTCAATCATCACCAGTATTATGGAGTGACTATTGTTTATTCTAAAATCATCATTAACAACAAATGCAAAAGGAAAACACTTTATCAATGGCAAATTACTTTATAAATCTATCCCTTCTCGTAAATAGCATAGCGAATGTTGTTTACATCGGTTGCTATGAAAATCATTTCCCTCTCCTTACTTCTCTCTATCTCGTATTAAAAGCACGTTTACACCAATAAGGATTGAAATAACAATAGGATTTCGAGTTTTAACAATGAAATTGTTAGGAAAGGCAAACTCCCTTTAAAATGACGAAATTTTTCCAAACTATATCATTTAAAGGACTAACATGAGCGATTTAGAACTGCAGGCAAAAAAAGATGAATAGAATAATAAATCTCTAAAGATATGCTTTCTAATGATCTAGGTCCGAAAATCGGAGGTCAATTATTTTTAATTTTCATTTCTAAAAGAATAAATAGAGTCGAATCCGAAACTTTCCTAAAGATATGTTTTCATCATCGTCTTAACATTTGTGAATCAAGCATTCCTGGAAATTTTTAAACCATTCCCTCATACCGTTTTTGAGATACAATCGATTAAAAAGAAAGAAAGACAAAAAGACAACGGAAACTACATTAGGGGAGATTCGATATGCATCTCATTATTTTTCTTTTCTTCCTCTCATCTTAAGCCGTGACACTCAAATGTTCTAACAAATAAAGTAGTCATCGTTAACATGTACAACAACTTTTCAAAATGAAAATGTGAAAATACTATGTACCGATGATTGACTTAATTGAATCTTGAGCAACGTACATACTTCAATACAGTCACTTCCGATTTAAATGTGAAGTATATGCAACGACTAGGTTTCAAATGAGCAAAACCAGAACTAGCCCTGTGATGAGGTATAAAATGCAGAAAAACGCCTCAGCAATAAAAAATGTACACCAGCTCTTTCACAAATCATAAGAATATTACATATTGCAACAAACTGTACTTCGAAATTTTTTGAACGGTTACATAAAATTTCCAAAGAAGCAAGTAAAGCATAACGCAGAAAAAGTTGCATAAAAAAATCAAGCAAAAAGAGAAAAATATTATCGCATGTTAAACAAACGCTGCTTGATAATGGCGCAAATCAACTGTATCTCTCGGCAGAGAGGATGCTTTTGGTAGGTAAAGCTAAGTATGGGTTCAAAAGAAAATTATACAAGGACAAATGTGCAATGTGGGACATATTTAGGACACGTTGCCATGCAGGGATAAGTCGAAATTCGTGACTGTCCTGTAAAAAACGATATATCTGGCCGCTTTAATGAAATGGAATAATTTTAACTCATCTAATATTTGTGATTTTCAACGTTAAGCACAAAAAATAGTGGAAAATTATGAAATTATAATAAAAACTAAAATTTCTCTACGGGCAGTTCAGTTATTTTATATAACAAGCGAAAATTACACCATCACAGATTTTTCAAATAATACATCTGCACATTTGATATTTTGAATCAATTAAAATTATAATTCTTCAATAATGTAAACAAATACATATTTTAATTCGTTGCTGGGAATGAGAAAACAGAACAGAAAACATTTTATTACCAATACTTCACTTATCAAAATACATTAAATAAATAAACATCTGTATTGTTTGATCAAATATCATCAAATTAAAATAAAAACGCCACATTTTAGTTGAAATGTAAAACGCTATCTACACAAAATAATTCATCTAAATATTAAGAACGCATACAATCAGGACGCAGCTATATAATGGTCAAAAAATGTAAATAATGGATCAAGAGAAAATGATAGCTAACTCCATTGATTACACAAAGTATTAAATAAATTAATAACAAGGAAAATTAATTTATGTATTACAAATGTGGATCGCAGTCGTATTTTCAATTTAAATCGCAATTTGCTCTTCATAATTCTGATTGCCTGCATGTTGACCTGTCAGCGCTTTTATATTTGGCATCAGCTGAAAAATCGGTTTATTGAAGTATACAAACATGTAAATTGTGCTTATTAATCGAAATGAGTAAACGTCAACAACATAAAAATGAATGCGATTTAATCCGGGTAGATATAATGATCCATTTTTAAAAAATGCTACGTTTTTCGGGTTGAAAACAGACTTCGCATCTAATTCGGAATATATGATAAATATAAATTAAACCTCATGCATTCGAGAAAAGCTTAAGTATTATGTTTATACCTCAGTTTTTACTAATTTCTGAGGAACAGATATAAAAGTAAACACGGGTTGTAAAAACCACCTGAACATTTTATTCATTGTAAACTATAAAATTATTATCACCCATCGTACAAAATTTAAGATCTGTATCCATTCAAAAAGTAGCTCAAGTTTTACATCATGCTTCCTACATTTTATGAGAAGATGCCACTTATAAAGGGTACCAAGGGCTCTGCCCATGGCCCTTCTGTGAGCTGGCGCTGCTTCGTCCGCCTGTGTCGCGAAAAAAGTTTTTATAGCAGCAGCTCAGATTAGGTAAAAATGCGCGCGGTAGCCATGGTTACTACAATTTCTTGTTCAAAAGTAGCTTGATCTGATTTACTAGAGGCTCTGTCTTTGGCTCCTCACGCGGTCACATTCTGTCTGACGGTGCACTTCGCTCGCCGATTATTTTCTAATTTAACACGAATTTAATAAGTATTTGAAATGAAATATACATTTTCATTGTCTGATTTATACCTGTAAATAATAGGAGAACTTTTGTTTTTTAACCAGTAGGATATTTAGTGAGTTAGGATTAGTGCGCCATCAAATGCAAGTTTACCTCGTTCATTGAAATAACGGCATCATAATATAGTCTATTAATTCCTAATAAAAGCATACGATCGATGCTACTATATTATAGATAATTAATTCCCATTCAAAATCATTGGACTCGTTGCAATGGTAGTTAATATTATTCACGGTTAAAAATCCATTTTTATTAATAAAAACAAAAATTTCCGCAAATTCGGCATGGAGATGAATTCACCTAACAATTAACATCATTCTTTTGGCTATAGAAATGTTTGTCTCGAGTTTGAATTTCAGTTTTAATTAACACTGATAACCAGGTGGGGTAGCTTAATGACCCCAACGCTTGTTTTTATTGAATATTTTAGGCACATTGATGTCGATCACTCTGGTTACTCTTTAGCCACATTTTTTATAGTCTTCTACGGTTTGCTAATATGCTTTGTTTTTAATAATTTTTTAAAGGAAGAAAAAAATAAACTGATGTGGGCAACACATGACTTTCTCCATATTTATATGGCAAATTACATGCTGTTAGCTCTGGAATCGTTGACAATATTTACTTCCGGTTGACAATTAAGAAAAGATAAAGGAGCGTTACTAAGACGTAACTAAGCGTCAATTGTTAACAATAGTCTTCGGTAGGTGGCGTGGTGGTGGCAGCTAAAAATATAAGTAATCTCTGAAACAATGCATTATATGAAAAAATGTATCAAACAAAGGTTGTAGAAAATATAATTTCATACAACTTTTATTCCAGTGCATTTTTATATTTATCAAATATTTAAAATGCAAATATTTCAAAATAACGGATGTGACAATAGTAAACACCCACTTCTGGTTCACCGATTTTTACTAAAAACTAATCAGATCTTCTAACTTTTATAAAAATGTTAATTTTAAAATTTTGCGTTGACCTGATTAATAGTTTTTAAGTTAGAGCGCCCACAAAAATCTATCACATACAGACCGACAGACAGACAAACAGAAACACAGACACACAGACATAATCGCGAAACTAGTCAGAACGTGTTCAGGGAACCTTAAAACATGTATTACCGTTGAAATCTCGAGTTCGATTTTTTCATGAAAACAATACTTTTTCATATTACTTATATGGAGAAAGTAATAAGTTTTCCTTTTGGGGGAACAAAGTGACCCAACGTGGCCTTTTACGTTGTATTATCACTAATTGAAAACGTGGGTCACATTTGTGTACAGTTGCTCAGTATTAACGGTATTTGACCTTTACCTACCCGCACAATTTTCTCGTCGGGAGTGGCGGCATAGGTGAGAAGAAATGGAACTACGTGAAGGTTGTGTTTACTGTTAATTCCAAATTCTTTTGTTTAGCGTAGTTATTGCTGCATTGTTGAACAAAGTGACTACAAAGTAATTAATCACGATGAATATGAATCTGGAAGAACTATTTAAAGGTTGTTCTATGATGAAGTGTTCATTTGATTAAAAATCGAAAATGGACACAGCGGCAGTATTTTACAAAACAGTCGAAGGTGAGTTATTTTGTCATTAAGTTTGGTGTAATTTCAAAGATTAAAACCGTGCTGGAGATTGAAGCCGCTCGGGACGCCTGCGGTGTCCGGCTTTAACCATTCTCACCCTCTCCATGCCAGCGGAGATTGGGAGCACGATGGAAAGCAAACCCCGACAGACACGTAAAGTACATAATTCCATTTCTTGTACACTAAGTAGTTCCATTTATCGTCATCTACGGCGCCACTCCAGACGAGAAAATTGTGCGGGTAGGTAAAGGGCAAGTACCGAATTAACATTAGACTAATGTATGTTTTCAGAACATTATCTTAAGTGTGTACTATGTTATTTTAATAGGTAAACCGTGCAAGAATAGTATAAAAAACTGGTTAGATAATGATAGTAAAGTGAGTTTCCCTAATTCAGAAAATAATACCACATTTGTTACTATAACTGAGAGAGGCAAAAGCGTTTCTTCAGTAGAATGTGAAGAAACGAATTCCAATTATGAATCGCTCCACCGCGGAACCAAAGTGCACAGTTAATGATTTCGTTGAGCGTCCATGTCCCTTCACCACTGGGGTCAAGAATTCGAAGCATTGTGCTATGAGTAAAGTCCCTCCTATCTTTTAGCGTAATCCTCTTTCTCAGAAGATTTTTCCTTGGTTTCATGTGAAAGGTCATTCTTTTTTAAAGCAAACGCTAATCCTCTTTCTCCGCCCCGCTAAGACAATCACCTTTTCATTACATTTCCTTTGGACACCATGGGGTGGATTTTCCATGCCTATATTCGTGTACCTTATTTAACCTTTCATTCTGATTTTACCCATCCAGAATTCCTAGAATTTACGCACGCGAAATTTTCTCTTTGCAGCCACATTGAAAAGTATCATCGAGTGTTCGGAGACAACGAGTAGCAGTGATTATCATTCACGAGTCCGAACTGAAGGAACTGTAAATCACAAAAATGAAATTTTGCAGTGTATTAGTGTATACGGATTGCAGGTGTATTGTAGCAGTTTGTGGTGGGGCAGATGTATTGCAGTGAGTTTTCTTTGTGATTTACTTCTCTTTTCTTCCAATTCCATTTCCTGTTCACCTCACATTTATGAAGTGAACTATAAATATCATACATCTACATGATACCCTGCAAGTCACTTTTTGGTGGATGGCAGGGGATCCAGTGCACCAAAGGTCCCTAGCTTTCCTACCTTATCTTTTCCTATTATATTCTCTTATCGTCCTAGGGGAAAACGATCCTCTATATCTCTGCGTTCTACAATCGATCTCGCGAATCTTATCCTCGTTGTCCTGCCTTCCGAGATACGTTGGGCTTCTGATAACTCCTACAACCTCATTCTCTAGTCCCTCCGACATAAATTTTTCCAGTAGTTTAATTTTAGCCTGCAGCCTACGTTCCTCTAACGATGTTCATTTTAGATTTTCTATTAATTATGTTACGCTTTGTTTACTATCGTAATTTCTCTTTACAAATCTAGCTGCCCTGCACTGAACCTTTTCTGTCTCGTTAGTGAGTCCCTTTTCAAAGGGATCCCACACAGATGACGCATATTCAACCTGCGGTAGAACAAAGAATAAACATCATAATTCTTTCACTTTTTCGGAGCTATTTCGAGCTATTCTCCCTATAAAGGCCAGCTATTTGTTAGCGATACCTATAAATCGGTGAATGTGGGTGCTTTACGAGAGATCACGATGGATTGTGACTCCAAGACATTTAATTGAGTCTAAAACTGGAATTTCTAATCCGTCCAACGAATAATTAACATTCAACGAGATACTCTTGGTTCTCCAGAAATTGATGACGCAGTTTTTCTTTTGGATGATCTCTAACTGCAATTCCTTACACCATGCAAAAATAGCTTCTAGAACATTTAGAAGATACTGATGGTCTTCCGAATTGCTTATTTATCTATAAATGACGGTGTCATCCGCAAGAAGCCTAATTTTACTTCTGACTACTGAGCTGATATTGCTTATATAAATTAGAAATAATAACGGACCATTTACACTACCCTGCGGAACGCCAGAGATAACCTCCACTAAGTTCGAGGATTTCCCATGCATAACAACCTTCTGCTTCCTATGATTTAAAAATTCACGGATCCAACTAACAATATTGGAATTAACGCCTAAGGTTTCTAATTTCGTTATTAACTTCCCGTGAGGTACCTTATCAAAGGTTTTCCTAAAATCTAAGAAGATGACATTGATCTGCCTATTATTTTCTCCGCTTCTCGGTTTACAATTCACAAAAAGACCGAGTTGAGTATCACAAGACCTACCTTTCCTGATGCCGTGTTGACAATCATCTAACAATGAATTACTATCAAGAAATCGCATTATGTTGCTAATGAGTATGTGCTCGAGAATCTTACAAGATATCGAAGTTAAGGAAATCAGTCTGTAATTTTCTGGGTTCTCCTATCATACATTTTATCTACCGTTTTTAATGTACTTCATTGTCTTGATCGAATAATAGAAGTCATTTTCCTGATTAGTGTTGTTTTTCTCTTGCATTTTGAAATATGTATTATTTTTGCTATAACGAAAAGTTCCCAGAATTAATTTTAGTAGACAGTTTGAGTCATATATTAATATGTTTGTTAGGATTCGATTTAAATCGAGAAACGTCGATAAACGTCGATTTTTTTTAAATTTCAAATAGACGAAAATGATTAGTCGCCGATAAGCGTCGATTTTCCAATACGATGGATACGTCCAGAAACCTACTCTGAATCAGGCGCGCGCCCAGGATTTTCTCTTAAGAGGGCTCAGCCCTAAAAAAAGCCTCCTAAAATTTATGGGTTATTTTACGTTTTCAATAAGATTTCAAATGTTGGGCTTCATGAAATTTAAAAGAGAAAGGTACTCACTAAAATTTACAGGTAGAAATATTTTTTATAAAACCAATAACCGGAAATCGGTATTAAATTGGAAAAATAATCTTTTATCACCTCATAAAAAAATTCAAAACGTTGTACTGACGTCCATGCATAAGAATCACAACATAAAATAAATTTACATTTAAATCATAATCTGTAACAATAGTGGACATTAAATCTAAGAGCACATCTTACTTTTTCTTAAAGTACATTTTAAGCATGACTTTAAGTGATAGAAACACACAACTTCACATATTTTCTTCCAAGGAAAAGTCAAAAGAATCCAAAGATTAAAAATTTTTAATAGAAACAACATTAAGCATAAGAGTCAATACATATGAGAAAATAGCATCACCAAATATTTATGCAAATTTGAAAGTAGTAAAAAAAAATTATACAGTTCAAACAAATTACACTATACTAAAATTACATTATCCTCTATTAATCTCTATATTACAATGCCAATTTTTCTTTTTGATTTCTGTACTTTACTTAAAAAATCTTGGGAACTAATTGTAATCTCTCAGTGTAAAGAGCTAAACCATTTAAACGGTCTTGAGACATGGTGTTCCTTAAATACGTCTTCAATCTTCAATTGCTGCATGTAGTAATTGGAAGTGTCAAAAATATTTTTAGTAATATATAGACATTTGGAAAAATTAATTTATCAAATTGTCAACGCATCCATAGCATTCGTGGGCGGCACTACTGCAGATGAAGATTTTTCAAAACGTTTGTACCACATTCTAAATTCCGCCGTTAAGACATACTCATTTTGTTGAAAGTACGTCAGTATTGTAAAATTCAACAAGTTTTAAAAATTCGTGTTTCAGATTGTTTTGATAATTTTCCCCTAGGGAGAAGACTGTTAAATTTAAGTAGCACTTCCCGATGATTGGAAAATCTCTATTTCAGCTGACTTAGCATATGATCTGCGAAAGGAATAAAAACCGTCCTCCTAAAATATTCCTCAGTAGTTTCAAATGTCATATTTGCACCTAGTTGACGGTTTGTGCAACTTCTTGGCTTCTTTGCTTCAATTCCAATGGATATTGCCTTTTCAGAAGCTTTTAGATATAGAATTCGAAATTCTTCTTCTGAATTAATTCGCGTACTTTTTATTTGTTCAATTACATCACACACGTGATTAAGTGCTGAGCGAAGGTCACTATTAATTTTCTGCAATAATCTGCACAACGGCAATGTATAGGAAAATAAACTGATGTGGGCAACACATGACTTTCTCCATATTTATATGGCAAATTACATGTTGTTAGCTCTGGGATCGTTGTCAATATTTACTTCCGGTTGACAATTAAGAATAGAAAAAGGAGCGTTACTAAGACGTAACTAAGCGTCAATTGTTAACAATAGTCTTCGGTAGGTGGCGTGGTGGTGGCAGCTGAAAATATAAGTAATCTCTGAAACTGCATTATATGGAAAAATGTATCAAACAAATGTTATAGAAAATAAAATTTCCTACAACTATTATTCCAATACATTTTTACATTTATCATAGACACTCATTGCTTAGCGGATGCCAGCACGAATTCCGGAGAGGTATATCATGCGAAATGCAGCTCGGCCTGTTCGTGGATGATTTGTTGCGATGCGGAGAGAAAAATACTCAGGTCGATGCCATATTCATTGACTTCAGGAAAGCATTTGGTAAAGTATCTCATAATAAATTAATTGCAAAGTTAGGAGAATATGGTATCAATCCGAAAGTTGCCAGTTGGGTGAGAGATTTCCTCTCGAATAGAGAACAGATAGTTTTCATCGATGGGAAATATTCGTCCCCGTTAAAGTTGTGTCGGGTGTTCCTCAGGGAAGTGTATTGGGCCATCTACTTTTCTTAATCTATGTGAATGATATCTGCTCGGTAGTTCGTAGTAAAATTAGACTTTTTGCCGATGATACCGTTCTATATAAAGAAATAAAAAACCAGGAGGACTATCAGTCGCTGCGTGAAGACTTAAGAACCATTTCAGCGTGGTGCAAAGAATGACAAATTGATATTAATTACACTAAATGGGCCGCAGTTACGTTCTGGAAAAGTAAGAACATAGAAGGAGGTTTCGAGTATAAAATAGATGGAATAAATATTCAAGCAGCCGAGTATGTTAAATATTTAGGAGTAACAATTTGTCGAGATCTTTCATGGGGCATGCATATTCGTCGAGTTATAGGCGCGGCCAACAAGAAACTGGCTTTCATAGGTAGAATAGTACGGAACACTACAGAAAAAGTACGCGAAACATGTTACTTATCACTGGTTAGACCACAAGTGGAATGCGCCTCATGCATATGGGATCCGTACGAGAAGGGTCATATAATTCAATTAGAAAGAGTTCAGCGCAGAGCAGCCAGATTCGTAAAACAAAAGTACGAACATAAGGAAAGCGTCACTTCATTATTGAGGGATTTGAACTGAGTAACACTGGAGGATCGTAGATTGAACTCAAGGTTGCGGCTTCTGGAGAAATATAGATCGGAATGTCTAAAAGACGAGGTTGTAGGAATAATTGAAGCACCAACGTATATAGGTAGGAACGACCGTGATGATAAGATACGTGAGATCGATTGTAGGACGGAGAGTTATCTAGGCTCGTTCTTTCCGAGGACAATACGAGATCACATTAGAAAATTTCAACCTGCGATAGACAATCTTTAGGTAGGTTATGGTGCATTGCACCCCCTGCCACCCACCAATTAGGTGAATTGTAGGGTAACATGTAGATGTAGATTCTTCGGATGCTGATTTTGAGCCTGTTGATCCGAGGGAAATTGTGGTGACAAAAGATCCTACGTCCTGATCAAGTACAAAACCTGCAGTGGCAAGACGTCCGTTGTCGAATATATTGAGGAGGAGACCTGGTCTTACCAACTATTGCAAGAATATTTCTACGCCGGCTGAAGCTTTCACACTACTGTTTGATGAAATAATTCAGGCAATTATTCAAGAAACTAATAACAAAGCTCTTCCATGGAAATGGAAGCATTTTTTGGACGAATTTTATTTTTCTTACTCAGTCATTCTTGAATTTCCGTCTACGATTAAACGCAAGTTTGGAAAGTGCGCAGTGTATCACAAATAGGCGCGTTTCGTGCGAAGGAGTATTTGAAACCATCCTTATATAATAATTCTCGATTGTCCGTCCGTCTGTCTGTCTGCCCTAGTAGTTTTGGGCATTTTGCAATGTAATTAAGAGCTGAAACTTTCACAATCTTTAATCCCCCATGAGATGGTCCCTAGCAAAATCAAACATCCCGGAAAAAGTCCCGGATTCGACTCCGGGAGACGATTATAGTTTCCCACGGGATTTTCGATTTTTCAAGGTGTAAGGTGTATTTCATTCATTTATTAAAATATGTAAATGTGGACCGAATTTCTCCATTTCTATTTTATTCTACGGCGAAAACTATAAAATATCTTATTCTTGCAATGTTTAGATGTTGAACGGAAGAATTTGTCAGAAACACGCATTTCTTTTCAAAATTTTATGGCTTTTTCGTACTCTTTCCGGTAGTTGCCAAGGCGACCCATATTGTTGCCTCCGATTGAATTAGCGTCTATTAAGCCTTCAAATGGACGAAATAATTGCGTTATTCGCTTTGCGAGTTTTATGAAACATCGAAATTATTGTTGTAGCAACGTCAAACGTAATAGATAGCAACGTAAATAATTTTAGATAACCTATAAAACTCATTTGTATTGATTTGTATTTAAAGTAGCAGCCTTTAACCGTTTGCACTCATATTTTTTCATATGATAATTCCCAGCCAACTCAGGTTTTTTTCATGTTAATTCTTACATTTTAACTTCTCTTATTTTCTTCTTTTAAACTGTTGGAATCCGAGGTGTTTTAAGCTTCACCCATATACGTCGCCTTTTCCAGAGTTACATGTTTAGAAGACATCAGAGCGAAGATCTTAGAAAGTTATAGACAAGGAAAGATGAGAGATGGTCGTTTCTACACAAGAAATATTGTTTATAAAGAAATACTACGAGATTTTTTGGAACATATTATATGAATCTGTATTATCTTTTTCGAATATTTATGTTTTTATTTTAATTTTACTAACTACTTCTTACTATCGGAATTACCCGTTGCATAAATCAACAGTGTAGTCTGTGTGTGTCTATATATAAGTTTTTAACACACACACCCCTCAGAAGTTAAATTTAAATCACACTATAAAGTCCCGTTGATGTTCAACGGGTAATTCCTTTAGTACAGGGTCGGCAACCTACGGCCCGCGGGCCACGTGCGGCCCTCAAGAACGCTTTATGCGGCCAGCAAAGCTGTAATGAAAAAGTGATCAGGAAAATTTCTCATGGACAATTTTATATTTTTTGAGTAAAATTATGGTCTCAAAGCCTTTTCGGGTGAAGTTTTAACGCTAGTAAATTATGTAGACATGATTTAGTTCATAGTACGATATAATTTTACCAAACACACACCATAAAACAGCAAAACACCACGACCCGATTGTATCTTTTTCTATTAAAAATTTCTTCTCCCCCATTAGTTGGTGCATCAATAAACATATTACGTAATTTTAATGATTAATACTGCAAAACGATATATCAGAAATGATTCCAGGGAAATATTCAATTTATATTTAGTGATTTATTTTCTAATCAGTTTTAATCAACTAAACAATCGGAAATTATTTAAAACATCTCACTTGAGTTCAGTGGTTGTAATATTTACGTTTATGTCCTTTTATTCGCCGTAGATAATCCATTTGCTTTCGCTTACAAAATCTGTCATGCACGCTTTAAGGAATTTAATGTATTTTGTAACTGAATCGATGATTGCAGGAACCACATGAGTCACTTTTTTACGAAATTGAGTTGAAGTATTGGCGAGACTCTCAGAGGGTAGTTTCACATTGGGTGCAAAGTGTACATCAGTCACGTTGCTCCTTGTGTTAAACACAGGCTACAGGATTCGAGATTGAGAGTAGAAACAACACGAGTCACTGTCTCATGTACTTTCTGTACTGACCGTAGCGAATGTGGCTGGTGCTGTATAACAAATAACACTAGGATCCCTTGCCATCTGGCAGTCTCTCCGTCCCCGCCCTTTCTTGCTCTGGTCTCGCCATCTTACTTAATTCCATGTTGTGAAAGTATCGTGATTTTAGTCATTGCATTATATGTAGCGATTTGGCGGTGACAAATATGTTAAGTGACAGACAGACAGACAGTAATTCGGGGAATCGTGTGAAGAAAAGGAGAAGAAACCCTGAAGTGTACAAGAAAAATGTCATTCGCACCTCCAAGGTTAAGAGTAAGGAGCATGTGAATTGGAAGTGAAAGCTTGTCAACTATTAGTAGAAGGAAAATCTCCGAGAGATAGAAGGCCTTAATCCATATACAAATGCAATTCCTGGACACATATTTGAGAAAATACACAGCCATATTGAATCCTTTCCTAGAAGAACTACACATTATGTAGGAAGACAAATTGAGTACTACATGACTCCACGTTAGACGTGAAGAAAATGTTTACCATGTTTAAGGAAGTCAGTTCTAGAGTTCCGGTGATATATGAATTTTATCTCTGGTATTTTAAGAACTTTATTTTACAATTCGGAATACCACAAACTGATACATGTATTACGTGTGAGGAGCTGGCAGTGAAAATAAAATCACCTTTTTTAACGGAATCAGCAAAACCTACAGCAGTTGCAGGACTCATGGTTCACAGAAGGCGCTCTAAGAAATTCTATAACAACAACACCATTGGCATAAGTTTAGATTGCATGCAGAACATACCCCTTCCTCATCTCCCTGTCCAAGATGTATTTTACTTTAGGCAGCTCTGGGTCCATTTTTTGGCGTGTACAGTCTTAAAACTGATAAATCAAAAATGTTCCTGTATCATGAAGGTGGCTAACAAAGGAGCTAACTAGGTTTGTTCAATGGTTTTGAAATACATCGACAGTTTTGTGCCAGAAGCAGTAAAGTTATTGTTTGTGTTTTCAGATGGATGTCCAGGACAAAATAAGAACCACACAGTTATAAGATTTCTTCCGTGATATTAATTTTGAAATGTTGAAGTTAATAAAATAATGCTAACTCTGCTAAACAATCAATCAATCAATATCTATTGATATGTACGAAAAAACATTTCTGTACTTCCTGGACCAGGATTTGAACCCGTAACTTTCTGAACTATATTTGATGCTCTAACTACTGAGTTGTGCGATTTTATTATCAAAAACATAATTAGTTAAATTAAAAACCGATTAATAAAATTGTGTTACCTTAGAAACAACTTTCACGCATTGATTAGTGCAGAAACTACGCGAGTCACAACATTAAAATATATATTTTTAATTTTTTCAAGTAATGTCGATAACATATAACACCATAAGAATTAAGTACTTGCAGCTGTTAAATTATGAAAAAAATAGATGATCATCCAAACAGCATTTTCTTAAACAAATAGTTTTTTGTCTGTAAAATAAACAATAGAAGATCATCCAACCACCATTTTATTAAACAAATAGTTTTTTGTCTGTAAAATTAGGAATTGGTGGCTCATACAGTTTCTGAAATCATCGATTCAATTATTATTTACTTCAGCAACCAATAAGATTATTTACAATTTACAATTAGGTATCTATGCAAAGCAAATTAAGACATTATTGTGCAATTTTCTTGATAACAGCAATTCTTACATTAAAAATATACAAGAAAATAAATATTCTATCGTACGTTACAAGTTATACAAGGTTATTTTAAAATTATTTTAATTTGACCAAACATTTACGAGATATAACGGAAAGTTCATTTTTTGTCGCCAGTAAAGTTGTCTTACGTGATTTATTTTTGTGATTTTGTTATTTTCTTTGACTGTAAGTCCTTAATATCAAATTTCATAAAAATCCGTTTAGTAGAAGTCAGGAACAAACATGCGGACGGACGGACGGACAAACCGACGCTAATAGGCGCTTATGCTGGAAGCAAAACGCGCCTAAAAACGAAGCAGGCATGAATATAATTGGGAAAAAATTGCCTTATTCCTCGTAAATTTGAAACAGGGCATTATCCGAATATCCTTACCAAAATACAAGCCGTTCACCTTTTCCCGCAAACCTTGAATCATTTCCGCACTACATTAATCTCAACCGCGAAGTGCTTCGCGGTCCGAATAACTTACATAATCGCCTCCTTTCTAAAGAGATCGACGCTATATCCTTCTTAACTTCCCCATTCAAACCTAAAGCATGAGTAGATTTCATTCAGTATGGAATTAAATACGCGCCGCGCACACATACATATTATATGCACACAAAAGTTACTCCGAAAATTAATTTAGGAGTTTTTCATAAATCCTGGAATCAAGAGTAAAGTGTTTCTTGCCTGTCTTGCTCCACCTCTCTTAAAAATTTTGTTTCATCTTCCACGTAGTCTTGCCATCAATCGCAAAGATCAGAGCCGTCCGGCAACTTAAACAGACAGGCGACTGCGGTTTTGTTGTTGGATCTGTGGTCCGCAAATATGTGTGAGACAATATTAAAGCAGTGACTGTGGCATTTCTATTTGAAGACAATACGCTACAAATGTATAGTTTTGTCAAGGGCGTGTCTCTTGACATGTCTTACAAGTCAGAGGCTCTGCCTGCTGGGAACAAAAATTAAACTACTTTCTCCGATTGAAGATCGGGTGATGCTATGCGATGTATTGTATATTTGTCGCTAACTTATTGTCAGACAGCGAATTCAGGATACACCATTGAAGATAATGCGAATGCCTTTTTATTGAATCCTGTCATCAGTTACCACTAGTCAGGGATCATTTGCAGTCAACATATATTTCGTCCAATTAATCATGGACTTCTTTAGCTGCTAGTGAATAATATACACCACTGGTCTCCAACATTTAAGAGAAAGTAAGCCACACTGACTCTTCAAGTGTGCGGCGAGGGTCGCACATATGATAACACAGTTTGCGGGGAGGGCCGCACATTTAAAACGAGAAGAATATTATTGCAACATTTCCCTCTTTTAAGTGTCATAAAGCGAGAAAATTGAGGTTCGATGTATCAAAACGAAATATCGATGAACTTGAAAAAAAATCACATTAATGAGAAAAATAAAAATAATCAACACAAAAAGAGATACGACAGCAAATTTCGTGAATCTTAACCTACAATTTCTTAGCAGAGTAAACTATGTAATTGAAGAGTGAATCAAACTACACTACAGAATCCTGCTAAAGAGCCATTATAGAATTGGTTCGGCCCTTCGCGTTGTTAAGGTGGAGAATCAAACTAAACAATGTGGAAAGTATGAAACTAAGTAGTATGAGTCACATATTCAAAAGTGGAATTTTGCTCGTCCGCTGTTGTGTAAATGGAATTTATACAAAAGAGTGATGTATTCAAATTACTTGTTCTAAGCGAAGATACGAGTAAGATTAATTTTCAAATAAAATGTTACAGATATAAGATGCCATATTTTTTATTGAGATTAAAAGTACTAATTTAGGTAATCACTCAATGACCTAATTTTAACTAAAAGGGTGAGGGCCTCACAAAATCACCCTGGAGGCCGCAAGCGGCCCTTGAAATGCAGTTTGATGACCCCTGATATACACTATCTACTGTAAAATCTCAGCCAAGTTTCTTTGTTTGCTACAAATGTCCATGTTGTATGCTTACCATTTCTCCCGCAACTCTCATATAGTTATAATATTCAACATATAACTCGCCTTATAGCCGGAGCCCAATAAAAATCCATAAAACTCTAGCATCCAATAAACAGTTGTTAAAACCAGACACGCATTTCGGATACAAAGGAGGTCCTCAGTGGTAATTTACCAATATTCTTTTAATAATCAATGATGCATCCAGAGGTGGGCTACTATGTAGCCAAAATGTTCATATGATTTTCAACCGTTTTGTCTTTATTGGAGTTTTCTCTATTTTCATCCTGTCGAAGTTTGAATGTTTGCAGTGAGAAGCACAGCACTGAAAATAATTTGTTTCTTATACAGCTTCTTTTACAATAAAAATGTCGAGTGACCTTTGCACAAGCATGGTAGAACTAATTTTAAATTTACGCGCAATAACCTGATGTAGTTTAAGTTAGGAATGCAACTACCCCGTATAAAATGGATCCGTTTTATAGCACACAGTTAAATATCTATGCATAAAATTTTCTACTTATTTATTATTTCCTAATATCCTAGTTTTATCGGTTCGATTCTTAAGATAAATGTATGACCATGTAACCGAAATGGAAGTGGATTTATATCGTGTATTTTGTCAGTTGATCATTCTCGAATAACGATTTCAAAATTTCAGTTTTGCTTTGACATGTTTGCAAATATTATTTTGGTATTTAAGTAGGTACGCATTACTGCTTGTTTGTTTTATTATCCTCTTGCTAAATGTGTTCATATTCCGTTTTAAACCCATCGGTATTTTAAATCATTGCAATTCTGTGACTTTAATAAACTACAATATATTATTTTGTGTTGTTTTTACGAAACGTCCTAATAAATCTTTCACAGTCCGCTTGTATGTGTGCATTATTTAGATGATAATAATTTAAGCTGAATGAGAATTCACAAACACGGACTAGAGTCAACTAAACTCTAAAAAATAAAGAAATACAAGCGTGAAGCATGAATAACGAAAAAAATTATTTTATCCTTTCAAACCTTAATCGAGTAAAAAATCGAGGCGGAGGGAATAAAAAATAAAAATAAACAATTTTTAAAGCTTAAAACTTTATACAAGCTTACTAAAGGGATAGCATTTGACTGAAATATCGGTTCTAAAGCTATCAGTAAAGTTAATGTCCTCCTCAATCGGAAAATTTGATACAGACTTCGATACGATACTTTCATATCAATTGTCTCACGAAAGCTCTGACATTAGAGTTGTTACCTCACAAAATGCCTTGATGGTATAATACTGCATAATATTAAACGATATTTATACCATCTTTTATTACAACGCGCATATTCTCACTAACCTTACCCGTTCTTTTTTTATTCGCCACAAGCATCCGAGTAAGCAATTTAAGGGCAACATTCCTCTTTCGTTCATCCACCATTTAATCCCTAAACTTATGATAATCATCAGTAATCTTGCATCCTGCTTTACATTTTCAGGTATCCATTAAAAAGGGATTTCCAGTCAATTATCTTATAAAGGAAAATATGGAAATTCACTGCCGCATATGATAGGAAACCATTCTTAAAACTTCTTTAACAATGAATTTGTATCAGCGAACAATTCATATTAACATACCGTTCTCTAGATTTTGATACCATTCTCCGCGAGAGTCACTGTCAATTATCTGATTTTTTGATGCTATAATGCCTGAGTCAAAGAATCAATAACTAAAGTTTTCATCGATGAATAATAGAGAAAACATTTATTTTAAACCGAAAGATTAAGTCTACTTATTATTGGAGTATGCAAAACGAAGTGACAATGGAGCATTCAACTGCTAAGCAATTCTTTTTTGATAGCAACTCAAATGACTTCTCAGCATGAGCAACTTTATATTCAGAAAAACTCTTTACGAACATCACAAAATTGAACCAAAGCAACCATAAAGATATCCAGTCATACATTTAGAGCAACCTATCGTAATAAATATTCTATCTTTTTATGTTCGAGGAAATGTCTTCATTTTTGAGGCGCTAGAACGGGGCGGGCACCTCTTCCTTCGCCCGTGCCCAGCACGCGAACGCAGGAAGAGGGAGGAGGCGGGGAGGGAAAGTAGAGAGTGCGAGAGGGTAGAGGAGAACGGGAAAGGGGGTGAGGGAGGTGCTTAAAGCCCTCAGCCATTTCGTGGGCGTGAATACTTAAAGAACGCAAAGTGGCGGCGAGAGGCAAACCGTGGGAAACCGAACTCCCACCTCCGAGCCCCTCGAACTCTTTTCCTCTCCCCTTTCCTCCCTTTCTCTCCCCTTCCCACCCCTTCCCTCCCACGCTACCCTTTCCGCCCTTTTCTCATCCGAAACCCGACCTTCTGCTCCTCCATCGCCGAACAACTCTTAACCCTCTCAAAAAATGCCTTTCCTCCAACTCCCTGAGAGGATTTCCTCCTTCCTCCCTCCTGCCCCTTTATACATCCCTTCCAACAACCCATCCATCCTGACCAAAATTCCCCCTCCTATCCATTTTTGCCTCTAATTTTCTCCGTATTGCCTGATCTGATATTCTCCTTCTTTATTCCTCCTTTTTTATCGAGAGGATACCATCCTTAATTCGACCGCTCTTATTATTTCCATTTCGTATTTCTCTAATTAATGAGTTAAGTGTTTTCGCGTTCTTTTTCTTGAACGCGCGGAATAGTTCTTCTGATATATGCTTCGACAAACAAAAATGATGACTGCTTATGAGTAAATGTACCATTGAATTTATATACATAAGCAGACAGATGAAGACTCTCTAATTACAATATGCGCTAGAATTTTCCGTATTAAAAATATTAATTATAGTAAAGTAATTTATGTTCTATATTTTGAACTGAATCGTCCGAAAAAATTCAAATCGCTTTCGACGACCCGAGTAATTTGCATTTAGAAAGGCGTGGCTTTCATCTGCGTCCAGAATTGTTAAAGGATGTTATGCATCCCGTAAAACGACTTCAGAGAATTCCAATATCACAAAGTTATAATTCATTCAATGGAAATAAATGAATAAATGAAAAAATATTGGAAAGAGGACTACGGTATTTTTCGCAGAGCATAAAAGTAGCTCTTTGGAACAACCGCTATTTGTGATTTTGCATTTAATTACCGAAACTGCCTTAATATAGGCTATGTCATCCAGAATATCTTCTTTGGCCAAATTGTGGTTTATCGTTGCAGATATATGGATGTATTAAATTAGTATAATTTGAGTAATTTTTAAAAAGCAAAATGTGTTTTTTCATTTATTCACTGAATGCCAAATAATGCGTTCGATCAACTATAAGAAGAAAAGGACAAAAATATTTAACATGTTCCTTCCAAACAGAAAGATGTCTCAGTTTAGTCTCTCATTTTATTATTCATTCGATGGTTTATAACTTGCATCATATGTTACCTCAACCAAGTGGTCGCGTCTTGAACAAAACAAGCAAGTTCTGTTAATCTTATGTATAGTTCTCTTACTCCGTCTGCAACAACTTCTACCACGCGCCACCAGACCGCGCCACTGAAGTACTCATGCCGATATTAATCGTGTATATCTCAAAAACGGTAAGAGATAATGGTTCGAAAATTTCCAGGATTGCTTGATTTACATATGAAAAGTGATTGACGAAAAAATATTTGGAAGGGGTTTGACTCCATGGAATTATTTCTATTTATCATAATGTAACACGTAATAATGGACTTTTCGACATGCAGGCTTTTCTTCTTTTGGAAATTAAAATAAGAAAAATTTGACCTTCGATCTTCAAATCCAACCATTCTAAATAGAACACTTTCAAATTTCTTATTCTATTCGACTTTTTTCACCTTCAGCTCGAAATCGCTCATGTTAATCGTTTGAATGGTATATTTTGGAAATATCTTGGCATTTTAACGGGATGTTGCCTTGCCTTCCAACTACATTGTTAAACCTCGAAGTCCTATTGTAACTTCAATCCAAATAGGTTTATGCGTGATATGAAGGCTTTTATTAAGAGAAGGAGAGAAATACGGAAGTAGGGGGAAATGATTTTCATAGCAATCAATGTAAACAACATTCGTTGCGTTATTTACGAGAAGGAATACCTAAAAATCTGAAGTACTATTAAAATAGATCAAAAATCGTAATAATGAGCTAAATTCAATATTATTGAAAAAGAAACTGTATGAAAATCTGAGGAACGTGCTTGACGTTTTAAGAAACAAACCAAGCATGTAAAAATTTTATGGGGTGAAGGATTGTGCGATAAGTTACGGGAGTTAGGTAGAAGAATGGAGGACTTGAGGATGGTTTTGGAAATAGGGAGAGTAAGAGAGGTCTAAAAAACCAATGAATCAAAAAAATAACATTAAAAGGTTATGTTGTCCGTACGTTGGTCTGAGAGTCAAGCTATTAAAACGCGAATAACTCAATCAAGTATTTAGATAGAAAATGGAAAATTAGCAGAAATAATCTATTCAAATATATAAACGCTTTGCCGAAAGAAAATTCACAAAAAGTTCCATAGTTCGACTCCAAGGTAAGATAGCACTAAAAATCGACTTCTTGTCATGCAGGCTTTTCTTCTTTTGGAAATTAAAATTGAAAAAACCTGACCGATCATCCGATTTGAACTATTTTAAAGAAAAATTAATAAAGTAACTTATTCTATTCTTCTTTCTCCGAAATCGCTCATTTGTTTATCTTGACAACCGACTGCTTTGATAAACAAACTCAATATAAATAATGATTGTTAAAATAATTTATTTAAAGTTAAAAATTTTATTCATTTGAACCCGTCATTTTTGACGGGAAATTGCGCTAGAACTAAATAAATCGCAAAGAAAAAATACATTAGGTCTATATTTATAAATATTTTTTTCTGCTTGAGGTTTCGGTTTAAAAGGAAGAGGAACAGACAGGATTGGATTCAAATGTCGTTATATTATCAAAATATGATGATTATAAAAGTATTATTGTATTTCAAGTTTATTTTAAAATGGAGATTTGTAAGAAGTTTATCAATTGCTTACGATATGAAATACAGATTCAAACAATGTTTTTGATATCAATAAACAGTATAGAGTAGGGGTCGGCTACATACGGTCCGCGGACCGGATGCGGCCCCCGAGAGCGCATTATGCGGTCCGCGAAGCCATAATGAAAAATGATATGTACAATTTAACAGAACATTTCGTAATTTTTTCAGTAAAAATTTGGCCTCAAAACCTTTTCTGATGAATATTCAACGCCGGTAAATTATTTAGATATGATTTTTAATAATATGAGACCACAGAATCTCCGGAAAACTTCGGATGTAAACACTCATGCGGCCCGCCTAAGTTCTCGTGACTTTCAATGCGGCTCTCCGAAGCATTCACTTTACGATTGTGGCCCGCCATGTACAAAAAGTTGCCAACCCCTGGTATAAAGGAATGTTGATGGTTAGTAACTCGATGAAAACTACTGCTTTTGTTAGCTGCAAATGTTTGATAGTCATAGAGAGTAACATACGCTTAGCATCAAGGACGTATCACGGAGAGGGGGGAATCCGGGGGGAATCCGGGGGGTCTAGGCAACCCCCCGCTCCACCGGTGTACACACATTTTTGGAATCTGGGATAACCATGCTACAAACTTTCTACGTTGCCTCTTGCTACACTGCCATTTGCTGCGTTGAGTTAGGGGACGGCCACACGAGCTGTTTTTTTCCGTCCGAACCTGGACGAAATAAAAACACAATGAATGGATCCAATGGAAACAAAGCTAGGTGGACAAATATTTTCCGTCGAGTAAACAGAATTTCTGAGTTTCAGGGTCGCCCGCAGTGGGATCGCAACGCGCTGCATTTTCAATCCGAATTTTGGACGTAGCTGGGTGGCTAAACCAGGAGATTCTACTCGCACAGGCTGGGCGGGACGTAATAAATAGAATCCGACTCCAGCGAAGCTTCTGAACCATCGGGTGGTTTCTCAGCAAGCGCGTATTGAACATTCATTTATATATACATATCATGAGAAGTAAAAATGTTATAGAAGTTCTCAGCATTTCTTGAAGAGTGAAAAACGTGATCGGATGTTAGTATCGTATGCTGCAGCGATAATAGATATTATTTTGTGACGAATGAGTATTTTAGAACAAGTTCTTATTGTTTTATGTTAATTAATTTCTACAAGCAATTTAGTTTAGATAGTAGTTTACCGTGAAACTTTTGAACTAAATATAATATATAAATTCATTAAATACATTCGAATAATTTTAAAAATAATTTATTTCTATTAAAAATTGAACCTGCAGAACATTGGCAGCATTATTTTAGATCGGCTCGATTCATGCATCTTTCCGCCCTAATGCGAAGAATTCACCACGAAAAAATTTTCCTCCATCGAAATAAATATCAATGCGTGGAACACATTTACTAAGCCCAAATTAACGTTAGAGATAAATGAAAAATCACCGAAATCATCTAACGTGTTGCTCTTACCCTCACTACTAATGAAGTTGGAGATTTTCGTATTTTTTCCTTTTTTGTGGCAAATAGGATCGATAAATAATGGATTTTTTTACAACGAAATAATTAACATCACTCAAGGGCATGTTTTTTTCCTGCCTAATGTGTCTCGGTCGTGATGAAAAGCAATTTATTATATTTTTTTCCACTACAGAGAAAATTTGTTCTAATATACCCAATTGGAAGTTGACATGCGACAGGAGAAAACTTCACATAAATAAGTACTTCAATTTACACAATGATGGAAGATTTTTTTATTTGAAAAATAGATGAAGCTTACTAAGCCGGTTTTCTGGATTATTTTTCGTGGAAAATCGGAATTTGCAAAGATCTGGAACGCGAGGCGTGAACAAGCAATTTTTTATACTGAAAGCGCTTTTAGATAAATTTAGTGAAAAATCAAAAAGCATAAAATCGGATTTCCGTTAAGGCGTCGTGAAATATAAAATATATAACGAATTACAATAAACCTTCAGTCATGTTTTCAAGCGAATAACGTCTATCTACGCGGAAAATCTCCGAAGCGTTTTTTAATGTTATTGTTTTTGTTAAAAAGGCGAAGCTCTTTCCTAATAATTTATTTTTATTCATTGATAGAGCACATTTTTACCAAATAAAAAGTTCGGCTTATTTATAAATAGTATATCGAGAAGTTTGATATTTGCAGTTCCTTGGAGCGATTGATTGATTTCCATTTTATTCTGCCGCGTTTTAAATTGAATTGTCAATAAATTTATTCTTTGCCAGAAAACACAACACAAAACTATGACTTCTTTTACACAGATATCTTACATAGTGTAAAAAATAAAAATCAACAATTTATCGATTAAATATCCTAAAAATAGCTATTAATGTCAAGATAAAAATACATAAAATTTAAAATGTTCAATTTCCAGTAAAATAACTTAAATATAGCTTATTCTCATAAGATGATGAACGTAATGTTCAATTTAACTTTAATACTAAGGTGTTCCGTGAAGGGATAAAGAAGTGTCTCTGAGAAGGCAATTTTTTATCTAACGAAAATTTTGCATTTTAAACATTATTCAAATAGTGTCTAAATTGAAACGACGGAATTATTACAGGTGGTGTTTAAATTGTATGAGTACAGGAGGTTAAGCAAGCCTCTTCACGAGATTGCGCTTCATTCGTAATAAAACGCATTTATTCGTCTCGCGTGAGCCTTCCCGCATGAGAAATTGCGCAAGTTGCGTCTCATGCCATCTATAGGTGGGCGTCCAAGTGACACGCGTGACGAGGATTTCCACTTGCCCGAGATTTGCGCGCGTGAGGCGTGAGCGTGACGCAATGCTAGAGAGCTCGCGACGTTAATGGAACGCGAGGCGGCGAGACGGAGAGGGGATATGCGTATCTCCACGCCTCAACACCTCCTCTCCCACCCGCCTCCTCCTCCTTCTCTTCCTCCACGCTGCCACACTTTCTCTTCCTCTCCTACCCTTCGCCTCCCTCTCTCTGTCCTGCTCTTAAGAGGAAGAGGCTTCGCGACGCTGCAGAGATGCTCTCACATGTTTGCATTTTCTCCACGAAAAGCACCGTCGTTTAAGGCTATAACTTTTTAATTCTTCCCCGCAGGAGTGCGCCTCCATCGCCGCATCTCTCTGAATGGCGACTTCCCTGCTTTTCGCGACGCTTTTTCTCCGTCTCTAGCTCGCGTAGGATCGAAAGAAATCCCAGCGTTTTCCTGTCGACGGCTACAGTGGTCGTATTCGAGGGTATTTTTAAAAACTAAAACGATGGATTGCGAGAGAGAGGAAAGAATGGAAGCGTTAAAAATTAATTTTCAATCGATCGATAGACGTAACGATCATCCATCATCTGTCAGAAACGTCGCGTGCATGTGCGGAAGGACTGAGAGGGCAGTTGGCGGGCGACAGCGGATGACGGCGCGCCTCTTTCCGCAGCTAAACAACTTACGGAACGAGGAGAGGACGATGGAAAAGAAATTCGGTCCCGCACTGGCAAATTTGGAGGGCAGTCATATCATTTAGGACGAAGTCACAGTGACAGAAATTTTACAGTAAACAGGGATTGCACTCTTAAATCGAAATATTTGTCATATTTTTTACATTTTACAGTTCCCGTGATCACCTTAAAATCTTTTCAGGGGCGCTATGGTGTCCGAGGGAATACGATTAACGATCATAACTCAGTTTTAAGTGGATGAGAGATTATTGGGACCGAGACGGAAGGGTGTTTTGGTCAAAATATTTATCCTTTGATCTAAAAGCGCCTTTCTGCTTCTCTAGGAATGCCCCGACGGTGAGATTCATCCCATGCGCGGATTATATAATAAAGTACATCGGAAAAATACAAAATATTTCTCAATATATTTTTTGAGATAATGTCGATATAAATGAATGCGCGCAGTTCCCCGGGCGAAGCTACATTATAAAGATTGATCACACAAAGAATTAATCTTAAAATTAATTGTCTATCAATCTAATAGTGGAAGAAAGCGGAGAAAGAGAATTAAAAATCGATAAATTTCGAAAAGTCCAGTTCGATATACATGAAACTTTTTCGTATATTTCCACTATGCACAACAATTAGAAAATCAAGTCAACTAATACGTCATCTAATTTATTCCTATAAAAGGAAAAAAATACTCATATATATAAAGGCAACTAATCCTATATTTTTATGCTAAATCGACGATATTATTATCAACTATCTTAACTGGCCATCCTAATTTTTTAAATGGTTTAGTTTTTTCAGAATAACGCCGCACTTTTTAAGAAAAAATATATGCTGGGAATTCATTTTAAATATATATTTATAATATAAATTAAATTTACATATTATTTTCAAGGGAAAATCGAATGTAGCGATAAAATATTTAGTCATTTAAAGCGAATATGTGTCTACAGTAACTAATAAACCAGAAGCAAAAAGCACAGTTTTCTTGCAATAAGTCAGAAATAAGGACATCAATGGTTGTAACAGAATGGCTGAGTACAATTCAAATGCAGCAGTATTACTGCTAAGACAACGCATGTATTCCTATTAAATTTTCTGTTTATGCCAGTCGCCTATCATGGGACCGAAATAAATTATACATATATATATATATATATCATCATCATAGGTAGTCTGTCCGTAGACAGGTCCGTGATTATTCTTGGTTAAACTTGGTTCTCCATATACTCCTATTTTCCGATGTCCTCTTCATATCTTGATAACTCTCTTTCCCTTTCAAATCGTCTATCAGCTGAAACCTTTTCCTACCTCTTTCCCTTTTCCCATCTAGTTTTCCTTCTAACACGTCTTTAATCATACTCTCTCTCCTCAGGTAATGTCCAACCCAGTTAGCCTTCCTCTTTCTGATAGTCTGTATAATCATTCGCTTCTCTCCTATTCTTCGTAGCACTTCATCGTTTTTCATCCTATCTGTCCATTTTATCTTCAGCATTCTCCTCCAAGTCCACATTTCAAAGCTTTCCAAGTATTTGATGTCATTTTTCCTTAGCGTCCATGTTTCTGCCCCATACAATGCTATACTCCATACGTAGCATTTTATCAACTTCTTGCGGATATCTTCCCTTATATTCCCTGTAAGTAGTTGTTTCTTTCTCCTGAAAGCCGCTTTTGCTTTTCCTATTCTAGTTTTGATCTCATCCGTACATTTTGCCTCTCGTGTTATGATACTTCCAAGGTATTTATATTCTGAAACTTGTTCTAATGGCTTTCCCCCAATAGTTATGTTCAGATTCTCTTCTTTACCCGATATTCGAATGACCTTGGATTTTTCTATATTTATTTCCATACCGTATTTTCTACCTGTTATCACTAGTCTATTTATCATTTTTTGTAGCTCCTCTTCCTTTCTTGCTAGAAGTACTTGATCATCTGCGTATTTCACTGTTCTTATAATCCTTCCTCCAATTTTGAAATCCCCTGTGCCTTCTAAAGCTTCTTGCATTAGACTTTCTCCATATATATTGAATAGGGTTGGCGATAGGCAGCAGCCTTGTCTTACTCCTCTACCGATATTTATTCCGCAGGTGTCCACATTCTCAAACCTGACCTTTACAACTTGATTCTCATATAGATTCCTAATCAGTCTCCTGTCTTTCCAGTCTACACCTATATCCTTTAATATCTTCATCAACTTTACCCAATTTACTCTATCAAAGGCCTTCTGCCAGTCTACGAAACATGCGCAGATATCTTGACTGTATTCTATTGCCCTTTCTGATATGATTCTAACTACTCCTATAGCATCTCTAGTTCCTCGTCCTTTTCTGAAACCGAATTGATCTTCCCCTATTATTTCTTCTGCCTTTTTCTCCAGCCTTTTATTAAGAATCCTCGTGATGATCTTCGATGTGTGTGACAGAAGGCTTATAGTTCTGTAATCTTTACACTGCATTGCCTTTGGCTTCTTCTTTAGAGGGATCATTGTTACTTCTAGGAAATCGTGAGGCCACTCTCCCGTGTCGTAAATCTTATTAATTAATTTCATGATCACTTTTAGTCCTGCTGATCCTATGACTTTAAGTATCTCAGCCGGTATTCCATCGCTGCCCGTGGCTTTCCCCTTCTTTAGTTCCACTATCGCCTTTTCTACTTCGCTCTCCATAATACTTGGTCCTAAGTTGTCTTCTTCAATGTTTTCCTCATTTTCCAGTTCTATTTTTGCCGCTCCTGCCTGTTTGCTGTATAATTCTTTAATGTATTCTTCCCATACCTGTGCTACATCCTTTGTTTCTGAGACTATCTTCCCATCCGTATTCATAATTCCTTTACCACAAATTCCATTAGACTTCTTATCTTCTAATTCCAGTGCCCTAGCGTACATCATATCGTACCGTCCTAACTTCTCCATTTGTTCTATTTCATCACATTTTCCTTTTATCCAATTTTCTCTAGCTTTATCTGTTACCCTTCTCAACTCATTGTTTATACGCCTATAGTTGGCTCTACCTTCTTCACTGTTAACGTTTTTCCATTTTCGTCTCTCATCCATTTTCTCCAGCATTTCCTTCGTGATCCATGGTTTTCTGATTTTCTTCTCTTGTTTTCCAATCTCTTTATCCAAGGTATCCTTGATACTGGTTTTAATTTCATCCCATTCTATATCAACGGTCTTCGGTTTGTTTTCCAACTTTCTTAGGTTATCTTCCAACTTCATGCTGACTACATCTTGCCTTTCTTTCAGTTTTTCTAGGTCCCAGGTCTGTCTTTCTCTTCTCGTTTTTCTTATTTGTTTGAGCTTTGTACTCATGTCAAGTATTAGAAGGCTGTGATCTGAATCAATGTCTGCTCCTTGCAATGCCTTGGCGTTCTTTATGCTGTTCCTGAATCTTTGTTTTACAAGGATGTAATCTATTTGGCATCTCATTCTATCTCCTGGGCTTTTCCATGTGTATAACCTTCGTTTATGGTTTTTGAACCATGTATTAGTCACTACAAGGTCATTATTGATGCAGAATTCTACGAGTTTCTCCCCTCCTCGATTTCTCTTCCCAAGTCCGTATTGCCCGACAACATTTTCTTCCTGTCCTTCTCCGACTATGCTGTTCCAATCTCCCATTATTATGCAGTTTACCTTTCCTCTTCCGTCTTCTTCGTAAATTTCATTAATTTGCTCATAGATCTCATCTATTTCTTCATCGTCATGAGCTGACGTTGGCATATATACCTGGATTATCAGCATGTCCACTGGGACTGCTTTTAGCTTTATTGCCATCAGTCTATCGTTCGTTGCTATTATCTTTGTCACGCTTTTCATCATATCTTTCCTAAGTACCAGAGCTACTCCCCTTTCCCCACTATTTCCTCCAGAATAAACTACCGTGAATTCTTCCGAGTCGAACTGTCCTTCTCCTTCCCATCTAGTTTCGCTTAGCCCTATAATGTCAACTCTATTTCTTCTCATTTCTTCTTTCAGGTTCTCTAGCTTTCCTGCCTTTCTCATAGTTCTTACGTTCCAAGTCCCTATTCGTAATTTACTTTCGACAAATGTTTTCCTCAAGGCAGTCCCCGCCCGGAGATCCGATTGGGGGACTATTTTACCTCCGGATTGTTTTACCTCGAGAGAACTCATATTATCCAACCATATAATCTTTACTAGGGATTGTAATGTGGTAGTTTCCCTCTTGCTTTCCACATCGCAGTACTGTAGCCGTTCAAATCGTCCTGATCACGCCTACAGCTGTATTGGATATAGACCCAACCAACATCATTTGTTTTCGACTCTATACCATACTGACAGTACTGCTGCCTACTGCCAGGCACTGATGATAGTTTTTTTTTTTTTTTAATAAAACCTCCATTCGAGGGGTTTGAACCCCCGAACTTTGCAATAGAAAGCCGACACGCTAACCACTACACCACCAGTGCAATAAATATATATATATATATATATATATATATATATATATATATATATATATATAGGCTATTATAGCATTAAGAAACATTATTAATAGAAATTTAAAAAGATGATCTAAATTTTTTTTAGCTATATCTCAAAATAAAAAAATAGAAATTTTAACAAATTTAATATGGCAGAATATGTGAATCAAATTATAGCATTAATAAGAATTTTGCAAGCCATCCGTTGATAGTTGAGAATCGACTTTAAACATTTAAGGTCTGCGCAGAAATCGTTACAAAATTCAATGTCGAAATTAAAGGCGAAGTTATCCACTGTGCCCTCAGACTCGCGCTAACTTTTGTGGAGTTCCGTATGACACAATGCATATGCACATAAAGGACTTCGACCTATTATGCCGCTAGTCACAAACCGAATTGCACTCTCCCCAGAACGGAAGGAAACCGCAAACGAGTTAGATGATGGAATCCAACGCTCGCATCATTGTTAAAAGGCAGAAGTGGCACGGAACCTTTATGCATAGTTAGTCACCTAATCCACCATCCAGACACAGGGTCGAAAAATACCTCCTTCATTTTCACGGCTCATAAAAGTGCGGACGAAAATTATTCGCGCTTTATGTTCAGATACTGCCTGATTTGGCGCCACATAATGCCCTTCACTGATGTTGGCACTAAGCGAGGGTGATGGTTTTTTAGAGCTCTTTTCGTTTGCCCTTTAAAATATAACATAAATCATCAGATAAAATCACTGTCTTATTAGTTATGTTATAATTGTACCATTATGAATTTTAGTCTCCAAAGGTAATCTTAATCCACAGCTGCAAGCAGAGTTCTAAACAAGGGAAAAATACGGGTGAATAAAAAAAGGATTGAAAACACTACGCAAATCGAGAATTTTTAAGAGGCCGACCAAATCTATCAGATAAAATTTTATGCTTCGAGTCGCGTTGGTTTATTCGATTTTACGGTTGCGATGGAAACCGATTGGAAGGAAATTCGATAACTTCTCGCAACTGGATTCATTCTGATGCAAAGCGCGACTCATTTTACAAATTCACTTACGAGTGCGGAAATTGGTTTCCTCCAATTATGATGGTAAATAATATTTGATAATATAGGGGCATCGGGTGAAAATTTGTTTCTCCAACAGAAACTCGAAACGACACTTTTTCGCAGATTGGAATGGAATTCACGGGTGAAAATAATGGAGAGAAAGTGATTATTATAGGAGCTAGGCAAATAATAATAATGAATCTGTCATACGTGCTTTAAAATACAAAAATATTTGCATTCTCACCGTAATTATACTATTGCACTTTTAACGATTTTATATTTTTGAATAGATGCATTTCAAATATATTTTGTAGTGCATATACACGGCGATAAAAATGACGCAAGGTCGCTTCATAATGTGATCGTTGACTTACGCTTTAACTGTTGTTATTCATGCTACGGTAATTGTATATAACCTTAGCTCTCCCATTGAGCCACTACTTATTGTTAGACATTGATGCAGGTATCTGTTTTTATGCGAAATAGATTCGTTCCTAAAAAATTCTACGCCTATAAAAACTACGTAAAACATACGTTCATAGGGGTAAATTTTTACCCCAAACGAGATAAAAAACTAAAAAATGAGAAAATCCTCTCATTCAATGTTATTTTTATTTTATGCTGGAGATAATGATTCGCCCGTGACTAATGATACCCCGGAAAAAAGTCCAAAATTTCAGCCCGTATCTGTAAGCTCCACAGTGTGATCTAAAATCTAAATGATTGAAAGCAGCTCTGTAGTAAATGACATGATCAAGATTCCGATATCACAGCGCTATAAGATATGTTTTGCATTGCGGTGTTACAATTTGGCGCCAGTTATTGAATACGTTCGCGGAAAAATAACCCTCAGTAAATTTGATTTTACAAAATTAGAAATTTTAATTTATGTATTACATAATGAGAACACGAAGAGTTTTACATGTAAAGTACGACACCTGCATAATTAATATCGGCGCAAGTTTAACGTGTTCGCGCGATGCGGCTGGAGACGGATCCTCTGCGTTGATTAATTAGAGGAGTATTTTTTGTAGTGCCCGTAATCCGGATGTTCTTTTTTTTCAATCCAAGGTCACCCCGTTCGTCTCTCTAATAAAAGAGAATGCGTCGGCGTGCGTCGGGCCGCTGCATCGAAAGCGACTGATTTCCGATATCGGAAAACAATAACGATGGTCTGCGCGATTTCAGAAGCGCATCCGCGATCGATGCAAAAATGTCACCGCTCTCATTAAAGAGTCTGAGTGCCACTTGGCCAAGAATTCCGAATTAACTTTAAGATAAAAGTCTCTCTTCTCTTATTATTTGACGCAAAAATGCCTTAGGCGCATGAGGTTTTCTCGGCAACACAATGCCAATGCTTATTTCCTTCATATAAGAATTATCGCGCGATGAAAATTTCGTTTTTGTATTGTCAGTTTTACGTTTGCAAAATTTTAAACAAAAAAATGTGATAAATTGAAGCTATTTGTAAAAAAGAAAATTCTGCGCTTTGATTAAGCTTTCAAAAAATCAAATTAATAAATATTTATTGCGATTTAAGCGTCGATATCTTTAACGGAAAACTCAGCGAAATTCAACTTCAGCAAAAACTTGAAACAAAAAGCATAGCTTTTCATATCCTTTATATAATTTCCTCTTCTTAATTGTGTTCATAATAAAGAATTGAAATTTATTTGTAAATCATATTTTCTTTGTTATCGAATTCTTCAGAATGACACGCTCGCCTTATCTAAGTTGCGAATGAAACAACAGCACAAGAGTAGTTTAGTTTTATGCTCTATATGCTAAACTTGTTACAAATAATGAAGTTAATTTTTAAATTTTAATGATTTTGACTAGCGCTGTATAATGTAAAAGATTTTCAGATAATTAAGTACTTAATTTGTATTTAGTACACAGATTTGTATTATTATTTTGTAGTAGGTAGGTTATGCATAAAATTCCGTATTTAGATAACTAAGAATATCCATGCTAGTTTATATATATTGTATTTATATGATAATTATTTGAAAAAGTTTTGAAGAAAAACATTCATATATGGCGTTTTCACGCGAAGCCTTAGTCATTAAAGCTCCCACTTTTTAATAGAGAGAATAATTTGTAAGTGGTTTGAACCAGCTTATAAAATTATGAGTTTTTATTTACTGCGGTGAATTTTTTCTATGAGCAATAATTTAGCACTGGTATCGCATCTTATTATACAATTAATAAGCTTTTAGACACATTGTGTTGCTCGCGATATTTGTTACTCTACTATGATACAAAGGAATGTAACTAGGGATACGAAAAAAGTATCGATACTTTATTCATATCGGTAATTTCCTTTCGATACCAAGTACTTTTGTACTCGATTCTTTCCTTTCGATTTTCTAGTGATATCGGTACTTTCGGGCCGATACTTTTGTGGTATCGATATTTTTCATTCGACATAACATATGAGTAAGGTATCGATACTTTTGTTTTGATTTCATATCCTTAGATACGAAAAAAGTATCGATATTTTACTCACACCGGTAATTTCCTTTCGATACCAAGTACTTTTGTACTCGATTCTTTTCTTTCGATTTTCTAGTGACATCGGTACTTTCGGCCCGATACTTTTGTGGTATCGATACTTTTCATTCGATACATCATATGATTACGGTATCGATACTTTCGTTTCGATATCGTATCCCTTAATGTAACAAACAGAAACCTATGCTGTGCATGCATTTAATGAAAGAACGGTTGGGAAATACTTGGAGGCTGTTGCAGTGTGAAAGAAGTGATTCACGCGGAATAGCAGGAGATTCAGCGTGCTTGGTGCATTCTGACGAAATACCTTAAGTCGGTGGGATATGAATCCAATTAACTGAATGTAGCTGCGGCGTCGGATTATCACAATGCTCATAATATGCGTAAGCTTACTCGAGCATGTCTTGACAGCATGATATTTGGAGGCTGGCCGTCACTTAAATAGCACGCAATTGACCAGTGTCATCCATGTCGAAATATTTATTGGTGACAATAAACTCGTAAAGTTTATCTAACATCCCGGTGAAAACTACAGAAGTGTAACTGATTAGTGATTGATATTTCATATCTGTTAGGTTTAATGAAAACCCTTTTTTTATGTAGAGGAATTAAATTTGACTAGTTCAAAAATAATGAAAAACTAACGATTTTAAACTTAATTAACAGGGCTGAATTTTTAAGCTAAATAAGTACATTTTTTATAGCAACTCTTGAAATTTATGCCGCTATCATTATTAGCAATGCCACGAAAAGACGATTCAACAATTTTATTTAAAATTATAAATAAAGTTTACCCTCCTAATACCAGGGGATCTTTAATGACTAAAGCGTAATTTAAAATTTATTTTAAATTTTTAAATCCTGGACGATAAAAAAATGAAAATGGACTTTTGGTGTATCATTTCTTACTGTAAGGCTTTGTATTGTTTTTTTTCATTTTTCTATAATTACATAGTAAATAGTGATAGTTAAACCCAATATCATTGAGGTAGCACACGAACCCAACAAATTTGTGATTTTTGACCCCTGATGCTGTTTTTAGTGTTATTAAGATGCTTATATTAGAATATATTTATATGACTGCTTTACATAGAATCTTAGCTAGGGAGGTATGGTTGGGGGATGTTTGTGAGCGTTTTTGCTTCGGTCTGATGTCGCGATAGCTAACGATTTTATAAACCTCAATGATTCAGATGCTGAAGTTTGTTTGCTTGAAATGTTTCATGAGTTAGAGAGTGGTGGAGAACATGAAGATGTGAGTGAGGGTGAAGAATTTGACAATGATGGAAAAAAATATTTCTGTGAAGTTCTGGGCAGTTCATGTGATGAAGACGATATGTATGAATCAGAGGTTGGTGGCCCATCAATTTATTTTGAATTCTTCATTTAACAAGACAAGAGAGTACTTCTAGATGTCATTGATGGTTTCGAGAATTCAGCCCGTAATATTGCAACAGATACGTAATTTCATCACAAATCTTGATTAGGCAAGAGAGTTAGAAAAAAGACGAGCGGAATTACCCGTTAAAACTCAACGGGACTTTGTAGTGTGATTAAAATATAACTTCTGAGGTGTGGGTGTAAAAACTTATATATGTATATAGTAAATGTAATTGTTTGATTAATTAATGAAATCCTGACAATCGTTTGAATTCTCCCGGGAAATGAAGCGCTTGAAATTTATTACATTCTGGCATCAATATACGACTTGATTTGCCACTCTTTGGCTCCGTTATTCTTCCTCTTCGTGCGTTTACTGAATAATAATATTCTTCAATTATTAACGTTAAAATCTATTAAGTTTGACATTGCACGAAGCGAATAACATAATTATTTCGTCTATTTGAAGGCTTAATAGGCGCTAATTTATCGGAGGCAACAATGAGGTTCGCCTTGTCAACACCCGGAAAGAGTACGAAAAAGCCATAAAATTTCGAAAAGAAATGTGTTTCTGACTAATTTTTCCGTTCAACATCTAAACATTCCAAAAATAAGATATTTTATAGTTTTAGCAGTAAAATAAAATAAAAATGGAGAAATTTGGTCCACGTTTACATATTTTAATGAATGAAGGAAATAAACCTTGCACCTTGAAAAATCTAAAATCCCGTGCAAACTCATGGGAAAATATAATCGTCTCCCGGAGTCGAATCCGGGACTTTTTCCGGCATGTTTGATTTTTTTAGAGACTACCTCTTAGGACTTTAACGATTGTGAAAGTTTCAGGTTTTTATTTCATTGGGAAAATACCGGGACAGACAGACAAACGGACACTTGAGAATTATTATATAAGGATGACTGATATTCAATGGAAAAATGCGAAAAGTTAACACTGAGCTTTCTCGAAAAATTGCCGATCCAAAAGGCTGGGAGCAATATTCATCAGAGTTTGGTTTTCAAGATTCTTCTACAGTTGTTTTGTGCTACCCAAAGAAGGGATACCTCGTATTGCTTCTTATCACTATGTGTTGTACACCAGATATCTCTCCTGAACATAATGCTAAATCGAATATAATACTTTATTACAATGTAACTAAATCAGAGGTTGTCAAAATGGATAAATAATAACATATGTGGTAAAACGAATGAAAAGACATTGGCCAATGGTCATATTTTACAGTATGATTGATATGAGTTTTTCGAAAGCTTACATCATATAAGCACAAACGAATCCTTAATGAAACACAACAAAGGACAATTGTCGAATGGAGTTCCTTTTGGATTTTTGAATATCTGATTTCTTAAAAAGAATCTAGACTGCTGGGCCACCAAGAATGTTGCTACAAAATAAAGGAAGCTAGAAGAGAGACCGATGTAGTGTATAAGAGTGAGGAATAGGAAATATGCCATTACTTGCAACATATGAGGTAGTTTCATGTGCAATATTCATATAAAGAATTTATAAAATTATTGCAAATACAATGTATAATTGGTAAGGTATTTTTGATTGAATCAATTAGTTCACATGTTCACAGTATTATGAAACCAAATAATTCTTCTATAAATACCATTTTTATTTTATATATATTTAAAACACAAAATTATTGTTAAGTAAACAATAAGGACAGCCTTATTTTATTGAACGAATGAACAAATAAAAGTGTTAGCTCAAATGATTCCGTTTATGTGATCACTTGCACGGGGTCGCCAGTGACCTATGTGGTATCAGGTATAAGATTTTTTTCTGGTATTGGGAGGGTTAAGTGGAAAATCATAGTTATAAAACAAATTGATGTCTCATTCGTTATTGACTAAGGGCCCTTTGACGATAAAATTTATGTATTCATTAATAGTACATTTTTAGGCAACTGTGCCAAGAACCGAAAGAAAATTCATTTTTATCCTCTCTTAAGTAGAGCCGTAACTTAGCGCCTTATCTGCTAAAACATTTTCTTCAAGGACTCGGGTTTTCTGTTCGGAGCAAAGCGCAGTGGTACGTAGGGAATGGGAAAAAAGAAGACATCGCTGAATAAACCATGCCAAATTCTCCTCCGCGAAAAGGGGTGCATGCATTCTTGATGTAAAATAAAGGAATGAAAAACATACCCTTTGATATTAAATATTTTCCCGCCTTAAGGAGAAAAGCGATGCAGGCAGCTTAGGAAGTACCTCGGCCATAAAAGACGAAGGAGAGTTGGCGAGAGAGGAGAGAGGGAAGGGCGAGGAGGGAGGGGAGTGAGAGGAAGGGAAGAGTAAGGGAGAAAGGAGAGGTCGCCGAAGAAGTGCGAGAAAAGGAGGTTCTGGAAAAGAAAAGGGAAAGGGTATTTCTTTTAAAACTAGGGAGTTAGAGGCAAGAATGGTGGGAGATGGAGTGAGATTGAGAAGGGTTTGGGGCGGCGAAAGGAATGTTTATTCACATAATGGGAGAGAGAGAGCGCGAAAAACAGATAGGTGGTAAGGAAAGGATGCTTTGGTCTCGATGAATGGCCGAGGCAACCGAGGCGAGAAGGAGAGAGAGAGAGAGAGATAGAGAGAGGGCGAAAGACGTCATTGGCACAGAGCTATCAAGCGCGTTCGCGGGCCTCGTGCAGTCGGGCAGCGTGTCAAAAAGTTCTGAAAGATGGAGGATTGCAGAACTCAGGGAGTGGAACGTCAGAAATGGCTGTCGTAAAGAGAAGGTGAACGGAATGGTTTTGTATCTTGTGTTCCTATTAAATGTTCTCGCTTCTCTGCAATTATCGTTTAGATAAAACCAGTTAAGTTTTATTATACGGTCAGAACAACTAGCTTGCTTCCAAGAACTGGCGCCAGTTTGAGAAGATTCTATATTAGGGATGGGAAGCATGGAGTTAATTTTCAACGCAGAATTTGAAATTTTTGAGGATTTTTTTCAAGTCCCAAATACATTTATTTAGAACTTACATTAATTTTGTTGTTTACATTTAGTAAAATTATGAAATTTAAAAATATTTAATCAAAAATATTAAATGCTATTTTTCATTTCTATGAATGAATGAATAAGGTCTACTACGAAAAATTAACATAAATAATTCTCATCAATTCCCAGGTTACCTTTCACTTTCAAACGTAAAATTTCAATTTCATAGGTTTTCTAAATATTATTAATTATTTTTGACAAATTTATTTTATTTAATGGAAAATTCATAATTTTTTCGCAATTAGAACAACCCAAGCTTCACGTATGAATGAAATTACACGTGAGAAAATTAACTTTCTTCGAAAAGCCATTAAAAATAATTTTCTCTCGAAAATACCATTAATTACATATTGTGAAATGGCCCAAATGTTTTATACTCTCACAATATATTAATGGAAAAACTAGAACTGCATGAATTTTCCCAAACGCGAGTAATGTGAGAGCTCGTAACTGAGATGAGTTCCGGAAATTGCGCTGTGGCATTTTGGAACGGAGAAGAAGCCTTTGAGAGGCGTCGAGAAAAATATCCCGTGGGACGAAAAAATGAAAAGCGCCATTTTCAATCCTCACCCTCCTACTTTACCCTTTCACTCCTTTTTTCACACACAGCCAACCTCACAACCCCCAACACAACACACTCGCACACGCTCACTATTCCCTCAACCCTTCATCAAACACTCTCATCGGTGACTTCCTTTCATCATCTTCGAAGAGAGCGGTGAGAGGAAAGACGCGGAAAGCTGAAGGGTTGATTGGGATGAGAATAAGCAGAAAGGTGATTGTGTGATGAGTGGACCGCAAGAAAAGCGAAGGGGTGTCGGCGGGAACAGGTGCTAGGAAAACCGGGTACGAGAAGTGAAACAATGACGAAACGGCTGGCGACGAGGAGAAGAAAAAAATGAGGTGCTGCAAGGTGGTCATTAACTTAATGGCATTTGTCGCGAAAAGAAAAAGGAAAAACCGAATAATATAACCGAATCTACTAAATGCAATGGCCTTTAAGGCCAAGATATTCCGATAACATTTTCCCCCAATTTACAAAATGCACTGCCTTTAAGCCCAAGATATTCCAATAATTTTTTTCATTTCAAAATCACGGTTCAAAACCATTACGGAAGATTTTAAATTGGTATTATTAATTTTTAATATAAAAATAACTCCGGCAGTTTTCAAGAATCATGTAAACATAGAATAATCCCAAATGCGGTTAATTTAAGATTTCCACTTCAATCCGACTTGTTTGGCGAGCACAGCGATTTTTTCATTCGGGCAGCGAAAAAACACAAAGAGAGTAGTCTCATTCTGATCCTTCTCAAAACCCTTTTCGCTCGTCGCAGCACCCCTTTCAGATCCCTCGTTTCTATTACTGCTACAACCAAACCCCCCCTCCCCCTCCGAATGCCTCTTCACCTTATCTTCCATGTCTCCTTATCCCTCACCACTTTCTCTCCCTCCTCAGCCTCTCCCTCCCCCTCTCTCTCTCCCTTCCTCTCTTCTCTTCTCAAATCCCTCGGGGTCTACGTTTTCCAACTCTCATCCCCTTAATTTCTGACACCTTTGAGTGGAACTACATTTTTTTCGCTATTTTTATTACTCTTCTTCTCTAAATTAAAGTGGTTTTTTACAGACGTCGAGGAGTAGGCCCTTGCCTCCCTTTGCCTCAATGCTTTCGGATAATAGAAGAGGGAAAAAACATTCCCTTATCCATCTCTCTCTCTCTCTGCACATACGGTTCTGTCGCTGTGACTCGGTATCTCCCGGTACTTAAATATCTCTCTATCGTAATTCCTCTCTTTAGAAGCGTATAGAAAAAGCGGAAAAATTTAGTGTATTTTTTCCAGAGTTTTAAAAAATGATCACATTGTTTGTTCGGATATGTTGAGTTAATGAATTCGTCTGTGGCAAAACGCACTTATCCATTTGAGGAACTTTTTTAACAATCGCCCGGGTTGAATTCGATCGAGGTGAGGAAAAACATTATACACATTGTATGCCGTTTTGTAAACATCTTAAACGGAAATAATTTCTTGGAACGATTTTAGAAAGACATTAAGCCACGCACTAACAGGTAGAAGAAAATCCGCATCTTCAGCTAGGGCTTAATTTGTATAAGAGAAGTATCTAGGATCCTGTCTTTTTAACTGCAAAAATCTGCATTTTTTAAATAATGAGAGGATTTTGTCTCTGATGGTTCAGTGGAATTTCACAACCCTCGTGTCTTTGTTGCTAGGCAACCAGGGGTTCCGCAGTGAAGAGCGGGAGGTAGCAAAACAAACCTCCCGCGGTATAAAGCGACTTTGTAGCCCTTACTGGCCTTGAGAGCCCTTTTTTGTGACTTAAAATTTTCAATAAAAAAGCGAGGATTTGCGCGTGGGTGAGAGGTTAGAGTTGACGTGGGCGTCGATTGAAAGAAGGGCGCCGTTTTTGCCTCGATGCTTTTTTGTTATCGTCGTGAGAATTGCGGATCGCAAACTTCGACTCTTAATTCCCCGGGTTGCGGATTATTCTCTGTCGCTACTTTCATTTGTCTATTCATTTATTCACCCGCATTCATCACTGCCATCCGATAATTATCAGCAAAATGAGATAAACTGTCGTTGGGACCCAATATTCCTCTCGTGTTGTATTTGTATTCGAATTTGATAATCAAATAGACCAAGGTGCCAGAATAACCAGAAACGGAAAACTTGTAAGTTGATTTTCTATTCACTATGAACATTAAAGATGGAGAAGTAGAATGATAGTCGTCTGGTTTTTTATGATGATTACCTTTCAATTCAAGATGCTTTTTAAAAATGCGATTTAAATAAGCAGAATAGTTTGGGAGAATTATTAATTAAAACAAATGTAGTAAGCTTATTTCTCCAATTTAATAGAGTTATATTTGGTCATTAAAATATCTTTATGACATAAAATTACGTTTTCCATGTAAAATATACCAAACAACGCGTAGTTTTCACAAGTCTATCTTGTATTTATTGGCTACATAGACGAAAAAATCAACATCCAATGTGATTAACGCTAAAATTTAAAGTGCGCAATTAAGTGCAACTCTATTTACAAATTGTAATGCGTTACTTACACGAAACAACAGGTCGACGAGATTCAACAATTCTTATAATACATTTAAAGAAACAGGATTAAAAAGACATTCTCCGGAGAATAAAAGAGGCATAAACCCGAGGTACGTTTTAGTTTTGCCTTTAATGTAGCTTTGCGCGCATTCGCACCTCCAACCAACAAAATATATTTGCTCCTGTTCCAAAATCCTCTCTCTATTCCTCTCCTTTCCCATTTCCGCGTCACTTAACCCATCCTCATTCGAAAAGCGCTCGTTCTCTCTCTCTCTTCACTCATCCTACTCCCTTTCGCCAAGGAGAATATGAGATTATCACCGGGATTGGCGAAAGTGAGGCGCCAACGCTAGCAAAGGAATTCCATGCCATCTCAGGGAAAGAGAAAGAAACCTCTCTCTTTCTCTCTATTCGTGCCATTTTGTTTCTTTCAACTCCTCTCTCAACTTATACAGACTGTTCACACCTCTTAAGCTCCAGAAATCTTTTTATCACCAATTTCTCGCTATTTTAGGCTTAAATAATACAATGGTCTGGAGTCGTTCCTCAACGAAGACATGGTTTTCCGTTAACTGAGAATGAAAAAGAAAAATTTAATACATTTAAAACCCTGTATTATTCTGAGAACAGAAAATAACTGATTCGTGAGAATTCAGCATTCTTGGTAATAGACGAATCACCCATATAAAGTTGCACATGTGTGGCAAGTTTTTAATTGTCTATTATCTTCTGAGCGTTCCTAAAATGGACTTAAATTGCAACTAATCTTTTTCAGATTTGCATATCGCTGAGTTTCATTTAATTCAAAATCAGATGATCTGTATAAAAAATTGTAAAAGTTTCATTTCAAGCTTATGAAATGCACATTGGCCAATGATAGCCTAAATATTTATTCTTGATGACTGATCTACCGGTATGATTATCATCAGAGTTATGTCGAAATTCTGAAAACAGTATCATCTTCGAGCATGCTAGGATACACAAATAAGACTCGTCAGATTGTTATTTAGCCAAGTGTATAAAATTTTATTTTTACATCCTTTTTATGTTAACCCAGATTTATATGGCATTAAAGTTATACGTTTTATAGCCATGAGCTTCCTCCGGTTAAACACATAGTGACAAAAGTAAGCCAACCTAAACTATTTTAATCATTTTAAAAGTTGGGCTGCTTTGTATATTACTTCTGTATCGTTCTTAAAGCATTACAATTTTAATAGTAAGTTTCAGGTACACTATAAAATAGTTCCCTACTTTTTAAAAATTAAACACAAAATTAGAAGAAAAAATAGTTCAAAAAGACTTTATTTGCGCGCAAGCGCACTTTAATCTTCAATGAAGTCAATTTTAATTTGAAATCGTATTCTACTGCCTATTCGATTCTGTCGTACATTTTTCGGATCGCACAAATCTTCTTGTGTCAGTTTCGATGCGAATAAAAGTCATTGAATCCATTCCGCACCCTCAGTATTCTTTTCTCCAATCTGATCGCTAGGAAACTCCCCGTGGCCTTTTTCTTTCGCCGCGTTTCTCCTATTACGCCACTTCATATCCGCGAATTTCGGATACTTCCGCTTCCGAAATTGAATCTCCTCTTCTCCTTTTGCCTTGCTCCGCTTCTCCGCCACTTTTCGCCCATTATTCGCCCCTTTCCATTCCATCCTCGACGCGAACTCCTTTCCTGCTTCTCTCTCTCTCTCCCCTCACTCCCAACTTCTCATCCGCCTTGCGTCTCTATCTCTGCCGCAGTCAAACATGGCTTAGTCAGAAGTCCCAGACTCAGGCGTCGTGTATTTGACGAAGGATGACGACAGATTTCGAGATGACATCGCCTTCAGAGTTCATAGCGCTCACTCTTCAGAAATTAAATTTCTTAAAACAGTTGAGTTTGTTAATAAAGTGGGAAGATGGAATAAAGGAATTTAGTTTATACATACAAAGTGTGACACAGTCGCACACGCACACACTGGTCTGGATGATCTCTACCTCTCCTTATGAAGGATTAATTTGTCATGCTTATCATTTATATAATGTAACAAAATTAGCTTCTTATTGTCTATTGACGCAATTCCTCTTTTAGGTCAATAATGTTTTGCTTGGAAATTTCTCATCAGGATGAAAATAATCTAGGAAAAATATTTTAGAAATCAAATTTCTCTATTTGTAATCATGCAGTGTACGCATAAACATACAAATGCATACATCTCTAATGAATATGTACCTCCACATTCATTAGTAACCGTCCAAAATTGGGTAAAGGTTCTCAACAGAGGATTTAGGTGATAAATGGAGATGTAGGGAAATTATTGGCCTAAAAGAGGAATTACCTCAACAGAGAATGAGAGGTTAACTTTGTTTCATTACATAAACCATTAGTACAAAAAATTAATCCCTCATAAGAAGACGTAGAAATCGTAATGATTTTGGCAGTAACCTCTAATTATTTTGATTAATTATTGAACCCTATAAAGAATTATTAGAGTTTAACGAGATGAAAAACTAACGTTGGAGATTTTATTGCGATATTCAGGACATGATATGTGTAGAAACAGCAATTAGTTAGGACAGATCACGAGAGGTCAATGATTAAACCTCATTGAATTTGTGATAAGCACCCTGCTCTTCACGAAGAACTCGTTTTAACGAAGGACCTCTACAGAATGCGGGATATACTCACACGGCCTTCATTAAATGATGATTTCAATAGTGTATTTTTCGTGAGTTACCGATCTATCTTTATAACCCTTACAAGTGTTCGACAATAGTAATCATTAACTGCTCACTTTAAAGTTCAATTTCAGTAGAGTGAAATTAAGAAAATGAGATTAAGGAAACATTTTTATCATTTCCCTTTGAGTTTCGGGGCATCAACTCTCTAAGTTCGTTATTCATCCACGAAAGAATCTAAATTATTTTATATTAGGTCACCTTTACTAGCCTATTAAAGCTCTTAATGCTCCAATATAAGTTATCCAAAATGAGTATATTTCAATGTTTAATTTTTCGCAAAAATTCTTTATTTTATATAATTCTCATTGAGAAAATGCGAAGTTCCAGAAATTTAACGTGAAAACGATAAAAATTGTAGCCAAAGACGGGAAATATTGAAATTTTTCCTAATCAGCATTTAAAAGTCATTCATAAAACACCCATTCTAACACAGTTCTCTGAATCGTAAGAATGAAATTAAGAATTATTCACTCGAGTACATGGTAAAAGTACAAAGTCGAGGCTGAAGAAATACTCGGATCGTAAAACTGCTCCAGCTTTAATTTTAGAAGGGAAAAATAGAGGAGAGAGCTTGCATCTGCCGAAGAAAAAGCAGTCTGGTTTCACGGTTAGGTAAAAATTTTTGAGCCACGAGACTAATTTCGGAGGATTTTAAGGTCGGTTAGAGAAGTTGGAAAAAAACCATCGCTCTCTTGTTTTTTCTGCCCTCGCCTCTTCCTCGTCCGCAACCGCGTAATCCGCGTGGAGATGCGTCCGTCGTTCGTTTAATTAAACTAAGCAAACGTAATACTCTTTTGGTCTTTGATCTCTGTTCCCAATTCCATCCCGACTTTTCCTGCATAAAGCTGTAGGTCATCAAGTTTAAGGGTTCCGCGAAGGAGAATGGGAGCGAAATGATAATGTATTCGGATTGGAGAAAATCCCCCAATATAATGAAAATGGAGCAAAATCATACGTGGATTAAGCCAACTTTCTCAAGCAGTTGATGCTCGCAAAAGATAGAGGGAGGGAGAGAAAGAGAGAGAGGAAACCTTCACGCTTTGTTTTAAAATGACATAAATATCCCAGCTTGCTAGAGACTGACGCTAATGTTTTTTTAATTCCACTTAGCTTAACCGAAATGTATGTTTCTTTCGCAAATGTACAAGCAATTCAGTGGCGAAACGTGTATTTTGTGGCAGACATCTGGTTGTTTTACTTTAGTATTATCATTCTCCTTTCTGCTAGAAAGATTAACTTTTCAGGGTAGTAAAAGTCCTGCTATAAAATGGGAAGAGCTGCGCCTTGGAGAAATACTACAGCTGTTCTACTCGATTAATCATTTTTTACGCCATTAAAAGTAAAGTAATTTCACGAATTTTTAACGCATCCTTAAAATAAATCCTATTTTGACCTAAATAATTTACTTCTCACAGTTTCTGAGGAACCTAAAATTTTAAAAAATCTTTGGCGAAATTCTTATTTTATTAATACGGATGACACACGCAACTATGAATAGCATTGCTAGAATTCCTAACGTATAGTAATAGTGCGCGTTCTAAAATATAGAAGAGCTGATATGAATGGTAAATTTGTAAAATTATTATCGTGTAAGTATTTCAGAAAATACAAAGCAAACATGGGAGCCATTTCACAGAAAGCCATATTATAACATTAAAATCGATTTCAGAAAAAGAAGTCTTTTACTATGATAAATTCGACGGAGGTTAAAAAATAAAAAATATTGCGTTACGTAAATGTTTAAAGAATTATATGTAATGACTGCTTTTAAGCTTATCGTGTTAATGAAGCCTTTACATTTGCAGATTATTTTAGAAATACAAAATAGTTTACGATGCGATTCCAAAGGAATGAATATTAATATTACCAGGAAATACAGTCAGATTCTCCATAGATCTTGATATATTTAAAAATAATTTACGCAAAACAAGAAATACCTGAGGGAGAAAATGCATTATGCATGTATATAAGGCGCTTTTTGTTTTTACTTTAAAGAATTCGTTTTTTTTTAAATTTTGGTAAATGCAAGAACAGAGTGATAGAACGATAAAAGTGTTGCGTCATTTTACTTTTCGATACAGGACAATACCGTGTAAATCTGATAGTAATTTTTAATTATTTAATTAATTCGACGAAAATGACAAATGGTAGGATATATCGAGAGCATATGTTTCTTTTTATCAAAAACATCTTAAATATTTTATGACTAGATTCCAATGATATTTATACATTCTAGTTTTAAAGAAGTTTACTATAAAAATACAGTAAACCCTCACGCAACGCGGTAGTTACGTTCCTGAAGCGGCCGCGTTGGGAGAAAACGCGGCACGTGAATTCGCGTTGCATGGGGTTTTACTGTAGTTTTTTCTGACACAGTGGAGAATGAGGTCGTATTTTAATCCAGGTTGGATATAATTAAACTCACTTTGGAACTTAATCGGATGGATTGGATCGCGCGACAAGTTTTTATTAATCATTTTATCTAATTATAAATTTTGATAGAAATAATAAATTTTAGATACATCCGACCAATTATGTTGCTCAGGTTAGGCTTTTAGCAAGTAGTACTTATCAGGCTAATGAGTGAAAATGAAGAGGAACGCAAAAATGAGGATTGCGTATGTAATATTGCATTATATGGCCAACTTGGAAATGTATGCAGAAGGCTCATATAAAATTAACAACTTACCCAGATGAGACTCGAGAAAAATGGTGACAGCAATACTTGGCTAAGGAAGAAACGTTAGGTTTTGTGATTGATTCGCGAGGTACTTTCCTTTGAAACCGATCAAAGACCATACGCTTTCTATTGAAGGCAGAATCTGAAAAAGGAAGCAAACTTCTCAGGAATTCATAAACATATTTAAAATCTTGATAACCGATGACGGAGATCTCCGTCTTATGAACATAATTTTATTTATAGATTTTTATTTGACTGTCATTGGCTTCTATTAAAATATATTTGATTTAATATGCACTGGTGGTGTAGTGGTTAGCTTGTCGGCTTCCCATCACTAAGTTCCGGGATTCAAACCACGCGAAAGGAGGTTTTACAAAAAAAACTATCATCGGTGCCTGGCAGTAGGCAGCAGTACTGTAGTATGGTATAGAGCCGAAAGCAAATGATGTTGGCTGGGTCTATATCCAAAACAGCTGCAGGCGTGATCTGGACGATTTGAACGGCTACAGTACTGCAATGTAAAAGCAAGAGGGAAACTACCACATTACAATCCCTAGTAATGATTATATATTTGGACAATATGAGTATTCTCGAGGTAAAACAATCCGGAGATAAAATAGTCAGCAAATCGGATCTCCGGGCGGGGACTGCCTTGAGGAAAACATTTTTCGAAAGTAATTTACGAATAGGCACTTGGAAGGTAAGAACTATGAGAAAGGAAGGAAGGCTAGAGAACTTGAAAGAAGAAATGAGAAGAAATAGAGTTGACATTATAGCACTGAGCGAAACTAGATGGGAAGGAGAAGGAGAGTTCGACTCGGAAGAGTTCACGGTAGTTTACTCTGGAGGAAATGGTGGGGAAAGGGTAGTAGCTCTGGTACTTAGGAAAGATATGATGAAAAGCGTGACAAAGATAATAGCAACGAACGATAGACTGATGGCAATAAAACTGAAAGCAGTCCCAGTGGACATGCTGATAATCTAAGTATATATGTCAACGTCAGCTCATGAAGATGAAGAAATCGAGGAGATTTATGAGCAAATTAATGACATTTACGAAGAAGACGAAAGAGGAAATAAACTGCATAATAATGGAAGATTGAAGCAGCATAGTAGGAGAAGGACTGGAAGAAAATGCTGTCGAGCAATACTGACTTGGGAAGAAAAACCGAGGAGGGGAAGAACTGGCAGAATTCTGCATTAATAAAGACCTTGTAGTTACTAATACATTGTTTAAAAACCATAAGCAAAGATTATACACATGGAAAAGCCCAGGAGATAGAATGAGATGCCAAATAGATTACATCCTAGTAATACAAAGATTCAGGAACAGCATAAAGGCCGCCAAATCATTACCAGGAGCAGACATTGTCTCTAATAGTTGACGTATGTACAAAGCTCAGACAAATAAGAAAAATGAGAATAGTGAGACAGACTTGGAACCTAGAAAAACTGAAAGAAAGGCAGGATGTAGTCAGAATGAAGTTGGAAGATCGCCTAAGAGATTTAAAAAACAAATCAAAGACCGTGGATATAGACTGGGAAGAAATTAAAACCCGTATCAGGGATACCTTGGATAAAGAGATTGGAAAACAAGAAAAGAAAATCAGAAAACAATGGATCACTAAGGAAATGTTGGAGAAAATGGATGAGAGACGAAAATGGAAAAGAAGCACTAGAAGCCACAGGAGATTTCAAAATTGGGGGAAGGATTATTATCATCATCATGCTGCTGTCCGAAGACAGGTTTTAGCTGAATCGCTGCCTCCATCTCTCTCTCTCTCCCTAGAAGCCTCTTTTATACCTCTATAAGTACTATATTCCTGCTTTATATTCTCTAATATTCCTATTCTTTTTCTCCCTTTTCCTCTTCTTCCGCTAATTTTGCCTTCTAAGATCGTCCTTTGTAAACACTGTATTCTCAATGTGTGTCCTATCCAATATGCTTTTCTTTTCATGATTGTTTTTATTAGCATCCTTTCTTCTCCCACCATTTCTAATACTTCTTCGTTTCTCTTCCATTCTGTCCATTTCACTTTCATCACCCTCCTCCATACCCACATCTCAAAACTTTCTAAATATTTTTCCTCCTTTCTCCTTACCGTCCACGTCTCTGCACCATAAAGAGCTATGCTCCATATGTAGCATTTCGCTAATTTCTTCCTTGTTTCTAAATTTATTTTCTTGCTTGTGAGAAGCCCCTTCTTCTCGTTAAATGCTGATTTTGCCATTGCAATCCTACTTCTGATGTCCTGTGTACTACTTCCATCCTGCGCTAAAATACTGCCAAGATATTTCAAACTACTTACTTGTTCCAATTTTTGGCCATTTACCATTGTATTTAATTCTTTATGTTCCTTTGAAACCACCATGACTTTCGTTTTTTCGGCATTGATCTTCATTCCATATTGTTGGCCAATCTCCATCAGTCTGTCTGTCATCCTCTGATGTTCTTTCTCGTCTTCTGCTATTAATCCCTAATCATCTGCATATTTAATGGTGGTAATACTTTCACCTCCTATCTCAAATCCTTTCTCTTCCATCAACGGTTCTTCTGTTATTGTTTCTGTAAAAATATTAAATATCGTTGGTGAAATAGAACATCCCTGTCTCACTCCCCTCCCTATTGAAATACTTTCTGTTTCTTCTCCTTCAACCCTGACTCTAATCTTTTGATCAAAGTAAAGGTTTTTAAGCAGTCATTTATCTTTCCAATCTATTCCTATTTTATTTAAAATACCCAACATTTTATCCCATTCCACTCGGTCAAAAGCTTTCTCCCAAACTACAGAACAAAAATACATATCTTTATTGACTTCTAGCGCTCTTTCTATCATCATCCTGATACATCCTATAGCATCTCTAGTCCCTCTTCTGAAACCAAACTGATTATCTTGCAGCTTCTTTTATATTTTACCTTCAATTCTTTTGGTTATTATTCTGGTTAGAACTTTAGCTGTATGAGAAATTAAACTAACAGTTCGGTAATCCTTACAACATTTTGCATTGTTCTTTTTTCCAGTGGTACCATAACAAAATCTAAAAATCTTCAGGCCATATGCCAGTATCATATACTTGGTTAAAGAATTTTGTGAGTTGCTTAACTGCTTTCGACCCCAAAACCTTAAGAACGTCCATTTGTGTACCATCACTCCCAACAGCCTTCCTTCTTTTCATGTCATTAATTGCTCTTTTATCTTCAGACTCGAGAATACTTGGTTCTAGCTAATCTTTTCCCACAACCTCTTTTTCATTTAATTCAATATTTCTTGGCTTTCCTTTTTTGTCATACAGCACCTCAATGTATTCTTTCCAGACATTCTTTACATTGTCTGGCTCCGAGACTATTTTACCACTTTTGTTCATGATTCTTTTACGTCCTATCTTTCTTGCCTTTTTCTTGAATAGTTCCCTTGCTTTGCTATACATGAGGTCTGTTCTACAAATTCTTTCACACTCGACAATATCCTCGCATTTCTCATTTATCTACTGTTCTCTGGCTTTATCTGTTTCTCTTCTTAAAGCATTATTTAACTCCTTGTACTTTCTTTGGCCTTCTTCAGTGTTTATGTTCTTCCACTTTCTCTGCTCTTCCATTTTTTGCAGCATGGCTGCTGTGACCCAGGGTTTTTTGTTTCTTTCACCCGTTATCTTTCCTACCTTCTTTTCCGTTACATCTTTAATGTTGTTATGGATGTATCTCCACTCCTCATCTACATTGTTCCCATTTTTCAGCTCTCTCCCCCAACCTTTCCTCCAGCTCAGTCATGATAGCCTCCTTGTTCTTAATGAGTTCCTCTAAGTTCCATTTCTTGTTAACTCTTATGTTTCTCTTAACGCTCTTCAGTCTTTATTGTGTATTTGCCATCAAAAGGTTGTGGTCGGAATCGATATCTGCCCTTGGTAGTGTTTTCACATTTTTAATGGTATTTCTAAATCTTTCATTGACTAATATGTAATCTATCTGGTATCCTCTCTGGTCTCCTGAGCTTCTCCATGCGGAAAGTCTCCGCTGGTGATGCTTAAACCACGTATTAGTTACAATCAGTCAATTTCTATGGCAGAATTCCACAAGTTTCTCCCCTCTTTCATTTTTCTTCCCTAGTCCATATTTTCCCACTATGTTATCTTCCTGTCCCTCCCCGACTACACTGCTCCAGTCTCCAATTAATATGGTGGTGATCCTTTCTTTTCCCTCCTCCTCTAATATCTCCGTAATATGTTCATACATTTCATCTACTTCTTCGTCACCAGCATTAGTTGTTGGCATATACACTTGAATTATAAGCATTTCCACTGGCTCCATCTGAAGTTTTACTGCTATTAATCTATCATTAACTGTCACTACCTTGCTAATTCTTTCAGATATCTCTTTTCTCATTATAATCCCCACTCCACTTTCCCTTTTCTCTCCTCCCGAGTAAATAATCTTAAAGACGTCTGAATTTATCTCGCCTTCTCCTTCCCACCGAACTTCACTAAGACCTACTATACCTATATTATTCCTTGTCATTTCCCTTTTTAAGGTCTCTAGTTTACCCCCTGAGTTCATAGTCCTAACATTCCATGTGGCTTTTCTTAATTTCTCACTACTTGCTTTCTTTTTATTAATGTTACATTTCCTCTGTGCATCTCCTAGGGTAGTCCCCACCCGGAGATCCTATTGGGGAACTATTTTACCTCCGGAATATTTTACCACAGAGAGATCCATAGAGGAATTTGCAGCTTTTCAGCCTATCATGGGAAATATAACGAGGTAGTTTCCCCTTACTTTCCTCATCGCAGTTTCACAAGAGAGATTACCCATCTGTAGCTGTTCAGATCCACATGATCACCACCTACAGAGGTACTGTGCAAGCTGCTTCCCTTGCACAGGGGGATGTAAAGCCCCCAAGACTGCTTCTTATTCTGAGTCTTCCCCTCAGACTTTCCCGTCTTGGATGGTCCTACCAGGAGAATTATCTCCCGCCAGCATAGCTCTTTGGTTCATAAGAGTACACAAACCCTCCCACCTATGTAAGGTTATGCAGTCCTTAGGGAGAGGGAAGGATTATAAGAACAGTAAAATACGCGGATGATTAAGTACTTCTAGCAAGAAAGGAAGAGGAACTCCAGAAAATGATAAATTGACTAATAATAGAAAATACGGTATGGAAATAAATACAAAAAAATCCAAGGTCATTCGAATATCAAGCAATGAAGAGAATCTAAGCATAAGTATTAAAGGAAAGCCTTTAGAACAAGTTTTAGACTATAAATACCTTGGAAGCTTCATAACAAGAGAAGCAAAATATACGGATGAGATCAGGACTAGAATAGGAAAAGCAAAAGCGGCTTTCTGAAGAAAGAAACACCTACTTACGGGGAACATACGATATGATATCTGCAAGAAGTTCATAAAATGCTATATATGGAGTATAGCTTGGTACGGGGCAGAAATATGGACCTAAGGAAAAATTACATCAAATACTTGGAAAGGTTTGAAATGTGGACTTGGAGGAGAATGCTGAAGATAAAATGGACAGATAAACGCTCCTTTCTCTATCGCCTTCCTGATCTTTGTAATAGTTTGCTGAAGCGCTTCCCTGACTATGCCCCCTTCACTAAGTCTTATAACTTCCAATTTAAACCTAATATTTGATTTGTTTTGTTGCCTATTTTTTCCCTTTTCTTCCGATTTATTTGTCTTTCTATTCGCTCCTTACCCTGATTTCGTGTGATTGATGTACTATGTATGTCTTCTGTGTATTCATTGCTAGAGTTTTAGTTATTTTGTTTGATAGTTTTATTTTTGTTTCATTCTTGTTACTTCGTTGTTGTGTCTCCAATGTAATTAGCCTTGTGCTATTTTTGGGCTTTTTTTCAAATAAATAAATAAAAACGATGAAGTGCTACGAAGAGTAGGAGAGAAGTGAATGATTATACCGAAAGAGGAAGGCAAACTGGGTTGGACATTACCTAAGGAGAGAGAGTATGATTAAAGACATGTTAGAATGAAAACTAGACGGAAAAGGGGAAAGAGCTAGGAAAAGGTTTCAGCTGATAGACGATTTGAAAGGGAATGAGAGTTATCAAGAAATGAAGAGGACAGCGGAAAATAAGAGTATATGGAGAACCAGGTTTAACCATGAATAAGCACGGACCTGTCTACAGATAGACTACCTATGATGATGATATAGCTCCGAAGCTCCAACAATTAAGAAAATAAAAAAAGACCGTAATGTGTTTACAATAGTCACCAGTAGGTGGTGTGGCGATGGCAGGTAAAACATTTTGTTTTAAAAATATTTCTTCCACAATGTATTATATGGGAAATTGTTTCAAACAAAGGTTGTAGAAAATTAAATTCCCTATAACCTTTATTGCAGTATATTTTTACATTTAGAAAATATTAAAGCAAATATTTTAAAATAACGGATAAGTGACAAGAGTACACACCCACTTTTGATTGAACGATTTTGACCAAAAAATAATCATTTCTTGTGCCTTTCATAAAAATGTTAAATATAAAATTTCGCGTTGACCTGATTAATAGTTTTTGAGTTAGAGCACCCACAAAATTCGATCGTATACACACACAGACATCATCGATAAAATGGTCAAAATGTATTCATGGGACCTCAAAACGCGTATTTCCGTTGAAATCTCGAGGTCGATCCTTTTCATGAAAACAATACTTTCCTCTATACATACTACGTATATAGAGAAAGTAAAAATCATCGGAAGTACCGGAATAAAGAACATTTAAAGACGATTTCGATTTATTGCAGTATACAATGATAAAGCGATTCAAGTACTATATATGAATCATTTCACTTCCCATAAAAACATTTATTTTTGCTATCAAGATTATTTCGATGTTCTAGTGATACATCATTTTCACCAGAGCAATGAATCACGGATTTTTCATTAAATCTCTGCCTGCACTACTCATCAAGGGTTCTACGTTTCAACAACAAGTCGCTAGAACGGATTTTAAGAGAGAGTTGCAAGTGAAGTTTAAATGTGAATTGGGATGCAATACTGAAAAGTGTGCTTCTACACAACATGCTAAAGACGTTCGATGTAGGATATGGTCTGGAAACGAATACCGTAAGATTCCTATGTCAGAAGTGCCAGAAGCTCTTTTTCTTGAAGGAAATTGCGCCTTCAGGTGAAAAATGAAATGATAATCTGATCAACTGACGCGGAATGAGTTTGTGAAAAAATGAACCCGTTTGAGTTTTTGGATTTCCACTGGCCTTCTCGTATTTTTATTTTTATATGCCTTATTTTATCGGGTTAATTACAAAACTAATTCACTTCCTTGTATTTTGAGATATCTCAACATTATTTTTCTAAACGCCTCCCTTTGCACGAGAAATGTTATAAACGAAGTTTAATTATTTTTATGCTTTAATAACTGAATGCTTCAGAAGAGGAGACGGCAACCTTTCTTAAATGATGGGCAGGTTTGGAGCTTTTTCAAGGGTTACCCTCTTTTCTTGTATTTCTTTGCAAATTTGTTCCGGCGAATCTTCAGTTTTTGATTTCCGACTATTTCAAAACCAAGAAACGACTCGCAAATTCTTATATCCGTGGGTATACCATTTTTGTCTGTAGGTATACGATAAAACGATAGACCATGCTTAGTTTGTCAATTTAGGAAATATCTTGCGTAGTGCCTATTATTACTGAAAAGGGGCATTTTTTTTAACTGTACAACAATCTCAGATTTTAATGTATCTCCTAATATTTAATTTATTTCATTTTGAATTGTTGGACTCAGGTTCCTTAACAGTTTTTCTAAGACAGGGGCATGTTTAGCTAATTGGTCATTAAAGGCAAGAAAACTCGGGTTAATTCTTCATTATGCTCTCTATGACCTTGGAAATAAATATTATCGCACGCTAAAGTAATTGCCACATTTACAATTCGATTGAATAATTGTCTCCAATAATTGACTTGACGACGAAGTTCTGCTTCTTTTACTTTATTTACAGTTCCATGAAGCTCCCACTGCCTGTAAACTTTATGTACTTCAATGTGTGCTTTGGAATCTTCATGACCACCTATTGCTCTACTCAGATGCAACCAATTATCAAAACTAAGAGATATTTTGTCTTTAATAATTTAAAATTGCCAATATTGCCGACAAAAACATTGATCAACTTTAGGAGAAAAACAAAGCCACGTTGTCTGCACTTTTACACCTGATTATGATGTGCTTTCATAATGTATAACTACTCGAAAATCCACGGCCCGCACTATTTTTAGGAAACGGACCAATGAGTATGCACGGACCAACGTTAATTATTAAAGTTTTATCCGTAGAGTCAAGTGTTTCACTAAAATTAATTTTGTCTGAGGAATATTCAGATACTAATGTTGTTAAATTATTAACACCAATATTTTCATATTCATGATCCTGCTCTATTAGTTGCAATTTGTAGATAATTTTATCTTCAGAAATATTTCCAATATTAGATTCAGTAGGAGCACTAGAATTGTCGGAGGAAGATTGTTTCATTTTAAAAATCGTTACAATTAACAATATTATGAGATGAATTGGAAACATTGTTATTGGGTTGTTTAGTAGAGGAAAGTGAAGAATTAAATTTTTTTGTAAATTTTGGTCTTTTGGCATTTTCGGCATACAACTCCGTCCTGTTCTTTCGCTTAGATACTCTACTGGTATGTTTGCACATTTGAAGGGTATGTATAAGATTGTAAATGCCTATCTAAAACTGTTGTTTTTATTGTTCATGAGCGTCAGTAGACAGCTTCCACGTCAGCATATTCAGGATAACCTACAAAAATTACATGTCTGAAAAGCGCTTCTTATACATAAAAGAGATTTGTTCAACGCGGACTCTCCGGGCCCCCTCGATCTCCGGGCCCTGGTTCGATCGAACCATTGGAACCATTAACGCTACGCGCCTGGCTCGCGTTTAATAAGTGTTCCGAATCAGAATATTTTATCCGAGGATAGTATACGACTTTTTCAACTATGTTAATATGTTGTGTGAGAGTTGACAGACGACAAGACAGCTGAGTGTTGGGGATAGAGAGGGTGATAGAAAGTGGAAAGAGAGAGAAAGAAAGAGAAGGGGAAAAGAGAGAGAATGAGATAGAAGGTAGAAAGAGAGAGAGAGGAGAGAGAAAAAAGGCAGAGAGCGAAATACAGGGAGAAAGAGCGAAACAGAGGGGGAGAGAGCGAAACAGATAGTTAGTTAGATAGATAGATAATCGTCTTTATTCGGGCGAAATTTAGACCAGAAGGTCCATTCTTACATTTAACCCTTCGTCAATATAGTAAATACAAGAAAAAGAATAAAATAAGGTATAACAAAATACATTATATAAACATTATGTACCTAAATCATACAAATTAAAAAGATAAAATTGAATACAGATTTGTGTTTGTGGGGAAAACCTAGGTAAAAACAGACATGTCCTCCCTAGTAAAACCCACGCAGGAAAACACCCACTAAGAAGGGGGGTGTGAAAAACCTGCGAAAACCCTAGATAGTGTACATATGGTAATACAAAACTACAACATTAAATAGAAAGGAGTATGTACAGTGGGAGAGTTCGTATATACAGCGTAATTATATACCGTCATAAAAAAGTACACGTAAAGGTAATAACGTAATGTAAACAAGAAATATACAAGTATGCAGAATGAGATGAATATACATGAAATATATACAATGAATGAATATAAAGAATGTTGTTGGGGCATGCATACTATAAGAAAGCAGGAAAAGATATAAAATACATAAATAATATAATAAAATACAAAATAATATAAAACAATAGAAAAAAATACAAACAACACAAAAATATACATAAACAATAGAAAAAAAATATATATATAAACAATACAAAATTATATTAAGAAATACAAAGTAATATAAGACAATACAAAAAAAAACTTGATTAAGGATAATTTATGGGGAGTGTAAAGAGATGATTAAGGATTACTTTGTTGTTTTAGAAAGTGAGTGACACAGGTGCGTTTGAATGAGTTTAAAGAGGGAGATGTTTTAAAATTCTCATCTAAGTTATTCCAGAGTCGGCAACCGGAGACTTGAAAGGATTTATTGTAGATATTCGTCCAAACAGAGAGAGAGAGAGTGAGAAACAGGGGTAGGGTTTCTAACCGTTCTACTTTCGGTAGGACAGTCCTACTTTGAGATAAAATGTCCTCTGTCCTACTTATTAATGTCAAGTAATACGCAAAATATCCTACTTTGTGACGCATCCCTGTTTGGAATATCTACCGGCGACATCGCCCTTAATCGATCACATGGCATCCGGGACCTAATGAGTGTGATGGATATTGTTGTTTACAACCTCTTCCCTTACATTTCCTCCACTCATATTTCGCTTTTAAGAGATCGCAATATAGGATAAAAGTTAGTCTCTGTTAGTTCCACTTCGTCTATTATCGAGGCAAGTTTGGTCGTGTTAAGTGAAGTGCGTCTGTTTGGTGACTCTACTAACAAGTAATCACAGATTATTTCCTTCCTATATAATAATTAAATATAACAATTTTTGTCTTTGCTCAACAAGTTACATCAACATTTCTTGTAAATTTTGATTTTCTATTAAACAAAGCTGGCTTTACTTCCTGAGACTTGGGGAGATATTAAATCTGCATTTCCAATCAAGAAAATCCATTTTTTTCTAAGGTCTTATGTGATCTGTGAGGTAAAGTTTAAAAATTTATTCGGATAGAAGACATCATTTACTACATAAGCGTTCGCAGGGATACATAATTACGACTTATAGTTTCGGAGATATCATTTCAAGAACCTGCCCAATCATTCGATACCATTTTATATGCATTTTCTATAAAGAACACTTTTGAAATCTGTGTATTCGGAGTGTAATTTTCCATCGTTTCGATTGCGAATAGAGGTTACTCTGCCAGTAAATAATCACGAAGTCGGCGAAATGCAAATAAAAAGACTAGTACATAATACAACGAAATCCATGGAGGCTTTTCTTGTTAGAGGAAATTCAGCAGAAGAATTTAAGGTTATAGCAGCAGAGGTTACTCACACCATAACGCATCACCATTCATATAATTCATTAGATTGTGGTTTGAAACTTGTGATAATATGATTAAATTTTGGAACGTCCTACTTAATTTTCAAATGTCCTACTTATAATTTGTAAATGTCCTACTTAGCTGTCACGGAGAGTTGGCAACCCTAGACAGGGGCAGGAACGTTTCGGCATGGCGAGATCAGGTGGATGATGGCATTTTCCAAAAGCGGTCATTCTCTCTTGGTGTGAGCGGCAACATGAAACGAAGTCTATCTCATTTTCACCTTTTCTTCAACTCCCTCGCTCCCCCCCTCCAACCTCCACGCCTTCTTCTGAATCCCTTCCGCCCGACTGCCGTCGTTAATACATATCTGTCGGCTTCATCGCTGACCCGGTATTAATTACCTCCTCTATATCGTTATTGCGTGCGTATCCGTCACTCGGGCGATGTTTTCTCCCCTCCTTTCTGCCACTTTCTTTCGCCTCACCTCTCCTCCTCAATCGCACTTGCACGCTCTTTCCTTTCTCGTCTTGTAGCCGAACGCCAAACCTCTTCACATGGCATTTAAGTGTTTGCCTAATCACCTTCCGCACGGCTGTCAGTATTCGCTCGAAATTACTTTTTGTTGAGTTCTTTTTTCTCTTCACTTTCTTCACTCTCGCTACACCTTGTTTTCTCTCGCTATCTCCCACTCTCTCTCCCACAGCGGTTTCCCTTTGAGCTCTTCCGCTTTAATTAAAACTCAGAAGTCTCCAACGAGTCGAGTGGAGGAGTTGTTTCTTTGAAGTGTTTGTGATGCTGTCCATCCGCGAAGTGAACCCTGTTTCCAATCTCAAAAGAGAGATTTTTTTTATTTCGTCCTCTCGAGAATTCCCGCTCCGGGGCGGGAGTTCGCGTGCTCGATACCTCTATTATATTTTCCTCAAGTGCTGCTCGGTGAGAACGGCCGAGGACCGTATTTTTATTCTCTCGCCACCATGTAGATTACAACTCCGCCGCGAACGTTTCCGCCTCTACCCTTGTTTGCCGGACGCTTAAACGTCATGTCGGAGCCAGTTTCGAACGACGGAGCGGCAAAAGTGATCCGGCTGGAAGAAAACGCGCCGCTGAAGCGTATCCTTTTAACGGATGCGAAGCGTATTTTTCTAGCATTTTAAAAATTTTTTCCGTCGAGATACGGAGCGCAAAATTTCTTTTGGAGCGAAGCGAAATAGTCCAAATTTAGATTCTCCTAGGAAACAATTGCCGAGACATTTCTCGACGTTCTTGTTCAAAAAATCTGGAAATAAAAAAAAACAAAGGAGTCACAAATCCGATTCTATTTGTCTCGAATTCCTCTCTCTCTCCTACTTTGAACCCTTTTCTCCTTTCTCTTTTCGAATTTTGATAGGCGGGTCCACCTTTCCTCCTCTCTCTTCTCCCCCCCTTCTCCTCCTTCCAGTACTCTTACTCTCTCTCTCTCTCGATCCCGTCGACTGAAAACGGCAACTCATTTTGAGAAGGCTTAATTCATTCCGTGGTTTGGGGCGGTGAAATCAATCAGAACTTTTGGAAAAGACCATTTCGAACAAAAAGTTCTCCGAAAGGACCTCACTCTTTCTCTTTCACTTAGCCAAAGGCTACTAATTAAGCCACATAACCTTAAAAATTCACGGGAAAGACTTGGTACACCTCCTCTCCTTCTCTCTTTCTTTCTCTCACTTTCCCTTTGCGTTTTTCCATAGATGAGGCTAATTGTAATTTTATCTTCCTTTTTCGAAATCGTTAGCCCCCAAAAGTTGAGTGGATTAAATTAAAAGAGTATTTGGAATGCGAGCGCGTGAAATTCCGCAAACACACTCAACGCACGCGCTGCTGCCACCCCCATCCACCGCCCTCCTTCCCTTCCAATCTCCCCGACCCCTATCCCTTCCAATCTCCCAATCCCCCATCCCTTTCAACCCCCTTACCCCCGCTCTCCTTTTTCTCGTGACTTTCAAGCGAGAGCGGCGTTAGGGGAGAAGGTGAGGACGAGAGGATTTTGGGGGATAAAGGGTGTTGCGGTGGCGCACCCACGCCCTTTTAAGCCCCCGTGCTCCTTCCTCTCTCTTTCCGCTTTCACTTTTCGCTCTCTCGCGCTCTTTTCTCTTTCTCTGCCATTTCCTTTAATTTTCCATCTCTCTCTCTCTCCCCATTTCTATCACTCTCTCTCTCTGTCATTTCCTCTCTCATTTTTTTATCTCTCCCTATCACCTTTTCTCGGTTTCATTTCCTCTTCTCGCCTTTTTTCTCTTTCACTTCCTAAATCCCTTTCTCTCATTTCCCATCCCTTCATTCTTCCTCCGCCCCCTCCTTCACTCCCTTTATCTCATTTCCTTTCTTTATTTTCCTCTCTTTCTCTTTTTATCACCCCTTACCTACTTCTTCTCTCTTACCTCTCTCTCTCTCTCTCTTGTTCTCTCTTTTATTCTCCCGTCATGCCTCACAATATCCCTCCCGACTCCATTCCCATCGCTCGAGTTGAAGATGATAATGGAGGCGCCCTCTAAAATTCATAGAAAATGGCGCCAGTGCACGGGCGTTAGCGCCAGTGCGAAATTGTGGAGGAGCGCTCTTTTAAACACTTTGATGGAGTCAGCGACGGCAAGTCTTTGAATAGCGAGAATAAGGGAGCGCCCTCGCGAATCCATCGATTATACCAGTTTTTATTTTCTGCTTTCTCCTGACACGGAAAATAATTATATTATTCGGGAGCACTTCACAGAGGCGTCATGCAATTGCGCGTCCTAATTTAAAAAAATCTGACGTGTAGAGCACATGAATTCCTCCCTAAAGAGTAATGAATACGATTGCAAAAGTACTTACAAGTTGCTCTTGACTACAGTATCCTATAGAATTACTTTTGGCAATTACACCCATGAATAATTTGTAATCACTGAATAACTTTCACAGTAAAAAATTCCTCGAATCTTTTTTCGCATTAAAAACAATAAATAAACAGAATTGTTATTTGTCTCTATGGATAACAAAATATTGATGTGCGTCGTAATGTGAAATTAGAGCGCAAAATTTTTGCGATTAAAATTACCCTTAGAGGCGCTGGCATCGCTGTCAATATATGCAGGAAAATTGGTTTACAAAATATGACAATAGATGGTGTTAGTAGAATTTTGATTGCGATTAAAATTACCGTCGACAACGCCCCTATCAACAAATGTAAAATTTAGTCACTGCAACGAAAAAAAGCAGTCGCCTAGCGAAATTCAATCTACCGAACAAAGACACACGTATAATCAAAATAGCTCTTAAACAATCCATTCGATGAAAAAATGGTTCAAACAAAACCCGTAGAAAATTACATTGCGTACAGATTTTATATTTACCAATTTAATGAGGCTTTCAAGGAGATATTTGACATAAACGGAAAATGACGAAGTAAATCTCCACTCGCGGTTGACTAGTTTTAGTCATCTAATCAGGACATATTTAATAGGTACGTATAAAAGTTAAATTCCGATTAATAATAAAAATTACATATAGGCTAATTTTTTATTCTCTAAATCTGAAACAGCATTAACTTTTGTGATTTTTAATTTATGTGAAATGCTTTTGCACACAAGTAATATTTTCATAGGAATGATGAATGATGACATTTTAATACAAGCTACCACATATCTATGAAAACTATAGTTAAAAATTGTACAAATTTTTTATATTGCCTTTGTCGAATTGATGGAGCAATAATATTAATTTCTTTTTAAACTAGTATAATGATACTATTATGCAAGTATGCAAACGTAATATTTCTTTCATTTTATGCTAAATTTGTCGGTGATGGCACACACTCCCATTGCGACTGATTGAAAGATTTTCTGATTGAGAACTCTTCTCACAGTCAGCCCGTTTCTCTCTCTACCCATAAAACAGCTCCCGCCTCCTGGTTGAATCGCAACCATTTGATCATGCACCCGCTATTTTGTCTCCAGAGACGGCAACCCATTCAATTTGTTGATGACGCATATCTCTCTCTCACTGGGATTTCGAAACTTGCCGTAACTCACAGTCTAATTAAGCAGAGAAAGCCATTGAAGCGGACGATCTGAGGGGTGGCGATATTAATTTGCAGTCGCCTGGAAACGAAGCCGCGACCAAAGGTCTTCCCGACAGAGCACGAGGCGTGATTAGCAGATACAGTTTGTCGGAGGAGAAGGAAGGGAGAGAGAAGTAGAGTACTGCAGGTCGAGGAGGGAGGGTAAAGGGAAGAGTATTTGAAAGGGGGTGGGAGGAAGGGAGGGGATTTGGAGAGAGAGAGGGGGAGTGAGAGGGAGGGGGAGTGAGAGGGAGGGGTAGTGAGAGAGACGAGACAGACGCACACAACCGACGGAGGCTGCCGCTATCTTCCGAGTCGTTGATGGGTTCACGACCTTCGACGTATCTCACGCGCCTGCTCGAATTGTAGGAGTTAAAACGAAACAAACGAACGTGAGTGATCCCATGGGTCAAACATCTTCCGCATGAGGTGGTTGGAAGGTTTAAAGTGATGGAAATATTAGTCATGGGCAACTGAAAACTCTTAGGCATACATGCTCAAATATCAAAAATATTTGCATAGTATGCTGAACGTCAAATTAATTAGTTTTTTATTCAATCAAAAATCAAGTGACTTCATGCTAGTGTACAGTAAAATCTGTAACATTTCAAGTAAATATGCCCCGCTTGACTTTCTTAAATGTAAAAACTTTTATTATAGAATATTTTCTTCGGGCGATCTTTATCGGTTTTTATAATGCTGAAAGGTGAAGTACGGTGGGGACTTCGTGGGCCCCGTGACCGCTACGCTAGCCGAGAAGGCCTTTCATGAACCCACGAAAATCCGCACTCTAGGCACTGATTGTAATTAGTTTGAAATTGTATATTGTTAAGTATTTTTTAATATATTTTAATTTTTCTAATATAATTTAAATTGGAATTTTAGAATTATATATTATGTTTTTCTTGCCACCTGGCCGGCTGGCCAAATTGCAATGTTTTTTTAATAAATAAATAAATAAATATACCCGTCATATTTATTTATTTTTAATTGGAATGATAACGGATTCTTTTCATAATTATGAGATTTTTTTAATTATAGATGAAAACGAGATATGGCTGATTTTACGAGGGGCGTTACTACGGCGTAGATAAGCGTATTATGTTTACAAAAGTCGCCGGTAAGTGGCGTGGTGGTGGCAGCTAAAGCATTTAGTTTTTAATATATCTCTTAAAAAATGCATTATATGGGAAAATGTTTCAAACAAACGTTGTAGAAAAGTTAAATTCCTACAAAATTTATTCAGAAACTTTTTTACATTAATCAAATATTAAAGCAAATATTTCAAAAAGCGGATGTGACAAGAGTAAACACCCACTTCCGTTGGACCGATTTTTTTCAATAACTAATGTTCTTTTGCCTATAACAAAAATGTCAAATATAAAATTTCGCGTTGATCTGATTAATAGTTTTTGAGTTAGAGAACCCACAATAAAACTGTCACACAAACACGCAGACATAAAAACGTGTTCAGGAGACCTCAAACCGTGTATTTCCGTTGAAACCTTGAAATCGATTTTTTCATGAAAACAATACTTTCCCCTATACTATGTATGGAGAAAGTAAAAATAATTTAAAAGTTCAAACTAAAATAGACATTAGTTTGTCACATATATAATCATTAAACGAAACTTTATTTAATAGTGACATTACTAAAGTTGGAATGACATTAATACAATTATTTAATAAATATAATTGAGAAATAATTATTTACGGAACCATTCCCATCTAAGACTGTGAAATTCGCTCCAATTATGAATACAAATACTTTTGGATTATTATGAAATAAATATCGCCATTTTGTGCAAAGGATTTAATTTAGTTTTTTATTTTATGTATACTTTCTGAAGAACAGACATTTTTTAGTAATAAAATTTAAAATATTTCTTTAATTTTAAATAACACGCGCTCATCTAAAACTTGAAACAAGATTAAATTTTGGTTTGCGTTGAACCGATGCCCCCAAAAAAAGAAGCATCTTTAAAAATTCCTGGTCTCCTATCAAATCGACAGTGCATTCTTGAAGAGCTTAATACCAGAACCTGATACCCTCAATCGTTTCCAAGGCAATATTTCAATAGAATATTTATTTCTTTGCGTGAGGTTGCGCAATATAGTAACCATTTGCTATTCATCACGCAACATTTCGAAACATAACGGCGTCCAATAATTTAGTTTTCAAAGTATAAAGTTTGTAAACTACTCAGATAACTTTTAAATAGGAGTGATCACAAAAAAATATTTGTAATATCTTCCAAACAACTTCAAAATTAGCATTTATAAGGAACTTTCTATTATTTTTGGACTCTAAATAATAGTGAGGAAGAAAGCATAAATAACTGGAGTATCTCTACCATAGGCCCTCTTTAAAGAAAATTGCATTAAAGGTTTTCTCTACGCATATAACATCGGAATCAAGAAAAATAATAGATTCTTTGTTTACAAAAGTTGTTTAACAATTTTGAAATAATAAATCACGTGATGCAACACATATATCAGATGATTTCCCTATTTATTGTTTGCCATAATATAAAAAAAAGACAGGCTTGTATTCTCAAACCATGGCAAAAGTAATTTTCTTCTCCATTTTAATTTTTTCAGAAGTATCCGGAGAGCAGAGAATATGACAATAAAATAAATTAATTTCATAGGTACCAAATTTTAAAGTCTGCTAATGGGCTAAAATATCTACTAATTCTTCTCTGGATCTCATAAAACTCATATTTCCCAAGGGTTCATCGCTGGTAAAAAAACGGAGAATTGAGTCTTTGTGTCCTCTTCTCGCTTTAGGATGGAGTTACTTGAGCCGAAATGAAGTATATGCCTTCTTTGTTATTTTGGTTTATCCTCAGGTCTTTACGAAGGTCTTTTCTGCTTTATAGGGCATTTATACGGTTTTAGAAGAGGTCTCTTTCAACTCTGCAGATAATTTTGTCTCTGATTCGTCTAAATCAAGGATCGTCAAGGTGAAATATAGTATAGTATAGTATTTTTTAAATTGCATTAAAATATGAACGAAGAAAAATTATGTATATTAAAAAATTGAAAATATTGATCGAGTATTAATAATATAGAAGTAAGATTGTAGTTTTTAATTAAGTTTGTAAAATATATTTAATAAACGTATTTTTTCCATATCAATACATTTTCATTTCAGCTGAAAGGAAATTGATATGATTAGCGTTCTCCAAGCGATGGTAACTAAGACAGCGCCAAATGATAATCTGGTTGTTTGCCGAATCTTTCATCCTCAAAAACCTTGGACGTATTTTCACAACCTAAAGTATTGTCCGTTTCAGTCAAGAATACCAGTTCACTGAGAATGATAATTTATATTTTGAAATATCCGCAGAGATGCCAAAGAAGTTTTTAGTTCAAGCGGAATATTATATGTTATATTTTGACAGGATAATTCATTCAAAGGAAAGCTTTTAAATTTCCATAAGAACACATTTTTAATTATTTAACGGATTTCGAGTATATTTTTATTACTTTCAAAAAATTATAATAATTCAAAGATACATATAGGTAAATCTTTTTGCTTAAAATATCGCTACCATTCTATCAAAAATATAAAGAGGTTGTACACAGTATTTAGAACTTCTGGTTGATTTAAATGAGATTTATTGGATGGTTTGTTTATGAGAAGAAGTGCTGACAGTAATTCGGCAATTATATAAGCACCTGATATTTAATTATACTTTTAACAAACTTCTAAGAACATATGCAATATTTACTGCTTCGTATCATGATTATATTTTTAGACGATTTTCGTTAGATAATTTTCCAAAATAATCATTCTATTTCCATTTTTTTTACTGAAGATGGGGAAGATAATCTGGGCACACGAAAACGTTTTTCTTCATAATTTAAATTACCAGAGAAGTATAACAATGAATGAATTCTATATTAAAATAAAATACCTTTACATTTTGATGAAAGACTAAAAGGTACAATAAGACATCAAACATGAAAATTTCTACAATGTCGCTCAAAGGCGGCTAGGGAAAACTAAAGATTTTCTCCTTCTTTTCTATTTGACTCGAAGGAGATACGATAATTTAATTTCCAGCAGAATTTGTCGAAAATATAACATACATTTTTATGGAGATAAGGTGAATAATATAGAAACATCATTGAGAAACAATAGCTATAGTGTTTAATTTATGATCCTTTTACGAATAAATATTGTCTCATAGAGCAAAAGAATTGAGAATTGTCTCTATAACCGGAAACCTTTTTTAGTGGATATAAATAGTTTCGACTCCTATTATTATTGTTATTATTATTACCATTTTATTTTACGTATTCTCTGACTTAGGCTCACGCAGACGATTTTTGTTCTCGAGTAAATTTTACCGTGAAATTGTCCGCATAAAAAGCTTTGCTGCTCATTTAAACTGCGCGAGTAGATTGACCGCACAAAACTGAGCAATGGGCAATTTTCCGGCCGTGGTGCTCTTGTACAGTGTTGAATTTCATGATGTCTAGCGGCTACTCCTAGACACTAGTACACCTACGTGTGTACCTAACTTTGCTCTTCTTAGAAGCATGCGTATTTTTATACATTATGGAAATTGTTAGACAATAGCAAGCAAAAGATTACCGGATGAAGAAGCAAAGGGATTTTTAAATTTAGTGCTTCTTTTTCAGGAGGATATGAAACGGATGTAGGAAGAAAGGGATGAAATAATGGTAAATATGCTGGAGTAAGAACAGGTGTGGATCCAAAGATGGGCTTATATGGCTGCAGCCCTGGGTTCCCGGTAACAAGAGGTTCTCAATGGACAAATTAAAATATTAAATATCATAAAAATAGAAATTGATTAAACAAACCTACCTACTGTTCATCACAAAATTTTCCTCGTTTCGATAATTAATATATTTATTTATGTTGAGGGTCCCCAAATAACATTTCCCTCGGCCCCAACCACCACTGAGTAGAAGTCTCGACAGCTAATGCTCCATGTGCTAATCAGTTTACTAAGCTCTGGAGCGCTGCAGCTGATTCAGTAATGCATAAATTAGCAAGAACTCAAAGTACTTTCCTATAACTGCTCGATTGGCATTTCAAAGTTTTCCGTTTGTGATTAGTTTAGGATTAGATAAAAATATCCTAAACTTTGAGTACCAATATCGGCGCATTAGATGGAAATAGACATCCCACAACAAATATTACAATTTTGACATTTTATTTACGAATTGTGTATTTTAGTGAAAATCCATTCTTTCCGTGGCTTAGAAATTTCACTTGAAGCTTCCGCTTTTTCAAAGCGTTATTATGCATTTCCATTTTTCTCTTTTTGTGAGCATATTTAAAAAATTATTTAATGTAACCTAAATAAATGAATGAAAACACCAAGCGCAATGTTTACCTTAGCAATCATTAAGTCTTGAGATTTTGATATATCTTATATATCTTTACGACTGGTTTTAAAAATATGCCTGTGTTATTTGGAAAAGGTTCACTAAACATGAATTCATAGAATCAAAGTCGCATCACCTTAAATCTAGTCTTTCTATTCATGAATGAAGCATTATAATTACAATAAAATTATGAATCATATCGTGAAATTTCGCGGAATCCTTTCGGTTAAAACTTATAAAAATAAAAACTTGAATAAAGAATATATATGTTTGCCTTTATGGATAATAATCGTATGAGGAGCAAAACTGTGCAGAAGAGTCGCTTCCGTTCAAAGCCTGCAGCAAAGCAGTGAACCTGCAGCGTGCACGTTAAAAAAAGGGAAGGCCTCATCGCATCTTCCTACGCTCTCACGCACCCATAAAATGGCCGCTGTCCTCTCAGGAATTCAATTGCTCTCTCTCTCCGTTTTCTCCCCTTCCTATCTCCATCTCTCTCCCTTTGAAATCCTTTTTGAGGAGAAATAGCTCGCACATACCGATGATCGCATTTGTATTCGGCATACGCCGCGTGACGAATTAGCACGTCACTGCAACCATTCACGCCACCCCAATTACCATTCATGGCCCGCGATAAAGCCGTAACATTCTACCGCGGAAACCGTCCGAATCCCAGCACAACCTTCGCTAGCTCCGTTACCCTCCTCTCATCTCCTTCCCCTCTCTCACTCCCTTTCCCCGCCCACTCCACATCATCCGACTCACCGTGCACCCTCTCCTCCAACATAAACCCTTCCTACCTCCAAATGCTCCCCTTTTCAGCTGATGGCCAGTTCCAGAGGCTAGCCCATTCCTACCCCACTCCCCTAAGAGCCTCTCTCTCTCACACACACACTCTCGCTCGACGAGGCTAGGAACGTTTTCCCAGCAGCCCTTACCACCTCTACTTCCCTCTTTTTTCCTCCCGTCTCACTCTCTCTCCCCTTCTCCATCCATTCCACGCATCGCCGTGTGCGAGGGAGCAAAAAGATCTAGCGAGTCTATCGCCCACCAACTTCGGCCTAGGTTACGCGAGGGTTTTCCCTCACCTGCTCCTACACCAACTCATTTCAACGCCTCCTCGATAAATCTCTCTCTTCTGCTCTTTCTCTCCGCGAACTCATCCCCAACGGCCTCTTTCCTCTCTCTCGACTATCCAGCGTGTGCTAGCTCAGAATTTCCTCCACAACTTCTCTCCATTTCCTCCTCTCCTCTATCTTCCTTCTATTTTCACTTTTATCATCAACCAGCAATCTCTTCCTCCAATATATATATATATATATATCTTCCTCCAATATATATATATACATACACACACATTCCGTTCATTATCTGCATGTTAATTTCTCGCCTTTTCTCTACCGTCAACCTACCTCATCTACTCGCCCGCCATTCCTATCGCGCGTTATTATATTATTTTTCATATTTTTCCTCCCCTTCTTGGCTCTTAAGCCGAGCTCCATTGTTGACTTTATAATTTAGATGGCTCCAACAGGCATAAAAAGTTGGGAAAACTAGCCATAAAGAAAGAGCTCGGTAATTCACTTTTATTTAATTAATTCGTCTTTGAATGATTTTCGCATACCCGCAAAATTAAAAGATAGTTGCCGTCGTTTAAATAATAAAAAGGTTCACGATTTAATTTTCCGCGTGCAGAAGAGTAAGTATAATCTTCTCCCGGTGGCGCTCCCTTCTTCCGCTATTCCTACGTTCGCCTATTCTCATTTCTCCTACTCCTCTTCCTCCCATCTTTCCATTTCTCCTCTTTTATCACTTCCAACTCTCTCTCTCTCTCTCTTCACTCCTCAACCCGCGTAACCCATTCGCGGTGGCATATATATCATGCACTCCACACTGCTGCTGCTGCTGCTCCCTCTCTCTCGCTCTCTCCTCTTTTTCGCTCTCTGCCCGCCCATTCCCTTTTCACCCAATGTGGTTTTCTCCCTCTCCCCATCTCACAATTACTCTCTCTCTCTCTTTCTCTCTTTATGTGTTCCGCAATCTCATGGCTCCGCTTCGTTTTCCGGTTTTTCTTTGTGCTACTCCCGCTTTCCGATGAATCGGTGTCTGCTTCCGTTTCCATGACAACGGTCCGGTCGAAATACAATCTTTCGCTCTTAATGGAAATCAATGTCAGAAATCAAAGGGTTTCTAAGCATTCCGAGGTGATTTTTTTGGGAATGGTACCAACTTCAGGTTGTCAGAGTCGTCGGATGAAATATGAACAGGCGTTAAATAATTCATAGGTTAAAATAAGTCCCGAAGAATAGATAAAATTTCGAATTCGCCGATGATTTCATCTTAAGCTTTTCCCCTTCACACGAAAATAAGTTGGATTCATCGAACGGTAAATTTGAGAAGATGATAATATAGTGTTATGAACAAGTAATAGAAGAAAAACTAGCTATTGTATCTAATTTATCATGGATAATTTTGTCTTTTTACTGTTGTATTAAAATGTATAAAGAAATGCTGGATCGTTCATTCATTAAGGTCATTTCATATCTCCGCCATCCCATAAAATACCCGGTTTGGAACCAGAACTATCCTTAATCAAAATCTCTCGAATTTATAATATCATTAAGAGTTGAGATATTACCGCATGCTTTCTTTATATGTGCATCACTCGCCCGTAAATTTAAATTGAATTTTAATTTCCAAATAACATTAACGGAGGGTCACGTAGTCGCCCTGATCCGATCCTCTCATGAAAAGGAGAATGTCCTTCCTAAATTCCTCCTTTCATAAATTCCCGTAATCTAAAAAAATATTCACTGAAATAAATAACAGTATTTCTCATACCATCCACACGAGGGCAATGGCCCTTTGCGTTATAATAAAGCTGTAAACTCTTCTTTACGAGGTCATTTTTTTACCCCGGGAGCCAGAATGCACATTACACGGTGCCTTCCCAACTGCCTCTCCCTCTCTCCCACGGAAGAGCATAAAACCTCGATAACCGCGGAACCTTTCACCCTCTTCCATCGCGGTAATTTCATTTCTCATCTCCACAGTAACAATAATAGCCATTCTCATCAAAGCAAGTGCCTTGAGCGCGCCGCTGCGGGTGGCGATTGGCTTTCTTCTTCCTTATAACCGTCCGTCGCCCACTCCTCGCCCGTTCCTCAAAACCCCTCCACGCCGTTCCCCATCCCCGAGAATAAAAAAGGTCACATTTTACCCCCACTCCTTTCATTCCCCCCCCACTTTAAACCCCTCGAGCCACCCCAATCTTTACCTATGACAATATTTCTTTCCGCCCTCCTCCGCTTTCCCCACCCGTTCTCGCCTCTCTCCCATCCCACAAATATCATACCGTATAGTCTCTTCCTGTCCTGTCCTTTCCACTCGACTCTCCCACTCCTCTTTCTCTCTCCACTCCTTCCTTCTCTTCCCTCTCCATTCCCTTGCTTCCACCGCCCCTCCTCCACGCTCGCCTTCTCCCATCCCACCTCGCCGTCATGCACCTTTTTCCTCCCCGCCACCTGCTTAACCCGCCCTTTCCTACCAAACTGGCTCCTATTACCTCGTCCTTATATTTCCTTACAATCTTTCTATCCCCTTCAATTTCCCTTGCCAGCCTGTTACCTCTCAATCCTTCCCTAACGTCGAAACCCAAACTTCCCTTGGTCTTCGTGATCTCCCCTTCTCCTCTTCTCTATCTCTCTTTCTCTCACCCCGCCCTCTCCTCTCACACGTTCCCACCCCGAAACTCCCACAGTTATCGTTCTTTACGATTTCTGCCGACGTATATCGAGTGGCGTATACTCTGTCGTCACTAACTCACAGCCCACACTCACAGTCTCCTCCCATCTATGACCCACTCCCTTCCTCTTTCTCTCTCTCCCTACCTCCTATTTTAGTCCCCTCTACTTTCCACTCGCTCCCTATCATTCCCAAACACTCGCTTCGCCCTCCCACCTATCCCGTCTCCTTCCTCGCCATCATAACTCTGCTTCCGAGGCTCTCTCTCTCTCTATCCCCAAGACTACACTACGTTACGGCGTCCGCTTCCTCCTCCTCTTCCGCTCCCCTTCGGCTCCTCTTGTGTCCTCCGCTTCCGCAACTCTCTTCATCCCCTTCGCAGCCACTCTCCGCCCCACTAGCAGTCTCCCGCGGGGGCGACCCTGTGGAGTCCGCTACTGTACCTCACTCCACGCCATCCAACCCCCTATCCTACTTCTCAGAAACTATCCTACTTAGCTCTTATACCATTGCCCTTCAGACTTCTGCAAATTCCTCACGTACATAACTCACGAGCACACATTGCTGCGAGGGTAGTACACTTTACAATTTTCTTGCTCCGTAGATAAATATTTGTTGTTTAGAACCGTGCGATAGTAGCTGAGCAAATTTCACGCGCCGTTTCAATGTAATCTAGTTTGTATAGCGTTATCAAGTTTTTCTTTACAACATACGGAGCAAAATAAATCTTAGGCCAGATGACGAAATTTTGTTTTATTTTCTTAGAACCCAAATTGCATTATTTATCGAGCACTGATGCGATTTCAGAATTCATCGTTGATGTTTTTAGCGAATAAATTTTGTTTGGAGATTTCTAATATTGATAAAAATAATTTGGGCTCTAACAGAAAAAATATTTTATAAATTAGACATTTCTATTATATATAATATATGCGTGTTAATGCTTCCTTTAAAAATATAAAATTAAAAAGATGTCGAAGGTAAGGGATATTTACAATAAATTTCCGCGATGTCTTTTGTCAAGTTCTTTACTCACAGATATTTAAAGATGTACGTTACAAATTTTACAAACTTCATACTTGAAGAGAAACCATTTAACTCCGGAGATATACTAGGAAATATCGCGGGAGTAAAATACTTGAATCACGAGAAAATATCAAAAAAGGCTCTGAACTACTTTCATAAATTTAATAATAACAAAACTAACCGGTTGATCAGTCTCTTCCTGCAAAACACGTTAAGTTAGTCCATAGTTGGGTGACTGAGTACAAAAAGGGTCCCTTTTCCTACCATCCCCTCGACGCGAGACTCTCTTTTTTGCCCTTCCAGCTCGCTCCTCTATTTATACGCCATATTTCTGTTGACTACTAAATAAGCGCCTCAAGTTCCTCTCCTCGCCTTCTTCCCCTCCTCACCATTCAACGCTCTCGTCCTCGGTCGCATTTCCCTCCCTCATACCCTCGCTCTCTCTCTCACACACACTCTCCCTCACTCTCTCACGCCCTCTCTCGCCGTACTACACACTTTCATTCTTCGCCCATATCTTTGAGCGCAGATATTTCAAGAATACCAACACTTCAGCGTGGAAACGTTTACTTTTTTTTATTTTCCATCAATTTGCCACGTCGTCGAGCCTCAATTCCACGCTCCTCGAGCAGTTTCTTTCTCCGCCCGAGTCGAAGTTTTATTTCATTAAAAACCATTTTTTTAAAAATCGTGTTTCATAGCTTTCGGTGGTTCAATGCGGAATCATTTATGGGGTTGTCACTTAGCCATCAATCAGGAGGAAATTATTTTCTCCCTTATAAAGTTTCAAAAGACGTCACTTTGAACGATGGGGGGGAGGAGAGAGAGGGGGGGGGGGGCGGTATCTTTGAAAATAATACGATTTTGCGAAAAATGCCGTTCCGGCCGAAATTAATTCCGTGCGTGTTGCAAACGTGTATTAATTAACGGCCAACTCCGTGTGATCAGTTTTTTTCATTACATTCCAGTGATTTGAGTTATTTTCATGGAAATGACTTTTTCTAATTCGAATGACGAATAAGCGCTTTATAGGGTCCGAAATTTTATTTTCTCCTCGAAATGAAATGAGCATCATCGATGCGAATGGTCATTCGTTTTAATTTCAGTCTCCCATCCGACAGAATTAATTACCATCCATGATTTGTTAAAAACGGTGTGGCTCGCATTTTCAGCCGCACAAATAAATAATCGATATAATTTCAGCCGTGAGTACTCGCTAAGCTCCTCCCACGTCAAAGTCCTCACGTCAAACTATTTTAATTTTGAACGGAAATCATGCGCATCAACTATTTTTTGGCAGATCCTGGAACAAATCACTAGCCCTCGGGCTGAAATATATGAATATGTGAACCGGGCCACATCATTTTTGCTTCGAGGTTTCTCATCATGAAAAAACGATTACACCGACGCATTTTATTTTGTTTTTCGCTTGAGATGAGGCGTTCCAAAAAAATACACATGGAGGAAGGGAAATTTTTCTCCCTCTCCGTTCTTTTCCTCCTCGTCCCGTATCTTCCTCCTCCGCCGCCTCTCCTGATATATCTTCCCTCCGCTCTTCACCTCTCCTCCGCTCCCTCTTCCGTCTCTCACGCTTTCGAATCGCTCCCCGCATAGTAAACTTTCACGAAAACTATTATTAAAATTTTTCGGCCCGGTATCCCTTTCTCGGAGACACCCACGCAATTTTCCGGCGCTGTCACAGGGAGAAGTTATGAATGGAGAGTTCTTTCCCGGAGATAGCCGATGAGAAAGGATGGGCCGGTGGGATAGGGGGGAGGGGAGAGGAGACAGGTGGGAGAGGGAAGATAGAACCAGTGTGATACGGCGAGGGGGAGGAGGAGGGGGGTTGGTTGGAAAGGGAGAGCGGTAAGGTTGATGCGAGATATGGCGACATAAAAGGAGAGAGGAACTTTGATGGAAAAGAAATATAAAAAATGACAAATCGCGAATGTGTTGTGCTGGTATTGATGACGTTATGGTTTTACACCAAATGTATCCTATTCCACCCTTTCATTCTTTCACTCTCTCTCTTCTCCCTTTCCCTCTCTCTTCGATACCTCTCCACGAGAAAGGGATTTTCCCGTCGAAAATAAAAAAGGTAGCAGTAGCAATACGGGACTGGAAGAGGGTATGAGTGAGTGAGAGAGATATCTCCAATTCGAGTAATTAAAAAAAAATGAGACTCTCTAAAGGGAAGATTTAGATGTGAAGGAAGGAAAGAGGGCAAGGGAATCTCGGTGGGAGGAGGGTGAGTGTATGGAAGGGGGAGGAATAAAAGGGATTCACGAAGGGTGAGGGAGTTTGGGTACGTATCGATGGGGCGCCGTAATCACGTCCGGGGAAGTAGGACTTTATCCATTCAAAGACCGCACTCGGTCCGTCAACATTCGCAAATCCAACGACAGACCCGCCACTCAAATTAATTAGCGGGAAACGAACAAATAAAAGCAAAGATCCACGTCACCGTTGGATGTTTTCTCTTTTTTTATTCGGCAAACAATCCTCTCACGGGACACACCTTCACTCTTTTTTCCCTCTCCGATATCCTGCGCTCCCCCTTCTCCCTCCCTCTCTCCCTCCCTCTCTTCCTCCCTCCCTTCCTTCATTTTCACTGGCTTCCTCTCACCTCTTTTTCCCCTATTCCTCTCCTCTCTTTATCTCTCTCTTCCCCGCGCGCAAACGCCGAATTGAAATGTGTATCTGTGTGACTGCGCGGAAAGAGAGAAACGGATAAAATAAACCGTTTTTTTTGTTTCATTGTCTTTTTAAGCGTAGAAAAATCCGAGGAGTTTGAACGGTTCATTAATATCATTCCTCTCTTCGGGAGAGAAAGAGGGAGGTAGAGAGAGAGAAGGGAAAGTAGAGGGAGAGGTAGAGAAGGAGTGAGAGAGAGAGAGAGTGGAGCAGAATAGGAGGAAAGGAACAGGTACACAGGTAGGTCGGTTGGTAGGATGTTTTTGGGTGTAACGCCTGGATTCCCTTCGAGTGAACGCTCGCACCGTAGGGCTTTTGTGCGACGTTCGGAATCGGAGGGCTTAGCGCCCACGCGTCGAGCTTCCTCAGGGGAGTGAAGGGTATATGTTTTTTTGTCACTGTTCCTGTTTGAAATAATACCACCGATGAAGAAATATATAAAGATCCTCGGTATATATGCGTTACAAATGATTAATGCTCCGTCGCTTCCAATTCGCGAGAGGAATTCGCGGAATCGTTCTCTCTCTCTTTTTCCCTCCATCTACCTTTACCTCTACCCTTTTACTTTCCTCTCTCTCAATTTTTCCTGAACCGTTACCTCATCTCTCTCTTCCCCTCTCTTTCTGTTCATCGGTCGAGGTAAACATTGAAAGGGGATAGCGCGGAATGGAGGGGATGCGCTGGTGTAGGAGCGAAAGGCAAACATTAGCGTTGAGACGACGGTGGCGCAGAGGCGCCATCGCGAGGCATTTGGGCAAGTGATTTTTGAGATTCTTACATTGTCTGCTGCCAATCGCTTTGCCCTGGAATAGATTTCTTTTTTCGCGGATGACTGGACTATTTGTCGTCTGTTAATTCGGAATTAGATGTACAAAAAATCTAAAGGTAGACTCAAGGTTATAGAAAAACGTTGTCAGTAGGTTAAAGTTCAATTTATCCTGTTGATCCAACTGTAATTACCGGGGTATTTTGAATTATTTTAAATGACTGCTTTAACTCTACTGATCGTATCTGAGTTTACCGTGCAATGCAATAATTTTTCTCTTTTATCTAGCATCGGCTCTTCTCTTAACTATAAATTAACATTAATTATTTTAATGCAGTATGAATCCTTGCATTGGTTTAAAGTTATTACCATAACTCTCGCAGATTTGAGTGCATTGTGCTTTTTTCATTGAAAAAGTTTTGTTTTTATTATTATTTCCTTTATATTCAAGAAAATATGTTTTCATTTATGACGGTAAGATCGTGAAGCTGTTGAGTAAAACCGGAATTGTTTATACCTTTGGAAATATAGTTTCTCAGGAATATAAATTTCAACGGTGATTAAAAAAATCTTTATTAGATCCGATGGTATACCCGAGTCCAATCAAATTCCTATTAAGATATAATGACGATATAATTATCAGGATGGGTATTTTATACAAGTCCCTCTTTTTAAACTCCGTTACCCGATATTCCCAATATCGAAAAGGACGTAGCAACGAGATCCACTCTCCGTTCTAAATCCAGGTCCTGTTACCGGGGAATTTCGATTCCGCGTCTCATCCTCCGCCATTCATATCTCAATTAGCACTTCGGGTCGATCAGAATCTCTGCGAGCCCGCGGCGTCGGCCCTCGCGTTGCAGAATGACAGGGCTTTGGCGGTCAGACAATGTAACGAGGAGAGAACGGCACGCACACCGCAACGTCACCTGCTCATCTTCTCCCTCTCACTCCATTGCCTCTCTCTCTTGCCTCCCTCTCTCTCTCCTCTATATTATCTCTCTGTCTCCCCATTTCTCCTGCATTCGCCCTCTCGCCTATCCTCTTCCCCTCTCTCTCCCTCACTCTCTCCTTCTATACCTCCATCTCCCACCTCCTCCTCTCCATCTCCCCCTCCCATTTCCTCTCCCCATCCCCCTCTCTCCCTCCTAACTATCTGCCTTTCTCTCCCTCTCTCTCTCTCTCTCGCTTCTCATGGACATCTACAGCCTTGTTTCTTACTCTCTTCCTCTCTCTTCACTTCTTTCTCTCTTCCTTATTATTTCAAGCGTTATTAGTCGCCGCTAAACTCTAAATCGTTCTCCTTCCTCAAGATAAACTCATTTGCAATACAAGTGAGTGAGATTTGTGTCCTCCTCCCTCTCTGTCTTTTTGCCTATTATGAGCTCCCATTTTCAAACGGTCGGAGAGTACGAACCGTTATCACTGGTGACCCATGGGCGTGGAAGGGAGTGAGAAGTGGTTTGCTAGTCGTTAGCGCTTTCCTACCTCTTGGTCAGTTAGTTTTTGTTTTTCGAAAAGGTTAAGGGTGATATTCAGGTGGCCGTGGAAGGGAGGGAGGAGGTCAGATTTCGGCCGAGTTGCGGGAAGCGTAGGAGACTACTGGAATAGAATGATGGGGAGAAGGAGAGTAGGGGTAGAGAAATAGAGTAGGGGCAAAGAAAAAGGGGAAGGAGGAGAGAAATGTCAGGCAAGAGGAAAGAGGTGGAAAGGAAGTTGAGTGGGCGAGGAATATACAAATGGAACCAAAGTATAGAAAAAGAATATGGGTGAAAGAAATAGAGAAGAAAAGTAAAGGTGGGACAAGACAGAGTCTAAAGACAGAGATAATATGAGAGTGGACAGGGACAAAAATACGATTGCCAGATTAGTGTCTAAACCGCCGAGCAGGCGTCAAAAATAGAGGAGTGTGTGGGAGATGCAAAATGATGACGCGGTAGAAAGTTCAGATGAAAGGGGAGAAGATAAGCGAACAAAGGAAAAAGAGAGTAAATGATTATCAGGATATAAATAAGGTTGCGACCACAGGAAAATAAGTGTCCATACAATTATATAAATAGACTACAATGTGAGAAAGCGACGACACAGCGTATATGAATTTATTTGATATCAAGAGAGTGGATGAGATTGGATAAAGGAGAAAACGCAAGAGGAGTTCAGTGAAAGGGAAAGAAAGTAAAGGAACTTTGAGGAAGAAGCAGAAGCAGAGAGAGTGAGAGGAGGGTGAGAGGGAGAAGAAAAAATGGAGATAGAGTTCTAGAATGGAACTGTTTAGCCACGCTAATCGAACGTTGTCCGGCGAAAGATAAATGAGGGTCTAGAGTTTGGATCTCTTCTCTTCTTCTCCATTCTCCTTTTCCCCATTTTCTCACCTCTCTTCTCCCACTCCTCTACCTCGCCTTTCTCTCTCTCTCCCTCTTTCTCCCTTTTCCTGTGTCTCCTCCGCGAGTACGACTGTTTTTCTAAAAAAAACGCCTTTTCCGTCGGAAGGATTTTTTTCACCGTAGATGTTGAATGTGCCGGGACCAAAAGTTGGAGGTCAGCTGTGTGACCTCCGAAATGGGAATTTCGGTCTGCTAATGGCCCACCCCTCCCTCTTAATCCCCTTCCCCTTTACTATCCCTACCTCAGAGAGAGAGAGAGAAAGAGAAAGCCAGTTCCACGATCGGTGTGAATTAAAATGTGGATATTCCTCTTCTGTTCTCCCTTTCTCTCTTTCCCCTGGTCAACGGGTCCACGGGGGAAGGGAGTCGGGGGTCACAGATGGAGACTAGTGTTTTGCGGAGTGAGAGTGCGAGAGGAATAAGAGAGGGGGAACGGGAACAGTGGCTGGCGGAGGCGTCACGGGGGCAGAGGCTATGGGCGACGAGGGGGCACGAGAAGGGGCCGAGTGGGTGGGAGAAGTTGAGGGGGAGGTCACTCCTTGTGAATGGCTCGGGTGGAAGTTTCGGGAGATTTACTGCGGTGTGGGGATCGCATAGTTTAGGGCGCTGTTTCGGGACAAAAGGGGTTTAGGATAGAGTCCTTGAGGGTTGGATAACGTCTGTTTGCTTTATCCGAGCAATTATCATCGCTTCTAAAGTGTGGGAAGGCGCCCAAGAGAGAGAGAGAGGCGGTTTTTGACGGAAGAAGAAGCGGAATCCGTTTCTTTGTATTTTAAGTGGTATTGTTCGTTTCACGTTATGCAGAATAGACAACAGATACCCTTATTGTTTATATTTTAATTGAAGCTAACCAAAACGAATCAGGTATTCTTTTTTCGTTGAATTTATTTAATCTTAGTTTGAAGAAGAAGCTTTGCCATGTTATCATAGTGTAATATATATCGATTAAATTTAAACCTAAAGAACATTGGCTGTCTCATGTCTGAATAGCGTTATAATTGCTAAATACCGTTGGTTCTAGAAGCGTTTGTATAATTTAAACGGAATGAAATTTTTCGGATATGACAGATTATAACCACACCCCGTTTTATTCCTTGTAAGGTGTTTTCCTTATTTTTTCTTATTACGTACATTTCCATAGCCGTCATCTGTTTCATTGCAGCATTGAATAAAATAAAATAATTCTGCATTCTTATTCAGAAGATGGATAAATGCTCACTGGCCACTGGGGTAGATCAATGGGAAATGAAATCAAGATATAATCATATTATCATTATATTATATTTTAAAACGACGATTTTTAAACTATATAGATAAATTTATCTTAATAGGATTGCAAATCAATATTCAGGTAGTGTAATTTGGTTTTAAGTGAATCCCTGCTAATAAAAGAGATTTATATTACAAACACTTTTAAGAAATTCTATACCAAATAAAGTAATATAATTTCAAAATTTGATTAATTTCAGTATCGATGACTATACTTTCAAGTGTATTATACGCATTCACCTTGAATTTTGAAATCGAAATAATATTAAACACAAATAGATGTTGGATTTTATTTATAAAACGGGTTTTCGGGACATACCTTCACAAAGACTCGCGTCCTAAAAACTCCACATTCTCAAATAAACAGCCTGTCCACGATAACGAACATCATAAACATGCTTACATACGCCTAAACAGACGCATGCGCATAAAATAATAAATACGCCATTCCGCGATACTTCATTTTTTCTAGATATCCGTTCGGAGGGAAAAAAATACCCTGCCCAAAAGACAAGCTTTTATGCACTCGATCTTCTCAAACGGGCGCCCCATTGAAGTCCCCTCCGAAAAAAACTCCAAGCGCCACGGAGCGCGGAAGAGGAACCGAAACGCAAATCCGAATACAAATACTCGCTTTCTCCCTCTCTCATAGTGGATTCGGCGAGTGAAAACGATACCTGTCGAACGAGAGATATATGGACGGGAAAAGCAGAAGAGGACGGAGAGGAGGGAAGAGGGGCGGGGTGAGGGGGAGACGTGAGGGACTTGAGTTTGGCGTGCTTTTGGTCTTTTCGGGAAGAGAGTTTTTTTTTATTCCTATCCACGATGGCTTCGAGGGAGGGTGAGAGGGAAAGGGTGCGAAAGGAAAACGGAGACAAACTGAGAGAGATAGGACAGCGTTTTGAGGGAGGGAGGGTTAGAGGGAAATAGAGATGAAAGGATTGGAACGGAACGGGAGCGCGATCGCACGAGGACGTGTGGAGGGAGTGGAATGAAGGGCGAGAATGATGAAAAATACCAGCGGGGCGATAACAGTGTTTTGGAATTGGGCAAAATATGAATCGGGTGGGACAACCGCTGCAGGTGCTTCTCTGCGTGTGAAGGTTGTGTGTGGGTTAGGAGAACGGGGAAACAGAGTGAAAGGGCGAGGAGGGAAAGGAATAATAGAAAGAGGACACGGGGATGGATTTGGCGGAAGATGAAGAAATGAAGTTGGTAGAATTGTAGGGTATCCATGGCGACTTAGCAAAATAAGGATGGACGGTAAAGCGGGAAAGGAAATTGAAAACATTGAAAAACTGGATCGGAAGCTCATCTCACAAATAATCATAAGCGCATAATGCTAAATCCTATGTATGAAATCAGAAGCGTTTCGGTTTGACATTCCGATCTCAAAACCACGCATATATGTTTGATATCGATGGAAACAAATTGTTGGATCCATGAAGAACGTAAATTACTTGAATGGTGAATATTGTTTTACTTAAAACGTATTCCTATTCGAAAATACGCGTGAAAATTTCATGCCACACATTTGGTAATATGTATTCCTTTGAAGGTTTATGCAAGGATCAGGTTCTCATTTTCGGAACAATTTGGTAACCTAACAAAAAATCATTTTATAGATTCTTTTTTATAGCACAGTCAGCGAATAATGTAACTCGAATCTTTAAAATAAACGTTTTTGTTGGTATAGTCAATCCTGAAAAAACTTGGATGCAATTTCGTCATTAATGCACAACGAAAAATTACTTCTGTTATTTTTGGTTAAAACATTTAGTTTCATGGTAATGTATGGGTATAGAAATGCAATACATTTATTATTGGCTGTGAAACGAGTATTAAACACTGATTTAGAGATAATAATCTAGCTTGAATTATTTAATCGATTATAATGGGACGCATTAAGATGTTTATTTTTATTGGAATGTAATTGTCGCAAAGTCACGCAAAATTAATCATCTTTGAAATTTAAACTAAAAGAATAAAGAGTAATAAATATACCATAAGGAACTTTAATTGACGATTTGTTGTTTTATTCTGTGCTCGTTAGCCGAACTATATGTAACATCAGAGCCAATCGATAAAGCGGAGGTACGAAATTGGCTACTGGTCCACATCAACTTGGGTGAGAATGAATGATGGACTTAATGTTTTAGAAATCTTTAATTACAAAGGGTTTTGTCATCTTACTTAGAGAAAGGTCGACAGAAATAAATAACAAGGACACACTATAGAAAGAGATAAAGGATGGAGGGAATACCGATCCGCAAATAAGTGACAGTAAATTGAGCCTTGATTTGAAGAGCGAGAAAGCAAACAATAACTTTTAATTGGATATTGGAGCAGCTGAAAGACAACTCATAGAGACGTGAATAGAAAAGCGAAAGTCCGTTGGAGCGTTAAGAGCAGAGTTTATGAGAAGTTGAGTGAATATGCCAATGCTCAAAATATAATGACTCGGATCTTTTTGTTCGCACGACGACGACATTCGAAAGGAAATGGCTTTTTGAAAACGTGTGAGAGAGAGAGAAATGAAATTCATTAATTTCAAAATTTTAACTCTTAAATTCCAAGTCGTGGTTCTATAATTTTTTTGGCCTTTAGAGTCCTATCCTTTAAGCGTTTTAAAAGCAGCTTGAAATTTGAGTTTAATTTAAAATAATCCCTCTCATTAATAAGAAACAGTTGCAAATGACGAAATGTTTTCAACATTTGATTGATTACTGCTCTCTTTTTCTGGCACAAATAACGGCTCTAACCAATGTTTTGAATTGCGTTCGCAGTTCTTGAAATAATTAATTTGATCACTTTTTCTAATTTTAAATACTACGTACATAACGACATTAAATAATGCACAAGTTTAGCTGGAGGAAATTTTATGATTTTGTCAATAATCCAGTATTAACCTATTTGGCGTATGTTTCTTTAGGTACCAGGGTGCAATAACATCTCACCCAAAGACTTCAACAAGTAGCATTGAGGAATTTATCAGCAAGATTCAAATAGTTTTATCATCCTTGTAAATGAAACGTCTCCCTTTTATGAAAAGAATATAAATACGTTATGGCAGGCTCTCCTGAGCTCATCTGGCTCGGATTCAAAATACGCATCCATCCTTTCATTTTTCCTGGCTCTCTTCTTCTCTCTTTCCTCCCTTTCACTCTTTCTATCGCTTTCTCCCTTCACCTCTTTCTTCCCATATCATATTTTTACACTAGTTTCACTTACCCTTCTTCCGTTTTCCATCTCCATTCCCTGTCTTTTCGTCCCTCCCTATCCAATCCCATTTTCCTCTCACTCCCTTTCATGCGCTCCTTTTCACCTCTTCCTGCTAACTCCCTCACTCTCTCTCCTTTTGGCCGTCATTAAGAATCCCTAATCGAAGAGGAGGCAATGATGGAAGAAGCACGATGTTGTTCCAAACCTAATCTAGCGCCTTCCCACTCTTCCCTACCATTCCTCTCCACCTATCTCCAATACCCCCTCACACCTCACATTTTCCATTCTACCCCACCTCGCCGCACTCTACCTCTACACTTTCCCTCCTTCTCAAGCCTCCCCTTCCTCTCCCCTCACACCTCCCCCTCCCCTCCCGCTCATCCTCCCTCCTCACAGCCATACCTCATGACCCTCGTCCAGCGGGCCCACCGCAACGTGGACTGGAAGAGGTAGAGAGAGAGTGGATGGCGTGAGTTTGAGAAGGCGTCGCTTGCGGGGATTGGAAGGGTTGGACGTAGAATCTGGAGGTGGAGAGGGGATGGGATGTTAAGGGAGGGAGGTGGGGGAGATAGGAAAAGGGAGAGAGAGAGAGAACTGCGGTCCCGGAAAAGTATTTATTGGTAACACAAGCACGAACACGCCGGCGTTAAAGGGGGTGGTGAGAGGGAGAGGGAGGGATGGAAAGAGATGGTGTATACGAGCGAGAGGAGTGGGAGAGTGGAGAGGCGGGGAGAAAGGAGGGGTGGCAGATTACCAAAGGGGGAGGATGGGTGGCGGGAGGGAGTCTGGATAACAGATATGAAAGGATGGAGGTGGGCTGGTAGAGTCCACGCGTGGTGCGGAGCGAGGGATTTAGGGATAGGTAAAGGGGTGGATGGAGTGGAGAAACAAGGCGTTGCCGGAAAAAAGGAGAGAAAGGCGAGATGGATATAAAGGGGTGAAGGTGGAAGAGAAAGGAGAGGAGGTGGATGGAGGAAAAAAGGATGAAGGAGAGAGAGGGTGGGGGAGAGAGAGTAGGAAACTTAGATTGCGGGATGGATATGGGGAAGAGAATATAACGAGGGCGAAGTAGAAACGAAAGGGACGAATTAAAGAAGAAGAGGGCGTGCGTCGAATATGAGGGGAAAGGAGGAAGAAGAGAAACGAATGGGGAGAGAGCGAAAAGAGATTTGAAGGGTGGATTCCGTGGGTGGCGGAAGGATATGTTAATATCACAGAAAATTGTAGGTAGAGAGAAAGGCTAACTAGAAACAGAATACATTTAATAAAAATGTTTCATATCGCGATGAAAGTAGCAGGCTTTAGAAAGATGTGTCAGATAGTGAGTGGATCGATCAAAGTAGGAGAATGGAAACAACACAGGAAAGACTAAAGGTGTGAAATGCAACGAGTGAATAGAAAAATACTACGCAAGGGATCAAGACAAAATCACTTAGCTTAGGAGGAAACAGGAAAGAGAATCATAATGGCAAGCTATAAAATACCGGCAAATAGAAATAGGCGTAAAAGGAGAAGAAAAAGGATTAAGGAAAACTGCTGAGAGTGGAAGATAGAGGAAGGGAGCGAGGGAAATAGGAAAGAAGGGTGACTGGCCAGTGAATAGGGTCGTTATTAGAGATGAGGATAGCGGTCATGGAGGATAAAAGAGAGAAAGATTGCTGCTGAGTGTGAAGGGGGAGGGCAGGAGAGAGGGTGTGCAAGAAGAATGCGTGGGAGTTAGGGCGAGGTGCAGAGCTTAAAAAGGTAGAGAGAGAGAGAGAAAGAGAGAGCGAGAGAGAAAGAGAGAGAAAGAGGGAGAGAGGGAGATAGAAAGAGAGGGAGGGTTAGACAGAAGGAATTTGGAGGAAGGAAAGAAAAGTTTTTTTTGGCCAGAAATGGAGAGGTTAGAATTTTTGGGGGCGGGGGTGCAAGAAGAGAGAGATGGAAAAAAGTACCAGTGGAGAAAGTTTAGGTGCGGGAATTAACGGAAGAGGACTGAAAGGTAAGAGGGGAAAGGTTGAAGGAGAGGAAGAAGGAGAAAGGGCTGGGGGTGGAAGATGATGAAGAGGGGAGAGGGAGAGGCATTGTGTGGGAAAAATACCTACGGATGACGTCGAGAGGAGAGTTTTGGACCCACTCATTCTCATTCCGATCATGTGCGATGGTGAGTGATATCTTTTTTATTAATAAATATGTAACTTTGTCGCGGTGTGGCGCTGTACCTTTCTTGGTTTTCGATACATTCGTAATCCCTTTGATGTTTACGGAAATGATTTCGAATTTTGTTACCCTTAATATCAGGTTTGCCCTAAATACAATACAAATGAGTTGAAAGTTTTACATATAAACTCACAAATTTACCATTACTTTCTTAATGCCAAGATTAAATGCTATTATTCCTAATTTTTTATTTTTAAATAACATTATACGATATTATTTTCTTTTCCAGCTATAGAGGGTACTTTTTCTGCAGATTTATGAAAATATTAGAAAATTTCATGTTATTTAAAGCCTAATTTTTTGTTTACAAATTAGCATGTTAAAGTTATTATTTGCAAGAGCCCATCCAATGGAAAATAATCAGTTGATAATGATATTAATAAAATATGTTGCCCTAGAATAGTAATTATCTTGTATTTATAATTAGCCAAAAGGGAAATTATAATTCAAAAGGTAAATTTTAGCACCCAATCACTACAATGGCTAGGAAGATAATAAGACATTTGTTCGCGGATTAACCTATTCTATAGCTTTCAGCAATTTTGTTCTTATAATCGGAGAAAGAATATTCTGTCAATAGGAATTATTTTGATTTTTATAATTTTTCTGCCCATTTTAAAATTCACTTAAACTTTTCTGTTTTAATCATTCTGTAGAGTAAATATATCATTTATTTTCTCACACATGCAATCATATCTCTGAATAACCCTTTGTCCGCATTCCTTTAGGATAACATATAAACTAATAAACTCCATTATCAAGTTATTTGGTAAGTATATGTATATATTTATTAAACTTTTAGAAATTTTAGTAGCGTTTTCCATGATTGGGATCTTAAACACAGATCAGTAGCAAATTATTTTCGTAAATATCTATTGAATTTCTACCACGGTAATAATTTACGCTGATAAAAAATTACCTATATAAAGTCTAACCTGCAATGTGAGTGTACTTGAAAACCTTAAGAGTATTGTGAAGTGCCTCTTCTCTTACATTGGCGAAAATGGAATACGTTGAAGCTCGTTATCGATTAGAGTTTATCTTTGATATGTCTTTCCTTTTTTGTTTCTATAGCTCTATATTTTTGGCACTTCAACGACCTCCTATATTGTTCACGCGAGCATTTCCGCCATATCATATCTTGGTTTTTCCCATCTTCCTCTCTTTACTCACAGATACTGAGATAGATCCCGAAAAAACCTATGCTTTCCCTTCTTTCGGTGCCGTTTTTTTGGAACTTTTCTCTCCTGCCGCATAAGTTCCCGCTCCGGCCTCGAAAAAAGATACACTGGCCACCTTATCCTTTCCCTCAAAAAGTTTTCCTTCGCTCCCACTCCTCCTTTAGACAGACCCCATTTTCCTCCACTTCTCCCTCTACTCCTCTCTCTCTCCCCTACCTCACTCACTCTCTCTCCCTCGACTCACACTCCCTTTAAACCTCCCTCTTTACATTACCTTGTAATTCGAGTAGTGTTTTTACCCTTCCTCCCTCTCTCTCTATCTCCCTCTCCCTCTCTTATCTCCTTCTCCTCCCGCGATTCTTCCCAAACCGCCTCCACCTTCCTCTCACTAACTCTCTCTATCCGCCTACTTCTAAATCTCTTCATGGACCCATCAACCCCTCTTTTGCCATTATGTGCCTCCTCCTCCTTTTCCTTCAACCCATTTTCTCTCATTTTCCCTCCCTTCCTCTCTGCTCCTCCATCCTTTTCATTTCCGCAGTGCGGTCAGTGACGCGAGAGGGGAGGGGTCAGCTCAAGAAGGAGGTTTCGGGATGGAAGGGGATGGGAAGAGAGGGTGAAGAAGGGATGTTATCCTGGAGACCTGTATAATGGGAAAGAAAGAGCGTTTTTTTTTTAATCCTTTGAGTTCGTTGTCGCTGTTTGTGGAGACGTTTTCTCGATCTCGAAATAAATAAGAAGCTCGGATGAATGGGTTTTTCAATTGTCAGCGATGGGAGTCTTTGATTAAGTAATGTTGGGGGGAGGAAGGGGGGAGGTTTAAGTCGCGTATAAGATTTGAACTTATTCATTCACAAGTTTCGTGACATATTGCGAATAATAATAATTAGATTTAGTTATAATTTGGTCAAAGGCCGAGTTTAAAATTTTCTCTTGTGAATACTATTATGCTTTGTTAGTTGTTATTCATACAAATAAATTAAAATTCATTTACGCGTAGTCATTTTAAAATCGATCCGTATTTGGAAAAGTAAACTTAGGTGGATTTTGAAAATCTATTAACATTTCTGCCGTATTGATAGAATTTTTAAACAAATAAGGACATATAAGATCGAGATTAATGTACTAATATTTTCTACTGCTTTGAGTAAACGACAAGGATTAGAATCCTGGAAAAGTGTGCTCTATGCATTTTTTGAGTTATTCCATTGCGTTCATATGATTCTTTCTGGTGGTAAAAAGAAGGCGTTACTTCGTTTCATATCTTCCAAAATGTCGATTTTATGCATTACATCTCGTAGTTAGAAAAGCTACACTTTCACACTGCCCTCGGAAGGTTTCCTTTTAATGCATTTTCTTAAACAGCAAATGCTAGTTATTGTTAATACATTATATAGGAGCAGGCGCCAATGTTTTTAGAAAATACGTGAAAGCTTTAGCACAGTTTTGAAGTTTTATGCCCGGAGGCAAAAAATAACCCACGTTCTAGTGATAATGTCGAAGATCGTACAGGGTAGGACGTAATAGGTGCCCTCGTGCGCTTCCTCCAGTGGAAAGAGGGGAGTAATGAGAGAGATATATGATAAAGGATCGCTGGAGATATGGAGGATGGAGAAAAAAGTACTTTTAAAGGGTTAGCGGGATGGTGGAGGGGAGTCACAGGATTCGAGGGGAAAGCTAGGGTTTCACTCCCGGAGGCAGTGTGATCAGCCGAACACCCCGGAATACCAAAAGGGCGATAGGGAGAGGAGTTGGGAGGAGAGAGAGAGGCCAAGAGGGGAGGACAGAAAGAAGGGAAAGTTTCGCCTGCTGGAGGCTCCGCTGCTTCAAATGAAAAAAGAAGGGCGAAAGGCGTACCGCGAGGCACGTGGGCGGGAAATAAACGCCGATACGAAACAATTAAGCCAATGGGAAGGAAGTACGTGCTTCCGACCATGATGAAATAACTTGATACTTTTTGTTTCTTTTCCGTTAATTCTGATCGTGATTTATATTTGAAATCACATCTAGCCGAATACTGGGAAATGTCCGAACGTGTTCAGCAGCAGCTCGAAAAACGGCAATCATGATCGTAAACGCTGTTTTATTGTTCGGCTCTAATTTCCCCATAAAAGGTGTGTTTGCATTTATTAATCACTTATATTAGAGACTGGTTGTATGATTTACTTAAGATTTATTCTAATTATTTTCCATTAACTAAACACGAGGCATAATTAACAAGTGTACGTGCACAAGATTGGAAAATCATTCTTAAGATCCATGTATTAATAAAAACATTTTCTTTATATTAAAAGCTTTTAAATATTTCAAATTAAAGATTTTCTAAAAAAGAAGTGAGGCTTCCAATTGATGAATTTTTTTGCATCCTGTTAAGCAATAATTATTACATTTTTTCAATTCAATTAATGAGACGCAGTTATATAAATTTTACCGCAAATTTAAAACATGAATTTGCAAATAAAAAATAACAAGATATGTAGATATTAAAAATTGTTTGTTTACAGTTTCAACTGGAAAGTTGCACTTGTAATAAAATTAAAATTCACAGTTCCGAACGGGACAACTTGCGTATCATATCTACCATCTCTTTAATTAAAATCCCATGTGTTTGTTCGAGTTTGTTTGATCTGCTTTATATTGTTGACTAGCGGTCTATGGTAGCATAACATGGTGGTTGACATTAAAAAAAAGAAAAATGGAATTATTTATTTCTTAATGCGGCGAGGTTGAGGCCATATAGCCCCTTCTTCCACCTAACCATTATGATACACAATATGATAAATTTAAATGTACAGAATTCAATACAAATCAATATAGTGAAATGAAAATCATTTCAAGGTATTCATAAATAATAAAAAAATAAGAAGAGTACAGCACAAATATACACAAAGTAAAATAATAAAAATCATCATCACTGCCCTGTTTGCTGATGGATATAGTGATGTGCTGATATTTAAATGAAGGATAGAAGGAAAAATACAGAGGAAAATATTACATTTTTATGAGGACCTAATGCTGGCTAAGTATTTAGCACAATGATTCTTAAATTGGTTAATACCATTGACAGAGTAAAAGTGAAAGGGGAGAGAGTTCCAAAGATTGCAGGCGGTAACGGTGAAGGATTTATTATAGAAACTGCTACGATGAGTGGGAATAAGTAGTTTGGATGATCCTTGGGTATTCAGGGAGTGGCCAGAATTAAGGGGTTTGAAGTTGTAGCTTAGGTATTTAGGCGAGGAAGAGGTGAGGATACTTCTTAGTTGCGTTAGGATATGCATCTTCCTACGTTCTTCCAAGAACAGCCAGCCCAATTCTTTGAATGCGTTTGTTATATGGCAACTTTTGCTCATATTAAAAATGTATCTAACACAAGAGTTATGAGTCCTCTGGAGCTTTTGTAACAAATCTTGTTTTAGATCTAGAAAAACGGAATCACAATAATCGAAATGATGAATTACAAGCGAATTTATAAGGAAAATTTTTAGTTTTACTGGAAGAATGTTTTTAAGTAGTCTAAGTGAATAAAGTGACTAGTTGATTTTTCAGCAAATTTCGATTACATGTTTAGACCAGCAGAGTATATCATTCATAATAACACCAAGGTTTTTTACTAACTTGGAAAACGGTACAGGAGTGGAGTTAATTAATACTGGGTCTATATTTGACTTTTGTAATTTGCCGAGTAATTTAGGATAGCAGAAAATTATTGATTGAGATTTTAAGGGGTTTAACATTAAGCCATTACAAGCACTCCAGGTCATGAGCGATCTTATATCCCTATTCATGCAATCAATTCTGTTATTGATATGAGATATTTGAGTTCCTATGTATATTTGCAGATTGTCAGCATAAAGGTGGTACTGGCAGTGATGAATTGAGTTAGAGATATCGTTTATATATAAGGCGAAGAATAAGGGTCCTAATGTAGATCCTTGGGGACAACCACGGGAGACATTTTTCCACGATGAACTTTTATCAGAGATTGATACCATTTGGTAGCGATTCTGAAAATAAGATTTTATCCATTTCAAAGAGCTAAGGGAAAAGTTCATTTGAGCAAGTTTGGCAAGTAATATTCCGCTGTTAATGGAGTCAAACGCTTTAGAGTCCAATAGTGTGAGAATTGTAGCTTTTTTGTTATCGAAATTCGCCCGAATATCATCTGTGACTTTGATCAATGCAGTAGCAGTGCTGTGGCCAGTACGAAATCCAGATTGATAGGGGTTGAGGAGCTCACATTCATTTAGATATTGATGTATTTGTTTATGCGCTACTTTTTCAATAATTTTGGATAGCGTTGGCAGGATGCTTATAGGGCGAAAGTCCTGTGGAGTTGTTGGATTAGCCTTTTTAGGGATAGGTCGCAGTAGAGCACGTTTCCAGGAACTGGGAAAGTAACAGCTAGAGAAGGAGCAATTAATTATATGTGTAATGATCGGTGCCAAGATATAAATCAAATTATGGAGCATAGATCCAGTGATGAGATCATAGCCTTTTGTTTTCGAATTAAGTTTAGAAATTATCTTCTTTACATCGGATATGGAGACAGAAGCAAAACTGAAGGATTGTGAATAGTTTATGATTGAGGAAAAAATGTCAGAGATAGTTAAATTTCTTTGATTTACTGAAAATATATTAGGTGGTGATGAGAAGGCATCATTTAATGCATCAAGAGAGACAGAAGGTAGTTCAGAGTCACTTTTCTTATTCCCAATTCCGAATACTTTCAGTTTTCTCCATAGTGATGCATTGTCGGACTGAGGAGAAATTGTTGAGTACGAGAATTTGATTTTGGCATTTCTAACTGCCTGCTTTACTGAGTTCCTCAGTTTTCTATACTCTTCGAGTTGGAGCGTAGAATTTGTGCGTTTGAATTTACGAAAAGCGGAGTCACGATTCGACATTAATCTTTTTATATCATCCGTAATCCAAGGAGAATTTTTTCTAGTAATACGAATTGTTTTTTGTGGAGCATGGCGATCAAATAGATTGAGGAGGAAAGCATTAAAATTATTCACCTTGTCATCTATGTCATTTATATTAATAATACTTTCCCAAGGGACTAAGAGAGCATCATCTGTCAATTTGTTTATGTCTATGTTTTTAAAATCTCTAAAAGTAATAAATTTTGGTTGTTCCTTTGGTACTTTGAAAGAGCAGGATGCATAAATAAGAGAATTTTTTCTAGTAATACGAATTGTTTTTTGTGGAGCATGGCGATCAAATAGATTGAGGAGGAAAGCATTAAAATTATTCACCTTGTCATCTATGTCATTTATATTAATAATACTTTCCCAAGGGACTAAGAGAGCATCATCTGTCAATTTGTTTATGTCTATGTTTTTAAAATCTCTAAAAGTAATAAATTTTGGTTGTTCCTTTGGTACTTTGAAAGAGCAGGATGCATAAATAAGATCATGTGCAGATATCCCCGGGACTGAGATCTGACCGTATTTGAGTATTTTGTCAGGTTTGGTCGTTATTATTAAATCAAGTAGAATAGAAGAGGTTAGGGTGCGGTGTGTAGGATTAAGCCGGAGAATACTAAGTCCTAGCGGGTGTAATATATTAAGGAGTGTTTTAGTGTGAAAATTATTCGGGTTCAGGAGATCATAATTAAAATCCGTGAGGGGAATTTCAATATCCGATAGATTTGAAATTTGAGGGGGTTTGTACACAACTCCAAAAAATAATTTCTGACAATTGAAAGTTATTTCCAGGAAGAGAAATTCAGGTCTGCGAGAATAAAGGCTGTCACTTTTAAGGAGCAATTTACAACATGGCTCTTCGCGAATATAGATACCCACCCCACTCCCTCTCTTTCCAGTGCGATCATTACGAAAAAGCTTATATCCGGGAATATGTACAAGGGAAGAAGGAAGAGAAGGTTTCAGCCAAGTTTCAGATACCGCGATCGCATGGACACCCTTCTCAGGTAGAATAGAGCAAAGCTCTTCAATGTGAGGGATAAGGCTCTGGCTGTTAACATGGATAGCTTGAAAATTACGGGGAAATGGGGAAAGTGAATTACTAAGAAGTAGCCTTGTCCACTCAGGAATGTGAGGGGAGGGAAAAGATAAGGGATCGTGAGGGCAGTTCCTGGAAGGAATTTTCTGGTAGCCGGAAAGAATCGTAGCAAGCTTCGAATGGGTTACTTTTGAGGATATGAAGAAAGAACTTAGGGAAAGATTCAGACATAGTATTCACACAAGAAGAAAGAAGAAAATATCAGAAGAAAGAGTAAAATATCAGCACAACCACTTACCTCCAACGTTATAAATAAATTTCAGCAGAAACTGCCAAATGAAAATACCTATTGAAATAAAAATTATAGTATGGAATAAAAGAATAAGCAAGTTGTGTATAAATAGAAACAAAATGAATATGAAATTAAAACATAGATATATTAATAGCATAAAAGAAAAAAGTGTCGTAATACACACGCAATATAAAAGGAGATCAATTTACATAACATAAACCCTCATAATGTGAAACACCAACACGAAAGAGAAGAAAACAGTGGCGAATAATTGGGAATAAGGAGAAGGTGAGCACTTAACAAAGACATAGCTGAAATTAATGGATAATTACTGGGAAAGCCAGCTTTGTCTGAGAACGTTAAATTCACGGATAGTGCAAAAGCAACATTTGGATCCATCCTGTTTTATCACAAAAATCTTTCCTTCAACCGACCAGGCGTTTGTGGGTCCCACAAGATCACATGATTCCTGCAGTAACTTTTGCCTGATTGGCGTCAGAGATTCAGTAATTAGGATCTTGGAGCCCTTTAACACAACATCCCGGATTCGACAACTTACAAAATTGACTAATAATGGCCTCGGTCTCAAGTCACAAGGCCGACCAAGTCTGCGAACACAGGACAGGGCTTCCATACTAACTTGCACTTTCACTTGTTTGCTAAAAAAATTGCTAGCAACACTGTAAGCGTCTTCGTTGGATTCCTCTGCAAGTCCGTGGACAAGAAGACAATTTCTTCTGGCCAGTTGGTCAACAGCGTCGATCTTCTCCTCAAAGACAGAGTGGCTAGCGGCGAGAAGATCAATCTTTTCCATGATGCACTCCAGGTCTTACATGACACCCGATTTAAAAGTGAAGAAACTGGCTTCAATGGACGTAAGGCTATCTGTCCGTTCCGATCCGTCCAGTTTCCTCGCCTCTTCAAGCTGATTATGGAATCCGGCCTTGGATTTCGTCAATTCTTCAATCTTTTTCTTCAGATCCCTATTCTGGGATCTAAGATCGGCGTTTTGGGCCTGCAAGCTAGTCTTCGCGGACATGGTTGGTAGAGTGGGGGCGGAAGTGAAAGTGAGGGTCGGAGCAAAGGGTTAGGTGAGCATTGGGGAACGATATTATCCCCAGAGAAGGATCACATACATATATGGTGAGTTCATTATTTTACTTAACCCAAGTACATTTTAATAATAACGTTTGCCTTAGTCTCTATAAAAGAATTACTTATGCCAATATTAGGACGATTTAAAAAATCACATCTAAGGGAAGGTATGCGTTATTAATAACAGCTGTATACGGAAAAACGTGCAGACTGCAAGAGACTAAAAATGATACTAGTATCAATCTCGTCTAAAGTAACTAAAGTTTTGGTATTTGACGATGAGTTAAATCTCTATAACAATAGTCATTGCAACCTATTATATCTCTTTTTTGCTTAAGTTAACCCCGTTTTGCATTGTTGCCTAGCGGTCATATGATTCATATTTGATTTTTATCTCATTAAGACTGCTCTTTTTTTAAAAATAGTCCATGAATTTAAAAATAGTTCAATGACTAGATCCAATAAGTTGATAGAAGCCATTGTACCAACCTTCGACTGCATTATTTTTTCCGGGGTAGAATATTGGGTTGGGTTGATTTGGTTAGAACGATGTTGGGGCATGCTTTGTAATTCAATGTTAAATTAATAATTTCAAGAAAATTATATTTTCGCACACTTTTACTTACGCTCATTTTGATTAGCCTTTTTGGCCTTCACCTTTTTGATATATAACCATATCGGTATAATCTACCCTAATAAGAATATAATTTATTTTTATATCTGTAACGCGTTCGCACAAAATAGAGAAATTACATCGCAATCTACTTACGTTAACAGATAATTAAGATTAACGCAATAATAAATCACATTTTGTTTATAAATTCTGTATATATTTCTAGTTTCTAGAATTTACATTAGGTAGTATAGTTTTATTAAACATTTTGGATTCACTACCTTCTGCCCTCGAAAGTAGACTCAGCACACAGTCAATGATTATGAAAGTTTCAAAGTAAATGACAGGCGTTGGCATTGATAATTACATATCATATCTCATCTTAATTTACATTTATCACTTTCATCTGCTCCGCTTCAACTTTCAGTAGAGTTTTCCGACATTCTCATCGAGGAGCTCTACGGTCGTCGTAAAAGTTACAAGAATTTCTGGAAAAACAAAACGTGTCAGAGCATCAGTGTTTACGGAAATAATTAAATATATGGCGAGTTTATATATATGCCGTTAAATTATCTTTAATATAATAAAATTTAATTCAAGATGCCGAATGCGCTGTCGACTCTCGAAGCTCGCCTAACCACATAAAAAGTAGTGTTGAGCAGGTCAGCTATAGAAATTAAATGCAGTTAATAAATAAAGAATAGATTAATATCCGTTTTAAAAATTGGTACTTTATTTGCCTTCAGAACAAGAATGGCGATGGAAAGATTTGAAATTACGTACTGCATAGTATTTTGACGGAAAGGTATCAAGAGCGCCTGGAGCTTCGGCAACCCGTGATACATAATGCTATGCGGGTTGCCGGTTCATAGGCGTTCGTCTTTTAAAGAGGTTCGGTGAATGGGATAGGCTTTAATGGATGTTGATTATCGACAAAAAATGACCGCATAAGGAATTGAGAAGCAACACTTTTCACAATTTTTCATCAGTAAAAAATAATTTATTCGAGGAATCTATAAAAATTGTAACCTTTTTATGTGATGCTTTCACACGATGTGAGAATTGTTCTTCGTTAATGACTAACGTATTTTTACTATAATCACGACATTATGTATAATTAATTTTAATTAGATTGATTCAGATACAATCGTATTACGTGTTTTCCTAACTAACTAAATATTTGACGTAGCATGCCATCACTGGAGTCATGCAAATTTAGGTTAAGCCGTAATGAGTGCATGTATTTCTGTATTGTCAACGGTATAGTTATAAGATGAAGTTACAACAAAAGAAATAATTCATGCATATGAATCAAAATCACAAAATAATATTTTCTCACTGTAACATTGGATATTTTTATTTAATTTTGCAACAATTTTAGTTTTTTATATTTTTGATGCAGTTGAGAAATAATTTTTGTCTGCATTATATTACTAAAATAATTGAGGGCTTGTAGTAAGCAAATCCTTAGAATATGAAGAAATATAATGGAATTTAAAAAAGATAATTATTATTTTCCTTTATATTCATGTGAATGTACATTAAAATATGGGAAATATTATCGTAATTCGGTTTTTCAATAACTATAAGCATTTTCGTTTTTATTTTGTTAAGATATCAGCAAATAAATTGTTCATAATTTTTTAAACCGGAATTTTGTTTTTGGATGTTTAAAGCAAACGTTCTGGTAAGTAAAATAACAAATTTGATTAACGACTATAATCATAAAAATATAATATTAACCTTAAAATTAATATTTATTTTATAAGAATCATTAAAATTTGATGATGATCCATGGGTTTATATTAAGGTTGCTATTTTTAATTAACGCTTAAGTAAGATCGACATTCTCAACTATTTTATATTTTATTAAGTACTTCATCCCAACCCATAATTGTTCACTGAAAGTTACACCAGTCATTATATCCCAATTACCTGCATTGTTTGGCTGGTTTGTTAGAAGCGTTCTTAATACGAACGCGAATACAGTAAATTTTCATTAACACGAACTTCAAGGGAGAATAAAACCATGTGTTTGTGTTAACCGAGTTCCTAATAACCAAATTATTATTGAAAAACGGTAAAAATATTACAATTTTTTGTTTAAAAATATGTGCATACATATAACCTGTTTGTTTTAAATAAATTATTATTTATTATTAAAAGCCACAAATACATAATTTAGATCAATATTCAAATGAACGTTATATTAAATTTGAAATAAATGACAGATTAGTTTAAAATGTTCACATTAACCTTCGAGCGGGCGCGCTGGTGTATATAAAGTACGCCAATTTTACGAATTTCAATGTGGCAACGCTGCTTTGTATCTGGCATCTAAGACACTTTGTGTATTCCTTCAGTGTCATTTTGACTTTCAAATGAGAAAGTTTTCGTACCTCAAAGATCTGTAGTAGCTTAATAATCGGAGTTATAATAGTATTAGTCATCCGTGGCGTACTGAATACGCCGCGCGCCTGGTCGTGTGACTCATTATTTGCTTATATACGAGCGAATGAAATAGTGAATTTTGTTTATGCTGAGTACGCGGCATGGTTTGCCATGTAAGTTATATTCTTTATGTTCATACTTATGTCTGTAAACTTACAGTTTCAATTTCCATTGTACTTTGAAATGCTCGAGGAATGAAATATTTTGTTTATTGATTATGAAAGAATAAACATCTCTATGAGGAAATAGGCTAATCTTGCCTTTATTCTTAGTATATATGTAGGTGTCATTTTACTACGTATTGCTCTATCCTCATCTCTCTGACAGAGTAATTGAAAGAGCGATCTTTAGCATTGAGTACGCCACACGCCTTGCCATGTAAGTTATTTTTTGATTATATGTAAATCTGTAAATTTACAGTTTAAATTTTTGCTTTACTTGTTTGTTTGTTTGAGTGCCCAGTCAATTCGCCTCTCTTACAGCAAAAATGGGTATCTCAGAGGTAGTGCAATGAATAACCGGGGAGGGAAACCCGGTGCCGGCATTTGCCTGCTCTTACGATGAACACCAGGGGGGGCAACGGCTTAACGTCCCTTCCGAAGGACGGAACAGCTGAATTTGCGCGGTTTCCTCAAACCTCACAAACAGGGGGCCGGGCGACCTTGGAAAAATCCTACTTGCGCAGGATTCGTACGCAATGACTTTTTCAAGCATCGGGCGAGTAGCAGCCAGTGTCCTAACCACTACACCACCGTCACCCCTGCTTTACTTTGAAATTCCCGCAGAGTGGCATACGGAAGATCACCGACTATATGGCGCTCGATTACTCTGCGTTCAACGTGCCAAAAAAGAATAAGGCACTAATAGTACTAACAAAAATGCATTATGAAACAGAAATTGATGACGAAACCCTTAAACCCTCAATTATATTGGTTTACAACATGACTAAGTGTGGAGTAGACACAGTATATTAAATGTGTAGTACTTGCTCTGTAGCTCGTATTACTCGACGGTGGCCATTGGCAATATTCTTCTCGCTTATGAATATAGCGAGGATAAATGAGCAAATACTTTCTTTTTCTAACGATGAGAATCCGAGGCGAACAAGAAGAAATTTTTTGAAGGAATTATCATTGGCATTGATGAAGCCCTATCCCACTGAAAGAGCAAAAATAAATTCCCTACGGTCAGATGTGAAGATATTCCTTACAAAATATCGAGAACCAGCGGAAAGGGAATTTATATGCTAGCACCAGGAAAGAAAAAAGCGTGGACGATGTGTACTATGTGGTAGAAGAATTAATGTGGACACAACCATTAAATGTGATTCTTGCAATCAATTTTCTTGCAAGGAACATGTCAAAGCAACATATATTTGTCAATCATGTAATGCTGAACACAGTAATTCGGATTAATAAAGGAAATTTTATAATTGTTACTTAGGTTTGTGTTGATATATAACAATATTTTTAACTGGAATATAGTTTGTTTAATCAAGAACTACCATTATAACTTGTAGTTGTAAAACATAAAACATCATTTTGATAAAAATAAACCAATAATACCATCAAACACATGAACTATTTTGTAAAAATTACGCCGTGGACAAAGTACGCCGCGCGCCCGGTAGTGTAACAAACTAGAGCGCGCCCGCTTGAGGGTTATTATGCAAAATTCGAGAAAATAAAATAAACCTAAATAAATAAGATAAATAGGAGTTCATAGCATATCACACAAGAATAATAATTATCATATAGTATGTATATAGTTTATCTACTGAAATAATAGTGTTTTGCAAAAATAACACACAAAGCTATGAATGAAATTCTTAGTGGAACTCTACAGTTACAAAATGAATATAATTTATTTTTAGTCTTTAGAGGCTGTTTCGAAAAAATCATTTATTATTTGTTGCCTCAATTTTGGGTGTGTATTTATTGTCGTGGTGCGTTATTTTTTCCAAGGACTGAATGAATAGTGGACCCACTTCAGTTGTACCTGTAAAGCGCTGAATTATAGGCAATTACTTCATCTCATGAGGTCTTTATCGTTCCTCGTCTTCACACTGCTGTCATAAAATTCATGAAGCGTGTCTTCTGCAGGAATTGGGTAGCGCATACATCGACGTCATTGTCAACTAAAGAAAAATCACGAAATGAAATGTTTTAAGGTGGTTATAGTATGTATAGTACTGCCTACCATTCTTCAGGCTCCTCGATTTTATTCGTTTTACTCTGTACAGGGTTTTCTAAGTCAGATCTTGTCTAGGGCTTTCTGAAACAATTTTTAATAGAATCGGCGCTCACAGAATTCTAGGAATCTAATGCTTCTCTCATGATTTGCAGAGCATTCAACTTTGGTTTGTTTCTATCTCTATAATAGCACCATTTATAAACAAAATTCGTGAAAACGTAAAAAATCGTAAAAAATTCAAAACACACTTGCTTTAGGGATATATTATAAGGACGGGAATACAATCTCAAGGTTTAACAATGACACAGTCGGCAAGACATCAAATCTTTAAAAAGCTTAAAATTTTCCAATAAATGTGATTTAAACGTATAACTTGAGCAATTTCGAACCGAAGGCAAAAGTTAACGATAACAATAAGAAGTTATGTTTATTTATCTTTAAAATGGTTTAGGTCCGAAGATCATAGGTTAATTACTTCTAATTTAATTTTGCAAAAGAAAAAAAGCCTGCAAGTGAAAAAAGGTATTTTTAAGTGTTCTCTTATGGGGAATTTTATAGAGCATTCCGGCGGACCGACGGACGGACGGGCCAATACAGAATAAGGATATTATGTTTATAATTTATGTATGATATAACTATTTATCAAGTTTTATTTTCACATACATACGGTAATCAATATATGAATACCATTTACGTGCAGAAGATATTTTCCGCTGTTTTGCTGTTTCTTAGAAGTAGAGGTTCTCTCCAGTCAAAAAAGATTTATTGACAATGAGACTAGATGCATATGCATAAGAGAAAGTATGTGCAATGTTTATTGTACCGATATTTTATGAGAAAATCATCCGTCGTCAATGGAAACCCTTTTCAATCGTATGTTTCCAGCTGATTAATCTCTTCCTTTGCGCAATGGGTATCTAAGAGTTAGTGTAATGGATAGCCGAATAGAAAGGTAGGAGAGAAACCTGGTTAGCCTGCTCTTAACGAAGAGCACCAAGGGGGCCAACGGCTTAACTTCCCTTCCGAAGGACGGAACGCTGACTTTGCTTGGATTCCTCAACTCCACAAACAGAGGACCGGTCGACCTTGGAAAAAAATCCTACTTTTGTAGGATTCGTGCCGGCTGCCCTTTCGAGCAATAGGCGAGTAGTGGCCAGCGTCCTAATCACTACACCACCAGCACCCCAAAAGCCCTTTGTTGCTTATTTAGCGAAATTATGTACATTGTAATGCATTACGTGGAAAACGAGGAATATTTCGTGAATTTTCACCTGTGACCACCGATAGTAAGATCTAACTGGACAAATGATGAAGATATAAATATAGAATTAAGATACTCCAAACAAAAGGGCTGGCGCCGTTCATAAGCTCCAGGGTTGCACAATGGATAAAGCGGTGGTCTACTTGGGGCCAAAATTGTTTATCCATGGTCAAGCTTACGTCATGCTTTCTCGAGTCAGATCTTTTGATGGGATTAACGTCTCGGAACTAGAGAGCAACAAAGCCATGTCGGATAACGTCCGCAACTAAAGTGCTTTGGCAGAAGAAGAAAGGCTTCGAGCTTTACCTAAGTACAATGTTAATAGTGTAAACTAAGTTAGTGTAAACAAAAATAGGCTATGATTTAGTTAAAGTTAGTATACTTATTAATCGTTTCCATTAAAAAAAAAAATTAAAATAGATTCCTACAATGTTCTTTAGTCTTTTCATTTGTTCAAAATAATAAAATAAAATATTTTAACATGACAGTATGTTAATGCATATTAAAGGTGTTATTTCTATAAAAGTTATTAGCCAAAATTCATTTATATATAGTCACATGGTTGACTTGAAAACCTTTCGTCGTCAAGGGCAGCTGCATAGTTTTGATTTCGCGAATTTACCTACATTAAATTGGATTAAATGAAAGGCGAAAAAAATTGAGAATTTATTGTCAAAAGGATTTCATAAAAATACTATTCAGTTAACCTTTATATTACATACATATAGTGTAATATGTGTATATTATATTTTTAAATATATTTGATCATTAGATTTCAATCAAAGTATCTTCGATTTAGATAACCAAAAGAGAAAACCAATTTGATACGTTGTTGAATAAGTATTGTTAAGTAGTGAGAGAGAGAAAGGGAAGGAACATGATAGGAGGAGATGGATGGAGAGAGTGAGAGGGAATGAGGGAAAATGGGAATGAGAGGGAAGAGAGAGAAAGAGGAAATATGAGAGAAGGTGAGAAAGAAGAAAGGGAAGAGCAGAGGGTAATTTTGCATGAACAGTATCAATAAAATAAGTTGATCAAGTTATTCTACACTTTAATGTTTTTATTTTACGGATAATTTTTGTTTGATAAACAAACAATAAATAAATAAACATTTAATTTGATGTCCCATCCATTTTTAGAGGCATTTATGAAAATGTTTATCAGAGAAGAACGAAATTGGGATTTTAGTGTTAGCTCATACTGGATGATTGTTATGGAAAACTAAATTTTTATATTACGGTGTAAATAATGGAATACCATTGACAAAATATTATCTGTTGTTGTTATCTACGAACTACGTCTAATGAAATCAATTACGATATATCCTGCTACTGTGTTCACATATCAATTTAATGAAACAATAAAATTCAAATCAAGCCAATTTTTTCTCCGACAATCTATGGTCATTATAAAACCTAAAACTGTATAAAGCAGATTAATCTTCTAAAAAGAATGGTATATTTATGGTTGAAATATGTATTTAATCTTGTTTTGGCTCAGGCATCATGGTTAAGATAATGAAAAAAAATATAAAAGAATTCATCGCTATAAATTAAAAATAAAATTTAACAGCATTATAAGAATTACAATTCTCATGCAATGGTGTCATCATCATCATCATGCTGCTGTCCAAAGACAGGTTTTAGCTGAATCGCAGCATCTCTCTCTCTCTCTCCCTAGAAGCCTCTTTTATACCTCTATAAGTACTACATTCCTGCTTTATATTCTCTAATATTCCTATTCTTTTTCTCCCTCTTTCTCTTCTTCCACTAATTTTGCCTTCTAAGATCGTCCTGTATTCTCAATATGTGTCCTATCCAATATGCTTTTCTTTTCCTGATTGTTTTTATTAGCATCCTTTCTTCTCCCACCATTTCTAATACATCTTCGTTTCTCTTCCTCTCAATCCATTTCACTTTCATCACCCTACTCCATACTCACATCTCAAAACTTTCTAAATATTTTTCCTCCTTTCTCCTTACCATCCACGTCTCTGCACCATAAAGAGCTATGCTCCATATGTAGCATTTTGCTAATTTCTTCCTTGTTTCTAAATTTATTTTCTTGCTTGTGAGAAGCCCCTTCTTCTCGTTAAATGCTGCTTTTGCCATTGCAATCCTACTTCTGATGTCCTGTGTACTACTTCCATCCTGCGCTAAAATACTGCCAAGATATTTGAAACTACTTACTTGTTCCAATTTTTGGCCATTTACCATTGTATTTAATTCTTTATGTTCCTTTGAAACCACCATGACTTTCGTTTTTTCGGCATTGATCTTCATTCCATATTGTTGGCCAACTTCCACTAGTCTGTCTGTAAATAAAACTTTCTACCACTAATGTAAGACATTGAGTTTGGATTTTATTTAACAGCTAATATGATTTATAATTAATGATGTATGGAATTTTCGCTTCTTACGGAATATTTAAATCGATGAAACAACTAGTTATTCTTGATTAATAAGAAGTTGAAACTTTAAAAATAAAAAATGGGACTCACCAAAAATGTCTTAATGTAATGACTTTTCCTAGTCTATTACATATTTTCGAAAGATTGGATGTTTGTGCTGCCACAACTCTACAACTTCAGAACTAAGGAACAATAAGAAGGTTTTGTTTTAACTGCAATAAGAAGAATAGCGAAATGGCGTAATTTTTAAACCGATTTGATTGATATTTTAATTTTGAAATTATTTTCCTTTTTAATTTTTCTCCATTAAATAGAATAGGAAATGTTGCCGCATAATTTTCGTTTGCATTTTATAATTATTTAAAATTAAAATTGAAATTCTATACATCCCGGAACGGAGAAAAAATACGAAGTTTTATTTACTTACAGCTAAACTTGAGATGCGGACAACCGAATCTTTCCAAAATTAATAGTTTAACCACAAAATTTTAAAATTGTTTTTATTGAAAAAAAAAATTCCTTCTCATGAAAATTCAATTATTGTCGATTTAAGACAGTAGCATAATTCAAAATGCATAACGTAGGCTACTCATAATAATTATCTGGGTACAAAAAATATGGCGTGAAATGCTATACTATCTTGAGTTTTGACTAATAAAAGACAAATTATATCGGAATTATAGCTATGATTGATATTTTAATTGCCGTTGTAAATGAAAATTTAAATGTTAACATCGATGTACAAAATAACAATGTTTTATACCTCCTATCACATAATACGTTGCGACTAGTATTTTGAATTCAAACATCTTCAATTTCCGGTAAAGGCTTCTTTTGACTATTAATAAGGGCAAAAAGGGTTCGAAGCATAACGTGAGCTTGAAATTGATTTTTATCATCATTCTATATAGACGTTCCTTATAGAGGAGGAGGAGGATATAACATACTAGTAGTTGGTGCTTGCATACTGCAAGCATTTCATCACACCTTCAAAAAACATTCATTTTTCAGCCAGATATTTCTTCTTTACAAATATTCTATTAACTCAAAAGATTTCACCTCCGCAGCGATTTTCGTTTTTCCCACATGTAAAAATAATAATTTAAAACAATCCCCAAATTTTGCAATTTTAAAAATTTTACATTTTCTTCATTATGGGGTACTGATGCTACACATTTTAGCTAAATTGTAAAGTTGTAGCACTTCTAGAAGTAAAATAATATTTTTCTAATTGTTCAAATTTAAATAATTTTTAACGGCCGCCGCAATTCTTATATGGTAAAATTGAAATGTTTATTTGTGCAAATTTATTACTCTGTAAATAATTTGAAAATTTCAGCTTCCTTGCTCATCCCGTAGTACCTAAACAGTTATCTATTTGTTTAAACTTTAAGAATTTTTAACTGCCAAACAAATTAAAATATAAAAATTTGTATAATCTCTAATTGGTTGTTTTATGAATTGTACTTATTAAAAAAATTTCAACTCCGTAGCACATGCGAAAATACATAAACCTTGAAAATTTGTTTAAACAATTGCGAATTTTTAGGGGCCGCATTGTTGCACTTTTTCAAGATTTTCGTTTTTTCTAGTCGGTTTTGCAACAAATCCTACCTATGTAAAAATTTTCGAATGTCCAGCTCTTCTGGAAGTGCCTAAACATTAGTATCCTCCTATCATTATATATCGACGACTCTTAAACAAAGCTTCTTCGCCAACAAAAAAGTCGAAAAGGAAAATATTTAAAAAGCGGATGATAGGTCATGGTAGAGAGTGTCAAAAGCTGACTCTTTCTCCCCCGTAATCGGAAATATAGTAACGCCTCCGAGTCTCTTGTCCTTCATAGGATAACACTTTAAGGTAAACAAAAGGTAGATAAAGGGAGGTTTACCCACGGAAAAGACGATTCGCAACATGAGAGGGAGACAGACAAGGGAAGAAGATAGAGGTGGAAGATGGAGGGGAGGAGGAAGAATCTGCATACCGCGCGCGGAAAATGTGTTTGCGTTCATTCTCTTGTAAAGGCGCGTTCACAGCGGAGCAAAGCCCTCATCTAATAACAGGATTAAGACCTTGGGAATCATAACAGCCCGCCTCATCTTTTCAGAATTTCATTCTTCTCGCTCATTTAGAAAATTTTGATTTCAATGATGAGAAGTGGGTAGGCAGCTCGTAGGGAATTCGAAAAATTCATCGCTAAGACTTTCGAGTATTATAAATACACACACCTCACCCGTTCTCAGGGATTTTATTATCGCTTCGAAAAACAATTTAACTTAATGTTTACGTCTTCCCGCACATCTTGAAGCGCCGAATTATCCATTTTACTTAAGAGATGAAGTTTTCGCATTTTTCTCACCTTCTCTCGATTATTGTCTACATTCCTTCGCGATTTTTGCTCCAAGTTTTGTAGCATCGCCCGGTAGGTATGGTTCAATTATCTCGGATCTTTCGCGCCGAAGGCTTAGGGCGTAGGAGTCACGGTCGGTTGCATCCTCCCACCCTGTATCTCTCCGTGCAAGGAATTGCTTCGTGTCCCTTCTACTCTCTTAAGGGAATGTTATAACCGTGTGTTGCCTCTGATAAAAGAGCAACCGTAAATAAGAAGGAATGCGATGACGTATTCGGGGTTGTCTCTAGCAAAAGATACATTATAAGGGAAAACGAGGGGTGTCTTTTCTCTCCATTTTACTCCCTCCTCTTTTCTCTTCTCTCCTTCTACATGCCCGTTCTTTTTTAACTTTTTCTCTCTTTTTACCCCCAACCTTCTGATCCAGTCCCTCTTATTCCAACTAAAGACTTGGAGGGTCTCCTTTTCCCAAAGCGACTCACCCATCTTCTTTATTTTTTTCTTCCTATTCTCTTTGGTTCTCCCCTCTTCTCCACTAGATGTCGCCTCCTTTCCTTCTCTCTCTCTCATTCTAACTACCTTTATCCCATTCACACTCTTCTCTATCTATCACCCTATCCAATCCTCCCTTACCAGCTTCTTAGAATTTTAACGCCTTCTCCTTACTCCTTTCCCTATGGTAACCGCTTCGTTATTCTACAGTCTTCTGTTTTGCATAGCCTTACTCCACCCATCCACGGTCTCCATTGCTTCTGATGTGACTCATATTCAGATTCTCTTTTCATATCCTTCTCCTGCTCCTTCATTATTTTTCTCTTTTAGCTTCGTCTTAACCCCTTTTTTAGAGGCTCTTTTTGGTTATCAGTACTATTCTCAGTTTTTCAACGGCCTCCGAAATCTAAAGTAATATTCCACATTTTGCCTCATCTCTACTGAATCACTTTCATAACATTTTGCGGACATTCCTCTATCACACACTCCATATCTCTCCCTTTAAACATTCACTTCTCCCACTTTCTCTCTCCTTACATTAATAAGCATTCCTTATTTTTTGTTCCCACCGAATTCAAGTTCAATACGTCTCTTTGCATGCTCCATCATTTATCCCCACTTCGTGAAATGTCATCGCAGTTGGACTAGGTATTTCGAAATCTCAGACCTCTCCCAGGACTCGGAATTTTCCTTCACATGCTCTTGTATTCTCCAGCCTCTCCTTAAATATCTTTTTATTCTAAGTTTAGTCGTTTTCCCCCGATTTCTTACCCTTATATCTTTCATCTCCACTCTTCCCGTCCATCTCTTTTGTAACATTCGTAATTCAAACTCCTCTTTTACTCCAATCGCTCCTTCATAAGTCTATATTTTAACTCACTTTATTTCCTTCGTTATATCTTTACTTGTCTCATTTCTTCACCGTGCTCCTAATGTGATTTCTGCTCGTGGTTTTCCTTGTTGCTCTCTCTTGCACTTTGAATCGCCAATCTCAGGAAAACATGACTTTCAATAGTTTTGTAAATTCTTCATTAGCCAACTTTCTTTTTAAGTTAATTTATCCCATTGCCTTAGTTGCTTGAATAAAAAGATTACAGTAACATAATACTATGACCTACTTTTTCTAGTGGAACTTAATTGTGTTTAAGCAAATGTTAATAATTTATATTAACGGCTGCACAAATACACAAGAATATAATACTAGTTTAGTCTTTCGTATTTTTTATTTTTTTATTTTTTTATTTTTCAAAAGAATGAATTGCTTTTTACTGTGTATCCATCTTCTATAATATTGATAGAAACAATTATACGTCTAATCGGGGAAATTAAATATAAAATAAGTTTTTATCTTTCGAGTGTCATTTTTTCTTGTTCTCGGTGTTTCGTTCTTTTAATACTTCTCCGAATGTACGGGAAATATAACTCGGAAAGATTCTATGCTTTCTGTTTCGCCATTTTCTTTCTCTGTTATTAAGTTGATTTTTGTCTTCATTTCATTCAAACCTCTTCTCTATTTTTTCTTCTTAATCCGCTGCGCTTTAATCATCTAATGCCGTCCTTAATTCGCGCGACTCGGCGGTAGCCTATTACGGGGTTTTACCCTCCCTTTTTCCCCACATCCCTCCTCACACTCCACCGTCTCTCCTGTAATCACTCGCTTCCCTCTTTATGTGCCACTCCTTGCCATTCATATCCCCCACTCCTCTCTTGCACCTTTTCTCATTCCTTAATTTCCCAACACGGCATTCGTCTGTTACAGTATTCTCATTTCCTTTCATTCCTTACAATCCTCTTTTTTCTGCTTTCAATTCTTCATATTCTTTACCCTCTCTCTCCAACACAAAATCTTACGTTTTCCTTCGTCCCTCTCTCGACACGTCGTTAACTCTGCTTTTACTATCCTCTCCTTCACCTCTCTCTCTCCTCTCCTCCTCAGCTTTACTTCCGTTCCTTCTCCTTAGCTCGATTCCTTCCTTTTCCCTGCGTCTCTCGTTTCTCATGTCTTTCGCCCTTCGAAGTCCTTGGGGCATGTCTTCTCCTTGTTCTCCCTCCCTCTCTCTTTCTCCCTCTCAGTTCTTCCCTGCTGAAATCCGTTCTTATTCTACGCCTATCTACCAACTCCTCTTCTCTTACACGACTCCGCCTCTTAATTCTTGCCTTTCCTCCAAACTCCACCCACCCTATCATTTCTCGAAGAACTTTCCCTATCTCAATGCCCCTTTTTCCTCCCTCCCGAAATTTCTCTCCATTTCTCTTCGCTTCTTATACTTTCTACTGCGTGAGTAAATTTTCGCCGTCTCAGCTTCCTCCACTTCGACTTCTCTCTCTCTCTCTCGCTTTCGCCTTGTCCCTCCGGCATTACGCCATTCCTCTCTCTCTCTTCCACTCTTTCATCCATCTTGTTTGCCTTCCGGTTTCCGCTCTCGGGCGTTTTTGCGATATTCGTGGAAGGAAAAGAGCCCAAGGAGGAGAAAGAGGAGGATGAGGAAAGGCCTCGGAAAGGCAGTGTGCTTGTCTTTTAGGCAATTTCGCGAAATTGCGCGAGGTTCCCTTAAATCGTTCTAAGATTGTCTCCTTTCTCTCATTTTCCGCAGTTATGTTTATATCAAAATTTTCCCACGTTCCAGCTTCAGCTGCTGAGCGAAACCGTATACATCCGACGGTAAGGCTAGGAGTACTCCATGAAAATTTTATATACCCCGTCTGGGCATAACTTTACACTTTAAAATGATTCCTCATATCCAGTGGGTACGACTAGAGAATATAGAGTGAAAGTTCAAACTTTAAAAATGGATCTAACAAGAAATATCGGCGGATTTTTTCAATCGATAGAGAGTTTTTTTATCGTTTCCGTAAATTAAAATATTTGTTGTGACCTTGAACACAGAACGCCACAGAATTCCGAGGTTTCTTACATTTTTAGCGTTTTAACTCAGGTTACATAAAATATTAAGTTTACATTCAACATTGACCAAATAAAAAATATTATGTATTTATAACACAAGTGAGTATATGTCATATTTTATATCTCCAAATTGCATCCTGAACATGTCTTATCGTCTTTTACATCTTTATTTGAAGAGCATTTATCGTCCGATACATTTTTTGTTAATACACCTACCTTACCCTATATTAGTATGAAAATTTTCCTTTTACACTGTTTGAACTCTCCATACTTATTATTTGTTATGCTTCTTTGTCTATTATTGTTTCAAAAGATTTGATCTATTTTTCGAAGTTTATCAGTCGTTTATCTTTTAAACTTTCATTCTATATAAAACTCTCGTACCGATGATTTAATGCGGTGACAAAATCTTCACTCTTATGGAGAAAATGATGTAAGCCTTGCTTTCCTCACGTGATCGCCGGTAATTTTAATTAACTTAATACTTAACCTGAGTTATTATATTTAGGCTAGTAAGCTGAAATAATTCGCATATAGCGCCTCTTGGAGTGTTAACACACATCCTTTGCTGGTCTTATTGATGAAATATTTCAAAATAATAAGTATAACCTTTTGCCCTCCATAGTAGGCCTTCCCGGCTACCGTAGCGGTCACGGAGACACCAAGTCCCCGCCTTACATTACCCTAACAAGCAATACTTTACATCCTCCAACTCCGTCGTTACTTTTTCTTACTCTTTAATTTTTAAAATCTACTTTTAAATATTATTACAATTTTATATAAGGGATCCAGGTGTACTTTAGGCAACGCATTCCATTCCTCCACCCCGCGATTCAAAAAAGAATATTTACCTATGTTGGTCCTCTGTATCCTGAATATTACTTCGTTACTGTGGTCATTTTTCCAAGGAAATAAGATTTCCACATTATCCATTTTAAGTCAACCCAAGTCCGATTCTTAGTATATATCTTGAAAATTCCACATAGTCTATTTAACCCTCTTCCCTCTTTTAAAGATCAATCATTTTGGTTACACTCGCTCCCCTATCATATCTACCCAGTAAAAAACGAGCTGATTTCCTTTGCGCCATTCCTAATTTATTTATATGTCCTATTTCATAATGGTCGCATACATACGTAGGTTACTCTAAAATTGACCCTACTATATAGGTGTTTGCTAATTCTCTAGCAGTCTTGGTGCCTTTCTTAAGATTTCTTATTACAAAATGAAATTTATTGTAAGCTTCGGCAACGATCTTATCCAGGATGTCGGACCGAACCAAACCTGAACCGAAAACCCTCTCCGAACCGCTCAATTTTGCAAACCCGAACCGTGATTTTGTTTTTACTATGAACCCGAAACAAACCTTAACCGGTTTTAAAATGGGTTCAAAATAGGTTCAAAACCTACCAGTCAATTCATGTAAGCATATAAACAAATGAAAATAAAATAATTTTTACTAAAGTTTGGTGGACCAAATGGATCTTATGTCTCGAATTTTCAGTTCTCTCAAAAAGGAAAACATTTTTCTGTTTCTAAATTAGATTTGTTTCTAGATTTCCTCACGTATCGTGAATCAATGGCGGTGATTAACTTAGCTTTAAATTATACCTCTGTAACAATGTTTAATGCTTGGCACAAGCTTTACATTCAAATATAATTAAAAGAGAGGAGAATTTTCTATATAATGATCTTTAGTTTATTGTTGTATATTTAGATCCTAGATACAGATTGACTTTAGATGAAGATAAAGTGAAGAATGCTAAAATCCAAATTACTAAAACGCTAAAGTTACTGAAAAATAGACGACTTTCAGGCAGCTTGAAAAAAAGTATGAAACACTCTGTACCAGCAACAAGTATTTCAGTCTCTGCAGCAGATGACGACTTGCTAGAGCAATATCTGGAATAAACCGAGAAATCTCACACAAGCATTAAAAGCCAACCTGACTATCGAAATAAAAATAATTTAGAACTTGCATTTGAAGTTAATCGGAAAATTAAAAGGCTTCCAAAAGACAGTAAAGTTCTTAACTTCTGGGAAGAAAATAAAAACCAGTATCTTATTTTGTATCATGTTTCTCAGGTGACTTTAAGAGTTCCAGTGAATTTTCTCAGCATTAAAATATATTTTATCACCAAAGCGTGCCAAAGTATTGACGATACACTTGAAAATATTCTTCTGGTCCGTTTGAATGAAAATGTTTTTGAGAAATAAAATGTTTATTTTCTGTTATATTTTTAAATGATTTTTTGTCAATCGTTGTAGATGTTGCCCAACATTTCTATACAGTTCCCAATTCTACCAACATTTTTTATTAGTTTTGTAATTAATTTTGTTTGTTATTATAATGTATTTTTCGAGGTTGATTGGCGTATTTTAAATGAAGTCATTTTATAATAAATTAATGAATTTTGTTTAAAATTAATTAAAAATTTTTAAACCCGAACCTGAACCGAACCGCTAAAAATATTTTTCATGAACCAAACCGAACCCTAATCCAGAAAATTTGAAACTGGCTGAACCTGAACCCGAACCGAACCCAGAAATCCTCCGGTTCGATACCCTGATCTTGTCAATGTGCAAACCTCATTCTAAGTCTTTAGTCATGTTTCCACCAAATACTTGCATTGATCCGAGTGAGAAACCAGTTCTCCGTTAATTGTATAATTGCTATTGTACTGGAATATTTTTTTGTAAATCTCACGTTTACTTTTACTAATATTTATGCTTATCATATTTCTATTAATTCAATAAGTCACTTAATTTGTCATTTGAAGCACCTTTTGATCATCTTCGTTTGTTATTCGTCTGTAAATAATACAATCATCGGCAAATAACCTTATCTCTGACTGTATTTCATTCGGGAAATTATTAATATAAATTAAAAATTGTAATGGGCCGATTACACTTCCATGGGGCACTCCTATGATAACTTTGCACTCTCTAAAGAATTGTTCTCCTATTCTCTCTATTTTTTCCTTAAAGAAAATCATTGATCCAGTATGCCACCATTCGATCAATCTTCATAGTTACTTCTTTTTAAATAAATTTATCATGCGTAATGGTATCAAAAACATTACCAAAGTCCAATGCTACAGCATCAATTTTCTCTTCGTTTACCAATGTTACAGCGACGTCTTTGCATAGAGCTAATAGTTGAGTCACACTTGAATAACCTTCCAATAACATTCCAAATCCGTGCTGATTCTTGAACAGCCAGTTGCCCTTGTCCCAGGGGCGGATCCAGAAACTTCCCAAGGGGAAGGGTGCGATCGCCCCAATTGCCCCTCCCCCCTCTTGATTCCGCCTCAGCCGACGACCATGCATTTTGAAAATCCCTGTCCCCATCAGAATCTTTCCTTCTCTTGTCATACAGACTTAATCTTCGGTGTAGAAACAAAGAATGTTGCGCGGAATGAATTTAAGAAATCACCCAGTGGAGGGTAATAGACTCGTCCAAAGGGAGGGCGATCGCCCTTGGGTCCCGCACTGCCTTGTTCTAATAATCGCAAAGATAATCCGTTATGATTTTTTCCATTATCTTACGTACGACCGTTGCTAGAAAAAATTGTCTATAATTTTCCACTTAAGTCTTATTTCCATTCTTGAAAATTGGTATTACCGTAGGCAATTTCCATTCATGAAGTATAGTTGTTAAGTATCACGTTGAATAGTACTCTAAGGCAGTAGTGCCCAAACTATGACCCGCGGGCTACATCCGGTCCGCCGAATGTCTTCATCCGGCTCACCTTGAGTTTAACAATTAGCAGAACATATCAGAATTGAAATATAAAATTATAAAAATAATATATTTTGTCTTTACACATCATTTCATGTCATGTCATATCCACAAATATGAGATATCATTCGATTTAGTCTAGGCTGTAGTAAAAGTTGGAGTTGATCGCGGCGAAGGCGTGGCGTCATGGGGCTTAGGTAAAGTAGCTTAGCGTACATTGTAATGTCACCATATAGTGATTTTTGGAGATTAATGGCTTACGTAGCATTATTTGTGACGACAGACTCTACAATAGGATTGATTTTAATCAAATTCTCTGGAGCCATTTTTGGACCGTAGAACCGCGAACAAACTGACAGACAGGCTGACAGGCAGACGGCATGACGAAAACCACTATTATGAACTCATAATCAGGGACACCTAAGCGTGTATTTCCATCAAAATCTCGAAATCAAATTCTTCGCGATTACAATACTTTCTCAATATACTACGTATATGAGAAAGTAAAAAAAAACAATGTCTGGTAGTACGTGGCAGCACAGTATGAGAAAATTCTACCAAAGTGCTGTAAACATAATATTCAGAGATTGGGATTGATATGAATTCGTTTATAATTCGTTTAGTGAAGAGAAATCTCACCTACACTGTTAATAATCACTACAAGTTCATTATTAAACCTAGAGGGAATATTGAATGATTTTTTAAAAGAATCGCTACAGATACATTTCATAAGGCTGAAAAAATTTGATTGTGTATACCGTTGATAATCACTTTTTAATTGTTAGTTTCGAAAACTGGTGGGTTTTTTATTAACTACAACTACAATGTCGTGGAAGAAAATATGGCCGCTCCTGCTTATTATGAGCAATGGAGTGGTAACGTATTTTATCGATATTTTTACGATCTGCTGATTCCATCTTCCCTCTACCTATGGATATCTAGAGGATGGTGCAATGAATAGCTGGTCAGTTTCAAAAGTTTAGGAAGATAGGCGACTTCTTAGAATTTTTGATTTATTTATTTTTTATAACAAACTGCTTTGATTCCCTCTTGCCTACGCGCAATGGGTATCTAAGAGGTAGTGTAGTGAATAGCTGGTCAGTTTTAAAAATTTAAGAAAACTGACTCCCTATTTAATATAAAACTGCTCCTTTTTGTTATGTTCAAAGTTATATCCAAATCGATCTCCTCAGCTTATTTTCAAAACTAAAATCATTTGATTTTCTTGCTACACGAGCGATTTTCGTGGTCGTTCTCCTTTCAAAAAGAATTCCTCAAGCCAATCACAGACACTTTCCCGCCCCTACTGTTACCTCTCCTTCCTTTCTGCCTTCTTTTGGTCTGTCCCATTCGTGACTGTGTTTCCCTCTGCAGGAGGTTCTCAAAATTGCCTCTATTGTCGCAGTTTGGAACTGGGCGTTAAACGAACCTTGGTGACTGCGCCATTCCGAGAAGGAATCCGAGGCGTGGTTAGACCAATAAAGGCATTTGGACAAGCCTGTTTGCGTGGAGCTCTCTGAAGACAAGTTGCTCACTAGAGATTGCTTAAGAAAAATACGTTTACCAAAGATGTGGCCAAAGGATATGACAAAAAGCTAAAGAGAATGTACGTAGAATGACAAATGAAGCAAACATAAGTGAAATGCGCCGTTCTAATGAAATACGGCAACGTTACAACGTTCTTAACTTACCAGAAAGAGGAGAATGCTGGAATCCATAACTTAATATGCTGTGAATTAAACTGAAAACGAGTAGGAGATACGAGTCGTGCACGAACAATAAACACGAATAATAAATGAAATGACAGCAATAGGATCAAATCATAATTTGAAGTGGAAAAAAGAACAAGACACTGAAAAAAAGATGATGATCAGATAAGATATTTCCACCTACAAAGTGATTTTTTAACAGAGAGATTTAAAAGAAATTCAAAGCTAGGATAAGAATTTGAATGGCGACTGGATTTAAGCAGATAGAAAATGGGAAGTTTGTCGAGCAAAGTTTAGGGTAACTGATTAGGTGGAAGGAAAAGTAGAGAAGGAACTTTAAGAGGTGAGAGTCGGAAAGCTTGGAGGTTTTCTCTAGATAGGATAGTGGAGAGGCGGAGTGAGACAGAAGGGGCGCAAAGAGATCGTAAAATGCGAGAATTTAGCGCCAACAGAGACTCAAATGAAGAAAAGAGAAGGGAGGAGGCCGTAAACATTTCTTATATTTCTCCTCCATCCCTTTTTCTATGCTGTTTTACTTTGATTCGAAATGAGAAAACGTTTTTATAATTTGAACGAATTTCAGAGTTCATTTTAGATCGTTGATGAATTGAAATTTCCTTATATTTGGACTATAAAACCTGTTAATTTTAACTAAAGTTTTTCCTCGTTTCATAAATTAAGAGGAATGACTCCGGATAGCCATCATCGGAATTTACATTTATATAATCACCGAATCTTTTTCTCCAATTCCGACGTTTACAACCTTTTTCTTCCTTAAAATATTTTAATGTTATTCAGTGAAGCGCTCGCTCTGTTTCCCCAAGTGTCTTTCCATTCTGTTTTTTTTTAACCGCTTTTGGTTGCTAGGATAAAGTCTGTCAAAGCCTCTATTCTGGATTTCGATACTTTAAATACCTACTACTGAAGTCGCGATTTCTATGCAAGTTTTTTTCTTGTTTATTTTGCTTACCTATTCGCTTGACTAGATTTTAAATCTCCTATCTTTGGTGGTGTGAACTTCATTATATTTTGTTTATTTTTTAGATAACTGAAATTTTCTTTAACGATTTAATCTTCATACCGTTTATTTTTGTATTTTGGTTGTTGTACATGTTTTACAGGTAAATATAAAATTTGGAAAATAAATTAGAAAATGTTTTGATAATTTAACGAGTTTAACAGATTATATGACTTGACTACTGATTTACCTTAATCTATAGTTTAGAGCTTTTCCTCCAAATAATTAAATCAAGGATAGTTCTGTTATTATGAATGGCTGCGTGCGTGCCTGCGTTAGTAAAGTTCAAGATAGAATTTGTAATACTAACTGTAGAATTAGCAACTTATTATTATTGAACTCGGAAACATAAAATGAACATGCAAGGCATCCCATTTGAAAAAAGAAGGAGAACAGGTAGTCACATAAGTCCTCCGATAAAAGACAACGAAAAAAGCCCGAAGAAAAACAGAAAATTAAAACGGAAATTACATTGTCGTCCTCCATTCAGAAAGTGGCATAAGGAACCGCAGAAAAGTCCACTTTGTAACTCGTTAAATTCAAATTTCACGGCCATTTCCCTCATAAAAAGAGTTCTTTTGATGCTCCAAAGACGGCCGTATTTTACATTCGTTTCGGCATATTTAAAAAAACAAAATAAAACGCCCCCTTGGCTCACTTCTTTTAAGACGAAAATTATCACCCCTCCGAACTAAGAGGAGCTTTCTGCCGATCCCGTCTTCCCGTTATTGATGTATTTATTTGTCACGTTATGGAGAGAGAGAGAGAGAGAGTGAGAGAGGAAGGGATGGTATCGAGAAAGTGCGAGAGAAGGAGAGGGGAGTGAGAGAGAGGGAGAGAGCTTGTGGAGGAAAAAGGGTGCGTGTTCGCTCAATTTCCTTTTCCATCCCACTTTCATCTATCTTCCTCTTCATACCCCAATCCCCCCTTCGCTTCTAATTCCCTTAATGTATTTCATACTTCTCCCACGCTCTTTCTCTCTCTCTCTGCCTCCTTTTCTCCTTGCTTTCCTTCGTCCCATATTTACCTTCTGACTTCCTCCCAATTTTCCTCCTCTACCTCCTCGCGCATTGCTTCCTCCTCTCCCAGGACCCGCTTCGGTCTATTCCTTTCCTTTCTATCTGTCAAAGAATCTTTGCATTTCAGTATTTGTTTGGGCGTTCTCTTAATATCGTTCCTGTCTTGTTTTTCCTATTACTGTCAACCGCAGCTTTTAGAAATCATTTTTCCTTCTTAAATTCGGTTTTTTTATCGTCTATGTAATTTGAATCACATATTCTCTCTATATATATATATATACCCCATCAATTTTCTTACGTTCTTCCTGATTTTATTTTCATGCAAATCTTTAATCAAACATACCTTTTTACATTAATCTTCCCTTTCGTCCTTTTTCATACCACTCATTACGACTCTAGCCTATCATTTTTTCTCTTTCTCCCCCTCTGCAGCAGACGAAATGTATTCTTTCCAATCTGCCGCCCACTTTCCTCACTCCTCCTTTTAATTTAAATTTTATTCATGCCATTCCCTCTCTCGCCCCTCTTGTGCGTCGTAACTCCCTCGGCCAATCTAACTATTCTTTTCATATTTCCCCGACATCTTCCAAAGCCTCCTTTCTCATCAGGTTATCAAATTCTTTTTTCTTCTCTCCCTCTCTGCCATATATTCCTACTTTTATTCGCGATATTTTTATCCTTTCTTTCTCTTCGTCGACTTAACCGCCGATTTTCATACTATCTCTCGATAACCCCTTCCCCCTTTCTCTCTCTCCGCCTCCGTCGCCGCCATCCACCGGATCCTTTGTTCCCTTCCTCCTTCCTTTTCCCGTCCTCCAACCCTCTTATTCTCCCCCAAGCATCCCTTCGCTCCCATCCTTCCCCTTCCTCTCTCTTTCACTATATACTCCGCCTCAGTGGCGGTATTTTTTCTTTTGTGTTGCTGTTGTTACTTCGTTAGTGCAGGCACCTCGCCATCTACTCACTCCACCCTTAATGTAAATATAAGATTCGTTTACCGACTTCCTCCCCCTTTGCCTCTCTTCCTTCTTCCCCCCTCTATCCCATCTTCCTCTTCTACCTATACTCGCTTTTATGATCCTCTTCTCTTTTTACTCGTATTTATCCTACCTGAAACACTGCCTCCCTCTATCTTTTCTATTTTTCACTATCTCACTCTTCAACTCTGCAACTCCTCGAGGAGAATAGAGATCTTTCTCTCTCTCTCTCTTATCTTTCCTCCTTCCTCCACTCCAATGCCTATGCCTTCAGGCACAGACAGCTCGATCCTCTTCTATCCCTTCTCTTTCTGACATACCGGTGCGTTCCCAGTCCCTCCCTTCCTCTTTCTCCCTCCCTCTGACCATCCCTCTTCCTTTCTCCCTCCTACCTTCCTCTCCTTTACTCCCTCTCTCTTTCTCCTCTTCCTTCTTCCCTCTTTCTCCCTCCCTTCCTCTCCCTCTTCCTATCTCCGTCATTCTCCCTTTAACCCTCTCTCTTGCTTCCTCCCTCTTCCTCCCTCCCTCCCTCTTTATACCTCTCACTTTATCCCTCCCTCTTCTTCCCTCTTTCTCTTTCCGTCTTTCTCCCTCTACTTCCCTTCCTCCCTCTCACCCTCTCTCCCCAAGCCTTTACTTCCTCCCACATCGCCATCTATTTGCAGGGGAAAAGTTGTGATTTCCGGATGGCCCGAGGAAAGCGCCGCGGGGAGAGCGCGCGAGAACGCGGGGGGAGGGAAAGGAACGGGGATATAGAGTGAGAGAGAGAGGGAGGCGGAGGGTTGTTTGGAAATGGGGGTGAGGAATGTAATGTGGAATGGGCAGAGTGAATGGAAAAGGGAGTTGGTGATGATGTCGGTGTAGATGTGGCAGGGAATAGAGAGAGGGAGAGGGAGATGGTGGAGGGAGGGAAAGAAAGTAGGAGAGAAAGAAGCCGTTGGGGATTTATGCACGGCGATTGCAACTTTGATTGAAGAAGTGATGCAGTTGATTCTAAACAAAGAATTTCTTTTGCTAACTTATGCTTAGTTAGGAATAGTCAAAATAACTTAGCCTCAAAGAAATAAAGGAACTATTGAATTTGAGGTTAGGGACAGAAAAAGAAAGAAGGGCGAGAAAAATGGAGGAGCGTTAGCCAAAATAAAACACATAAAGATTCAGTCTGAGTTTTTCATTCAGAAGAGACGGTTAATTCGGTGCACTCCTTGTAAAAACACAACGGGAGGAGGTCTGAAATCTTCAGAAGAGTATTAAATATTTTCATTCTTACTGCTTTGTAAAATATTTTTAAAGAGTCGCCTGAGAGAATATGGATTCAGAGAAGCTGGATGAGAGTGCTTGGTCGTGTTGAATAGGATGTTACTTGAAATATGTCCTGTGAGGGTCTCAGAGAGAGACACTGGCAGAGAGGCACAGTGTGTGTGTGTGGGGGGGGGGGGAGAAAGACAGATATGAAGACGTGAGGGATAAGTAGTAGGGAATGGAGAATGTTTGTAGAAGCTATGTACGCCTTGAAGGCGCAAATGAAAGATAAAATTAGTAGAATGCTCAGAACCGAGTGAGATGTAACCGCGAAATGAGCCAGCCAACCCTGTGTAGAGAAGGAACAGCACCTTAGAGAAACGGGACGATTACATCCTTGCGATATGAATGGAGAGAAAAATTAGAGAAGAGCGGGAAATACAGACAGAAGAATGGATGATAACGAGTCAGTTAAGAGCGATTTTCAGCATAGAAAGTGAGAGAAGGGATAAGGTAAAGAATGAGAACAAATGCAAAAGAGATGAAGAAAGAGAGACCGTGGTAATAAGGGTTGAAAAGAGTGTGCGAGAAGGGAACAAGGATATAAGGGGAAAAAACAAGATAGGGTAATGCGGAGTCATATGAGTTATGCTGAGATGCGCGAATGTATTGCTGCCTTAAACACCTGGATAAATGAAAAAAATTATTCAATGAGAGAGGAGAGAGAGAGAGATATGTTTGCTTGAGCAGAACAGCTTTTACCAGGCATGAAGTAGCAGATGAGTTGGAGCCAAGTCATTGAGTTGATGGAAAAGGTCCAAGACGGAAAAAATCACTCTAAAGATAATAATAATCTTGCTATCTTGTGGTAAAAAAGGTATTGAAAAACGAATATTGAGTTTATCTTAGTAGATGACCAAGAGGAAAATTTTTTAACTCGTGATGGATGACTAACCCTTTGAAAAGAGGTTTACTAATTTTGGAAAATCTCAATTTATAGAATCGTCAATCAAAGACAGGAGGAACGACAGAGAACAAGGAGAGACTTGTTTGAACGAGGCTTATGTGAGCAATTCGGCAAAGTGAAAACACGAGGCTAAATTGTACTGGAAATGACTGAGCAGCACCTTGCAAGGTGTGTAAGGTTTGCAAAAAAGAATCTTCGAGAGCTTCTCTCTCTCTCTTGAAATATGGACCTTAATTATTTTCACTCCCTCTTGAGCACTATACAACCACAGGGGGCGACTTGTACGAATGGAATCCTCTGAATATTTAAAAACTAAAAATGAAAATTATGCAATCACTTTGACATTTTTAACGCTCTGTGCTCCATTTTCTTCAGAGCTCTTTTCCCTTTGGCACGTGGGGTCACGTTTTCCTAACCTACTTTGCACGATGTCTCCTCAGGAATCCAGTGGGCTCAAAGTAGGTCTAATTCAAATGGTCTCCATAAAACGAAAAGTTTTCTCATTTGCCCTCGAGTTATCATTGTTTAACATTAGTTCCAGTCGGGTATCGAATTTTAAACAGAACCCTCCGACGATGTCTTACGGAAGATTTTCTCCTGAGTTTCTTCAATACATTGAAGGTTCTGTCAATTGGCAGAAATTGACAAAAAGCGAAATGGCGCCCATTAATTTACATGCAACAATTTATTTGATGTCAGTTAATTTCTATACGATTGTTTCTCAAAAATCGATCGAAGGCTGAATATTCGCATTTTTTTTACAAGTTAAAATTTCTCGTTAACTAAATTAACATATCCTGAGTAATTGTTGGTAGCTCAATAACCTTGGCTCAGATTATTAAAGGTAAAGTACTTCTTTAGCCAAACAATTAGAGGGTTACAACACCCAATGCATTTTTCCCACAAGGTGGGCATCTTCAGGGGCAAAACCTGTCTCAACAGTGACTGGGAGTCGACTCCATAGAGTCGCAGCTGAATTAATTGAGAATCGTAGACTAATGATTCATTCCATCAGAGTTCCAAAGTAAATACTCCCGGTTTAAAGAAGGATTCCTAAGTGAATTTTAATTCGCTTTAAATATTTTTAATGCAATTGCAATTGGTTGAATTCTAAACTTAAACCCACAATTACCGTACTCTCAAATTTAGACAAAACACGCACAATGGTATTTACACTTGTTTCGTTTCCGTGGAATAACATCGACAAAAAATTGAAAAGAATAACTTTTTAATGCGCAATAAAGAAACTAAAATAAGTAACTAAATTCTTAAACAAACAATTTTTCAATATTGAATGCATAATTCTGCTTTCTTTTTCAAACAAACATTTAATAAATTTAAAACTGATTCAGATGAAAGAGTAAAAACACTATCAAGTTACTATTCTAATTGCTCTGGTACATAATAAATGTCTCAGCTCTAATTCTTATCTGAGTATATGATAACAACTTTTTGCAGTGATGCCAATTTACCTTCTTAAAAACTAATTCAAATAAAATACTTCGGATTTTCACGAATGAACGTAACTCAAGACATTAATTTTAGTTATATACCGTATTTTTTGGGCTATAAAACGCACCCCGATTTTTAAAAAGAATTTTCCTCAAAAACGTATTTTGGTTTACCAAAGCATTTAGAAAGGGCAACGCAGTGTGTCATTTCTAGCCGTGATTAAGCCCGTACCAGGCAACGTTTAAAGAAAATATTGTAACGTGATAACAGTTAAATATGACGTTTTAGATCAACTTAATTCATGAAAGTAAATAAGGATGATCTACGAAACTTGTATAGCTAAATGTGCCCTGCGTGCGCTTGGTAGTCCTATTAATTAGGCTGTCGGAGTGCGCCGCACACGTCGCACGTATAGACACACCTTACCGATAGTGCTTACTTACACTTAAGTGCAAGGTAGGATTTTCATTTCTAATAAATGTAATGCACTTGTAATAATGATACATAGGCACCTTTCCCTCCTGCGACTCTTTTCCCTTCGTACATAACCATAACGATACAGCAGTACGTAACTTCTTCTGTTCAACTATCCATTTTTTCACTTCCTCGTCTAATTGTGGCCATTTAGGACAAAGTTTACGAAGACTTTCTCTTATCATGTCACCTTCAGTTTTTTATCCCGTTTTTTCCATTCACGGATCATTTTTTCTGTGGGACATGCACCGAAATGACATTCTTCCGCTCGGTTTTTGCACGTTTTTGCGTTTTGAATCAACTGAAGCTTATAGGCAATAATGCAGGCATATTTTTTTACTCTTGTAGTCATTGCGATCTCAATACATGTAGCGGTATTTATCTTAGATATTTATAAAATTTGTATGATATCAATCGGATTTCTAATGTTCCCTGGCATTAATCGCTCTATTCAACGGCCTCATTAGGAATTAAACATCGCAAACGCACCTAAATTGTAATTACTGTGAACTGACAGTAATAAAACGCAATAAGGAAAAGCCCTCGTCGGAATTCGCGTCGCATAATGTTTTACTGTATATATTAACAATTTTTCACTATTAATTATTAATAATGTATATTTTGATGATTTTGCGACAAATGACTCTAAATTATTCCATTTTGGGGATGAGTGGATTCGTGAGTGTCACTATTAAATACAGTAATAACCTTACCTTCAGTCTATAAGACGCAGGCTGATTTTGGGAGTCATTTTTCTGAAAAAAAACTGCGTTTTATAGCCCGAAAACTATGGTATATTTCTTTGATAGAATATTGCATCTCATGCAAACTTAATTCTTAATTTTGGAATTCAATTCTTTATATTCCCAAGTGGATAGAAATGTATTTAACGTGTCACCTGAAGGTGATGAAGTCAGTTCCGCAAAAATTCGTGAACAAGGTTAGCTAACATATAGAAATAATAAATGAAATCTACAAATTTGTGAAATGTGCAATACTTAAATTTTATACATGAGAATTGGTATTTAAAGTTGAGCAAATTACGCAAAAATTACTTTTCCATAGACTACAATTACTGTTCAAAAGTACCAAAACAGGTGAAAATACCTAAGTGTAACGGTTGTTTAATTAAAAAACATAATGTCGCAAACCCATTTCTTGTCTTCGAAACACTCTTCATTTAAACTTTCCCTTCCGAATGATATCATCATGCATCATCCATATACCGTCCGATCTTTTGAGGTTACTGAAGCGTTTGTCTTCAATTTCTTAAATTTCGTTTTCATATTAGATTTCAAAGCATTTCGAGGTGATTTGTGAGCCAAACAATCTAAAGAAATGAAGTAGATTGGACCTAGAAATGTGCCTGTTATTCAAAAAAGTATAAGCAATGTTTAACGAAGAAAATGCCAACTATGAAAACATAACTTTCCCGCCGAACCAAAAGGCAAAAGTAGATAGATCAATGAAATGAACGAGTGGACCAAAATATACTAACTTTTTGAACTCGGAAAAGACATTGTGAACGTGAATGCACCAGATACACATTGAGAGTCATTCTATCAGAAGTTGAACGAGGGAAGTTGATTGTGATTTTATTCGCAATTTATGTGAAGATACTGTTATTACGGAAAGCAAAAGAGAGAGCGCATCGAAACTTTGAATGGAACCTATTTCGGGCCTAGTCGAAGCTATTGATGATATCAGGGGTGAATATCATACATTTAGCTTGGTATTTCCTTTCCGAGTATTTCCTCAAATATAATTTAATAGGGCAATGAAAGCTTTGGTTTAGCTCATGACAAAAAATATACTGGTATATTTTCTCTTAAGTTACTCCATAAATCGTTAGTTTTTCATCATAAATGACAAATTACACATAGGGTTCACCACACTTCCCTTGAACCTCTAATTGAAAAGTTCTCTATTTATTAGAGAAGAATTTTTGATCTTGTTAAAAAAAACATCACATAAAGAAAACTTGCCCTTTCGACGATTTCTTCTGACAAGTATTTTCCAAATACAAAGACCGTAGTTTAAAAGGATATCTTCCAAGTATTTGTTTAGAATTAATATTTTAGTTACAGTTAATAAAAAAACGCATTTGATAGATTGAAAAGTATATAAAGGTTCACCAATCGTCGTTCAAAGATGAAAATAACAAAGGAGTAAGGTATAAAAGGAAAGGATGGGTCTATATATCTTTAAAATAAGTTGCAGAGGAAAAAATTACGTAAATTGTGAAAAATTATAAAAACCACTTAATAACAAAATATTCCAAAGTTAATAATTGAGAAAGACACGCGATGTATACAATAATATTTATAGACACTTGAAACAGAAAACTGATGCTGTAGAATAAACCAAAATGGAAAAAGTTAAATAGAGCAGCATCATGATAAATTTCGTTGAGTTACAGCATGTAAGATAAAACGGCGTAAGAGTTCAAAGTCAGATAAAATTGCCATCAAGTCTCTATTCTCCGATCTATTTTCGCTGAAGTCGAAAAATTGTAAAATTACGTAGAAAATTAACCTTCACAGTATAAGGCTGGTTTAATTTTTTCTCTCTAAGACCTCCGCGGGAATAAATTTCTTCATTTCGTGCTGGAAAATGGTTGTTAAAATACGAGTAACCTACCCGCAGCTCTTTGCAACCCTGCATTAACACTTATCATGCAGCAATTCCGTTTCACAGAATTGGACTTACTTTGTCGCCTCACGAATTTCTCTCTCTCTCTCTCTCTCTTCCTCGCACCTCCGGCACTATTTCTTCCCGTTCGTCGTGAAGCATGTCATTTGTTTTTCATCCAATGGCACACATCCTTTGGGAGAGCGTGTCCCCCTTTAACCTCCCTCTCTTTCTCTCTCTTCCCCTTCCGAGGACAGTAACCCTCTCTCTCTGAAGTAGAGAGACCGAGCAAGAGGGAAACGGCAAAAATGCACGCGTGTCTCGCATGTGGAACGCATCTGCGCACGTCCCCTTTAGCCACCCTCGCATATCTCCTCTCTCTCTCCATTTCTCCCCCCCCCCCACCTCTCCCCAGCCACTCCGGCATCTTCTTTCTCTTTCCCATGGGAGAGAAAGACGAGTGGCCCGGGCCACGACAGCCGTGCCAACACTGAGAGAGCACGCCCGCCCAAATGTTGCTTGCGCACTTTCCTCGCCCCCCTATCCTTTTTCTCCATTCCACTTTAAGGGGATGAGAAGGACAAGGTTCCTCGCTCGCTCCATCCGTGGCGAGTTTCGGAGTGCGTCTGCCTATTGTTTGTTGGATATACCTTACCCTGCAGCATTCTTACAGACCCTAGGCACTTTCTCTGGCCCTGAACCGAAAAAGGACGCTTGCGTGCCCTGCCGCATGGGAGTAGTGCGACTATCGTTTCGTACGGCGGGCGTGAGTAGGCGTGCCGCTGTGTGTTGATCACTTCGGAGGACAACGAGATAAGGTAGAAATTAAAGGTCAAAGATCGGCTTTTTAAAAATGTTTACTTGTATCGGAATTAAGGAAAATGAGTAAACGCCTCCGAGAAAGGCGTGGTCGGATGAGGAACTTCATGGAAAAGCCTTTTGTGTATTTTTTTATTTTACGCAGTAATTTAACTAACGCAAAAATCCAAGATAACTTCGAAATTCCTCATTTGGAGATTTCTTTTACCGCAGTTCTAGAATTGGAACAAAGAACGATGTTTTTGTCGATGTTTAATTTTTCTCAATAGTTCACTTTGACGACGTGGTTAAAAAAGACGAAGAAAGCAAACAAACTAACTTCCCGTACAAAAAAATCCAATCCCAGATATGTCTTTTGCACTTTCGTAGAAATGTGACCGTGAGTAGGTTACGGAGAGAGCACCGAATTCGTTAAACAAAAACAAATTCAACATCCTTTATAATTGGATTCAGCGAAAGAGCACCGTGCTTAACTCCCAAAAGAAGTTTCTTCTGGACTCTCTCTAAGGGCGCCGTTAAAAGATGAGATGTTTTGCGCTGCAGTGGGAACATTCCGCCTCTTATTTTTACGCCTCCGTTTCAAAGAGGACTACTCGGGAATACGCAGGACGCACAATTATCGCGAGTTATTCCCCGGAATGAATGGCGGAATAAAGTAAACGAGGGACGACTTTAAGAGAGTTTCGTGGTGCCTCTCAAGAGTGGGCCCGTGAATCCCTTTAATGGCCTCCCTCCTTTACCCCTCATTCCCTCCGTGTCTGCTTTTTATTGCGCCTCACCTCCCTTATCACTCCTATTTCCCCCATTTCCTTCCTTCCCACCCTCCATTTTCCCCTTTCTCCTCCGTGCTTTTTTGAATTTCCTCATCTCCCCTAATAACACTCTCTTTTATTCTTCTATTCTGCCACGTGATTTCCTCTACCCAAATTGTTCATTAACCGCCGTTACTTACGAAACACATCTGATCTGCTGCATTTTTCCTCTTCCCATACCTACCCCATTCGTCCTCCTTGTCTTATCCGCCGTCGTTTATTTTTCCAAAATCTCTTTCATCGTAATTTTTATTCAGGCATTTTCTTCTCATTTTCTCCTTCCGTTCTTTTGTCCTCCCTCGCCCCCTCCTTATTTCTATTCTCCGTATATCCCCATCAATCTCACCCCCATTCCCCTCTCTCTTTTCTCTTGCTCCTTTCTTTTCCTTCTATTTTCCAACCTGCCCGTTGGTGCTCTACCGTCCCTCGCCTCTCCTCCGTCCCCCCTCTATCTCCCTCCCCCTCATCCGTTCTGAGGTGCGGAACGGCACGAAACATGCCTGGTCTTTCACGCCAGCGGCTTCTTTGCGGTGGGGAGGAGGGAGCTTTGAGGAAGGGGGAGGGGACGAGGGGTAGAGGTCGTGGTAATGTAAGTGGGAGAAAGAGGGAATTAGACGCACGTTTAATGAATGCGATTTTTGAATTAACGCGGATTACTTTAAGTGGGTTTGAACCGGGGAAAGAGAAGCTGAAAATGGGCGAAAGAGATATAGGGAGGGGTAGAGGGATAGGAGAGAGGGAGAGGGATAGGGGTAAGAAGGTGAGATAGGATAAGTTTTTACGGAGAGGGAGAGAGGGGTCGGGAAGACTAAAATGAGGAGAAAGAGGGAGGAATTAGGGAAGAAGTGCAGGAAATGGGATTGAGGGGGGAGGGAAAGGGGAAGACGCAAAGAGGGCAACAGTGGCCCCGTCACGTTTGACCACTCACGGACCGCAATGCGGTGCGAGTAGGTCCGAGAAATGGCAGCGGGGGCACTGGGTGTCCGCTTCTGTCCAAGAGAGAGAGAGAAAAAGAGAGAGAGAGAGAGGGAGAGAGAGAGAGAGAGAGAAAGAGACCGTGCGGACTTATTCCGATTGCTCTGAAAGGGGAGGTCTTAAGTAGCAATTATAGCGAGAGTCCAGCGAGGTAAGAACAAATTTTCCGTAATTTCAATCTTGCGAATTGCTAGTTACTTCGCAAACGTCTTTCATTTTTAAGAAGCCTTTTTCCATCTTGCATTGCATGATCCTTCTTTCCGCCGAAATTGGGAACTTCTAATTCTAATTGAGAACTGATTTGAACTCATTTCAAATCATAACTTAATCTATACAGCGCAAAGAATAATATTATGATTATTCGATTCGATGTGCAACCATGTTTACTTAGATAATTTTCTTTAAAGCCATTACATTCCATATTTAATTTCATACGACTTTACCAAATTTGTCTCATTTGTTTTTAGTTAATTTAATCAAAGATTTTCCCAAGAAATGATCACAACCCCATTACAACACATAAGGAGTATATATTATTAATGCTATGCAACATTCTGGGAAAAATTTACAGTATCCTCTGGATTTTTAGATTTCGTGATATAGAACATTTAAAATATCATGCCTGATGCCTATTCATTCATTCAGCTGTCTAAAAATACGTGATGTAACGAAGGAAAAGTGTAATTATTATTCTCATTAAAGAAAGCGATTTTTACACATGAAATATTTCGGGCAATTACAGGGCAAGCTCAGATGACGTACGTACCGAGAAAGATAAAATCTGGCCTCGACCATTTCTGCATTTAAAATATGAGCAACATCTATAGAGTAAATTAAATACACGACTCTCGTTTTATTGCATCAACTATTTGAGCATCGAGTAATAAAATTTTATAGCGCTCCATAAATATTATGGTTTTAACATGCTATCCTAACGATTTGTAACACCAGTCATGTATTTGTCTACATACATACCTTCATTAAAATAAGTGTTTATATACCTTACTTAATGCCTTCGTATAATGTCAGTAATGGCGAATCCAAAACAACGCAATGCCATTTTATTCCCTCAGACGTAGCTACAACCCCCCCTCGTAAAGCAATGATTCGCGGCGAAAAAAGTTACGTCTGTCGCAAAAAGACAAAGCCACGAATAGCATCGCCTCAACAGACATTAACTCCACGTGCGACTAGGCCCGAACAAAATGCAACGCCGCGTGGGTGGGACGCAACGAATGCAGGGGTGGTGTGAGCCATAAGAAAGGGTGGTTTTAGACGAGGAGGGGAATGCGTGACGCTCCGCGGGGTGGCATCTAGTGGTGGGAAGAGGAATCGTTTTAGAGGAAGCGACTGAGAAAAGGCCTTAATGGGAGCGCGTTGGAGGAAAGCGGAGAGTCAGTGAGGAGAAAAGGAGAGCGAGAGAGAGAAGGGGTGTGAAGATAGAGGAAGGAAATGAAGGTATGGGAGGGCGATGAGGGAAAGAGGGGGCGGGATCTAGAGGCTTCGAGAGTTGCCATGGTGAGAAAAGGAGGAAGAAGAACCCTCGTAAAAGGAGAAGAGAAAGTGGGAAATGGAAGCGGAGGATTGGAGGGGAAATAAAGAGGAGAGGGAGAGAATGGGTTTCTGGAATTCGCCGTTTTGGGGAGCATTGGTGTGTACGCTCGGTTTGGGTCACGGCTATTCTAAGGGGGGAGAGGGGGCGATCATGGTTGCAAATAGAGTTTTGAGTTAGAAGGCGCCGAGGGTGAGGGGGCGGGAAATGAAAGCGGAAGCAGGAATGGGGAGGTTGGCAGGGGGTGCGGAAGGACGGTGATTGGTGTAAAAGGGTAGGAAATAAGACTTTTTTAAGGAGAGGGTTGGGAATCGCGTGCGGGTAGCTTTGCGTACGCGGCGGGACGGGAAAAGACGGCCTGTGCGATCGAATTACCGGATTTTGATTCGACAGGGAAAAGGATCTAAATTATTTTCTCTTTCGTAGCATCCTTTGCAACTTTAATATCTCGATTAAACAGCCACGTAGTTTACAGACTTGCTTTCTTGAAGTTTCTCGGTACTCTCAATTTTTAGCGGAAGGAATCAGATTTTTTAAAGTCAGATGATTAAAGTTGGTCAAATGGAGTAATTCATATGAGGGAAATAAGGCGCGGTAATAAAATGACACCACGCAACTTCACTCAAAATTCTAATTGACGAAGAAAAATATTTTTCCTCTCAGATATAAATATAGATAAATGAACCGTCAATTAAAATTCTTACAAATTACTTATTCTAGAATATTATTTTGTAAACCAGAGGAAACTTTGGAATGGCAGATACAGATATCTTCCTAAGATTTGTTGGCTCTGTTATTTGGTCAAAGATGCTGTGGAGCATTTGTAAGTTTAGAGCAAAGAAATTTCTAATGTAGGTCCAACAGAGGGCGATCAAATTTAGCCCCTTCCTTAGATTTATCATCGCGAAAGCATAAGTCCTTTATATAACGCGTTTATGCAGATCGTTTTAAGTTATACGCATACTTGTTGAATTTGTTACTCAGATAATTGGATATTTTTTACATTATAGAGGCTGTTATGTTGGTTTTTGGTGATTGTTTATTTGTAAAATGGTGCAAATATGTGACAGAGCTGTGAATCACGTTTCTGAGGGAGTAAAACCAGGTTAAGTAGTAGGCAAGTGTTACTTAAACTATAAGAGCGAGGCATAATTTTTAGGAGAGAAAATACCAGGGAAGTTATGTTTAGAGAGTAATGAGCGTTAAGGCAAGTTAAATGGAGGGATAGACGAGAAAAGAGAGACGTGGAGAGGTGTGGCTTTCAGTGAATTCACCCGCTTTAGCTGAATTCCTATGTGATTTGTGATACGGATTTGGGGAGATAATGTCAAGAGAAAGGGAATGGGAGAGAGAGAGAGAGAGTGTGAGAGGGAAAAAAACGGAGAGAGTGCAGGAGAGTATGAAAAGAGGGAAGAATGACGAAAATCAAGATGCACGAATTACAGAGATTAAGAGACATATAAACATACTTAAAATAGCGCAAGAAGGAAGAGAATGATAAGGAAATGGGAGGAAAATGAGAAAGAGAAGGGGAAAGAAGGGAAGAGGAAGTAAGGGGGAGTTGAGAGAGTGAGAGTGATTGAGAGTGCGAATAGAAGAATATGGTTAGGTCGCTTCTGTTTTGTCCTTTTGTTGTTGGTGTTGCGAGGGAGTTAGATGGAAGAGCGGGAGATGGAGAGACCGAGGAGATGGATCGAGGAGGGGGAGGGAAAGAGAATCGGTTGGAGGATTACCTTCATTACGGCACGAGGTGAGCCGTTGCCCGGGAGATTTTAAACGCCCGGTCGTGGAAGCGGAGTGGTGCGACCCCAATTCTTCACCATCTCCGCCGCCATTCTTAACCCCCTCCCTCGTCATTCCTATCCACCTCCAACGACAAACCGCCCCTTCTCCTCCTTTTCCCCTCCTCATTACCCATTCTCTGTGATTATTATTACCATTCGCGGCAGCCATTAGCAGCGCCAATTCCCCGGCCGTGTGATGCCTCTCTTAAATTGCTCCCGGCCCCAAGGAATTACATTTTTATTCAACCCTGTTATAAAAGTCCGGACGGGTTTCGCGGCGCCACTGAAGGGAGGAATGTTTCCTTTTTTATTTTAATTGCTACGCGAAGGTCCGAGGGAGGAGAGGAAAAGGCGATCATGGTTGACGTGGCACTGGGGCGGAAATTCCCTGTTATTTTCTTACCGATAAAATAAAGACGTCTGGAGACATAAAATCTCTGGAATGGAATGTTATGCTGTGGTCATATTGATCACCGGTTCGTATTGATATTTATGAATGTTGTAATTTTGAAATGCTTTATTTTTTCAATTTAAGTAAGAGTGTATATATTTAAAACCAGTATGGCGACCATTGAATTTTCGATTATTAATGGCTACTGATTAGTTTTCACTTTCAACGTTATTTTATTGCGTGAAATCTAATAAAGAAACTTTCTAGAGGATTCACATTATAGGTATCTCCATCAGGCAATCTAATATCGATGAATTAACACCGATCATGGCTACTTTGTAGCCGAAACACGCATCTGGTGTTCATAACTTTTATAAGGCTATTGGAGATATCTATTATATCAATTTAATTTTAGCAATAAGGTGAGCTCTGCAAGCATCTATTAACATCTCTCAGAAAGACAATTAAAATATCAAATACGATTAAATTTAGTTCCTTGTTATCGAAATGTTGATTGAGCAATCTAAGCGTTTCAAATGACTAATTTTTGAAAACGCACGTTCAGTTTTGATTGACTCATACGAAATGTTCTACGAAAATAACTAATTAAATACGGAATGCTAATTTCAATTTATTTATAAAGATGGTTATTTAATTTAACGAAAATTTTTGAGAGAAGATAAATAAATTTTATAAAAAAGCAGTAGAAAACTATAGTCTGAGGTAATGCCGAAGGGCCCTTTAACAATCTCTCATCCCTTTCTCCCCCACGCCCACTTCTCTCACTCTTCTTCTCCCGCTCTTCCCTCTCTCAGCCGTCCTTAACTCCCAATTCCTCTCCTCCTTCTCTCTTTCCCTTTGCCCTTTATAAACCCGACTCTGTGCCACAGATTTAACAGCTTTGGACGAGAAAAAGCGATGGTGCAGTTTTCTCTCCCATTTGTCTGAAAAGTTGGAAAAACAGACGACGCCTCAAAATCAGAGACCCGGAAAAATAAAATCCGCCGCAAATCCAAAAAAATCTGTTATCGCGACGGAACGCCGCCGTTTATCGACCTCCGATATTTTTTCTCGCCACCCTAAAAATATAGGACCATTGACTCCGTTCTCTCTTCTCCTTGGCCGCCACCTCCACCCATCTCTCCCCCTTCCCTCTCCGCAGGTTCCCCTCCCTCGTCTTCACCGATCTCTCCTTCCTCGCGGGTCCAGGGATCAATTCCCCTCGCCATCCGAACAACAACAATCGATAGCCGCAAGGTATTGTAAATACAACTTCCGCAGAGAGAGATCACGGGGCGCTCGATCACACACACGCATGCACATGCCCACCCTCCAGCGGTCAAACACTGCGTGACAAACGACGATCGAGGCGATGGTTAGGAGCGTGCAATCCTATTTTGGCGTCCAATGGTGTCGTTAAGGCAAGTTTCGGAGGCAATGGAGAGAGAGAGAGAGAGAGAGAGAGAGAGAGAGAGAGAGAGAAGAGTGAAATTCGGAGAGAGAGATAGAATGGAGGTAGAGAGTAAGAGGAAAATAGAGGAGGGGTTAAGGAGAAAGTGGGGAAGAAAGAAGAGAGGGGAAAGGGGGGGCTAATGTGTCGGGAACGGAAGCGAGTTTTCTGTCGAAGGGGGTTGAAAAGCGTTGTGCGGGGATAAAAGGGCCGGGGTCGGGATTGGAGGGAAAGGCGGATGAGGTGAAGAGAAAAATGAAAGGGGCGGCGAAGGGTTAGGGTCAGAGGTGACTGCCTTCGGGCGCGCGATGGGAAAGAATTAAGGGGGCGGTTTCTTTCTTTTTTTGAGGCTACTAGTTTAGAGAGGAGAAAGGGGAGAGGAGGGTGGGACGGAGTGCGTTGTGAATATGTAGGGGAGAGGGCGTGGTTGTGCAAAGGGGGGACGCGTCCTGAGAGAACAAGGGACCCGTGGGGGAGGGGGAGAGGGGGCTGGGGAAAAGACTTACAGAGATAAGGTTGATTGAGGCTTAACCTCCTCTCCACCTCCTCCCTCCCTTCTCCTCGTCTTAACATGACTCTCCTCCAATGACCCATGGTGAATTTTAATGCTAATAATATTAGAAAGCCTCAAACATAGATAAAGTTAATAAAAATTTATAATATACGGAAACCATATTATTTTCAAAAAACCTTTACAAAAACATAGCATCTCCATTTCACCCTATGTTTCTGCACCTGTCTATTGGTAAATTGAACTAAATAACAGAAAGAACAATTGTTATAAAAGGTATGCACTTCATGTAATAACAACTTCTTATTTTTACCTTTCAAATAATTTTTTATTCCTGTGATGTTTAAGGTTTTCTTAAATGGGGGATCTTCGACGCTGTCCCCAGGACTTAAACCATGTCAGCCCGTTCATAGATCCACGGCTGCTCTCCTCCTTCTAGCTAGCCGAAATCTCTCTCCACGCCGCCCATTCTTTTTCTTTGACGTTTTCCCCTCTATCACGCACTGAAAAATCTATTCTTGTCTCCTAACCACCTCGCCGTGTTATCGGTTAATAATTGTAAAAAAAAATCCTTACGGGTCGGGACCGGCTTGTTTCATACCTCCGAACTAATTTAAACCACTTTCACGCCCTTCAGCAGATCTTGATAATATCGCGCGAAAATGCTCGGCTCTTTCTCTCGACCGCCATTCATATCGCTCCTTTATCCAATACGGATTTCCATTACTCTCTGCTCACGACTACAAATCTATAACCATTTTTCCAACCGCAATACTTGCTCCTGTTCCTACATTTGGCCAATATATATCACCCTCTCCTTCTATAGGATTTAACGCAACCGATTTTATTCTCTCTCTTCCTTTGGAATGAGCAATCCACAAATGGAGATATAGGACGAGTTCCCACCCTATTCTTTATCTCTCTCTCTCTTTCTCTCCTTTAAATAAAGAACTTCAACAATAAGTACATCGGAAGTAATGAAGCAAAAAGATTGATAGACGCGAGGGGAGGGGAGCGGTACGAGAAAATATGCAAATTTTCGGCGTGCGGAGGAAGTTTTGAAAGAATGCTAGAAAACAGTAGGAGGACCAAGAGTCACGCCTTGGCGGCAAAAAGCTTTTTGGACAGTTGGAGGTTAAACCAGAGCACGGGACATCGTTAAACTTGGGTAACACACGGAGCTCTGGGCAATAACTCGGTCTCGTTGCGTGCTTTTTGGAAGGGACTGGGCGTGTGCTGTGGGAATTGGGGATAGGGGGTGGTGGAACATTGAGTCAGACATCTCTTTGCCCCCATCCTCTACTCGACTCGCAAATCCCTCTCCCAGGAACTTTCGTTCCTCTTGCCTTTTCCCTCTTCCTACTTCTTAGCTTCCAGCTTTTTCTCTATCCTCTCTAATTTGCTTTCTCGTCTTCTCTTCCTTTTCTCCTCTTCCATTTTCGTCCTCCACTCATTCTTCTCTTTCTCATCTTCTCCCATATCTCCTTCCTAACCACTCCAATTTCTCAACCCCTTAACAAAACACTAATCCCCTTCCGCCTCTGCCCTCTCTCTTTTTCTCTCTCTCTCCGAAAATCCCTCTTAAAGAGTCTCACTTTCATATCTACCCTTTCTAGCCTAACCGCGAGTCGCCACTTCAAGAGTTCTGCGATAACACTCGAAGAGGCTTCGGCGTTTTCAGCCGCGTCGGCACTTCCCAGCCATCTTGCCACATAGTTCATCCGAAAATCTCCTCGAGAGCTGCCATTCAGATAAGTCTTCGACCTTCTCATTTCACAGAAATAAACAGTCCTTTCAAAAACATTCTTTTTATGCTCAGAAAAAAATGTTAAAATATCATATTTTTATAAAATGTATTGTATAAAGCTAGGGAAAATTGCGATGTCAATCAAATATGGCAAATAAAATCACAGAATAGTAAAGTTGTGTTTTCCAGGCTACGTGAATGAGAAAAATTATAACTATTTACAGGTTGAATCTGTTTAATTTGTGAGACGAATAAATTTTTTCACTATTGTTTGCTCAAGCCTCCTCTGTTGAACTTCGCTCTGAGGAGACCGATTTTCCGCACGGTAAATATTTCCTTTCCATGTAGGACTAAGCTCTAATTTTACATTTTAGCCTACCGAGGTCTCTTCTCTTCTTTTTGCACGATCTACGTTTAATAGATTTCTTCATTCAGATCAGCTTCGTCTATATTCTTTTCGGCTTGTATTGAATACTATCAGTGTCAATAATATCTCAAAACTGGAGATCTCTTCTTACGATGTACATTTCTTTCATTTTAGCTTAAATGTCATTCTTAGTCCATTTTGCATGGGGATAATTTCCAGTTTTTTCTTTCATCAGGTAATCCTCAGCTTTAGTAATTTAATGGCACTAATGGGATCGTTAAGATCATATACTGTATTGTAGAAATAAGTTTCTTATAAGAATTTTTTATCAGAGAAGTACGATTTATGGATAATTTTTCAATAAAGCTTTATTTATTAATAGTAAACAGAGAAACTGTAGATTATAGATGCCTTATTATAATTTAAACTGAGTCTCACAAATGTTTTAATTTTTTCCTCCCAGGAACTTTTTGCTTATTATAAGGTCGCAAGCATAAATTCTCACTCCTATGTATGAAGATAATTTGTTCAGAAGCTGTCAAATTCCTTCCTTACAGCTGTTATACGCTAAAACCCTTTCTCCTTTCCTTTATCTTTTCAAACGTCTACAGAAAACGTTCTTGAAATAGGAATTGAATGAAGAAGGAAGAAGAGGGTTTGGAAAAATTCATGATTTTGAGTATTCCTGTTTTTCACTCACTCTTACTAATACTTGGTTCATAACTTCCTTTCATCATCGGGAGTGATGTGACCTTACTCATATTTGAGGTCACGGTCAAGAGCCGTTATGTAATCTACGAAACGACCGCGAATATCTTCATTGTTCTCAAATTTCCCCTTCATCGTTTACTTCACAGCCCCTCCTCTATAGATCTTCATGTTTTTAAGATCGTTTTTAAGATAAGAGCACTGCCCTCTAATCAACTGCTCACTCTACGCAGAACTCTCTTTGTTGCATGCGATATCATAACTGACCGTCCTGTTACCTTCGTGCCGAACATCTTTTGCCCTTTCTTTAAGGTTTTGTGTCATATATCCCGTTAGTTGTTGCCCTGGCGTAAAGGCCACAATTATGTCTTTTCTTTGCTACACTTCTCAAAATAACTTAATGAAACTTCAACGTCTTCAACTTTCATTTATCTGAATTTTTCTTTATCTCTAGCCCAGTGGTATAGCAAGGTGAAGCCGGGCCCTGGTTCGAGAATTCTTTCGGGGCTGGCTCCAATCTAATCCAATATATATTGGCAATCTTATTTTTAGGGAATGATTTTAATATTATCAATTTATTAATAATTTGGTATTTCATAAAAAAATATATTGCAATTTTTTCAAAATAGTATGCCCCACTCTAATCCTATATATATTGATAATCTTATTTTTATAGGAATTAATTTTAATTATATCAATTTATTAATACTTCGGTATTTCGTAAATAAAATACCTATATTGCAATTTTTCACAATTTCATGCTTGTAATTGTAAATAATATTATTTCAGAGAACAAATATTATCTACAGAAATCAAGTTGCACGATTATGAAGCTGTAAATAACAACAATTTTTATACTGCAAGACAAATAATCTGTAACCAATATGTAAATAGCATCGATCATATAACACATTATTAACTTGCTACTTAGCAAAATTCTTCTTGCGAGCTTTACTTGCCGCAAAATTGGATACAATTGCAGAAGGGTCAAATTTAATAATACGAGCTCGTTCAATTAGAACTCATTACTAGTCGACTGAGGCGCTTCTGCCTCAATGAGCACCTTAAATAATTTTTTATCAATTTCAACTTAGAAAATGAGCGTTCTGATGTAACCACAGTAATAGGAAGCGTAAGAAATAGTAAACAGGCTGTGCATGTGTCTGGAAATGTTGAAGCTAATATATACATTTCTACAATTAACATAATTTCTAAATCCTATACAGAAACAAATTGGCTAATTTGCGTTTTATAGCTCGATCTGAAAGATACAATTTGAGGGCCTAAATCTAGTGTCAGATCATCAGAGTAGGGCTTCTGCTAAATTACTTGTAGCTTCTAATAGTTCATCAACAGTGTATGAGAGCATTTGTTTCGGCAGCAAACGTATAAACAGATTTACAACATTGTGATGTTCTAGAAAACGTTTATTTAGTTGAATATGAATTATGTCAAGCGATTTATTGAAAACAATAATTTCAAATAATTTACGGACTCATTCAATCTGCTGTTGTTTGAAAACTCGTCAAAATGTGTTATTATTCGCGAGACTTTCTTTTTCTGAAACTCGGATTTGATACAGCAACTATTACTGTAACTGTAGCAGTTTGAACCACAGATTTCTAAGTATCATTGTACGCATTTTTTAAAAAAGCAGTAGCTTTGTTGAAGTCCTGTTTTTCAGATCGGAGAAGTTTAGGGACGGTATTAATTATTGTTAGAATTTTGCAAACCTGCAAACCTAAAGCTTTTTGGTTTTAGACTATTTCAAATTATCTGCAGAGGAAAGTGTTTCATTGAAATTACTTTAATCTGAGGGATATTCAGAAACTTAAAATTGTTACGTTATTGACATTAATGATTTTATTTATGTAGTCCTGTTCTACTGCTTGCAATTTGTCTATTATTTTATTTTCAGTAATATTCCCAATATCAGGTTCACTAAGAAAACTTGAGTTGACAGAGGATGACGAAGTTTCATTTAAAAAATCAGTACAAATAATACTACTATGATATTGAGTAGAAACATTGCCGTTATATTGTTTAGTAGAGAAAACTGAAAAATTAATTAATACTGTAATTTTTGGATTTTTTGGATTACTGGCGTACAGCTTCTTTCACTTAGCTGCTCCACGTTTATGTTTGTACGTTTAAAGGATATGATTATTCAATTTTTAAGTTAAAAATTTGAATAAATTTTCAGTCATGATAAGGGTTTGTGCACACCAGTCGACAGCCATCACAAAAGCAAATTCTTGATTTTTTCAAGGACAATCTATAATTCTATTATAAAAAAACGTTAACTTTAAGCTAAAACCAGTGCCGGAAAATGTGTGAGCCCCCCGCCAAAACAAAATTGAAGTCCCGGAAAAAATATAAATAAATAAATATAAGGCTCCCCCGCCGCGCGGGGGATGCAGGGGTGCCCGCTACGCCACTGGCTAAAACATAATATAAATTTGTTTAAGCAATCAATAAGAAACAAGTTCTCAAGCAGGTTAAATTATAAAAAGTTACACGAGAATTTAAAGCGGATTTCATGTGAGACTCCTTTTTACCGTAATTAGGTAATAATAATATATAAAAATATCTTACTTTTTTAATTCAGAGCGCGGTGATATTTCCTAATCATTGGCGGAGAAGATATTTTCAATTCCGCAAACCAAAAGTAAGAGTTCTTTTAGGTCACACGAAATAAACACAGAGACGAAAGACAAAACGATGCTGATATGACAAGAGGCCGAAATAAATTGAGGTTTAGGAGAATGAACTCTGGGACCAGGACGGTTGGATCTTGAAATGTGAAGACAAGCGAATCACCGGAAAAAGACACAAGGCAGCGTGGTACACGTGCACTCTAACTTCTTTTCGGATATATGGGTCCTTCAAACGCATATTGTGGGAATTTCGACCTTTGCTTGCCCGTTTGGGGAAGATATGCCACATTCACGCCCAGAGAACGTGGCCTCCCGTTACACCATGCCCGTTCCCCTTCCCTCTCGCACTGCCAGGAAAAATACTTACGGCCTGAGCTTTCAATTAAGATTATTGTGCGGGTCGAAGACTTGTCGCACGGGCCCTTGGGGTACCCCGCGCTCTGGTTCGACCGAACCATCGGAACAATGGTCCCTATGTCACTGCTCTAGCCATATATCGGTCTCCTCATTGCACCAACTGCTTGGCAATTTATGATTTTCTTTGTAGATAACTCTTTCAACCTATTCGCAGGGATTTAATATATGATTGATTACTCATCTTCTTGCAAATGTGGCTGTCTAATATGCACTTATTTCGTGTTAAATGTCACCTACTACCTCTTAAATTAGTTAGTTTAACGGCGTCTCCACTATTCCTCTAACCTCGTCAACTATATCTAACGCAGGATAAGTGTAAATCTTATATAATTTCGCTTACCGATTTCCTTTTTAACTCTCATTAACGTTCCCCACCTGCTACCCTTATATATCATACCTGCTTTTAAGTAACATTAACATAAATTATGCCCTAAAATTACTCGTTTTATTATTTATTACCGAGCTAGTAATGAAACCTACAAAAAACCTCCATGTTAAAGCGAGTTATTTCGCACAAAAAGGCCGTTAGGGTCATGTCGATATTCACAACCTAGGCGTTTGCTTCAGCGGTAATAAGTACATATTATACCATCACTATTCCATTATTCCTATTATTTCAAACTCAAATCGCTAAAATAAACTCTACCATTCGGTTATAGAACAGTAAACCTATTTTTCAATTGATTTCGATTGAATTATCTGCCAATTCTCTATGTAAGTACCACTTTTTCAGCCATTATCTTTAGACGTGACCTCTATATCAATTTTTACATACATTAGTTGCGCCGATGTGACGTCAAATGGAAAATTTACTTTTCTCGATCTTTATTGGTAAAGTGTACAAATGAATACATTTAAATTATGATGAAGTTATCAATGGATCTCACATTTTCTTATTTCGTTAGGAAATCGTGATTTCGGAAATCTAGAATAGCGAGAATCTCTCTTTCCCATGGGATGTTACCAATTGCCGCGGAAATTAATATTTATGGAGATGAAAGGAGACGATGGCGTTCGGTTGTAAAAGCTGATTTTCGCGGATTAATTGTGGTACAGGTACACAACAGTCTAAAATCTAGAACTGCTAACTCCTGCAACTGAATTAAGTTGGAGGCTATGAGTTTCTGAAATGTTGCTCATGGAGTAATCCTACCCTATAAACAAATTCATATCAAGGTGGGAGTCTTCCTTGACTGCGTGTTTAATCTGCAACTATTAAGACTTTTCAAAATAATCGTTGCGGTTTGAATAGTTTGAATTTCTGGTGAAGCTGAGCACTTTTATGAATCAATAATTTTTTCATAAACAATATTTTTAGTGAAACTATGCGTATAATTTGCATAAAATATATTTCTCGTGGGGAATATTGCACATCTCCTTCTCTTTCAATTAGCTAATGAGTAGTTCTGCGAGTAATAGATGAAACAGAAACGCGGCGTGATATATAAGACTAAAAGAGTAACCGGCGTGAATAATTCATAAACAAGACAAAATTTTATAATCAAAATCAAATAAATAAGCGTATATGATCGTAAAAGGTTTGGCAGATATGTTGCTAAAAGGTGACAAATAATAACTCTTTTTGTGAATATCGGTGATTGCTAAAAATCTCATAGAAAACAAGAGAAAATTTTGTTATTGCAAAGCTTTCCTATTTCAACTGCTTATTCTTAATTTTAGATCTATACCATCTGCATTCATAGAAACAAATTTCGAAAGAGGAGCAATAAGCGGATTTAAAATGAACGAGGGAAATTTCGCCGAGGACATCGAGTACGTGAGGATCAAATACACCAGTTGCATGTCATCAGAACGGTGCCCCTCGCCACAGGCCACCCGCCGGTCACATCCCTCGAGCATCAACCCGCAGCCGTCGACCGAATGCTCTTTGAGAGGGCAGCAGCCATCACATCTCGCTGCAGGACGACCATTCCTCACGTCTTCTTCAGTCTGTTTCTCATGTTGGAAGCGGCGAACGTGATGTTCTTGCGCAACCTGCCCGGTCCAACGGGATATGGGATAACATCCTATTTTTATACGGTTAATATTCTCATTTTAATCTCAAGTTGGCATTCATTATCACGTGTGAAGAACTTACTAGATAGAGAATTTTCAAAACGAATTTAATCCTACCAAACCCAAATTTCGACCAATGTTTGAAAAATTTTCGTTTTACATATATTGTAAAAAAGAATTTAAGACAGGGCAACTAACCGAATTATTTTTGCACCGGTTTGAAAAAAACACAAAGTTTCGGTTTTGCCCTGGTTTAGATCCAGCAACCACCAGCTAAGCGGTTCGAAAAGTTTTTTTTTCCATCAGACTGAATCTTTTAAGACAATATTCAAGATCAAATCTACAGCAAAATCGTACATAAATTTATAAAGAATAAAATTTTATACAAGAAAGGTTCTTCGCATTTTTTTTCTACTGCAATAGTATAGCAGAAAATGAGCTTTGTTTAGACACTTTTTTGACGGTTAGGGGAAATAATTCATAGTTTTGAAACTTGGCACATTTTAGAGCAACCTAACATATAAAAAGTTAACATGCCTGTCGGGTACGCGTCGGCCGCTATGGCGGCAGCTGTGGTAGAGCTCAAGACGCGTTTTTTTATACTGGTATCCCCTTTAGGCACTAATCCACTGTTTAGTTTAATTACTTAACATAAGTAATAACGAGCTCACAACACGATTTAAGACAGCGCGCGGCCTGCGTTCCGCAAAAATCGCTCATTTTCTGCTATGCCATCGCAGTAGCAAAAAAACTGTAAAGAACCTTTCTTGTAGAAACTTATATTCTCTACAAGTTTATCTACGCACAGTTTCGCCGTAGATTTGACCGTTTCCGAGTTATTCGCGAAAGGCCAATCGCGGATCGTTCTCCGGCGGCATTTTGGCGTCATAGCGGCCGACGCGTACACGACAGGCATGTCAACTTTTGATATGTTAGTTATGTTGTCCTAACGAACAAATGTGCCAAGTTCCAAAACTTTATGAATTATTTCTCCTTACGGTCAAAAAGATTCTAATTCGAGCGGTCGTTCCGTAAACAACGCTCATTTTCTGCTATACTATCGCAGTAGCATAAACACTGAAAAGGAACTTTCTTGTAGAAAATTTTATTTTTTACAGGTTTGTTTATGTACAATTTTGCCGTAGATTTGACCGTTTCCGAGTTATTCGCGAAAGGCCAGTCGCAGGTCGTGTTCCGGCGGAAATTTTGGCCCCAAAACGGACGACGCGTACACGTCAGGCATGTCAACTTTTTATATATTAGTTAAGTTGCCCTAATGGACAAATGTGCCAAGTTTCAAAACTTTATGAATTAGTTCCCCTGAAATGTCTAATTTGACTGGTCTATAAACAGACGTACAAAATGTACGGTGGTTTTTCGAAACACGATTTTAAGATCTATTAAAATCACTAGTACTCGAATATAACGCGGGGTCTACTTTTAAAATTTCATTTTTAAAAAATCGCGTTATCATCGGGACAATACGGTATATCCGTTTAAAAGGAAATAATAAATTTTAAATTTCTTTTATAAAGTATTGTACTGAGTCTTAAACATTTTATTAAGGTAGAAGTTATATGGCATAGAGAAACGTGTTATGCTATTTATTGATTGATTGATTAAATAAAATTTATTCCAAATTGTTTAACACCATATTTCTTTGGAGGAATTCGAAAATTATGTACTGTGATTTTTAAACTTTTTTACCCGTCCCAGCAACACTTTCATAGGACCCCTTCATAGAAAGGGATACAAGTTGAAATTTAAGTTATTAACAATCATTAAATACGCTAAACACAACTTAGAGCTTTTGGCCAATACATGTGTCGCAGATAATTTCAAAAGTGAAGCATTACGCGCAATAATAAACCCAATTAATACGAATTCTGTGGGTTTTAGAAATATTATACGGAGTCAAGTTTGACTAGCTAAATTTTTCGATGTTATAAACATATATATATATCTTGGATTATTCTTCGTTTTACGAAATGTCCAGTAAAAAGTTACTAATGTTTATATAATATATACAAAAACCTGCTAACCTGTAACAATCGACAGTAAATACGCTCTTAGCACAAAAACAGATCAATCCTTATTCCACAGAGATAAGGAAAGACTCGCGGAAGGCGAGTACAATTCATATGGTGAAGGAATGACAGTTTATAAAATTTATTCGAACCAAAAAAGAGGAACGAAATAAATAACGGCTTTTGGTTCAGGTTCTGTTCCACTCAGCGGCGAACTTCTGCCTATGTCAACTAGGCAGCTGCCTAGGGCCCCAACCTCGGCGGGGGGCCCGACCAGGGGCCAAAATTGTACACATTGAGGAAACGACACGGAAAATAATATGTCAATTTTTTCGAACGAAATAGAAAATAGTTGACCATAGTTAATTTTTTGACAAGTCAAGTGGCAACACTGTGTTTGTGTTCTTTGTTTGTTTTGCATCGCACCTGACTTTATTCTATAACTTGTCAGTTCGCGTTGAAAGTGTGTGTTAGAAAGTTCTATTAATTTCAATTTTGTGGCTCAAAGGTTTTATCTTCCACGCGAATTTGCTGAGGTTAGTTAAGGTTACGATACGAGTAGTGTTGGCGACGGAAGCTAAAGAATGTGATAGAATTTTCTAGCGTATAGTGTCTTAAGATTTTATAGAATAATCCCGTAAGATAGAATATTCCGGAAATGATTAGTGAATGGTAGTACAGGAACATTCTCGAAGGTTCTAGATATTTCGATATTGTATGCGTATAGAAAGTTCCCAAAAGTCCTGGAAAACTCTGGAAAAGTGTTGAATGTTCTAGAACTCTGTGGAAGACTATGGAACATTCAAGAATGTTCTAGAATGTCATGAACCTGTATTCTAGAATGTTCGATTAGGGAACGTTCTGGGATATTGTAGATACTACAATGTATTCTGATTGGTGGAACCCCCAGTCAGAAATAACGTAGTCTGTGGACTATAGTGAGGTCATCCGTTCCTTTGCAGAGAAGAAAGTTCGTCGCGTGGCAATGTAATCTTGTAAATAATATAATAATAATATAATATGTAAATGTAAAAATTATAATGTGTAAAAAAGTATAGTTGGTACTTGTCTATTTCATTTCTAAGTCTGTTTGTCTATTTTCTAAAGTCAAAGTACGTTAAATAAATAAAAAATAAAAGTAAAGTTTGTTTTTTGCTAAATTATCAAAAAGCGGTCCCCGACTCTGTTAACTGCCTAGGGCCCCTGGGTCTCTATGTCAGGGCCTGGTTCCACTCCGACCCAAATAATGTTTTTTTCAGTTAGATGCTCTAATTTAAGAACTATAAAATGAAAGAGCATCATTTTAAATTTCTACTGTAAGAAATGATGTAGTTTCTTATCGTTAGGATGCTAGGTTTAATGAAATATATTTCTAATCAATCGATGTACTCTGTAAACCCGCCAGTATCCTCTTCGGCAGCGGGTTCTGCCGCGGTTTTTCTCGCTGGGGAAGTTCCGCGGTGGGTCTAAAGTTGTGCCTCTTCGTCATTTTGGGATGCCTATTCCCAATCATCGCCTCCTTTTCGTCGGAGGCTGATCTTGCAGGTTTTCAGTAGCTGCTCTGGGCCTCTTAGTCCAGTCCCAGGAGCTGACCTGTACCTCACCGATTGCCCGAAGCTCGTCGGCACCTTTCAGCAGCAGACAATCGTAGAACCTCCTCACCGTGTCTCGCAGCCGCTCCGAAATCGGGGAGGCTTCTGCTGCAGCAAGGAGGGTTGCTGTATTAATGCCAATAGGAGGCCGTAGTATTGTACGCAGGTTGGTGTTTTGCCATGTTTCTAATCTGTTCCTGCAGCCGCCATTAAGTCTGGCCGACCACGCAGGCGCTCCGTAGAGCACGGCTGGCAGGAGCACGCTCTTGTAGAGGCGCAGCTTTAGCTCCTTGCTAACGTAGGCATTCCTCAAGATGGGGAGCAGCGTAGCCCTCGTGTAATTGGCCCGCGTGATGATCCTTTGCACATGGGCCTTGAAAGCCAGTCCCTTGTCCAAGGTGACACCCAGGTAGAGCGCCGACTCGTCCCATGGAACCGCTCGGCAGAGGATAGAGATCGGCTCTGGCGGATCCAGATTCCGGTTATGGTGGAAGAACACTGCCTGAGTCTTAGAAGGATTGATCGCTATCCGCCAGCGTAAATACCACTGGGTGAGACTGTCGGTGGACCGCTGCAGGTAGGATGCAGCAAGGCGAGGCTGTTTCGATCTCGCCAAGACCGCAGCATCATCTGCGAATAGGGCTATCTTAACATTCCAGTGATGGTTGGTGGGCAGGTCGGCGGTAAATATACTAAATAGGAGAGGACCGAGAACGGAGCCCTGTGGAACGCCAGCTGAGATCCTCCTCGGCGATGAAAGTGTTCTGCTCCAGCGCACGCGAAAGGACCTCTCTAGCAGGTAGGATTTGAGGAGTTTGCAGGCCCAGAGTGGGAAGTCCATTGCTTCTATCTTGCTAAGAAGACCCGCGTGCCAGACACGATCAAAGGCCTTACTCACATCTAGGAATGCCCCGACCGCGCATTCTCGCCGGTTGTAGGCATCCGTGATGAAGTCTACAACTCTCACCAACTGCTGGGTCGTAGAATGTTCTGACCGAAATCCAAACTGCCGAGGAGGAAGGATAGAATTTTCCTCAACATTGCTAAGCAGGAATGGCAGGATCGCTCTCTCCCATGTCTTGCTTAGGCCAGACAGCAAGGAAATGGGTCGATAGGACTCCGGCTTGGATGGGGCCTTCCCCGGCTTTGGAATGCACATCACTACGGCAGATTTCCAGCCTGCAGGGAAGTGACCAACTCGGATGGAGGCGTTTATGAGGTGAACCAGTGCTAGGCCCGCAGCACGTGGAAGCTGGCGCAGTACCTCGTTCGGGAGACCATCTTCTCCTGGCGCCTTCCGGAGTGGGAGACGCGAAAGGAGGGTTGTGACGGTGGCTAAGGAGACGGCTGGAGGCTCGCTTCCGGAGACGGCAGCTGCGGTGGGGAGGTCGTCGATGTTTAGGACCGGTGAGTCAGGCGATGGCGGATTGTCAACGAAGCAACTCTCCAAATAGGACGCCATACACTCTGCTTTTTCTTCACTGGTTTGCGCTGTTGCGGTCCCCGTTAGCAACGGGAAGTCCTGAGCCTTGTCAGCACGCAGCGCCCGAGCCATTCGCCCGAGCCATTCGCCAGAGGGAGCCATCGCGAAGGTTGAGTGACTCTATCCGTTTCCTCCAGGCCTCTTTGCGGAATGCCTGAATCTCGTCTCTGATTTTATGTTGCATTGCCGTTAACCGCCTTCGCAGGTCCGGAGTGCCCCATCTTTGGAAGAGTCGACGCTCTCTGTTCTTCTCCTTGATATTCTGGAAAATCCAGGGCGGCAAGTTCATGTAGTCCGGTGGCTTCCGGATCCTTGTTGGGGCCTCAGCTTTCAGAGATTTCAGGATGTTGTCGGTCAAATCAGTGGCCAGTTGGTCAATTCCGGCAGCATCGACTGGTTCGCAAATGTCTTCCGGAATGGAGTCCGCTAACCTCTTTCGGAAGGCCTTCCAGTTCGTGTTTTGGAGGTCAAGGCTGATCTCCGGTGTGGGAAATATAGTACGGAGGCCCAGGTTTACCACAACCGGGTTGTGGTCACTGCTCAAACAGGGCACGCTAAACATCGACAGCGATGTTCTAATAGAGCGGTGGAGGGCAATATCCAGGACTTCTCCGATACCAGTGTGGTGGTATCTGGTCGGCTCCATGGGTCCTGTTGCCTTCACTCCCTTGGCATCGAGCCACTTCTTGAGCCTTTCTCCGCGTGGATTTCCTGTACGCGAGTGCCACTCGTGATGCTTTGCGTTAAAGTCCCCAGCTGCAATCGTGGGGAGATTGTTGCAGAAAAGTTGATCAAAATCTTCTGTCACCAGTTGAGAGTTCGGCGGCAGGTAGCAGGAAGCGAGCTTGAGTTTTCCCCTAGGCGTGTCGACGACGGCCAGTGTTGCTTCGAGTGATCGCAGAGCAGGAGTAGGAAGCAATGAGGCATCCAGGTCCTCCCGGATCAGCGTTGCCGTGCCGCCCGCAGTGTGCGGGGACGGCCTGTCATTGCGGAAGACTTTGAACCCAGGAACCGTCCACCTCCGTACAGCACGGAGGTGAGTCTCTGAGAGGAGAGCAATTGCCGCTCCCTGTTTCTTCAGGAAACGCAGCAACTCCGGCGTCTTCCCTGAGATGCCTCCGTTGGCATTCCATGCCACAATGGTGAGCCTAGCTGTGCGACGAGCCTTAGTAGCCATCGAGGATGTCTACTAGGCGGGTCATCACTTGTCCTAGGGCCATCATCTGCTGCTGGATTGCAGATGTGATATAGGCCAAGGCAGAGAGGAGTTCCCTGACAGGTGCAGAACGGTCTGCCTCTCCAGAAGCTGTGGCACTCCAGGGATTCCTCTCTGGTTTTGTTCTCTCCCGCTGGTTGGGCTGCGGGGGTTGTTTCCGCTGCGTAGCAGGTCGCTGTAGGTCTGGGCGTTGCGAAGCTTCTCGCTGTGCAGGCTGCTGTGTGAAGCCAGGAATTGCAGCCAACTGCCGGAGTGGCGGGAACTCGTCTTCCAGCTCCAGACGGAGGCGTGGGGTGTCTCGTGTCGGCCTAGACCCCGGGATGGCGCTACTAAGAGACAGCGTCTGTTCCGGATTCAGGTTGGAGGAAGATGATGCTTTGGTTTTCTTCCTCTTCCTCCCCTTCCGCCTGGCGGCCGCTCGTTGCTTAGCAGGTGCCTTCTGCTGGCGTCCTCCCTGGTGATCCTCCGCTTTACGGTAGAACTTGCAGACCTTGGAAGAAGCCACGTGTGCCCCACCGCAGTTGCAGCAGGTTGGGGCGTCTTCCGCAGCGAGGGTGCAGGACCTGCTCATGTGCGGGCCCGCACACTTAAAGCAACGGGCGGCCGCCTTGCAGTGCAGAGAGCTATGCCCCCAGCGGTTGCAATTAAAGCATATTTGAGGATGGCGATACTCGAATGGGGTGAGGCGCACGCAGGAGTTCAACAGGCGCGTGATGTTGACTATACGCTCCGGCGTCCAATCGCCGCTGATGGTGAATGACGCTACGTACGTAGCCGTTGACGACTTTTCCTTAGTCAGGCAGTTCCTGACGTGTTGCAGGTGCCCCGAGGGAAATAAGACCCTCCATGATGTACGCAGGGTCCATGTTTGGGTGTAGTCCTCGAATGGTGAACTTCATCGTTCTTTTGTCGGAAGAGGACCAGGAGCTGTACTGCGCCTTTTCGGATGCCAGCATCGTCAGCACCGAGTTGTATTCTACGGTGTTGGAAACCATCACCCTGGTGAAATCCTTTGTATTTGAGCAGACAAAATCTTTGTCTGTTACGGACGAGCGGATGGCCTCAAGCATGAGGCGGTAGTCGGCGACGTCGTAGATGAGGATGGGCGGCGGTCGCTGCTTCCTCACCACAGGGGTCTGCTCCGCATCCATCGATTCCGGTTGCGGTTGGCTTGTGGATGGATCAGCAACACTGTCAACAAGCGCGTCGTATCTGTTGGGAACAGTTACAGACGGCGTGTTGAGTAGACTCTCAGAGAAGCGTGGTTTCTTGGAGTTTCCCGCCTTATCAGGGGGAGACATCGCCTTTCTAGAGGATGCAGAATCCTTCTCGGACGTGCTGGGCTGTGCAGCTGCTGCTGGGTTCTTCAATCCAGCAGGGACCGAATCCGGTTGGCAACGGCCCTTTTCAGGGCCGTAAATGGCTGCTCGCTTTTTGCTGCTCTCCTCGGCGGTGAGAAAAGGCGTCTTCCTTCTGGAGGAGGAGGCTGCATTCATCCCAGGAGTCGCGCCAGGTGTGCTATTGGCCGTGGAATCCATGATGATGGATTCGGGGGTTGATGAGCATGGCCCTTTTTAGGGCCACAAGAGGTGGAAGCCATTTGGCTTGAAATGTTGGGAAACCCACACTACTGAAGAACAGATGGGCTCTCAATGATCAAGAATCACAATCTTTTTCCTATATCACAATTCGAATCTCGTATCAGACCCACATTATATCTTCAATTCCTATCTATATTTCTAATTACAGCACCGATGTCTATATATACTATATCTATAAAGCAGAAAGCAAAGGTTTCGTCTGTTTGTATGTCCTGTAAACAAATCAACACCTATGAAGATATCGTCATGAAACTTCGCATAGGTATATAATTTTTCCAGCGGGGAACATAGACTATATGACGATAAAAATATTTGGGGGGAGGGGTGTTGTATCATGAGCGCACTGTGCATGGCGTTACAATAGGCGTTAACGCCATCGGACGGAAGCCGCGTGAACTACATTATCGGAAGGAAGCCGCATGAACTGCAGTATCGGATGGAAGCCTCGTGAACTACGTTATCGCCTTAGGAAGGAAGCCGCATGAACTGCAGTACAGACAATTATTCTCTCAAGTTGCTAGTATAACCGCGGCTTTAAAGGCGTGCCGCCACCACCGGAGCGACCGTTAATGCGTCAGACTTTCCGAGCGAATACATTTAGTTCATTGTTTAATAACACATTTTTTATCGCCAAAATCGATTTCATAGTCCAAGAACTCATTTTGTTTCGTAGGTTTGACTTTAAAATATTCACGTGACAAATTATACCCACAAAATCAGTTTTTGCATGGTATAACGTATGGTTAAGCTAATTTTGACTACCTATATCTTCAAACGTGTTTCAACCGTTTACATCTATAGAGCATGCAATTCCTGTTCAAGGTTTCAATCTTTTTGAGATTCATGACCACATAATATGATGCAGTTTCTTCTACTAGAAATATATTTTAAAAGTGATTGTTTAGTACGATAATTTGACAAAAAATACAAAGCCGCCAAATTTGTCGATAAAGGATGCGAGAAAAATTTATGTATTTGGACAAAAGATGGAAAGACAAGAAATATTGCATGCTATCAAGCATTACAATAAAAATTGACCTGGTTTCATTATTTGTTTCATTCCCAAATCTTTCTCAATATTTTTTTGTCTTGATAAATAAAACCCGAGCAACGCCGGGTATACTATTTGCTAGTTTTCTATATGACTAAGATATTTTAATATTTTAAAGGTATGAAGAATAAAAATTATACTACAAATTAGGGTAATATTTTGCACTGTTGAATTTGTGAAGAGGGGCAGATGAAGAATTACAGCAAAAACAACGTTTGAATCAGTCCAGAAACTACCTAGTTATGCGCGTATATAATGAAACAAAAGAATAGCGAAATACCAGATTCGAAGATATATACGCATATAATTCAGAGACAAATCTAATTCTAGTATACTTATAAATGGATACATGTTTGAAGTTAGTTTTAATTAGGCAAAAATTCGCAGAAAGTAATTCCTATAAATTAACTAATCCCTCAATATACGTAAGCGTAACGCTGCGTAACATTACCATGTGTTTTTTAATATTATCGCAAGAATTGTACCACTGCTTAATTTTTTTAGTTTTTAAAATAACAAATAGGTATAAGCTAAGCAAATGCCATGCATTCATAATTAAGAAGTTTATTTCTATCACAATGAGGATTTCTGTGATCCTCTACATGTCATAACCAGAGATTTTCGTAAATTTGTGTGAATTCCGTTTTCGTAAAGGTTGATGGGTGCCAATCAGAGTCTGTGCACGAAAGGAGCGATGGAGGCAACGTCTGTGCACTCCGGCACGAGTTGTCCTTTGAACTTGACGCAAGCTTCGGCGCACAGCTGGCCCTCGAAGTACGGTCCGAACATCTTCTTGCACTGAGCGCAGTTTCGGAGGCATATGGCTGACATGTCTGTGTAGCCGTCTGTTACCAGCGGGAGGACGACCAATAGGAAGAGAGAGTAGGCGATCAGATGGGGAGCCTGCGGGGTGAGAATGAGGAGAGGAGCAGTTGATGCGTTAAAAGATGAGTCTTTGAACGTTAAACTCATTTTCACGAATAAATTCTCAATCGATATACATTAACACACGCTAATTAAACAGTTTGTTTGCTCCCGAGTATATATTTCTGAATTTAAAAACTTGTTTAATTTGATTGGCCGTTTACTGTTCAGTTCTTTATCTTTGTCACGAGAATCCAGAAACTACCCAAGTGGAAAAGAGGAGAGGAAGGAGGGATGGCGGTTGCCCCTCTCGATTACTGACGAAACCTTCTTCTTCTCAATATTCCCACTCGTCCGATTTGTTCTTTCTCTTGCCCTGTAGGTCTAATCTACAGTGCAGAATCAAGGAATTTGACGCGGAATGAGTATGAGAATGCATCCAATATATGGCAATTGGAACATCAGTACGAGTAAAATGGTGATCGCCCTCCCCTCGGATCCACTACTGTGGGTTTGGTAACAATATGAAGTGAATATTTCATCGAAATATTCCCACCTTGAAAATTAAATTTTTCTTTCCCCACTTGAATAAAGCGACAGTTTGCGATATTCCAGAGATATAAAATCCTCCTTTAAGCTTAGACCGCTGGAAATTCTTTGTAACTGTCCAAAATAGCTTACCTTATTTCGTACTGCAATTAATTTAGCTCTTGTGTCCATAATGGCTGAAGGTAAAAGGTTCCAGGCCAGCGTATATATATATAACATGGTAAAAATATTATTAAAATATTCATGTTCTCAAATGATTTAAATAAATGTATCCCTTCATTTAGTTTGCATTTTCATGACTTAAAAACCTAAAATTTCTTACGTGGCACTTTTTCACGAAGGATTGAAAATAAGACGACGCTTTCCTCCTTGGTTAACGATTCTTAAGCTGCAATGAATCGTCTCAGCCGATATCGCAGGTAAATGGACTTCACTCACTTCCAAGGAATGTTCTTCTGCTGGAGCGGAGGTCCTGAGTGACTCCGACGTCTTCAGCAGCATCTTATATATTAGATAATAGGAAGGGGGGTGACGGGTGGCAGGGATAGAGAGATGGCTTTCGCAGAGAAAAGGATAATGGATGTGTTTCCTGTTTGGTGAGGGTTGGTGGAGGATCACCCGATGTGTTAATGTATTTTAGACTTTGGAGGCGGTGACGGAAGGGGAGGAATCTCGGTTGCTATGTCACTTCCTCCTCACCCAAGATTCTTAATGGAAAGAGACGAGAAAGGCCGCAAGCAGTCACGCTGTGAGGAGGAAGTAACATAGCCAAATCCATCCACCTACCGGTAATTTTAATCGCGAACATTTTGCGCAATATATCGACCTTAGTCTTAGCTAGAATTCACATAGATATTTGTCATCCATAGCAACAAATAACTAATTTGTTTAATTATAATACAACGTAGAACGTGGTAATAATATGTTTTCATACTGAAAATAATTCCAAGTGTTTAAACATTATTCACGAGTGGAACTGCTGATAGTTATTTTTGAGAAAGCTTTTATCGAGATTAACTTTTAAGCGCTATTGCAATCATATACATTAATATGTATGGAGAAAGTCACGTGCTGGCCACAAGATTTTTTATAGTACGATGATATTTAGAGTAATTTAAAAAAATATGGTAACCAATTTAGATAAAGAGCTATGTTTGTGAGTCTCTCACGCTCATTATCACATGCGGTATAAATTCCAGGGGTATATATCACGACCGGTGGTATAAGATCCATGAACATATAACTCTATAAATATTTATCTATTCGTTATTCCACCAGGATAAGAGAGAAAGGTAATTTTTGAGAGGAGAGTGAAATGGAGGAAATGGAAGGGAGGGAGATAAAGCGAGAGTAAGGGAGAATGGAACTTGTTTAAATTTTGACATAACCGTCATTTTTGACAGACAAATACACTACTCTCTCAATATAAAACGCCTCTTCTGTCACTCTGTGTAACGCTTTTTTAACGCGTTTTACCAATCCTAGGTAAAAATTTGAAAATTCAGGAATGCTTCAATCACGCATTAAAAATCAATGACGAAAAAGAATAGAAAAAAAGTGCGGGTTTGACTCCGGAATATAATTTCTGTTTCCTGCAATAGGTCACGTAAAAAGCAATTTTTCGACGCGCAGATTTCATTCTTTTGCAAATTAAAATTTAAAGAAATGACCATCGATCATCGAACCGGGGCCGTTATACAAAAGAATGAATAAAGTTTCTCATCTTTATCGTCGAATTTCGCCATCAATTCGGTATTGGTTCAAATTAATCATTTAAATTCAATTTTTTGGAAAAAATTTCCTTTTGACCGTTTGGTGCCTTGGCAAGCATGTTGTTGTGAAAACTCGAGCGTCTATTGTTGCCTCAATCCTAATATAACTACAAAAGAGTAGATTATGATTTAAATCTAACACGTTTAATTTTTTATCCCGTCATTTTTGATGGGTGCCTAATCCATTTAGATCATAAATGCCGTATTGTCTAGAACAGGGGTCGGCAAACTTTTCACCTACGAGGGCGCAATTTATATTACTGAGGACGTGAAGGGCGCATAAGCAAGATCAGTTGATATCTCTCTGTATCAGTGGTCGGCAACCTCTTTATCTATGAGGGCGCAACTTTAATTATTGGGGTCGTGAAATGAAGTAACAATAGTAGATATGTACCAATATTTATTAAAATGATGTGAAACTTGGGACTGCATATCTTCAGCCAACTTGCTATAATTTGGCACATAACTCGACATACCTAATCTTAGGCAGTTGTCTAAATTGTAATCGGTGAGTCTCGATCGGTACTTAGATTTCAAGTGTTTCATGCTTGAAAAAATGGTCTCGCAAGTGTATGTTGAAGCATAGTAAGAATATATATTTAGGGCACATTTTCTTAATAATGGATAGCGATTTTCGTCAACTAAATTCCAAAAGTTTCATCATTTTTATGTGACCTTAAAATAATATCATTCTGCATATTTATTATTTCCATTTCTAAGTCCTCGGTGTTAACGATATTAAAGTAAGTTCCAATATTAACAGACATATCATTGTTCATAAAATTGAACGGATTAACAAAGAATGTTATTATGGGTTCTACTTCAGAAAACTGACGAAACCAAAAATTAAATTCCTTCAGGAGAGTTGCAATGTGTTGTGAAAATGGTTCAGTGGTAACATTTTCATCAGTCAGACTCTCAATAATATATTTTAAATTCGGGAAATGTGATAATGAATTTCTCTCTAGGCCAATTTACATTTGAATGCATCTGCTGCACTTATCATTTTTGCAATGTGTTGATTTTTTCCTTGCATCTCCATATTTAGTTCGTTAAATTTTATAGTTATATCAACAAGAAATCCGAAATCCATCAACCAAGCTTTGTCATCCAACTGTGCATAATATTCATTTCTTGACGTGAGAAATTCCTTTACCTCCTTTATGAGATTTATAAACCTCACAAGTATTTTGCCTCTGCTGAGCCATCTAACTTCGGTATGTAAAAGGAGATAATCGAATTCGGCATCTTCACCTTGTAAAAGCAGTTTAAACAATCGGTGTTGCATTGGTACGGATCTTATGGAATTTATTATTTTTGTTACTGTTTTCTTGACATGTTGAAAATGAAGAACTTTTGCGCATAACATTTCTTGGTGTATAATGCAGTGATATTAAATAAATTTTGGAAAGAGAGGATCTTCTTTACATAGCGCAATAAATCCCTTTTTACAACCTGTCACCACCGTCTGTAGTAATTGCGGTCAACTTCATTAATGGTATATTACTTTCTTGGACATATTTTTTAAAAGCTGAAAAAATTTCTTCGCCTCTTGTTCGTCCCTTTAATGGAAGAATTTTAAGAAATTCTTCCTTTCCTGAAAAATTATTAAACACCATCTTCACAACCATAGCTAATTGAGAAGTGTCTGATATGTCTGTTGACTCATTCAGTTGCAACGAGAAGAAAATACATTTTTGTAAATCATTTGCCAACTCTTTCTCCATATTGGTTGCAATAACTTCAATTCTTCTTGTAACTATTCGTGCTGATAACTGAATCGTGTTGATTGCTGAGGTAATTTCATTTTTATTTTTAAAATCTTCGAAAAGTGAGTCAGCAGCTGCTAACATGGCTTCTTTTACAATCTCGCCATCTTCAAAAGGCTTTTTCCTCTTGGCCAAAAAATGCGAAATTTTAAGTGATGCAATCGTTGCTCTTTTTGACTGCTGCAATGGTCTGGTATAAATGCTCGGCTGTTTAGTTAAAATAGATTTCATATCAGAAATTTTCTTTTTCCTGATCTCAGAGTTTAACGGATAACTAGTATTAAAATTTCCGTGGACCGTATTAAAATTACGACATTACTTTTCTTTGAAAGTGCGACACAAGCATTGCACAATAAACAAACACTTTCCTTACAGATCAATAAAACAGAATTGTTCTTCCCAATCAAAATTGAAGTAATATGTCATTTGCCTCTTATTACTCATATTGGGGATGAAATTTTCTACAAATGAATTAATAAACACAACACACACTGAATATCGGGAAACTATCAGGAATATTGTGAACTCTTGGTCAATTTAAATTGATTTATGTTTAACCAATGAAGAGGGAAATGAGCTATCATTTGCTGATATTGTAAGAGACGAAGAAAAATCTCCCAAACCCTGTACTTTGTATAATAAGCGAAGAACGGAACTCCGAAACCAATGACTCACAACAATAACTCGAGCCAAGTTATGCTACAAGACGGAGGACAGAACTCCGAAACCAACGACTTTTGACAAGAAATTGGGAGTTTCACGCGAGATAGGGAAATAGTTTTCCCGTATTGAGCGCCTACCTCCAAATTGCCTGAACCGGCTAACGGAGCTGCAGTACTCGACGGGTTGAGAACAAGGATCTCAGTTAGCCTTGCACCCGTAATAGTGATTAAAGGAGACAGGACACCTTCACCTAGCATAAACTCATCATCATCATGCTTCTGTCCGAAGACAGGTTTTAACTGAATCGCTGCCTCCATTTCTCTCTCTCCCTAGAAGCCTCTTTTATACCTCTATAAGTAGTATATCCCTGCTTTATATTATCTAATATTCCTATTCTTTTTCTCCCTCTTCCTCTTTTTCCACTAATTTTTCCTTCTAAGATCGTCCTTTGTAAACACTGTCTTCTCAATATGTGCCCTATCCAATTTGCTTTTCTTTTCCTGATTGTTTTTATTAGCATCCTTTCTTCTCCCACCATTTCTAATACTTCTTCGTTTCTCTTCCTCTCTGTCCATTTCACTTTCATCATTCTCCTCCATACCCACATCTCAAAACTTTCTAAATATTTTTCCTCCTTTCTCCTTATCGTCCACGTCTCTGCACCATAAAGAGCTATGCTCCATATGTAGCATTTTGCTAATTTCTTCCTTGTTTCTAGATTTATTTTCTTGCTTGTGAGAAGCTCCTTCTTCTCGTTAAATGCTGCTTTTGCCATTGCAATCCTACTTCTGATGTCCTGTGTACTACTTCCATCCTGTGCTAAAATACTGCCGAGATATTTGAAACTACTTACTTGTTCCAATTTTTTGCCATTTACCATTATATTTAATTCTTTATGTTCCTTTGAAACCACCATGACTTTCGTTTTTTCTGTATTGATCTTCATTCCATATTGTTGGCCAACCTCAACTAGTCTGTCTGTCATCCTCTGAAGCTCTTTCTCGCCTTCTGCTATTAAGCCCTGATCATCTGCGTATTTAATGGTGGTAATACTTTCACCTCCTATCTTAAATCCTTTCTCTACCATCAACGCTTCTTCTGTTATTGTTTCTGCATAAATATTAAATATCGCTGGTGAAATAGGACAGCCCTGCCTCACTCCCCTCCCTATTGAAGTACTTTCTGTTTCTTCTCCTTCAACCCTGACTCTAATCTTTTGATCAAAGTAAAGGTTTTTAAGCAGTCTTTTATCTTTCCAATCTATTCCTATTTTGTTTAAAATACCCAGCATCTTATCCCATTTCACTCGGTCAAAAGCTTTTTCCCAATCTACAAAACAAAAATACATATCTTTATTGACTTCTAGCGCTCTTTCTATCATCATCCTCATACATCCTATAGCATCTCTAGTCCCCCTTCCTCTTCTAAAACCAAACTGATTATCTTGCAGCTCCTTTTCTATTTTACATTCAATTCTTTTGGTTATTATTCTGGTTAGAATTTTAGCTGTATGAGAAATTAAACTAATAGTTCTGTAATCCTTACAACATTTTGCATTGTTCTTTTTCTCCAGTGGTACCACCATCACAACATCTAAAAAATCTTCAGGCCATACGCCAGTATCATATACTTGGTTAAAAAATTTTGTGAGTTGCTTAACTGCTTTAGACCCCAAAACCTTAAGAACGTCCACGGGTATATCATCACTCCCAACAGCCTTCCTTCTTTTCATGTCATTAATTGCTCTTTTAACTTCAGACTCGAGAATACTTGGTCCTAGCTGATCTTCTTCCACATCCTCTTCTTCATTTAATTCAATATTTCTTGGCTTTCCTTCTTTGTCATACAGAACCTCAATGTATTCTTTCCAGACATTCTTTACATTGTCTGGCTCCGATACTATTTTACCACTTTTGTTCATGATTCCTTTACGTCTTATCTCTAGGGGCGGAGAATTCCCTATCTTTTCGTACAGTTCGCAGACTAATGCAATTGTACGCTCCGATATATCAAATGTGTATCTCCTCATGGCTTTCAACCACAATATTCTCCGCTTATTATTTCTTCCCAAGGAGCTCAGCAGCGTGAAGAACAATTTTCTCGGGATTTTAATCGTTGTATTTAAGCACTGAGGTACCAGACAATACTTATAACACTTCTTAAGTTCCATATTCTCCATTTTAGCTACGATATCAGGAAAAGCAACAGGACGAAGTGACAAAACCGCGTGTTTTCAGTACGGTCGTAAGGCATGCGGTGACGTCACGTACCCCTTACTACTCTCTCTCCATCCAGGATGCCGTTTTCGCGGGATATTTAAAATAGATATTTTAAATTTTTTTTGCATGAGGACGATTTAACAAAAAATGTTCACAGGGAGTAATTAAGTCAATTACAAAGAATCAAAAAACAATTAAATATTTTGACAGTCCCCCATTATCTAGTGTCTAGTGAATGTTGGAATTTTGTTAATTGTTTTATTTCAGACGAGCTTAATTTTTTCCTTGCCCGTATACTTTATAACGTTTTCTCATCACCTGCATGAAAAATAACTAAATTTCCAGTTGTTATAAACAAACAAGAATTCACACTCGCTCAAGATGTGTACACAAGCATTTTGTGCAGCACAAAGAATTGCTTCATATGTAAATTTCTGAAGCAATAATTATTTTTGTTCAATCAAAGCACCACCTAACATTTTTCACATTCTATGCGTGAATGGGCAGTTATACAAAATTTACATCTTTGTTTGTTAACTCCGGATACTGAACAATACTCCATAATAAAGTGAATCAGTAATTGCATTTTGGGCAAAGGATTTGCGTTTTGAATGAAACTTGTCTTCTTCTGATGCTCATCTTTGGTAGAGAGGGAACCTTTACAGCTTCCCAAAGATCAACAGCAATTCTGTGTCCAGAATGTCACAAGAGGCATTTTTGTTTACTTTCTCATCTGAAAGGCTCCTCATGTACAGTAGCCATGCATTTACAGCGAAACTACCAAGCAGATGGAACACTACTTGCAATTTGTACCGATTAACCTTTATATCTGTTAGGTACTATTCCAAAGTCATCGTTGAGGAAAACACCACCAATGCCGTCATTGTACATTTTAATCATGTTTGGCCTGGGTAACTTAACATAAATATTTTTCGCGACGGACCAGCGACGCACGATGATGACTGGTTTAACGCCAACGAATCACGATATGGTCCAAACAAACATACTTGTTGTCATACCACCTCCACTTTGTTGTATTGTTGACTTTCATTGCATGCTTCCTGCCCTTCGGCAGGTTTATTGGCTCACCAAACCAATTTGACTCGTCCATTTCTTGCCTTTCCTTAATTACTCTAATGGAGCACCTATCTTATATCTATAGCGTTTAAAATTTTTATATTTGTTTTCCTCTCTGTCAATATAATTTTATTAAATCTATTGCATACCCACACTTTAAAAGCCATAAATTTTTCGACTAAAAATCAAAACATCCTCGACCTTGAATAAATTCTGCTAAGCGAGAGAAAAATTCTGCCTTGACCGGGGATCGAATCCGAGTTTTCCACTTCCAGGGTGAATATTCTATCACTGAGCAACTCATTCTTGAATCGAAGAAGCCTAGTAACCGAACTTCACCATGTGCTCAAAGTTCTAATTTCAACTCCTCTCCGAAGATATCTGGTTATTTCCCTATTTACAAATACATCTGAACAGAAATAAACTGTTGTGAAAGAAATGCTTCTCCGCTCTTTGTCGTTTTGTTAATCCGTCGTTAAAAGAGAGACTTTTTGGCTAAGGGAGCAGTTTTTCGAAAAAAATATTTCTATACACTAATTTTGTTTACCCGAAATTTTCAACTTTGGGAAGACTGAATACAATGATATTTCTCAACGGAGGTCTGGTCTAAAAATGGCTGCGATCAACCAACCCAACAACCCTACCTAGTCCGAAAATTATAGCTAGTACAAACGAAAAGCTCCAAATGAAATTATATGGGCAGTTTTAAAAAAAATTTGAACTCGGAAAAGGTAAACCACATTGCTGCAAAACAAATGAACGATTATTATCGATCCGGTTACCAAAGTGATATAATGTCCCTTCAATAACTGTAAAAGGTGATAACATCACACTGAGAAAGTTCTGAGACAATCACTTGCGATAGTAATCAATATTAAAGATGCATTTTCATAAATTAAATTTATTGGCTATGTATTTTTAAGGCAATGGTGTTCATTAATGTAATTTGTAAGATATTTTTCTAAAATAATGAATAAAATCATCTCAAACTGTTTATTATAGCAATATTTTTGTCGTCGGAACATATCTTCAATGTATTATATTGTTCGTCGTTTCGTTGTTAGTAGTGGCTTTCAGGAACGGTACGTACGAAAAACGGGAATTCACTCATAATTAAGTCGTAATTTATCTTCTGTGCACAAATATAATATGAAAAATTGTATCTGAAGTTCGTGGTGCCATATATCACCATTGGGATTAAAAACGTCAAACATGATAGCCTAACCGTTGCAAGAGTTCGTAGAAGTTGGATGTAAGGAAAAAAGGAATGAAACATTAATTTTTACAGATAATACCTATTATTAAAAAATAAAATTAAAGGTGTCTTACTGTATTTTTTAAAATTAAAACGATTAAATAATCGAATCATGTTATAACGTCGTAATAAAAATAGATTTCCATCTTCACACATACTCTCTCTATATATCTATCCCCCTCTTTCCCCCGCACCTACTTTTCATTTAAATGCATTGGTGTCGTTGCCATGGCAGTTGGATTTCTTATTGTTAAAATATTGCAAAATTCCCTCTTTTTCTTACTTCAAGCAAATTTCAAGCTAATTCGGCATGGATTCGGATTCCCTCTTCGAGAAAAATATATGTACTTTTAGTTTTTTTGCCTGTGCACCTGCCCCAGACTCAATTTCCTATCGTAATCCTAACTAATTTAACAAAGAAATGTTATGGATACAAATAATTATTTATTTAATAATTATTTATTATGGGAAACTTTTTATTTGAAAAACTAATTATGACTATTCAACATTTCAAGGTTTTAGTATTTTTCTCGTGCATTCACTACGCTTGGCATTATACTCCCGTCGAGTGAAGGATGTTTACAATTTGTCTCCAAAAAATTTAAGAGAAGTAAACCATAAATACAGATAAGTTTTCAATCTAAATTTCCAAGTCTAAAAATTTTAAATGTTTTACTGATCGATTTCATTGAATTTGACACAGGTCACCTCCATTCCTCCTTTCAGTCGCGACTCGCATACTAAATAATTAGTTGCGGCAATCTATACAAAAAGAGTCTCGATAGAATATTTATCTACGATGTAGTTACATATTCTACGAGACTATTAGTTTGATATTTTATTGAAATTTCTTCATTAAACCAAATTGTTTCATGGAAGGTAACGCCGCCTGGATTTTAGAGTAAGGTGAAATTAAATTCGTAAGTCACACTCTCGAGTTTGGAGAAAAGGTTTTTCAGAACAAAACAAAGACGCGCATCCTTTTAACATGCGCTCATTACGACCTCATTTGCATGTAAGGAAACTCTAACTAGCTTCAAACCATGAAGGAACGAACAGAATAATGTTGTGAAAAGTTCCGACTTAAAAATGAAACAAACATGCGAAAGTTTAGTTTGAAATATCTGCAAAGAGAAGATTGAATTCCGACTAAACGTTTTTGCAAGTATCACGTACGAGCACATCGCCGATTTATTTTTAAAAAAACCGAAAACATCTGAATTGCATCGGATTTCAGAATATCAAAATGTGCCAAAGAAATTATACTTGCCTCTTTGCCTCGACGCATACGCCTCGGAAACGGAAAGAAAAGTGACGCGCGAGGGAACGCATTAAAATTCTTCAATTTCGATTCACTTAGGGGCGCGAGTGATTCTAAAAGTTAATAACAACTAAAGCCTTTCTCTAACAGCTCCCGCATTAATTCTCCCTTAAGCGTAGTAATAACTCCAGCACACTCCGAGCGAGGACGCGGAAATAATAACGACCCATCGAGCGAGGAATAATTGAGATCGCGGGAAGCCCTTCTTTTGTTCTTTATCTCCCGTTTGCTTTCGTTGGGTTAACCGCGTTTCTCTATCACTTGCTTTCCCTTTCACGCTTCCCTCTTCGTCGCTAATTCCTCATTCTCTTATCTTTCCCTTTCTTCCCTCTCTCGTTATAATTCCTATCCATTTTTTACCCTTAATCCTTCCCCTCCCCTTCTCTCTCTATCCTTCTTATTCATTTTTTATTCGCACTACCTTATGCAATCTCCTTTTCCCTCTCCCCTTGCTCCACTCTCCCCCTCTCTCTTTATCTCTCTATCCATCTCTTTTGCCTTCCAACACCCTCTCTCACTTCACTCTTGCATTTTGGCTCCTCCATAGTCTCTTTCTCTTTTTCTCATCTCTATTACTTCCTCCCCCTGTCTCTTATTCGTCTTCTTCTTGTACCTATTTCTCTCTCTCTCTTTCCCTTGTTTTACGTGTTCACTTCCTCGCAGCCTCTTTTTCCTCATCTCTCTCTCTCTCTCTTTCTCTCTGTCTCTTCTATTTTGCGATTCCTCCCTATGCTAGGGAGTATGTGTGTGTGGAAATGGCGGCGCCTCTTGCGTTGTTACACATAATACCGTGGCGGGACCAGAGCTTCTGCTTTGGGCGTCCTGAATAATTTAAGCCGGAGACCAAAGTCTCCTTCACTGTTCTCTCCTCCCTCCACCTACCTTTCAATTCTCTCCGCTGCTCTCTCTCTCTCTTTCTCTCTCTCTTTCTCTCTCTCTCTCTTTCTCTCTCTCTCGTTCTTCCTCTTCGCGGTCGTCGCCGTCGTCACAGTTTGCTTCCGCTCCTTCGCTTCCTTTCGTTTCGCTGCCATCTGCTTGCATATTTTCGGACTTTGCCTATTCACATAGCCTTAACCTTTACAGAAGGAGTAGGAGTGCGCTAAATTTTTCATTCACGCGTTTTTCTCCACGGCGCAAGAAATCCGTTTACTTTGAAAATAATGGACTGGATTTTATTTCTCCGGTTTTACGGAACACTTCCAAGGTAGGTTTTTTCTAAAATATCGCCAAGCATCTTGAAGAGTTTTGAAAGGAGGTTTGACTTTGGCTATGTCAAGTTTAACTATATTTTTTCAGGGCGTAAAAATTGTCAAATAAAGAATTTATATGTTTTGTAACCGGCAAACACCGATTCCCTCTGCCTTTTGCATTGCATTTCTTAAGATACCATGAAACTGATCCATTGAAATTGTAAATGTTTTCTTCCTCTGCTAATTCACGCTATTCATCTTGTTGGCACACTTTCAACGTGATAGCGGTTCCTCATTCCCTATTTCCTTCAATTTCTCTATTCCGCTCTTCTCAAGGCTTTAACAAAGTTATACAGTGTGTGTTAGTGTGTGTGAGCGCGCACACGTGTGTACACACGCTAGAATGTTTCCACTAAGTTTGAGGCCAATGATTAAGGCTGCCACCACCTCCATGAATTTCATCTGGGGACTCCGGGTTTTGAATACCTACGGGCTCTGGATTCAAAAATAAATTTTCCGGATTTCTTAATATAGTATTCTATTCCAGGAGTCGGCAACCATTTCCGCGTGTCGGGCCACATTCGTAGTTGACAACGCTTCGGATGGCCGCATTGGAAGTCACGAGCTTCGCCGGACCGGATGAATGTTTACATCCGAAGTTATCTAGAGATTTTGTAGCCTCATATTAGTAAAAATAGAGTATAAATAATCTAATAGCGTTAAAACTTCACCAGAAAATTTGAGTCCATAATTTTACTGAAAAAATCGAAATTAGCGCATGCGCATTATGGAGGTGAGAGAACCACCCTTTTCCCCCATTACTCGCCTCCTTTTGCGGCACTAGCCAGTCTCTTTTCCGGGAATTGGGAATATCACTTTAACTTTCATCATTTCGTGCTGTTTGTAGTTTTCTTTTGCCTTCACGTCGACGTGACGTACATGAAAAAAGTAGAAGGGAAAAATCTCAATACTAAGGTAAATTAAATTTGTTGAAATTCATTTCATGTAATTTTGTAGAAACACTGGGAAATTTTTTAAAAATTTTCGTATATTTGCTGATTACAAATCGATTGATGCTTATTTCGGGGGTGGCTGCTTAATGATCATTGATTGTTCACGGTTCGCCCGTGTTACAGCGAGCTTCTTCACTCCTGAAAAAGGTCGCTAGATTGTGGTTCAAAACTCAAATCGCAATGCTCATTACGCAGCCACTCCAATAACTATCTATCAACTCTGTTCGCTGCAAAAGCCTACAGTATAATATTAATTTCGAATTATTTGATCCATAGATTTCAATTATAGAATCATAAATGGAAACCCAGAGGAAAAATTTAAACTGCGTGATATCAAGGTTAACGACGCATGGCTGCTATAAAACAAACTAGCTAAATCCGTGCACAAAGTTCGCAAAGAAATTAATTGTTGTGTCAGCGTTATTGATTACATCTTTATATTTCAAAAATGTGAGATAGAAGAATATTTATTCATTTGTAAAGACAAACAAAAGCCTCCTTGTTTTTTCTCATAAACGTATATTACCCGTTCGATAAAATATTTCTTCAAAATTTCTTTCTGTGAGCACTTAACATTCACAGTCCACTAAGTCTATCTTTAGCCATTTTAAAGTCTAGTTTTCACTCTGATGAAGTATTTAAATGATTACTTGATGGTACAAGTTGTTGCAGTAAAGGTTGCGCTATTTACGTTTCTGATTTTAAAGCCTAGTAAAAATGTATATATATGTAATATTTCGCTCAGTGAACATGGGACGTCATTGGTATATTTGCAAGCCATTTGTATATCATTTTAGTAAGACGTGGCTCTCGTATGTACACATATTTAAAAACAACTATTTCGATATATGTCAACATTCTATTTCCAATTTTGATAATTAAGCCAGAAGTAATACTTTCACTTCTTAACGTAAATACCTTTAAAATTACTATAAGCAATGTAGTAATTAGATTTGTTCTCAAATATAATAATTTCCGGAAAGATTCGTTGATATTCATTTAACGTAAAGAAATTAGTTCAAAATGCTAAATAATGCGGAAAATTTAAAAACATTTCCTTGAGAAAATGTCCGTCAATGTTCATGGAATGTCATTCAAAAATCTTTTCGTATAATGTCTTCGTATGGATTGGAGTTAAGCTATTCGCAAGTTTAAGATTGCAATGGTTAAATGCAAAATAAAGTTAAAAACTAAGGTAAATCATCGCATTACTATGGTTGATAGAAGTACGTTTCGTAAATGACGACGTATAGCTGAGTTCATGAATGAATTATGACTTTCAGATATAAAAAGCCATATAACAATGATGATCTCGAGTTCAACAATCTATTCTGTTGCCAAGGAAACCTTTCACTAAAAACGCAATATTTTGATGAAATTTTGAATTCTTTAACAAAATTCAAGCAATTCCGAGCCGAAGGCAAAATTCGACGAAAAAATAAGAATTTTTGTTTATGTTTCTATAAAATGGACCCTATCCGAAGATCCTATGTCAATTACTTCTAATTTAATTTTGCAAAAGAAAAAAGCCTGCTAGTGAAAAAAGGGATTTTTATTTTTTAGTTCAGTTGATGGATAAGGATCACAAAAATTATATCCTATTGTTAAACGATATTTTAGTAAAGAAAATGAAAATAGGCTTATTAATCTTGATCACGGAAAAAAAAATTATCGATAAGAAGGCTCATGGGCATGTTTTCGATGATCCAGATGAATATTCTTTTAAAATACTTCAAAATAACGAGTTGCCTTTATTAAAATCTAATTCAAAATTTTAGAATCTATCCAAGTTTCTCGTTGATAATGCGTCAGTTAATTATGGAAGGAACAATTCAGCATATCAAAGAATTTTAAATGAAACTCCAAAATCTAAAATCATTAAAGCCAGCTGCAATGTAACGTTATACACAACGCTGGATCAAACCCAATTCAAGCTTTTTTCGAGGATAAAAAAATAATTTTAAAATTGATGTTGAATTTTCAAACATTTATTAATGAGAATATCTGCTCAGATCGTATTTTGAAGGTTTTTGAATGCAGTACGAGAAAGTACTTTGATATGATCCTACTAAATGGTAATCTCTATTGAAAGCTTTTCGTATATTGATTCCATCCTCATCAGCTAATAATTTAAAAAATATTTAAAAAGAATACAATGAATTGTTTTAAAGACAGGAATAATTCCATAACCAAAGGTTTAAAACACGTTAACATTTACAGAATGATATTTACACGGTATACACTATTATATGACATTTTTACGGAATCAACTTAATCATTAGGAGAGGAAATCATCTAAACCAATTGAATGGATGCAACAATGAAAATTTTTAAGGTTGAAACTGACAACAGGTTAAAATAATTTATAGAACGAAAGTTAACAGAAATTAACGTTTTTGTCAACTAGAGCAGGGGTCGATAACATATAAACCGCGAAGCTTTGATATAAAAGTGGCCGGTAATTTTAACGTGGACAACTACATATTTTTTCAGCAAAATTATGCTCTCAAAATCTTTTCTGATGAAGTTTTAATTCTAATAAATTATTTTATATTGATTTTCACTACTATTAGATCACAGAATCTTTAGATAACCTCTGATGTATACGTTAATCCTGCCCACCGAAGCTCTCGAGACTTCCAGTGCGGCCCTCCAAAGCATTGGTAACTACGAATGTGGCCGACCGCTGAACTAAAGAATAGTATTAGTTTCAAAAAAAGTAAATTAAAGATATAATTGAACAATAAAATAGCTTAAGAAGTATTACGATTTCAATAAACTGATATTTATATATTTAAAAAAATTCAATTTAAAAGAACTTGCTTATGGCACTCCTATGGATTTGCTTGGGCTAAATTTTAATGAAGATCGAATGTACGATGAAATCAATATTTTAAATACTATTCAACTAGAAATTTTGAAATTGGATATTGCAACGGATCACCTTTGGATTTATATATTTAACGAAAGGCATTCCGCCGAATCATCAAAATCTGTGAGAACAATTTTGTCATTCCAATAAGCAACACATTTGTCAAAAGAGTATTTTCCACGATGGGAAATGTATGGACTGATGAAAGGATGTATTTATCCGTGAAAAGGTAAAATCAGACATCTTCGAAATTAGACTGCAATATGAGATGCTGTGAATTTGCATATCTAATACATATATTAAAGAGAATTCTGTCCTTCTTTCTGTGTTTGCACGGCTTGCACGTTTGCACAGTTGCAGCACATTTTTCATTTGCATTTTAAAATCACTTACAATTGCGATATGAATACGGGACTTAAACCAAACGACGCTTAAAAGAACGGATATTCATTTTCCAGCTATCGATTTTCGAATACGTGTCGAATCGTTCCACAAATTTGTTATTAACCCGAAAATTTGGCTAAATTTTAGAAGACAAAATTTCGTCTTCAAGGGCGACGGCATTGTTGCTGATCTAGAAAAATTACGTATCTAAAAGCAATGACATGAACTTGTGGAAGTGACAAAGTTCATTCCTTTTCTTGGTGAGTAAATTCCACAGGGTTGAGCCTGACCTCATTCTTGATATTTGATATGGTATTTGAAATCAATTGTGAGAATTCTTCTTATATATTTTGAATGCATTTTAATCAAAAGGGAAGTAATGATGACTTAATTTGAACGGTTGATTTGTTTACTGTATTGCCATTTATAAGGCGTGGGAAAACGAACATACGACCGCTAATATTTTAATTAGCTTTTTGTTTTGTTTATCTTGACGACGAAAGGACTTAGTAAGTAGCTTTTTTAATTCACACATTTTTTGCCATCACTATAAATGCACCAGCTATGCGTCAAATATCTTACTTAATTATCGAAAGAAATTAATCATAATCATTGTCAATATAGTAATTTGCTTTAAACTGCCCAATAAAATTTACAAACGAAAAGATATTTTAAATGTACGCGTGAAGTATCTTCCTATTTGAAATGTTGAGTTGTCCTTATTACAATGCATTGGGGTCCTTTCTGACTTATTGTTTTTTACGCTACCTGTTTATTTGTTTTAAGTTTGCATGAAACTTTTCACATAAATTTTCAATCGGTTTTTGCCCTTCCTGATTTTGTTTCATTGCAACCTCTTTATGTAATGTCGAAAAATCGGAATGAAAATCTAATATAAACTTAAAATATGAGGGAGTAGAATGGAAGAGAGTAAAGGAGGAAGAATGGGAAGTGCCTTAAATTTAATATTTAAACCACGCATACCCGACATAGTGGCGGGCTTTTGTACTAGTCTATAATAATGAAAGAAGCTGTCTGTGTGTCTGTGGCAGTCATAACTCTTCAAAAATAAATGTAGGAGCTTCAAAATTTGGCAGCAGCTTCAGGTTGATCCTGAGAGTTTCAGTGCCAAAAGTAGTTCAAATCGGCCAACGGGGACCCAAAGGTCCCTATTGTTGGTCCAAATTCCGGTTTTTTAAAGAGATATCTCTCGTCAACCAATTGACCGATTTTGATGAGTTCTCCACTAATATCAATGTTTTGATGAGATACATTTTCGAGCCTAAAATGAATAACATCGGTCTACGGGGTCAAGGATCGTAATGTAGGGTCGATCCAAATTTCACGATTTCGAGGGGTCCCCATGGAACGGTCGGTCCTAATTTCGGCGATGTCCGTCCACCCGTACGTATATTTCAGGGAAAAAAACTGGCTGAACCGATTTCAACCAAACTTGGTAGGTACATAAAATCTTCAGATAAATATATGACCAAAATGACATATTTGGACCGGATCGACTAAGCAGGGCTGCCACAATTGCAAAATAAACTTTTGGGTAGTTATGCTTTTGGAAGGAATTGGCCAAACCGATTTAAACCAAATTTGAAACATAGAATCTTCACATAAATTCATGACCAAATGATATATTTGGAACGGATCGACCGAGCAGGGGTGCCACAATTGTAAAATACATCTTTTCGGTAATTATGCTTTTGGAAGGAATTGGCTGAAACCCAATTAAACCAAATTTAGTACATAGAATTTTCACATAAATTCATGACCCAAATGACATACTTCAACCCGATTAACTAAGTAGGGGTGACACAATTGCAAAGTTAAACTTTTCGCTAATTATGAATTTGGAAGAAATTGGCCCAACCCATTTCAACGAAATTTTTTATGAAGAAGATGTGCGACAAAAAAACAAAATGAAGATTTTTATGATTGATATAGAAAGCAGGGCTGCCACAATAAAAGCAATAAGAAATGTATTTTAACAAGTGTTTGTGTTGAACCGTCCGCATCAATTTTAACCAAATTATAGCGTTTATTTGGTACTCAGAGATAAAACCATAATATCATATTTGGACCGGATAAACTAAACAGGAGTTCCACAATTACAAATTAAACTCTGTCAGTAACTATGTATTTGAAAGGAATTTACTCAACTGATGTCAACTAAATTATATATATATATATATATGATTTTTACAAAATACCATAATGAAATTAAGATTTTTAAAGTGAAACTTAAGAGCAGGACTACCACAATTAAAGGTAAAATAATATTTCATTTACACGTATTTCTAGAGAGCTGCCCGCATGGATTTAACCCATCATGGTATATATAATGAATATAATATAATAAATCGGGGGGGGGTGTTAAGGTTGGTGGAGAGAATGTTCGTGTACTATTTATTGTATGCTGATGATGCTGTGTTAATGGCTGAGAACCCAGGAGAATTGCAGAGAATGTTAGATAGCCTGCATGATACGACAGTGAGAATGGACTTAAGGATAAAAGTGGCCAAAACCAAGGTAGTTGTGTTCGATCGGGAGAATGAGGTGAACGACTGTCAATTTAGCATAAATGGTGGAACGATTGAGATAGTGGATGAATTTGTATACCTTGGTAGAATGTTTAGTAAAAATGGTAGAGTAGATGGGGAAATCAAAAGAAGAGTGAATGCTGGTAGAAAGGTGGCAGGGAGTGTGTGGTCGATTGCAAACAATGAATGGTTGTCAAAAGAAGCGAAAATGTCTGTATACAAGAGTGTTTTAATGCCTACCTTGCTGTATGGCAGTGAAACATGGGTGTGTCGGGAGAAGCATAAAAGTAGTTTGAATGCGGTTGGGATGGGGTACATGAGAAGAGTTTGTGGAAAATCTAGGAGGGACAAAGTAAGGAATAATTGGGTGATGAACGAATGTGGTATGAAAGCTAGTGAGACAGATTTGTATAAGAGAGGTCTGCTGAGGTGGTTCGGGCATGTAGAAAGAATGGAGGAGAGTAGAATCACCAAACAAATATATGAAGGAAGAGTGAATGGCGAGAGAGGGAGAGGCAGACCGCGCAAGACTTGGTTGGATGTGGTTAGTGAGACTCTGAGAAAAATGGACGTGAAAAGTATGAGGAATAAAAGGAAATGTGTGACTCAGTGTATGAGTGTAAGTGAAGCAAAAGAAGTGTGCAAGGATAGAAGTGTGTGGAGGAAGCATGTGGTGATGGGTTGGTAATTGGCAGACATATGGCATGGCTTAACCCGCAAGGGAAAGCGTCAAGGTGTTTGTTGTTGTTGTTAATGTAATAAATAACCCAAATAGTATATTTCAACCGGGTCGACTAAATAGGGCTACCACAATATCAAGGTTAGAATTTTTCTGTAACTATGAACTTCGAAGTGATTGGCTGAACCGATTTTAATAAGAAATTTCGTTTGTAGGGCAGGTATAAAATGGCAAAACGAAATGAACATGTTTAGAACGGATGAAAAATGGTAACTACCACAGCAACGACTGCAATGCCTTTCAATGGGAATTGTTTTTCCATACTTAAAAAGCAGTGATTTAATGCTTAGATTGCAAAATAATTCATTTCTTTCAGTCAGCGACGTATATCGTACATATGATGACGTGATTATTTTAAATTAATTTTTTGTCCAGGTACGTACTAAAAAGCACGGATGATGAAATCATAATCCTAACACACAAAATATCATAATTTTTACATTTTACATTTTTAGTGTGACATACAAGCTATTGTCTTAATGATGATTATAGTTATTGCTTAAAAAGGGCGATATGAGCCATGAAACTTGAAATTGGAAAACTTGAACGCGAAGCCGAATGACAGAGAATTTAGAAATTCTGGATATATAACTTCTAACCTGCTACAGTACGCATGCGCGTTCCCACAGCCATGGTAAATATATATATATATATATATATATATATATATATATATATATATAAACTGGATAAAAGGAAAATGTGATGAAATAGAACAAATGGAGAAGTTAGGACGGTACGATATGATGTACGCTAGGGCACTGGAATTAGAAGATAAGAAGTCTAATGGAATTTGTGGTAAAGGAATTATGAATACGGATGGAAAGATAGTCTCAGAAACAAAGGATGTAGCACAGGTATGGGAAGAATACATTAAGGAATTATACGGCAAACAGGCAGGAGAGGGGAAAATAGAACTGGAAAATGAGAAAAACATTGAAGAAGACAACTTAGGACCAAGTATTATGGAGAGCGAAGTAGAAAAGGCGATAGTGGAACTAAAGAAAGGGAAAGCCACGGGCAGCGATGGAATACCGGCTGAGATACTTAAAGTCATAGGATCAGAAGGACTAAAAGCGATCACGAAATTAATTAATAAGATTTACGACACGGGAGAGTGGCCTCAGGATTTCCTAGAAGTAACAATGATCCCTCTAAAGAAGAAGCCAAAGGCAATGCAGAGTAAAGATTACAGAACTATAAGCCTTCTGTCACACACATCGAAGATCATCACGAGGATTCTTAATAAAAGGCTGGAGAAAAAGGCAGAAGAAATAATAGGGGAAGATCAATTCGGTTTCAGAAAAGGACGAGGAACTAGAGATGCTATAGGAGTAGTTAGAATCATATCAGAAAGGGCAATAGAATACAGTCAAGATATCTGCGCATGTTTCGTAGACTGGCAGAAGGCCTTTGATAGAGTAAATTGGGTAAAGTTGATGAAGATATTAAAGGATATAGGTGTAGACTGGAAAGACAGGAGACTGATTAGGAATCTATATGAGAATCAAGTTGTAAAGGTCAGGTTTGAGAATGTGGACACCTGCGGAATAAATATCGGTAGAGGTGTAAGACAAGGCTGCTGCCTATCGCCAACCCTATTCAATAGATATGGAGAAAGTCTAATGCAAGAAGCTTTAGAAGGCACAGGGGATTTCAAAATTGGAGGAAAGATTATAAGAACAGTAAAATACGCAGATGATCAAGTACTTCTAGCAAGAAAGGAAGAGGAACTACAAAAAATGATAAATAGACTAGTGATAACAGGTAGAAAATACGGTATGGAAATAAATACAGAAAAATCCAAGGTCATTCGAATATCGGGTAAAGAAGAGAATCTGAACATAACTATTGGGGGAAAGCCATTAGAACAAGTTTCAGAATATAAATACCTTGGAAGTATCATAACACGAGAGGCAAAATGTACGGATGAGATCAAAACTAGAATAGGAAAAGCAAAAGCGGCTTTCAGGAGAAAGAAACAACTACTTACAGGGAATATAAGGGAAGATACCCGCAAGAAGTTGATAAAATGCTACGTATGGAGTATAGCATTGTATGGGGCAGAAACATGGACGCTAAGGAAAAATGACATCAAATACTTGGAAAGCTTTGAAATGTGGACTTGGAGGAGAATGCTGAAGATAAAATGGACAGATAGGATGAAAAACGATGAAGTGCTACGAAGAATAGGAGAGAAGCGAATGATTATACAGACTATCAGAAAGAGGAAGGCTAACTGGGTTGGACATTACATGAGGAGAGAGAGTATGATTAAAGATGTGTTAGAAGGAAAACTAGATGGGAAAAGGGAAAGAGGTAGGAAAAGGTATCAGCTGATAGACGATTTGAAAGGGAAAGAGAGTTATCAAGATATGAAGAGGACAGCGGAAAATAGGAGTATATGGAGAACCAGGTTTAACCAAGAATAATCACGGACCTGTCTACGGACAGACTACCTATGATGATGATATATATGCGTATGTATATAGGTATTACGCCAATATATGCGTACGTATATAGGTCTTCCGACAATTTTTTGTCCATCCAAATTGTTCCGCCACTCAAAAAAAGTCGAAAAACACTGCTCTAGAATCTGGGATTCGTCGTATCCTAAATTAATTATTGTTTCCCGATTTTAAGAAGTCTTACCATACGAAGGATTTAATCCCAAGAGGATAATATTTGCCAGTTTTCTCATAATAGTGACATTCGTGGCTTTAATCCATTGCCCTGATATAGACTTTCTCCCGACTGTATTTATATAACTATATATATATATATATATATATATATATATATATATATATATATATATATATATATATATATATAACTTATGTCTCCTCAATGCTGATATGAAAATCTTTTGCCTCTTTCGACTAATTGTTTGACGAATTAATCGCAATGGTAAATTTCAACAATCCTCCAATGCATCTAGTTAATATTTCGTTTTGACATCAATCCAATGAGTCTGTCAAATACACGTTAAACTTTATATAAAGTTTGCTAGCTATGATTTTCATAAATATTTCATAGCAACGTGATATTTATTTGTATGCCAACCATATATTATATTATTTAATATTATATTATTTATTAATATTCATTATATATCGCATTAATTATAACTATCGTATGGAGGAAAAACACTCAAATGTTATAAAACTGCATTAAATTGTCCAATCCACCAATTAAAATATTATAAATGTAAAATTAAATCCTGGCATAGCATTTCATGCAAAGCCACATTCAATAAATATCGAAAAATAAAAAATGGTGATGCAGGAAAATTTATCTTGAAAATCCATCGCCTGGGACAGGGACCGGCAGCCGAATTAAAAGAGAAAGTCGCTTCATTCTTTTTCATTATAAAACCCAACATGAGATAAGCCGCAGCACAAGTGTATAAGATGGTTCCAATTAAAATGTCTCAAAAAAATCTCAATATATATATACATATTTCAGAACTTTCTTACAAAGAGACACGATGTTTCGGCAATTGAAACCACGATTTGACGTTCCAGGCGCTTTCTATGAGGGTCTATAGAGTCGCACATATGTCCTCAAAGAGCCGCATGTTGCCAACCCCTGGTCTATGGAAAGGAGATTATTCTCCAGAACACATTAAAGTGAACTATTGCCTCATGTGGGACACAATGACACGCAGTCTTAGGCTCAGCGCCATCCACAGGTATCTCCTTGACGTTTTTCGGGATAAAAAAATCAGAGCAACGTACGATGAGATTCACGCGTGAAACATCAAAGGTTAATTTCATGAATTAGTCTAATCCCCATAGATATGGGAAGACGGAGAGGATACCTTTTTTCACGTCCCAAGGTAAATTCATGCTCTGAGAGTGTATTTTTTGTAGTTTTCCAACTAGATAAAAAGTATTCCAGAGTAATTCCGTATTTGAATAGAAAGGCAAAACCGGCATGACATCTCATGAGTCAAAATGTGTAGATTAAGTGACGCAATCTCAAATACTCGATTCTCAAGCAGCATCTAAGATACCGTTACATCCTTGATTATGTATAGAGATGTCTATCAGTTATAAAGAAAACCCAGGAAAAACAACATCGAATTTAACGCGAATTTTCCCCATCGGATAAATTAATTACTGTGTAATAAATTCACACAAATGATTCACTATTGTATTTTAATCAAATTAATGAATATCCCCTTTATTTCCCTAATTTCATTTACATAGAAAAAAATGCTTTGAATTACCTAGATTTTATAAGTGTATTAAAAAGAATTTAACATTTGTCATGATGAGGATTAATTAAAGAATTGAGGAAAACAAAAGACTAGAGAGGAATGGAACTGAAAAGAGCAGAACTAGAGTTGACGGGAAAGAGAGAATGCCAAGGCAATAAATAACACAAGCATAGGAGGTAGATTTGTAAACGTTTGGTCGTTGGTGCTCGGAATGAAATGGAAGAGTGATTTGCTGATTGAGAATTTCTATCACTGTAAGCGCTTGAAATTCCTCTCAGTTCTTACACAAACTTGATCGTACTCCAAAACTTAAACCTATAGTAATTACAGCTGGAATAATTCACATTGAAGACTCGAACGCTGCGAAACATTGCGTTGGATATCATTCAACTGCTATAAGACCACAAAACATCTTGGAACGGTGTAACCTTGGAGCCCAATCCCTTTCACCTCCGTACCTCTTAGCCTCCTCCTCCTCCCTCCATTATCTTCACACTTCCTTTCACTCCCTTCTCTTGTTCCAAATCGGTACCAATATCTGCAGCCGCAACACAGCTCTCCCTTATCACTCTTCCCCTCGCTTCCCCACTCCCATTTCTCCTCCTCCCTACTCCCCTGTCCTAGCTCCTTTCTACTTCTCTCCCACTCCTCACCTCCCATCCACTCTCTCCTCCTTTATCTCAACGGCATTCTGATACTTCATCCGCGGGGCAAGAACCACGCCTCCTTTCCACCTCTTCTCCTATCCCACACCCCGCACTCCCACTTCCGCCGTTGCCCTGTATTATTCTCTCCTTCTCTCTCTCTCCTTTTCCTCCATCTACTAAACCCTCAACCCTTTTGCTATACATACCCTTCCCACACACCGTTATTACGATTCTATATCCCATACAACCCCTTCATTTCAAACTCTCTCAATCCGAACCTTGTCTCTTTCTCCCCTCCCCCTTTCTCCTTTCTATCCCATTTTCCCTTCTCTTTCATCTATCTAATTTACCGCCGAATTTTTCCAGTTACATGAATGTGAATGTCCCGAAAAATTATGATTATTTATTTTGCCCTCGAGTTTCCGTGTTTTGACTTCTGGCAAGGAAGTATTTTTTTCGTTATTTTTTTTCATCTATTTAGAGTCAAAATGTCTCCTTCATCGCACTAATGGCGCCGTTAGACTAACATCTCTTGCGCAAAAAAATAACCCGATAAACCCTACCGAATTATTATTTGCTTTCCTATCTTCTCTTAATTAATCCACGCTGAAATTAGCTTCGTTTAAACAGTAACGAATTGAGCTCCGTTCACTCCTTTATATTTTTAATTCTCATTGTCAGCCTCCTACGTCTCCCGGAACGTCTTCCTAACCCATATCTTCGTATTTCTCTCGTGTTTGCTAACTTTTGCTCTCCTCCATCGCTTTATGTCCCTTCCCTCCTCCCCTACTCTTCCCGAACCCGCCACGTCTTTCCTTTATACACGCATCTTCCCATTTGTTCCGTCCAATCCCTCGCAACCCTGCTATTCTGTCCTCTCCCTTCCTCCGCGCTGACTTTCATCCTCTATCATCCTATCTCCCTCCCCCTTTCTTCTCACGTCTCTCCTCCGACATCTCTCTACCTCTCTCAATCTCGACCCCTTTCGCCCCCCTGACACCCCCTCTATCTCTCCCTGTAACCCCCTTTCTCCCACATACACCCAGCATTCCCCATCCGCCCCCTTTACATTCCCTTTGCCTCCCCCTGCGTGGCACTGTGCGAAGTCTTACCCCTTTCCGTCCCTCTCGCGGGCCGGGCCCCCTAGGTCTGATTGCGTTGCTAGCTTCCGGAAGGAAAATCTCTCCCAACGGCCCTCACTGCCTTCCGTTCCGCCGCACAGACAGAACCACACCCCTTCTTCCACCCTCCGACCATTTCGTCCTTTCGGAGGCGCTCCGCCTACCCCCACCTCCTCTTATTATGCCCTCTTCTCTCTGCTATACCTCTCCCTCGCGTCCCACCTCCTCCTACTCTTCCTCATCTCTCCGCTCCCTGACCCATTGCCCTACCATCCCTCCATGTCATTAAACCAACTTTCCCCTCCTTCTCATTTAACCCCATTTACCACACGCACCCTGCGTACGTACTTGTATCCTCCTGGGTGTGATCCTTAACGTCTTCGACTGGATAATGGCAAGCTGTTTTCATTCGTGTCCCGCTGCTGTTTTGCAAGAGGGCTTTGCTTTCGCCTGTCTCCGCTCTACAAATCCCACCCGCCCTGTAATGAAACGCGTGTGGTAATTAAACATTGAAGAAATCTGGATTGGCGACTCGGTTTAACGGGAGGAGGAAGGTTTGGGATGATACCTGCAAAGTTTAGCGTTTTAATATTAGTTTCTCCCCAAGCTGGTTTTCTTCCCCTCTTGAAGAATAACTGAATGGGCAATTTAATTTCGGACAGGAAATTACTTCTTTTGAGCAAACCAAAAGAGGATGCATCCTCGGCTGTCGTGACCATTTGAAACATTTATTTCACTTTATTTGCTATTGAATGTTAATTGAGAATAATGACGAGAATAATTTCGTAGATTGAAATCGAAATTTAAAAGTAACTCCACCAAGCAATCTCCCGGTATTGAGCATGTTGCGATTATAACTTTCACTGGTTTATCTAAATTCAAAATTATATTTCGTTTCACTTTCAAAAAGTTTAATTATTCTAGTTTTATTCATATTAAATGATGAGTTTTCTACTTTTTCACATTTTTATTCTTGCGATCAGTTTCGCATGTGGCACGGCATCATATTAGTAATATTGCCTACTTCCACGAATGCACACCTGACTCGATTAATTATAATCTAGTATTACTTAAATTGTTCCATTTTCATATAAATGTTCAATTAATCATTAATAACATACACCTTATCATTCAATAAAATTGAATAGCAACATTAACTCATTGTATTTTGTAATATTATATAATGATCAATTTTATTTTTAAATATTCTACTTTGTAAAAAATAAAAAAACCTTTGTACTCCCCAAAAATGGATGCAATATACACGGAAATATAAAACCTTGAACCGTATTTAAATATGCGCATGGAATTTAACATTTATTACGATCGCGAGAAATAATTAATGCCGACACGCTAACGCTCATTAATGTTGAACGAGTTAAGTGTCTGTAAATGGGTTGATTCGCTTACGTAATTTGATAAATTGATTCAATATTGAATGGAAAAAGAGCAATAGCGGAACTTTTAGAGTTCTGGTTTCCTGCTTTGAGGGATCGAATCCCAGAGGGAATCGGCATCATACCTAGCTCGACTCAAGATGGATGCGCAATCTATGCGATCCTCTGTCCTTTAGATTGGAATCCTGTGCATTTAGAGAGAGCGGCGTAATGACGGCATAAAAGGTTCCTCCCTCTCCAATCACGCATACACCGACGGGGTGATTAGTTGCTATAATTGAATATGTTCACTGGATATACGTTAGATATTGATCAGAATAGGTAAAAATGCAATTTGCAATTTTAACCTACCCTAGTTATTTCGACAAGAATACTTTGAAATCTTCGGGTGTTAATTTTAAAAATAAACCAAAACAATTATAGCACATATAATTTTTTACTTTAAAAACTTTATAAGAACATAACGTACAATAGTTCATATCGTTTACGTGATACATACATAATCACTCCAAATTCAAATTTTTTTAGTTGGCAAAATTTTCACTCTTTACTAGAAACGCGCATTCACCTGAAGAATAACTACAAATGTCACATTTGTGTGTACGCTTTGAATTAGATACCGAACACGTCAACCTGAGGTGAAGTCATTCAATTAAACTAATGCGGGGACCATGTCGCTTTTATATTTCAAACAAATTACTCTGAAAAAATCGCTCTTCGCGCGGAAATTTCGCATTAGGAATCTAGTATCGGGATCCCTCCCTTTCTCTCCGGCTCTCTTCCACTTGCACACGCATCCGACGCGTGAATTTCGAACGAGGCATGGCGCGCAATAACTCTCGCTTCTCCGGGAGCATATAAAAAGAGCTTTTAAATCAGTTTCGCTTCTTCCGGCGATCCGAAACTCGCAAACATGAATCAATGGTCGACGTTGACGGCGCCATTCTCCCAGGCTCTTTCGGGCGCGCCTGCCTCGCTTTATCCCTGGGCCATCTTCATTCCTCAGCCTACCCTTCTCCCCTTCTCCTCCACCCAGCGCCGCATTCCCTCTCCTACACCTCCTTCATCTCCCTTCCCTTTCTAATCAAGTTCCGGATACCTCTGCCGAGGAGAACGAGAGGAATCCCGCCAGGGGAAGCAGTTGAGCTCTTGGGTCCTAACATAGCCACCGCCTCTGGGCTTTCAGGGAGACGTATTATGGGGGAGGGAGGAGAAGGAGGTGGGGAGGGGAGGGAAAGGTGGATGCGAGGGACGAAGGGGGTAAGGGAGCTTGGCTTATGCGTAAAAGAGGGCGAGAGAGAGAGAGTGCGCGCGGTTTTAGAAGGGTAGGAATAGAAAGGCTGGTGCGATTATGTCTTGATTGAGTGGGTGGGCCAGGGGGCGGGGGCGGATATTTATCAAATCGTCAGCGCTTGGGGTTGGATGAATGTTCTCCCACCCTTTCTCTCTCTCTCCCTCTTTCGTTCCTCTCTTTACTTACAAGTATTCTATCGCGGAGGGGATGGTGAGGTGGAGAGGAGGTGGTGGTGAGAAGGAGACTTGATAATGTTACCGCTCCGTTGAATTTCCCTTCCGCCGAATGATGGGCGGCGAGCAAGGAAGGAGGAACATTTCCGCCTTATGGGCATATGGGGTTCGGGGGCGGTTCTCGGAGAAAGAGTCGAGGCAGAGAGAGAGAGCGGTATCGGAGTTACTTTATGTATATTTATATGGGAGCTGCTGCGTAGGTGGCAATGGTGTGTTGAGTAAGTTTTATCAATGGTGTCAAAGGCGGCGTGAATTTCCAAATATGGTCTTTAAAGTTTCATGCCGACGTGAAAAATCTTAACGGATGTCAAGTTAAACGAAATAAATTTATGGAGAGAAGTTCAGAATACGCATTAAAATATAAATTCAATAGTTTCTGAATTTAATGACCTAGTTCTGGGGTAACAATAATTAGAACATTAATTATGCACGTAAATATTATATTTGTGAGTAACGCAAGCATGAATGCACATCCATTACACATAAATATTCTACTGCACAGGTGGATTTATGAACCTACTTGGTAAGAAAATAAATAAATATAGATTTTGAGTCAACAGGAAAAATTATTGAGCTGGTCTTCTGGCTAAAAACATTCAAGAAGAAGCAGTTAAAATACTTGTCTAACGTATCTTCAATAGTCACAACAAAATAATAAAAAAACAGATGCGAATTTCGGCTACATAGCAGTCGTCTTCAGCTGTTATTCGCCAAAAATGAATGAAATTAACAAATTCAATCATAATATAATAGATGATTTAATGTTAATCAATCCCTTACTGCTTTTTACGTAACCCTATCTAAATATATACCCTTAGAATATCAAGGGAGAGGGGCAACGAATTAATCGCAGTGGATATTTTTTAAATAACTTCATCAATTATTTTTTACAAATGTCAGCAGCACATGCATTAGTTCTATAGAATCTCTAGAATGGAATTACATATATATAATTTTTAAATTACTTTCCATGTGGAAGAATAGGGTAAACTTAAGTGGTGGGTTGGTTGAGTTTCCCCTCTTGGTATTATTTGGAAGAGTTTTCCTATCCAGGCAAAATGTAATTTTTGTGACTCCAATTTTATCTACAAATTTGATCTGCACACTTATTACTCTCCATACAATCATTTTCAGTATGCTACTCAAGCTAATTCACTAAAAGGCTTTAGAATCTCTCCCCATGTCTGACTGGCATGGGTCTTTTTAGGCGCTTTACACATAGTTGTATTTCTCAAATCCACTTCTACCTTGCTAACATAGTGTGTTTACAAAATGTTCTATTATATGAGATTTCATTAAGTAATACCTTATCTCTTTTATCGATGATATCATAGATCTAGTTTGTACTTAAAAGACGTCATTTTTAAGTGTAGAAGTTGTCCGCAATAAAATAATACGTATGTCTGTAATATATAAATACACTTATTAATTTTAATTATTGCGTATTTTATACTTCTCTTTTTGAAAGGTATCAGCAACAAAATTTAATAAGCGTTTTTACTTTAAAAAATTACTAACTTTCGACATTTATTCGTTTTATGAATAATATATCGAAATTATTTAAAACGATCGATAATATAATACACTAACCAACATACGTAAACGGACTCATGTAAAACGAAAATTTTCGTGGGATAAATTAGTTATCGTCCTAGGTATGATTCAGGTGTCGAATGTTTTGGTAATCTGATAGTTAAGGAAAGTGCAAAGTTATAGCTGAAGTTTAGAATAGTATTAAAGGAAGAAATATTAAGTTGTAATTACGAATTTTTAAGAGTTATTTTCCACAAGAATCTCACAAGCATTTTATAGAATACAATTCAATAGACACAATATTTTTTAAGAGGAAGTGCTGGAATCGTTCATTGTATATAAACAATGATGCTAATAAAGCTAGGGGTATGGATAGTAGAAGAAATTTATCCACAGCAATACTATAGAAGGCATGATAATTTAAAACCAAAATTGTGTGTACAAAAAGTTTTAAGTGGTTAATTTATGTAGATCCAATACCCATATAAAATTTCGAGAAACCAGATGCGCATTTTGGCTACAAGGCAACCATTATCAATGTCAATTCACCGATGGTACATTCTTCTCAATATTTTTGTCCATTTGGGCTACCTAAATTATCCATTAAATTGAGCCATAAGACGAGTACGGTGATTTTATTTTTCTTGAAGAGTAACAAATGATCGACTAGGAAAGAAAAGGTTAAAATGATGTTTGTAGGATTTTCTCGGAATTTACGTATTAAAGTGCAAAAATTACGCGAGGAAGATCAAATCCAAATACGAAAAAGTTCGGATTAATTAAGATCAAGAAAAGAGTATCATGGATAAAATAGTGTGACTTCTTTGTCTGTTACTTTGAGAGAAAAAAAAATTATTTTGATTTGATTAATTCACTGCAAAAAAATAACTCGAGCATACACACTGATGTGGTTTCCGGTCTCCAAAAGCTTTGACTACGCTCTCGCTTGTAGGTTATTTCTTAGGATGCTCGTCCATTTCCACTCACAAAGGCGAGAAAATAAAAAAAATAACCACGTGCTTTAATTTCCCGTATCTGTATGGAGTCGTGTCATTGATAATTAGAACTCCGGAAGGGCGACCAATCTCGCAACACAATCCTACAAGAAGAAAGGGAGAGGGCGCCATTACAAAGGGTGGCCTTAACAAGGAAGTATAATTGGAAGCGGGGAAGGGGGAGTTGCGTCTTACCCTCGGAAGAGGAATGCGGAAAGAGGAGGGTGTGGGCGAGGGAGTGGGGAGAAGTTGGAAGTGGGCGAGGAGGTGAGACGAGAGCGGCAAGAAAGCGAAACGGAGACAACAGGGCAAAAAGAAAGCTCACCGCTGGGGAAAAAATGATGCAAGGGGAAGCGGCGAATAAGGTACGGATGATGCGAAGGGGAGCGGCGTTGATTGCGATTTTTAAGGAGAGGGCAAGGGAGAATAATACGAGAGGCAGGGGACAAAGGGAAGTAGCGTTTAAAGCGAGACATTAGATAGATCTGAGCCGCATAGATTAAGGAAAATGAGAGGGGGAGGGAGTATCTTAAGGCGGTCCAGTCGTGAAGCGTGCTCTAGGTGGCGGTAAAAGATTCGCGTACACGCTAAGGAGTCTGGCTTCCATTTTACGCTCTATTGGGCCGCATCCCACCGCCTCGGATGTTGTTCCGTCCTCTCTCTATCACACCACTCTCCCTCCTCCAACCTCTATCTTCTCCAACCTCTCTCTCCTCCAACCACTCTCTCCTCCAACCTCTCTCTCCTCCAACCTCTTCCTCCTCCAACCTTTCTCTCCTCCAACCTCTCTCTCCTCCAACCTCTCTCTTCTCCAACTTCCCCTCTTCAAACCTCCCCCTTCTACAACCTCCCCCTCCTTCAACCTCCTTCCCCCTCCTCCGACCTCCTCCTTCAAACTCCTCCTCCTTCAAACTCAACTTCCTCCACGGATTTACTCCCTTCCGCCTCTCTCTCCCCGTCTTATGTTATTGTTGAGCTTGCTCATCTTCCGCCCTCTTTTCATGACGACTTCTGATTTATCTCCGAGAAGAGAAATCGATTCATAGAAATTCTCGGTGTCCCCCTATTTTTACTTTATCATATACGTATTATATCGTGAAAAAATTCGACTTCGAGATTTTGATTGAAATACACGTTTTAGGTGTCCCTGATTATGAGTTCATAAAAGTGGTTTTCGCCATGCCGTCTGCCTGCCTGTCTGTCGGTCTGTTCGCGGTTCTACGGCCCAAACGCATGTATAAAATCGAATTATATCTCGTATTTATGCAATATATCATCTTTTGCAGGCCCTTTTTCATAAAAATGATATTGAACAAAATAAAGGGTAGTTTATTCTTGGCGATTTTTAGCTAAATTTTATTTGCTCAAAAGTGGCTCCAGAGAATTTGATTAAAATCAATCCTATCGTAGAGCCTGACGTCACAAATAATACTACGTAAGCCATATATAAAAAAGCCATATATCTCTCAAAATCACTATACGGTGTCCAGTGACATTACAATGTACGCTAAGTTACTTTACCTAAGACCTATGACGCCACGCCTTCGCCGCGATCCATTCCAACTCTTATTACAGCATAGACGGTTAAACTAAATCGAATGATATCTCATATTTGTGGATGTTATAGACACTCTAAAGAGATTAACGATATTGGGTACTTTATTCTTGGATATTTTGAAACAAAATTCATTTTACTCAAAAATGGTTATAAGGATTTTGATTTAAATCCATCCAATAGTACAGCCTGATGTCATAAATTATACTAACTAAGCCATATGTCCCAAAAATCACTATATATCGTCCAGTGGCATTAAAATATACGCTAAACTACGTTTAACTTTGATTTATAAGCGTTTTCCTTTTATAAGCATGCACAGTCGACCAAACGTATATATGTACTTATATGAGAAAGTTTGTGCAATGCATACTGCGCCGTTTATTTTTTGAAGGAGTGTTTCATCGCGTTCGGATTTAAGGCGGTTCCTTCCAAATCTCGATGTCCTCGATAGATCAACGGCACGAGTGTTGAGTCTCATCGTGAGATCCCATTCTGCCATTGAGGTCTGGTGAGTTCGAAAAGGTAGATTTCGCGTACTCTCAAAAATGCGGCGGACGAAATACACATCCGCAGGAGCTGCGAAAGGGGCGGGGCAAGAAAAATTCGTTCACACGTCTATACTCAAGCCGAGTTTGGTAATAATAGTCTCCATGTCAACAATCCGATAAAATGCGATTTATAACGCAAAAACACTAAGCTCTAGTAGAAATTCAAGAAAATACGACCAATTATAAAAATTCGGTGATAAGAATTTGAATTTACATTTTTTTCCCCTTACAAGAGTTCAAACCTCTCTCCAATATCACAGTTTTTAGATATTTTAATGTATTAAAGAAATCATCTCTGCACGGTGGATTTGAGACCTCCTACGTAAAACAAATAAAGAAAAAACATTCTTGGAATCGAACCCAGGACTTCAATCGGCTTAAGCAGATCAGGGGAGATCAACAATACACCTGGCTAGAGGAACTATCCCCTGTTTTTCAAGCACAATAGATACTCGTGAAGGTTTTGACCATTCGCTCGCAAAGAGTCGGCTTGAAGGCAACCCTCTCAGCGGGAGATATGATTTCAGGTCAATGAGGAATGCCTCAATTTTATTTATCACTAGCTGAAAAGCTCGGCTTTGCTCGTGAAAGTTTTCTTTTAAGTAGCAAACGATTTTTATTATTTATATTGATATATCACGTTTGATTTCATATTACAATAAAAATAAACTGATGTGGGCAACACATGACTTTCTCCATATTTATATGGCAAATTAGCTCTGGGATCGTTGTCAATATTTACTTCCGGTTGACAATTAATAAAAGAAAAAGGAGCGTTACTAAGAGTAACTAAGCGTCAATTGTTAACAATATTCTTCGGTAGGTGGCGTGGTGGTGGCAGCTAAAAATATAAGATATCTCTTAAACAATGCATTATATGAAAAAAGAACCAAACAAAGGTTGTAGAAAATAAAATTTCCTACAACTTTTATTCCAAAACAATTTTACATTCATCAAATATTAAAGCGAATAGTTTAAAATAACGGATAAGTGACAGGAGTAAACACCCACTTTCGGTCGGCTGATTTTTACCAAAAACTAATCAGATCTTCTAACTTTTATAAAAATATTAAATATAAAATTTTGCGTTGACCTGATTAATAGTTTTTGAGTTAGAGCGCCCACAAAAGTCAATCACATACAGACAGACAGACTGACAGACAGACACACAGACATCATCGAGAAAATAGTCAAAACGTGTTCAGGAGACCTTAAAACATGATTTCCGTTGAAATCTCGAATTCGATTTTTTTCATGAAAACAATACTTTCTCTATACTTCGTATATGGAGAAAGTAATAATACAATAAATTTTGAAATTTACTTACTTTTGCTGTTGGGTATCTCGGGTTCTGAATTGCTGGCGGATTCCCCACATAAAAAGATCCAAACTTTACCAAACGTTCCCCATTCCTTAATTACGCAAGCGATGTTCGCATTAACATTTACTATTTTATGTACTGTATTGTAAAGTTTTACCATTAATATAATTACTCATTAACGTCTTACTTAATATTCACATGTATAGATGCACCGAAGTCTTTAAAGCAGCAATAAAATTATGTGGATTATGTCAATACTATTAGCCAAAACGGAAACAATAAACAACATCTTGGTTACCGAACAAATGTCAATAGATGTATCGATTTATGTTGCGATAAATCTTTCAATGTTAATGGTAAATGATAACAATTTGTAATATTCCTTAAAAATCATTTAACTCACTTTAAAAGTATTCATAGACTATATTTAGGCATGAATCAATTTGTACCTTTTATCTTGCCGTTGGCTATTCTTTCTATACGGCGCGTCACGGCGTGGATTTTCCTTGCATTAATCTTTGAAGAGGACAACAATTAAGAAATTTAGCTTTGTTTCCGCCTGGAAAATGGTCATCTAAACCGATAAATTTTGCGCTTAAAGGAAAATATCGAGCAATTTAGCAAGTAATACGACAAAACATGAACAGAATTAAAATATTCAGTCTTTTGTGCGTAAAATCAACCATTTCCCGTGATCGTAAGTTAATATTTAGGTATATTTATATCCACATAATTGAAGGACTGCATGGCATTTTGGGATTTCCCCACACCACTTCCCATGCATTCTAATGGAAATAGTATTTTGTTGACCCCATGGGGTATAAGAGACCCCATGGTCTGCGAACCTAGAACAAGTTCTTCCTTTGGTCCATAGGATGGCCCATGAAACCTTTGAATTCGATAGCTTCAAAAGTGTAGAAACGTATAAAGAACATACATACATACGTACACACACACACACACACACACACTAAAATATTGATAAGATTATTATTTATTTTGTTGTGCTTGAAAAACAGAGGATAATCCCCTCTAGCCAGGTATAATTTTGATCTGCCCCCACACAGGAGGGCTTTAGCCATAAAGTCACTTATTCTATTCTTATTTTTCCAAAATCGCACATTTGTTTATCTTGACAACCGACTGCTGTGAGAAACAAAATCAACAGAAAGTGATAGTTAAAATGATTAATTTATAGTAAAAAATTTTAATTCGGTTTTTGTATTAATTTGAGGCCGTCATTTTTGACGGGCAATTGCGCTAGTCTTATAATAATTTTCCGATGTCGTTAAGTATGCCCGGCAACAATTAGTTTTAAATAGGGAGGGATTTTATTGTATTATTTCTATATTGCTGTTTATTGTCGTAAAAATTACACAAAAAGTGCTCTTCAGGGCTGAGTTGTCCCTAGTATACATCATAATTATCTATATAATCCAGAATTCTGTTTATACGGAGTGGGTTGGGATCGAGTTCAATCCCTGTAAAAGGATTTTCCGTATTACCGGTATCGTGTGATGTACCTATATAATTACAGTGAGACACGCAAATATATGAATAACCTTGGACGGGAACGACTGTATGTATACGATGATTGATTTAATACACTACAGTACATAAACAAGATGATCCAAACAGAACTTATGATGCCTACTTTCCATTTAATTATTTATTTAATACTTATATTGGTTTTAATAGTTTTAAAGTCATCGCGAATATGTAGCTCTTTGTGTTCCAAAATTTCATAATTTAACGTTATGAAATACTACAAATACATTCGAACGGAATATTAAATTGATCACGGGTATTTTTGTGGCAAAAATAACGTGTGTACGTATTAGAATATATAGAATCTGAGTCCAACAATAGTTGCTGCTGTGGCAACACTCGTAATGAGTGATAAAAACTCCAAAATCGCCAGTATTTACGTAAAATTCTATGAAATACATTCGATAAGCAAAATTCTACGATAAAAATTATAATTTTCATTTCTTTGCTCAGAGAACAGAACAACACTCGCTCCGATATTACAATTCTAAGATATTTTAATGTTTAAGAGAAAATTACCCTGCACGATGGATTTCAGATTTCCCATGTAAATCAAATGGGAAGGATAGTTCCTGGAATCGAACCCGAGACTTCAATTTTCGCAACAAAAACTATCTTTTGGAGCTCGACCCATGTAATAAGAGATTTCCATCAGGTTTCATGAAAATCGGTGCATTGGTTCAAAAGTTAATAGGGGGACATACAGACAGACAAATACAACGACAAAACTATAAGACTATTTTCATTCAGGAAAGTAGGCTAAAAGCACAACATAATTGCACAAGTATCTGAGGTCTAATAGTAGAGCCCAATTTTGAGACTATCGGGAGCCAAATTCATATTCTATCGCCTAAATTTCTTTCATTCCGTAAACCCCACATTTCCGGTAAACTGTACTACGTAAAAACGATATTATGGTATATATCGGTTAGAGTAATTATTTTTGCAATTTCTTCTATTTTCGTTTTAAATTTTCTAAAAAATTTCTTTCAATCCAAACTGCTTCATCTCAAGAATGAACAATTTTAAAATTAGCCAACCTAAATTATCATTATTTACAAGTATAGCTTACTTTATGATTATGCTCACATAAAATTGGATTACAAAGGTAAATAAAATGTCATCGAGAAGTTGAATTTTGAGGTAAATATTGAATTAGACGTCGGGAAGAATTTTGGGGTAAATGTTGATATCAATCAGAATAATTATATAAATATTGTTCAACTCACTGAAGAACCTGCTACTGGAAAGTTGGAACAGCTTATACAATTTACATGCTCTTGCGTTGGGTGAAATTAGCACTCTTCCAATCGCAACGATGGTAATGAAATTGCCTCTGAAACGTCAGATTTAGGATCTATCAGCATGACTTGAGAGGCGAATTGAATACTACATTTTAATATCCTTGAGCAGTGGGTAGTTACTAACTGCGCTTAACTAAACCTGCAAGTGAAAACTTTCCACTCGCTATCGTGCCTCCCAAAACCCCACCGGACCCAATTTACCTGTTATAACACAGCCGCTATAATTTTCCAACACTAACATCCCTTTGGAGGTACGTAAACAAGCACATCAGGTATGATTCACGTATCTTGGTCACGGATAGTTTATGATACTTCTACAGTTGTTAAACAGCATGCACATTGCGAGAGTATTCTCGTTTAATATTCACCGCTGAGCCCAGTCCCGAGGAATTCCACGTCTCCATTTCGTTGACGAGTGGTTAAGCGAGATTTAACAGAATTTCGGTTTATGGCACCAAAATATTTAAAAACGGCGAAAGGTATACTTGGAAGTCATAATAATTAAATTTCTCGACCTATGGCGGCTATGTTTATTTTGACATGGTGCCGAAAATAAAGATGGTTAATATGAAGATCATATGTATTTTCCAAGGATTCAGTATATTGTCTATCCAAATATTCGTCATTTATTGTACAACTCTATCGCAAGAGCCACTATGGCTACTACGCGCACGCGTTGATGAGTGATGAGAAACTTCGAATAACAGACTCGTCAAAAACGGTGAAACTCAACAAAAAAACCAATGAACATTCCACAGAGGCTTTACATTTAGTCGATCTTTTTCTTGGAATTAAAAGATCGTATCATAAAAAGTCGAAAATCAATCAGCAGGACATATTGAACATCTCGATCGGCATTTATTTCATAGAATCACCCTACCTTTCTAAATCAGAGCTATTTAAGGCAACAAGCAGCACAATTTTTATGAAACGTGACAAAAATCTCACGAAAAATAAAACTTCCTGTAACAAAATGCTATATATTTACTCTCTCTTTCTGAACTGTTCATGATATTATCATTTTCTTTTAACATTAGTTGTTGGCGAAATTATGCATATGCAAAAGTGAACAATCGATTATTTCCTTCCAAATATAAACTGAATTTTCTTACTTTACGCATAGTTTTAGATCAGTTTTTTATTTGATTGGTTGATTGCAAAATTTTATTTCAATATTCTATTTTCTGCATCACTACTGTGTATGATTTTACCACTTAAAAAGTATTTCCTGGCAGCAACAGCTCTAACGTTATTTAAAAAATACTCAAATACCTCATTGTCACCGGCAATATAGGCTGCCTAATTTCAATTTGTCGACGAAAAAGTCAGAATTCTTAATTTTTTCTAATCTTTACAGGATTTAGAGAGATTCTGATTTTTAATTTTCGTTTATTTTTCTGTTTTTCCGTCACACATGTACATTGGCAAATTCCATGACCTCAATTCTTTCAACATTTTCATAATCTATTCGGCAACTTTTGAGTAGCTAACGTCGAGTCCTACCAAAATTTATTTATTATTAGTATTCTTTTTGAGTAGTACCAATCACTCTCTTTCGTAGATAAAATTGTATTAGATATTCCAGAATTATGCCTGGAAGTTAGTATCAATTGTTAAAAAAAATTAAATTGAAGTAAATATAATTAATTTGAAATTTGAAATTTATTTTTTCTTCGTTTTTACGGTGGTCTTCCTGACAAACGTGAATCCTTACACCGCTCCAATGTCGGTACTAATATTGTCCAAAATAACGTTGGAAGTCATTACATTATCTCTGAAACAAGATGCAATATCCTCAGAAAACTTAAGAGATTCTTTTCACCACAAACATCACCACGGTTATTCTGTCACGTTCCCACTATTGATTTTTCAATTATTTGATGGAATTAAATCGTCTTGATGTTGCTGCAGTCCTTGAACTACAAGGCATTCGACCTTCCGCGCGAGAAAACACCTACTGTCTGCGTCATCTTCACGCCCTAATCCTTTTTCAATATATCTAATGGCATAGATGGCAAAATCCTCTGCAGGCATCTTTTCTTCTTACTCGAATGAACAACATAATCAAGTCTTATTGCTTCTCAGAATTCCATTTCCTTTCCTTCCATTCTTCTTCTCCGCCAGTTCCGAATAAAAAAATCTCTCTGCATTATTTATTCACATCTTGTAGTTTCTCATGCAGGCCTGAGGCACATTACTTACCCATAGTTTTCGTTAATTCGAAAAATTATAATTTCCTCTTTTTTGTCTTTATTATATTGTAAATCCGCTTCACTACGACTATTATCTCTTACAAATATTTGCAATATATCCATAGTAAAAAGATATTAGATTTACAAGAATTGCGTGTACGTAAAATATCAGCTATTTGGCGTTTATTTCCTCATCTCCTTAATAAGAAATTAGCTTAGTTTTTGCCTTTGTCATTCCGTCTCTCACGCTTAAAGAGCATATTTGCGCTAAATTTATTGTAATTTTACTCATTGATTCTAATTAATTGCGATCTGCTCCCGGTATTCGAAAAAATTAAAGAAACAGACAGTGCTAGATTCCAGAAACCTTTCGGCCATATGAATAACATGAGAATACAATGATTTTTTTATTTGCGTTTTAAAATTACTCATAAACATCGTACAAATTTGGGACTCGAGTTAAAGAACATCTACAAGGATGAAAAATTCATTATTCTACGGTCATATTATCAAAAACATGTCAAATCGAATATTTTACGTTTTTTGTGAGAAAACCTTCCGTCGTCAAGGGCAACCGCATTCTTGATTTTGTTGTCAAAAACATTTTCTCAAAAGAATATTGTGCAAGTCATATTTAAAATAAAAGTTTAACACCATTAAATTTCAATGAAAGTATTTTTGATTTAATTTACCACTAGAAAAATGCTAATTGGAACATCGTTAAAGAAGCATTGCCAAGAAGTGAGAGAGGAAGAATGAGGGAGGCAGAGAAAAAAGAGGGAAAGAGAAAGAGAGAGAGAGAAGGAAATTTTGCATTAACAGCATTTGTAAAATATGGTTTTTAAGTTGTATTTCATTTTAATAAAAACTTTTATTTAACAAACTATTTTTCTCATTCTATTTTTAAAAAACAAGAAAAAATATAAATATACGTTTAAATTAACCTCCCGTGATTTTTTATGGGCGTTTAAGTTTATTTAATAAGAAAAATGTTGAGCATAGAGAGTACTTCATATAAATTTTTTTATTATTAATGGTCTTCTTTGGCTGTAGACATATCTCTAATAAATAATTTGCCATAGGGTACTCACGCTAATTAAAAAATATAAAATGAAAAAATGGCGTAAGACGTAAAAGCACGCTAAGAAAAAATACCAAACTTTTTGACGCTTACCTTTTAGGTAGCATTATTTTAAATTATGAAAAAGGATAATGGCTATAATTTTCAGAGACTAGCCAAAATCCATTTTTAATAACTTTATAATGGGTTAAGATCACCGAATATAAATATAGTTATATGTCGGTTTGTATAAGGCCTCATAAAATCATTAATAACTCGGAACCAGTAAGAGCTATTTAGGGATCAAAGGCTGGGTGAATTGAGAATTCGATAGTTTTAGATAATAGTTCTCTTTGTCGAAGCATACAATGAAATAAACCGAAAATAAATAAAATAAATTTGTAACACACTAAAAAATAAAAAATATTTTTTTATTTAATAGACTTGATTTAAAACCTTTGTCAAAGTTATATGGCTTCTAAACTTCTTACACTTTTACAAAACCATATGAATTTTACGAAAGTTTTAATCAAGTCCACTAATCAAAATTTACTTTTACTTTTTAGTTAACTTTTAAAAATCTGATTTTTAATTATGTTTATCATTGAAAATATTAGCCCGCGTCTTAACAAAAGCGCCAAATTTCATCAGCGTTCTAAACCGAGGCATTATATTTCAAATTGCTAGACTATGTATTTCCAGACGTAGTGCGAGTGTCATTTGGTACACATTTCACAGCGAGAGACGCTCTCAATTTTTAACGAAGAAACCTCTTCCGAGAGACCGAAATTGCCGCCCTGACGAATTTTTTGTCTCCTTTGATTTTGCATTCCATTAACGAGTCGGTATCCATCACTAATTCTTCCGCGGTCCCATTGTGCCATTCGCACTCATCTTTTTCGCAGCCTCTCGACGCTTCGAGCCTCTTCTCTGTCTCCCTCCCCATTGAACCCACACTCCTCCCGGCCAACCGACACACCCGCGCATCAACCGCCTCCCTATCCCTCCATCCCCCACTCCTTCTTCTCACTTTTTTCCCTCCTCACCCCTTCCTCCACCTCCCTTTCTCTCGTCATCCTTCCATATACCACCCTTTCCCTCCCCTCCCTCCCCCTTCCCCCTCTTACTCTCCTCGCCCGTTCCTCCCCCTTCATTTCACTCCCACTTTTCACCACCCGACGACGGCAGCGCCCTCTCGAGTCCTCCTACTTAAGCACAGCGGCGCTCCACTCATTTGCACTCTCGCCACTTATAACTCCTCACTCTCTCTCTCTTTCCCCCTCTATCTCTCTCCCTGTCACCGAGGATCCTTCTATCCTCTATTACTATATCAATTCTCATTGTCGCCACATGAAAAACCTTTCGCCTTCGGTATCTGTCGTATCGGTTGCTCAACTCCATGGTGACGGGATTAGCTTGAAGCATCGCTGACGTTGTCTTTTTGGATTTTTTTGCTGACCAATTTATCGGATTATCAATTTTTAAATAAAGGAAATCGATGGATCGTTTCATGCTCTCCTTAGATTCTTCGCCTCCATCACAAATAACCAGATTTTTTTATTTCCATCATTTGTTCGAGGGCAGTTCTATTTTTTTTAATAAACACCACAATAACTTTCTAAAAATTCCTTATCTTAATTCTCCCTTCGATAAAATATAAAACGGCATTTTTTCGCCGTAACTATTGATACTCTTTGAAACCCGTACCAAGTAACGTGGTTTGAGATCGGAAGTTTCAACTAGCGGAAAACAGAAAGGTGCATAGAAGAAAGAATAAAGTTAAAAAATAAACAAAACCAGTGTTAAAATAAAATATTCCAATCCTTTTAAGGTTAAGGAAAGCCTGAATTTACGAAAGACTCTTAAATTATCCTTGCTATCATTTTCTTCGCGTCCTTCAAGGAAATCCTTATCTTACGCAACGTCGCTCACCCACAGTCTCATCCCTCCTCGCACTCCCTCTCCCTCTCTCTCTCTCCCCTTCCCTCTCCTTACCTCCCTCTCCCTCCATCCCTCTCCTTTCTTCTCCCTCCCTCCCTCCCTCTTTATCCCTCCCTCCCCCTCCCTCTCACTATCTCCCTCTCACTACCTCCCTCTCACTACCTCCCTCTCACTACCTCCCTCTCACTACCTCCCTCTCACTACCTCCCTCTCACTATCTCCCTCTCACTACCTCCCTCTCACTCCCTCTTCTTCCTTCTTTCTCCCTCCCTCCCACTTCCTTTCGATCTATTTTTCTCTCTCTGCCACTGCCAGGTTACTTATTTCAAGGATCCCCTATGTTTCCTGCCTCCTTCCAACGCCTCTCCTACTCCCCTCCTCTTCCTCTCACTCCCACTCTCTTTATATTTCTTCCCGATCTCATCCTCCAATCTCCCCTTCTCCCACCGCCTCCTTCCAAATCCTCTCCTCCGCCGTCTTTTTCCTTTAGGCGCTCCTCCGTTTCACTTCATGGTTCCGTGGTTCCTAATTTCTTCAGAAAAAGATGTAAAAAAGTATTTACCCTTTTTTACCACCCTCCTTTCCTCTTATCGCCAACGCAAAAAAAACTCTCACTCTCCCTCCCTCTCCTTCTTCGACGCGCTACTTCCGATGCTCTCCTTTTGTGATTTCTCTCTCTTTTCATCTCTTCTCCCCTCTCTTTTTCTCTATTTCCCTCTCTTTCTCTCTCTCTCTCTCTTTCCCTCTCTTCTTTAGCTTTCTCTCTTTTCTGTCCGTGAGTCTCATTCTGTTTCTCTCTATATCTTTCTCTTTCTCATTCTCTTTTCTCTTTCTTTGCAACTCACATTCGCTATTTTCTGCTTCGTTATCTCTTTCTTTTCTCACTTTTCTATCACTCTTTTCTCTCTCCCATTCGTTCTCTTCTTATTTACCCCTCCTTCCACCCTCAACTCATCCCTTACACTTCTCACCCTATTCTCCAATCCCTAAATCTTCCCCTTCTCTATTTATCTGCCTCTCCCTGCCTCCTGGCCCTTCCTATTCACCATCCTCATCACCCACCGACATATTCTCCACCCCCTTATCCCCTTGAATTCGCCAGTTTCGTCTCCCACCACCGTATCTTCTACACTAATCACCCATCCCCATTCACCGCCTCCCCTCCCTCTCTCGCCAACCTTTACACCCTCCTCCTCCTTTCGTCAAACCGTCTGCTCCTCCCTTTGCGAGTACAATCTTCTTCTTTTGCTTCCTCAGCCCCCCTCCACCCAAAATCCCATTCCCTCTCCCCCCGTCCTTTTTCATCCACCTCAAAGTCCTCGGGCCAAAGGAGCTCTTATCTAGTTTCAATCATTGCTTTCTTCCTTTCTCTCACCATCTCTCTCTTCCCTTCATAATTTCTTTGTCCCTGATGATTTTTCCTCCTCCCTCTCTTTTTAATCTTCTCTTTTATTTCTTCTTTTTCTAACATATTCCATTTATATCACTCTGTTTTGCTTCCTCTATCTCTCACGCGTTCATTTCTTTTCCCTCTTCCCATCATTCTCACTCTCTCCCACTTCCCTTCTCGCCATCTTCCATATTCTCCGCCTTTTCCTTCTCCTCTAAATAAAAGTTTTTCTCTTTCGTTTCTGTCTCGCAGTATCAAATTTCCACCCCTACGTGATCCTTTCTTTATCCTTGCCCTTTTCCTTTTCCTGTAAGCTCGACCTAGCCTTCCGTCTTTTCTTTCATGATATTTCCGACGCATATTAAATCCCACTTCCACGTCCCTATTTTTTCTCCTACCTTTGGATGAAATTAATTTATTTCTCATTAGCGTATTTTCGTTTTAGATCTTATGGTGAACAACAAGAATATATCTTATTAAATTATTTTCTTGTTATAGACCATATCTCTCTTTTTCCTTCCAATCTTGTTGATTATACCGAAATTGTCGTTTATATTTATATGGCCAGTTATTCCACCATTTATAAAAACGAAATGATATTAAAGTTGTGTTTCAGAGATTGAATTTTTTTTTAGTAAATCCTGACGACGAGCTTGTCACGCATGGCTCCTTTGCTCCTACGCAGAAGTCAAAAGCCAGCGGCGAATGCTTCGAGGACCTTTTGAGAATCTTCGGTCCATTCTCATGATTATCGCCACTGGCAAAACACCTCGTCCATTTTACCCCCCGGCTTTTCGTGTTTAATTTCACTGCAATCGGTTGTAAAAACAAGGACGAACCACTCGCTTAACTTCAAGGTGAGAACGAAGTTTCATTAGTTGGATTGGAATGGACAAAAAGCAGTTTACGAGGAATTCATTTAAGAAAAGGTTTTCTGAAGCAAGTCAAATGATGAAATTCGGTAAATATGTAAGACCATAAAAGACACGAAATCGACTTATAAGCACTTCATCTGATGTGCTGTGAATATAGTCCATCTAATATATTTTTTTAATTCACCCATTTCTTCGAGTTATTCAACTGCAGATTTCGCGTTTCTTGAAATTCTAAATTGTATCAATGTAAGCCTCCTCGAATTCCTGCTTCGCGGATATAAACATTATTCTCGAAAGTATTCGTCGGAGCAAAATGACGTTCGGTTATCGAAATAACGTATGTAGAGTTGACTAACGCGGTAGATAATCTCAATAACAACTACCATTTTATTTTCGTACTAATATATCCATTTAATCTTGTCTCTGATTTTTTTCTGACGCAAGTGGGTTTTAAATGCGTATGTTGGGAGCTTCCTTACGCCGCTTGTTGATAAGCACTTGCTTTGACTTTCCCGGAAATGTTCCAGAAACCAACAGAATATTTAAGAATATTTTAAACTAACGGGCCATGAGATCATTCTTATGATTTTACAATTGACCTCCATGCTCATCCTTACCTCACGTTGAGACAGTTTTGAAAGTAGACGTTTATGTATACTGTTCACACGAAATAAATCTTTAGTTCTTTATTATTGGGGTACACTTTTACATTACATTTTAAAATTTTCTGAGCCTTAAAAAGATGTTATCTAAAGTCTGTGAATAAAATATGATTTATACTGGTTTCTTCCCTTGAACTCTCTTCCTTAACAATTTTACATAATCTCCAATATTCTCTCCTCAACATCAGTTGAGTGTTTGTCTATCTTCCTGGCAGAAGTAATTTTTTATATTTACCTGTGCGGTTTGTCTTTCTCGAAGAAATCACCCTTATCTATGTTTTAAAGGTGCTCTCTCTCTCCCTTTTCTCCTTCCCCGTGTCTCTCCTGACGCCAATCAATTCGTCTCATCCTCCGCCCATCGCTCACTCCTGACGGTCGTAGTTCCGTGCTGTGCCTCCACGGCGCTTCTGTCGCGTGGTTATTCTACCATGCATCTATGCTCTGGCTTTGTTCACAGAATCGGCTGATTCAGCTCAACTAGTGTTCCGGAAAGTTGTTATTGCAAACGGACACTGTGGAAATTAATGAGCGAAATTTTTCTTTCCCTTTGGCGTTGACTTCCTAATCAGTCTTTTTTCTTGGGGCGGCTCAAACGAAAAAGGTTGGATTACATGAATATTTTCTAACGTGAGCGTTTAAAATTTCCCCTTCATTTTTTTTTCACTGTACAGTTTTTAGCTTTGATATTTGTAACGGAAACACAAACATCACAATTATTATAGCGGTACTAATCGATAGGATTATTTATGCAAAATACTTTCTCAGCTGCGATAAATTGTCTTTAAACGGATTATACTATTCTAAAGGAGAATTTTTATGATGGAATTTAATATCTGAGAAATTCTCAATTTTGCAGAATTTTAGTTCCAATGGAACTTTTTATAATATTTACCTGCACGGAAACAGTTCAATTCACGCTTGTATAAAAACATGTCGAGATAAAAATGATCTATTTTACTCAGTGAAACTTTTATAAAATTTGTACTACGACCATCTGGATATGTTGCTTGCAAATATTTTACGTCTCACATTTACATTTTAAACACTCGTTAGTGAGAATTTTTTGAATGCCACTAGAAAATTGCACGTTTAGCATCCTAAGCATCTTTGGTCTAATAAAAGCATCCTAAGGATTTTAGTTGATAATACATTGCGCCGGGGTTATCTATCTGCATTTATAAAGCTACAATCGTAAATATACTCCGTTTACTTCATTTTTAGTAACATTTCATCTTGCCAACTCATTTACTACATTTTTTCTGATTTATTTTGACATTTCTCGGTTTTAGGTGACTATAGTAGTAAAAACTCACAATGAAATGCATTGAAACTACTCACCTTTGGAAGTAAAGCTATACAATAATAATGCTGCTTAGACATACATTACCCTACCGTTTGAACATTTTACCTGTGGAACTATTAAGATTAAATAAATATGTATTGATATTTAGAGAATTATGCAAAGTCCAGGTATAATATGATAAAATATAAAATTTCAATGCCAGTTTTGCATGAGGTAAACTCAATCCATAGATAAGTAATTTGATATATGATGATATTGACTTTATAATGTTGATTTGGTACTGCACTCTGTAAGAATAACATACTGGGATAATTAAAATTTGTGATTATGCATCATTTGTTTAACCTAGTTTGCAGTGTAAAATACATACATAATGAGTTACTTGCTTTCATTTCTCACATTTAATTTGTTTCCTTAATACTTGGAATTTTATTCATATTTCTTATATCCCGTTGCCTCAAAATTGAAACAAACGCAAATAGATAAGTTAATTACAAATTATAAGACCCAGTGACTCGGTTCAGTAAAACTGGCTTCTCCATGGATACGGAAGAAAGTTCATGCTGCGTAGAAAACAGAGTGAGAGAGAGAGGAGAAATGAGAGATTCGTACCTCCAATATTGTCTGTTCCATTAACTCGGTTTCATGAATGTTTTACTAAGCGGCCCTTTTTATCCCAGCACAAAGCCCTCGCACGCAAATAAAAACAGATGAAGAAAACAGAGCGACGCACACAGATCTCAATATCTCATGATCTCGCCGCTCTTATTCCTGGAAAAGGAAAATCCAACCGACGTCCCTGTATTTATTCCTTCCTCATAAAATCAGCAAAAGAGGGCTTCAACTTGTTTATATTAGATTCTCTACCTCTCCTCCTCAATCCACCCTCTTTTCCCTCTTTCTCCTTTACCCCTTCATCCCATCCCATCCTATTTTTAACTCTCTCCATCCCCTTAAATTTCTCCCTCTCTCTTCTCATCTCTTCTTTGCCTCCCCCATCTTTTCTCCGTTACTTCTCGCATAACCATTTCCTCCGATCCGAATGGCAATGGTATGGAGAATATAGGGAAGGTAGATGGTATACGGAGTGTGTCTTTTAGGCCGAATGACCCGCGGTTCCAACGCGGCCTTTTATTAGGTTTAAAGACGAAGGAACTGTCATAAAGAGTCCATATTTTCTCTCAACCCCCCTCTCTATTACCCTTCAGTATTACCCTTCTCTCTCCCCCCCTCTATTCCCCCCTCTCTATTACATCTCTCTATTACCTCTCTCTCTGTTACCCCTCTCTATCCCCCTCCGTCTATATTACCTCTCTCTCCCCGCACTCTTTCTCCCTATGCTACACCGTATTTATACACACTCCCAGAGCGCGGATCAGAAAACGAGTAGAGAGAAGTAAAAATCACAGGCGTATAGATAACATAGGAAACTGTTTCAACCGCCGTTCCGCGCCGCTTCGGAGACCGGGATCGTTTTTTATCAGAAGGGTGAAAAAAATGAGCCCGATATATGTTAAGGAGGGAATCGGGAGGGATTCTTGGATGCGGATATGGGAAAAACGAATGAATTGGGATTGAAGAAGGTCGAAGCGCGAAAGAGGAAATCTCCATGAATCCACACAAAGAAAAACAAAAAAGAAATGAAATCGCTCCGCTTACTGCTTTTGTTCCAAAAAAATCCTACAGGTTTTTTTACTTCGCGGTGAAAAATGGAATGGTAAAAAACTGAACGAACGGGAAGGGGGAGGGGAGAACGCGCGAAAGAGGAATAGGGAAAAGGGGAAGGAGGAGTTGTGGCAGGAAGACAAGGAGTTTGAGGTGGATGAGGAATGACGATGGCAGTAGAAGTGTATGAGATAGAGGAGGTGAGAAGGAGGGGGAAGGGAGAGAGAGAGTTGAGTTCGGTTGCTGGAGGTCGTATATGTGGTTTGGAGGAGCATCCCAGAGGAGGAGGTCGTGGCCTGTGTCAGAGGAAGCGGCGGGGCTTATCCTTATCTTCCTCTGAGCTTTCTCATCCCGTCCCGCTACCTCCCTCCCCCAGACCCCACCTCACTCCCTCTTTTCGCCCCTTCTCCCTTTCTTTGGCTCATCCTCTCTCCCCCCCTCCCCCTTGCCTCCCTAACGCCGCCTCTCTCTCGATTCCAATCCTCTTTGGAATCCCCAGCAGACGGCGAAGGGGAGGGACGAACGAGAGAAGGGAAGGAGTTAAGATTCGGGAGCAGAAAAATACGGGGAGGAAGCAGCTGCAAATCACGGCACGTGGGCGGGAATCGTAGAAGGAGAGGAGGGAAGCGCGGGGGGGGGGGGGCGTGCGTGTGTGTATGTGTGTGGGGGAGGGGGGGGAGGGTTCGGAATAGACGCCTCACGGCATCACTAGTTGAGTAGTGCGGTGAGATGGGGGAAGGGAGGAGAATGAGGATTTTGAGGGGAGAGGGAGAAAAGGGAAAGGGATACGGGGGTTTTAGGTGGAGAGGAGAGGGATATAACAGATGGGAGATGCGAAGATAGAGCGAGTGAGGGTGTGAATGGGAAGTGGGGAATGGAGAGAAGAGACCCGAGAAAGGAGTAGATGAGGGATTTTGGGAGAGGTGTGGGTAAAGAGAGAGATAGCGTCAAGAGGTGAAGAGGTAAGGAGTGAGAGAGAGAGAGAAGAAGCGACGTAATGCACGAATAGAGTGAAGCGGAGGAATAGAGGGTGAGAGTAAAAGAGTGGGGTAAAGAGAGGAAAGGGAAGTATTTTAGGAGCTCTACTGAGTGAGAGAGAGGCAGTAAAGGAATAATGGAATAAGGTGGAGGGATGTGAAGAGAGAGGGGAGGAGGGGGAAGACGAGAGAGAGATGTATGCTCGAGGAAAGAAAGGGTAGTAGGAGGAGGGTACAAGATCTTGGTGTGAGAGAACTAGAGATTGATGCGAGGCGGGCCAAAAGGGTGAGGAGATGATGGTTGATGAGGGGCTGCCGGGAAGCACAGTGGCGCAGGATGCGAGAGGAGTTCTTTCGTAGAGAGAGGGATTGGGGGACGGGAGCAAGAGTTGGATGATGCATTGGTACTAGGGATTGGCGGTGGTTGTAGGGGTTTGGTTCATTGTGTAAGGGTCGGGAGCGAAATATTTCGCAGAGGCCATAGAGGGAATTGATGGAGGAGGATTGAGTCGGATGGCAAGTGGGGAAGGGAGAGAGATGTTTGGTGTTATCTTACGGCCGAGAGGGATTTGGTAAGCGGGATGAGGGGGAGGGAAAAACCGGGAGGGAATGGAGCGAGAGGAGCTGCTTGGCTTATCCGAGCGTTTAGGCGTCGACGCGGAGGAAATAGCTCGCGATAAAATCCTTTAAGTGTGGCGCGTTTTCGTACGGGCGCAATAAAAAAGAAACAGCAAAATTCAGGCGTTATTGGTGTGTTCCGAAGCCACGCATATTGTTTCCACCCTGAAACATTTATATTTTGCAATTGAAGTTGGCGCCGAGAACTGTTATTCATATCTGGAAAACTAAATAACTCATATTATTATCCCGCAAAAATGACGGAATCCAAACATACTGCTGCAGGTATTTTATACCTCAATCGCTCCTGAAAATTTAATTTCAAACTTATTTTTATGAGGATAATGAATGCAAAATCATGGCAATAAAAATGAAACTTTTCCTTTTCGAGTTACTCGCATGCATAGCTGCGAGATTGTGTTAATTGCAAGAAAGTATTTTTGATTTGGATTTTTATAATATTTATGACCCACGTTTAAACTAAAAGATTTTATTTCTAAAAATTTCCATAAATCGAGATTTAATTTTTCATTTCTTTATATAACTCATAAATGTTGCTGTTGAGTAATTTATTTTCTGAGAACCATTAAACAATATGTAAGCGTATAGTTACTTGGAGAAAAATCGATTCAACGACATCGAATTCCGCTTAATTTGAAATTTAATATGCAAGGGTCCGTAACGTTATGCCGCAACAATACCCCAATTACATTCTAGATCCTTCAACGATTTTCCGAAGTTTCCATTTATAATGACCGGGCTATCATTCTCGGCGGTCAGCATATCAGCATTGGAAATATAAATTAATAAAATAAAGCCGTTTTATATGGCGCTATTATTTCAATAAAAATAGAAACGATAACCTCAATCATAAAACAGAAATACTTCTCAAGCGCCTATATGGACTGAGAGCAAAGACTGCCGTTCTAATCTCGACCCATTCTTTTTGATGAAGAACTTTGATCCGGGATGAGATGGATAGGGCCATTGTTGTGATACTGGAATTTGGATATGACGTTGAAGGGTTGATATTTGCAGACCAGAGATAAGAAAAGTGAGTTTTTTTGCGGATTTCTCAAAAAAAAGGAAAACACAGAACCAAGAAGATGAGGAGATTGTGGAGAGAATGCGGTCCTTGAGAAGACAAAGGCTTAGGAATAGTGGATTGGGGAAAATATACCTTGAGTAAGAAAGAGGATCAAAACTGAACCTCAGCGGGGCTATTCAAAGAATACAAATGGGTGCTGCTATGTCCTTGGAAAAATGGTTTGCGGATACTCAGAGGGTAAAAGTAGCCGGCCTCGATGCAACTCCGCTATGGTGTGACTCTCATCGCAGAACTGACATATTTGAAAGGTGTTTATGATTTATTATTTCCTATCTATAATTGTATTATTTCCCCATTCAAGGCAGTTTTTTATAGTATTATTTACGATGCAACTACTAAAATTTTCATTTTATATTTTCCATCCAAGGAGGTAAAAAAATCTATTCTCCGTAAAATTTAAGAAAAAGTATAAATAACGCAATCATATAGAGAAATATTTATTTACTTCTTTAACCTCAAAAAAGCTTACCAGAGTTTCAGGAAAAAATATAAATATTTATTCAGGTTTATATACACAAAAATATACCACAAAATATAAATATGATAGCAAACACGGTCAACGCCCACTAGAAGAATAACTTCTGTTCCTGTTGGCCCAGGTTTACTTATTGTATGGAAAAAATTACATTATTGTTTTATAGCCATAGGTTCCATATTGGAATAAGAGTGAGCATAACGAAGACTAAAATTTAGCTAAAAATTCATGGAAATAGCGCCAAGCATCAGTGCGGAGGGCAATAATTTCGATGAAAAAACGGTAAACAGTGCACTAAAAAGAAACAAAAAAGACTAATTCAAAAGAGCTAGAAGCTCGTACAAATCGAGGGAAGTGGTCGTGTTAAGGGGGAAGGGGGAAAGTTGACGAACAGCGTGGAAGGAAGGCAGAGAGGCAAGGGGGAGGAGTTGGGCGCAATGGGTTGAGGCGGTAACTACTGGGCAGCGGCAAAAAGATATCCGGGAGAGGTCGGAGAAAACATCACGCGAAGTTTGTCATTAGGGATCGACGTTGCTATATTGCTCGCATTAACAGTGGCGTGCTCCCGACTGAGGACATTACGAAAGCGGCAAATATTCTTAGATATGCTGTATTGATTGAGTGACCCACTTAATTCAAAAGCGTGAGCACGATATTATTCCCTAATCTACAGAAGTAAAGGCGGCTGGGATCCTTAGGAAATTAAATGGCGGAAAAATTATAGAAGCCCAAATTTATTCAATCTCAAATTGTAAACCCACTTTCATTTTCTAATCTATTCGCCGCCATATCGAAGTTACAATCGGCGAAATATTATGTATATTAATCAAAGGATCGATTATTTTTGCCCAGGTTAATAACAGGCTGATTTTATTTTAAAAAGAAAATATATAAGTTAAATTCAAAAGGGCTTAAAAATAAATTTTAACGCCTGTCGACAGGTTTTGCAATATCTAATACTTTTGACTGTTTCGCATGAAAGGGACACGAGAATTCTTTTCTTTAAAAACCCCAACGAATTACAGTCAGAATCGCCTGAATTTTGTATTATTTATTTTTCATGCGCCAACGTTACAAGTCCTACCGCCGATAAAAAGTCCCCTCCGTTTCCTTTCGCACATTAAGAAAATATTTCCTATCCTTATCTCGTTTTAAATTCGTCGCCGCCTTTCGCAAAAAGAGAAAGCTGAAGAAAGAAGAGGGAGAGAGAGAGAGAGAGAGATCTCGAAGAGAGGCAACGCGTTCGCCGCTTTAAATTAAGGAGGAGCAGGCATTTGCCGTTCGCTCATTCACGTGACTATCGCACAATCCCAATCGTGAAAACGCTTTGGGACTGGCAAAGCGCACAGTGCCATTCACTCGGGGTGCTCGGCAGGAGGGAACAGGAGTTGGGTTAAGGAAAGGATAAGAGGGAGAAGGGGGAGGGGGGAGGGTTTAAAGGTCAGAGGGAAAGGAAAAGAGGGAGAGAGAGAGGAATGGAGAAAGCGGGAAGGAATGAGAGTGGAGGCGAAGAAGGAGAGAGACTCCGTTGTAAGTGGCCTTGCAGACGACGACGTCACTTTTGTGCCTGCGCAAGTTTTATGAAGGCTGAGGAGTAGTAGAGCCTGCACTTGATGTGCATAGGGCGCGGGAGATATGGCGCATGGAAATAAAGCAATGTCGAGGCGGTGCAGGAGAAGGGAGAGGAGTAGGGGGGAGGAAGAGGGGGGAGGAATAGGGGTTTGCCACCGAATGGATGGAAAGAGGGGAATGAGAAGAGGGGGAGAAGGATGAGGAGGAAAAGGGAAGGGGAGAAGTTGGGAAGGGATGATTGTGAAGGAGTGCGAAGGGATTCCAGGGGGAAAAGGGGTTGCCTACGAGAAGGAAAACATGGTGGGATGAGGAGGGGCGGTGTGGCATAAGAGGAGGGAGAGAAATAAAGGGGGGATTGGGGAAAGCAACTGGAGTGGCGGCGTAAAGGGTACTGCGTGAGAGCGCGGGAGGATGGGGGGGAGGGAGGGGGCTGAAACGCCGAGGGTGAGAGGAGTAGGAATTCGGATGAAACGAGATGGTGTGACGTCGTCGGAATAGCGTAAGGAGAATATGCGGGCGGAAGTGAGTGGGTGGGTTGGGTGGAAGTGTTGCGGTTGGCGAAGGAGGCTTGGAGGGGGAGGAGGTGACTGCGGAGATCCCACTCCATGGAGGGAATAGTGCGAGCAAGGAATGGAAAAAAGGTGTTTTGCTAGGTGAGTGAACGAATGTCTGTGTAAGATCCGAACGAGTTTTCGGGGATGGGAAAAAAACGAGAGGAGGAGAGGTTCAGAGGTCGTCTCGGAGGTTATCTCGAAGGGGAGAGGTGGTGTTAGGGGAAGGAAAGGATTTTTATAGGGCGCCCTTGGATTTTATAAGAGAGTTGCTGGCCTGTTTTTTCACGTGGAAAATATTTGGACTGCTTAAAACTAATTTCGGATGGATGAAATTTCAGGAGGTCAGGAAAATAGGGTGACGTCTCTGGAAGCCTTATATTGTAATCACAGAGGAAGTTTTTGTTGTTTCATAGTGAGTAATATACGTGAATGGCAACAAAAACATGCTAAGGTAATAAAACGTCAGGGAAAAATAAACGTCTGGAATAGAGCATGCCTTTCAAAACGTCGAACCATTGACTTTTAAATATACCTAGGCCCGGAAATATCTAAGAAGAAATCTATATAATAAAACTCCTAATTCGGAAATCCGTCACACGGCGATATGATTGTAGCATATTTTAAATTACTTAAAATCATAATTAGACTGAAGAACGCCTAAAAGAATGGAATTTTAATTCCTACTTTCGATTTTCAAATACGAGTCGAATCGGACAACAAATCAGTTTTTAACTTGAAAACATGACGTATCTTTAGGGGAAAATCTTTCGTCGTTGAGGTGATTTGCATTGTTGCCGGTATTGCCTAATTGCGAATGACTGACTGGGATTATTAATTCGCATCGCATTTGTTCACATATTCACGATATTTCGACGATAAAGTTGAATCAACATTTTGGCAGCGATATACAATGCGATGGTAACAAAAATAAATAAATATTCCATTAAAAATCCCATTTAAAAAACAAAAATATCCCATTGTTCATTGAAGTCGTGCTTATAAGCGTTTTTAAGTCGGATGTAAAGATTTAATTTGCTGAATTTTTAAAAGATTTTTGAGTACATCTGCGAAAGCTGAAGAAGTTTTGGCGTTGGTTCACTTCTTTAATCTGTGTATTTTTTATATTTTTGTTGTTTACAAATGAAATTTGTTTTTCAATCAAAATTTATTTAAATATGTTAGCCAAAATTAAAAGAGGTGGGAAAAACCAATGCAATCAAATTTGGGCTAAAATTTGATATAAAATCTATTCCCAAATTAGAACTAATAACAATAAATTTGAGTCCCATTAATAAAAATACAGCACAAACGATTACATCTGAATGTTTTGTTGTTATTTGTGTATTAAAATATTTTTATACTCAAAATTTATAGCATTAAAAGGATTGGGTTTGGTTAGGTTTTTTCACTTTATTCTCTATTTTGACACACTTCTACTAATAAATGTCGATAGATAAATCGATTTCATAAATAAAAATAACAAATAAAGCAAAAATTTAGAGTACAACAATACAAACTACAATTTGTATTATAAAATGAAACAACCCTTTATGTGCACTAGAATCTAAAAAAATAAGTATGAAATTCACATAAATAAATGTTCCTGAAGGTAAAAAGAGGTTTGGTCGCACAAAAGTTGAGTGGCATAATCTTTAGCATATAAATCATCACTAATATTTTTCTGCCACACAAATTTTACAAACCAAAAACAATTTTTACATTCTAGATCATTCAATTATATGAAGTTTATATTTATTTTTCACTTTTCAGTGCATCTATAGAATGGTTTCATTAATTTTTATATATAAATTTTATTTTGATTTAATACTTAATTCATGCATACACCTCATTTATTTGGAGAATTACACGAGTTTTATTCACAATTAATTTCATTTATCATAAAAAGAATTTTCATTAACTTTTGACGAAATCTTTCTGTATATCATAAAACAAGTCACGATAAAAACAAATAAACATTTTAAATTCATTCACCAAACAAGAAACAAATGTGTTGAAATCACGTGTTATGCAGGTTTGCATAAAGCTGAAACTAAAGTTTTATATTTGAGGAGAAAAAATCCTATACTTGACCGGGAATCGAACCAGGATCTCCCCACTTACGGATAGGTGCAATTAGAGAATAGAGAAACATACTAGCTTGATAGCTTAGTTGGTTAAAGCACCCATCCCGCAGCTGCGAAGACCCGGGTTCGGTTCCCGGTCAAGTACATGATGTTTTTCTACTGCTCAAAAGTCAAACTTCATTCACCAAAATTTATTTTTTTATTCTTGACTTATTTTTCAATCGATGGTGAGTCTGATAAATAGACGCGACTTATAAAACCTTATGGAATCGTTAATCAGCGGTATACAATACGAGAATGTTGAAAGAAAGGACAGCTGCAGTAATTTGTTTGAAAAACAATTAATACCAATATTTAGGGTAACTAAGATTTGCATCGCCGAAGGATAAGACATCTGTATTTTCTGAATAGATATAAAGGGTGGATAAAGAAGTATTTAAAGGGAGAGAAATGGGAAAAAGAAACAAACATTACTATTTATTATTGCTGATTTCCTTACTTTTATTAATAGGCTGTCTGAGACGCGCTATCAACGAAACTTTGTATACCAAATGTATACACTCGTGGAATGTGTGAGACATGTATTTTTCGAATTTTGTTTTCTTTAATAATTCCTGATGTTTTATCCTCTCAAAAAATCTGCATATGAAAGCGATTCCGTACGCAAAGCCTGCCAAGCGCATTACCGTACGTAACTCGAGGAATTAAGGCGCTATGGTGAGCAGAGATTTTGTTCAAAGATTTTATTTCACGTGATGACGCCAAAAACATTTGCAAAAAGATCACTTCGAATGCTGAAAAGCAGACGATAAAAATATGAGATTTCTTAAAAAGATTTTTATAATCACGAACGTTCGAATTGAATTGAATTTAAAATAAGCCTCGGAACTTTATTAAAAAACTGTGAGAATTAACACAAAACCTAAGGTAATATTATAAAGATATTTATTTCTATCCAATTACTTTATAAGCCTCAACTGAGATTACTCAAAAAATATTCATTAAATATCGGAATAAGTTTATTCATAGGCGCTCACATTTTTATTAACTTAACCATTGCTTTATACTTTAATACGTTAATTATCTCTGCTTTGCGGTACGTTATGAGGAAAAAGAGTAACATATTTAAATAGGAAGAATAAAGGGGAGCGAAGAAAACTAACATCATTTGTTGAAATCATATCACGTGCAAACGCTTGATTCTCGATCTTTATGGATCCAATATACTTGGTATTCGAAAATGTTAGGAATTAACATTCCGATTAAGATGATAGTTACGCAAAGAACAAAAGGAAACAAGTAGTCCAAACCAGGACTGATGCAGGCTGGTTTCTCAAAGTTGACGTCCTGAATTGGTTACTTTTATTGACAGGAAATGTTTCAGCATGTGTTAGTCATTCCAAGGAATTCTCATATTATGAATGGCATTTGTAATTCATTAGTTTATTAATGATAGAGAAATATTGGAAAACAAATTAATAGATCATCATCAGGTTTTAAATACTAAAAGCAATGTCAAAATCTCCTTCTGACATTATATTTTGTATGTATTTTTTAAATAAACCAATTAAATAAATGTTACTGTTTATACCCTAATAGGTATAGATCAACTCTCTATTGCTGAAGGGTAGTCGAGTGGAAAAGAAAATAATCGTCTCCGTGGCAAAAATCCGAAAAAATGCTATTTAAAACGCAATAACGCTGTTTTAGTAGAAATTTAGGAACACGATCATTTATCAAAATTGCGTGATAAGAATTAGAATCTACAATTTCTCCTGTTAGAACAGTATAAATCTCGCTCCGATATCACAATTATAAGATATTTTAATGTATTAAAGAAAACATCTCTGCACGATGGATTTGAGACCTCTTATGTAAAACAAATAAGGAAAAACCATTCCTGGAATCGAACGCGGGGCTTCAATCTTCGCCAAATAGAATATAGCCTGGAGGTGGGCTCTGGCAGCACGAACCTCATACCAAGTTTCATGAAAATCGGTCCATTGATGGAAAAGTTGTTTGCGGGGGACACACACATCCACACAGACAGGACCATTTCATATGGCTGTGTTTCCCTAGGAAACCAGCCAAAAAAGGATTGTATGGCGCGTTAAAAAAAATAAAAATTCCGCTGTTCAAAAGCTACGGTATTACTTAGAGATTTTTGAAATGGGTGGCTAATGTATTGTAAAGTTTTATTCAAAAGGCAAATTCGGAATAAAAAATGAAACCTATCCACGAGTAAAATACTCAGTCCGAAAAATACTTTCCGATGAAATCACATTCAATTTAAGTATAAATAATATTGATATAATGAACCCTTAAAGAACTTCAATAATTTTAGTAGACCTATGAGTGAATACTATTTCACTATTCCATTACAGATTCTACGTTGTATTATCTCATTACAGCGAAACTGTTGTTTAGAACTGCGAATCTTATTATATAACTAGGAATAAAAACGGCAACGGCTTAATAATAATAATATCTGATTGTGAGTAATTTTATATTAGAAGAATGTAAAATATGCAGTAGAGGCAACGGTGAAAGGATAGATCTAATGGCCATGTTAGGGTATTCGTCGTTCCGAGTTTAGAAAACTTGCATTAAATTGAAGGGGAGAGATAAGAAACAAAACAAAGTCCGTTGACAATGCATGAGGATTTTCTCGGAAATGAGTCAAACGCTATGAGAGGTTCAATTATTCCCGTAAATACGACGGCGCAAAAATCATAATTAAGTTGGCGATGACGAGGCGCATAAATTTCCGTGGGCGGGCGTATGATGAGCACGTTGGAGCTCCTAATGGCGGAGGGGGCGTGCATGCAATTACCATAAACCAAAAAAAGGAGGAGAGCGAATAAAGAAAATTACGGGAAGATATCGGAGAAGTCAAGAGTAAAAGGGGAATGGTTGAAACAGATGGGGCGGAGAGCAGCGCCAGAGGGCAGCGGGAATGAATCGGAGTGGGAGTAGGGAGGGGAAGGAGAAGCATAGAGAAGGGGGCTGGAAACAGTTGGGTGGGTGGGTGTGTAAGGGGGCTGGCAAGGGACGGGTGGGTGGATGTCTAAGAATTTTTTTAGAAACAGGATAAGGTTGCGAAGAACACATGGATTGAGTAAAGGGAAGGAAAAAGGTAGTGAGGGAAAGAGGAAGGGATGGAGAGGAGAGAGAGAGAGGGAGGGAGAGAGGAGAGAGAGAAAGAGAGGGAGAGAAGATGGAGAGATGGAGAGAGATGGAGAGAGATGGAGAGAGAGGGAGGGAGAGAGAGAGGGAGGGAGAGAGGAAGGGAGAGAGGAAGGTAGAGAGGAAGGTAGAGAGGAAGGTAGAGAGGAAGGAGAGGGGAGGGGAGGGGAAAGAGGGTGGAGAGAGGGAGAGAAAGGGCAGCCGAGAAGTGAGAGAAGGGGAATGGTGACGTACGCCTCGGAGAGGGAGGCTGGAGGATTCGGGTGCGTGGGATATAGAGGATGAGAAAAAGGAATAAGAGATTGGAAAGTTGGGCGGGGTGATAGGGCGGGGCGTTGGACGATACGGCATAGCCAGATAGCGAGTTAGGGTTTTATGAAATGAGGAAATAAGCTGATGATTCTCCAAAAGCGAGCCTCTGCCCTTCTGCTCTTATTCTCTCTCTCTTTCTTTCTTCGAGAGCTCTATTTTTTAATCTTTCCGCGCAGATTTCTTCATTATTTATTCCTCTTTTCCATTCTCCCGCTGGCCTTCCTTTTTCCAAGTTTCTATTTCCGTCCGTGTTATATTTTTTTCTCGATTAACTTTCTTTCATTTTTAATACGTGTTTCTAGATGCTTATCTTCCTCCTCCTTACGTTTGATCCGTTGTTCTAGCAAGATTTATGCCGATGAGATTGAATCGGTAATAATTTTTATAAGTAAATGTTTTTTTGTATTAGCAGGACAAAATGCTGTATTACGATTCGACAAATCTTTGATTTTGTCTGTTGATTACTATTGCTAATTTTTTGTGAGATTTAACTTAAGGAAAACGTCTGATGAATCGCATTTTACTTCCAAGAAATGATTTTAATTGTTACTCAAACACGGATAATTATTCACTAGAATAGTATTTTCGGACTCGTTTTACGGGTGAAAACAAAATCGAGGAGGACTTGAAAAAAGGTACTTATCTCATGTGTCACCAATGCGCATTCCGGTTGTTTAGCAGTCGTCTTCAGAGGTGGTTCACGGAAATTAGATTCTAATAAGATGACCCAAACGGAATTTATGATGCCTTCTTTCCAACATAATTATTCATTTAATATATTTATCGCCAAGAAACCTCCCATGCATTAGGTGTCGGTTTTTTCAAAAATGTATCCTTTTCCTCATTACAAATGTTACGCATTTTTACTTAATCATGCACAATGCGGAACTGTACTTATAATATAAAAATACGTCATGTTTTCATAAACAAACAAAATTATCCAAACGAATCTTATTATGCCTACTTTCCAACATAACTATTTTAAAATAAATGTGGTGCTGAAATTACCTATATTGACTTTAATAGCTAGCTTTAACATCAGCGCGGGTGAGTTGCTCTTTTCGTTCCCGAATTTCATAATTTAGCGCTATAAAATATTAAAAATACATTCGAACGGAAAACTCACTTGATCACGCGTATTTGTGTGGGAAAAAATAACGAGTGTATTTAGTCGACTATAACGAATCCGAGCCCTACAATAGTCGTCGCAATGGCAACGCTCTCGTAATAAGTGATCAAAACTACAAAAACGCCAGTATTTACGCAAAATTCAAAGAAATGTGATTGATAAGCAAAATTCTACGATAAAAATTAAAATCTCCATTCCGCTCCGCTATTATAATTCTAAAATGTTTTGATTTGCAAGAGAAAATTACTCTGGATAGTTCCTGGAATCGAACTCGGGACTTTCAATCTTCGCAACAAACCCTATCCTCGGGAGCTCGGTCCCGGTAGCAAGAGATTTCCACCAAGTGTCGTGAAAATCGGTCCATTGGTTCAAAAGTTTATGGGGAGGGTCGGAAAGACAGACACGATGAAACTATAAGCCTATTTCCATTCTGGAAAGTATGCTAAAAAGGAACACGTGTTCCGACATTTTTGTTGCTTTATGCGTGTGCGGCGGAGGGCGAAATTTGTGGGAGGATGGACGTTAAGGGTGGGTGCGAATTTTGAAAGGGGAGGAAGTCAAAGCGGTAGGTTTATTGCTAGGGATGATGGCTTGGGTTACCTCCACGGATTTTTAGAAAAACGTACAAAAACTGCAAAAATATCCCCGCACGTACTCTGATTTTGAATTTACATTTCGGTGAATCACCACTGAAGACAGCTTCATTGTAGGGGAAATGCGCATGTTTTCATAACCTTTTTATGGTAACCGGACGGTATGCCGACGGACGTAATACGGACAGAATGTAATAGGCGGGAAATGTTAACAACCGATATATGGCCTACGTTTGATTTTACTAGTGGTGGTAAATATTTCCCGTTCTGCTGTTAATAATTCTCGTATACATTACCCGTTTAATTGTTCATAATAAGACTAGTATAATTGACCCGTTCAGTTGTTCATACGTCTGGTCCTACAAACTACTCGATAAATTCTTTATACTCGTACATAATGCTGTACACATACCCCTTCAATTTTTTACACTTAACCTGTTCAATTGTTCATACTACTGACTACTACAATTCCTGTGGTTAAAATTAACAGTGCAGTGCTGGTGGTACAAATTACACCTTCAATTTTTTATATCTCTGGCGGTATAGTGAACCCATTATATTGTTTATACGCTTGGGAGCTCAAATTACCCGTTAAAAATGTACAATTCTCTAGCTTCAATCAACCCGTTCAATTGTTTACACTTCTTGTGTTTCACAGTACCCGTTCAATTGTTTATACTTCCGACGGTTCAATCAACTTGTTCAATTGTGTGTATATATATATACCTCGTACAATATTATATGAGACTGATGATATAAATTTTCCGTAAAATTGTTTATAAATCGGTTGTTAACATTTCCTGCCTATCCCATCTTGTCTGCATAACGTCCTGTCGGTATAGCGTCCGTTCGGCATACCGTCCGTCGGCATAACGTCTGCTCGGCACATAACCTCCGTTCGGCATAACTTCCGTCGGCATATCGTCCAGCCACGCCTTTTTATGGCTATTGGAGCTACCTAAGACCTAAGATAAGAACATATTAATTTTTGATTACCGCATTCACTCGCATATATGCTGCCACTGCATATAAGTCGCACCCTTGTTTTTTCGTGACTGAATCTAGGAGAAAAATTTTTCGAAAATAAGCCGCGCTTCAAACATCGCGATTAGGCGTTAAACAATCTGGGTAATTACTAATGTGTATCATTAACTATACACAAATATCAGTAAATTTTGGTATTATTTGTAATAACAAAGTATTTCAGTGAATTATTTGGAACCGATCAGCAATATATTAATTTCGCGGGATACAAAGTACAATATTACCGAAAATCTCGGAATGCGCATTTTACCCAAACATTCTGCACATGGAAAGCGACGAAAAATCACAACGACTTTCGAGCCGAGAGAAACGCCACCGAGATGTTTCTTACAATAGAATTATTTATTTATTTCCTTAATACGGCGAGGTTTAGGCCATATGGCCACTTCTTCCACCTAACCGTTTTAATACACAATATAATTAAACACATGTGAATAAATTAAAATTATTTCAAGGTATACATAAATAAGAATAAAATTAAGAAACTGTAGAGCACAAATATTATTATTATATATATTATTAATATTATTGGAATATGAGACTAAACTGTGACGATGTCTTGATAACTACGGAATTTTTCTCGCGGACCATTGGCGCTACCGTAGCGATTGCCTGCAAAAACTGACGTCTCGGTTTGTTTCGGTGATTACGTCACATACCGCGTCATTTAGGGAAGTCGTGGTGAATTTCGACGATTATCTCACATTTTGGATTTTCCGATTTTGTTTCCTCGCATATAAACCGCATCCTCGTTTTGGAGATGAAAACTTTGGGGGAGTAAAAGTGCGGCTTACATGCGAGTGAATACGGTATTCTTTAATTACAGATTATTACGATAAAACGAAATAATTTGAATTTTCAGTAAGCAATCGTTGAGGGGCGTAGGAAGGCCAGGCATTAAAAAAAACGCCTATTGATTTTAACAAGTAACGCGCAATGGTGGAATTTATGCGAGAGTAGCCTTCGGATGTTTATGCGAGAACTAAACCACTATCGACCGAATATTTCATTTTTATCGAATGTTTTCCTAGAAAATAAACGAAACTAGTTTTCCGTGTCGATTCTTAAAAAAATACAGACCGCGTTCTTAACTCCGTGTCAACAAACGAACGAAAGCAAACACGAACGCATATGTACCTAATTCCGTGTTTCGCTTATTTTCACGCGGTTGAAAGTTGTTTTCCGCCGAACTATTTATAATTGGGGAAAAAGCCTGACCTCGTCGTACATGCTGCTCTCGCTCCACCTCCACCTCCATAAAAAATTCATGCCGAACCAGCGATATCCCGGACTTTATTACGCCTCAGGTAGTATTTCCATCCGTTGCCTATTTTTCTATCTTTGTGCGCCCCTGACTTTCAGCTCGGATTTTTTTTAAAATGCGAAATCGAAGTCTTCCATTTTAACTCGAACTCTCTCGCATTTTTAGCGCATTTATCAATCAAAGCGCAATCGAAGCATAGAAAAAAACGAAGACCAAACGACCGTTTGGAATAAGATGGCCGCGTTTCCCTTCCCTTCGCTTATATTACTCTTTTTGGTCGTCGTGGTTGTTATGCGAGGGGCGATGCTCGCTTTTCAATGATGTCGATGTCGGCGCTTCCATTTACCCATCGTCTGCAATCCCAACGGCCGCCGCCGCACGGCTCGAGGAGGAGGGAGAGGGGCGTTGATCGACTGAGAGCGATGAGTCCTGCCGGAGCTACAAGAGGCTGAGAGATGGATACAGATAGATAGGGGCTGGGGGAGATGGATTGGAAGAGGAGGAGGAGGAGGAGAGGGAGAGGGGTGAGGACAAGATGCAAGTTACGCGCTTAGGCTATGACTTAGGGGGTATTGATAGATCAAATAAAGTGCTGTTTCAACATGCGAATGAAATGAGTTTAACATGGGCATGGAATCTTTTCTAGGCCTACAATATAATAATACAATAATCGGAGTAATTCTGTTTATGCATGTGTATCGATTCCAATAATGTCTGCTTTGAGACTGTTCACTGAAGAGACAACCAGAAAAACTAACAATATAAACTTTCCAATTGAACGCAAAGCATGCTTTTTAACATTTACATAGAAACGTAGCCTATGTTGTGTTTTTTAGCCTACTTTCCAGAATGAAAATAGGCTTATAGTTTCTGCCTATCTGTCCGTCTGTCTGTCTGTCCCCCCTATTAACTTTTGAACCAATGGCACTAGGTGGAAATTTCTTGCTACCGGGGCCGAGCTCCCAAGGATAGTTTTTGTTGCGAAGATTGAAAGTCCAGGGTTCGATTCCAAAAACTATCCTTTCTATTTGATTTATATGTGAAATATGAAATCAATCGTGCAGGGTAATTTTTTCTCACACTTTAAAATATCTTAGAATTGTGATATTGGAGATCTGAGATTTATATTATTCTCTGAGGGAAGAAATGGAGATTATAATTTTTATCGTAGATTTTTGCTTATCGATCAAATTTCTTTGAATTTTGCAGTTTTTATCACTTATTGCGAGAGTTTTGCCATTGCAAAGACTATTGCTGGGCTCGGATTTGTTATAGTCGAGTAAATACACTCGTTATTTTTGCCACACAAATACGCGTGATCAAGTTAGTTTTCCGTTCGAATGTATTTTTAATATTTCATAACGCTAAATTATGAAATTTGGGAACACAAAGAGCTACTCATCCGCGGTGATTTTAAAGCTACTAAAGCCAATATAAGTAATTTCTGCACCACATTTAATTTAAAATAGTTATGTTGGAAAGTAGGCATAATAAGATTCGTTTGGATAATTTTGTTTGTTTATGAAAACATGACGTATTTTTATAATATAAGTACAGTTCCGCATTGTGCATGATTAAGTAAAAAATGCGTAACATTGATAATGAGGAAAAGAATACATTTTTGGAAAAACCTACATCCGATGCAGATGAGGTTTCTTGGCGATAAATCAATTTTGCGAATTATATCCCAACAATTTATTAATTATTACAGCAATTACCAAACATGTTTTCTGCATGGTTTCCTCCAGTTTAAGATAACATATAATTCAAAGAAACTATTTACCTCGTATTATGTAAGTTATTGGTTGATTTCTTTATTTAGTAGCAAATTTAAAACAAAACTTGCCATAATTTGATTCATAGAAATAGGAAATCACGAATAGATTTCACTTAAACTATAAAATTGTAATTTTATGAAATATAGGCGAATTTATTAAGTAAATGAACTTGTCCGATCTCTTTCCTCTCTATATATATGCATGCATAAATTCCATTGTGTTATTCCTGAAACGCTTTTAAATTCATGACACAGAAAAGTGTTAGTTCAGTAGTGGTATTTTCGCGAAGAAATATTTAAATTTTGTCTCAATCGCGATTCGCCGCGATGAAGTAACGACCAAACGACAGCTTTCAAGATCAAGAATGAAATAGGAACAAGATTTTCAAAAGTTTCCCCGCTTCAGTAAACCTTTCCAACGATTCCTCGATTTGAAATTTTTTCCCGATTCAGCTTTCGCTCGAAAAAATCCCTTTCTCGCCTCCGGCCTTGTGAATAGTTAAGAGAGGGTTGCGGGAGCAATCTCTTCGGGAGAGAAAGAGAGAGGGAGAGAATCGATGCCTTTCAGCCATCTTAATGCTCTGTCGATAAAAAAGGAAGGGAAAAGAAAGTCCTTTTTCTTCGAGGAACAGAAGAAGGAAAGGAAAATCACTCTTAATGAAGTGAGTTGGAGCGAATTTAATTCCTGGACTCGAATCTTTCTGCGGAGCGTAGGAAATTATTTTCCAACTCTGTCGATCGCTTTTCTGAGTTGCATTCGCTGCCGTGGCAGAACTATGAAACGGCGGGGGTGCCCTGAAGGTGTCGGTATGTGGGGCGGAGTGATGGCCCGTGGGGGCGGGGGGTGAAGATATGCGCGAAAGCATGGGAATGAGCGGGGGAAGACGGGGGATTGGGAGAGGGCTGGGAAACAGTGTGTAATCGCCGGGGAATCATTGGGAACGTTTACCTCTAGATCAGTTTACGCTCCAGGCGAAAGATGGGAAGCCGACTTCGTACATACGTACACTCGATAAAAATGGAGGGAAGGAGAAAAACTCTGAATCGAAACCACGTTTTCCAATAGCCGAGCCATTGGCGGATCCAATGGGAGGGGAGGGGGCGATTGCCCTCCCCTTCGACGACGCCATTGCCCCCCACTGGGTGCATTCCTAAATTCATTCCGTGCAACATTCCTTGTTTCTACTCCGAAGATTAAGGCTGTATGACAAGGGAAAGATAGATTCTGATGGGGACAGAGATTTTCAAAATGATTGGTTGTTGGCAGAAGCGGAAACAAGAGGGAGGAGAGGCAATTGAGGCGATCGCCCTCCTCATGGAAAATTTCTGGATCCGCAGCCGAGCGGATGGTTCACTACTGAAATATTGAGTATGGATCACCTTGCAGTGACAGTTCTCCACAGTAGAATACCTCTCTGATGCATGGATTATGAAATTATCTGCTGGTATGTTCCTGTAAGTGGAAGACTCTGTTCGATTCCTGGTCAGAATCGGAATTTTCACCAACTTCCGTCCATTTCAGTGAACGTTTTGCCCGATAGAGACGAAAGAGCAGATAGCATGCGAAAGGGAGGGATAGCGGAAGGAAGAAAAGGATGAAAACGGAACTAGTGTGGGTGTCAGACCCTACCATAGGACGAGGGGCAGTCGAGAGTTTATTAGTGCTTGGGATGGATCTCGGATGAGGCAAAGAAAAGGGAATCTTGGCAACGTCGGAGACGAAATGGGAAAAGCGTCGTTATGGGAAATTGGGTGGGAGAATGTTACATCGCGTTAAGAGCGCAAGTTTGGTTCTTGTTGAGTTGTGTTATACGCCTCCATTTCGCCGCGGTGCGGCTTAAAATTCCTACATTCTCATTCTAAAATCTTCACACGTGCCGAGTTTAAAACATTTTGGCATAACGGGCGCGGGTCGTTGTCACGCGAGTAAGAACGGCCCGTGAAAAAGCTTGGAGGTCTAGGAGTTCTCGACATTCTCTTTTTTTAAAGCAAATGGCTCCTTGCTATTAGAGGAAAATATTTAAAATATAATCCCGTGGTTAAAACTTCCTTCGACACAAAAGTTTTTTTTTAAGTTCACGATAAAATCTCCGAATAAATATTTATGAAGAAATGCACATCCAGGGGTGCATAACAACGGGACACAAAAGATCAAAAATGAATCGCGGTACACTCGCAGCATGGCGATGACGATATCTCGGCGACGCCGACGCGAGGCACGATTCACTCACGAAAAAAAATGAAAAATAAAGGAATGGAGTTGTGAGGGGAGAGGGGTGAGGTGCTTAGCCATCCGAGTCGAGCCGAGTTATGGAGAAAGCGTAGCAGGAGGGAGAAATGTGAGCGGAGGGGATTGGAGTGGGAGGAGGGAGTGGGTAAAAGAGTCTGCGGAAGAGATGAGAAGAGGCGAAGAAGGTGGTGAGGAGCATTATGAGATATAAATTGAGAATAGTAGTCCCGAGGAATATCGGAGGGGAGTTATCGTGTGTGTGTGAGAGAGAGAGAGAGAGAGGAGGGAGAGAGATAGAGAGGAGGGAGAGAGAGCAAGGAGAGAGCAAGGAGGGAGGGAGAGAGAGAGAGAGAGAGGAGGGTGAGGGAGAGAAGGGAAGGAGCCCTGCAGAAGGAGGGGCTGGGCGTAATTCGTGGGCAGCGGTGCGATGGAGTTTTGCTCCATCTTCGCAATTTGGAATCTTTCCGGATCCACGCGGGTTGAATATAAGGGAATAGTTTGGAGGGGAAAGGTAGCGAAGAGGGAGGAGAAAGTGGGGAAGGAAGAAAGGACAGAGGAGAAGAAGATTCAATCTCGCTTCCTTTTCAGAAGTTCCATCCATCCCCGTCTTAATCGAAACGCTTCGGATGGCCTTTGGAACTTTATGGTTAACTTCCGCCGGAAGACGGATGGAGGAGCGACGGAGGGAGTCATTGAATGTTGCCTCTGCTAAAGGAAGGAGTTTGGAGGCGGTTCGGGGAGGGAGGGCGGAGGGAAGGGAGTTTATGTACTCAGCCGCAGGCCCCTCCGATCCTATAGTCTGTCATATACTAAGACAATCCCCGCGCACAAAAGTGGTTCGATGTTTCCGATGAATGGGATGCATTGGAAGATCTCCAGCGCTCTATGAATTAAATTTTAGACGCAATAGGGTTCAATGATAGCATGTGAAACATCTGATAGCACAACATAGCATAACGAATTGATTTGTTTCGTTCTAGGCTAGGGATACCAATATATTAGATGTCACGGATCATGTACCAAATGAATTGAATAATCAAGCATGGAAAATCATTTTAATTCTTACCGAGTTTTATTGTTAATAGTTTAGAATTTTGTATATTTCATCAATAATAGCGAACCGTTTTGAATAAACTCGTCACCCCAGATAAATTCTCGTAAAATTATAAAATATTTCTTTCGTTTAAAAAAATAATATATAACATCGATTTGGACTAGTTATAATATCGCAGATTATTGTAAAGAAAATTACTAATGATATAAAATAAGTAAAATCAATATTGTTTTTAATGAAATCGTAAAAATGTGCATTTTGTCCGTATATGACCCAGGATCTAATATAAGGTTTTTAGATTTTTTATGTGAACTTTAAAATTACAAACAGGACGAGAACAGTTAATATTATTACTTGTAACAAAGGTATTATTTAGTCACATTTTTAACATTTAATTATTTCTGGTCTTTTAATACTAAAAATGTAAGTGTCTTTAATATGCAAATATGAAATATTCAAGCCAAATATAAAACCAACCGAGGATGCAACGTTTTTGGTATTATAATATAAAATTATTGAATGAAATTTTTGCGAAGGCATCCTCATTGTTTCCTTATATGACTTCTATCTTCTTTCGGGATACAACCGCGTGCGTAATATTTTTATTATTACACACTTTTATTGAAGTTGGCTTGAGCGTCGTTCAACATCGTTGATGCGTTGTATCTTTGGATTCACAAACACTACAGTGCTGAAATTTTTCAAATAATCCACATTCGCTGTACATTTTAACCTTTCATGTTTTGCTACGCATCGGACCTTCGGATTCCGACTTTTATTGAAGTTTGCTTGAGCGTTGTCATCGTTTAACATCTTTTTGCGTCATATCTCTGGATCCACAAACGCTACAGAGCTGAAATTTTGCAAATAACTCACATTCGTGGTAAGTTTTAATCTATTAAGTTTTGGTACGCGTTTTAACAATTTCATTCGAGAATACATATATATTATTATATATATTATTATATATTATTATATATATACATACATATATAATACATAAATATGGACTACGTAAATAAAGAATTAAATTTGAATAATTTAAAAAGCTTGAAGACTCAAAAGTATATAATAAAATAAATAAAAAATAGGTTTTTTAATAGCACACACTTTTATGATGCACTCAAAAGTAGAAAATAAATTTTTGTTGCCTCAAAATTTTCATCGAAATTTTCATGTAAATTCAGCGTGTAGAATAATAGTGGGTGACCAAAAAGAAAATCATGTATTCAAACTATTTATATGTAAAGGCCACCCACTTTTATTCTTCACACCAAATTTACAAAATGAAAATTTTGAGTCAACAAAAATTTATTTTCTACTTTTGAGTGCATCATATAAGTGTGTGCTATTGAAAACCATGTTTTTTATTTATTTTATTCTGACGACAGTTTCGCTGCCATTCCAGGTAGCATCTTCAGGTCGTCTCCTTATTGAAATTGTCCGGGTGTTTGATGATCTCTATAACCTCACGGATTAATCTGTGATGGTACCGTCCCTCCCTGTCTATTATCCATATACGTGATCGAAAAGAAGCAGTTTTTGTAACCGTGGGGACAAATTTATATAAGTATGAAAAAAAGTACTGTCATGTTTATTTGCATAAAGAGAAAATGAAATTATTTATACGCTTCAATGTCTCAGATTTCAAAAATTTATTTCTTGAATGTTCAACTTCTTGATCATAAAATTGTGGAATTTATTTTCAGATTAAGAATTTGCAGCATTTTATTTTCAGAACTGTGAATTATGAACATATGTGATAAAAATACAAATTAAGTGAATGTTTTACGATATTAACTAAAACGCGTTTAATAAACTTTCGACCGTGTAATCCATCAAGCGTGTAAAACCTTCCAAATGCGCATTTTTTGCTCCCATAAGATTGGTAATAAAATCAAATTTCCTTTTCACTAAGGAAAAGTAAAAAAATCCCTTTCCCATAAAATTAATCCTGCCGCAATTTTATTACTGCAGCGCGTCGGTAACCAATGAATGAACATAGATCATATTGATATGGGAAGAATACAAAATATTGACGTTCATTTGTCAGTCCCCGGCGGACGACGCCCTGAAAAAACATCCGGCGCGAAAGACATATTTTCCCTCCTATCGACCCATATTCTCAGCGGCCGAAGTGTTAAAGTTGGAATCGACGCGCCACCTACTCCTCCCTCGAAACCAGACACCTTTCTAATTTCTACCTTTTTCCCCTTTCCTTCTAGCACCCTCTCTCCCTCCACCCCTTCCTCCTCCCTCTCCCTCCGCGAGCTCCATCCCTCGCCTCCTTGAACACCATAGAAAACCCGACAACGGCCCCTCACTCTCTCCCTTCCGCCTCGCCTCGCTTCACCCCCAACGCCTCCTCCTCGCCCCTCTCCCTCTCGCCCCCTCCCCCTCCGCTAATTCCCATGGGTGCCGTGAGTTTTAGATTCCAGGTCGTACGTCTCAGCTGCCAACCCTTCACTCACTGCTCTCTCCTGCTTCTCCCTCCCACACAACCAAGACCCTCCTCCTCTTCCTCCCCTACTTCCCCACCATCAACTCCATCAAGTTGCTCTCTCTCACTCACTCCACGCATTCAGACCATATTCCATTCCACGGCTTCGTTCCAATTTTAAAAATCCCCCCTCTCTCTCTTCCTTGCCCTCTCTGTTTTCATTCCCTCCGCTCCTGACTGCCATAAGAAATACTTCTTACTTAAAATGTGGTCCCATGTATACTATAGCTTGGGTTTGCGTTTCTCGTCTTTTATTTTATCTCCACTTAATGCTTTGTTGGAGCTACTAATGGAGACGAAAATGTTCAGGGTAATAAATAGCTTTATCCTATGGACATATAACTCGCAATGCGCGGTGATGTGTCTGTAAGGCTCGTTACCCTAGAAGTCAAAATTTTCATATCAGAGTGTAAAACTTTATTCCAACTTAACGCATTGTCCTATATCTGAAAAACGTTATAGTAGTAAAATCCGTTATGGCGATAGCTTCTCAATTTTTAATCCGTATTTCCTTATGTCTACCATAGTTTTTATTATTTCAATATTAATGGTAATATCTACTTTGTATATGATACTTAAAATATGAGGAGAGAACATTTCATAAAATAATAAACGGAAGTATAACAACCTATACAGATTTCACCATGAAAATAACGTAATTTAAATAAATATAAAATTACAAAATATGAACAATTAAGTGCAAATAAGATGACATGACATTAAAATAAATTTTCATTTCCAGAAAAAATTCTATCATAATCAAAAGAAAACTAAGCATAAACACGCTGCATGTAAGTTCTAAGAACCTGTATCGAGCATAAAAAATTTCTCAAGGCGTACATGCTTGATTTGAAACAGATTTTTCTTCACAAAATAGAATTAAAAACAAGTTTCTCTGTAACTTCAAAAGATTTTAGTTTTCGACAGTATAGGTCAAGTTGGAATTTTGAGTAGGGTAGAAATAAAGTGAATTACTAGCTCTTACGCAAAGATTGTAGTTTGTTTTTAATTGGTATAATTAGAACTTTCGACATAATTCTCGTAAAAACGTATTGTCCACTCCTCCAAAAATAGGAATTTTTATTGTCGATACATACTTGATACGAGCAACCAAATTGGCACATTTTTGTTGATCCAGGCGGAAAGTAAACAACAATCAACATATATTTAAGCTGCATATTTTTTCAATTTAAATCATCGTTGCATTGCATCATTTAAGTAAATTTTTAACAGGATAATTTGATGGTCCTTGTCATAAACATAAAATTGAGAATAATGTTGCTGTTAAACCTTGGGAAAACATTTTTTAAAGAGATACTTTTCGATATATTTTATATAATGTGAGTGGGTAAACTAAAAAAAATTGTCTCAAGCCGGGCACTGGAATTCGTAATTTATAAATAAGATTTTATAAAGTTTAAATGCGTTATAGCCATAAGATCATGTTCTATTTGAGCGACCTTTCATATATCGTCTTTTTGCTGTCCTTGGCAACTTAACTGACCAGATTCCGCGAATCGGTACGAACTATCGTTAGCAAATTCTCCGTATCGATGCTATCGATCGATGTCTCCTGTATCCTCTATAAAGACGTAAAATTCTGGCGTTTTTCCTCCAACATCTACAAAACCTCTTCCTCCTCGCACAATTCATTCTTCAGAGCGCACATAAAGCCAATCTTCGGATGTCTTTTCGCGCATAGCTTCCGAGTTCGCATTTAACACATGGAAGACAAATGACTCTCTACGCTGAATTCGCAGCACATAAAAATGCTCTCCGCAAACTCTGCAAAAAATAAATATCGGACAAAAGAAAGGAAAAATAAATGGCCGACGGAGAAAAAGAGGACCCCGGAGGAGGAATAAAAATAGAACAAAAAACGCGAACTTTCTCTCGGATTTGGTGTGTCCGATGTTGAAAAAGGGGCGCTGGAAATTGGAACGGTGTTATTCTCATTTTCCATTTTCGTTTCTTCCTCGATCGACGCGTCGAGGGCGGCGAGAGTGTAGTGAGGAATGAGAGGATGGTACAGAGGGAGGGAGCTATAGAGAAAGAGGGAAAAAGGAAGAAAGAGAGAGAGGCGCGAAGGTAAGAAAGGGAGAGATTGGGGTTGTATGTAGGAAGAGAGAGAGAGGATGAGAAGATAGAGAGCACGGTTTGGTGGAGCGGCTGGTTTGGGGAAGAAAGGATCCGTCTTTCTCTCACCTGACAAGAGTCTAAAGCCTTTATCACTCTGTACAAAATTACTATTTTCCTTCGTATTTCACAATTTCCTCTCCTAGAAAAAAGGAAAATGTAGAGAGGGAAGCGCTCCGCCTCGGGGAGTTCCGTGTGCTCGTGCACTCATCCATCTTATATTATTCTCTCCGCGATGCACCCTCTGCTTACTGTCTCCCAGGATGCGTGCCATTTTTACGACACAAGAAGCCTTATTAAAGAAGATTTTTGCCTCGGGAAACTGGAACAACTGTTGTCGCCGGGTGTGTTATGCATGCAAGGATGGACCGCATCTACATTCCTCAGTTTAATCTCCGCAAGAAAGAAGGGAATCGTCAAGAACTTTTTCCAGCCGATTCAACACCTAGTTATTCAATTTAACAGCGAAATTTCGTTGATTGCATAATTAGGTTTAAACGCATTACGAATTAAATATATGAACCATATTTGAAAGGATACAACAAATTGATTGAAGGTGAACGGACCTTGAAAGTGAGCTTAAAATGTAATGCGTCAAATTTCATTCAGTTGCGGTGGTATAATTACCATTAAATTAAAGAGACTACTTTAAACTTCAATTATTCAATCAGTTGATTGACACAAACATTATATGCCTTAAAAAATAGTTAAAATTTATTGGATATGGCAGTGTTTTAAATTATAAGACTTAGAAATCGTTTATACTGGTAGTACTTAATAATTTTTGTATTCATTTTTAATTTATGAAAAATTTTTAGATAAATATTTACTATCGATCACCATCGTCCACAGTTGCACCGCCAGGATACCAACGACTTCTAAATATCCCCATAAAACAAAAATTGATAACAAAATATTTTGCACTGTGTTTAAGTGGAAGCGATATTGTAACAATAGAAGATTCTTAGATAGTCGATTTTATAACTGTTTGTAATCACATATTGGCTTCGTGTTAGTTTAAATAGAGTTCGAATGTCCCTTAAGAAGACCTGTCTCACTGCGAAGATACTGCAACCTTTACTTTAAAAAATATTTTATTCCAACTTCCTAAATACGGAGATTTTCCTGATATCTCAGAGGCTGCGGATTTACAAAAATTCTCTTTGTAGAACATGGCTTGGCGGAAGCCCTTTTCCAAATACATCTTCTATTTCATATGGATAGTGAAGCGAAAAGGCCCGAGGCGCCTCGGATCCATCTACAGATAGCATCATCTTAACAGGAAGCAGAGACAATTTATATTTGACGATTGTAACATGGGAGACTTAGGTATAGTTCCATATTGGCAATCGCCGTATTTAATAGCAGTCCGCGCTATATGTCCTCACTGGTATATGTTGGGAAGGATATATAGTTAAGCAATAAATTTCTTGAAAAAAAGTACTTTATCTTTGCAGGGGTTCATTGTTCAAATAGTAAATCACTGTGGTACGTAAATCGGATTAGAGTATTTTTTGTTTTCTTTGTAAGATTAAATGAGCAATTCCAATCAAAGTTTTTTTTTTCATTCTGCTCTATGACTCAAAAGTCTTCTTAATAAAACCTGATCTTTAAGGAGATTTTTTCATTCTATCTCAGAAGCTATCGGTGCAATTATGCTATATAATATTCACTCAACCTTCTTGCCGATTTAATCCTACTTTCGATCAAGCACAAAACAGAAAAATGATTTCATTTGGGATTTGGGATTACAGTTTGAGAAAAAGGTGACTTATCAATGGTTGAACTGCTGAACCTGATGTATAAACTGTAGTTACCTCAAGGTATAATGGCAAGAAGCATTAAATCACAATGCAACTGATGCCACGAATAGTTATGATGAAGTATTGTCAGTTACACATTTTCTATTATTAGCATATATTTAATAGTTGAAATTGCCAGCCAAAAAAAGAAATAAACGTGAAAACATAAAATAACGAATGTGTCTCATTAAAATTGCAACATACATTTGTTAAATCTGAATGTATTTGCTATAATTTTTCTTACATCCAGCTTCTAATTTATAGGTCTCCAAAGGTCTTTTCTGTCTGGGATATCGCCGACATATCCCTATTTAGTTTCATTAGCAGAAAATCCCTTGGGGTATTAAGAATTCACTCAGGATTTCTTCCTCGGATAAGCCGTTGTATCAGAGGCAAAGTTCATCTGTCCCGGGTTTATCCGATAATTTACAGGCATTTGAGAATTAAATCCCCTCGCTTTTTGTGTGTCCATTATTAGCCTTAAATCTCTTGCATCGTCCTTGGATACCATTCGTTTTAAAGGGGGTCTCATTAAATTTCTGACGCTTTGATCTCCTCTCAAAAATTATTTCACCTCAATGCAAATGTTCATTCTTTTCAAATGCATTTTAAAATTCTCAATTAACCCGTCACCTGAGCCTGAACTCAGTATCTTGCGGGACAATAGATTCTGAAATTAGAATATCTCGTGAGGAATATTTTCGAAAAGACAAGGTGATGAATCCCTGTGCAAGTGGAGAATATCTAAAGTTCGGAAATGGAATCTTCCGTATACTAAGTTTTTAATATTTCGGTTGGTGGATGTCATTTATTTCTAAGATTATTTTTACTTTCTCCATACACGAAGTATAGAAAAAGGATTGTTATCATGAAAAAAATCGAATTCGAGATTTCAACGGAAATGCATGTTTTAAGTTCCTCTGAATACGTTTTTCACTATTTTCTCGATGATGTATGTGTGTCGGTCTGTCAGTCAGTCTGTATGTAATAGGATTTTGTGGGGGCTCTAACTTAAAAACTTAAACATGTATCAATGCCAAATTTCATATTTAAAAATAGTTCTATATAATAAAGAGCTGATTATGTTTTGGTAACAATTGCTCAATTGGAAGTGGATGTTTACTCTAGTAACATATTTTGGTTTTTGGTAAATAACTTTTAAATCTTCATAAATGTAAATGTTGTTTCTTTATAACTTTTGTTTGAAACATTTTTTCGTAGATTGCATTGTTAAGGATATAATGTATTTATTTAATATTTGCTTTAATATTTCATGAATGTAAAACTACTGCAATAAAAGCCGTAGAAAACTTAATTTTCTACAACCTTTGTTCGAAACATTTTCCAATATAATGCATTGTTGAAGAGAGATTTTAAGAACTAAATTTTTAGCTCACACAACTACACCACCTACCGGCGACTATTGTAAACACTTTACGCTCCATTTTATTTTCTTAATTGCTGGAGTTCTGGGGCTATCAATATACAATATCAGAAGGCTACGGTTTTAGTTTATTTCTTTTCTTTGTAAAGTCTTTAAATTTTTCTCGCAATTCCTTAAAATATTTATTATCATTTTACCTATTTGGAATTCGTAGAAATATTACAGGTATGGAGCAAGTCATGTTGGAAACAGGAAAAAAAATCCGCTATGGCAGGAAATCGAACCCGGGTCTTCAACTGGCCGGGAGAATATTCTACCAGTGAACTACTGTAGCAGTTTCAGGTTACGTTAGCTCTTATGGAAATTTAAAATGGTTATAAATTGTCTTTTTAGCATAAAATTGTATTCCTTGTGTTTTTCTAACGCCATTATATACATAATATCCTTATTCTGTCCGTCAGTCCGTTGGTGGTCCCCTGAAACGCTTCCTAAATTCGTATTTAGTGAAATCTGAAGCTCGATCGCGATCTTTTATTCCACACTTTTATTTAACTTACTCTGTTATATATTTATATGTATATGTTTCTTTCAAATCTTTCTCGCTATATATCTCTGCCCTTATAAATGCTACAGAGCTGAAATTTTGGGAATATTCTTATTTTAGATGATAACCGACGAGAAAAATCGAAAGTTACGAAAAAGTTCATATTTAAGGGATCTTTTTAACCCCAATGTTCCATTTCACTACCCCATAATAAAAGCATGGGATTCAATACAAGGCTTTCTAAAAATGCGTTTTAAAATTGCTTAAAATTGAGATACTAATTCGGGAAAAGAACAGTTGTTTAGCTAAAAAAACGGAGTTTTTAAATTTTTAAGGCAAAAGTCAAATACCTACCAAATTAACGTAAATATCTGCTTTGAATCGGAAAAAAGTGTGAACTTTTCCTCTCTTCAACAACCATAGCAACGGCATTATTGTTTTCAAAGGGACCTTAAATGCTCTTATTGGAAATTAAAGACGTTTTAATGCATTTAAGGGAAATTAATGCCGTCATAATGAATTATGGTGGAACTTCGAAATATTTTAAGAATTTTTCTATATTGAAATGCACTTCGAAAATTCAATTTATAACCTTTGCAATTTTCCATAATTCAAAAACTCAACTTTAAAATATAAGAAGACTAAAAAGGAGAAAATAAAATATTAAAAAAATGTTTTTTCAGTATACACACTTTTATGTGCACTAAAAAGTAGAAAATAAAAATTTCAGCCCTCAACTTGGATTAAATTTGATGTGCAGAATAAGAGCGGCTGGCAATTTTTACCACCCACTTTTATTCTGCTCACCAAATTTAATTCAAGTTGAGGGCTGAAATTTTTATTTTCTACTTTTTAGTGCACATAAAAGTGTGTGTACTGAAAAACCTTTTTATAAATATTTTATTAACGCGGTTTGACAAATATTCCGACTAGGTAGAAGATTGAAATTTGGTAAGAATGTGTGCTTCTTATAGTAAAAGACATTTTCGAAACAATCGATTTTACTACTACTTATATGTAAAATAGATTTTTCCACTTGCAGACTTTTACTCTTTTGCAAATTAAAATTAGAAAAAATTAACCTACGATCATTGTACCTAGACCATTTAAAAAATATTTTTTATTTTTATCCTCAAATTTCACCTACGATTCGAAATCGCTGAAGTTAACTTATATTATATTACCGTAATCGTCGGCGAACTTTTTGGGAGGTTTTTATTGGTTAACTGGCCAACCAATCAGAGATCGGGACGTTATTGTTTACATACCTTGGTTATGTTATGTGTTTGCTTAAAAAGAACGGTTAATTGTGCGTGTTCTTATTTGAAAGGTTAATAAAACAAGACATTCATAACTCTCCAGAACTTTTATTCTAGCAACAACTATAAACAAACTATTATTGTCATTCGCAGCAACGAGTATAAACAAAGTACGATTTATTTAGTTAGAATTAGTATGAACGATTATCTACATTAATATCTATGAGAACAAATGCCAACTAATGAGGGTAATAAGACGTTTCATATTTGCAATTTAGTATTCAGTATAATAAAGATAGATTGAATAGAATAGAGCGAACTCGGACTTTACAGCATAGCAGCGCTTCTATTCGTTGAAAAGTATGTTTTGCTAACTAGCCTTTGTTGTACCCGAGAACCTCTAGCCCAGGACGTGGTGCCTGCGGGCGCCATGGCGCCGGTCAAGGTTCGCTGTGGCCCTAGTCGAGGTTTGTTCAGGTGTCCTTAAAACTTCCAGCTGTTGCAACTAATAATGTTGAGCGGTCACATAATACTGGAAAGTGCCAATCTAAAAGGACTTTATGACTTTGTCATATAGAATTTACATAAAAATTCATACAATGATTCTACTCGCAATTTTTTCACCAACCTCTCGGAAGTGGCTCATTGTATCATTTTAGCTCTAACCTTTATCGTAATATATCTCATTGTAGTGAATGGTGAACAGTTAAAAAAAATTAATTAAAAATTAATAACAATTATATCAGTAATATAATGAATTTCGTAATAGCAATGAAAAATGTTGGTGGAGAGGGGCGCTTGATCAATTTTGGTGCTCGGGGCGCCAATACACCTTGAGCCGGTCCTGAGTGCATCTTATAATTTATCGGAGTTATAAATTCGCACTGCATATATGAAACACGCACAAAGCCATTCCATGACATGCAGACCTTTTTCGTTTATATTTTAAAATATCTCAAGGATGAGGTATTTAGCTTCGTTTTGCGGAAAAAAAATTTAAGCCTTATTCGTTATTCATCAAAATTACGTTTAAATACGATATTTTCACGTTTTCACGCATTTTATTTATATTGGGCCATTGGTATCCCAATTGTTGAATTACATTCTTGACCTCATATTCATGCTTAATAAATGTGCCATTTTAGTGCTTTTATACGGATCAGAGTTTTATACACTGGTATAAAGCATATACTGAATCTATTAAATAGTTAGATGGAGGAACCAAAAGAGAATGGAAATGATCAGAAATGGACAAAGATTACGTAGTATTTGTAAAGGAACTACAGTACAAAAATAACAATACATATAAATTATAATTGATTATAAAATACTTTAAACAATCAAATCATGCGCCATTGCCAAATTCAAAAAACTAAATATAACGTTATTTTAAATAGATTTCTTTAAATGATAATACAGCAAATATTTCGAGACGAACTTCTAATAAGATTGAATAATTAACATTTTATGACTTTTATTTAAATTTTTAAATAAAGCAAATTTTCTGAAAATTTTAAAAACTACTAAGTTAAAAGAAAAGTGCGTTCTTAAAATATATTTAAAACTCATTGCAGTTCATGTAAATGTTTACTTCATGGTAAGTTACTGCACATTTTCCTTTAATGGCAAATTGACTGTTCATTCACGTTCTATCCTGTTTTATGCGTTAGAAAGAGTTAAGAAAATAATTCAATTATTAAGTTAGATCCTATAAGTTTTAAATAACTTAGAAGTTTTTCAAATATTTTAAGTAAATTTCTATTGATTATTCATAAATTATATCTTATTATTTCGCTTTTCCTCTTATTCTCAGGAAATAATTGGATAATCGTTTGGCCTCTCCGAAATAATTATTGAAACACTAAAATTAAAACAGAGAAAACACTAAATTGATTTTACTGATGTTTTACATCGAAAACATATTAGGAATACTTTTATGATGCTTTTATAGGAGAGAGAGTGTGAGACTAAATTAAATGTTCCATAAATTAGAAATAGTTTTGGTCATATAAGAATTGTATAGCGTAATGTATTTCTTTGTCATAAAATTTCTATTCGCCCAAAACTATTTTTACACTCTGGAACACTCAATTATGTGAATTTTGTATTTATTGTTTACTTTTTATTGCATATAAAAGTTTGTTTTATTAATTTTGTATTTCAATTTAACTTTAACTTAATACATAATTCATGCATACCCGTCAATTACGCTATTTTTAACATAATAAGAAATAAATATTCAAATTTAATGTTTTTGCTCATAAATTGTGATGTGAGGGTTTATTCTCTTCTTAACATAGAGAAGGTTTTAAACATTAAATATATGCTTCATCAAAAGATATTAATTAACTGCAAAAGAATTCTTCATGTACTATAATTAAATTGATTTGAATGAGGCGAGATTGAGACTAAGTCAGTCTCTTCTTCCACCTAATCCCTTGTCATGTATAAATACAATATAATAAATTGTCAAATAGATAACAATTTTGATGCACACACATCTATATATATAATTCTGTAAACGGTATTTTTGTAATTGAATTTGCGAGCGAACGGAAGCTTCGATTAACATGTCCGACAACTCATTTTAAAGCTTATGTTGTTTTGAAGCCGGGAAAATTATTGAAAGTAAAAAATATATATATATATACAATTCATTCATTCATTTGTGTTCTGTCTTACGACAGGTCCTACCAATTAACTAATTAATTGGCTTTGACAATTACAATGTAATACATATTACATATTACATATGTAATAATAAATTTTGGCTGCAAAATGGTTGTTTTGTTTATATATATAAATATAATAATTCCAAATATATCAGCATTGATTCCATCCACTCATAAAATGAATCCATGGACGGAATTCCGATCGAATATTTATATTCAATAACACCATCTGGCATGCCCCCACATGATCTTAAATTTATAAAAGGTGCTATCGCCATGTTAATACGTAACATGTAGGCTTCCGTTTAGGTAATGGGGTCAGAATTGTTGTGAGGGGAATGTACAGCAATGAGCTACAAACTCTCACCGGTCAGGCGAAAGGATAAATTTTCATACCAAGAATAGAACTTACCTCCACCGACCCCAACCTACCTTTTACCATAAAAAGGAAACAGTTCCCTATTCCCCTGGCTTTCGCTAAAACCATAAATAAATCGCAGAGCCACACTTTAGAAAAATTAGGCATCTACTTATTCCGTTGCGTATTCAGTCACGGGCAACTTTACCTCGCGTTCAGCAGAGCCCGTTCGTCTGCCGATGTCAAACTGAAAATGTTATCAACAGCTGCACAAGGACAGTTTCTCAACTATGAAGGATACTACACGAAAAGTATTGTTCATTATGAGGTATTACGCTGATCAAACCATATACATGTAAAGACTATTAAGTATTACATATTTCATTTTTTGTATTTAAAACAATCTTATTGACGTTTTTCCCGAAGTAAATATTACTAAGCATTTGTATTATTCACAAAAATTTTATTCTATTTGCCTAGTCTTAAACTTGCCTATCCTAGAATTTATTAATTTTTGAATTAAATTTTTATTTATGCAACTTGAGTATTTTACATAATTCCCTTCGGCACCTTGTAGTATTTGCTGCAGAAAACCACAAGTACATTTATAAACACATACATAAACATCAAAATGCACACAAATAAATATCTATCCTGAAATTTGGTAGGACAAATAAAAAGAAATTAAAGTACAAAGAAATTCATCTAACCATTAGCCATTTATAAACGTCTTTATTTGGGCGAGTTTGAGACTAAAAAGTCTCTTCTTCTATCTAATCCAATGTCACATACAGAGAAATAACAAAAAAGTGCTACTTAAGCATTAATACAAAGTTGGCATAGGCGGAAATGAAAAGAGATGAATAAATGTTTTTGGGGAAAATCTAAGGTTAATTTAGTATACGTTAGAAAACTCCACTGCAACAGTAATAAAAGATTGAGAGGATCGCAGATTGATATGATGAGAAAGTATTAGAAAAAGAGAATACTAACTAACAATGTTACATATTTTGCTCCTTTGCAGTCGTGCTTGTCATCCCGGGATCCCGGGGGTAAAATGGTTTACCGGCTTAACGGGAAATCAATTGAATATCCCGGGAATTCCCGGTATATCATAAAGACAATTTTACTCTCTAGCTTTTATCGTCCATGCGGTTCCTAAAGGGACCACTAACAAGACTATCTTTGTTTCCGAGTTGCTTAGTTTCACTTCTAATGCAATAATAAGGAAGAAATTTATAAAGAGCACTCACAAATGCTTGAATTCTCGTGGGAATATGTACAGTGAAGTTTCGATTTCACGTCCTCCGATTTTACGGTTTCCTCGAACTTACGCTTTTTTCTTTCGGTCCCGGCTTTGGTCCATAATTACAATGATAAATTTTAACGGTTTTTACGTTTTCGCGATTTTCCACTTTTCTCAAATTTACGACAGGAATTTGACGTCCGGATAATATGTAAATGCCACAGACTTTACGTTTATAGTATTCGCAATTACAATTCAACTGAATCGTTTTCCATATTCTCTACTTAAAAAACTATATTAGTGTATTCCATGCTCAAAATTCATTTATAAGAAAACAAAAACGGCTGAAGACCACTGTGCAATAGGGTGAGTTGACATTTATACAGCTTGTCTCCCAAATTGAGCATATTATGACAAATTGTTTGGGGTATCAAAGTTCAGGTTTTTCTCACGACTGCAGCCGGTCTTTTCATAACCAAAATAAGCACATCACTGTGCGATCGTAGTGTGAACACATTATATTTTCTTAAAAGTTAATATAAATCAATTACTAATAGGAAATAAGAATTAGAACACTGCTGTCGATATGATTTTGTATTTATATGATAAATGTATGCTAATGGTATAGATGTTTCAATTCATATTTTATTTTAAATACCATGTGTATTGGTAACTCTATTTTTATAATCAATATAATAAGCAAATTTCAGGTCAATAAATAAATGCTAATTTCAATTATTTTTTATTTTATCCGTGTAACCCATATTTGTTAATGATTTTAACAAATTTCTTCGAACTTCTCAGAGTTCCGGGATCGATTAAAAACCGGGAAACACAAGCACTAGTATAAACATCAATATGTAAGCTTTCTGTCTGATACGAGGTTCAAATCAATAAAATGGAGTAATTTTCTACTAAAACATTATATAACCTGAATGAATTGATAAAAAATCCTAAATCTAGAGTAAAATTACTTAATAAGATTCACCTGTTCATAAAAAAAGTTGTAACACTATTTTTATTTTATTCTTCCTTTTTATAAATTTTGAAAGTTTTTATATCAACCATGGGTCATAAACAAGCAATTGATAACCTTATTTTTATTTTTTCTTTCTTTTTAAATTGTTTATTGGAATCACGGGTAATTCCTGGGATTCATAATTTTGAAGACGATTTTACATTACATTTAAAACAAAATTATCGAAACGGAACTTATGATGCCAACTTTCCATTTAATCCTTTATTTTAATAGTACTTACATTGGCTTTAATAGCTTTAAAATCGCCCCGGATACGTTGCTTTTTGTGTTTTCCAATTTTAATAATTTAGCGATGTAAAATATTACAAATACATTCGAACGGAAAACTAAATTGATCACACGTATTTGTGTGGCAAAAATAACGCGTGTGTATACTAGGCTATACCGAATCCGAGTCCAACAATAGTTGTTGCTATGGCAACACTCTCGTAATGAGTGATAAAAACTTCAAAAACGCCAGTATTTACGCGACATTCGAAGAAATGCGACCTACAATAGGTTCCGCTTAATATTATATATCACTGGTTATTGTTATCAGCCGCTAATTTTTATCAAATATAGGATTCCAAAACCAAATTTAGCGTAAGAAATATAATTTTCTCCACTTAATGTGATCACATCCGCCGCTTGAATTTAAAAATAGAATACGAGTGCGTATAACCATTCTTTTCTTATTTAGTGAGCACATGTGGCCAGCGGAGCTTATTAGATTCATTGCATATGATGGCTAGTGCCTGGGAGTTAATATAAAAAAAAACAATCAGAAACTATTTCCGTAAAACAGGTTTTATTCAGTCAATTGTCGGGGAAAATACTGACGATAGCAAAACTATGCCTTCAATAGAAAATAGCTTCATTAATGCTTCAGATTTTGAGGGGTGGGCGAAAATTGCCGCAAGAGGTGATCTTATGGTAAGGGATATAGTTGATGATATTAAACCCAACAAACCTGTAATTGAAGATGACGAAAGTTCGGGTAATTACCCCAAATGCAGAAGAAATTAAAAAATCCCTTCAAATATTGCGGAGTGCATTAGACTATAGACTATAAACTATTTTACAATTTACAACAACGAATTGAAAATTTAATTACAAAGGATTCAAAGGAGCAAAAACTGGATAGGTATTTTAAAAACTAAATAACATTTAGTCTGGGGTTATGTAATTTGTGTTTTCTCTCTAAATTTTAATTTCAGATTATGGTTTATTAGAATTGATGTCACCTGTGTTAGATAAATGAGATATGTAATTTGTCGTATTTATTTTTTATTTGCAATGTGCAAGTAACATAGTGTGAAAGAAAAATAAATGATTAAGTAAAACATTTTTATTATGTTTATTATAATCCCAACAATTTTTTTGGAAGCGTCGTTTATTGTTCATCATCAGCATAGGTAGTCTGTCCGTAGACAGGTCTGTGATTATTCATGGTTAAACCTGGTTCTCCATAAACTCCTATTTTCCGCTATCCTCTTCCTATCTTGATAACTCTCTTTCCCTTTCAAATCGTCTATCAGCTGAAACCTTTTCCTACCTCTTTCCCTTTATCCATCTAGTTTTCCTTCTAACACGTCTTTTATCATACTCTCTCTCCTCAGGTAATGTCCAACCCAGTTTGCAGTATTGTTATCAGCCGCTTAATGTTATCATTTTCCATAAAATCAATTTGATCTCATTAAACGGAACCTACTGCATAAGCAAAATTATACGATAAAAATTAAAATCACCATTTCTTTCCTCAGAGAATATTAGAAATCTCCAATCTCCGATATTACAATTCTAAGATATTTTATTGTGTAAGAGAAAATTAACCTGCAAGATGGATTTCACATTTCCCATATAAATCAAATGAGAAGGATAGTTTCTGGAATCGAATCCGGGACTTTAAATCTTCGCAACAAAAACTATCCTCGGGAGCTGGCCCATGTAGCAAAAGATTTCCGCCAAGTTTCATGAAAATCGGTCTATTGGTTCAAAAGTTAATAGGGGAACGTACAAACAGACACAACGACAAAACTATAAGCCTATTTCCATTCTGGAAAGTGGGCTAATAATCTGTAAGATTACAATAAATCTTCAAAGGAATTTGGAAGCAGGGCTAATTGCTTATAACGAATACGCGTCTTAAGTGATACCTAATGTTATGAAATTGTTTACTACACCACCTTTGAACTATAGATGCGATATCAAAAACGCTTCTCGCTTATCGCGGGATAATGCCATCCGTTTCTCTCTCCAACCTTCTCACTGTTTATCTCAGCGGCTTATTTTGAACTCGAAAAAAAAACTTCCTCCATCAAGACCACCATCATATGGCCGATGGTAAGGTTTTCAGAATCCTATGCTATTATTTCCGCCATCCTCTGCCGTGTAGGGAGAAATCCAGTTCCCGTGTACGAAGACGGATAGACGCACGAAATGGGGATATAGTCCTAGGACCCTCATCCGGGCGATGGAGGGGGAGGGGAGGTGGAAGGTGAGGTTGGTGGGGAGGTTGGTGGGGAGGTTGGAGGGGAGGTTGGAGGGGAGGTTGGAGGGGAGTGGGGAGGGGAGATTGGAGGGGAGGTTGGAGGGGAGGTTGGAGGGGAGGGGGGATGTGGGAGGGGAGGGGGGAGGGGAGGTGGGAGAGGAGGTGGGTGGGAATGTTGAAGGGGATGTGGGAGGGGAGGTGGGAGGGGAGGTGGGAATGGTAGGGGGGAGGGGAGGAGGGAGGGGAAGGGGGATGGTAGGGGGAGGGGAGAGGAGGTGGGTGGGGAGGTTGTAGGAGTGGTAGTGGAGGTGGAAGGGGAGGGGGAGGGGAAGTGGGAGGGGGAGGTAGGGGGAGGGGGAGGGGAGGTGGGAGGGTGGTGGGAGGGGAGGTGGGAGGGGAGATGGGAGGGGTGGTGGGAGGGGAGTTGGGAACGGGGGTGGGAGGGGAGGTGGGAACGGGGGTGGGAGGGGAGGTGGGAACGGGGGTGGGAGGGGAGGTGGGAACGGGGGTGGGAGGGGAGGTTGGAGCGGGGGTGGGAGGGGAGGTGAGAGGGGAGGTGGTAGGGGAGGTGGGAGGGGAGGTGGGAGGGGAGATGGGAGGGGAGGTGAGAGGGGAGGTGGGAGGGGAGGTTGGAGGGGTGGTGGGAGGGTTGATGGGAGCGTAGGTGGGAGGAAGGAGGGAGGAGGGAAGGGATGGTGGAGGGAAGGGAGGGCAGAGAGAAGGGAGGGTGGAGAGAAGGGAGGACGTAGGGAAGGGGGGGCGGAGGGAAGGGAGGGCGGAGGGAAGGAAGGGCTCAGGGAAGGGAGGGCGGTGGGTAGGGATGGTGGAGGGAAGGTAGGGCGGTGGGAAAGGAGGGCGGAAAGACTATAACCCACGCACTGGAGGGACAAAAGAACCGAGTTAAAAGGACTCCCTCCTACGCCTCTGTTCTTCCGCTTACGAGGTTCCATCTCTGGACGTGACACTCCATAGGAGGACACTCGGATGCATCTTCCTCACCCTCTCCTTCCCTCTTCCTCTCCTTTTCCCTTATCCTTTTACCGATTTCTTCCACCAGGTTCCCGGATTTTCCACAGCTTCCTGATCCCGCAGATTTAGCCCGCGTTACATACAATGACCTCGTTTCCGCCTCGATTCTCTCATTATTTTTTTTCCTGGCAAGAAGAATTCTAAATAATTGCCCTGCGTCCAATCCCGAATTGTTCGATTTGTTTTAGGATGGTATTTTTTAATTAAAAAGAGCCGTTACCAGCAGGATGCTTTATTTAAAGTATTTTCTCTGCATAATTTTTACGCGGTTTCTTTTTCGCTCGTAGCATGCTGCTGTGGTAGCCAAATATCTCCACAGAGGGTGTTTTTTTATCTCAAAACAATGGTCCGATAATGAGAAAATGGAAGGAACCTTCCAATCGAATAATAGTTTTGATAGAAAAGTACAATTAAAATTCTTAGAGGGTAATCTATCTGAATTTTATGTTTTTTATATTGGTTATTTGAGTGATAACGATGGAGATCAGCATACGCCACGAAGATATTGACTAATGTTTCTTTATTACAGGTACTGTATAGAAATGAATAATTCATGTTAAGAAATTATCACGTTGATTATACTTAGCTAAATGAGAATCGCCATTTTCAACTATCATATTTCTTAAGAAGTATAGAAGTTTTTGCTGACTTCTAAATTTGTGAAATGTCATAAAAAATACATGCATACATAATTTTATGTTGAGTGGTTTCTTAGGAAAGCTCATTTGATACGTGCATCTTGATTAAGCATAATGGCTGCAAATATTTATAAATTATAATCAAATTAATTTTAATCACGCAATCCTCAATATTCAGATAATCGATACTAGCAAATAAATAACGTTTCATTAGTAATTTTTTTTCATAGTCGTTAAAATTAAATAAAATTATCCAGTTAGTACAAATATACATCTAAAGTAAACGTAGGAAAATTAAATTTTGTAATTTAGATTTGTCTTTTACAGTAATAACTGAAACGTTACTGTCATGTTTCACTATTCTTCATAAACTATCGTAAGTTTGTCTTTTTTCTTGAAGGCATGTTTGTAATCTTCTTTGAGTAAAATATCCTCTTTGCTTTCCATGTTATACACGTAAAAAGCGGGGTTAAAGAGATACCTCCGACCTTTAGAACAGTTATTTAACGTCACAGCTTTATGACACAATCTTTATAAAAAGGTGGATTGTACTTTAGGGCTGATATTCTTCGACCTTTTTACTTCTTCGCCAAAACAGTCTTAGGCTTTCTAATCATGGCTCCACGTCACCTACATCTCCGAAAATCTCTTCCCCTGCCTGCCACACTCACTGTTTTTCACTCCCACCACAATGCTCTCTTATTAATTGTTCCCCGAGGCGCCGTTCGTCTTTGCCACCCTATGTCTGCTCCATCCAACACCTCCCTCTCACCAGCGGTCTCCGAAGCCCCATCCCTCTCTCCCTCCTCCCACCCTCCCTCCTCCCCCTCCCTCCACAGTCGACATGTCTTTCCGTCCTTACCTTCCTCCATTATTCCTCTCCATATGTACCTCCCCTTCCTTATCTGCTCTTTCTTTCCATCTTCCTTTCCTCCAACATTCTTCTATTTTTCACTCCTTCCTATTATCTTTTTCACATCTTCCTTGCATCTCCCTTCCATTCAAAGTCTCACCTTCCTCCTTGCTTTGAGCATAATTTAAATATTCTTTCACACACAGGAACGCAAAGCCACACACACGCACACATCCCAGTGCCACAAATCTCCATCCTTTTTTCCCATTCCACACCACTCCTCCTTATTCATCAAAATCTTCCAAGGATTCTGGCCGTGAGATATTTCCTCCCAATCCCCTAACAATGAACCTAGTCCTCGAGTCCACTCCTTCCTCTCTCCTCCTTCCTTTCGACCTATCCCTCCACCTCTCCTCTTCCACCTTTCCTCCTCCACCTCTCCTCCTCCACCTCTCCTCCTCCACCTCTCCTCCTCCACCTCTCCTCCTCCAACTCTCCTCCTTCACCTCTACTCCTCCATCTCTCCTCCTCCACCTCTCCTCGAACTCTCCTCCTTCGCCTCTCCTCCACCTCTCCTCCTCCACTTATCCTCATACATCTCTCCTCCACCTCTCCTCTTCCGCCTCTCCTCCTCCACCTCTCCTCCTTCGCCTACCCTCCTCCACCTCTCTTCCTCCAGCTTTCCTCCTCCACCTATCCTCATCTACATCTCCTCCACCTTTCCTCTTCCACCTCTCCTCCTTCACCTATCTTCATCCACCTCTTCTCCGTCATCTCTCTTCCACCTCTCATCCTCCACCTATCCTCATACATCTCTCCTCCACCTCTCCTTCTCCTCTTCTCCTACACCTCTTCTCCACCTCTCCTCCTACACCTCTTCTCCTTCACCTCTCCTCCTCCACCTCTCCTCCTCCACCTCTCCTCCTCCACCGATCCTCCTCCACCTCTCCTCCTCCAACTCTCCTCCTTCACCTCTCCTCCTCCACCTCTCCTCCTCCACCGATCCTCCTCCACCTTTCCTCCTCCACCTCTCCTCCTCCACCTCTCCTCCTCCAACTCTCCTCCTCCTTCGCCTCTCTCATCCCACATACATCCCATTTTTATCATCTCTCGCTGGTCCAAATCTCACTTTCGCAACCTCATTCTCCTCGACTTCCTTTTCCTTGCAAACTCCCAAAATCTTCCATTCCTCCCTTTTCCGGCATCCTCTCTTTTCGCTTCCTTCCCGTGTCTTTCAGTCTCCTTTCCCTCCCTCCACACCTTTCTCTAAGCCGTTCTCTCCACTTCCGTCTTCATCTGAGACGAAGCCGAAATTCTGGTTCCCTCTCCTCATCCCAGATCCCCTTTTCCGCCCTCTCTTTCTCCTGTCCTTCTCTCTATCCCCCTCTCACTCTCTTTATCCACGCTCCCATTCTTTAGGCGACCCTCCTCCCACTCCCTTTCCCGGTCAAAATCCCCCTCCCCTCGCCTTCCCTTCCTAAAGTCCACCTTCGGAGCGCACAATAGTCTGACCGTGTCTCATCCTCTTTCCATCCGATCCTTATGTTCTCTCTCTCTCTCTCTAACTCTTTTGCTCAGACCTTCTCCCTTTCTCTCTCCCTCTCACCCAGACGTATGTTGTACCTCAGCCTACTATTCCAGTTTCCTCCCTATTTCCTCCCTATCCCATATCTTTTCCCACCACTCTCTCTCTCTTTCTCCCGGCCTATTCCCCGACATGTCCTTCTGCGGCGGAGTCCATCATTCAGCCACACCCTCTGGGCCTCCTCCCCCTCCTTCTCTCTATTTTCCCCTCTCGTCACGCCTCCTCCCACGACTTCCCTAACTTCCCCTATTCCATAGATTTCTCTCTCTCTTCTCCTATTTCCTTCTTCTCTAGGCTTCCATTACCTTTATCCAACATTCATTTCCCTTATTCTCCTCCATTTCCTCGCAAGCATTCTTATGTCGTCCATTGTCGCGCGCTTCCCCTCTTACCTCTCACCGCCATTATACTGCCTTAACACATTCTGAAGAATTTTTTTCTTTTGTAAGGAGATTTATCTTCGCTCCTTCCTTTCTCCTCTTTTTCTCTTCCATCCAACTCCCTCCCTTTCTCTCTCTCCCCCGTTTGGTCTCCTATTCACTCCTACTGCAGGCGTATGCTCATCTTAAAACTTTACGAATATTTTGCTTCTCTTTCTCTCTACATAATCTAGTTTCGAAACAACATTTTTCCCCTTTACTTTCTATATCGCTCTTCTCTCTACGAACTCGCCAGTTTGCCACGATTGTTTCCACGTTCCTTCGGCAGACATCTCCCGATTAAAATATCTCTTTTCATTTTCCATCAATCCTAATGTAGAGTTCCCCTTTTCTTTTAGTCCCATCCCCAGAAATTAATCCCATCCATACCGTCTCCCAATTGTGATCGTCCCCTTTTCATCCTCCCTCGCTTCGTCCCTCTCATTATCTCTCTGCTCATTTGATGAGCATCATCTCCTTTTTTCGCCATCGTACCGAATTCCTTTCCCAGAATTAACTCCTCTCCCCAACCCACACTGCCTCCCTTTTATTTTTAGGATCCCAGTAATGAAGCGAACTCACTCGTTCTACCTCCAAACGCAAATTCACACCTCTTTTATTCACTCTAGTCTCCTCGTAATTTCGCCTTCCCTTCCCTCTTACCCCCTCCTCCCAATCGTTTCCCTTCCCTTCTCTTCTTCCTTCTTCTAATCTTTCTAGTCTCTTTCCCAAGCTATTCTGAATTTCCCTTTTCCCCGTGTATTCCTTCTGTTTTTCCCAGCTCGCTTTCTCCTCTCTCGTCGCTTCCTCTCTCCCTCACTCCCTTCCGCTTTTCCCTCACTTCGGGAGTCCGGTTTCCCTTCCAGAAGCCTCTTATCTCCACCCAAACCCCTTTCTCTCTCTCTCTCTCTCTATTTTGCCAAATTTTCTCTCGATCGTGTCTTTTACACTTTCCATCTCCCTGCAACGCTTTCTTTCCCTCTCCCAAATTTGTATTCCCTTTTCCATTCCTATCTCTTTATATATGTATCTCTCTCTCCATACTCTTATCTTTTTTTGTGATGGGAACTCCGCTGTGTGAGGAAAGCTACTTTTCTCATTTGATTCCTCTGAGTTTTCTCTCTCTCTGTCCCGTAAAAAAGGAGCAACTCAATGTCCACTAATTCAAGTCCACTTGTTGATGAGTGACAGAGGGTTTTTATTTCCGCCCTGCGTGCAGTTGCCGCTTTAACTCGGTTATGACGGAGTGCATCTCGAAATAATAGTCCACCGCAGCCACTGATGCGATGTCCCTCAATCCAATTTTTTTCGAGTGCCTTTTTATTTGCGTATCTTATGAAGAAGCATTTTTATTCTGTAGCGATCTTTTAAAAATTAAAAGTTTGACAAAAATGTTTGACATACATCATATTTTTAGGGAAAGTTTTTGATTTTTAAAAGTATTTTGCTCAGCCTCTAACCCTATAAAATAGCAAATTGATTCAGTCTTTATAACGTTCTTATGTATATGTGAAAAACTGCTAGATGATTGTCAGATATTCTTATACTTAATTATGGTGAAGCACGTTAATGGTTAACGTATGTAGACAATTATTCGGGGTATTTTCTAGTCTTATTATTCTGTTTATCTCTGAAAATTTAGAAAGCATTACATATATAGTAGCGCTAAATGGACGCATGTTTTACTGACTCTTTGCTAATAAGTCTAAAGCAAAAATTACTATTTTTGGTATTCAACAGATTAATGGATGGTGCTTTTACTACTCCTTATCCAAGTCGCTGTAAATCATTGAATGAAAACCTGGAGGGGAAATCATTTGCAGGTGATTTTTAATCTTCTTTTATGGCGCGCGGCATGGAGTGAAATGACATTTAAATGTTGATAGCTAAATTCAGCAAGTCCGGCGAGCAGCTCAATATATGTACGTCAGCAATTTAATTAGACAAAGAATTTTCGTCAGCTACGCGAAATAACTTCCGTTCAAAACTTTACACTCGGCCAACGTAATTCGGTTCTCCTGTTGCGGACTTTAATGAAGAACGTTTTGATTATAAACTCTCCGTTCCATCGCAACGCTGTCCCCTCGTACCCAAACCTAATTAACTTAACCGAGTGTATTGTAGCGTTTAAAAAAAAGGAAGGAACGCGCGAGAGAGAGAGGACTACTTTTGCAAGCGTACGAAATCCAATGCGACACTTTAACGAAAAAAACAAACAGGGTGCTTACATCAAAAGGGCGGCATGAGGATTACTGGAGCTAATGCCCGATTCCTAATAACCGACGGTAATGCACGCGGCGCTTTTATGGCGTCGCAATAAACCACACGCCCGTGCTAGGACGGACTAGTTTTTTTTAATTTAACTGCAGAAACGTGAAGCGCACCCAGAAAATAAGCACTACGGCTCGAGTCTACTCTCTACCCAAATATCACTTCAAATGTCGCCTCATCACAGAGAGAGAGAGAGAGAGGCTGAAAGAGAGGGCGTTTCATTACACCCGCCATTGTTTTTCGCGGGGAAAACGTAAAAGGACGAGAAAGAGGCGCGACGTAACCCAGAGAGGCTTATCGAATGGAACAAGGGTATTAAAAAGTAAAAAGGAGAAGGGACGGAACGGGTAGATGTGGACAGGGAGAGAGGGAGAGGAAAAATGGTGAAAGGATGAAAATTCTCAAAAAAGTGACTGTTTCTCTCTTTTCATTTTTTTAAAGAAAAAAAAAGAATAGCAGTCAAGCATTTACAGTCGGAGGCATTTGAATACAGCAAAGAATGGTTTTAAAAAATGGAGGAGGATCAGGGGTGTAGGGCGTGGAGGAGAAGCAAATGAGAAGAGGGGCGTAGTGGAGGGGATGAAAGGAGTGATGGAAATGCATTGGACGACGTCTGGAGTAAGGAGAGCTCCGTTTGGAAAATGAGCTTAGCGGAGGATTCGAGAGGAAGACAAAAAGCCGATGGTAAATAGTTTGTGGAAGAAGTCGGTACGGAAAGGGAAGGATGAATGGAAAAAGATATACGGGGAGAGGAACAAGGGGGCGATAGGGGAGGGATGCCTTGGTACGGAGCACAAAAGGGCCGCGTGGGAACTGAGGGAAGGTGAGTGTATTGGCAAAGCAGGAAAAGAGTTGTAACGAGGATAAGAATGTGACGGAAGAGAATGTGACGGGATGCATTGCACGAGGCGGGGTTTCGGAAATATATAAACAGCTGTGATTGTATATAAACGGCTGTGATTGTGTTTTTTCTAAAAGGCCAATGGTTTGGCTTCAATTCGATGCAAGGTGAATGAATAATATTTATTTATGTAGTAACAGAGGGTTAATTAGTATAGATTTCTGCAGCAATATTCTATCATACGTAAATTAAATTATGATAAAATCATTAATCATGCAATAAACTAACTTTTTCACAGCATGGTTATATTCACAAATATGTTACTATCCATTTAAAACAAATATTAGCATGTTTAGAAAAACCTATACATTGTTAAAATGATGTGGTAAAATTATACAATTTCCACGTGACTGCAAAGCACGATAATTAATCTCATTTCAATCATCACGAGGACAAATTAAAATTATTATGTGATTTTAAAGTTGTAAACACAGTAAAAACGTAAATAAATGTGCCAACGAAGCACAGTTTTCAGAGAGTTGTGTTTTTAAATTATTTAGTACATACTTTCGAGTCCTATGAGCGCAATATTTATCGGAAAAAAAACTCTCAAATTGACATCTTACGTATTCTTATGTCAATAAGAGAATGACGTCTCAAATGTCATAATTAAAAATAACAGTTTAAAAGCCGTCAAGGGAGGAAAGGAAACTAATTTTATCCGTTTAAAGTTTTTTCCCATCCGAATGTAAATACAGTAGAGCGATTCTAAGATTAATAATTTATACGAATGTTTGTGACGGGAGGAAATTTATCGTTGAGTGAGATGAATGTTTAAAGGATTAGCTTTTTTATTTTCAGGATAAATCCCAAATAGAAAATTGGAGCGGATGTTTGCGGGAATGCTGGTAAAAAAAAGCTGAGGATTATTTTTCAGGAGGAGAAGTGTGGGCGGAACGGCCGATCAGAGGGAATAAATCGTTCATTTTAGATTAAATAGCGACGGCTCGCAGCGATATTTGCGCCCCCGTGATGAATCGGCATTTTCAACTAAAATGGTCTTGAGGTACGAGACGCGCCAATATTAACAGGATAATGATGGAAATGCGGTAGTAAGCGCAAGTCGGTAAACTTTCGAGGCGAACTGCTAGTAATCCCAATAAGAGAGAAATAGAATGATATACATGAAAAGATAGGGAGGGAGTTAGTTAAGGAGAGAGAGGAAGGGAGAGGGATGGAGGGAGAGGGAGGGAGGGAGCGAGGGAGAGGGAGTTATGTAGAGGGAGGTGGGAGACGGAGGGAGAGAGAAGGCGGTAGGGCAGTGGACCACCAGAGGCGGTCTGAAATGTACGCCCGAGAAGTGGTGGACCCGATTAAGGGAAATGCGAAAAGGCGTTTTCAGAAAGCGAGTGGAAGGAAGAGGATGTTTGCGCGCGTACGAGCACGGCCATGTTCGGAGGACGTGTGACGTTTGGCCCCCTTTCCGCGGCGGCGCCGATGGCGTCGACGTCCGGACCTGCCCTCGCGACGATCCCAGGGCAATCAGTTCGCCGCCGATAAAAAAAGAACTCGGAACGGGCGAACGTCAATAAAATCTCTGCGGAAGGGGAGAATGGGTAGAGGAGTCGGATAGGGGAGGAGAAAGGGGTTGGGTATAGAGTGGGTTACGTCGACGGCTACCATCTTTCCCTCTCCCTCCTCTTATCCGCAGCCCACCTCCCGAACCCCCCTCCCTCCCCAGCCGTATTCCGCCGCAGCCAGCTAAACCATCGCCCATCTTCTCGCCTACCATAAAACACTGCATTTCGCATGTGGACCACGTCGAGCCATTTGCATGAGAATGTTGGAGCCGATTCTTTTTCCTCTCTTCCCGCATTTTTTTCCTCCACTCGCTCCCACTCCTCCAGCACTCTCCTTCTCTCTCATCCCCTCGATTTAAAAAAGTGATTTTTGTCGCTATTATTTCTCGTTCATTTTTTTATGCGGGCTGCTTCACCTTCTATGTGTATTACCGAGTTTTGTCTCCCGCTACTCTTTTCCATAATTTCGGTCCTCCCGCCACTCACGAATACCTGTCTCTTTCAACGGGGACACGTAGGGAGAGAGGGAGAGGAGGTGGCGGTGCGGGAAAGGTGACGAAAGCTGCAGTCGGATGGACTGGCGTTGTGCGTGGTGGCGGTGCACCGCGGTGCCTTGGGAGAGGAGAAAGAATGCGAGAGGGAAAACTAGATGGGGCTGCTGCTCGCGCTGCTGTGTTTGGAGGGCTTCGTGAGATGCGAAATCGTTTGCGATGTTCGAGAGGTTTCTTTTTCGGTGGGATGAAGGCAGCGAGGCGAGGGATAGGGGAGAGTGTGCGCTATATGAGAGTGGGTGCTAAAAGGTTTTTTTTTCGAGTCGCTATTTTTTATTCCATATGGGGTTTCCGATACCTCCTCTTCTCTTCCTCCCTTCGCGTTTTACTTCCTCTCTCCGCGTCTTCGTCGTCTCTCTCTCTCTCTCTCCCTTCTAACACCTCCCGCCCACCCACCCACACACACACCCGCACGCTCCCTCGTTTGCCCGCCATCGGCATTCATCCCCTGATCCCTCCGGGGAGCCAGGGCTGGCTCAACTCCCTGCGCCCATGCTCTGATTTTAGTTAGCGGCGAGCGCTTTTCTCTCCCCGACTCCGAACATCTTTCTTTTTTCCTGGCCGCGTTCAAATTTTGATAGGAAAATACCTTTCTCTCTCTCTCTCCTCTATCCGGTCGACTCTCCCTTTCTCTGGACCATACTCCCGCTGCCTGGGCACAATCTTTCCAATCGAGATAACTTCCGAAACCGCAATTTCGCAGAAAATGGCTGCAGTATTGGATGTATGCAGAAAGGTGCAGAAGAAACGGATCGCAGATAAGATCACATGACGAAATTTTCCAAAGCTAGCGCATATAAAATGGTTCATGCCTAGATTTACTTGTTAGTAGCTCTAAGTTTTTTGTTGAACCAAATTGAACCGTCTAGATATATAATTAATACGAAAAATATATTTTCCTATTTATCAAAAAAAATATCGCTGGGATTTGGTGGGCACGGGTGAGCCCAAAATTGTATATCTCTACTTAAAGTTTAATGAAGGGGCTTTGAATAAACACGGTCTCTAATTAGCATCTCATGAAAGTGTCTCATTAGCACTGTCAACATTACGCTTTGATTATCTGGGAAACCGTTGGCTTAAGAGCTGATTCTTGGAGAAACATGAAAGATTAGATTTTCTTGTCACACTAAAGTACCCCACCTTGCTTTACGCTTCGTTTCCGGTCTTTGTTATATTTTGCTACAAATAATAAATTTCAGAGCATATGGCAAGTAAAATATATATCTTCATCTCTTGAGCTAGATCTCATAATATTACAAGTCATTCATTTTTATTTTACTTCAATCAATCTCTTAATTTGAATCAAAGCTATAACGAGGACGAGAAAGACTAGCTTTCTATTGAAATAAAAATATGACTTGTGTCAACTAATGCTTTCTTTAGATCTGGAAGAATTAACAATGTGGGACTCAGAACAATAAATAACAAATAAACAACAGTTTTATTCTCCGTGATCCTAAATGATGAAATATTATAGGGTATAGTTGTTTAAGCAGATTTTGGGCATTCATACCAAGTATTTGGCTAACGAAATTTGTTTTGAAAAAATAATTAGATACTGAATGCTCATTAAGTCCTGAAAAATGATAAGTGCACTAGGAAATCATTACTTAGCCGAAATTTCATTAAGTGAAATACGAAAACAATTTCATATATTTTACATGGAACATCAAAATGAGTACGCTTTAAGTTTAAAATTAAAATAGTATTAAGTTCTCATAAAATTATATAAGCTGTTGCAGATATTAGGTTATTCTATAAAATGTTGATGTATAATCTTTATCAAGATACAACGCAATCTTTCCGAGGGGGCGTTAAAAATGGGAAACGCGGATCGATTAACTGTTAATGAAATTCAAAGATTCAAATATACCTTGGTCATTCATTTGTTTCCGTGCCACGTAATGCATTTTCATACATCGCCTTTCTTTCCGGAGATAGTGCAGGCGGAGAGATTGATATGATCTGCCTGCGTTCCGACAATATAGCCGTCCTTGCCATTTGCAAACCCGTGTGTATATCCGAAGGGGGAAATGCACGGGGGAGGAGAAAAAGGAGGCGATGGATGGAGGATGGTGCGGTTCGAGTGCGGAGACGAGGGGTCGAGGGTGCCGAGGAGAGAATGTGTACGAGAGGGAGGGAGATAACCCTTTTGGGGCTCAGCGAGAGAAACGATCACCATACCCGCCCTTTGCATCCCGCTGATCTATTTTTGTATTCATTACGTTGCAGTATTCCCGCAGAGCCATACCTTATTCGCCATTCAGACGAGTTAACGCGGGGTTTGATTTGTCGAGCGGAAGTGACGCTGTCAAAGCACTGGAGACACCACGCGAGCTTTATAGTAACTAGATGAGCTCAAATTCAAATTTATCTATGTGTGTGTGTGTGTATATATATATATATATATATATATATATATATATATATATATATATACATACACGCACCTCACCACAAACAATTTACCCTGTGGTAAAATACGAAGTTAATGTACAGGTGTGAGTGGTAGTTCTACTATGCCAAGGGAAACATCGTTCCGCTGCCTCCGCAATCTTTCTCACCTCTATATAACCCTGAATTCTCGGTTACGTGAGGTCGTTCGGCATACTTCTCTGCGCAAACATATAATAAAATGCTATCACCCCTTTCATCAACAGATGAAAGCCGCTATAATGCTCTCGGTGAATCATTGAAAAGCATATAGCGGGTCGATTACAAGGAAGGCAGCTTAAGCAGACAATTTTGCTGGATTATACCAAAATCTGAGAAATTTCAACAGTTTATATGTCGATAGTTTTCATACATTTTCGTATTAATAACTTATTTTATACATCAACTTTTAACGATCTCTTTACTTAAGGCGATCATATACAGATTAATATGAAGACGTGCAGTGAATAATTTATGAGTAATTGTTTCAAACAAATATTTTTCGTATTCCAAATGAGTTCGTATAAGTATTCTTAATGTGGGCATTATAGTTATGAAAATGTGATGAAATCTCTCCTCACAATTATCGTAGCAAAAGAAAATTTTCAAAATTGCCCTAAAATCTAAATTTATATGCCCCAGAATTTTTCGTAAGATAATACGACCTGTCATATTAGAATTTATAAAAAACAAACGAATTCTATTGGGAAATGCATAATTGACCTGATGGGAGTAACAAATTTATCAAAAAATATTTCTATCCTTTGAATAAATCTGATTTTGAGGAGCAACACTACGCCACTACCCCTCCTATAAATTCCGCATTGATTTCACCCTTCCTCTGCTCTCTGCCTCTTTAACTTTTTCGTTTTTTTTTCTTTTTTCTCAGTCCCCGTTTTTTTGGGCCGTGCAAAATGCCACTACAGCCCAAGGGCTTTGTGGTATTAAGTCGTCACCCTTTGATTCTCTCTCTCTCTCCCTTCTCTCTCTCTTTCTCGGTTTCTGCTCTCTCTCTCTCCAAAATCCTCTTCCTCCCTTTCTCTTTTTATGCATTGCGAATCCTTACCCTTCTATTTTGGTTCTTCCCTTTAGTCTGCTCATTCGCACCTCTTTTCAACCTCTCCTTCTACCTTCTTTTGTTTCTCTCTTTTCCCTCACCATCTATGGTTTCTCCTCTGAATCCACCTTTTTGTAAGCGCTGTTATCTCTCTGTCTTTAATATGCGTTCAGAGAAACAATAAATTGATATGCATTTTCATAAAGGAAAAACTGAACCTAGTTGCCGCATAGAAAGAATCTCATAGAGCCATTACACCTTATTGAAATACTTCACCAAAAATACCTTCAAGGACCAATAAAACGTTAATTCGCTTACGTTTTGCACTTTCCGAGGAGGTCAAAAGGACGTTTCTCAAGTGACATTATTTGAAATTTGTGAGAGATTAAGTTACGACGGGGTGAGCTTGACTCTTTGGAATTCAATTTTTTTTCCTAAAAAGAAAAAAATGCTTGGCACATCCCGACCGCTGGATCGCATATTGGAGAGAACTCAAACTGGTCTTACAAAGGAAAAATGTTGATTTTGACGAGGGATAAAAAAAGCCATTATGTCAATACTTTAGATTATTAACCTATAATGGCTCAAAAAATCGTTAACATTTTCCCAGAAAAAACGCGGTTAAAATGAACGACATGAAATGCCATACATTTCTCAAGTGCGCTTAAAGTAGAAAAAAATGAAGTTCATGTAATATTCCGAAACAGTATTTATTACTTTTTTTACGATGCATAATGAATAAATGCCTTCGCAGTAATAATTTGTAAGTGAATTAAACATTTTATGGGTTATGAAGACTTCAATTTTGACATTTTTTGACTTATAATCCCTCGAAATAACAAATGGGTATTTTACTCTAATATTTTTATATTAGTTTGGCCATGGCATTTTATACCCGTTTATTTTACGTACTTTATTTGATATTTCAAAGGGAATACGGTTTGAAAACATTAGGCCATTAATTTTGCTTAAATAACGTGTGAAATCAAAACTTACCGCCCATAATCAGGCGGAACGTCACCCACTTTCCCTACGTACTCTGTTCCGACTAATTTTACTAGCATCCCTGCAATCTGCTCCGATTCCGCCAACCTTGCCCTTCAGCCTCCCCTTCGTTCCGCATCATTTCTCCCTCATGATTTCAAACTACATACTTCCAACTTGCGTCTTTTTTCGACCGAACCCAGCTTCGTCGGTCCATCGGACGACACAGCCGAGGCGCACCACATGATCCCTTATTGCTCTCGTCTCACGTTAGGGAGCGCCTCAATATGCGGCCACCATGCCCCGGTTGTCGGAGACGTGGCGTTTGCGCGCGTGTGCAACAGAAGGGGGAGATTGGCGGGGGGGGGGGGGAATAGTAGGTACGACGGGCGAGGAGGGGGCGGGGCGAAGAATGGGACGGAGAGAAGAGGCGACAGGGAAAAACAACAGATTATCGGATATACCCATGTGGGCGGAGGGAATACGTGGCAAAAGCCCTCTCTTTCTATCATTCTCTCTCGTTTAACCTCGTTTCATCTTTCTCTCTTTTTCTCTACCTCTCTTTTACGTTTATTCTCCCCGTCCGCTTGCCGGTCTCGTGATATACCTCTCACCCGCAAATTCCCTTTTATTTCTCTCCCCTCTCTCTCTCTTTCTCCCCTCTCGACCTCTTCCCTCGAGAAAACGGATTTCATCCGATTGTCGGGAGAATTGAGAGATTGACAGTTGACACCGCGCGGTGTTACGAGTAATTTGTTTTATTTTTGTATTTTTGATCTCTTATCTCTTATTCCTGGTTTCGCAGAGAGAGAGAGAGAGAAACGTCTTTCCGCCTTGCATGACATAAGTCTTCAACTCAATTTCGCCCGCAGCGCACGTTTTTCGGCATTTCAAAGTGGCATGCAAATAAATGCCGATAAAATAACAATATTTTTAATGATTAAATCTTTGAAGTTTCAAAGGAAATAACTCACTTCGTACGCAAACAGAAATTCAAGATGTATTATTTCCCATTTAAAAAGTAAAAATTATATTTTTGTCTCCAAAAATGCTGCGATGTTTACGGTTAGGTTATGACTGCAAGTGCTTGTTAACCTCCCACACTAGATTTCTATTCATCTGGTGATTTATGCTGCATAAATTTTTAGAATTCTTACCTGAATCATAATATAGAGGTTTTATGTTAGGTTTATTTCTCTTACTAAGTGATTTGTATTTTCTTAAAATTTGCGGCATAAATCAAAGTTTCATTTTTACCTTCCTTTGCTGATTAAAATAGATTTTACTATTGAACAATAAAGATTCTACAAACTGATTTGTCGATTTAAATTTCGTTTCATAGTTATGGTAAATATTTTAAGAAAAATGAGATAAGATGCAACCTATAGCAATATTTACTTAATACGGTCCTTCATTAAAAATAAAAAACTTGTCTAAACGAAAATAGCAAAAACATGTCTCTCCGCTTTTACAGCTAATTAAGATACAAGTTTAGATCACCACTGTTTGTCACGTGAATTTGTTGTTCGAAGATTTTCATGGTAAACAACTTATTTTTATTAGTTATCAAAAGGTCTTAAGACAGGTAGATCAGTTTTAAATTAGTTCAATAACCTCTGCTAACAAGTTTTAAAAATTTGGTTGATAATCTGATTGTTCTGGAAAATTCTCTGAATGACAAATAAATAAACAATAAAATTAAATATATATAGATATAATAAAATTAAACCAGATAGTCATTAATATACAATATAGGAGTAACTAAGTATTTCCGCTTACTTTGCGAGAAACACATAACAAAGCATAAACTTCCAATCGCACACCATTTCTTGATACATGCGTCTTGAATAGACATTTTAATTTCAAATTAAACGTTTACGAACGAAAAAAAAACTCCATAAGTTTAAACTTTCTGCTAGTAAGTTCTCGAAAGAATTCTTTTTAGGATATAAGTAAAATCCTTTCCCACGAATCTGCCGATAAAGTGTTATGTGACACGCTATTATGATGCAAGTCTTAAGACCTACTTTGCAAATTTTAACTTCAAGAACTAAAATAGTTTACTTGATATTCAAATTTATGCAGATAAGTGCGAATGGATTCAAAGAATTTACGAACTCTTCCTCCCGACATAAAAAGCGCTGCGATTGTACTCGCCATCCATTGTCCCGAGTGATAGTAATATATTCTGTGAAAGATGAACGCACAAAAAAATTCCCTCGGAAACGTATTTTAATTTTAAAAGTGCTGCGTGCGCATCAAAGTGATTGATATCTCGAATGAAAAAGTGCTCGCTGTTAAGTTTAAAATTTTCGCTCCCATTTGTATGAATGTAAAAAAATAAACCGAGATTATTTTGCAAATTTCGCCCCACGCCTTTGCGCTGGCGCTTTTCCGTTGGTCGAGTTTTGAATAAACAATGGGCACCATTGGTGGAAAAACTCTCGCGCAAAGTTTGACGTTTGACCAACACGCCACTTGCTTCTTTAAAAATTCCGTGTTTTACGATTTTAACCTTTTGGCAGAAAATACTTCGCTTATGAACAGCTAGTTCTGCGGCAGACACTCGTGTTTTTTTACTTAGAATAGTGGCAGTTAATTTTTAGCGTATCGTGAAATCAACGGTTGCCATTTTTGAAGTGGTTAGCGAGTGTAATCCCGAGACAACCTGGAAGTTTATCTATATCAGATAGGCCCCCTTTAAAAACGCTCCTTTTTTACGGTCAAAATTTTTTTGTACGGGCATGTTTAACTAAAGCACTTTTGTCCCATTCCTATGGAGAACATTTCACAGAATTAATTATCTGGATTTTAATTAAATTCATTGGGTAAAGGAATTTAATTAATCATCGACGTGAAAGTACCAAGGTTACTTTTAGTATTTATAAATGCACTTTTCGCGCTAATTTCAAGCGAGTTAGTTTTATTTTTCATTGTTATTGGATACGAATCCGAAAAATTCATGGGTACTATTTAAATTTTACAGAAAATTACGTATATGTTATTTTTGACAAATATATTCTAACGCATAATTTAAGATATACTGGATGAACTCCAAAATATTATCGACATGCATTATTGTTTTAAGTGATTAATACGTAATAGCAAAATATAATATTTTTTTCATGAAATTATCCCTAGCACCAAAAAAAATGAGTGAGGGGATGTTGAAATCAAAGTTTCCAGTAAGAATGTGAGTGAATACGTTTCGATTACCAAGAAAAAAAATTAAAACTAGATACAGTAGACCAAACCCGTAGACAGGAAAGAATTTACACACATATTAATCATTATACATATCAGCATTTTTTTAATTTCTTTTTTTCCTGCGAGACGTCGATTCGTTAATTGGAGTGAAATTCATTTTTATATAAAGACACCGCCGTTTCACACGTTTCGCCGTTAAACCATAAATATCTCTCAAATTGGAGCAAATATACCATTTAAATTGATAAGTCACCTGAAAAGGGCCGTTCTCGTAAAAAAAACTCACCCAAACAATTATCGCGCCATCAGGAGTTTATTCTGTTTTTTTTATTCCTCTCGGATCGGTCCCTTTTGTTTCGAACGCGAATGGGGTCCGTCGAAAACATTTACAACGTACCAGGGCGAGGAATTAGAGGGCCAGGAATGTCGTCGGACTAATATACCTTCCCATCCGACTGCTCAGGCGGCGATAGTAAATTTTAACAATTGCCTTCCGACGAAATCCATTCCTTGGGTCCTATGTGCGGAAGAGCACCGTGTACGAGTGAGTGAGACAGAGAGAGACAGGGATGGGGGGCGGGAATGAAGTGAAACTCTTTTCCCACTGCGAACCCCGCTCTCCAATCGCCGAACCAATTAATGCCCGTGGACGGAATGTGCGTGTACGGTTCGGCGATCGTGCGTTATCCGGTCGATGTGCGGGGATCGGACCCTTCATCGGAAGCCCACCTGATTACCCACTCGACCTCCTCCATCCCTCCTCTCCCTCCTTCCCTCCTCTTTTCCCTGCCTCCTTTCCCTCTTTCCTCCTTTCCCTTCCAACCTCCTCTCCCTCCCTATCTCCTCTCCCTCTCTCCTCATCTTCCCCTACCTCCTCTCCCCCTACCTTCTCTCCCTCTCTCCATCTCTCCTCCTCTCCCTCCCGCTCTCCTCTCCCTCCACTTCTCCCACCCTCCTCCTCTCAATCTCCCCTTTTACCATTCCCTCCCCCCTTCTTCCGCATCCTCAACTTCGCCCCATCCACGAAATCTCTTTCCCTCCTCTTTTTCCCTGCTTCCCTTCTGCCGCTGCAGACGTTCGCCACCCACGCCTTCTATCGCTCCCGAGGGGAAACCCTCCACACAAACACATGCGCGCACACACGCATAAATGGCGTTCCAACCCCATTGACGGTGACATTACAGCGGACCCTCGGTCGGACTGGTGTGTTTCGGGGGCCATCTCTCGCAAGCGGTTGGTTAGTTGGCCTTATTCCCGTGGTTTAAACGCCATCGTTACCATCACGATCCCTTTGATTTCGGCACCCGCGACACTAGGAGACCGGTCGTGAGCGTCTCGAAATTTATCGCCCTTGCGAGATAACTTTTCCATGGAAACGTCCAAAGGAGGGCTCGTTGGGAGTCTCAATTTCGTTTCGCCCAACGCGTGTAAAATGTTCTCCCTGTTGGTTTAATTATCTTAGCCGGTTATCGAGACGAGGCGGAAATTTTATTACGCCACTCCGAAGGTAAATTGGCTAAACTTAATATATAGCCTAATTACAGGAGACATTTTAAAAAAATCTTACGATCACAGCCTCAATCCACAGAATTGTATTCGGTATAAGATTTGCTTTGTATGACTTGTGGAAATATTTCTAAGCTTTTAAATGAATTCACCGTGTTCATGGTGTCTCCAGTGCTGTGGGAATTAATGTGATCGTCTTTGTAGTTCAATTTTCCCCTTAAGCCACTTAGAAACATTTTTTAATCTCAAAAATTGAACTCTCATCTCCTCTCTCCCAAGTGCCAACATTTCTTCTTGGAAAATTTACAATGAGAAAATAATAGCATACTAATAATTATTAATATATACAAATTTCAATAGTTATAATTGATATTCATCTTTACTGACTGAAAGTCTGAGAGAGACAGATTACGACCGAGAACGACTACATTGCTACCTACGGAATGTTTTCTATTTCCTCAGATCGTGACTTAAAATTATAATCATAATTAATAATTTTCCATGTACAATAATCTCATCAAATGAGAAGTTGTGAGGTCTATATAAAGGCAGTCTCCGATTTTCGTCATTCCGCTGATACGCCAGTTTCTAATTGACACTATTGTTTCATTCTTTCGTCCTCGAGATCCGCTTATTCGGCACATTGGAACTTTTCATCGTTCCGCTTTTCATTGCTCGGTGTTCGGTACAAGTCAATGGGGTTCATATTGGCCATATTTGGTGAGTAAATGCAACAATACTTCTTAATCTGTATTCGAAAAATTAATGGTACTAGAATAAACAGTATGGGCGTTCAATCCGGTCTGAATTGGAAAGAGATCTTCAGTTCTACGTATATGAAGGGAGTATACCACATCTGCATAATGGCAGTGGTTGTTGATGTAACTACTTCTACAGCTCTTCATGTATCAATCTTATGTAATCAGTCGTTATACATACATATATATATCTGCGAAAGTATGTAGATATAGTTAATTAATTGTATTAATAAATTCACGTATGATTTGTGTCGAAATAACGTTTTTGAGTAACAACTAAGGTGTATATTAGTATGGTCACACCCTTTTTACTGATTTTGTATCTCAATGTTTTTAAGGGCGCTGAGCAGTAATTCTATCTGGTAGTACCTTCTTGACAGTTCCTTCGTTATTTTCATGGTCTAATTCAGTGGTTCTTAAACTGTGGGGCACGCCCGTCTAGGGGAGCGTATGAAGATCCTAGGGAGGATGAAGCATTTTGGACCAAAATCAGTTTTTCCTCAAATTTTCATATCTCATAGTCTTCTAATGCTGCCCAATTTACCTGATTTAATATTTTTTCATTTATTTTACAAATGCTTAGCTCACTGGTTCTCAACCGAAAGTTCATCGCGGACTGGTGTAATAACAGGCAGTTTACCGCGGACTGCTGTATTATCTGAATATTCCACCAAGGACCGGTAAAAATCAAATTTAAACCGCCAATTATTTGACAGTGTTACACTTTGTCAGCTGAAAACATAATCCTTTCATTAGCCAGTGCTGTCCATTGTAAAACTTTTATGAGAAAAATGGAATATCACGGACCGTACAATACTAGACGCAGGAACGGCGGTTGAGAAACGCTGGTTTAGATTATACCTATAAGTTTTGTACTGATGTATCCAAATGCTCTGTCAACTTATCACCTCCATAACAGATGTAGTGCAGACGAACGGAATTATTATACGTAGAAATAATATATATAAAAAACTACATGGAAATTCTAGGCAATGGCAACTTATTACCAGCTGCCCAAAAATGACGATAATTTAGGTGATTCTAGTTAAAATTTAGCTTCATTTATCATTTACGTAAAAGGTTTTATTGTATGCCTTAATAAAGCGCATTATGATGAAATCTAGATTTATTGTTATGTTTGACAACAATGCTTTTTGAATGCGTGTTATTGAAACATGAAGTAATGATTGCGTCTGTATTATCGTGTTTTGTCAGCTCCTTATTGCGTTTATCTTGTAATCTTTTAGAATAGGTATTTTCGAGAATTTTTGAGTCTAGTGTCTTTGATCTGCGACGAAACCCTTCATTTTAACAATGTGCCTATGGAAAATATTGATCCGCTTTTCAACGCGGTTTCCAGGAACGTAACCTGACGTAAAAGCGGGAGCTGACTCACTAGTACTAAACTTGACTAGTTTATTCAATGAGGATTATCGTGCTCGTATTATGGCTGAAAACAAACTCCAAAATAAGAACTTAAAGCACGAAAAATTGACTTATAATTTGTGTTAGATATATAAAATAATCTCTTTGTGGATATTGGAGCTATCCAAGACAACTTCAATTTTCAATTTATGACGCTTAAATTCTTATTTTGAAATTTGCTCTAGTTTATTTAGGTTGAGTTAATAACTCTTAAGTAGGCACAAACTAAGCAACTTTACATCACCTGTTGCAAGTCAAAACTTTTCCTCAAATGTAAATATGTCACAAATTGTTCGCTTTACGATCGTACAAAATTTTTGATTGTTTAATCACTAAATATAATATAATAACACATGATTTTTGTGACTGTTACTTAAGTCCGGATTTTGTATGCGATCGACTATATGCTGAAGCATGTAAATAATAACAAATGATAAGTTGCCCATAACTTTTGTTAATACGAATTAATCACTTTCAGATTGCCCTTATGCTGCCGTTCTTACAGAAAACACAAAAAGGAATTCCATAGAAGATGAAAAGCAACAGCTAAAAATGTACGATTCTAATGGAGTACTTTTACAACCAAGTATAACTAATTATACAGGGTTACTACAATACAATAGAATACACTTTTAAAAATTAACTGTAAATACATTATTCGTTCTAAAAATATTATATTGGTATCATTGAAAAACATCTAAAATGTTTTTTTTCTTCATCTCATAGATGTTCAATGTTAGCTCCATTTCTAATTCTAACAGCAATTCAAGCGATAGAGAAACTCGTCCCAAGTCTTTTTGATCAATTGATTTAATAGCTCCACGAATTCGGTTTCTAAGTTCATCAAGATCAGCTGGTAATGGTGAGGCATACTCAAGATCTTTAGCACAGCCCCGCAGGAAGAAGTCCATGGGAGTAGATCAGTAGATCTAGGGGGCCATGGTGTAGGGCCGCCGCGGCCAACCGACTTTCCAGAAACTTTTTCGTTGAGGAAACTGGTAACAGAACGATGGTATTGGGTGGAACACCATCCTGGTGAAAAATCCACGTTTGTCCCAAGCCTTCGAGAAGTTGTGGCATTAACCAATTCTCCATCATGTCAAGGTAAAAGTGTATACTTCATTTGTAGTAGCCCATATTAATGATCTAGATAGCTTAAGTAGTAATCCTACCAGTCAATATAAATTAGTACACCGAACAGCCTTGAATATTCTAATAACATCCGAAATTTCCCCGTCAAACTTCTTTAGTCGACTGGATTGGACGATATAATTATTCCTGAGATCAGCTGAATCGTATGAATTCTGGAATTTATTCGAGGAAGTGAATTCCTTTGAGATAGGGAAGGTAATAGAAATGCTTCTTCCATAGGAAGCTGAAATGGTGGCGCAGCCGAACGCCACTATCAAGAGTAACACGGAACGAATAGTTACAGGTTGAAAGTATGGCTAAAAACATTCAGGAAAACCACACCGTCATCAAGAATCCACTCGAGGATTCCAAACTTTTCTTTCCGACCTGTGGGTAGGGAGCAGTTCCGCAAATTTTCTTGGCAATTGTTCAAATGGGGAATGAAGTGTTCGAAAAATACGATTCCGAAATCGTTGATGATTAATGATGCGTTGAAATCCCGTATGCGCCAACGGACTGCAATACGTAAAGAACTGAATTTAAATCGAACAGGAAAATATTTTCGCTCCTCATTCAACAAACCGTTTGAACTTACTGTTTTGTGTTTTAATAATACAGTATACCAAAGCAGTATCTTTCGTAAAATTTCATGGCCAGATGTTGAGATAAAAGTTTACTAGACATACAAGAGCAGAGCTTCTAAATGAAAGCATATCCTTCCGTAGGCATAAAATCGATCAAAAGTTTAGTAGAAATTAGCTAAGAATGTAATTGTCAGTCATTTACGATCACTATACTAAGACAAATACAATAATAATACGATATAAATGTTCACGTATATATATATTTAAATAAAATGCATAGATCTGACAAACCGTGTGCACATAGCAAGATGTTTCCTGTTGTATAGCACAATCTCACAATCATTATATGTATTACTTAATATAATAGCTGTTGTCCGTAATGTAACGATGAGGTCTCAATGGCACGTTTTAACGCGTTTTTAACAAACTTCCCTATTAGGTGGAAGGTTGAAATTTCGCAGGAATGTTTGATTCAGATATAAAAATTAAATGACGAAAATAATACGAAAAAAGACCCAGGTTCAACTTCAGGGGGGCGATTTCCATTTCCCGTAAGATAACACGTAAAAAGCGACTTTTTAAATTCCAGGTTCTTATTCTTTTGAAATTAAAATTAGAAATAATTGGCGTACGATCTTCAAATTTAAACTATGTTTTAGAAATATTAATGAAGTTTCTTATTCTATTAATTTTTTTTCGCCTACCGATCGAAATCTCTCGTATTAAACATTTAAATCACATATTTTGGGAAAATATTGGCTTTTAAACAGGTTGTTGTCTTGCCAACCACGTCATTGTTAAACTTCGAGAATCAATTGTTGTATCAACCCGCATATGTGTAATATATACGAATGCATAGATAGCCTTAAATTATCGTAGGAGTTTTCGCGAAATTATATAATTCTAATGGGACTGGGATTTAGTTTGGAGATTCCTTTGCTTATCTAAACGACTATATAGATGTAGAGTAAGAGAGGGGAAGTTCCTTAATTTTAATACTTAATCCACGCATACCCGTCACATTTGACGGGCAATTACGCTAGAATATAATAAGAGATTATGAATTATCTAAAAGATTATGCCAACAGTAACAATATTATATGGGCCCAAACTTGCGGTTCTGCCAATGGACTAGTTAAATCATTCTCTGCAAATAGTGATTTTTCTCATTCGTTTTTGATATTTTGACAAAAATCTGTCAAAATATGAATGGACCAAATAGAAATATTAAATTACCATTTATTCTATTTTCTTGCGAGGATTGGAAGTTATTTTACAATTAATTTATTAACTATTTTCACTAAACAAAGTTTTTGATGGGACTTTTGATGTCACAAATCGAAACGAATAAGAATCGAGCGAAATAATTTATACTAAAACAAAACGCAAGCTTCTGCTCGAATAAGATGGTTCAATCGAGAAATATTTTTCATATACCACAACTTCCTTACTTTCTGCCTAAATCTTTCCTAGATATTAAAGATAGTTTTCGTGTCAGATCTCCCTAGATTCAATTCTCTCCACCTTTGGAATCCTTTATGCAAGAAAGTTACAGATGGCACCGAGATACTATTGAAACTGGTGAGTGGCCTCATCATTCATAATGATGCTCGAATTCTAATTTCTCAATCAATCCAGGCGTTTCCAAGAAATAATAAGGGGAAGATGAGTTTTATTGTCAGAGATCCAATCCAGCAGTTTGACCCAATTCGAAACCAGGAGATCAAATGAAACCTCCTTTTTATATTTCCAAGAGCGGACCACTTTAGCAAATTAATTTTCTTTCGCGTACGATATTTGATTGAATTAGTAATGTACAATCATTTTGGATAGCGAATTTTGATCCCTAAAGAGTTGAGAGCTACGATATTATAATTTCTCCGACGGATATAAAATCGCTGCTTAGGCAGATGATGAGTGGCAACGGTTGCCATTTACATCCCTTCGACTGTTTTTGTTAAAATCCGGAATCGTTCCGATGAGCTCGCCGTGGCTCACGGGACCGGACTTATTTTTTTAACTTATGAGTTTTTTTATGCGCGAAATTAAGCCTCGGTAGAGGCCGCGTGCTCATTCCAATGTAACGTATTTTAACCCGAACATTAGTTTTTGGCAGAGGTAGGTTAAGTTCCTCCTTCTGCACATCCCACGGTATCAGCGAATTGGGATTTAACGCGGCTCACTCCATTCCGCTTAATTCGGTTCTACCAATTCATCTCCAGCTATTTCTACAAAAAAAGGTACCTCGTGGGATTTCGGGAGCGTTTTGCTGCATAACTGTTCGTGGTTTTTTTCTGGGTGAAATGTTTTCTTTGTAGAAATGAAATAAAACACAAAAACTTAATAATTTATATCCGCGCCGAGCGAAAAATTGCAAAAAATTTCAAAAAATCGCAACGTACAATCGAACGAAACTTTAATCCTCAAAGTCGCCACTGTTGCAGAGATATTTTCATTAAGCGAAATTTTGGAAATAAAGTTAAAATTCGGCTCTGTGATAAATGTGCAACTTTTATTTAATTGCAAATTGTGGCATCAATACGACCAAAATAAAACGTCACTTGGGTAGTCATTCGTATCCAAACAGGTATGTAATTTTAATGAAAAAAAAATGATATGGTGCCTAGAATAGAGGGGCATGATGAGAGGCGAATGTAAAAGTCACTGAAAGAACAAAACAGATAAATGAGAGAAACAATTTTAAGCTTATGCAAAAGTCGTCGGAATGATGATGGAGAATATTGTGGCGAGAAGCGTAGTATATTGATGTAAAACCGTGGTTTCGGAATTGCACTGAGGCTATGGATATAAGATAATTTATACTTCGGCCTACTTATACCTTTCATGCGCAAGTGATGGAACACTTACTTAATGACAGAGTCGACTAATGAAAATTAATTAGGGCCTATATATCATAGGAAAGGCGATGAAAAAGGCGTTGATGGAAAACTGGAAACTTTGAACCCAGAACCTATTATTCCCGGAAAATTAAACAGAGAAAGCAGAAGACATTGCGCGGGAGAGATTTGAAAGGAGAATGAGGATGATGCGACTTATGTTAGGCAATGTTTGCAATACAATTAGGTTACAAGTTAAAAGAATGCAAATCAGACACTATACGAGATATTTAATGAGAAAAATAGGAATTGCTCAATAAAACGTAACCAAATGTGTAACGGTAATATTACATCCAAAGGAATAAATTATCTAATTTTGAATTGAAATTGCGACGAGAAATTTTCAAAGAAGACATTTTTGGTGGAATAAATAGCAATAATAAAGACTTGCTGAAGGTTTTCATGTTATCCTCCTAATGCAAAAATTTATACTGCACGTAACTTTCGGTTATAAAGTGAAATTTGGTATTCCCTGTAAATGGCAGGCTGAGAGATTACGAGTACTATTTTTCTTGTTTCGAAGAGTAAGCAACTAAATGAGTCTTCATTCGTCTCCGTCCGTCCAACTCTCTCTTGCAAGGGGATGACAGCAGTGGCAGAGAAGTTTCGAGAATAACTTTTTTGAGAGCCCCAATCGTGATTATAGTCTGTAGTTTGAAATAGAACACTTAAATTTAATTTGAAAATAAAATGGACAGACAAGCCCTAATTAAAACACAATTATTATGGTAGGATTTTGTCAAATTAACGTCGTCCCACCAAAAGAAGATATGTTCAATATAATAATAAATGCAATATGATTTATAATTACGTAATGAAAAATACGTTGACATTAAAAATCGCGTAGAAAGAAAAATAGGTAATTCTGTTGCTCATAACTTATTATGTTTATTAAATTTCCCGATGGAATCTAATTTTCTAATATTTCGATAATAATATGGCATCGTTAACTTAGGTTCCACCAATAATTATTACACACAAAAGAGATTTATTTGCAAAAACATCACGTTTAGAGTAAATTGGAATTTAAAAGAACAAGGAATCTATTCAACGATTTATGAGTCAATATATTCGGCACATCGTCCATCACATGTCACCTCATTTGTTTTATTACTTTAATTTATGGAATTATCATGTTTCAATCGGTAGATTTTATGTTATTCATTCATGACTAAGTTTAAAATTATTCTCCAAAATATCTATTCTCGCACCGGTATAGAGTGATTACATTAAATTCAATTTCCTACGGTCCCAGGACCACTATTCAGACTCACGAAAAATAATTTTTAGTGGCTGCATCGAGCAACCCTAACATTACGGGATGGTTAATAATAAATGGAGTTCTTCCCCGGGGCCGTTGAAATATTAGATTATACGGATTCATTCCACGGCAGGCACTATACTAAGGTTTACCCCGCGATATGGGGCGATTGTTATTCATTGCCTCCCGGTGACCTTACAATATGAAACCTAAATCCATATCCTTTTACGCTTTTACGGTTCAATGGAGCTCTTCCTTTTTTTATCTCATAATCCATTTCCCAAACCCAGTGCTTTCACCCTCCGCACTTCATCCTCGCGCAGCCTTCCAAAACCCAACGTCTTCTTTGTTGCTATTCCCCCTCGAAGACTTCATAATAATGGGGACCAGAACTGCTAGGGGAAGGAGGTTGTTAAAGACAGTTTTTCAAAGACAAGAAAAAAAATGTGTTTGAGGAGAGCGGATGATAAAAAAATGAAACAATAGAGGTCGAAAGTTTCGCCATACTTTGGGTGTCTGAGGGGTGCGAGATGGGTAGGGAAGGGGAGAATGAGAGGGAGGCCGAAGGAAGAGCGCGTCAAAGGGTGGGAAGGGACAGAGGGAGGGAGTAAGAAGGGTAGGAATGCTGATATACGGAGGGGTGTGCTGGAGGGGGTTGTAGATTGCTGTTAAAGGGGCGGGGGGTGATAGCAGCGAGAGAGTAAGAGGGGAAGAGGTTGGAGGAAAAAGGTCATGGCGATAATTTAGGGCTGAGTTAGATCCCCCTCAGGGAAGAGTGGGAACGGGATTTCGGCGGACGTGGGAGAGGTAGAAAACTTTATTATGTGTTTGAGAGTGGGAAAGGGAGAAATGGGATGGGGAGAGGAAGAGGGGGATGAGGAAGGGAAGGAGGGGGAGGAGGAGGAGAGAGGGGGTTGGGGAGGAAGTTTAAAGGGAATGGGAAGCCTTGCTCGAGGAAGAGTGGGGCATGATTGAAGTGGCTCGGAGGCAGCGTTACGTATATGAGTAGCCGAGAGAATAAGGTCCACCGCGGCGTGAAGAAGGGAGCGTGGGTTGGAAGGGAGAAGATAGAGGGGCAAAGGAAATGAGCGTTCGGGGGAGAGGAAGAAGCGAAAGATGTCGAGCCTTCGCGCGCGCCTCCGAAAAGAACCGTATGAAGTTTCTTTCGCTGCATGTAAAATTGCGAGCGACGGCCGCGGAAGAGCACGCGTTATAAAACTTACTTCATTTGCCACACTCGGAGAGCGCCTAATGTGATATGGGATTTATTTCATTTTTAAGGCTTATTTTTTCCCAGGGCGTATTCTTCCGAACGAGTCGGAGGTGTTCGTGGAAATCCGGATGGATTTTGTGAAGTTTCTATAATGGAAAATTTTACGAGGAGAAAATGATCCCATCACAGATGTGTCGGAACTAATGTTGAGACGATTTATGTTCATGTTATCCTTTCCAGGAATGAAATAAAATTCTTTCCCTTGTGTAATAATCGTTTGACCTAATTCCGTGCTTCGAGCCGAGATATTGTTGCTGCTTCTGACGCGCGTCTGCCAAAAGGGGAACGAAAGAAACGATGTTTTCGTGACCGAATCTAAAATTTATATGCGAAATAAAGAGAAATATTTTCACAACCGTTAATGGTGGGGGGTTAGGCTCAATTTTTACGACAAGAATTGTTTTTGGCAAGCTATTTCCACCAATTCTCTCGAAAAACAATAAAAATCAAATTAAGGGATGTTTTTGAGGTTTCGGTATCTTTATACACAGGAGATGGTGTTTGTTATTTCATTTGTGTAAAATAACAAGAAGTCCAAACCAGGACTAATCCAGGCTGGTTTGTCTAAGTTGACGTCCCGAATTGATTATTTATATTGACAGGAAATGTGTCAGTATTCCAAGGAATTCTCATACCATAAATACCATTTGTAATTCATAGTTGATCAATGATAGAGAAAAATTGGGAAACAAATTAATAGAACATTATCAGGTTTAAAATACTAAAAGCAATGTCAAAATCTCTTTCTGACATTATATTTTGCATGTATTTTTTAAATAAACGAATTTAATAAATATTACTGTTTATATGCTAATATGTATGGATCAACTGCCCATTGCTGAAGGGTAGTCGATTGGAAAAAATAACCCATTTGTTCAATCGTCTATGCTCAAGCCGAGTTTGTTAATAATCGTCTCCATGGCATCAATCCGATAAAAAGCGATTTAAAACTCAAAAACACTATGTTTTAGTAAAACTTCAAAAAAATACGATCAGCTATCAAAATTCTGCGATAAGAAGTTTCCCTTAGAACAGTACAAACCTCGCTCCGACATCACAATTTTAAGATATTTTAAAGTATTAAAGAAAATATCTCTGAGCGATGGATTCGAGACCTACTACGTAAAACAAATAGGGAAAACACGTTCCTGGAATCGAACCTGGGGCTTCAACCTTCGCCAACTAAAATATAGCCTGGAGGTGGGCCCTGGCAGCACGAGCCTCATGCCAAGTTTCATGATAATCGGTCCATTGGTGCAAAAGTAAGTAGTGGGGAACACACATACACACAGACAGGGATATTTCATAAAGCTATGTTTCCTTTGGAAACCAGCCTAAAAGCTGAACTCCTGGGGTCAATATTTGCTTATGTTTATGCGTGTGGTTATACATATGCATAGTGAATGAAATGTGTATAATTATTTACAGACGAACAAAATTAGTACTATACTATGTGTAACCTGTAATTAATTTTATCCGAAGACTATAACTACAGGAAAGGGAAAATACGGAATACCGACCGCCAAATTCATCATGAGCAATTTAAAATGGTTTTCCTACATTTAAATGGCACATTATTTTCCCCGAGAACTTTAAACTCAAAAATCACTAATTGGTTGTATTTATTCGTTATTTCGACCATGAACCACCCCATAATTTTGGAATTTTCGAAGGAATTTGTTTCAATAAAATAAACTCCGTTCGCTAAAGAATTCGAATGCATAAATTAGAATATTGCGAAAGTTATAATATGTTTATTCGTGACAGAGATCACGTTTTTTTCCTTTGAACCCGCATCGATTTATAATTCGTAACCGAGACGTTAAGTTCCGACCACTCTAACCGGGGGGGGAGCGAGCGAATGATTTTTCCGTCGCGTGTCGCCACCTCAGCAAAGAGAGAAAATGAAAGCCATTTGTTGGGCGATGAGGTGGATCACGCCAAGAGAGACGGGGGCAAATGCTACGTTATAGGACCCAATTATTTATCAACATCATTAATGTATTCCTTTTCGAATCATCCACCATATAAAGACTATGAGCGAGTGGCGGCCGCAGCGTTAACGGCTAAATGCGGCGCCAAAGAGACGAAGGAGAGAGGCGTAGGAGGGAGCCTGATGGAGGGAGGCTGAGGGAGGGAGGCGGATGGGGGGACGGCGATGGCTAACTTCGGATACCCTCCAAAAGGAAAAGAGGCCGTATTTCATTTTCCCTTTGTGTGTTCGCTAGGTTCCCTTTTCCACCCCCGCTGCATTTCCCTCTTTTCAGCGGAGTGGCGGCTACATAGGGTGGCCAAGGACAGACAATGGACGTCCTGAGTCCCCGGTGAAACATTGTTTTCCCCCCGATAATTCCCTCGTCTGAGAAATGTTTTGGAATAGAGCAAAAAGGACGGAGGTTCGAGAGGAAATCGAGGACGACGACTACGGACCAGTCTCTGTTTTATAAACATCTCTCTCTCTCTCACTGGATTATTCCCTGCGCCGGCCGGATGGATGGATGGAGCGATCGCGGAGCTCGCTTTTCTTTTGTTTCGGCACCCATATGCATTTCGCGGTGTAACGCGCTAACACACACACAAAACGCACACGAAAACGCAAACCAACACACACACACACACACATGGACCCTGGGATTGGCTTACAAAAGGGTCTGCATCATTTTCCATTGGATCCGACGTCACTTTGATGCTAACAACAATAATTCCTAGCCTCACGAGCGTGGTTGTGAAAGTTCCCCAGATGATAACGCGCGGGCGCTTGTTTGTCCGCGGCCCTCTCTCCCTCTTTCTCTATCACTCCGCTTTTAATCTCCGCTCGTCGCCCGATGGCCAGCATCGCCGCGACAGGCGCTCCCTCAGACCACACCGCCGCTCCCTACAGCGCACCTCAAATGGGGGTTTCGGAAAACTATAAAGGGCCAAAGGACTCTCTCTCTCTCTTACTCTTGGAGTTGGCTACGGTCTCCGTTATAGTTGAGGGCGGGAAAAAGTAAGACGGAAAATGGAGTGAATGGGCGAATTCGCTCATTACGAGGTTTTTGAGTATTCGGTTACGCGGTGATGTCGGAATAATATCTATGGCTACTGAGGCGGCGGGAGTTTCTGGGTGAGTTAGGCGGGCGAGAAGTTTAAAGAGCGCGAACGATGGAGGCAGGAGTAATATATGGAGGGAGTGAGAAAAGAGGAGGAAATGAGCCAGTGATGGGAAGATGGAGGGATAGAGAGAGAAGAGAGATGGAGTAAAAGATGGATTGGGAAATGGAGAGAGGGAGATTGTGAGGGGATAGACGATGAAAGGGAAGCAGGGGTGATGGTTGAAGAGGAGGAAGGTTAAGTTTGATTTATTCAGCAGATGTGAAAGTCATAAAATCAGCCAAAAGAAGTGGAAGTAAGAAAGACAAGCATGTATCATGGCACGGCCGTGAAGTCTGGGTAAGCCGACAATGCGTCGCATACCCTCGCGGTAACAGAAGAAACCAATATTTATAATTACTAAATCATTAAGTATAGAACGAGAACTCAGCCACAAAAAAGGACATGGGATGCGTTGAATTGCCATTAGTGAAAAACGAGAAGAGGGAGAGAATAGGAAGGCGATGTGAGAGGATCCAGGCTGTCATTCTTACAGCTTACACTGCTAACTTGAAGAAACGGGAGAAGCGGGATAGGCGGCGAGAAATGTAGCCAAGGTATGCGGCTTATTCGATCAGCTTTTGACCATGTTTAGAAGGCGACTTAGACGGAAGGCGAGTCATACTATGTAAATGTTGGTTCCACCGTGTTCCAGTTTGCAAATGACATTGAAAAGCAATGGTTTCTTTTATGAAGAAGTAATTAAACAAGTAGTTCTGTAAAGAACTAATCCGCCTACTTTCCTTTCAATAGAATTTTTATATATAAATAACACCTTCAATATTTACAAATTTTCGTGTTAGTAGTAGTAGCAGTAATTTTTATTTTTAGGTGCATCGACGGCTAAGGTCATTTCCTACCGTTGAATATTCTATTCAGAAAAAAAAATAAAAAACAAAATTCTCTCGCCAAAAATGCTAAAAGAATATCACAAGAAGAATTTCAAATATGCCGTAAGAATTACACAAGAAGAAACGTGGTTTTTAAAAATAAGGACAAACAAACCAACAGTATTCCTTTGATATACCAATACCTTCCAAATTCATAGTTACAGAAAAATTCTAACATTGATATTGTGGTAGCCCTGTTTAGTCTACCTGGTTGAAATATGCTATTTTATTTATTTATTAAATAAAGATTATATATACCATATTTGGTTAAAATCCATGCGGTCAGTTCTTTAGATATACGCGTAAAAAATATTATTTTACTTTTTATTGTGATAGCCCTAGTATTTAGCTCCGTCTTTATTTCATTAAGGTATGTTGCGCAAATCTTATGCACAAAATTTAACTGAAATCCGTTAAGGCAATTCCTTACAAATCCATACTTACTGAAAAAGTTTAATTTTTAATTGTGGCACCCCTGTTTGGTTAATCCGGTCCCAATACTCTACTATAGTTTATATATATATGTGTATATTATAAATATAAAATTTGGTTAAAATTGATGATGACAGTTCAACACAAATAGGTGTAAAAAGAATTTTTTTTATTCCTTGTATTGTGGCCGCCCTGCTTTCAATACAAAAAATATTTATTTTGTTATTTTATGTTGCACGCCTCCTTAATACAAAATTTTGTTCAATTCGGTTCCTTCCAAATACTAAATTACCGAAAAGTTTAACTTTGCAATTGTGGCACCCGTGCTTAGTCGAAATGGATACATTAAGAATTATATTAACGCATATGAAAATATTAACAAACTAGGGAGATGCCCGTTGAAATTGAACGGGAAAGCCTTTTGTGAAATAAAAAATGAACATAAATATGCGTTGAATTTCTTTGGATGGCAAGAAAACAAACTTTCGTTCCTTTAGGCGTTCGTTCTTTCAAGTTTCGAACTCCTACGATGATTCTAAGTACCTAACTTTAATGTGCGAATGATTAATATTCTACATTCAAATGCACTCATTCTCGTAAATAACGCAACGAATGTTGTTTACATTGGTTACTATAAAAAGAATTTCTCTCCTTCTCTCTCTCCTACTAATTGTAAGAGCATTCAAAGAACGCTTTTGCTCATAAGGATTGAAATAACAATAGGATTTTGAGGTTTAACAATGTAATGGGTTGGCATGGCAACATCCCGTTAAATGGCAAGTTTTACCCTAAATATGTGAATTAAACGCTTAACATGAGGAATTTCGAACTGTAGGCGGGAATAGTTGAGCGGAATAAAAAACTTAATAGTTTTTTCTTTAAAATGGGCAAGATCCGAGGATTATAGGTGAATTCTTTCTAATTTAGATCTCAAAAAGAATAAAAGCCTGCAAGTCAAAAAGTCGATTTTTACGTGTTATCATATGGGAAATGGAAAGGCCTACCTTGGAGTCAAACTTGGGACTTTTTCAATATTTCTATTCGACATTATCTTACAATATGTGAATTGATCGTTCCTGCCAAATATACGAAATGGATCTCTTTCCATTATTGAGTTATTCGCATTTTTATAGCGTGACAGAGGGAGCCACAAATGGGCAAAGGGTCAGAATTACCGTTTTATTATTGTTAGATACTTATAATCTAATCAAAATGTATACATGAAAACGGTTAATAACAAAGTATTTAAATAGATAAGTAATTTTTAAAATTACCTATTTGTAATATGACATCTTTATAACAATGAATGCGTAGTTAAGCGTGGTTTTGAGATTACATTTGAGTTTTGCACTCAACGTACAAATATTTAGTTAGATTGTTCTTTATTATCAATTCTGAGTCAAATTGCGACTTTTTATGTTTTTTAATGTTTGGACATTGTTATAAAACTGAGGTAAAACAAAACCGGCGATTGTGCAATTCGAGAGATACCAAAACTCTCCCAAAACAAAACACCACCGCACACCACAGTTTCGTAGATATGGGAATCCGTTGTAATGATTGTGATGAAGTCTTATGACACATTGTACACAGTATCTCATATGCACAAGCTTCCATGCCTTAAGGTAATTTCACCGGCAGTAGAACAGTTCACCTTGCTATATTTTTTTTAAGGTTTTACGTTCAATCTCTTGCTCCTGAGCTGCTCAGGTGATAGTTACGCCACTACTATTGCGCTGAATTTCTAACTATTTAGACTTTAAACCAGAAACAAGTGTCAACACACTGTTATACGAGTATTGCGCAAAGTGGATAAACCTATGGTCACATTCGACACTTTAGCGTCATAGTCTGAAACTATTAAAATTATTAAGTTCTCGAGTCCCCTCGCCGTTCAACGAGATCCAGCAGTTTTCCGCCGATAATAGAGAGTTTGTGTAAATTATTTACTATCGCACTGATTCCAAAGACCATTGCAGTATTGTTGGTGCAAAAATTGGCAGAGTCAAAGAAAATTAGATCGATAGATGCATGGATTTATTTCAAGCAATGAAAGGATATAAATGGCCAGTCGGCTTCTATCTATGGTTTATAAAACTTTCTTTTATATTTTAACTAAATGCTTACGAGTTCGATTCCCGGTTATAGCAGTTTTTTTCCTGTTTCAGAATTATTTTCCCAAATTACAGCTTATGCCTATTTGCATAGGATCTTTAAATCATATTCTCTGATCAATTTCTAGCTTTGGCAATCTCGCCATTTTAGAGGAAGGGGATTTCTTCGACGTTCTCTTGGAAGACGTCCGTTGGGGCTGGTTGATACTAGTTTGGCTAGCCCCGACCCAACTAAGAAAAATGCCTGCGTTTAGAAACTGGAAAAATTATCTACTAAGGTAGTTTAGCGGTAGAATATCCGCCCGGCAAGTGGAAGACTCGGGTTCGATTCCCGGTCATAACAGAATTTTTTCCTGTTTCAAAATAATTTTCCCTAAAGGCTTACACTTTAATCTCCTCCAAATATCTAATTATGGCATATCTTAATCGCAAGTTCTGGGCACACTAACATTCGTTCCAGTCGGATGTCTTTTCCTGTGACGAACGAATCTTGAAAATTAAGGGGACTCTGAGGGCTCTGTTCCTAGGAAACGCCGTCTCCCTACCTTTGTTGTGGTGAAAATGCTCCAGCGGGGGGAGAAGGTGAATCAATCCTCCCGCGAACAGAGAAATTCCTCTTGACACACTCAAACACAAACGGCAGTAATATACTGAATAGCACATCACATCGCAGGGGCATGCAAGATCAAGCATGGAAAACAGAAGCTATGAAAAGCAATTTTGCGGTTCACTTCTCCACTTATGCCATTACAGTGTCGCCATCGGTGTGCTTCTAGCCTCGGTCCGTCTTCCTCGTTAGGCTCGATTCTGGTCCAATCTCTACCATCGTCTTCCCTCTCTTGCACCCAATCCGCTCCATACCGTTTTTCCACTTTCATCTTGGCCGCCCTTGTCTCTTATATCCTTCAGTCCTTACCTCCCACAACTTCTTTAGCCAATTTTCTTGGGCCATTCTTTGAGCATACCCAAACCCCTTTAGCTCTCTTCTATTCCTTCCTCCAGTGCCCTTTACTGGACCGCTTCCCAAACTCTTTCGTTCTTCGATCTATCTCTTTGTATTTTTCCAATCATGCGTCTCGAGTATTTCGTATTCTGTTAATATATTTATTCGAAACCTATCTACTTTTAAACCCATAAAAATAACGCAAGAACAAATTTGCCATTATGATATTTTAAATAATCTATATCTTTCCAATGATGGTATTCTCAGCTGAAAGTTGAAATCTGCCTATTTATTTCTTTTTTGAACTTCTGCGTCTATTTTCCCATAATAAATATTTATACACCTGTAATTATAACTGCTGTCTATCACAGTCTAGCATCTATTCTGTATTCTTAGCATTTATAGCAATCCCCATCATTATATCATCTGCAAGTATTAGTCATCGGACAAACATCAGTCTCAGATTTAAATTTCGCACTTTTATTTATCGCCTTCCTTTACATGCTTTTATCACTCTCATATAACAAATGAAAGTGGGCTCAAACAGACCCTTGTTTCGCTCCCTTTTCCATATTGTATTCGACTTGCTTTGGGGAATACCTTGAACACATGTCGGGATTTTCAGATTTATGTTCTTGATACTATGCCAAAAGCAGTCCTCAGTTCCAAGAACGCGAAATATAATTCTTTTCCTTTGTCCAGGATCTTGTCTTTAATCTTTCTTAATAAAAATGTAAGATCTAGGTTCAGTCCCCTCGGTATGAACGCAACTTTTCTTCTTCCAGTTTTCTTCAGGAAGTGTCATATCCTTCGTTAATTAATATTAGTGTATATCTTTAGCACCATATGTGAGAGACATACTATAACAATCACAACCGTTAGATTTTACTTTCTTGTGGATTGCTAAAGCCATATTAAACTCCCAGTCTCTCGGTATCACCTCCTCTCGTCAGGCCTGTCCACATATTTCCTATATCCATCACTTTAACATTTCACCGCCTGTCTTTTCCTCTTCAAGAGATACATCGGCATAACTAGGAGCCTTTTCCAACCTCATTCTTTATAGAATTATTAATCCACTCCATGAATACGTTCTGTTTGGTTTCTTCAGATTCATTTTCTCTTTCCACCTTTACACATTCTATTTCCTCTTTCTCTTTTCTCCGCTTCAGAAACTTTCTTTTGTAATATATCCTCTTTGTATACTGTACATTCTCCGTTTTTAACACAAGGCTATTTCTTTTATCCATTATCTACTGTCTATTCACTTAAACTTGTCACCCCATCCCAAAACTTTTTTATTACATTTAGAATGTTCTTTCACTTCATTCTTAGTCTTTCCAGCTTTGTGTTTTTGCTACTTAAACGAATCTCCGGGTGAGATTTCTTTTCCCTACCTACTCTTATCTTCTCCCCTGTTAGTCCATGGTTTTCATGTCATTTTCCTCAACAAACTTCTTTATTTGCTCATTCCGCCACCTATTCTGTTTCCTTCTTGTGTTGGCTACTTTCTTACCGCACATTTCGTCCACTGTCTCCCGCATTGCTTTCTTCAGTTCACGAAGGTGATAAAGTGTTAATATATAATATCAGAAATGAAAGAATTTGGTGGGATTCACATCGAACCGCTCCTGTAATGAATAAATAAATAAAAATCAATGATAATGCAAACACGATAGAAATTACAGCTTCAGTAGATTTAATGCTGGTGAAAAAATTTCAAAAATATTTTTCACGATTCTGCTTCGTTCCCATCAATAACATCCTTTACTTATCACGAGAATTTAAAACTAAAAATTTTATTGACGATGTGAAGAATTCAATCCCTAAAAACATTATTGAAAAATTAACAAAAAGAACTAGTTATTTATTTATTCTTAGTAATTTTTCTACATTCATGACAAAATTGATAAATATTTAACATTACTGCTACTTTCTAGGGGGACTACAACGCCTTCCCAGCGAAGTGAAGATCGCTCACCGGTTAATTTACTTCTGCACTCAAATTAAACTGAGCTAAGCAAAGCAAAAATACCCCGCCAAAAATAACAAGCCATACCACAAGACGTCCGATTTTTCTCCTTGTCACTTGGGAGGTAAAGTAAGCAAAGACGAATTATTGGGATGAGAAGAATAAATATTCGTCCCTCAGTCCTTTATTTTTACACCGTAAAATATAGACCAATGAATCTTATCGTAAGGTATTTCACACACTAGGTTTGTATTCACAACCTAATTTGATAACTTATAAGCCAGGAAGTCAATAAAAGTAATTAAGCATCGAATTCAGTAATAACGGAGGAACCTTTTTTCTCTTGCTTAATTTGCCCTCGTTAATTAGCGCGAATTAGATCTCTAAGAATAAATTCACTGGAAAAAGCATACAGCCATCTAACTATGCTTCGAGTCAGGCATCGGCGTGAATGAGGAAGTGACGCGAGGGAAAACTCGAAATCTACCAAATAGCCATTGTTGCATTATCAGGGACCGAATAGAGTCGAACGCGTGGTGGTTAGAGCGCTAGGAGTCAAAAGAAGCAAATGATTCCGCAACTAATTTGTCAAATTGTAACCATCAATGGAGTAGCCCATCTCAAGGAAAAGCTTTTTTGGGGAATCAATAACGAGAGATGGAAGGAAGATAAAATGTACGTTGAGATAAGCAATGCATTAAAGCAGGGGTGGCCAACCCATGGCCCGCGACGACATTGGGTATGGCCCGCGGTACTCAGTCGAGCACTCGACCGAAAAAAAAATATTTTTGGTCCGAGTTGGACAATTATGTTTTTTTGTTTCTTGTCTTGGCTGCATTTGTGTCTTAAGCCCGACATTGCTGGTAATCACGTTGAATTATGCTTTGGAAGTGTGTTTGTAATCCGAACGCCATATTTTAGTTGCATAACATTTGGGAGTGCTTAGAAGAGTCATCTTCTAAGTTATTTCTTTTTATTGTCCCCATTATAATTTGATATAATGCATTTGTTTGGCAATAAGTAGGATCTAGAATTTTTAGAGCAACAAATAGTGCCCAAGGGCTGGATCGGCTTCAGTATTTGCAGACCTAAGTGCATCAGTAATTTGCCGGACCTTCATCAGTTGTAAATTCGATAGAATAAAATCCACGAAAGTAGTTAAATACGCAGATTTTTTATAAAAACCAAATACAGTTAACACTCGATTAACACGGTAGTTTGTTTCCAAGAAAACACCGTGTAATCCAAAATCGTGTTAATCGAGACTAAGAAACCGTAAAAAATAAGGAGTTTGGTTCCCAAAAACTAAAAAAATCAGTTTTTTAGTCAAAACATTTTTTAATTTGCAATAACTATTTTACTTGGACATTTTTCTTTAGTTCAAAGTTTTGCATATTAATTTCATTGATAACAATCCAGAAACTGTATAAACTAAGCTCAAATAAAAAAAAATTCTATGAACTCAAAACAAAAATTAAAAACCTTTGATTCAAAAATGTAGTCATGAAAATAGTTAAGGAATTGATTTTTTCAAATGTTATACTTTTTAATTTCATGGCTGAAGAAAAAATGAAATTTGGTTAGCCAGTTAAGTTAAAATTTTCTAAGTTCGAGTAAAGAAACCAAGTTTCACTTTTTGTAACAACCATGAAATTGAAAAAAATGCATTTAGCAGAACCGCCTCAATCATTTTCACTCTCATGACTGTCTCCACTCTCAACCTCAGTCCAAGTCACTCAAGAAGTCTCGTTCATGCTAAGAATTTTTATCAAACTGACTGACCAGCGGCAAATAAAAGCAAAACTATTTAGAAAATTATTCTCTCTCATCAACCAAGGGTTCCCTCTAAGCTGCGCACCTGCGCGGTCGCGCAATAGTTTTTGAAGTGCCGCGCACTCAATTTTTCGAGCGCTCACGACTGTGTGTATCTTCTTCTACCTATGTGCGTATCTTGCTTCCGAACAGAGCTGCACCTATTCGGGCTGCATCGCACCCGGGTCCTAACTTGCCAGGGGCGCCGTATCGTCAAAGTTTTGTATGTTTCTGTTATTATTGGAATACGAGTTGTGCTATCTATCCGTTAGAAGCTATCTGTTCAAGCAAAAGGAAAAGTTGAAATACCAGAGCACAAAATTCTTCAGGCAGATTAAACTTCCTAAACTATTCTATAAGAGATCGCATTGTTCTACTGTCGGTAAAAGAAGTATTGGGGGCGTCGTAAATCGGCCTACCGAGGAAGTCGGCAAGATGTAGGGCCTCCACTCTGCTAATTGCATATCCCCCTTACCAAGAGCATCCCGATCTATGAATTCGGTGCAAAACATTAATGATCACATGGATAAGTATCTGAATATTCCAGCATGCTGGCAAAGTAAAAACTAAGAATTCGAGTTTTTAGCGTCGATAAATTGTGTTGTTCACTGAGAAATGATGGCAGAGGTCCGAAAGTCTCAATATCACATATTAATTATTGACGAAAGTACTGATATCTCAGTGAATAAGATGCTGATAATATACATTAAATTCAGAAATGCATAATCTAATGTGCGTAAAACATTGTTTGGGGGATTAATAAAATTAAGTGCTTGTAATTCACAAGCTGTCGTTGATGTAGTTAAAGATTTCTACAATCAGAATAATTCGAATTAGATAAAAATGATAATGTTTACTTAAGATGGTACGTCGGTCATGCCAGGAAAGAACAATGGTATTGCCAATCTGTTTAAAAATTGCATTCCTCATCTGATAGGACAACACTGTGTGGCTCATCGAGAAGGTCTGGGGTTGGTCGATGCCTGGAAGGATATGCCAATGATGAAGGAGATCGAGACACTCTTGAGAACCATTTATACCACTTTTGTAAATATTCATTCCGAAGAGGTGAATTTGAAGAAATGGCATATGTCACTGAAAATTAAACTGTTTCATTTAAGCCTCTACATGAAGTAAGGTGGCTTTATAGATATTTTTCTCTAAGTGCTTTAATACGAAATTACGTTACTTTGAACGTGAAGAGTTAGAAAACAATGATCCGATTGAAAAATATTGCTTGAAAAAGCTTTCTGGCAGCAATTATCGCAAAACTCTTAATGCATTAAATGATGTATTGTGTGAATTAGCAGATTTGTCCAAATGGTTTCAGAAAAGTTCCCTTACGACAATAGAAGCTGCAGAGCTAGCGAGGGAAAAGATCAGCAAAATAAGAGGGCAGTATCTTGGTACAGCAGTATCATGGAGCAGGAGTTAAAAACCTAATTTTATAAGCCACCAGTGATGGAATATTAAGAGGCGATTCTTTTCTTCGTTTCGTATCAATCTTGTGTGATCATCTAAATAAGAGGTTTCCGGAGAATGCGCTAAATGAATGGGGAGCTTTCGATTTTAGTTCTTTTTCACTGCAGAGAATGAGTTATGAATATGGCACTGAGAATGTTAATAAGCTAGTTGACAAGAACAGAAATATTTTGGACCTTAACCAAGTGAAATCTGCAAACAATACCCTGGAGGAAAAGGAGTTCATTGTAAATTGTACAATGACTTCAAATATCTATTTGCCGAAAAATATGAAGCCGAGTCAATCACTAACTTCCACGAAATATTGAATTATACTCTAAACAACGGAAAACAATATAGTGTTTTTTTCCCAGCTTGTTGATATATGTGCAACATTTTAAGCTTCCAGCGCTGACTGAGCAAGGATTAAGTCTCACGAATAACATAAAAACTAAATCACGGAACAGATTAAAGGAGGCTCATTTAGATATGATAATGCGCATAAACTTTCACCCTTCAAGTATTGGAGAATTGAATCTCGACGCAATTTTTGAACATTGAAAAAATTCTAAAAACAGGAGAGAAAAGATTCTAGACCAGCAATATGTATCATCTTGCTCAAGTTCCCATGTTAGTATCAATGAATGATTTTATAAATAAACAGTTTGTATATGGTTATCACAAAATAATATGATATTTCTAGTTTTCTTTGTAATAAGGTTAAATAAATTATTTTTATTCTTACACTTTGTAATAAGAAAACAGCACGTGAAAACTTGTAATTTTATACTTAGTGAATTTTTAATGTCTTATTTTGTTTCCCAATCCAAGGATATGTATATTTCTGTTACATTTGAAATATGTCTGTACCTATCATTAGATTTACTGTATAACAAAACTTGTGCAAATATTCTTCAGATTGACAAAAGGAAAGTTTCGTATTTATATTGTAGAATTATAGCAGTATATAACAACAAAAAATTATATTAATTAAAAATTACTTTTATCCTTAGTAGTCTGATGTTTCTTTTTCATAACTCTAGCATAAATAGATGAAATGAATGCTATAAAGGTTGCAGTAGTTAGAATCCCGTAATTATCCCTAATTTTGTTAAAAATATAATTAAGTGTATGTTTAATTCATTTTTCTTTAAAACAATCCAAGTTCGACTGATTAAGGTCATTGATCTCTAAATTTAATTTCAAAATAAAAACAGCTTTCAGGCAGAAAAGTCTTTATTCATATGTTATATTACTGGAAATGAAGATCATCTCGCCGAGTCGCTCAGTAATCATCTTTGAGTATTTTTTAGTGCTTTTCAATATGTGATTTAGAAATTATTTCTCTATCTTGTAAGAAATTTGTTAAAACAGTCAAGAATGCTTTCCATAAAGCAAATTTCATATTCATAAAATTGATTCTATATAATGATTATTACTAACTGCCATACAATTGTTTATTTTTCCACTTCATGCGTGAAAATCACAAAGTAATATTCATTATTTTATTGTGGAGACTATCCGCGCAACAGCGCAATGTAAGTGCGCAAAGCGATATTCATTACGCGCATTGATATAAAAATTATAGGGAACTATGTGATCAACCACAAGGCGTTCTGGATTGGTAAAATCTCGATGCGAAAAGTAGATTTCATTGGTCGAAAAGGAGATAAAAATATTATTAACTTACATGCGAGACACAAAGGAATCCCTCATCTCAAGTGTTTTGATGATACTGTCCTAACTTTCAAATGTTGATTCAAGAGAGACAACGATAACCGTGAGAAAGGGAGGAAGTTCAATCAGGGATACCCTAATACTCGCGATAGTTTGGGAATTAAATTAAGAATATTTACGTTTGCTCTGAAAGGTGAAGTTGTTTCTTAGAACTAGAGATGGAGGGAGGGATCAATTATCCACTCTTAACACGCCTAGCCTGACATTAATCTCTCTTGTCACCGCCTGCTTAGTTTACGATCAAAATCGTTTCCTGTAAACATTTTTAGAAAATGATACTGTTGGCAAAGATAGCCACGGGAACAGATGAAATCGCGCTCCCCAAATCGCTTGCACCCTTAAGCATTGTCTATCTCTCCCTTAAGATAAATCCGCTACCGAATACAATGCAACATTTAAATAAATTTGATAAAACTTTGATTAAAGATTTTGCACAGTAACATATTTTAAAGTATGTCCATGAACCTGTTTATTTATAATTCAAATAACGATTAAATGTTTAATAAAAACGATATTTCTTATGGTTTTTGTTTATTTCATGGATCCAGAAATGAAAAAAAACGTGAAAAACCAACCTCAAACCGTGTTAATCAAAACCGATTGCATTTTTTCGGCTGTATAAAACAGAAACCGTGTAATTCAAGTACCATGTTAATCGAGGGTTGCCTGTAGTGATATATGGATGTTATCAACGCCGTGTATCAGAGGCATCATATCCTAGGACTCAGAGGTGCCCGTTTTGCGTTCTTGGCGGAAACTTTTAGGCTTGTGTCGTGCGGATGTAACCGCTTCTTCTTATTCTCTTCCCATTTAATGTCTTTCCTTCGCTTGATACGAGTCTCCTCGAATTAATAATGCTGTACATTGCCATTGCTGTCGTCGCAATTTCTTTCCTTCCGCTGATGTTCCGTTCAGAGTAAGATTGCGCGGGCTCCCGCGCTAGATTGACATTCAATATCTAGGACGCCTCCATAAAGTGCGGGACCCGGCTTACGGGAGATATCTTCGAAACTAGTCGATGGTATTGTTGTATGGACAGCTTGGCGCTCGTTGGGAGAAAAACTCGATATATTTTAATATAAATGGGCGCTGTGAATAAGTATTGAGGCATATGTAATATTTTAATGATATCAAATCCCACAGTCAGATGAATTTTTATATTGTTCGTTTCGGTCATTTTTGATTAAATCGACATTTTCTGAAAGTCTACAATAATTTATTGCTCTCCAATGTTGAGCAACGTTGTTTATTTCACCAAGCTGATTCTGGGTGATTCCCTATACAAATGGGAGATTTATTGAGATTCCGTTAGATCGTTTAGTCCTAAGAGACGACAGAAAGCAGACGACAAATTTCGGACGACCGACAACAAACAGATGAAATCCAGAAAATTACTCTTTCAGACTTTAAGGGCACCTAAAACTTGCACATCCATCAAAATCTCGAATTAAAATTCTGTCACCATCACAATATTTCTCTATATACCACTTCGTAGATGAGAAAGTAAACCAAAAACTCGAAAGCGCAGTATAGGAGCTGCGATGAGCAAAAATAGACGGACGCTGAAGGATGAAGGAGGGATACGAGATATATAGAGAGATGAATTATAGATATATGGAGAGATGAAGGACCGTTGCGAAAGTGCGAGGAAGAGTGAGAGAGGGAGAAAGAGGGAGAGGCCGGAAGAAGAGGATGATCGTGCGGACGCGTGAGTGATTCGCCGTGCGTCGATAGCGAGTGCACGTCCGGACGGAAAAATAATGAGGATCGCGAGTGAAATAGACTATGGATCGTGACGCGTCTTTTCCGATGTATCGCTTTCCACTCTTTCCGAACGGGAAAGGTTTCTCCCATCCACTTTACTCTTCCCCCACCCTTTTCCCTTCGACCCTTTCGGCTAGCATCCCCCATCTTCATCGCGTTTTTCCGAGATTCCTTCTTTCCTTGATCGCGTGATACACAATGCGGGCAACGGATTCTTTTTCCATGATTTCTCCTGGAAGAGCCGGGGATGAGGTTCGCGTCCATGTTCCACCTTCTCCCAACTCCATTTTTCTTCCCCATCACCCTCTCCTCCGTCTCCTTTCCTCCTCTTTCGTCCCACCCATCACCACTCACTTCTCCTAAACCCCTCCACCTTTTTCCTATTCCCCCTGTGGGACATTTTATCTATTTACCCCTGTTCTACGAAGCCGGCTCCGCGTACGTGATTGGAATTTAATGAAACTCGTCGCGGGTCACTAACATGTGGATAATGATGCGGCGGATTCATTTAGGATGAGGAATGTTTTGCCTCTATTCTTCTTTTTTCTCCATTTTTGCGCTCCACCTGCCGGAAGAGTTTTGCGTCCTGTTTTACGGATCTTAAAAGCGGAGGAAAAAAATGGGGTGGGACCGACGAGAGTTCTTGAGCTTGTTTTTCATTTGTTTAGAAGGATGCAAATGAGATTCGTTTGCTGCTACTTCAACGAGAAGTTTTCTGCCTGAAAATAGCAGTTTTGGACGTTGTGCTTCCGGTATTTTAATGAGATTTTATTGAGCTGCACTGGAAATCTAATTGAAAACAAATTCCATAAGCCTCACATAGGGTGTTATTACAAAAATTTTTAATTTGATATTTATGAGGGTTTTGTTCGACAAATAGATATAAAATGCCTTAACCTTTCGTGATAGACTTGCGGAACAGTTTCGTCCAATATTTTTTGTGTTAAAGGCTTTACTTACATAATAATTCGATTTCCTTCACTTCCTACGTAGCAAGAATTGCCGCCAAGAATAGTATTCCCACTTATTCTTTAATTCAATTATGGATATTCACATGGTGCATATTAATAATAAGTGTTGGTCCTGCGAAACCAGTGAGTTAGATAATCTTTTAATGTCAAAGTTAATGGTTTAATCGTGAGACTTTATTCTAAACTGTTTACCTTAATTTTACCTTCATTATATATAGAGATCGTGATAATAAATGTTTGACGTCCATCTTCGATAAAATGTTAAAAATTCATTTACAAGGTTATGTAAATTTTAAGTCTCAGAAAGAATTAGCAAATCACGAGATGATTTAAGCACATATTATTTTGGAGAGCTGTGGAAATACGTCTTCTATACATATTAAATTTGAACGACATTTTTCTCAAATGACTCGCGAGGAACCTTAAACGTGTCATCTCCAAGCCATTTATGATTTCCTTGTAAAGTTCAATATTTGACGACTCAAAAACTAGTTGACTGTGCCTGACTCGACGAAATAATACTCATCAAAAGTTTCCTTAAATTTTCCTCCCTGACAACGTATAACCTGCCGCTTTGAATTTCAATTATAATATTGGGACCCTTATTGACATTTTCGAAATTGATTAGATGCTGATAAAATATTTACTCGTGGACAAAATATCCAAATTCATAAAAATCAGCGCGCACGAACGATGGAGAATTAAAAATCCGCATTAATCGATTTTAAAGATTAGTTTTTATTGTCGTTTAGCATAATATTTTATTAAGTTCCGTGTTGTATTTAGGTCTGAACAATCCATTAAAACTCACAATGGCTTTATTAACCTTATAAATTTGTATTTGTGAGCTTAAAAGCACATTTAACATTTATTCCGTGCAGGAGGAAAAAAGAAGTTTCCGGAGAATCGTGCATTATTTAGCTTCGAGAGAAATATGTGCCTTATTCTCGCCTTATGCTTGCTTCCCTATCTTCCCATCACATTCCCACCTTTCCTTCTTACTTTAAACTTCCTACGGCCTTACTTTCCACTATCCTCGGTCTCATTTCTTTACCTTATCCCGGCTAATTCCTCCGCTCTACTATGGAGCCCATTTTCGTTAATTTAACCGAATTCCTACCCTTCCATTCCCTTTTAAGTAAGCCCACGCACCTCTTACACAATTCTCTGCTCGCATCATCCCTTCCTCCCACTCCTCTTTCTCTCTCTCCGCTTCCCTCTCTCCCTCCCTCCTCCGCCCTTAATTCGTCCTCCATCTTGCCTTCTTTTTTACCGCAGCTTCTTCTTCCGCATCGTGCCTCTCAACTTCCTACTCTTTTCCCATCCTCTACGCACGCATCTTTATCATCGTTTCCTCTTACGACGGCGCTATACCTATATTCTAGGCCTCTCCTCCATTGCTCATCCGACCCCAACAGAAACACACGCTCCTCCACTGCAGTCCATCTTGAAGAGCATCTCCGCCACTCCTTCCAACCTCACCTCTTTCTTCTACCTCCCTCTCTCTCTCTCACTCCCCTGCAGACGAAAGCCTCCGTAAACCGCCTCACACGGTGACCCCTATCCATCTTCGAACGCCTCGCCCGTTGCCTCCACCTCCCAGCCTCTCTCTCTTCCATTTCTCCTCTTTCCCCCTCCCACCCTCTCTCTCTAACCCTCTTCCACATTTCCTTTTAACCCCTTCAATTTCCCTTCCGCAAATGGAATTAGCTCCTGTTGTCGCCTTTTCTTCCGACCGGCTAACGCTCTTCTCGCCCTCACTCTCTCTCTCTCTCTCACTCTCTCTATCTGCTGCCTCCCACGCGTCTTCTTCCAGTCGGCGAAATTACTCACTTCCTTTCATGCCTCCTCCTGAGTAATTTATTTTTAATCCATTACAACTGCGAACGCTCGAAAAGGTGCCTCTTCCGTCCTCCCCCGCTCTCCAATAAGCAAGCATGAATTGATGGAATAATTTTAAATTAATAAAATTTATTTTAAAATGGATTAATGAATTTCGTTTGTTTCCTTTCGAATTCGTAGCAGTCGCGTTATATTCTTCTATTTACACTTTGCTTCTTCTCGATCGTTTTTCTTTTTAAACATTCGTTGAAAAAAGCTTCTTAAATTTTATGAGAACTAACTAACCTAGAACAGTTTCAGTTATAGAGCAAAATAAAAAATCATTAGGTTGAATTTTCCTTTGAAATTAACGATCTTTCTACCCTTTATAAAACGTGAACTCCGGGAATAAGACACGATTTTTACAATGTCGTGCACACATTTGCCGTGGAGAATCGAGATACAGTTTATATTAAAGATGGCAAATAATGAGAAAGTTTCTAATTTGATTTCCAATCCAAAGTCAAAGAACATACGTGTATCCAAATATCATGGGGCAATTAAGGGAAGCGCAGCAGCTATGAAAACATTTACTCAATGTTAAAGCTCGGAAAATAAAGAAACTTTTTTATGCGACTTTCCATGCAAAATAACAGAAATAAGTACACGAATAAAAGTGTCCAAATACTTAGTAAGGACAATTAAAACAAGCAAACCTGCGCTTCTAATGCTTATGAGTTTCCTCAGACCGGTGAACATGATTAACCGAGGGAGCCGTGTGATATATGATTGCGTCACCGCCTGCCCCTCTCCGCATCCTGACGTAGGGAGGGGATGATGGGGTTGGGGGAGGAATATGGGAAAGGTGAAATCGGAAGGAGTTTAGGATTGAGTTGAGCCGACCGCTGGGGTGAGTCGATCCTTTCTCTTCCTCACAGGGACCTTTGAGCTTCAAGCCAAAATCTGCTCGTTATTTCGGTGGATAGGAACGACGTCTAACCAACCCCCTTTATACTCTCTCCCTTATCTTCTGTCCTCTTTGTTTCGCCCTTAACGGAAATCCATAAATGTGCACCACATCTTATAGCTTACCTTCGAGCAGGGTCCTATTGACTAAGGAACTCGTTGTTCTTTTGCTAACAAGTATGTGAACGAGTGTATTATCTATTCACAAAGCACTTTATCTCTCGTTTAAAAGGATTTTTGCATTAAAAACTCGAATGTCTCGCATCAGTTAAGAGAAATCCTAATTATACTAGTCCGCTTACAGTATATGAAATAGAACTAAGAACTATTTTCAACTATTTCCATTTAAGATCCCTTAATCATTCCAGAACATTTAATGAAATTTTTCTTTAATTTTTAACTTCCGTCTTTCGAAAATAACTAAGGAGCACGTTGGATAAACTAGTTATATATTTTAAATTAGTTGGATTTGATTACTTTGTTATACTGGACAGAAATATAATACAAATTTTAAGCATCTATTGCCAAATAATATGCTCACAATAATTAAGCCCACAAGATTTTAATGCAAGCGCATTTAAAATGATGTAATAACTGTTAAGGAAGTACGGTTGATTCATATTTTATTTGCTCCTGATAAATGGAATACATTGAATTGACGAATATCTGATACATCTGCTTTAATAATGTTGATATGGGATAAATAATGTATTAATAACATTACAATTTTTAAAAATGTTAATTCAAGCAAAGAATTCGTTAAACCGAAACAGTAGGTCTTAAAAAAGATCATCACCCTCATCAATTTGCTAACAAGAGATAATAGTACTTGTGCCTCGGAGAAAAGCACTCTTACTTGTGGCTAATGCGAGATTTTGTCTCAATATTTGGTCACTTTAAAAGTTGATGACATTATGATTGTTTTAGTGTAATAAGAGCAGGATGTTCGGTAATGCAATGTGGGAAAATCGTTCCATCAAGAGTATATTTTCATCCACTTACCGAAACCGCGAATGAAGCTGTATAGCTGCTTGGAACACCAGGTGTTCCACGAAGGCGGATATGAGATGCTCGGAGCAGGAAGAGCAAAATGAACAGAGAGAGAGAAAGAAGAAAAGGAGTGGAGAGAGAGAGAGAGTAGCTTGCAAAAGAGGGAGCGGGTGTGTGAGGGAGGGAGGAGGGGAGAAGAGGCTTACGGATGACCTCCCTCCTTGGAAACATTGGCCTCGTGTGCCTTACAGGGTTGGCACCATGGCAACTGCTCTCATAACGTTAACGTCAATTTGTTTGAATCGGGTGGACCCTACTCAGAATGCCTTTCTATTCCGCCCCCAAAACAAACCCTTATCCGTAAAAATAACTCTGTGCTCGTTGAAGAGGATGCTGAAGTCACGGAAACGGCACAGTTCAGTTACGGTGGCACGGAAGGGCTGTAGTTCACATAGACTCAGTGATCGTAAAATTAACCGCCTTCCATTGTTCACCCGGTTAGAATACGTATTTATGACTATGTACGCATATGCAAGAATTTATTGACAGGATCATATCATTAAAATTCGGTAGTCGAAAGAAAACTACTGGTGCGACTGGTGAATTTGAAAAACGACAAAAAACCGTGTCTGTCATTGACGTGAATTTAAAAACTAAAAAATAATAAATATGTATACTTTAATCAGGTCACGTTACGTTATTTGTCCCATTCAGGTTAACAAATTAAGTGAAGTTATTTCTCGGTAAATCGTCGTTTACCAGTCTGACCGAAAGCAATTTCTATTGCGTTGCTGAATGGCTAACTTTGTCGGAACATTTATCGCGCATAAACTTCATGCTTAATGTTGCCTTGTAGGCGGTTTTTAAAGACCTTGCTTCTGAGTCCCAGACATCCGATATCGAGGCACTCCATGTTCGACTCCTTTGTAAGCGCGCGCACACACGCATACGCAGTCACACAAAATCCTTTCTCGGAGGATAATACTAGAAATATCAGTCTTTCCGGAGGGACACGGACATTTGGGCCCCGCCCATACCGTGTAGCGTTTGAGAGAACGGGATCTGAATTCCGAGGAGAGGTTGGCTTGGCATTGGAATCGGCCTAAAGGAGTGACTCAGTGTTTTGCCAATAGACGTCGCCCCCCCCCCCCCTCACTCTCTATTCCGCCCTCTCTCGTCTCTAGGCTGTTCCCCGCCTTTTCACCGGTTGCCATGCGAATCCTTAACGGAAGTGCTCAATACAAGATCCAAAGAGAATTAACTTACCCTTTTATAATAGTAGTAACGTATTTTCTACTCATGGAGTCAAAATGTTTTAATCATAGAAAACATCACAAACTAAGCCACAACGTTAATACATTTTTAAGATAAAATAGAGGATAATTTGGAATTGATAATTTTATAATAAACATCAAGGTGCCATAGACAGCATAGTTACATTTTTATAAGCAAATACTCATAAAATAGTTGTTAGATACAATGATTTAAAAAAATAACTTCGTTAGAGTTTCGTTATCAGAAATTTTACATTCGATTCCTAATGCAAATGAATATTAACTGAGAGAATCAACTCAACGATTAAATGTGTGTAGTGAATGTTTCATTTGAACGAAAACACGATTCTGCGAATAAGGTCCCAATGCTCCGTTCATTACTTTCGCCCAAATAACCTTCCTATATTCTTTCCCTCCTTTCTTGGAAACAGTCGCTTTATAAGTTTGTATACTGCCCGTGTTCTTCGTAGTTTGCCACATCAAACAAAACAAAGTTACCAACTGGCAAAATCTAGACATTTCCGATTGGCAAGAAATTTTATTTCGATTAATATTTTCATGTTAGCAATAACAGAAGGGTTAAAAAAGGTCGCGGGAACAACGATGAATACTTGTCAACTTTTACACATAAATATAATCTGAAACTGAAGAGGAAGTTTGCTCAGAAATTCAAGTCGTTTTGTAAGTTGTACGTCTCGCATTCGCGCTGGCAAATTTATGGGTCAATCCCTTGCCTGACGGATGACCCGACCGTGACGCAACGCTTGTGTGCGCCACAGAGAGAGCATCTTATCTCTCTTCCACTACGCTACCTAAGCTAGGGAAAGAGGGGAAAATGAGTTTCGCGCCAATATGTTTTACGGAATCATAAAAGAAGGGGGGAGGGAGATAAAATGCCGCGGCATGATTGGCTCCTTGTGGCCGAGACGCGTGGTATGTGGGCCGTCGGATGTTTGGATTGGTTGGAGGGTTTTATTCCTCAGGGTCGAAGGGCGTAAGTGCCGGAGAATTCTTCCTGCGCTAGCAACTGGTCGTTCCCGGAGCAGAAGATGAAGTCCGCCTCCTCGGAAGAGCACGGGTTCCCTTAGCATCTGGGGTCGAGCATAACCTGTATGACCTCCCTTTGACCGACCGCTCTTCCAAAACACTTTAAACTCCTTGTGGACCTGACCCAGCAAGTCTCCTCTTGCACGGGACGGTTTGAGAGGATGCTTCCAGGATTTTTTATGTTCCCTTTCCGACGGAAAGTCAAGGGACGTGCGCCAAGACTTACTAGAGGAAATAGGCGACTACGAAATGGACTGGGACGCTCCTCGGAATGTCCGGTTGCCAACTCGGAAGAGGTGTTTGCTCAGATTCCTTTTTTTTTTGATGGATCGAAAGTTATGACCAAAATGCTTCTTTAAAATTCGTTGACTCATCTGTTTCTATGAATATCCGGATGATCTTAACTCCTCGATTTTGTTATGATTTGTTAAGAGCGTCAATATCGAAATAAATTATTTCTAAACTCATGCAAAAGAAATGCATAAGTGAGAATTTCGCACATTTTCTTGATCGATTATTTACTTCCTATTGAGTTATCCAATTAATTTGCTAACTTTAAAAAATAAATAAGTAAGAGAAATTGTAAAATGCCACTTAGAATGCGGGGTTAAAGTGATATTTAAAAATTTCAATCAGTGGGATTTATCCGTAATATCAAACTAATAAATAATAACTCAGTTTTGATCTACTGATTATTCGAGTCTGGAAGTTCAGGAACTATAACATGTCAAAATAGGCAGGCAAAAATGGCACAATAAAACAGGAAAAAAGGTACTAAAAAGGCATTTATTTTAACCCAAATATTACTATTATGTGGATTTTATATTGAGTAGGTATAACATTTCAATAAAATATCATTGCGATTGAAGTTGATAACGTCTTCAAATTATGAACTATTACACGAGACGTTAAATTTTGAAATTAAAAACTCGGTCTTCTGTCAGGATGAGTTTTAAAAGTGAAAAGGAACTCTCTACCTCCATGGAAGTGACAGGGGAGTATTTAAAGTATGAGAATCGAAAAACATTTCGGTTCGGTTCCGGTTTCACTCCAGCAACCGGTATTTTTCGCTCCGACTTTGAATTTTTGGGGAAAATTTCAAGACAATTCCAAAATTATCTTTATTAATCAATGTTATTATTTGTTTAAACCAAATATGTCTTCACTATCACATGTCAATAAGATAAAAATAAATATCAGCACGTAACAACACGCAAGCGCTCCATTCCACCATGTAACAAACAGTAAAATTTGTATGAATTCCCTTCTTACATTTTTCATTAGTATTCAATTCGTAAACAACTCCTTTTATACGACTCTGTCTAATACTGTTCTATAAGAATTTAAAACTTATTTTTCTCCTTTTTAGCGCGTATAAAATCTATTAAAAATGTTATTTATTTTTTAGTTTTTAATTTGATATAAAACCATTGTTATTCTTTAAAAAGTCAACATTTAATTGATTTTACAATTCCAATATTCCAAATTCCAATATAGGCAGATACTTTCATTATCATAATCAATTTTCCCTAACAGTATTCATGCACGTACTTGAACAGGTACAATAATATTGATTCACATTTGAATGTAAATTGTAATTCATAGAGAGTTGGCCAAAGAAGAGCCAATTAACTATTTTTAAATACAATAATTTTGATGTTAATATTTCAAATACCATGCAATATATGATTACATACGTTTTCTTAAGATGATAAATGCGCACACACACTAACATTTACCCCAAGCAACCAAAATTATATCTAATTAATAAAATGTCCTCTAATTGGGTATTGATTGATAGGAAGAAATGGATATAAGTGACTGGTAGGAATAAATACGGGAAAGAGACAGTAAATAAGAGCAGTAGGGAGAGACTTAAGAGGAAATAGGGGGGTGAAGAGAAAGAGATAAGGAGGAGACGAGGGATTGAGGAAGCATCGAGTGAGAAGGGAAGATTTATATAGGGAATTAAATGCACCTATATAGATAAATATATTAAAATTGATTCCCACTGCCGTAAAAAAAATAGTTTTGGGAGAATAGAAATACATTACTCTATTCAATTCTTATATGACCAAAATTATTTTTAATTTATAGAACATTTAATTTTCTCTCTCACCCTCTCTCTCTCCTTCTCTCTCCTATTAAAGCCTCATAAAAGTATTCCCAATATGTTTGTTTTCAGTATGAAAAATTAGTAAAATCATGTTAATGTTTTTGAAAATTATCTTTGTTTTAATTATATTGTCTGAATAATTATTATCAGAGACACCAAATGATTATCCAAGTATTTCCTGAGAATAAGAGGAAAATCGAAATAATAAGATATAATGTATCGAGAATCAATATAAATTTACTTGAAATATTTGATAAAATTATAAGTTATTTAAAACTTATAGGATCTAACTTAATAGTTGAATTATTTTATTAACCCTTTTGATCGCGTAAAAACATGAATGAACAGGGAATTTACCATTAAAGGAAAATGTATAATAACTTACTATGAACTAAATCCTAACATGAACTGCAATGAGTTTTAAACATATTTTAAGATCGCACTTTTCTTTTAACTATAGTAGTTCTGAAAATCTTCAAAAATTGGCTTTATTTAAACAAATTTAAATAAAAGTCATAAAATGAAAATTTTAAAATCTTATTAGAAATTTGGTTCGAAATATTTGCTGTATTATCATTTAAAGAAATCTATTGAAAATAACATTATATTTAGTAATTTTGTGAATTTGGCAATGGCGCATGATTAGATGGCATAGAATCTTTTATAATCAATTATATATATATATATATATATATATATATATATATATATATATATATATATATATATAGGAGATTTATGAATGAGATTTAAATGTTTCTTCGCAAAACTAAGCATAATATCTAATCCTTGAGATATATATTTCAAAATACAAACAAAAAATATCTGCATGTCAAGGAATGGCTTTTTGTGTGTTTCATATATGTGATGCGAATTTATAACTCCGATAAATTATAAGATGCACTGCAGAAATAAATATGAAAATAAAAATAAAAATATTTAATTATCAAAAATGTCCATATGAAGTTACCTGAAAAGAAATTAATGAAAAAGACGATAATAATTATAAAACATTCGGGCGCCTTCTCTATCTCTCTCTCTCTCGTACTAAATGATTCAAAGCACGTTATCCTTACTCATATAGTTTAAGGACGACAATCTCGAGGTTTAACAATGAGTCTGTCGGCAAGGCAACATATTGTTAATATGCTTAAATTTTCCCATAAATGTGATTTAAACGTTTAGCTTGAACGATTTCGAATATTAAGTAAACTTGGACGATAAAAATAAGAAAGATTTATTTTTCTTTAAAATGGTCTAGGTCCGAAGATTAATTCTTTCTAATTTTAATTTGCAAAAGAGTAAAAGCCTGCAAGTCGAAACATCGATTTTTACGTGTTATCTTATGGAAAAGAGAAATTATCTCCTGTAGTCGAACCCGGATCTTGTTTTGGAAAATTTGTTTCGTAAATGGCTTTTATTATAAGAATCAAACATTCTTACCAAATTTCAATCTTCTACCTTGTCGGAAAATTTGTCAAGAAACATCAAAAAAATCGCGACCGAGCTTCAGATTTCACTAAATACGAATCAAAGCAGCGTTCCGGCGGACAGACCAACCAACGGACGGACAGACAGAATAAGAATATTATGTACATAATATGGAAGATGTCTGCTGAAACTCAAAACTTAAAACGTTTTCAAGAAGGAGAAATTCAATTAAGTTGAAATACAACAATCTGTATTTATTATGTACGAGCCTAGATTTGAATAGCATATTATATTCTCTTTCTCATTCTGCTTTATCCCCATTCTCACTTGTACTCCCCTCCCTCTCCCTATTTATTCCGTCCTTCTTCACATCTCGGGGAGGTTCATCAAAGACGATTAGGATAATTAGAAAATAAAATAGTTGCTTTTTTAAATCAATACATACTAAGCAGGAGAATGATGACAACAACAGAATCCAACTACGCGATTGAGAAATAAAATTCGATGATAAGAAAATTTATCTACAATCTTTTATCTTTATGGTCATGTAAATATCGCGCCAAAATCTTAGATATTTTATTATAATAACCAAAAAAGTCTGCATGTCAGGACATGGAATTTACGTTTATGGGGAACGATAACCTCCAACTTTAAGAAAAATTCAAGTTAAGAATCGTGAAACATTTTTACCTGCAACACTCCACGGGGTTGTCTCAGGGGTAGGGTACCAAGACGATTAGCGGTTGTCTTCTAAGTACCAGTAAGTTCCTTTCCACAAGCCTCGTTTTAACAGTGTTCTAGGAAATCTCAGCAGGGCGTATCTCTCTATGTATGCACATGAAAAATCCCACCTTTGCCTTTGCCTTATTCGGCGTTGAAAAGTGAGGCTTTCAAAAAAGACTCATATTAAAGCAAAAGGATAAAATTCTTTCGCTCCCACTGTTTTTACGAACCGAAAAAATGGAACGAAATAAATAACGGTTTTCGGTTTTGGTTCGGGTTCAGAAAAATATTTTTTTTCGGTTCGGGTTCGGTTTCACTCCAGTTAAAATAACGGTTTTATTCGGTTTCGGTTTTTGGTTCGGTTCCGGTTCGATACCCTGATTAAAAGCAAGCAATATCTGCGGGACTCGGCTCAATTTCTGCGCTACTGTCCCCTTCTAGAATTTTTGCAATTATTTTCATTTTATCCAATTCTTTGTTGGCGCACAACACTTTTTCACAATTGTTTTTACAACTACACCCTTTTCACCGGGAGCACTGCACATTTCACCTTCAGTGAATTGACCAACGTCTCTTTCTTTTTCTTAAGTAATGTACTGGCGTCCGACAACATTGAGAAGTAGGCTGCGATGTATGCCATATCGTGGCTGACAGACTTCTTTTCCAGGAGTTCTTTGACGATACGTATGGAGTAGGCGTCTTCTTCATCGAAAGTGTTGTCATCTTCTTTTATCTTTTCAAGATTGACAACCGGCCATAGAATATTCAATGCTATGGGGAAAAGTTGAACGATTGTTGAGCCATCTGCCTTTTCCAAAACTTCTGACGTAAGTAAATAAATTTTTGATGGCTGACTAACCTCCATGGTTCCTATTATGACGTTTGCAACTAACCTTCCCATAGCGTTGGTAGTCTCGTCTATGGCGATCCAAATTTTATTGTTCCCAACATTATCTCAAATTTTTTGGATAACACACTTGTACGCTTTATCTAAATAAGTTTTTCTCTATGTTGACTCATTTGGAACCTCTTTGTTTGTATGTTTTTCCAAAAACGCTTTCAAAGAACTGTTTTCTAATTTCCATAAAAGAATATTTACACAAGTTGAAGAAAAACTCCAACTGTTTAGAAGAAGCTGAACAAAACAATGTTAAAAGGGGTGTCTTCTTACTGCCATTAGTCTTCTTATCGGCTGCAGCTTTATGCATTGAGGTACTTATATGCTGCGAGACAAAGTACTTTTGCTACGAATTCACCAAATATTCACAAAGTTTACAAATATGCACTGAACCGTCTGTCGAGGAAATATCAACACCAAACTCTTTAATGAAATTGTTCAGTCTCTGCTTCGTGGAAACACTCAATGTAGGCATTGTGGTCACTAGAATTCACAACACAAAAAATTTGTTAAAAAACGACTGTTATGAACTGTTTGAAAGCCAAAAGACAACTAAGAGATTCTAGGTGTGAAAGGGAGGGTTTATTAGGTCTTCCCGAGCCATGGGTTTCCCAAAAGTAAACTCAGATCAATAGCAGTGGTTGGATTAAGGTAAGGGCATAGCTGCGCCGATAGTCAGAATTTTATATGATACCGAATCCAAGGTGGGTAAAAACTGTCCTTGAAGAGTCAAACAAAACAGTGTAGTGGCCAAATTTAAGAGAATAGGCAGGAAGGAATGTCATTTGGCACAAATTGAGTTAATAGGAAAAATAGGCGTTTTTGAATAAAAAAGGCATATTTGGAAAAAACTTGAAAATAGGCAAAAAAGGCATTTATGGCATTTTGCCTGAACTTCCGGGCTTTACTGATTACACAAACACGAGGAACACGAACACTCACATCCCTCGATTAAAGATTACCTTGAAAATTGAACCTAAACATCATACGCTTTTTATAATAAATCAAGTAAAATAAGTTTTAACATAAATAACTTTAATGTTGTGCACGAAGGTGAAACTAGCAAGACTGGAAACCAGAAATTAAACCATGATAATACAGATGAAAATAAATCAAGTATCTTCTACGAAAATATTCGTGGAAGAGAGTTTACTTTAACCTGTATCATGAGTAGATTCCACAAAGTGGAGCCTGAATTTATTAGTGTGATAAACTAATATAGTTTTAGCAGACTATTCTAATCAAGACCAGTTGATTTATAATGAAATTGGCGAATGAATTAATTAGCCGCTCATCTTTTTCTGGTAAAACTTTCCTGTTCCGAGGCCAACTGCCTTCAATTTTAATTAAAACTTAATATTTCTTCATAAAAAATTTCTAGTTTTGTTAATTTTTAGTTTAAATATAAAAATAAAAGTTCGATGTTTTTAATGGAACTATGCAATTATGGCAATAAAATTATGTATTCTGATAACAAACGGTTTGGAGCTAAACCGAGTGTGATAATTATCATTCGGATCGCAAAAATAGGGCAACCCAATGACACTGAAGTCGCTGCAGGCTAGCGGTCGCCTAGCGCTCCTGCTCTGATTTTCTGTCCCTACTCCGTCTTCATAGCAAGTGTGGATAGGAAGTGAAGTGTTTAATACATATAAACACCAATATAGGTGAAATTTAAAAAGAAGCACAAAGAATGCCTTTCAGTAGGTTTTCCGGTCGCCCAACCCATTCTGTTCCATTCGGGGCTTTTCATCTTCTCATGCGCATTCCTTCTTCTAAGACATCGAATATCCGTTTTTCTACCTTTTTGCCTCTTTCCTAGCATCCTCCCTTCCATGTCTTCTTTCAACAGACCTTTGCCTCTCAGAATTCAACCCACGCATTTCTTCTGCCTCCCCTTATTTCTCCAATTATCTAAGCACCTATCTCCACAAACTATTTAAAACTTCCTAATCTTTTTCTCTCATTAAAACTACTCATTTCAATTCCACGCCATACGCACATCTCAAAACGTCTCCAATGTGCTCACGCCTTATTTTCTCATAGCCCATATCTAACTCCCATATCGAAGATTTTACAATATTAATTTTTATATCTTTATTCAGGCTGTCTCTAAACGACTCTCGTACTGTACTATGATATTCTGATACCCATTCCCTTCTTTTAATGAATCTAATCAGTGGCGTAGCAAGGTGAGGCCGAGCCCTGGTTCGAGAATTCTTTACGGGGCCCCACTCTAATCAAATATATATATATATATATATATATATATATATATATATATATATATATATATATATATATAACAACTTACGGAAAAGGAAAGGTAAAATGAATATATGGATGTCAACAAGGTGTTGGGATGAGGAAACCCAGTGAGCACTCACCAATCAGACGACTTCAGGTTGGCGAGGCCCCGGGGATGTCGAAGCGACACACGTAAAATAACACAAAAACACAGAAACATCACAAACGTAAAGCTTTCGGAACTACTCCTTCTTCAGCTACAGAGAGAGAATGTTATTTTACGTGTGTCGCTTCGACATCCCCGGGGCCTCGCCAACCTGAAGTCGTCTGATTGGTGAGTGCTCACTGGGTTTCCTCATCCCAACACCTTGTTGACATCCATATATATATATAATATATATATATATATATATATATATATATATATATATTGGTAATCTTAATTTTGAAATATATTGCAATTTTTCACAAGCTTATGCTTTTAATTGTAAATAATATTATTTCACAACAAATATTACAGAAATCAGGTTGAACGATTATGAAGCTGTAAATAACAACAATTTTTATACTGCAAGACAAATAATCTGTAGCTAATATGTAAATAGCATTTATCACATAACACATTATTAACTTGATGCTTAGCAAAATTCTTCTTGCGAGCTTTACTTTCCGCAAAATTGGTTACAATTACAGAAGGGTCAAATTTAATAGCACGGGCTCGTTCAATTAGAAATCATTGCGAGTCCACTGTTCCATTGTGCACCTTAAATAATTTTTTATCAACTTCAACATATAAAATGAGCGTTCTGATGTAACCACAGTAACAGGAAGCGTAAGAAATAGTAAACAGGCTGTGCATGTGTCTGGAAATATTGAAGTTAATTCATAGTAATCTACAATTAACATAAATGCTAATTCATATACAGAATCAAATTGGCTAATTTGCGTTTTAAAGCTGGATCTGAAAGATACAATTTAAGGGCCTAAATCTAGTATCAGATCATCAGTCTAGGCTTCTGCTAAATTATTTGTAGCTTCAAATAGTTCATCATCGGTGTATGAGAGCATTTCTTGGGCAGCAAACATCTAAACAGATTTACAACACTGTGATTTCCTAGAAAACGTTCATTTAGTTGAATAAGAATTATGTAAAGCGATTTATAGAAAACATTGATGTCAAATAATTTCATAGGCTCATTCGATCCGCTGTCGTTCGCAAACTCGTCAAAATGTGTTGCGCTTCGCGAGCTTTCTTTTTCTGAAACTCGGATTTTATACGCCAACTATTAGCTGTATCTGTAGCAGTTTGAATCACAGATTTAAAATCATTCCGATATATTTTTCAGTCATCGAATGCCTCTTTTAACAGAGCAGTAGTTTTTTGAGGTCCTGTTTTCAGATCGGAGAAGTTTAGAGACGGTATTAATTGTTGTGAGAATTTTGCATTGCATTACAATAACTATCACAACTTCAAAACACTCGAGCCTTTTACGGAGAGCAGCATTTTCTTCAAATTTGGTTGTTTTGAAAATAATCATGGTTAAAACTTTCAAACATATGTAAACCTAAACCTTAGTGCAATAAAAGCATCGCTTCGTTTGGGTCACCTTGTGCTTCTTAAGTGTGATGCTGATTGTTCCTTCTGCATAGAGCAATTCCCATCTCTTGGTGCTATTCCTAAAGAACACATATACTCTCTCAAGTAGACTGTAAAAATTACAGAGTTGTGCAATCGATTTTATGCAATCATTTAATACAAGATTAAGGTTATGCGATGCAGAGTGCACGTATATAGCACGAGGTTGTATTTTTTTAAATACAAGGTTGCACTCCTGAGTAAACACCACTCATTGTGGCAGCACCATCGTATCCTTGCCTTCTTAAATAATCTAGTATTATCCCTTTTTCTTTTATCTAATTGCAAATTTGTTCCTGTAAACCAAAAGCTTTTTGGTTTTCGACTTTCAAATTAACTGCAGAGGAAAGTTTTTCATTGAAATTACTTTTATCTGAGGGATATTCAGAAACTAAAGTTCTTACGTTAATAACATTAATGATTTAATTTACGTAGTCTTGATCTACTGTTTGCAATTTGTCTATTATTTTATTTTCAGTAATATTCTCAATATTAGGTACACTAAGAAAACTTGAGTTGACAGAGGATGACGAAGTTTCATTTAAAAAATCATTACAAATAATACTACTACGATATTGAGTAGAAATATTGCCGTTAAATTGTTTAGTAGAGAAAACTGAAGAGTTAATAAATGCTATAATTTATGGATTTTTTGCATTACAGGCGTACAAATCCTTCTTTTTTCGCGTAACTGCTCCACGTTTATGTTCATACATTTAAAGTATATGATTATTCAATTTTTAAGTTAAAAATTCGAATAAAATTTCAAAGTCGTGTTATAGTTTGTGCACGCCAGTCAACAGCCATCACAAAAGCAGATTATTGATTCTCTCAAGGACAATCTATAATTCGATTATGAAAAATATTGATTATTAGCTAAACCAGTGGCGTGCCGGAAAATGTTTGAGCTCCCCGCTAAAACGTAATATAAATTTTTTCAAGCTATCAAAAAAAACGAGCTCCCTAGCAGGTTAATTTATAAAAAATCTGATGTGGCCAACACATGACTTTCTCCATACCTGAAATATTTCTAAAAATTCCAAATGATAAAAAATATTTTAAGAAACTGCGAGAAATTTTTCGACTTAACAAAGAACATAAATAAATTCAAACCATAGCCTTCTAATATTGGACAAAGCCACAAAGCTCCAACAATTAAAAAAATTAAAAGGAATGGTACCAAGATGTAACTAAGCGTAAAGTTGCCTTGAGGTGGTGCGGAGGCGGCAGCTAAAAAATTTAGATTTTAAGATATCCTTCAAACAATGAATTATATGGAAAAATGTTACGAACAACTGGGAATAATAAAAAGGAGCGTTACTAAGATGTAACTAAGCATCAACTGCTAACAATAGTCGTCGGTAGGTGACATGACGGTGGCAGCTAAATAATTTAGTTTTTAAGGTATCTTAAGCAAATGCATTATATGGAAAACGTTTTTGAACAAAGGTTGTATAAAATGAAATTTCCTACAACTTTTATTCCGGTATGTTTTTAAATACATCAAATATTAAAGCAAATATCTCAAAATAACGGATAAGTGAAGAGAGTAAACACATACTTCCAGTTGGCAAATTTTTACCAATATCTAATCAGTTCTTGTGACTTTCATAAAAATGTTAAATATAAAATTTCGCAATGACATGATTAATAGTTTTTGAGTTAGAGCACCCACAATAAAAACTGTCACACAAACACACACAGACATCATCCAGAAAATGGTCAAAATGTGTCCAGGGTACCTCAAAACGTGTATTTCCGTTGAAATCTCGAAATCGAGTTTTTCATGAATACAATACTTTCCCCTATACCACGTATAGAGAAAGTAAAAATTGACACGAGAATTTAAAGCGGATTTCATGTGACTCCATTTTACTGTAATTAGCTAATAATAATAATATATACAAATCTGACTATGGCCACCAAATGACTTTCTCCATATACGTAATATTTCTAAAAATTCCAAATAGGTTACATAATAAATATTTTAAGAAAATGCGAAAAAATGTTGACTTTACAAAGAACAAAAATAAACTCAAACCATAGCCTTCTGATGTTGGATATAGCCACAAAGCTCCAATAATCAAGAAAAGAAAAAGAAGCGTTACTACTAAGACGTAACTAAGCGTCAATTGTTAACAATAGTCGTCGGTAGGTGGCGTGGTGGTGGCAGCTAAAAATATAAGATACCTCTTAAACAATGCATTATATGGGAAAATGTATCAAACAAAGGTTGTAGAAAATTACATTTCCTACTATGTTTATTCTGGTACATTTTTACATTTATCAAATATTAAAGCAAATATTTCAAAATAACGGATAAGGGACAAGACTTTTGGTTGACCGAGTTTTAAGAAAAACTAATGTTTTTTTAACTTACATAAAAATGTTAAATATAAAATTTCTCGTTAACCTGATTAATGTTTTTGAGTTAGATCACCCACAAAAAGCTATCACACACACACAAGTCATCGAGAAAACGGTCAAAAGGTGTTCAGGGGACCTCAAAACATGTATTTCCGTTGAAATCTCGTAGTCGATTTTTTCATGAAAACAATACTTTCCCCTATATGGAGAAAGTAAAAATGTCTTACTTTTTGAATTCAGAGCGGTGTGCTGTTTCCTAATCACGGGCGAAGAAGATATTTTCAATTCCGCATACCAAAAGTAAGAGTTCTTCTAGATCACACGAAATAAGCACAGGGACGAAAGAAAAACGACGCCGCTTCTACAACAGGCCGAAAGAAACTGAGGTTTAGGAGGAATGAACTCTGGGACCAGGACGGGTCGGATCTTAAGGTGTAAAAACAAGCGAATTGCGAAAATCACCGGAAAAAGACACAAGACAGCGTGATACACGTGTACTTTGGAAACCACTTCTTTTCGGATATATGGGTCCTTCAAGCGCATATTGTGGGAATTTTGACCTTTGCTTGCCCATTAAGGGAAGATGTGCTACATTCATGCCGAGAGAATGTGGCCCCCTGTTACACTAGCCTTCCCTTTCACACTGCTAGGCATAAAACCTACCGCCTGAGCATTCAGTTAAGATTATTGTGCGGGTCGAAGACTTGGGGCCCCCCGCGCTCCGGGCCCTGGTTCGGCCGAACCATCGGAACCATGGTCCCTTCACCACTGAATCTAATATTCCTTTCATCTTCCTATCTCTCTGCCTTTTTTCAAGCACGGATTTCTTTAGCAGAACGTTACCTTTCAGAATTTGGCACGCTCATTTGTTCTGTCTCTCCCTTATTAAGATTAAAATATAAAACTTCCTCATTTGTTTTTTCTCTGTCCAACTAATTTTCTCTAGTTGACGCTTACCCTCATCTCAAAGGCTTCTAATCCACTCGCATCTTCTCTGTATCGCACCCATATAATGCTATGCTCGATATAACCGTTTACACTAACCTCTTTCTTTATCTTTATCCAGACTTCCTGTCAATAATTATCCTCGTCTCGTAAATGCCTTCTTTGCGCTAGTTATCCTTGCTATGATCTCATTTTTACATCTTCCAACTTGAGTCAGAATACTGCCTAAATCGGTAAAAATATTTCATCTGCTACACTCTATCCCTGTCCACTCATATATTGACCGGTGATTCTCCACTCTTGGAAAATCTCATGAATTTATTTTTCATCCTTTTAATTGTCATTCCCGATGCCTTTTCCTTTAAGTTCAAGGAGTTCTATGACACTTTTGCAACCCCTTTTCCGATTAAATAGCTGTCTGATATGCAATTCTTACCGATTTTACTAGGCGACCTACTACTTTTGCCCCTATAACTACATCTTCCTACTACTCCATTTGTATCGGGATGAATTGTATAAAAACTGCAGTACAAGTATCTTTTTAAAGGTTCAATCGGAGGATTCTGTGACTTACTAATTATCATAAATAATGAGATTTGTTATCAATTTTCTATGAAGGTCCACCATCTCTAATCCACTGTATTGATTTACACTATAAAGTTTCTCACAATAGCAGAAAAAGTTAGAATTACATGTTTTTAAATTGCTTTTATTGTTAAATGGTGCTGTTTATTTATTTTTAATTTAATCGGGTGCAGTGTCTGCTCAAGAACTGCGAGAGCTTCGATATTTTTATTTCATTAGCTTAATGGCTATTTAATGTTCCAGCTCTTTTCACGAGAAAAGTCATAAACCTAGGAAATAAATGAGAATAGTGCGTAATCAACATTTCGAAGAGGTGTCGTTTTTTCATTTATCATTGTGCCTTTTGTTGGACACGCGATGCCCGATTCCTCCCTTCTCCCTCTTTCCTCTCTTTCTCTCTCGATCCCTCCTCCCACCTCTTTGACTGCTTCCTCCTCTTCTTCTGCTTCCGCTCTCCTTCCTTCTCTCTCCCCCCTCCCTCACTCCGGATTCCCTACCTTTCCTTTCTCTAGTCCTGATCATAGCCAGGGCATAAAGAACGCTCGATTCCACTTTACTGCCAGTCCCCATCGGAAACCACTTTCATCGAGTCAGTGGTTCGTTTCTACTCAAACCTTCATTTAACTGCTCCCAAAATAAAACATTATGCTGTGCCTCATGTGGGAATAGTTCTAAAACTTTGCCAGTAATTAAAGACTACCCAAGAGTGCGAAACGGATGCAATTGTTTCATTTTTAGTTCGTAGCAATGGTGTTTACGACACAACAGTTTTCAGCTTATTGATACTTCGTAAACGATATAATATTTTAAAAAACCATCTCTTATGGAATAATTGACGTGGAACTCGAAATAAAAGTACACACTCCTTTTCGAAGGAAGTTTTGGTAAATAAGAATCGACTCGCGGCTTAATACATACGCGAATATTCAAATTTATGGACACACGAGCGAGAGCCATTATATTGGTCATGACATTTAGTGTTGGTATTCGAACATATTCTGAAATAGGATACGATGACCAAAAGAATATCTGCTGTTGTTGTGGTGTGGCAGGGGCGGATAAAATCGGACCAGGTGATCTAGGCGACCACCTAGAGCCACGTGCCCTTGAGGGCCTCTCGTCTAGACACGCAAGAAAGTTGTGTTAACATGAAATAAAAACAAATATTGTTATTTCCGCTAAACACGAATTTAATCGTCCGACCTAATATACTTTTGTCATCTGATGGTGCTGTAACAGGCGAAACCGGCCGATTAAATTTGTGTTTAGTGGAAATTGCAATTTTCGTTTTTATTTCTATTATGGAATCTTTCCACCAAGTCGAACCTTCCCAAATGGAGGGTCAGGAGCATAGTGCGAGAGGGAAAAGAAAGGTATAAATTGTGTGAAATTCTCAATACAAAGAAGGGTTCATCTATATATATATATATATATATATATATATATATATATATATATATATATAATATATATATATACAGGGTGGTCCAAAAGTCATTGAAAGATTTGTTTTTATTATAGTTTTTTAACTGTTAAACAAAAATTAACTTTGAGCTGCGATTCACATCGACCTCAGAAGTCCAAAATTGTAGATATATGTGCAGATAAATTGTTAATTGATAGCCTGTTTACCTCCATAAAATTTAACCACGTTTTCATAATTCGCAAGTCGTGGGTCTTGCAAACTCCTATCGCCCAGAGGTCCCGCACCCCTTAAACCCGCGCCTGTATCGATTTATTAGAAAGTTTGTAGGTATGATATGCAAAATTATGGTTAGAATGGGTGAAAATATCGTAAAGTAAAATATGTTCTGGAAAGGAAAAAAATCAAAATGAAGTTTTGTTTCGTGAATCCGATCTTTCTTTTCATATGATATTTCATGTGTCTGATTGATAATTTCAATTCGGTGAATTATTTTTATCATATCCATCTCAGATGATGTTAATTGAAAGCTATATATTTTAATCTGCGTATTTGTCTTAGTACTATGCATGAGGTTTGAAGTCGAGCAACCAAGCAGCACATCTCGCGCAAGGTCTCGGTGGTGGCACGGTAACGTCCTCGCCTGCCAATCCGAAGGTCGCGGGTTCGAATCCCGCCTAGGCGGGTTTTATTCACCTAGGGCATGGATGTTTGTGATAGTCCTTGTTATTATGTTAATGAGCCCCTTGTAAAAGGCCGATTACGGCTGTTTAGGAGCCGCATGGAAATAAATAAAAATAAAAAAGGTCGAAAAAATAGTTTCAGCTCCTAAATGTTGTCCGGAGAAAAGTCGACTGAGATGACTTCTATCCCCGAGTAGGAACTTTGGATTCTTATATATATACAACCCTAGAAAAATTTTTACTAGTCATGTTTACGAAGTGGATTACCTCGTGATAGATCAGTTTTCAAATGGTATTTTGAGTAATGGAATATAAATACTAGAAGAGACTTCTGCTTATTTTCTCCCACAAATACCCTCGGGAGATCGGCTGAAAAATGTCGCTCTGCTATTTTTAAGACATCTTCATTGATCTATTACTGGAATGCAATAAAATAAAGCCCGTTCCCACGTTACTGGAGAAAAATATCCAACATAAGATTCAGAATCGTTCCTTCTTTGTATACATTTACAAATAATTCAAAGTGTTATCGCATTATTATTGCGCTGTTAACCTTGAGGCATATATACACGTGATCGATCAAAATAAACTGTATAAGATGAAGTTTGTATTCTCAGCTTCTAAAGAACCGAGATTTTTTTTACAAATCCATTTAACAAAAAAGTCGTATCTCCCGCCGGAGACATTTGCGATGGAGTAAGACGCTTCAGCGGGACGACTTCACAAGAAGATCTATCTTAGGAAATGGGTTCTCGGAAATAGCTAAAAAGCTTTAATCCAAACTTCGCCTCGACTGCTCTATATCCCCCCCTCTCTCTCTCCCCCTCCTTCGCATTCGTCATTCCTCCTCCTAGGCTATCCTTCCTCTCCTTCCCTTTCTATTTAGAGAGGTGGAGGGCGAGATGGTGGGAGAGAGTGGAGAAGGGGGAGAGGAAAGAGAGGGGAGATAGTGGAAAGAGAGAGGGGAGAGGAGAGCGATAGAGGAGAGGGAGAGGCGGGAGAGAGTTGAGAGGAGGGAGAGAGGGGAGAGAAGAGAGAGGGGAGAGAGAGGAGAGAGAGAGGAGAGAGGGGATAGAGAGGGGTAAGAGGGGGGAGAGGTGGGAGGGAGGGGAGAGAGAGGGGAGAGAGAGGGGAGAGGGGAAAGAGGTGGAAGGGGGGGAAGAGGGGGAGAGGGGGTGGACAATGAAGTGGAGGGGTCGAAACGGACTTTTAGGGGAGGATGAAAGGGGTTAGAAGAGCGACGAGAAAGTGGAATAAGACACTGAGTCCTGTAATTCTGCCTGCGCCCTATTTCCCTTCCGGATTATTCCGAATCGTTCTTTCGTACCGTATATAGCGCGGAGGAATAGAGTTTGCAGAGCTAGTGCCGAAACTCGTCATAATAAAATCCTCGGGTGGCGTTGGCCGTATAGATCGTCGGTGCATGTAAAGGGAAAAGGGTCGCGGTGCACGTTGACTCTCCAGCGAGGGAAGACCGAGGGAAGGAAGAGGATGGAGAGGTAAAGGGAGAGAGAGTTTAAAGCAAGGTGCAAGAAGACAGACAGACAGACAAACGACTTTATTACGGAGTATGTTAACGAGGAAGAGGGGAGGGAGGATGCGTGGTGAGGGAGAATATCGGAGTGCCGCAGGGGAGGTAGAGAGTGAAGTTGTGGAGGGGTTGTTTATTAGGCGTGTTTTTGGCGGTGAGCGTGATGCGGGGAATTAGGGCAGCCGTGACTCAGGGCGTTACATGCCTGGATATGGGGTGTTTTGCTGGATGTGGACCCTTATATATATTTTTATTATTCGCTTCGTTTTATCATTTTTTTAAAAACTTTCGACTTTATGAATAAAGAATGAAATATAGGAGTAATTGTACGGTTTAAAGTTTATCTTGATAGTGCCGGAATTGTTATGAGTTTTGTCGCGTTCCCGTAAATGCAGTCGAATTTATTTCCTCATTTGAATGACGTAATGGGTATTACTAGCGAAACCTCGCAGGATATTCGGAATAACGATTGCCTTTATTACATGCAATGTAGGAAATTTTATTAAAATCTTTCTATTTTTGTTTTTGAAAACGCATATAGCTTTATACGAGATATTAGGTAGTTTCATTAGAGAAAGATAATCGCAAAAATTTTAAATAAAAAGTGGCATTTATATTTAGCGCGCCTATTTCATTTTGTGTGCAATTTAAAACGTTATTTATAAACCATGATTTTCAAATATTGCTTAACGTTTTTATCAATCAAGATAAAAGTTTTAAAAAATGTATATAGCGACAACTTTGAAATATATAAGCAAAATAATATGATGAAGGTCATTCTGAATTTCTATCGGTAGGTATTATTTTAAATTAAATCACTATGAAAATTATAATGATTTATGAGTTTAAGCCCGAATGAATTATAAATATAGGACATTAATTCAATCAAAAATAAATTAAAACATCATCAGAAAATTAATCGCTTATATGCTATTACACGCTTTTTATCGTATACGACGAAAAAAACCTTTGGAGAGATATGGGTTAAATAACCGGTCACATTTTAAGTATAAAAGTTTCAGGTTCATTGTTAACAAATAAAATAAGGGTGATATTATGAAGGTAAAAATTATAGCAGTAAAAATATCTGCTAATATGACTTTTTTTTTAGAAATTATATTTTTTGTCATAGTAAGGCTTCGAGAACCCTGAAAGGTTTCAAAGTTTAAAAATTAAATTAAACACGAAAACAGGTCACCATGGAGATGGGTCTCTTGAGAGTTGTTTGATAGAATAATCAGATATTGAGTTGAAACTAATAGTCTTTCTAATAGCATTCACAACTTAAAGATCTGAAGAGTAGAAGATAAATTAGACGAGTAAACACATAAATATGAACGTAAACTGTATCAAGGGACCTAAGAGGTGCTCAAACAAAATAGAATATAATAAAAATAATTCAGTGCATTCGTTCGCTTTAAAACTGTTTCAAGTATAAAATATCGAACAAATGACTTAAAATATTAAAAACTTGGATAGATTACGAGGGCATAAAAGAAAATGCCGTAGATGCGGAAAGTATGGGATAGACAAGAGAGAGACTATAATCCGAGGTAGCGTAGCAAGGAAATGTGAGGAACGGGGCAGATGAATGAAAGCGTAAGCTGGCAGTTAAAAAGATAATGAAAATTAAGGAAAGAGGAGAGGAAATAAGAGAGAGGAAAAGAATAGAAGAGGGGAAAAGAAGAAGAGGTAGATTGGAAAAACGGAGGGCTAGATGGAAAAAGGGGTATCATGGGAATAAGAAGAGAGAGAGAGAGAGAATGAAAAGGGTCGGAAAGAGAGGAAGCGTTGAACCGCTGAGGCGGTCGAGTCTGCGGGGGTGGTCCTAACTTTCAGTCTTTTTGAGCGTATACTTGCTGCTTCAAGGGGAGGTGGGGGGAGGGCGTGTGGAGGCCAAAAAACGGCAGAGAGAGGGAAGGGAGATGACACGGTTTTCACGCAGTCCCATTCCTCGCCCTCCAAAACTTCTTAATGGCCTCCATGAACCAGGATGGATAAAAATAATGGAGATGTAAAAAAAGAGGAGAAAAATAAAGGAACATATAAGTAAATAAGCATAAGCAACACTGCGGAGGGGGAGTTTGTTATAACGAGCGAAAAAAGTCGGCTCTAGGTGATTTTTTTCTCGAAATTAATTATGAATATTCATTAAAATTTTGAAAAAGATACAAAGTTGACGATGCAAAGGCTTTGATTCATTTTTGTTGAAGCTAAAGGTGTTGTTTTTTTTTTAAATAACGTAATACAAACTTTTCGATAAATTTATTTTATGAATCCATTAGATATTCAGCTGGCTATGTTCAAGGATATAAACTTTGTTAATAAAGCCTTAAAGAGAATTAAATACAAGAAAAAAGACAAATTAAATTTTATCAAGGATGATTATTCTGAGGAAATGTAATTATTGAAACTTTTTTAAAGGGGAGTATTTATAGCATTTTCAGAACAGTTTTTAAACAAAATGAATATGATTTTAGAGGTTAAACACAATTTATAATGTGTATTAACTCTGCTCAAATTGGTAGGCGATATATAGGTGAAATTAAATTGGTCGTCAACCTATATTTATATTTTTTTAAATCGCAGAAGAATAAACATTGAAAAAACGGACGTAATGAGAAATACTCTTGTGGTATAATACTTCATCTCTCTCTTTTTTTATTTTTATCAAGAAATTAATTTACGAATGATAGGCAAGGATTATAACACTAAGCCATACCAATAAATCCTTGATAATTTAACTGTAAGCGTCGCCTTTAATAAATATTAACATTTTTCTTACGTTTTGTACGGATCCAGGAAGTAAAACTTGAGCTCATCGAGGAAGGGAAACGCGGTACGGAGGCGTCTATCACTTTTTAAACGGAGGTATTGCATAATTTCCTCGCCGCGTTTGCTTTTGCCTTTTCCTCCGTTGACCGAAGGCTTCACCGCCGTGAAACCTTTTTCCCAACGCCCTCTCGACTAAAAGTCCAACACGGAGCCACCAAGAGAGAGAGAGAAAGAGAAAAGCCACCCGCTGCCATTTTGAAGGGAGGCCCAGACTTTAAAATTCTTCAGATTCGAAAAAATATTTACTTTGGGGAAGGAGAGAGGGAGATAAGGCAGGCAATGGGGATGGAGGGGAAGGAAAACAGAAAGAGAGAGAGAGATAGACGCGGTCGCCGGCTGGAATGGAGAGAATGGGGAAAACGCGCCACAGAGAAACAGGAGTCTGTGCGTGTTTAGTGCTCAAGTGTGAGATGGAGATGCAGCTCCGTGCGCTTGTGCGTCTGTATGACGTGTTAAGTGAAAACGAGAAGTGAGTGGTGAGCGGGAGGTGGAGGAGGGGGGATTCTGGATAATTTGTCTCGCCGTCACTCCTGAAACCCATTCCTCGGAGAACGAACCCCTCCGCCTTCTCTATCTCACAATCCCGACCTCCTCTCCCAATTTCACCCACTCCTCCCACACACAAACACACGCACACACACACACATCGGCCACCATCCCTCCCCCTCTCTTTCTCTCTTCCTTTCCCCTCCCCGAATCACTCTCAAAACCTCTCCTCCCTCACGCCCCATCTGGCATAATTAGCGGGGACTCGACTTGCAAATTAACTCCTTCCTTGAAAGGGTTATGGGGGTGGAAGTGAAAGGGATGGGGGTGTGTGTATGGGTAGGGGGAGGGGGGTAGTGGAACACAAAGACGCGACAGGGAAAGGGATTTTAAGGGAGCGTGTCGAGAGGGGGGAGGGGGGAAGGAGGTTGGAAGCAGTTTGTGAACCGACGACTCGGGAGAGGTAGTTAATAGAGTTCGGTTGCATTTTCTAAAGAGGGTTACAGCTGGCGGTAGTTTTAAAGGGTTTAACCTACTCCAGCCTCCTCTGCCCCCTCCTCCCCGTATCGCTTGTGAGAGTTCGGAAGGGTTGACTGTGTACCAAGAGAAGAGGGCGAGATTTCGGCGATCGGGAGGCAGAGGGCGCGGCGGGCGTCTCAGTAAAAAAGACCGTCAAGCGGTTCGTCACGGAGGGTTGTTCGCGTGTGCGCGTCAGATGGGGAAAGGGAGAGAGGAGTTTAGATGGCCGCGTGCGGCATCAGAGGCGTTTCCTCTTTCGTCAAAGGAATGAACTTGACTTTAGGCGTAACTGTTCAAATAGAGGCTTGCGCAACTTCATTGCGGCGGCAATTTGCGGAGCGGGTGTTGAATTTCGGTTTGCTGCAAAATTGATTATACTCTGTGGCGAAGCGGAAGTGCGTTGACGAGAGGGATAGGAGGAAAGTTTCTCTTTTTTTGAATTAGGTTAAAAGAGTAAGAAAAAGTTTTTAAGGGGATTAGACGAGGAGAGGAGGGAAGGGGAGGGAGGGGAAGAAGCTTCTCCGCTTTCCGGAGTAGGTAGCTCTTCTTCTAAATTGAGTGGTTTTTGCGTTGGCCGGGATCCCGATTGCGATATTAGGTTTCAGCCATTTGTGCCGGAAAAAAAGGCTATTAATGATTATGTGAAAAGTTTCTTCCTGGAGGCCCGTCTGGAGGAGTTTTACAAATTATTTCCGACCCAGTAGTTGTCGATGAGTTCCGCTGGTGAAATGTAAAATGAAATTCAATAAATTTAGATTAATCCAAATTCTAACAGCAATTTTACAAATACTTCAAAGGGATATTTAAATGCTACAGTTAACACTAGCAGGTGAGTATATTTCATCCCTAAGGTTTATTTTTCCTCGGTAAATTATATTCCAGAACGTTCTACATAAATTCTTGGCTCGATAACGCGAGCCGTAAATCAAGCATAACTGATTTATTTCGCCGCAATGTTATTCCTTAATTAATGCCTGCATTAACAGCATTATAGTACCTTAGATAATCTTGAATTAAATTATCTTTAAAAGCCAACAAACGTTTGAAAAAAATAGAACGGATTCTTTATTACCCGAAAAGTATACTTTAAAAATGTCTACTAAGGATCTATAATAATTCACCCATTTTCTGAAAAATATTTTAATGAGAAGTTAACATGCGCCAGATAATTTATCCTTTTGTTATGGCGAGGAATTGTAATTTGTTTTGTGCTGAAATTACCTACGGTCTGTTAAATTTCCGTTACCCACATGTTACATAAGATATATGCATATGTGAGCTGAATTTTAGAGGCATAGTCTCGCACCATTTTCAGAATTATAAACAAGTCACTTGCTTCAAAAGAACTATAACTATGTTATAGCCAATCAATTTAACATAATCATGGAATTATTGGAAACTAAAAATTTCACATAAAATCGTTAGAAGGTATGTATCATAAAACCAAATTTCTCTTGATCCTCCCGATTTTTTCTCCCCATATAATTTGCATACTCTGTACCCAAACCCTTTCCTTACACACACGCACTCTCAGCTCCTGCCTTCACCAATGGCTTTACGGCTCGAAGGCTCTTTCGCCTCTCCATGGCAACGGGTATCTCTGTGAACCTGTCTCCATGGAAAGCACGAGGGGAACTAAAGAACGCAGCGGAGGCGGCATGGAGAAAAAGCAACACCGCACACACGCACGCACAGTTTCAAGGAATGGAGCGAGAAGCGGCCCTCGTGCTCTTCAGCTTCGCTACGGACAAACTCCTTCATCCATCCGTAAGTCCCTTTTCCACCCACGCGGCTCTCTAATATCCCATTCTCTGCCATTCTCTCTCTCCTTTCCTCTCTCTCTCTATCTCCTTCTCTATCTCCTTCTCTATCCCTTCTCCTCTATTTCCTCCGGTCACCTGACTTTTGCCCACACTACCCTTTAACTCGCTCCTAAATACCCAATTCCTCTCTGGACCAATTTCCGCTCACTATCTTAAAAACTCCCTTCTTCTCCTTTCCTCCTCCTTCCCTACTCCATCTCTCTCTCTATCTCCCTCCTCCCCCCGACCATTAGCATCAACTCACCCTCGTCCTCTCCGGAATTCGTCATTATCTCCATCTTCTCTCACTCTCTCCCGCTCTTGAGGGAGTCCTCTCTCTCTCTCTCTCCTCACTCTCCCACCACTTTGACTCCTCGCCATCCTCAAATTACCTTTCCACGTTCCTTATTAGTCTCCTTATTTATGCCGTTTTCCGTACACGCGTTCATCCTACTTTCACTCGAGCCTGCTCCACCGTCCATTCCTCCTTACAGTATCTATGGATATCATTCTCCTTTTCACGCCTTCCTCCGTCTCCCTCCCCCCATCAATCTATCTATCTTATCCGCGCATATTATCCTACCATTTTCCTTCTCTTCCTTCCCTAGACTCGTAATACCCCATTTCCACATCTTCCTATCTCTTTTCATCGCAAACAATCGCATCTCGTCTCATTTCCTTTCCACCGCCTTACCCCTTCCTTCCTTCCACCCTCTCTTTCTCAAACATTTTCCTCTCTCTCTCTCTCGCCACCTTTCTACTCCCTCTATCTCCGTCCTCTCTCTCTCCTTTTTTCTATTTTCTCTCTCTCTCTCTCTCTCTCTATTTTACCCTTCCTCAATCCACGTGCGCCAATAACCCCTCCCCTTTAAAGCTTATATCCGTGGGTGTCGAGACATCCGCTTCCTTCTTGCCTCGTTCCAATTCCGGGAAGTTTAAGAGAGAGAGGGAGAGGGGAAGGATGGCAAATGTTGATGACATTCCTCCACGTCCAAGAAGAGGGATGATGGAGGGGGAGGAGCTAGGTATGCGTTTATGCTCTTCAAAGGATCTAACTTGATCGACGTGTCGTTCACTGCAGGATGAGTATTTACGAGGCAAAGGAGAACCGTAGTGTTGAGAGGGAGGCGGGTTTTCTCTCAAAATGGTTCTAGTTATTATCAGCCGCGAGGAGCATGAGATTGCTCGATCGGCTGAAAAGAATGGCGGAATCAGAAGGGAGCACTAAACTCTAACGGTAGCATATTGGGTGTTGTCGTTATGATCGAGCTGAAACGGAGCATCATTACGTTTATATTGATCATTGACTTTGTGGGACTTTTTTTGAAGCTAACATCCGTTGCGATACTCATATATCCATTGACTGCATTCCAGTTACATCAATGAGTCGTTTCGGTTGGATCTCATCTCATTCTCATTCGAGATGGCGGCTAATCTAAATAGTGTTTCTCACATTATTCTTGATTTTTAATCACAAAAGTAATAAAAATTAAATTCCACATTTTTATTTTTGGAGTGGTTAAGAAAGCATTTTCACTGCTTATGATTACGCTTAGGGAAAATTTAATTTTACAGAAATTGAATAAATAACATAGCTCTAACATATTAACTGTCATACAACAAATTTGCACGTGAAAACGGAGGACACATTTCCCAACTGACAATGACCTTTGTTAGGCGGTCAAAAGGACACAAGTCATTTTCCGGTATTGGGTGAAGTTGACTCTACACAAGAGAATTCATCTCTCTCGACTGATACAAAGGGCATAAGTCAGTCTCACTCATTTCCTAATATATGGACAAATGGGCATTGCCCGAGTATGTCATATTTTCGATTTGTAGAATTTTTTTACCAATTTCTAAAAGCTCTTCAGAAAAATGTCAGTTTTTGACTTGTGTCCTTTTGACCGCCAATCAAGATTATTATTGTAGCTCTAAAATCAGTGCGTACTTAATTATAAAAAACTGAAAGGAGTTGTTATCTCAGGTATCTCCAATTTATAATCTACTTTCGGTGAATTACCACTGAATACGGCTGCATTATTTGTTTTTTATAACCTTGTTGTGGCTATTGGAGATACGTGAGATAAGTAACGTATTTGTTTAAATTTCAGGCGTACTTCATTAAAATTAAAAATTGCACGCCTTATGGTCAGGTCATGTTTCATCTCTCTGAAATAATTCAGCGGATTTTCATAAAATTTGGTATAGAGGACTTTTGGGCAAAGAAAATAAAAAATTATATAAATGGTTCGTATAACCTAATCAGGCGTGCCACTTAACTGGGAACAAAAAATGAACTTTCCGTCATATAGCGTAAAATATTACCTATTTATGGAAAAAATATTCAAATAAACTTTGTAGAACTTGTTAAGTAGAGCATTTCCTGTCGATACATTTTTTACAGATTTCAAGAAATCGATTAAGAATACTCTGATTCATTTTCAAATTAGAAAATTTCTTGCGTGGTTTTTATCAACGAAAATAATCTTCGTAGTAACTGAAGTAAACAAGTTGTGCTGTAATTACGTAAATGCGCTTAATTTCCTTTCGTGCACACGCAGAATTCAATAAGTTAAAGGAACTCGATTATCTACGACGAATAAATGAACTTAAACACTTCCCTTTTACATATGCAAATAGCGATTGTAACTGAAGTGAAATGGATAATTTACAACGAAGAAATAAACTTGAACGTAAAGGTTACTTTACATCTACTTAACTCAAATATGGTGTTAAATAAATTTCGATTGTTTGATTAATTACAACTTATTAGAAAATAAATCTTTAAATCCAAAATTCCATATTTCCTTTTGATATATCTTATTCCAGTGTTTATACATTGAACTAAGCCATTTATATTTTCTATTTTTTTTCGCATGATTTCATAATTCGTAATGAACCCCTCTGCCTTGAATGTACGCACGCATGCGTGGATCTTTCCTATAGCTTGATATTTAAGTGCATATTTTTTATCTTGTTTACAGCCATAAGACGAGCTCGATAATTCTCTAGTAAATTAATTATCTTTGTAACCAATAATTTTATTAAAAATATATGAAATTATCTGGTGAAATTCCTATCAACTCTCGCAATGTAAATCATAGGTATACCTATACAGTGGACTCCCGACATACGATGCTAATTCGTTCCAATAAACGCATCGTATGTCGAAAAAAACGTATGTCAAAAATCTCTACCCTAAAATCCATGTACATACATAAAACCTCTAATCCGTTCAGATATTGTTATGTTTCGATTTTTCTGCGCCTCAATAAGCTTTTTCTTACGAATAAAAGCCATTTTATCCTAGATTAAATACTGGCACTCCATGTTTATATGTCAGATTAGGTTCCCCAAAACTGCGACCAAAAGTTGATCACTATCTTCCATAGGCACAACATTGAACTGACGTACATATTCGCATTTCCTTGGGTAATTATGTTATATATGTTCTAGAAAAATGCGCGCATGGAATGTTATTGCAATTATAGTTAGGCCTTTTAAATGCTAAAGGATAAACTTCCGCAGACAGGAAAAACACGAAATAATCACGAGTTACTTTAGTTTGACCGCTAAACTCTAGATGCACCACCGTCGCATCAGATGATATCTCAAGCAATTTAGTAATTTGAGTAGTAAACAGCAGTAAACAAATACAAGGAATGGAAGAATAAAACAATGTAGTATCGATATATCAACTAATTTAGGCACTTATTTTGAGGCACATCAAAAAATGTTTAAAGATAAAAAGCGTCAATGTGCCGAACAAGCGAAACACGACGACGAATGAACTGATCCGTGGAGTCATAATGCCACTGACGCATGGATGAGATGACGAAAAACGGACTGACGAAAAGTCGGGACTGCCTGTATTCTTTTACGTATGCGTACGTGTATAATTAATAAAACATGATAGAAATAAAAAATAAAAAATAAAAACAATTAGCATTTACCATATGCTGGAGGCAGTTCTGCTTGAGTGGAATCGAGTGCGGCGTTGTGAATAGGAGAACGAGGGTATTAATGTTTGGAAGGAGAATCTCCTTTCACTATGCTATCAGGAAACCCCTCTGACGCTGGTGTGACCTCCCTTCTTTGCCTCTTGCTATTGCAGTTATCAGGATAATCTTCTGGCACTGTTCTGTTCTGTTGTGGGTCTTGCTTGTGCTGGCAAAGAAACTGTCCAGAGTCATCTGCTTTTGTCGACCCTCCCGCCAGTGGCGGATTTACGCCTCCTGGGCCCCCTGGCGCTAAACATTTGCAGACCCCTGGCGCTAAGCAGTCAGGGGCCCTGCAATCTAAATATATAGTGAAACTGCTCCTAACGGCTACCCTCTTTTGTGACACCTCTTAACGATCGTTTTTCTATGAAACCGTAGAGAGTTTCCACTGATTTTTTAATTGAGGCGTTTAATATTTCTAAGATTAAATACACGAACATTTTTTCGGGGCCCCTTACTTCATGGGGCCCCTGGCGCGCGCCATGTGCGACCCCTCCCCCCCCCTCTCCCACCAAATCCGCCACTGCCTCCCGCAGTTTTTTGAAGTAGGACATGGCGACATCTTCAAAATGACATTGGGCAAGCTCAGTTGCCTCAATGCTTGGGTGCCTTTTGATTTGACTCTTAACAATCTCCCAGACACTCAAGAGGTTATTAAGGTCAGAAGTGGTCATGTGGTCATCATCCTCTTTCTCTTCCTCCCCAATGTCATTTTCTGCCATTTTCTCCATGGCTTGAAGATCCTCTGTTGTATGATCCTTTCTGTGAGCTGCCAATAAATCTTCAACGTCGTCTTCATCCACCTCCAACCCCATGGACTGACCCAGGGACACGACTTCCCTCAACACATCTTCGTCCTCTTCATTGTTCTCTAATTCTTGGATAACCGAAGGCCACAGTTTCTTCCAGGCTGAATTCAAGCAGCGAGTGGAGACTTCATGCCACGCACTAACAATCAACCTCACTGCATCCAAAACATTAAATTTCGTCTTCCAAAATTCTTTGAGGGAGTTTGCATTACCACCAGAAGTTACATCGAAGCACTTCCGAAACAATTTCATTGTGTAGAGCTTCTTGAAGTTGGCAATGGCTTGCTGGTCTATGGGTTGAAGCAGAGAGGTGATATTGGGTGGAAGGAACTTGACCTTTATGAAGTCGAATTGACACTCTAGGGATGTTATCAATTGTGGATGATGTCCTGGCGCATTATCCAACAAAAGAAGTGCCTTTAGAGGAAGTCTACTTTTCGTCAGATAATTTTTAACTGATGGGCAGAAAACATCCAAGACCCATTCATCGAAGAAATCTCTTGTCACCCAGGCCTTTTTATTGTACTTCCAGTAGACACCAAGTGTGCTTGTGTTTACCTTCTGTTGGTTAAAAATTCTGGGTGTCTCGGAGTGATAAACAAGCATAGGCTTCAGTTTAAAGTCCCATGAAGCAATCGGACCCAGCAATAGAGTTAGCCTATCTTTCATGGGCTTATGTCCAGGCAAACTGGCCTCATCTTTGGTGATGTATGTTTTCCTGGTCATTCTTTTCCAAAAGAGGCCAGTTTCGTCCACATTGAAAGCTTGTTGTGGAATATAATGCTCTTCTCTCATGAACTCTTCAAACTCGTTTATGAATTTATCGCCCATTTCCTTATCAGCACTAGAAGCCTCACCATGCCGAATCACACTTTTTATTTCAGCCCTCTTTCTGAACCGCTAAAACCAACCTTTGCTGGTTTTAAAGTCTTCATAAGTAGACTCTGGGACAAGCGGTGAGTTGGCCTTAAGGTCTTCATAAATAGTTTTTGCACGCTCACAAATAAATCGCGCACTCACTGAATCACCCTACATCTGTCTCTCTCTTATCCATAATAATAAGAGCTTTTCCATTGCAACAATTAAATCTCTTCCCTTTCGCACTGAGGTAGATGCGTCACTCACTTTGATTTTCTTTAACAAACTTTTTTGTTTCATAATGGAAGAGATCGTTGATTGAGGGAATCCATATTCCTTAACAAGAGCAGTGATCTTAGTGCCTTCTTCGTGTTTCTTTATGATTTCTTTCTTGGTTTGGATGGTTATTACTCTTTTAGTCTTTGCACGAAATTTGGGAGCCATTGGATTTATTTTTATTACTTAACAACAAAATTTCAAAAAGCACGTAAAGGTTAGCAAAAACGACGCACTAACTCACAGGCCCAACCACTAAGAGCAGACGGAGTAAACTCTTTTCGATTTCAGCGGATTTGACACTGTAAAAAGATAGCTTTTAATTTGTGCGGTAATCAGATATGGGGTCGTGTACTTTTATAATCTTCTGGTTTTCTACTTTGTGTCTTTCTATGCGGAGAAGCCTTAGGGCTTAAAAATCACTTCGTCATTTTAGCCTCAGATACAATGTCTTTCGTCGCGGAATTTCCTTGCAAATTTGTTTCTTTTCACTGTACGCATTTGTATGGGTGGCATCGAATGTGTTAAAAACACACGTGATTATTCATCGTATGTCGCAGTTTCATCGTATAACGATACTCCTCGGAATCTGGCTCATCGTAAGTCGAAAAATCGTATCCTGAGACCATCGTAACACGTGGGTCCACTGTATTACGCAATGTCTTCTCATTTTGTGTATTTTATATAATTTATAGTGTTTATGCTCCGTTCGAGGAACACAGTTTTTGAGACCATGATACTACAACATCCTAATTTTTATAGTAAGTTCAAGCTTATAATTCCGTTCTAAATTTTTCACGCTGTTACTTTGAAATGTTTTGATGCTACACCATCATCTTTTATGCTTCCTTTCTCATCAATCTATTCACGTCAGTCATTTTTTTCTTTTACATTGTCATTCTCTTAGATTTCCTGTATTGCGGCATGCATCTTTTCAATAGAATTAACTTGACTTTCCTCAACTGAAACCAAGTTTTTGTTCACGGACTAAATAATTTTACAATAAAATAAAGTCTTGGATAGCGACGTTAAAATGAGCAAACTACCATACAGGGGTTTCGGATCCAGATGATATTATTCACGCTCTGATCTATCTTAGTACGAAATTAGGACGCTCATTAATCATACTTACTCTCCTTGTATCACGTCCTTATTCTAGCATATTTATGGATTCTGCTGAATAAATTTATATCGCTAGTTTTTGCTGAACACTATAATATCCTTAAAGTTCTATTACTCGACAAAGTAACTTCATAATATTCTATAATTATTTATGGGATGGAAAACATTCTTTGGTGAGAAATTATTCATGAGCTTTCTATTCGAAAGTTTTTTACTATCTCTCTGTTAACAGATTAATGTAGGGTATAAAAATTCTTTATCACCTGTAAAATGGCTTCTTCTCGTTTCATTTCATGATTTATCTTTCAAATATTTCTGATAAATAGTTATTACATTTCATTATCGCCATAATTCCTTAAAAAACACATTTATCACTGAAAGCGCTATCTTGTAGAACAATTCCATAATATGAAATGATAACAATGTAATTTTCCACTACCTCCCCTTATCCCCCCTTATAATAAAAATCTATGTTGGTTGGTTGGTCCATGTCATGCTCTTAAACAGCGAATAAGTCGATCAAATATGCATATATAAACTTGAAACTTGGCAGAGATAATCTACTTTGATATGAAAATGCTGTGGCAAAGGGTAATTTACGTAAAACGTCCAGGGTTTGACTCCAGACGATGATTTGCATTCTCCATAAGATAACACGTAAAAATCGACTTTTTGACATGCAGGCTTTTCTTCTTTTTGATATTAAAATTATAACAAACTAACCTACAATATTTTGATCTAAACCACTTTAAAGAAAACAGTATAAGGTTTCTTATTCTGTTCATTTTTTCTGCCTACAGTTTGAAATTGCTCATGTTAAACGTTTAATTTACATATTTTGGGGAAATCTTGCCATTTTAACATTGTTTAGCCTCGAAATTCTATTGTTATCTCAACTCTTATAACTTTAAGCGCATATTGAAGGCTTTTAATACGAGAAGGAGAGAAAGATGAAAGGAGAGGGAAATGATATTCTGCAAACAACATTCGTTGCGTTATTTACGAGAAGGAATACCACAAGAGCTGAAATACTATTAAAAATTTTAATAATGAGCTAAATTCAGTATTATTGAAATAGAAATGGTATGAAAATCTGAGGAACGTGCTGGACGTTTGTTGCGTTATATTGAGGGGGGAGGGATATATTTCTCTTCCTTCGAATAAAACTAATAAATTTTGATTTAATGAAATATTTTATGTAGACTGAAAATTAAAACGTATACAATTCACATTGTAGTATCTTCCAGAGAGTTAAATTATATTCTTGGTCTCATATTAATGCTTAATAAATGCACCATTTAATGCTTTAATACGGATCAGGCTTTTATGCAATGGTATAACACATATACTGAATCTATTAAGTAGTTAGATGGTGGAAGGAAAAGAGAATGGAAATGACCAGAAATTGAGAAAAAGGAAGAGGGGGACGTCGAGTTTGCATAGAACTAAAAGGAGCTGCAGCACAAAAATAACAATAATAAATTATAATTCATTATAAAACATTTTATGCGATCGAATAATGCACCATTGCCAAACGGTAAGATTTAATTAAACTATATATAACATTATTTTTAATGGATTTCTTTAAATTATAATACAGAAAATATTTCGAGCCGAATTCCTAATACGATTGAAAAAATAACTTTCTATTACTTTTTAAAATTTCTTTAAATAAAGCCAATTTTCCGAAAAAAATTTAAAACTAGTAAAGTTAAAAGAAAATTACGATCTTAAAATATAGTTAAAGCTCATTTCAGTTGTAAGTATTTAGTTCACAGCAAGTTACTACACATTTTTCCTTTGTTGGAAAATTTACTGTTCATTAATATTTATCCTGTTTTAAGCGTAAGATTAAAACAATTAAATTATTAAGTTAAATTCTATACGTTTTAAATAACTTATAATTTTTTCAAATATTTCAAGTAAATTTCTGTAAATTCTTCATATATTATATCTTATTATTTCGATTTTACTCATATTTTCAACAAATATTTGGACAAGAATTTGATCTCACTGATAATAATTTTTAAACAATATAACAAAGATAACTTTAAAAAACACTGATTTGATTGTGCATGAAAGCTAAACCAAAACAGCAAATTTTACTGATTTTTCCTAACGAAATCAAATATCTTTGGAATAATTTTATGATGATTTTATACGTGAGAGAAAGAGGAATAAAGAAAGAAGGAGAGAGAGAGAGAGAGACAAAATTAAATGTTCCATAAAGTAAAATTAGTTTTGGGAATATAATAATTCTATAGCATAATGTATTTCTTTGTCATAAAATTTATGTTAGCCCGAAACTATTTTTACTCTCGGGAACACTCAATTTTGTGAGTTTTATATCCATTGATTACTTTTTAGTGCATATAAAAGTTAGTTTCATTAATATTTTATTTCAATTTTATTTTTACTAAATACTTAATTCACGCATACCCGTCATATATGACGGGCAATTACTCCAGTTGGTTCTAATAACACGACCTAGGTTTCGAAGCTTAGCCTCATCATCAGATGATCATCACTTGATGACGCTAGGCGTCAAAACTTAGGTCGGGTTATTATAAGTAATAATGGAAAATTATAGTGTTATCATTTCTCATTATAACTAACATTTATTTTAAATTTTATTTTTTATTCCAAAATATCATTCAAGCTATTTAATTTCTAGCGATCCAGCAATAAAGCATATTGTGATGTTATCCAATTTTATGAACCTAATCTTATTATTCTATTTTAAATGTTGTAATCGCTCATTTATTTTCCGAATGACAAAATACATAAATCAGTCATGCAAAGAGGTTTCGTTTGTTTTATTTCGTTGCTACAACAAATAGCCTAAATAAATCCTACACTCCTTCAAAAAGAAAGAAAATTTATATTATTACTGCTGAATTCTGGTGGGTAAATACATTTAATTAAAATTCATGCAAATATTGCGTGTAATGAGAGAATAGAAGCAGATTATTGATACAAAGCTTAAACAAAGAAAGAATTTTTATAAGCATATTTTAACTATATAAATATTTTAAATTTATATATAAATCAACATAGTCTAAACCAAACTTTAACAGCGGTGAATTAAATGAAATAGTAATGAACAAATTATAGTGTTAATGTTGCAATCGCTCTTTACTTAGGGACAAAATACATCAATTAATGCGTTAAAATATTATGCAAATTAGCTAAGTTTCTATGGTTGTTATGTACACAGATAATGCTGACGTTATATTAAATTGGAGATTAAAAAGGATTTATTAAAAAATATTATTACTGTAATTATAATTAAAATGGGATCTATATTATTTTAATCTATTAAATAAAGCGAATATGAAAGTTATTATTAAGTTGCTGAAATTTATTATTCTTTAAAACGTAAATAAAAATATAGTCCTATCGATGAGAATGGACATTATTCTTTTACTATTAAAGTCGGTAAAATTTTGCATTGCATTTCGTTATGAAGATCTTTCAATTACCTAATCGACGAACTGAGAACTTGGAATTTGATTGCACTGCGTTAATTTTGTTTAATGTAATTTTTGTGGTAATACCGCTACGCATTCAGGTACTAGAGATAACGGCTATGCTTATTTTCTATTGCCTGTTTGTATCGTAAGTGGCATCAATGTAGAGATGTGCGTTCAAAATTTCAGTTTTTCGTCTTTTATACCCTCGGAGATATTAAAAATAAACATTTTTAAATGAGCCCCTATCCGATCCTATATATTTTTCAAAACTCAAATCTAAAGAAAAATAAAAGGTTTCATAAGCCATATACATCCTACAATTTTCAGCCATATACCTCTTACCTTTTACTTGCTATTTCAATTTAATTGAATGCACAGACGGGCAGGCAGAACGAAAACATAGGCTCGTTTATGAAATAAGACACGCTAAAAAAACAATATTATTTCATGAATTGTTGATATCAATCCACAGAAATGTACGGATTATAATTAACTGGAAGCTGACAAATGTACTGCAGTGTTATTCAAAGTTCATAGTTTTCACTTTTCCCGTGAGGCTTCGAAGCTTTTTCACTTTTGTAGCGAACCCTCGAAAAGATAAAATTGTCGCTTTTCATTCGATCACTTTCCGATTTGCGTGAGGTCGGATAATGCTCACGTTGCATGAAACTTTAACTTGTATACCCGTAGCCGAGATCGCTTCCTTTATTACCTGCCTCGCCTTGGATCCAAATGAGATTACGATGGAAATCTGCACGCAGCACTCGCTGCAGGCTCAATAACGACCCTCAATTGTCTTTCCTTCTTTCGCAAACTCAACGCCCCAACCGTTATGAAAGTCGCCGGGTATTTTCATAGTCTTTCTTTTTCTCAAGCCTCAGAAAAATAATGCTATTACGCTACATTCCTCTCGTTACTGCTGAATAATGTCGCAGAGGTCAAAAGGTAAAAAGAAAGAAAAGTCTGATAAACAGACGGGTTTAGTAATATTTTAAAAGCAAATTTTATTGTAAAAGACTTTAAAATATGATTGCCGTAAAAGCTTAACTTGTTTAAAAGTTGATATAATGATATATTCCTAGTGTGCGCTCTGATTATATTTGAATGAATGAGCATAGTCACAGTTGACGTTTGCCATTGTGCCTAATCCGTCATTAATAATAATATAATAATCCGTCATTCTTCCCTGATAGCAAGAAAACTTTAGAAGGAATATAGAGTAACAATTAACATTCCTACGAAAATTAGTAAGGAAGAATGGACGTGAGTTATAACTTCAAGAAACCGTAAGCAATTTTGTGTACAATTTATTCATTTAATACGGTAAACCCTCGTTAACACGAACTCCAAGGCAGAATCAAATCGTGTGTTCAGGTTAACCGAGTTCGTGATAACCGAATTATATATGAAAAACTGAAAAAATATTACAATTTTCTGCTTAAATATATTTAGGTAAATACATTATTATTAATAACACCATAAATGCAGGATATTCAAATTAACGTAACATTAAATATGAATGATAGATCTTATATATCTGCAACTTTATAATGTTCACATTGAAGTTAATTGATGTAAATACATATGTATTATCTTACTTTTACGAAATCTAAATCACGTAATTTTTTGCTTTTCGCTGTCGACTTCGAAGATACAGCTTGGTCGACCGTGTATTTATTTTCACAATTATGGACAGTGTCGATTTCGGAATTTTATATTTTTCTCTAATTCTTGTTTTTGAAAAAATACCCCGTTCCAGTACCTCTAGTATGTATTTTCATTTTTTTGCCAGTGTAATTGAAATTTGGCTTCTTTTGCAGCTTGTGCTATTCGTTTATATGGGTGAATGCTTACACACAAAACTATTCTCTAATACTGAAAGACGGTGAGACGCGGTCGTTTCCCTCTTTCAAAATCAGGAATCAATACTATTGGTCAAGCCATAGTCTTTCTGTTATACATGACATTTTTGTGGCAAGAAACAGAGGACATCTTTGGAATTGCCTGACCGGCGATTTTTTTTCAGCGAGGCAGATATCAAATACAAAATATCAATGGCTTACCCGAACTTTGAGTTCCATTTCTTGGAGTGAGAGAAAAACACCTCTCTATGCACAGCCATGCCCTCGCAGGCGTGGTAAACGGTGCAGAAGCGTAGTGTGCTCTCAGCACCTTGCGAGTTTTAGCATTTAACAGTCGTACCTCTTAGAATTTCTATCACATCAAGGGATACCGTTTTTCATTGCAAATGATGATACCAGGAAAAATATTTTCCTTCCTTTCTTCCTCGGTGATCTGTTCGACTAAAACAATTACCGCAAGGAATGCAAATATCTACCTAAAAAATGAAAGCGTCCGCGTTTGTAACGCCCTCTCCTGTTTAAGGCACTCATGATAGATGAAAAACGACTGAAGGGTCAAGGTAAGTGATCATTCATTCTAGTGTTCTGTCTTACGACAGGTCATACCAATCATTGATTGGTTTGACTAGGGAATATACATAAATGGTGTGGTGCTTTCCCGTTGCATTCCACGCCGAACACACACAGAGGAAGGAGGGAAAGCCGGTGCCGGCATTTGCCTACTCTTTGCGAAGAACACCAAAGGGGCCAACTGTTTAACGTCCCTTCCGAAGGACGGAGCGTTGACTTTTGCGCGGTCTCCTCAAACCGCACAAGTAGAGGGATGGACGACCTCAGAAAGAATCCCACTTTCGCAGGATTCGTGCCCGGTGCCGCATAGTGTAGCAGGCCAAAGCCCTTACCACAACACCACCGACACCCCTATAAAGATAGGTAGAGCCAGGAATGAAGACCGTTGCTGAATCACCGATAATAGATAGAATCCCATGGCATCCCCGTATTGAAGTTTTTACACAAACAACCTCTCAACTCTCGTGTCAACCGATTACTTAAGTTCCTTGTTCCCAAATTTTGTTCGAAGTTCGTCTTAAGCAAATTTCGTGTTAACCAACCAACTCACATAAATTAATCTATAAATTCAGTGCCTAGGAAAATGTTTGTTGGTGTAAACCGAGTGTTCGTATTAGCCGATTTCGTGTTAACGAGGGTTTACTGTATATTAAAACATTTGAAAATACTTTGTATTTGTTCATAAGCGGACTTTCAGCTTGAATTGATGTTTGTCTTGTTTGTTTGTATTTATGGCTAATCAACCTCTTGGATTATTATAGCCTAGCTTGAATCGAACTACTTTGTGCTTTTTCGCGTAATTTTTAACTAAATGTTTCCCAAAGAAAAAAACTGGAGTGGCTTAAATTCAAAAGGATTCATTAATTTTATTAGATTATAGTTTCTTTAAAATTTAAGTTAACCATGAATCACTTCATATAAAATAATTTTACTTGACCTTTCAATAGCTCAGAAATTACATTCTTGTTTTGTACATCTCTAACGCATTTATATTTCCTGCAAACGAAAATATTTTAACTAACTGAATCTACGCACAATATCCATTATGCTATATCCCATTTCTCAAGAGAGTGTTTTTCCGCTGAATATTTCGGAAGAAAATAATGATTTTTCGTTGTTACAAAATACCAATATTGCTAAAAAATCATCAATAACGAGACAGGTACAATAAAATGTCAACAGAAATTGCTTCTCTTCGAGGAGATCGCTAAACCACAAACCGCCAAATGAAAATGACGAATGCCTTCATATAAAATGGGTGGAATTTTGGCATTTCAGATGTTACCATTTTTTCACCCGCGACTCGTCCATCCCTGCGTCCTCCCACACCTCACACACTGCACCTCCCTCTACTCCCACACCCCACAGAATACTCCACCCTCCCCCTCAACACCGTTCCTTCTCTAATTTCAACAAAGCATGCGGTTTAACCTTTTAGTATCGAATCGTGGGGGATGGGAATAAGTGTGACACGGGAAAGGAAGTTAGGTGAGCAGAGAATGAAGGGGTTTCAACTTCACGTGCTCATAACATGCAGAAACCGCAGTCCGAGGACGAGGAAAGGTTGCTCGCGTCGTGTATGGTGGGGTTTTTGCTTTGAAGTCTCTACGGGAATGGACTGAGGGACTCTGGTTTGCGAGCTCTCGAGGCTAGGAACTTTACGGAGGAGGAGGAGAATTATGGATTATGAAGAGAGAGAAGAGGGTGGATGAGAGCGGAGTGGGAGGCAAGGAGAGAGGTCTAGGAGGGGAAAGGTGGATGAAGGGGAGAGGGAGAGGGCGGATGAGAGCTGGGGGAAATTTTCTGCGGTCGCTTTAAAGGCTTGCGATCTCAGAGCAGAGGCACAACATAACAGCGAGAGGGATAAAGTAGAGAGAAAATGGAGTAAATATAGTTATATATAGGAGGAAGAGAGTAAGAGCAAGGAATGTGACAGAAGACCTTTAAAGGTTTAAGATTCGGTGTGTGAGTGTGTGTTTAAGTATATATATATATATATATATATAAGAATAGGTGTGAAAGGAAAGAAAATGCGAATACGACGAGGATATTTGAAGGAGAAAATCAATGTGATAGTCAAATGACGAATATGAAATTGTGTGGGCACATGGTGGATTATAAATAAGAGAGTAGATATTAAAAATAATTAACGAGATAGTCTTATAGAAACTGATAAATTTTGTAGTTTTTAACAGCCATAAAATACTTAGGAAAACTAAATGCGCACTTCAGCTATAAAGCAGCGGCCCTCATTGGTGATTTATCGATAATAGACTCTAAAAAATGTGTGTGTGACGTTATTTCCATCGTTCTTGTAAGTTTAAGGGAGTGGGGGTAATCTTCTTGAGTGGAGGTTACAAAAGGGTGCGCGTGGGCGTTGAGGACTTTCGCAAAGGGAAGATATTTAAAGCGCTATGGTAGGTTGGATAATTGGAGAGGGAAGGGTTTTTTTAAAAATCTAGTATCGGTTGTTTGAAGCCGAAACGTGCATCTGGCTTGTCAAACAATTTTGCATTTAGTGGACATAAATAATAAATTTATCAGGCGTTGTTTTTAGTTAAAATGGATTGATTGGTAACATTACTTCAACGCCTAATAATTTCATCAACGGATTGCGTGATAGCTACGTCAAAATTTTAAATATAACAATGCGAGTTCAAAAACGTTCAAGAGCCTTATCGAATGGTAAATATTCTCTTAATAAGACAGAAACGTCAATAATTTTATCGCCACAGAAAATATCAGTTTCTCAGAAATTTTAAAATAAATTAAGTATATGATTCAGATATTTTCGTTCACACAGTTTTATCTTACTATAAAAAATGAAATCAGTGACTTTTACTTTCTCATAGATGTGATGCATAAAGAAAATATTGCAATCGTGAAAAACTCGACTTCGAGCTTTTGAGACCAAAAGAATGACTTTTCGCCATGCCTTCTGTCTGTCTGTCGGTGTTTCTAGGGCCTGAACGGTTTTTTTAAATCAAATGTTATCTACTTTTCTGCATACTTTTATTCAGAATGGATCCTCTAAAGAGATGAACGATATATTGGAACTGTTAAAGGTAGCTAATCTTATCAATTTTTACATAATATTAAGCATGGGCGAATACTCGGAAATTCGAGCAGAACACTAGCTTGGTGAAGGCAGGAGCTCGGCTCGAACCTTAAAATTCGGCGATCGAAAATTCGATCTTCGAGTAATAGACCGATGTACAACAAATAACTTGGCTCGAATTGTTGGCAAATCTTCAAGTATTGTAGATTGATTTATTAATTACTGACCTAAACACCCACTACAGTCTACACCATTTTACAAAATATTTTTTCAGTTTAGATGTTTGTACACCGATCTGTTTTTTATCAAAAGTTATTAAAATCGCAGTCGGAACGTCAAATAGGCTGAGGGCACGATAGCTTGCGTTCGTCTTTGCTCTGTAAGAAGCGTCTATATATAACAGATACTAGTAGAAGGTGCTTGCATTCTGCAAGCATTTCATCTCACCTTGAAAAAACATTATTTTTCAGAGAGATATTTAATCATTGGAAATATTTTTTTAATTCAAAAGATTTCTCTTCTTCACCGATTTTTATTATTCCTTATGGAGCAATAATGGAATAAAACAATCACTAAAATTTGAAATTTTAAGAATATTATACTTTTTCCACATTGGCTTAATAATGCAAAAACATTTCTACCACATTTTAAAGTTGTAGCACATTTTGAAGTGAAATAACATTTATCTAATTGTTTAAATGTTAAAAATTCTTAACAGCCACAATAACAATTTTATGGGGATATTGAAATATTTATTCGTTCATTTGCACTAAGCTCTAATTAACTTACACACTTCAGCTCCCTATCTTGCCCCGTAGTATCTAAATATTTACCTATTTGCTTACATTTTAAGAATTTTTAACTGCCAAAAAATAAAAATATAAATATTTCTATAATCCCTATTTCGTTTTTTTTGACAAATTCTACCTATAAAAAAAATTCAGCTTCGTAGCACATTTGAAAATACATTCAAATTTTTACGGTACCCGAAATGAACTTTTTTCTTTTTCCGACACAACCGTTTAGGTCCTCACTTCGTATCTTGATTCTAACTAATTTTAAAATGCGATTTTATAATGCCCGAAACTGATTCCAATGCTTTCCTTATGGAGTGCAGGGGTGTCGGAAAACCTCCCTTAAAAAAGAAAGTATTTAACGTTTCCGGTTGAATTTTGTACCGTAAAAGAACAGGAGATTTTCACATCTTTACATATTATAGACGACAAAAATATCCCAAAAAGCGGCGGAGATATAAGCTTCACAATAGGCTATAACTAGAGTTTTGGGTTCTCGGGGATATTTTTTTCCTGGGAAACGGGAATTAGATTTTCAAATATCCCGGGAATATCGGGTACCCGGGAACAAGAATGATTTCGCATTTTTAATATTTAATACACCATGTTTCGTGTAAACATGATTTGTTATTGATGCAACGTAAATACATAAGTCTTTAATAAATCCAAACGTCATGTGATACATTATTTGCGACAAATTGTTAACAGATTAATTGCTCACAATCAGACAGACGTACTTCGACTTTCGCAATCGATCTTTCCTCGATGTTGACGATGTGGAGATAACATAAGACCAATTACTATTGTACCCTATATTGCAATTCCCTCAAAGTTAAAGTTGAGGGTAGAAAATGTATGAAAGAGGTTTAAAAACAATCTAAAATCTATAAGAGCCTTCTTCTGCCCCTATGTGGCTCCCTCTGTCACGCTATAAAAATGCAAATAACTCGATAGAGATACATTATTGAAATTTGGCAGGAATGCTCGATTTACAATAAAGTCCTGGGTTCTACACCAAGGAAGACATTTCCAGTTTCTATAAAATATCACGTAAACATCGACTTTTCGACGCACAGACTTTTATTCTTTTTGAGAACTAAATTCGAAAGTATTAACCTAGGATCTTCGATTTAAACCATTTTAAAGAAAAAATTATAATATTTCTTATTCTGTTCATCTTTTTCCGCCTACAGTTCGAAATTCCGCATGTTATACGTTTAATTCACATATTTTTGGGAATCTTGCCATTTTAACGGGATGTTGCCTTGCCAACCAATTTCATTGTTAACCCCCGAAATCCTATTGTTATTTCATTCCTTATGGGTGAAAGTGTGCTTTGAATGTTTTTAATACGAGAGAGAGGAGGAAAGGGAAATTATTTTCATAGCAACCAATGTAAACAACATTCGTTGCGTTATATTTTAATGTAGAACATTAATTATTTGCATATTAAAATCATTTAGAATCATCCTAGGAGTTCGAGACTTGAAGCAACGAACGTCTAAATGAACGAAAGTTTGTTTTCCTGCCATTGATTTTTGAATACGCGTCGAATCGATCAACAGATCAGTTTTTAACGCGAGAATTTGACGCATTCATAGTTATTTTCATTGTTGCCGGTTTCGTGTAATTGGGTACCATTGATTTGGATAATAGCTTCGCGTCGCATCTATTCACGAAATTTTGATACAAAATTTCCCGTTCAATTTATATATAATTCACATGGTCAAATTTTTGGTCTATTAAAGGAAGAAGGGTGGGGAATGGAAGAAGAATAGGAGGGGAAGGTAATTTACTTCAGCGCCTAGTTTCAAATTTATGCAACATTCAACCATTACTTATGGACCTTTTTTTAGTAACGACATTCACGGGCGCAAGATGAAGTCATTTTAACATTGAATTAGCGTTCCATTAAATTGAATTAATAGCAAGAAACGCAACCTGATACTTAATCTCAAACTCCTAATAACTCAGTTGCTAAATAGCATTCACTAAAAATATATTTAGTATTCAGTACTGGTACAACATTCATAAAATTAAAAAAAAATCAAAAGTAATTTTGATGGTTAAACGTTGGAGCTGAAATTCGAAGGAATATCTAAAATACCAGCTATGAAGGCAATTCTGGAAAAGCTTGGCTTGGCACGAAATTCAAACGAACAATTCCCGGGAATCGAGAATAAGAAATATCGAGTAAATTCCTGGGAACCGGGAATTCACGGTTCCGAAAGTCTAGCTATAACCAACCTACCAAAAAGTTTGCCTACGACGATTACGGCAATATAACATAAGATACTTTAAGAGCATTGATTTAATGCTTAAACTGTATTACAATCCATTTGTTTTCAGCCAACGACGTGATAATTTTAAATTAATTTTTTTATCCAGATACGTAATAAAAGGCACGGATGATGAAACCATAATCCGAACACACAAAATATCCTAATTTTTACATAATTTTTAGTGTGACATACAAGCTATTGTATTAATGATGATTAGAGTTATTGCTTAAAAGGGGCGATATGAGCCATGAAACTTGAAATTGGAAAACTTGAACGCGAAGCCGATTAAATGGGTTATGTGTAGTTCAAATGCTGTCGCGTTGGTTTATTTACGAGTTTATACCGTATCTAGGTGTATGGTGATTTTTTTAACGCTTGCAGTATTCAAGAACCTAAATCTCGTGTTATAAGTATTAAATTTGGTTAAAATTGATGAGGCGTATAAAAAGAAAATTTTAATTACCGTATTTTCCGCCAGATACCGTGCACCAGCAGATAACGCGCATCTTAATAATTTTATCGAATTGAAAATTGTATACATAACGCGCAGACGAAATTTTTCTGTTTCTGATAGAAAACTTAATCAGCGCAATTTCTTCTTTCAATTTTTTAATCCAACTTCAAATTCATCACGTGATTAGTCGTTCATTTGTTCTGGTTTTGGTGAACGGTATGAACACGTGCTCAGTTATACTAATTACTAAAAGTTTTATAATAAAGCCCATGGAAAACGAAAATAAATTATGACGAAAATCTTATACTGCAAAATTTAAATTAGAAGTAGTGAAAGTAGCCCAAGAAAAAGGAAATCGTGAAGCCGGAAGAATTTTTAGTGTAGGAGAATCCAGCGTCCGAGAATGGAGAAAAAGTGAAGCAATTCTCAATTGCTTGCATGAAAGAAAACGTTCAATGCGGTTCGGTGCGTTAACGGTGCTTGTGTGTTATCTCCATGACCCTTCTAGTCGTTCTATTCGTTTATTTTATGCTTGTTATTATTTACAATACAATCAACTCAACTGCGAGTATTTTCTGTAAAAGAGAAAATGCGTAAATGAAATGATCGGACACGGAGTTGGGTTGTTTCGGTTGGTTGTATTGTAAATAATAACAAGCGTAAAATAAACTAGCGAGTATGTTGAATTACGTTAGAACATTTAGTGATATTGTTTCATATGTTGCTTTATAGACTGATATATTTATAGGTATTACTAATTGAAATTGTATAATATGGAAATGCTTTAATTACGTGGTAAAACGTGTATTTTTTTAATTGAATAATTATTTTCGCTAGGAAATAATTTAAATTGCCATTTGATGAAAAGAACGTCTGCAAGTGTTTTTAAAATGTGACGAATTGTCGTAAATTTCCATTACTATAAGAAAAGCATAACAATTACAACGAAATAACGTTCGCTTTGAAATACAATTTTTTTCCTGCGTATAACGCGCATAGTCACATTTGCTCGATTTTTATATTATTTTGTATAGATAACGCGCGCGGTATCTGGCGGAAAATACGGTACTTCTATTGTGGCAACCCTACTTTCTGTACCTATAAAAAAATCTTGATTTTGTTATTTTATGTTTTACGCCTCATTCATACAAAATTTCGCTAAAATTTGTTCAGCAAATTCCTTCTAAATTCATTATTATGGAAAAGTTTAACTTTGCAATTGTGGCACCCCTGCTGAATATGCCCTTTTGGTCATAATTTATGTGAATACTTTATATACGAAATTTAGATGAAATCGGTTCAGCCAATTCTTTCCCGATATGCGTACGGACGGACGGATGCACGGACGGACGGATGCACGGACGGACGGATGCACGGACGGACGGATGCACGGACGGACGGATTCACGGATGGACGGATGTAAGGACGGATGGATGTACGGACGGACGGATGCACGGACGGACGGATGTACGGACGGACGGATGTAAGGACGGACGGATGTACGGACGGACGGATGTAAGGACGGACGGATGTACGGACGGACGGATGTACGGACGGACGGATGTACGGAGGGGCGGATGTGCGGACGGACGGATGTACGGACGGACGAACACCATGAATATAATAGTGGTTTTCAGCAATGACGAAAAGCACTAAAAAGACGAAAATCATGATCACCCACACAATAGTAAGCAAAAAAGATACTCTCAATATGGAGTTCTTTTGACAGACTGTCAGAGGTATAATCTTCAACATCTAATGTAGTAGAGGAGGCAGTACGTAACCAACTAAACTTGTACACATCTGAAATTGTTATAACTAGAAATAAGGATCCATTGGAGTAACGGCAGAAAAATAGAAATAAATTTCCACTGCTTGTAGAAGCAACCAGGCATTACTTATCTATTTCTGCAATGCAAGTTTCCATCAAACGTCTTTTCACTAATGCTGGAGATAAATTGACCTTTTCACAAGAGAACTTACTTCCTGAACACTTGGAGCAAATATAGTTTTTAAATAAGAATTTGTAAAATAAAAATCTGATGTGGCCACCACATGGCTTTCTACATATCTGTAATATTAATAAAAATTCCTAATAGGTTACATAATAAATATTTTAAGAAAATGCGAAAAAATTTTGACTTTACAAAGAACAAAAAAACTCAAACCATAGCCTTCTGATATTGGATATAGCCACAAAGCTCCAACAATTAATAAAAGAAAAAGGAGCGTTAATAAGCCGTAACTAAGCGCCAATTGTTAACAATAGTCGTCGGTAGGTGGCGTGGTTGTGGCAACTAAAAATATAAGATACCTCTTAAACAATGCATTATATGGAAAAATATTTCACACAATGGTTGTAGAAAATTACATTTCCTACAACGTTTATTCTAGTACATTTTACATTTTGAAATATTAAAGCAAATATTTCAAAATAACGGATAAGTGACAAGAGTAAACACCCACTTCTGTTTGACCGTTTTTTACCAAAAACTAATCAGTTCTTGTGACTGTCATAAAAATGTTAAATATAAAATTTTGCGTTGACCTAATTAATAGTTTTTGAGTTAGAGCATCCACAAAAAACTATCACATACACACACTAACACACACACACACAGACATCGATAAAATGGTCAAAACGTGTTCAGGGGACCACAAAACGTGTATTTTTTCATGAATACAATACTTTCCCCTATACTACGTATATGGAGAAGTAAAAATGTAGCCATCATAATTCTTGACTCGGGAATATAAAAAAGTGTGTGTATTGTTGTTTAATCAAACTCTTAAATATAATCTTTATATTAATAATGAAGTGTAGTGTGACAACAAGAACACTACACTTCATTATTAATATAAAGATTATATTTATATGGCAAATTACATGTTGTTAGCTCTGGGATCGTTGTCAATATTTACTTCCGGTTGACAATTAAGAAAAGAAAAAGAAGCGTTACTAAGACGTCCCCTGAACACGTTTTGACCATTTTCTCGATTATGTCTGTGTTAGTGTGTATGTGGTAGGAATGCGTGCGTGCGTGTGTGTGTGTGTGTGTGTGTGTGTGTGTGTGTGTGTGTGTGTGATAGCTTTTTGTGAATGCTCTAACTCAAAAACTATTAATTATTATTATAAGTTATTATGCATTCTTTGCACGAAGTGAACGCATATAGAGTAGGTCGTGTCCGTCCGTCGTTCGTCCGTCCGCATGTTTAAAGTTTGATAAAATTTGGCATTGAGAAGTTTCAATGAAATTGATCAACCGATTTAAATTTTTTTCAAATCGGACAATAATTACAACCACTTTACATGAAGACCTACATGTAGTTTACAACGTACCTGTTTTAACTCGGTAACCGCAGGACGCATTTTGATGGAATTTGGCATTGGGCAGTTTTACTAAAATTTGTCTATCTCAAAGAACGCATTTTAAAGCTCTGTGTACTCCCACATGGAGTGCCCCTTTCTATACTTTTTGCTTTTTAGCAGCAGTGTTTCTTCTAGGCTCAATAAATCGACGATAAGCAAGAGTGGAAATAGGATTGTGGTGCAATAACGTATACGAGAAGGTTTGTGCAATGCATACTGCTCTTATGTTTTCACTGTCTGCCTGTCCGTCTGTGCCATCAATTAAATTAAAATAGCAAATAAACGTTAAAATTTGCAGAGTGTATGTAATCTATGATGCCATTTATTACGCTGGCAAAAACATGTTTTGAAGGGGGGCCAAGGGTGGGTTGAATTTTTTTAAAGATTTTGAGTAAATGGCTGCAGATAGAAATTTAAAAAAATTCACTATTAGTGTAGCCGTAAATGTCATCTATAACACTGCAGAAGAAGGTTTTTTGAGCGACAGGGGAGCTCTCTTCTGGAGAAATCGGAGAGCGTCAGTAATGCCCTTTTTAGTAATGTAGTATGTTCGTATCATAAGCTAATAGCCATTAGTTAGAAACCAAATATGTGTGAGTATGAATATAATTTTTGAATTAATTGTTGAATACGTTACTTTATTCATATAACTATATTAGTAAGTGTATAAAGAATTCTAACATTACAATTTCAAATAAAACTCAATAAATAAAACGCGCTTTTTTATATCACGTGAGCAAACGAAGCTCCCATTTTTCCTTTTATTATGCGTTTTTAAACCAACCTAATCCACTTTAAATTGCTAAAAAATAATCTTAAGCGATGAATAACCAACTGCGCTTCAGGAAAAAGGGCGTTACAAGTCAATTATGCGACTTCTCACTCCACAGCTAATCTCTTTCTAACGGTCTCCATTAAGCTTTCAATCAGCATTGTTTTTTTTTGCTTGGGAGCGCCGTCGGGGCGGTAAAGTTAAAAAAAAATCGAATTTGAAGAGGCGAGCAGAATAATCGCGGTAAAAACGAAAGAACAAAGACAGTCTTCAATAAGTGAGTAGTGAAGGTGAGAATGGCAGGAGTGCATGATGGGAGTGGCCGAAGAAAGAATAAAGAGCAATTTGGGATGGATTCGTTAAAAAAAGCGGCAGCGAGTGATAATGGAGCGTGGAAGAGAGTAAAAGGATGATGGAGAGGAGAAAAGGGGATGTAGGCAGAGGAGGGGAGAGGAAGATTAAAGCTCGGAGAGGGGTTCCGGGGGAGATGAAGGGGGCGTGGCGAGTAATGCGGTAGTTAGTGCTATACGGAGGAAGGCAGAGAGGAGGAGGTCGGTGGGTAAGAAGAGAGAGGGGGCGGGTAGAGGAGTGATGGTCCATGCGAGGAAAGCGCGGGGATAATGGGCGATAACGCGGTATGAGGCGGCGTACAAAAACGTAAAAGAACATCGTGCTATTCGTAGCGAAGCAAAACTTCTTCAGATATTCAAAGTCTAAGCCAGTACCTTTCCTCGTGCGACGCTTTATCTTTTTCCGTGCGCATTTTTGTGAGAAAAAAGGAGGACGCAGGCAGCGCGTGCCGGAACTTTTAACGATTTTAGCTGGAAAAAAAGACATAAGCACAAGTCGGTGTAGCAGTTCTTAATTCGGTCACGTATGGGTGAGGTTTTCACTTTCAAATGCCAAATCCTATTCGATTATTAAGACTTCTGTGTCGTACTGCCAAAATGTGATGGCGCAAATGGCGAAATAATGCATAAAACCGTATTACAAAAGAAATTTTGAACATTGAATTAAATCAAAGAATTTTAAAATAGAAAACAGTGCTATTTGCATAAAAATATTCGCTAGGGAAAACTGTAAAAATATTAAATTAATAAATACAACGCATATTTAACTGTTAATTACAAGTATCTGAAATGTAAGTGGGGAATTATTCTAGTATGCCTATCCTTACTGACTTTTAACCCTTTCCAAACTTCGCTTCTTCTTATTTACTTAACCCGCCTGGTTAACAGTCTACAGAAAGTACAGGAAATCCAACTTTTATTCTTTAAATTAAGATAGACATCAATGAGAAGGGATGATATTAAAATAAAAAAAGAGGTAGGAATCATTTTAGGAAGTAATACAATGAACGTTATAATATCAATGAACTCTTCTGAATCTCCTAATTTAATCCATCATCTATAAGTATGATAATTTTCAATTATTTAATTATATATATAGTGATAAATGAGAAAACTTGACGGTGGTCATTACCTCATTGAAGCAAAACAAATGGTATTATAATTTACGTCCACAAATTGACATAAAGATATGAACTCAATTTCACTAGATTAAAATTTAGCATAATATTATATATTTGATTTAGAAAATGAATATGTATACTTTTTGAATGATTTATTGATTGAGAATGTCATTATTTTCCTTTTTAGTTTATAGAAAGTTAATCATAATATATGAAAATGGAAAGGACGATAAATTAGAGTGGAAGCCACGTGACTGGCAAACTGGCAGAAAAGAGAACGAGCGATGTAAATGGAGGAGGCGCCCTGAAATCGAAGGCCGTTTGTGTCGGAATTCGACGGGAGTCGCATCGGCGGAGGGAACAAGCGGCGACGTCTGTTGAATCTGGAAGGAGTAACGAAGCACAAAATATGCCGCTAGACAAACAAACAGCGGGAGACGGGAAAAAATGGACGTTTAGCATACGCTCACGACGAGATAAAGAGTGTGAGAGGACTGAATTCCAGAAGGAGCGAGAGACAAATGACAGCCACTCAAGCGAGTGCGTCTGTGAGTCCGTAGCGTAACCGGTGTGGGTAGAAGAGAGAGGGAGCGTGGGGATGGGCGTAGAGGCTGTGGGAGGGGTACGCGGGGGGAGGGCAGAAGAGCGGAAGACGGACGTGAAGGGGAGGTAAGACGAGGAGGGAAGGAAGGCAATTTTGTAAGCGAGGGAACCCAATTTTCTGTCTCTTCCACCTCACTCCCATGTCCTTTAAAACTCACCCCCTTCCTTTCTCTTCCTTTTATCTATCTTCCCCTTCCACTTCCTCGTCCTACATTCCTCTCCACCCCACTCCCATTCCCAATTCTTTTTATTATTTTCCCGTTCCCTTTCGTCCGCGCTAAATGCTTCATTCTGTTTATCTTTCTCTTATCTCTCCTTTCTCCTCTCTCCCAAATCCCTTCATTCGCCTTTCCTTCTTCTCCCCCATCTTTTCGTGCTCCGTCGCCTTTCTCCCCCCCTCTCTCTCTCTCTCTTTCCTAGCAATTGCTTCCTTCCTTCAATCTTGCCGCAGTTGAATTTACGTTATGCCTCTCGTTGCTATCTCCCCCTCATAACACATACACACAACACACCGCAACACTTGTTCCTCAATTCGTATGTACCTTGTAACTTTCCTTTCCCATTCTCTCTCTCAGCTTCTCCTATTTCTTTGACTTTACTTTCCCTTTCCTTAACTCCTCCCACGCTTCTCTCCGCTCTTCCTCCTCCTACTCTCCTTTTATTTTAAATTGTCTTCTTCCCATGAGCATTGAAGACCGCCGCCCTAATTTCCCCTTTTTCCTTCTCCATTTTCCTTACCCTCCGCCTCCTCTCTCTCTCTCCCTCCTTCCCTCTACCCCGATATCCTTCTCTTCGAGAGCCTTTCACTCCATGCAACCCACCCATTCAGCTCCTTCCCCACCCTCCATCCCCATCCTATTTCCTCCCCTCCCCTCCTATCTCCCCCCTCCTCTTTTTCCACCCCCACGCCCCAACGTCTGCCCCTTTTTGCCTCTTTTGTTTCCTTCTGCCCAGACGCGTCTTCCCTCGTTACGCACTAAGACAACGTGAAGGGAAATTCTCTTTGATCTCTTTGCTTAAGTTTCGTATTTCTCTCTTGTTAATACGGTTCTTCCACGGCATTACAGGGAGTTTTTTCCATGTGGTATGGAAGCCGTTTTACCCAGAACTAATTTATGTGGGATAATTTTAATTCTTCGCTCTCTTGAAGAAAAAAAGGAGGAAAGGGAATAAAATTTGAGATCCTTATTCGGGGAATTGTTACTTTCTTCTAATTTTTCCCTCTCATCTTTAGCGCACGCTTCCTTTATTTAGAATTTATTGCAATATTTATGATTACTTTAATGGGTCCAATAGGACGGTAAAATTAAATGTAATTTACAAGTTTTATTTGTTTACGTAATTCGTATGAATAATTAGGTGCCATATTTAACAGTAAAAAATTAAAGACAAGTTGGATACCTAATTAAATGCATTTCAATAAAGCTGAAAATAATATATTAGCTTTCATAAAGAACCACACTGAGCATCATTCTAACAAATTCTAATTCTGTAAATCTCTAATAATAAAAAGTGAGGGAAGAATTGCAGAGCAAATTACATCGACCGTTATTCTTACATTGGAGTAAAGAGTCGCAGATGCAGTGTATTGTGGTTGCCTACATTGGTAACATTATGTATTTTTTAGCGATTTTTTCAGATTAATCTCGAGCAACTGATCCTTGATCCACCAAATTTATACCATATGAATCTCTAATGTAAAACTATCTATCCTGGATTTTTAGTGTTTGTAACTTATGTTATGTTTTGGTAATTTTGTACACGGACAGACACAACATATAAGCGATTTTAATAGAATGCCGAAAATTAAAATTCCTTTATCTAATTAGTGTAGATTTGAAAGCATTTCTAAAATATTTTTAAAATTTCGCCTGCTAAAATTAATATATTGAGACTACGCTGTTTAAAAGAAATGCAATTGTCTTTTTAGAGACTCTGATCCATGTACATGAAAACTGTCTTTATTTTCATCACAGAAATGTGCATGTTAGTTTTCTACTATATTCCATAGTCCCCCTCAAGCCTCCGATACTTCTGTTGTTCTCATCTCGACTCCCTCCATCCTCTCACAGCAAGTCCAGCCACCTCTCCTAGCTCATCCGTCACTCTTCTCCTCCACAATCTTTCGCCGTCACATCGCTGATACCCTCACTTCCCTTCTCGTCGCACTCAAGTCCTCCAGCTCCCTTCCACTCCCTCCTCCGCCTTCCGTCCACCAGCATTTCCGACCATCTCCCTCGTCCACACTCGATTTATTCTCCTCCATTTAACTCGGAATTTTAGCCACTTATCCCATTCTCCCCTCTCCCTCATCCCCGCTCCCTTCATCCCCCATCCTCTGACACCCTTTCATACCAGTTACCGCTTCCCGCTGGCTATTATTCCATCCCATTGTTTTTTGGTCCTCCCCATATTCTCCACCGTTACCATAACTGAAGTTTCCAGAGAGAATTCCGGGAGAATTGAGTGTTGCCGAAATTTAGTCGGCCGATTTCAATCAGCAGACTCATGAAAGCGAACGATTCGCAGTCTAATTTATCCTCTCTCAAAGAATGTGGCTCATCAGCAAACTATTTTCCTCGATTTTAATTGTAAATTACATCTCGAGGTCGAGGGTTTCTATAGAAACACAATTTCAGCCCTCCGGATGCAAAATAATGCATTATTATTTTTGGTCTAACGTTGGTAGATGGGTCCGAAATCTTTACACTTCAAAACTGGGTGAAGAAATTTTGGACTCGCCCAAAAAATAATTATTTATACAGTTTAATTTAATGTGAAATAATAAATCACGTTGTTTGTTTTTAACGTTCGTTATCAAAATACCTTTTGATGATTATATTACTATATATTTCTAAGAAATTACCCTTTGCAAAAGTAGTTTTCGTGAATAAAATGACAATTCCAACTTCTTGCTTAACTCGTTCACTCATATACATATTTTTACTAATGTAATTCCCCGTCAAACAGTTCGTTTATATTATCGTCAACAAAGTAGATTCCTGAGATTTTATCTCTACTTTAACTATTTTTAAAGTGCAAAAAAATACCCTACGCTTTAATCAAATAGAGAATGTAATCAACCGGAATCATATCTTTACTCTTTTTATGGCCGGTGACCCATTAAGAACCTGCAAGAGCACGCATGGTGAATCAGGCGAAAGATTCATTGAAAGAAAACCAGCCAATCTTGAGCTATTCGCATTAATTCAGAAAATATTACATACATTGGCAGATTAGAATAACTTTCATTGGAATTGATGATTTCAGAATTAATATTTTCACCTTTGAATTGTGTCATTACCCGGAAGTTTGATATTTTTTATCCATTTTTTCTATTGAGTGATTTTTTTTAAATAGAGAGCGACCTGCTTTCTAGATCATACAATGTTTAATAAAATAATTTATCAAATTTATTTGCAGATGGTTACGGAATGACATTTAAATCTCTAAATAGTTCCAAAACAATAGATCAAACGGTAGGTGTGAAGACAAAATTATAATCCCAAGACTTTTCAAGCATATCGAGATGAATGGATAATTCTTGTGTTCATCACATACTAACTCGATAGTCTTAGCTTACGTGAAGTGCTAAATCGCGGCAAGTGAGTAATTTAAGTCAACAGTGATGGTATTGAAACTGTTCGGAGCAAATGATGCATTAAACCCAAATTTGGAGCAAACAAAAAATACAGAAAAAAAAATTGATGATTTTTGACATTTTAGGAGCGAAATCCTGTACTTGACCGGGAATCGAACCCGGGTCTCCCCACTTGCCTGACAGGTACTTTAACCAACTAAGCTATCAACCCAGCCTGATTCTCCTTTTTCGAATTGGGGTATTCATGGTGAAGAAGGGCTAACTAAGTAGTAAACCTCCAACGCAAACGTCCTCATAGAGGCATCGCGGAAAAACCCCCTTAGTTTATATCAAGAAAGTGATATGACTTCAAATAACAAGTTACAAAGGTGTTGAAATTCTAAAAAGAAGAATCAGGCTGGCTTGATAACTTAGTTGGTTAAAGCACCTATCCGGCAAGAGGGGAGACCCGGATTCGATTCCCGGTCAAGTACAGAATTTTTCTCCTTCTAAAATGTCAAAACTTAGTTTCAGCTTTATGTGAACATTCATAATATGTTATTTCAACACCTTTGTAACTTAATAGTGATGATATTGTCATTTTAAATCATGGTGAAATATACATTACATTCTTAACCCCAACAGCGCAACCTCTATTCTAAACATTTTATCTCAAGAAATAAAAAAATTAAAATTATCTATCAACGAAATACAGCCGAGGATAGATTCTTGGTTGTGCGAACACACTTGTGTTTACTCTAAGCGATTATAAATGCAGCAATTACCTATTTCGTTTATTGGTTGCATAATCTGAGCTCGAGTATCCAAATTTTGAATGAATTTAATTTAATCGAGCAAACAAAAACTCTGGAAAACAAACAACAGAAGATAAGACGCCCGTTTGGCTTTCCATAACTTTATAATTGAAAACATGTCAGCGCCGATCAATACAATGACCTCGGAAACTTGGCTGCTGCGGTTTAAGAATATCGGAGAAACGCTCACTTTTGGCTGGATCGGCGAATGCAGGCAGCCCCGCGTACATTATTTATGCAAGAAGAAAATCAACATATGTCGGTAACCGCGCGAATGGCGAAGTTGAGTAAACAAGTAGCGTTTCGTAAATAGGTAAACATGTCTTAAACATCAGCATACCGTACATGATTCTTTTATTTCACTTAATACTCAAAGCTATCAGACAGAAACGAAATTATAATTTTACATCACTTGAAATCCTCAGAAATACATTTAGCTTCATTTCAGATAATTCTATTTCACTATCGATTTTTAGACTGATAGATTGGACAGCTAGCTGTTTATATGTCACCAAAATTCAGAAACACTTTTCCTATTACAAAAATATTTTATCATCATCATCGGTTATCAATCCTTAGATTGGTTTGGCTGACTAGGGTATATACATACAGTATGTGGCGGCTCTCCGTTTCCTTCCACACCGGACACGTACATTACCTTACTCTTACGAAGAGCATCAAGGGGCCAACTGCTTAACGTCCCACCCGAAGGACGGAACACTGATTTGTGTGTTCCCTTCATTTCACACACAAATGGGTGGCGGGCTACCTCAGAGAAATCCCACTTTCTCAGGATTAGTGCCCGGTGTCGCTTAGCATAGCAATCCTGCACTCTAACCATGGAGGATGGAAGAAGAGACTGTTTTGTCTCTCCCAAATAAAGACTTATATCTATCTATCTACACCACCGGTGCCCCCTAGAAAATCATTTACTCTTACAATTAGATTAATGTATCATCACCCAATTAAACTAAATTTATGCTTTCCCTTTTGCAAAATATATTCACTGTCACTAAATAATTACGTCCTGTATTCCAGCGCCAATCGCAAAATATCACCAAACATATTTTCTCATTTTATTCATTAAAATACCCATCTACAAGGAAGGGGTTGAAAATATAACTAAATTTCCATAATAAGACAGTAACCAAGCTTACTGGATGAAGCTATGGTCATTCAGAAACTGAAGAGATACGTTAGGAATCTTCACTTACCCTATTCCGGGTAAGAAAGTTGGATGTCTTTTATTTCGTATGCAATGACAGGATTGCTTGAAGTGCAAATGATTTCTAATATGACAATGTGAGGTCGATAGACTTAAATCTGAAAACCAGTGTAGCGGTGAAGCAGTTAAACGTCCAATTCTGCGACTTTCTGTTCATTGTATTAACTCGCATCCATTCGGTTCAACGAATCATTCGTCTGTCATTAAAAGATGGCAATGGTCTGTTATAAAATATTTCCAGTGCCTCATTGAGAGTTAACGATAACGTAAGAATGCGATTTGAATTTGTCTCTATCTGACAGCTTTTACCAGAAAAGTTTCAGCAGGCAAATGCTCTGGTGAGGAATATAAAGAAATGAATTTCATTTGAGATGAAATATACGGACGAGATGTTCAGTAATATGCTAAAATAAAATATATTAACGAATACTGAGATTATAACAACATTCATCGAGCGCTGACGTCAGATTTATTTCCTGATAGAGTTTCATTCTCCTTATATCTGCTCTTTGTTTCTACGACAATAGCAAAGCCAACCTTCGTCACCTCTTTTGTGTTTATGTTACTCATATTTCGGGAGGAAACCGAGGTAAATCAAAGCGCTTTGTTCATGATTCGAGCATAGAATTTCATATACAACAAAACGGCGTCGTTTGGATGATCAGTTTGGCAGAAACTTTTGCTTTCGGGAAAGGTTACCGATTTATATAAAACTCCATCCATAAAATATTTACTTTTCATAATGAACTTTTTGTAATGTAACAACGTCACTTAATTTAGGATCATTATTTCCAAAATTAAATCCATAACATCCATGGGAAATAACACTGTTTTTGCGGAAAATCCGTGCGGGAATAAGGATTCCTTATTAGCAAATGTGGGAGAGGAGAGCGAAATCAGCCGGAGATCCCGAATAAAATCCATATGCTCTGTTTATAGACCCGTATCGGCATGCCCAAAAACCGATAACATCCATGATCCTAGCCATAGAATTTGTTATTTTCAGTTCGTGTTGACGTAACATGTTCGAAAAGTGGAAGCCAAGTGAATCGATAAATAAACTATTAATTTTTGTTAAAAATATTGCCGTACATACTTAAAGCCGATGTTCAGCCATAAAACAAACGTTTCATTCGGTACCCTTATATTTTTGTATTCCTATAAATTTCGTGCCATGATCCCATTCAATTATAAATATATAAATATGTATTATTCCATTTTTACGATAGCGTTGCTTTAGAAGGAAAAACGAAAGCACGATCGTGCATGAAATCTCAAGTTAAGTAAATGTCATTTCTGCCTGTAATATCTTTCGAGAGGAAGAATATAATTCACTGCGGAATTCTTAGGTGGCTTGTTGCAAAAATATTATTGTTCTTTTCCGGAGAAAAAATCTCGCAGTTATTTTACTTTGGCTATTTTTCTTTCTTTCGTGGGCTACTGTTATCTGTCCTTTTCATATGTCCATTCCTTCATTATCCTGCAACTTCTTGCTTGCCTTCCTCCCTTTCTTTACGATATAATGTTCAGTAGCTAAATTGATGTGGCTCCAAAATTAATGGTAAAACTTTGATAACGGCTAAAAATTTAAGCCATGCAGAACATTTTCCCAAACACTAATGATAGTAATTCTCTTGGAGTTAATTTGCTTTTCTCCATAATTCTGTTTTCCTCTACAAATCTCTGAATATGTTTATTTTAATTTATTTAAATCATGTTTACGAATTGATCCTCATAAATTTTGAACGTTTGCATAAATTCCTCTCTTGTATAAATCCGCCTTTTATATTCCATATCCTTTATATGTGATGTTTTTATTTACGTGAGTTTCACCAGATAAAAAAACAATTCAAATTAAAATATTAACTCATTGCGACATAGTGGTATGTTTTATATTGCAACTTTGGAGCACTAATTTCATATACAGTCAATTAGATTACTTATTAAATACATGTTTCCCTCAACACAAGAACCGCGTAGTAGTACTTCTTCAAATTACTGTCAAATATCACAAATACAGATTTAAATGGAGGTATGACTGACTAGTCTTTCCAACTCATTGAAAAATGTTGTAGTTTCAATTATCTCTTTCATTCCTTCGTCTTTAATTTATTTAGTCGCTGCGATTTTTTGTCCTGTAAACACTGAATTTGATGAAAAATTCATGATAAATGCGCAACATTATTCGCATTCATTTATCCGACCTTCTCTCTCCTTTCTCCGTTTCTTTTTATTCTGAAGATTTTTGTCTTGCTTCCAATATTCCTCTCTCCGTCTACCTCCGTCTCACCTTTCTCCTTCTTGACCCGTTAAAAAATCCGCCTCCCTCATTTTCGACCGCCTCTTCCCCTTGCCGCCTCTCTCCACTTCCTATCCTCTCTCCCACCCTACCCTTTCCCCTCTGCCTCGCCTTTTTTCCATCCCAAAAATCCCTGCTCCCGCTTTCCTCGTACCCTCATCTCTCTCTCCACATTTCCCCCTCCCTCTCCCCTTCACCTCCTCCTCCTTCCCTCTCTAACTAGTTTCCAATCAATAATTCACATCTGCCTTTAAATCCACATTCAGAGCAATGTCAACGATTTTACCGGAAACGAACGTGACATTTGCAAAAAAATATTTTTCGCGGCGGGCAAGAATTTGAGAGTACATATTTCGGTATTTCTATTGTCTTTTAGTGTAGTTATAATTAATTACATTTTTCCAAGTTAGGTCATGCATTTTATTCTTTTGAAGAAATAAATTTGTTAATCATATCTGCTTGAAGTGCTTTCTGAAGAGTACATGTTAGTTATAAATTATCTATGAGACTTTGAGGAAAAGAAAATATGAATAACATCACATCTATCATGAAACTGAGTGGAAATGATTAAAAAGAGAAAAATAATTTTAAAATTTCATCTCCACTTATTTTCTAGAATCACTATTTTAACAAAATATCACTTTTTGAAGAACCTTAAGCTAATCAAATAGTATTTTCATTTGCTCTGTCACCGAATCATCTCAAATGAGAGAGAAAAATTTCACATTTAAAGCAGACACGTTGACTTAACTTTTTACTCTCGCCTTTAAGCAGTGATTCCTAAATCGGAGATATTCGAGAAGTAATTTTCTTTCATGCTCTTACATTTGCAAGTGGATTTCGGGAAAAATCACACATACCGAAATGAAAATATTTGAGGCGAACATTGCGTAAAAAACATCCATGCGTCGGGCTTTCTATTCCCTCCGAAGTATTTCCGCTCCTCGCTTTTTCTCTTTTAAATTTCCGCCTCTAAAGCATCTCTCCTTTGCCGAAAAACTTCTTCCCGACGGAATATTGCATTCCTTCCACCACTCCCAATTCGCCTGCATCCCTTTCCGCCCCCTGTAAAGCGACATCTCCGCAATACGACTTCTCACCGAGGAAGCGAGAAATCACTGTTCCCGCGAAATATGCAGCGCCTCGAAACCGCCAGCAAAAGAGGTCGATGTTTTTTTCCTCCTCCTTCACTGCGAGGCCTCCCTTTGGTTCCCCCCCCCCCTTGATTTACATGCAGTCGCAAAGGGGATACCTCTATCTCCAGCATTTTCATCGGCTTTTTCTTCGCCTTCTCCTCCTCCGCCAACTCCACCTCTGCCTCCACCGCCTCCTCCTCCTCCGTCTATCGCTCCTCCCGCAATATTGTAAGCGATGTCGAAGGTACATATGAGAAATTCAAAACTTTGGACCAGACGCGTGTGACAGAGGGTTCAATAAATCATCGCCGGGGTCCCCGTTGATCGAGTGAGAAAAGATGACGGGGAGTGAGAAAGGGAGGCGTGTGGAAAAGATAAAGAAGAAAGGATAATAGGGATAAAAGTTCGGGAGAGGAAGGAATAATCACGAGGAGAGAAGAGGGAGATAATAGTTTTGACGGAGATGAGTTATTTTCTTGCCTCAGAAACCTTTGCAGCTACATACTTTTGAGAGAAAAAATTCCAAGAGTAATTTCTTATCGGCTATTGCGTAATACTTCAGAAAGTGTCATGAATCGGACCTCAGCTGTCCGTCAAACGAATGAGAGAGAGAGAGAGAGAGAGAGAGAGAGAGAAGGAAAAGGTGAAGAGGTCGGAATCCTTCGCCCCGGTCCGGTCGTGCAGAGAGAACAATGGTCCCCCACCTCTCCCTCCCCCTGCGCCCATCGCAATCGTGGTTTAGGGTAAAGTGGAATTGGATCAAGGTTCGGGCGGCTGCAATCTGGCGTGCAGTTAGTAATCAGTGTCCTTTTGATGAGATTAACCCGGCGAAAGAAGATGAGGAATTCTCGTTCGGTGGACGATTGCTCCGAGAAAGTTGGGGGAAGTGGGAACTTTCGAGGTTCGCTTTATACATTCCACGGCGAGAAAACTTTTGCAAAGTCTGAAGCTCTTTAAATGTCTGAGATGGAAGTTATTCGCCATCTATTTCGACAATATTTCACTTCGAAAGTTGGGAGATAAGAGAAACAAATTGGATAGTCGCCATATCAATAATTTTCCTGAACGAATTCGTAATTCTAAATCGCTCTACCACGTATAACTTCAAATACTATCATAAATATTTTATTTTTCACTTCGACAAATCAGTAGGCAAATTCACTTACATACATAATACAGAAATCTTTGAAGGAACTAATATGCTTAAAAAGGATGTAATGCATCGAAGAAATCTAACTATTTTGGTTATACAGTTACAGAACAAGATTACCTTGGTGTGGGACTTTGGAAGAGAATTAGCGTTCTACGTCTTTATTATTACTATTATACAGTAAACTTATAAATACTGAGTTTTATTCTTATATAGTCCGAAAAAGTCTGATTTTCTGTTTGAATAAAGTAGAACGATAAACCGTGACAAATGAGCCACAAACACAGAAATACAGAGGAATTTCCATATTAACATAACATTGAGCACGGTTCCATAAAAACTTATTTGTGTTTAAAGAACGATTACAATTATTTCACTGTTTCATACAATATAAATATAGAATTTAAAATGAAACTAAACCCTCAAACGTGACTTTCATTTCGATGAAAAAGATGTCATGATTTGAAGGAATTCATAAATACATGCATCCCTGGGAGTAACATAAAAGAGAAGAAACTACAGAGGAAACCATAAGAATCTTCAGGAAAACTTCATATGACAATTAATAGATGAAATACACATATAACTTCGTAAATTTATGTTCATTATTTGTCTTAAAAATTTACGTTTGATCCGTTATATTTTTTTATCAATCGGGGAATAGAATTTCGTCCTTTTTCCTGAACTTACTCGCCTCGGATTAGTCCTGCTGTTAATTTTACCTTGGTTGTGACTTTTAATTCCATAATTAGGCCTCTTTACTTCATAATTTTCTCTGAAAGACTTCCGATATAAATAGTTAACTGCAGCGATCTATAATTCTAAGAAAAATCAGAGTTTTTGAGAGGCTTAGTTATTACCTCTGCATTACATAGAAACGTAATGCTTAACCCTCGAGTACCCGCGTATGGGTCGAATCGACCCGGGCCAACTTTAAATGTTCATATCTTTTTATTAGATATGTGTCTAACTCATTGTAGCTGAGTTTGATGATGCTTGAAACGTGTCCAATGCTTTCATGGGTCCCAAATCGAAAATTTAAAGATTTTGAAGAGCAAATAACTTGAAAAGGACGTGCTAGGCGCATTCGAAATTCGCACGTTAACTGGAAAATATCAACCTGGCAACGACAGGAGAAGCTTGGGAACCTCTCTAAGACCACCCGACACAACTCAGAACAAGTTGAAACAAATTTCCCTACATCAATGTTTACTGTTATTTTGACTTTTCATGAGTACAATATTGGTTTGAAATAAATATTTCCAAATAAATTGTTGATGAGTTATTTAAAATTAATTAAGCTGTTTGTTATTTTGTATCGAGGCATTTTTAGGATTACAAATAATTTTAAAAAATATTCTGGCCCCCTAATCACTCTTTTTTAAGCTTTAAAATACATGGGTCGATTCGACCCAGCGCGAGTACTCATAATTTATAGCGCGAGTACTCGAGGGTTAAAGTGCAAATCTTCGGCGTTACCTTTTATTCCTTTTTCGGTGCAGAATATTGATATTATTGATTCTGTTGGCTAAATTCCAACGAGAATACGTTCATTACATTGGTTCTACCCAGACGGAAAGTTTAAAGCATTCAATAAATGAATTATATGTGAATTACACAGATAACATTAAATTCCTTAACTTTAAAAGTTCAAGGTAGTACCCAAATCTCAAATTTAATTATTCTCGGAATTAGCGTAAAACTTTTCACAATACATAATACTAATGCTTCGCAAATATTCTTCCAAAATATTCTCCATAACAAAAAAATTCGCGAACGCCACACAATGGCATCACAAGGAGATTCGATAGTGAATGGGCGAGGAATTTTAAAAGCGTGTGCAGATAGTACTATTTTTGTGTAATGAGGTACAAATTTTTAAATAGCTTTCTTTCTACAAAGACCACTTAAATTTTTTCTCCCTCTTTCTTCTTGAAAACCCTACATAAATGTTAGCGGAAGATCAAATTCGCATTTCTCTGTAAAGATGACGTCATAACGGAAGAAAAATGGGACCAAAATATTCCATTCATTTTTATAAAGCCAAGGCCGGACTTTAAATGAGTAAAAATTCGATCCGATACGGGGCAGTTGGGTCACGCGCTCGGGAGAGGGGAAAGGGAAGGGTGTTAGAAAGGGCGGGGGAGACTCCTACTTTTCCCGAGAAAGATTTGGAAAAAGTTTGAAAAGCCATACCAAGCCCCCTTAGCGGAGTAGAACGTGCGGCTGCTGCCCAAGCAAGATTAACGGAGTCGGATGGGGTTTAAGCACTTCACCGGAAAGAGTGAAAAAGAGGAGTTCTTTAAACCGTGTAACATTTCGTAGGTATGACCAAAAATTACTGAAGATGCAGGATTTAACAATGGGCTTGATGTGCTAAAAATTTTTCACCGTTTTCATGCTCTTCTCCATTGAAGGGCTCCTTTAACAGTTAACCTCAACGACAAGTTTTTTCTCCGTCTTTCCGAGATTCCTCTTTTGAATCCCCAAACAAAATTTATTTCCGGTGCATCGTTTACACCTCCTTGGAAAGAAGCTGTTAAAAATGTAGAGAGGGGATTAATTTTTCTATTCATGCTACAATTTTAAGAAGCGGTATGCTTATTTTTCGATATTGAATCTTTATTTTTTGTTTGCGACATCCTTCCCATTGGCATTAATAGTTATTTAATCTCCTCTCGCACTAATTAGTTTATTTTGTTTGTTCGTTTGAGCTCTGCCGAAAATTGTAAAAAATAAGTTATCTTAGATAAATCTCAGGCTTTAGGCTTATTTCCGCGTAAAATGCACGTAGTGTGGAAGCATGACGCCTTACCCGCCACGATTCTTAAGCCTTTGTATTTCACTTGTTCTCAAAGGCGCTCCTTCCAACTCAAAAAGACCTTCGATTTTTGAAGACGTCGACCAAATTTTCCTTCGTGTGGATGAATAAAACAAATAAAATTTACACCTGAAGCTCTCTCTCTCTCTCTCTTCCCCCCATTCCTCCTCTGTCTCCTTTCCTTCTCTTCCCCTTGCCTTCTACTGAAATCACCGCATAATCTACTGCCGCCATTCTGTTTGAGGAGAACTACGTCCAGCAAAAGCATGGAGTGTGATTTTTTTAATTTATCATACAAGTCATCAAATTGCTGTCAAGGGTTATCCCCCCGTGTAAAACAGTCGAAATCCTTTTTTATACTTTGCTCTCTTTCCGAGAGCACGAGGCCTTATTAGCAAACGTAAAACAAACAGCGGAAACGCGACGGAGCATTAATAAAATGGGCGCATCCTTCCTTTTGAGAGACAGCACTCAATCATCAAATAACATTCCACCAGACTTTATGGGGAAACATTCTGAAATACGATAAAAATAGGAGAGGAAGGACGGGCGCAGAATGCGTTTTTCCTCGAATAGCGAAAATGACATTTCTCGGGGTATTTAGGTTGAGTGACTTTGATTTTTTTTTAGAGAAACTACGAGTTTACGACCTCATTTCACCTCAAGCGTATCTTAGGGAAATCACTCGTTAATTTTTTTTTCAAATCCAGAAACACGAAGCAACACCGATGTGATATCACATAAAAATATGAAATGATGGAATGTTGGATTATCGAAAATGCAAAAATGTTCATATACGGACCATCTCTAATTATAACATAACTAGCGTAATTGCCCGTCAAATATAAGGGATATGCGTGAATTAAGTATTAAGTTAAATTTCAATAAAAAATTAATGAAACCAACGTTTATATGCACTAAAAAGTAAACAATAAATATAAAATTCACATAATTGAGTGTTCCAGAAAGTAAAGATAGTTTTGAGCGAATGTAAATTGTATGATAAAGAAATACATTACGCAATACATTCTTATAAGGCCAAAATTATTTTGAATTTATGGAACAATTAATTATCTCACTCACTCCTCAGTTTCTCTCCTTTTTTATTCCTCTCTCTCATCTCTCACGTATGAAAGCATGCAAAGCGCGCCTTTCTTACGCATAGGGTTGAGACGACAATGCAATCTCGAGGTTGAACAATGACACGGTCGACAAGGCAATATATCGTTAAAAAGCATACATTTTTCCTTATAAATATGATTTAAACGCAGAACTTAGCGATTTTGTATCGTAGGAAAAATGTGACGATAAAAATAAGAAACTATATTTATTTTTCTTTCATGGGTCATAATTTATTTAGGTTAAAAATCAATTGTCGGTCTCGGTGGCGGCGGGGTAACGTCCTCGCCTGCCAATCCGAAGGTCGCGGGTTTGAATACCGCCTAGGTAGGTTTTTCTCCACCTAGGGCATGGATGTATGTGTTCGTCTATTGTTATTGTTAACACATTCCACTGTAAAATGGCTACAAAAGCTGTATGTGGAATTATTGAATAAATAAAATAAAATAAAATAAAATATTAAAAACATGAAAGAATAAATTGTCTATGCAAGTGGTCGCACTGGGTCATCATGACCCGAGAGCATATTTATTGAACAACGTAAAATAGGAAATTCAGAGATAAAATTGAGTCAATACGGTTCCTGTTACAAGGAAGGCACTCAGATGTAGGGGCGCCTCGGAATATCAAATTTTATTTAAATAAGTAATACGTAACCCATCGGGTCATGATGACTGAGCGCAAACATTCTAGAGTTGATATTATTCACCAGTGATATTTTTCTATTGGCAAAAAAATTACACAAAATAAGATACTAAACGCTATCAAGCCAACGCAGAAAATGATACAACAAAAATTTAAATTGACAGTTCAGATGCTTGTAGGCAACGTTTGGCGATAGATAATTCTCGAATTATAATAGTTCTTCTATCATTTTCTTCCCCTTCATCTAAACTGCAACCGATTTTAGAGACACGTGAGCGAATATTTTTTCTTAAATAAATAAACTCTTCTGCTTTGATTATTTGTCAACCAGTAGCTTTCGCGAAAACCAATTCTGTCGACATTTTCATCTCGTTATAGTTTAATTTTGCTGGTGGTTCTTTCAATTATTTCACATGCTATCATTTTTCTACTGGACGATTTTTTTCTTCTCCTATCTTTTGAGGCCATTCTCAGAATTCCACGTATCTTCTCTCCCTCTGAAGAAGAAGAATCAACAATTTTAGCCGGAGGGTGATTCTGACACAAAATCGATGGAGAGTTATCACATTCCCAATATGACAAATGTTGATATACATAAGGTTTGATGAACGGCTTACGGAACGAACATCGGGGAACCGGTGGTGTAGTGGTTAGAGAGTTGGCCCCGCCAGCTAAAGCGACACCCGGTTCGAATCCTGTAGGAATTTTTCCGAGGACGCCCTGTCCCCTATCTGTGCGTGTTGGAACTGAGAAAAAGAGAAATGAGGAAGGGACGTTAAGCCGTTGGCCTCCTTGGTGCTCTTCGTTAAGAGCAGGCTAAAAAGCCGGCACCAGGTTTCTCTCCTACATTCCTATCCGGTTATTCATTGCACCACCTCTAAAGGCCGGAATACACTGGTGATTAAAGTCGCGCGAGTAGCTGTCTGATAGCAACTTCGCCAGTGCAGACAGCGCCGCGAGCAGTATCTCAGGCAGTGTTATCAACTTGCAGCGGAAGCAACGACAGTTGACTCACTATCAGTGTAGATATCAGTAAGGTCACGAAAGCTTCTCGCGCGGTTCCAGCCAGGTTGGAATTTCTTGCTACTGTCTGAGAGCTGGGTGAGGAGAAAACGTGGGCGACAAGAAGAAAACATGGCCAAAGGAAGAGGCCATTGAACTTAAAATGTACGAATGCAATGTGGAGTTATGGGATGTGAAATCCGCAGATTACAAAAATCGCTTTAAAAAAATAAGCGCAACAAAGACTTGCAGGACATTTGCAGACAACTGATGAAGAAATTCTCGTAAGCACCTAAATTCGATCTTCTGAGAATCCACTCTCTGGTCAAGCATTTTCTTTTATTTATTTTCTTTTTAATAATGCTATCAACAACAAACGCAGCGGCACGCAGAACTTTCCTTGGCGAACTCATACCGCACAGGACTCGCCACAGAGCACAGTGTACACAAGCGCGGGGGTTACTGTGACAACACTAAGGTCAAGTCGCATTTAGCTGCTCACAGACAGTAAATCGCGCAATATTTGTCTACAGTTTAAATACCTCGGTAATTTCCTCGCGCAAAAATTGTCAGGACTTAATCACCAGTGTATTCCGACATTAAGATACACATTGCGAGTAGGAAGGCGGGAATCAGCTGGGAACAATGATTACGGAACGAACATCTGACAAATCAAAACAGACGACCGTCTTTCGGTGATTTACGTTCTAGATGTTGGATATCGGCAGGAAAGTGAATTTACCTGAATTTGTGTGAGTATGACCTCTCTCAGCATTCCCCCGCGTTGGAGAGATGTGAATCCCGCATCTAGGTGGTGGACCCATCCCACCATAATTCAGCATCCTCACCCACTTCGCACTCCCTCTCACCTCCACGATCCCTCTTTCTCCTCTTCCTCACATCCTCACACCTTGGCAACGGCGGCTTTCGGGGAAGGCGCCAGGTGGCGCGCTATCGATTTGCATCCTATCCCCATGTGATATCCGCATATCTCATCTCCATGTCTCCTCCTGCCTAACAACTCGAATCGTCTCGGAACCCTTTCCTCTCCACATTCGAACATATAAGGAGTGCCTTTCTTGGCCGCAGTAATAAACGAATTAAATCAGTCTTCTTGCCTAACGCCAGTTAATTTTCGCCCAAGCCCCATGCTTCCGCATAAATCACTGAAGTGACATCTGGACAGAAAATTCGACTCTTGGGGGTGCCGGTGGTGTAGTGATTAGGACGCTGGCTGCTATTCGCCCGATGCTTGAAAAAGTCATCGGGTACGAATCCTGCGCGAGTAGGATTTTTCTCAAGGTCACCCGGCCCCCTGTTTGCGTAGTTTGAGGAGACCGCGCAAATTCAGCTGTTCAGTCCTTCGGAAGGGACGTTAAGCTGTTGGCCCCCCTGGTGTTCTTCGTAAGAGCAGGCAAATGCCGGCCCCGGGTTTCCCTCCTCCCTCCCCGGTTATTCATTGCACTACCTCTGAGATACCCATTTGTGCTGTAAGAGAGGCGAATTGACTGGACATTCAAACAAACAAACAAAATTCGACTCTAATTACTATGGCGATGCTACTGACAAAATTATATTATATCACCCATTGCGTCGCATTTTGAGAAGTTCAGTCTATCAGCCATTTCAGGGGATTTCATATTTTCATTTTTTATACCGAATAATTTCTTTTCGCATGTTGCGTCCCAAATTTGAATCGCAAATTTATGTATTTTGAGCATCAAAATAATTTCGACTAAAAATAAGTTATGGAGATAACTTTTTCATTTGACAGAATTAATGATTATAAAAGTAGTCGCAAAATGTCGTTTTGATAACGTCCAAGTAACTTAAGTATCATATAAGAAGGTTTTTCAAATTTTATATTATAATAGATCAGTACAGAAAACCTAAAGCCTAATATTCAGCCAGAATAGAGCCGTGTTAATTTTCATTTATCAAATCCGGGGTCCACATGCTTTTTCATTTGAAATGCTTCTGTGAATAGAAACCCAAGCCTCAAATTATCATTAAATATTTTAGGGATAAAATAGAGAAAAAAATTGGCGCAGTTTAGTACATCATCCCTAATCCCCTCATCGGACCATTATAAAATGATTTCGAGCGGTAGAGATATTCAACTTATGCCTTAAGAGAGCAACTTAAAAAAAGGACGTTGAAAATAGTGTGTAAATGAAAAATAAAGGAGAATTGAAGCAGGCGATCGAGTTCGCACGCAGCACGACGGAAGCACCAGAGGGAAATGTGAGAGTGTGAGGGAGAGAGCGAGAAAGAGAGTGGCAGAGAGAGATAGAGAAGATGGAGGATGGAGAAGAATATAGAGGTGGAGAGAAATAGAGTGAGAGAGGGAGAGGTAGAAGGGTAGAGAGAGTGGTTGAGGAGTAGAGAGAGGGGGGTAGAGGGAGAGAGATACATAGGTAGAGAGGGAGAGGAAAAGAGAGGGATAGAGGAAGGATGAGAAGAGATGAAAAACGGGAGAGTGCGGAGTGGGAGGTTGACCGAGAGAGAGAGAGAGGGATGCCGATGGCGTCACACGCTCGGCGTCCTGTCGGTCCAGCGCGGATCGTACCCACTCCCAGCCCTTTGATTGTCCCGCGCAGGGCTTGTATCACCAGTCTCGATATAAAGAGTAGTGAAGCTGCGTTTGCCTTCAAAGGAAAGGAGTTGTGGATTAATAAGGCATCTTTTATTTTTCGGTCCTCTGCTGTGTAGGATAGGTGGCCTCCGTACTCCGCCCCTACCGTTATAACTACGTGTTGCTGCTTCATTAGAGCATCCCTTTGACCCCTCTCTCCCTCTCTCTTTCGTTTCCATCCTCTATCCATCCCTTCTCATGCCCCTCCACGCTGGTTTAATTCGAAAGTGTGGAAGAGCGCTTCTGAAACAAGATTCGGCTTCAAAGTACAGCGATAAAGGGCGAGTTTTTTCTCCCATCCGCATTAGCAGAGTTTAAAAAGGGGAGCGCAGAGAGTGAGTGAGTGAGAGAGAGAGAGAGGGATGGAGAAAGGTAGGATCAACTGCAGATCTTTTTGCTTTATTTTTGCTTTCGGAAACGAAAATATTTTTAATGCGATTTCAGGATTCCGAATTTTTTTTATCTCTGCAATATTAATATGGTTTCCGCTTCTTTTTTTATTAGGCGGAAAAATAACTAGATGATTTCGTTTTTAAATTTGTATTTTAGGGTGTATAATCACAAGCAGTAGATACATATCACTTGCCTTTATATACTGATATTCTCGTTCTATTTAGAATAGTTTATCTTCGATTTTCAGGAACGTTTTTATTTCGACGGTAATTAGACAAGATGAAAAATCGCGCGCTTATTTTTTAAGGCGTTGGACATGTTTTAGTTGAGAAATAATATTTTAAGATTTGTTTGTCCGTCTGCTCGTTTGTTATTATTTTCCGGAAATTATATATATTGTGAAAGAAATTCAATTATTTTTCACCCGTTATAATTTGCCGGATATGGTAAGACCAATTATTTTCGGCAATTCAATTCAATTCAATTCAAGTTTCAACCTAAAATATGATGACGAACTTTCTTAGCAAGAGTTAAAGGGAAAAATATTTCTTGTTATTATTATATAAATTTTAAGTCAATACATTTATAAGTATTGCAGCCTAATGCTGTAACACAAAGAGAAGAGAATTATTTATTTATATTTATATTTATTTATAAGAGAGATTTATTGGATGATTTCGTCTTTGTTTTCATTTAAAGAGGAGTCTCCCTAACAATTTCAGACAAAAACTCAGAAATTAGAATGATTTGAAACTCAAAAAAATAGTGAATCGCGAAATAATATTGAAAACTGGCATCCGCATAATTTCACTCTTAAATTTCTTAGATTTTACAAAATACAAGATAGAAATTCCATTTAACTTTTCCTTGCGTTTATTTTAATTAAGTATTAATATTTTTTAGATATTCGTAAAGAAGCTATTATGTTTGGCGTATTATTAAACTAAACAAATAACAGGTAGACGATTTTTTAAAAGAAAACGGCCAAATGTGCAGTATTAAAAATATGCAAGAAAAGAAAGAAATAAATACATTACCAGCTTGCTCTCGAAATGGCTGCATTTAGCTCAAGAGATAAGTTTAAATCCTCAGTAGCCCAAATGTTATCTTTCGCCGATATTACCCATAAGCGATCGACCCGCGCTGAAGAAACTCCCGATGGAAAAGTAAACCTACAAAATGAACCGCAGAATTCCCAATTGGCTCTTCTCTCTCTATACACATAGCATGCGCGCAGCCTTTGTTTCCCACCATAGAAACAACAGAGAGGAAAAGAGGGATCGAGGCGCAGGGCGATTGAAGGAGAGGGAGAAAGAGAAAAAAAAGGGACGGAGAGAGAGAGAGAGGATCTCCTGCTACCCACAATTCCCTCGGCTCCCTTTTTGTTCGACTGTGACAAGGTACACGTTGAATCCTCCATTTCGTGAGCAGCGCCCCTTTTACTCCCGCCCCGTGAATAATTGGGCGTATGGATAGCGAGGGGATGAGGCTTTGGCCCGCCTCGGAGATTCGCCGAACCTAGTGGTCCGGGACTGAGCCGTAGGGGTCGACGGGAAATCTCCTCCAAAGCCCCTCTCAAGTACCTTCTCTTCCTTCCTCCTCTCCCTTTCTCTCTCTCTCCTTCCTTCTCTTTCCTCTCTCTCCTTTCTTCTCTTTCTCTTTTCCTCTCTCTATCTCTCTCTCTGCTTTCCCTTCCTCCCCGTCCCTGGAGTGGAGTGGGTGTGGGCCGCAGGATTGACCTTTTCCTCTTTTCTCTCGCTTTCTCAACCGTCGGACAAACGGACAAAAGGGAGATCGAACGGCAAGGAGCGGAGAAAACAATGGTGAGGAAGGCGGAAGAAGCGAGAGAGAGAAGATATAGACGGAGGAGTCGGACAGAAAGGAAAAAAACGACGGTAGAAATGACACGAGAGTAACGTCCCATAAAAATTTAAATCATAAATCGGCATATTCACCTAAATTCACGGCGGATAATTTTCGGGATACCTTTATTTAAAATACCCCTGAAAAGTAAAATTTTTATACCCAGGCCAAACGCTCAATATTATTTTTGAACAGTTAGGAAATAATTGATCGTTAAATAGTTCTCTGATTAATTTCGTTTTACTTAATGTCTTAAAACGTTTTAATATTCTAAAATGGCAAATGACTAATTACAGCGAAAGTATGTTTAATAAACAATCCATGAAGACTGGCATGATTAGCGTTGCATTAAAGCATTTCTTAAATTTCTTTCATGGTAATGCTTACTAAGCTTATGAAATCACCTCCTATTTGAGATCAACCGTTTAAGTTTTTTATCAACCAAACCATAAAAAACGATTTTTAAATAATGGAGATGAATGTTTTATTAATCCAAACCTGATTCATTAAATACTCATGGCTTCTCAACGAATTTTGCGAAATAAAATACATAAACTTATATTTTTTTCGTAGATTAAAAAAATTCCTTGAAAAAAGAAATGTTAAGTAAAATAAACATTGATTATTTATGAATTTTAGACCGGTAAGGTTTAACTTAAAAACAGGTTAGTTTATTATATAATATTTACATTGCTACGGATTAATAACCTCAATCAATTAAATGAATAAAACCTTAAAACGGGTTTATTTATTTACTGAGCTTTTTAGCCCTGCGTTTTTCAAGGGATGAGAAATTGATTGGATCATTAAAGATAAATGATTCCGCGAGAAAGAATGGCGTGGTTAAAACAAAACAATCCCTACATTTGGTGGCGTGGCACAATCAATGGCAAGTTAATTAAAGAGAAGAAAAAGTGTGCGAGAGAGAGAGAAAGAGGAAAAGAGAGGACAGTTAGGACAGTGGCATAAGTAAAAGAGAGAGGGGAATAAGGAAAAATGTTTGAAATGGCGATGGAGGGGGGAGGAAGTGAGGGCGATCGCAGGAGACAGTGAAAGGGACGAGGCAGAGGTTGAGGAAAAGGGCGGATGCGGGCCCCCGGAGAGATAATGAATAACACGTAATTAATTACACCAGAGTCACCTTTAAAATAAAAAGCTGACCCTTTATTTCCACTCTGAAAACGACGCAAAATATTTTTCTAGTTGTAATTTTTACTGCCCTAATTCAAACTTTTTATCCGGGGACATTTTTTTTTCATCAGAACCTCGAGGCGATTCCTCTCTCCCTTCGTCCACCTTTTCCTCATTTCCCTTTTACCGGCAGGATAGTGCTGCCCTCTCTCATCGGGGTGGTCAGATGAGCGAGGGAGATTCGGCAAGGTGGAGCGAGAAAGAAACGGAAGAGAGAGAGAAAGAAAGACGCAGAGATGTGACACAAATGCGAACTGGAGTGAATGGGTTTAGCAGAGCCCCAGAATGTTCAAATAGGATAGGTATAAACTCATGGAAGAGGTTACCACCGAGAATCGAATTGAGAGGTCAGGACGATGTGAGCGATAGGCGCCTTTGAAAGCGCTCGCGCCGGGTCGTCGGGAGGAGGACGAGGAGAGAGAAGTTGGTTCTGTTTTAAGGCGAGCGCGTTGTGTGAACTCGGTGGGAACGGCGCGCATGCATACAGTGTGAGACCGGAAAATGGGAGCCGCCTGATATATGCACTTATGGATCGCCGTGATCCAAGTGCCCTCTGGACGAGTGACCCTAGGACCAGGGTTGGAGTTAGGGGATGAGAGAGATAGAGAGAGAGCCGTGGGATGCGGGCAGAGGTAGAGAGAGAGGGGAAACAGTGACTCCCGAACACTTCAGTTCCTCCTAACGCCCTTAGGGGGGCCGACCTCCGCTATAATTGCCGTGAACCATCCCGCGCACACAGACACGCAGAGCAGCACACACGGAAACACACGCGAGCGCACGCAAACCCACACGAGCGCGGGGGCACACGTAAACAGGAACACATACGACGCGAGCGCACGCACACACAGAGAGAGATACGGATGCAATTACGCGATACTGGATGTCCGATGCATTTTACCCGAGGGGAGAAAAGCGGCGGATAGGGTGGGCGGAGGGGAAGAATGGGAAAGGTAACGAGGGTCGGGCGGAAGGGGGCGGAAGGGGCGAGGAAGGGTTCAAGTGGCACGGAATAGATTGATCTGATGGCTCAGGCTCCGGGATCGATGTTTGGCGCCATGATTGAATCGGACGCATCCGAGGCGCCCCGATGCGACGTGTTTAGTCCAGCGAAGACTCTGCGAAGCGGTGCCTTTGCCAAAAAAGAAGCACCATCGGGTGCGAGGGAGAATATGGACTGGGACTAAAATAATGGAAACGATTGGGGAATGGAACCGACGAGACCACTATCTCAGAGCAAGGTTCTTCTCATCTTAGCAACGCTGCCTGCTCGGGTATGCACCGACGGGTGCATCTTCCGAATTAAATACTCGCGATATTCGATCAGCTAAAAAATAACTATGTACCACTCAAAAGGAGGCAGGTTACAAAATTGTCTAATATTGGATTATGCTCCTTTTCGCGTAAGAGTTGTGTTCAGTACGAATAGATGGCAGCTGTTTTGCTGAGGCGCGATAAAATCCGAATCTTTCAAAATCGTGGTAATCATTTATTTCTTCCTCGCGATATTTTAGTAGAAGATATTAAAGGAATTAAGCCTTTATTTGTGAGCGTCATCGCGTATTCTTGTAAATAATAAATTGACTTTTACGTTTCTACCTGCATATACATTTTTTTACGAGTATAGTCTAACTGGAAACAGTAGGAAATGAACCATTAAGATTACCTTCGATACGAATGGTGTAGTGCCCTCGATGTCGAGTCTCTCCCGGAATGCGCGAACGCTAACAAGATATTGCGCAATTTGGATATGGTCAAGTCCGACGGCTGCTACCACGCGCTAGGCAGTTAACTCCTCAGTATTGAATAAGCGACCTCAATCCTTGCCTTCGGCAACGAAGGCTATCAATTGTTTCTCTACCAAGCATATCCATGAAGACATGAGAAATTAATTATTGAAATTGCTATTTAGGAGGGTATATAATCTTTTATGAACCGTTCTTGATTTTCATTTTCACTGTTTAATTCACAGTTAAACTTCCGTCCTTAATTTCGTATCACTTTCATATATTAAAAGTGAATATTGAGCTGCAATCATTTTCCTAAAAATAATTTATCACTAATCGTTATATGTTTTTAAATATAACTACGAAAATGCAGGAAGAAGTAATTGGTAATTTCGTGGCACTGCTAAGTTCGGGGCAGTTTTTCAATGGTCCTGTTCAGGATGTAATATCTCCGTGCTTCCACTCTTTTGTAGTACTGTGACGAGCGAAAGTTTTCGCGCGATAGTGAAAAAAGCACGTCCTGAATTGGTGTTTATAGTACCAATAAATACATGTTAACTAGAAGTATTAGAGTAAAGGTAAGCAATAATGGCTTCGTACAATGGTAGATTACTTAAATATGGAATTTTTAAATGTACTGATATGCCTTTCACGATCAATTTGTGGCTAACATTTTCTTAGCTAACAAGACCAAAATCTTAGGTTTGACGAGACAATTTTTTCAAAAGTGTGACATGATTTTTCGACATATTTTTTAGGCAATAGAATCAATGAATTGCATGTATTTAATTATATTCTTTATGCAATGTACAGTAATAATGGAAAACACTCAGCCCAGAGTTTCTACAGATTTCAAAAATGTATAGAATTTTTGTTGGAGTGAATATTATAATATTTTATAAATTTAAATGATTACCTTGATTACAGAGAGATTATTTTTCATGAATTCTATATAACTTTACATATAGATACAACATCTCTTCACATACAAGTTTTAATGTTATTTTAAGCACATGGCGCGTAAACCATTCTACGTTTTATGTTCTGCAGATTAAAATTGAAAGATTAGATATACCTCGATTGGGAGCACAAATGAAACGCTCATCGTGATAAATATTTATAAGAATTTTCAAGACACAGTGGTATTTGTTACTTTTAGGAAACATAAAGTAGATATTAATTAAAATGTATTGTTTCTAGACAATCGAGAATGCTACCAAAAAGCTACTGAAAGTAATTATCAGTTTTGTAAAAAAATATAAAAAGGCTTTTGAATGGCGGTAAGAGTTAAATCTTTCATGAGACTAATAAAATTAAAGGTGTATAATTTGGCCAGAACTTGTATAGGGGTGATTAGCGTTCTTGAATTCCACTGCTACCGTTTCTGGTTCAAGTCCTGCTTCGGGAATGGTCTTATACGACACTTAAAAGGCTGTGAAGTTGTTTTTATGAGGCAGTTAAAAATAAATAAAAATATTTTGTATAATTAAAGTCCTTATATCCCTCGTCTTCGAGTAAACTAAGAAAATAGCTAAAGGAAAACCTTTGGAGAAGAAAGGTTATATTTTATGTATCGAACAGTTGATTAGCACGCAGCAAGTGCAGTATGAAGATGAAAGGAAACTGGAGAGCTCTGTTCTTAGTTAAGACACGACGTCTTCCTACCTTTGAGAGGCGAAATACTCAGGCGGCGGAATCTCTTTCCACGGCGAAGGAAGGTCCTCTTTAGACTCAGCACCAAGGAAACAATCTATCACAGGACGATTATTTCACTTAACAAAGCACTCTATAAATCTTCGTGTTCTGCTAGGAAGGAATTGCATCGCGATCGAGCCACACCTGAAATGAAAAAGGAAGTTCAGGACACCGAGGCTCTTCGCGTGGAAGTGTTTGAGAAAGTAAAAATAATGATACATCTTCAGGACGGAAGAATAATTTTCCCAAAATTTTAAGAGGAAAAATATCGTGAATTTTCTGGATGATAAAAACTCTAAAACGGCTGTCCAAAGTACATACCGCACTTCACCGCCTTTACAAAAAAAATCAATACGACTGGATCTTATATACCACTTGGCTAAGGAATATTTCAGCCAATCGGCTCAGGTCAGGAGCCATCTGGGAGATAAGAATAGAGTGAACGGACCATCCCAGAGGGAACCCTCAACCTTTTGCCGTTTTTCCAGGATATGCTATCAAATTGGAGGCGACGCGTAAGTTATGCCGCATCGACCAAATAGGTGTAAGTGAAGGTTCGACAGCGAACGAATGATTTAGAAATTTTCTTGTCGAATTGAAACCTCGGGCGGAATAGATTCTCAAAATGACGGCTTCTGAAGAAAGAACAGGGTTTAAAGTTTGTTGCGGTCGTGGAGAGCGAGACAGAAACCCAAGATATTGTACGCAGTCAAACCTCGATTTAGTGCCACCTTTTTCTGTCACTGACATTGGTAAATCTAGGCATATGCTTGCACTATGCAATAATAAGATGGGAATTCTGTTCAAAACGATTCAAGGGCGGTGGCACTATATAGGGAGCCGCTAAATCAGTTTGTGGTAAAACTACTTACCAAGCCAACGAAGAGAGAGTATCTGACTGAATATGTTTTCTATTCAACGGTATATTTCAAACTTAGTGTTTTCTGCAGATTTAGCAGTATAGTCATAATAACGTCAAAGATTGAGTAATAAACTTGAAGTATTAAAAAAACGAGTCCTTTGATAAACGAATAGTAGTAGTAGTAGTTTATTTATCGCATACTGGAAATCCCAATTGCATGCAATGAATCGTATAAATGAAAAAGAAACTTGTCAATTTCCATTAACAATTCTAATACACGGCCGGTTTCGCCTGTTACAGCATTACCTGATGATGCTGTAGCAGGCGAAACCTGTCGTGTATTAAAATTGTTAGCAGAAATTTACGTTTCTTTTTCATTTAAATGGAATCTTTCCACAAATTGGAGTCTTCCCAAGTGGACTTTGTCAATGAATCGTAATTTTCCAATGGAGATTCGCTGGTAGTTTCCTGTATGTACTTGTGTACATTTAACTTGCTTTATTCATTTTCAATTGGCTCTATTTTATTTTGAAAGATGGTTCATGAAAAATACTTTTGGCGATCTGATAACAATTCAACCCCATTACTGCATTACATTCATATAAAAATATTTTAACTATTTAGATAACTTCGACTTTTTGTTTCTACTAGCTTGGAGACGCCAGGAAAATCATTTTCATTTTCATCCGACATCTCAAAACGAAATGGGGGAGGTTTAAAAAAATTTAAGTGTGGATTATACCCGAACCTGTATAATTATCACAACTCAAATCTAAATAAAAAACAAATGGCAGCAGAACATAAATCTACACTCAAAGTTTCAGCTGTCTATCGTTTACGGTTTCGTCACGGTTTCAAACAGATGCCAAGGTGATAATATAAGTCCATATTTTTAAAATTCGCTAAAAAGGCGATGGGATTTTTTTGTGCATTCCGCAATGTGCGAAAGTTTATCAAACCATTTAATTTTCTCCCCATTTTTCTCAAATCGTAAGGCATAAAATAAAATTTAAAAAAACTTCAAGTAGAATATTCGACTAATCTGGAAGCGATCGCGATTTGAGATTCCTCCTCCTCCGTCCGTTGTTAACAAAATATTTTCCACGTCTCGGTGGAAGCGGGAGTTGTTAACTCGGAGGAAAAAGGCGAGACAGTAGAAAAAAGCGTGTTTGAGATGGATGAGAACAGCAGCGGTGATTGGATGTGTCTGGGTTTCTCCCGCTGAAATGAATTAGGAGAGATGTGTTGAAGTTTTGATGAGGGAGAGAGAGTGAAAGAAGGGGAGGAGGCGGAAAAGGGTGACGAAGAAGTTGCCGGAAAGAGGTCGGAGGAGGCGGGTCTAGAAATGAGGCGGGAGGGGTGGATAGGATATTCGGATGATGAGAGGGAGGGGAAGCAGCGATGTGGTGGGCCGGAGACACGGAAGGGGTACGGGGGAAGAAGGATGAGGGGGAGTTGGAAGAACGATGGTCGTGGGCAGCGCGAGGGGTTGGGTTGGGTTGGAGAGTCGGCGGTGGAATTGAAGGCGGACCTGGAAAGATGTGCGTGACTGGCCCGGAAATTGGATTAACTGGTAGGGGGCGAAAGAGCTCTCGGATCGGGGCGTCCGACTCCGCAGGCTCGCGCAGCTAAAGGTTGGTTGAAAGTAGAGAGATGTGTATGAGCAAATAAAACACGAGTGCAAGGGGAAAATGACGAGCGAAATTAAGGAAGTTGAAGAGGCGAGGGCGGAGGGTGCGCTGTTGTGTTGAGGATGAGATTGCTGGCGAATATGTGTGTGTGCGTGCGTGCGTGACGTGTGCGTGCGTGTGCGTTTGTGTGCGTATGTATGTTTGTGTGCGTTCGTGTGTGTGTGTCTGCGTTTATGTTCGTTTGTGTGCGTTTGTGTACGTGGATGTGTGTGTGTGCGTTTGTGTACGTGGATGTGTGTGTGTGTGTGCGCGCGCGTGTGTGTGCACGCGCGTGTGCGTGCGTGCGCGTGTGCGTGCATGCGTGTGTGTGCGTGTGCGTTTGTGTGTATGAGAGTGTGTGAGTGCGTTGGCATTTGTAAGGGGGTTAGAACGCTTGCCTTGTTCTGGGGTGTTCTTCCCAATCTACCCTCCACTCACCGTCTTTCTCTTTCTTTTGCAGGGCCTTAATTAGAGGATTCTCTTGGGCGCTTTCTTGTCTGTTAAAGGCTGAGGAATTCTCCCAATCTCTCGCCCTTCGCAGCGAATTTTCCGCCGATCAATGTTTGTCTCTGTCTCTGGCGTTAACTCCCTTTTTATTTTTCTTGGATGTGACTTCTCGAAGAATTTACATCGTTGGCTCTGTTGTGCTTTCCATTATTTCCAAGGTGAACATATTCATTCGTTTACTTAATTTTCTGTTTATTTTGTGGGTCGACTAATATTTTTAAGGGAAATTTTCTATGAAATTTAAGATTAGTCTTCAATATGAATTTCTCTATAAATCAGATCTAGCAATCACATAGATTATTTCATATTTTTAATTAATTGTTATGTATAGATATTTTTATTACTAAAAAAAGCAATAATTTGTACTTAGAGCTACTTAACCCTGCAATTAGAATTTGAATTACTTTTTATAATAAGTCGCTAATAGAAATTAATGTGAATATTTGTTGCTGTAAAGTTGCCTAGGTTTCAAAATTCATTACCAATGTTACCATTAGTTTAAAGATAATATCGAAAATGTTTCCAAGAAAATCAATTTTGTTATGTTTTAAAATCTTTCTATGATATTTAATTGGAGGTTATTTGAAACGAAGCATTTACCTCGCTCAAAGTGGAATCAGTAACTACCCTTAAAATGGAAAGATTTAAAAACAAATGTTAGGTGTCATATCGAAAGGTAAAATAAATCTGTGTATTTCGCCAAAAGTGTTAAGTTAATAAAACACCTAGAATTGTTTTATTGTTGAACCACTTCATACGAGAATATAGCAGTTATTGCTTGCGCGTATGTTTTTGTGTAATAATGATCGATATTAATGATCTGGCAACAGATGACTAAATTTCCATTATTACAGAGTATACCATCATTTTAAAAACGGGCTGGTTGAAACAATTTAAATTTACAGTGAAATACACAAACCATGAATCATTAAATCTATCACAAAATAAAACCATCGCTTAAAATGTTAAGAGTTTTTAAGAGCCAATGCAATCTATCATATCATCTATATGGTTGGCAGAGTATCCCAACGCAAGCTGCTTAGCCTAGAAATACTCCACGTCATTAGTCTCCAAAGCATCCATCTAATATTTACAGGGAATTTACAGGAATGATAAATTCGCAGGCATATTTTCAGTAATTTCTCTTTGGTTTAAAAATTCTAGGCGTCTCTATTCCACTTTAAAAATTATTATGCTTGCCTTTCACAACTTTATGTTCGTCTTAAATTTACTTCTATTTTTCCATTACAATTCATTTCATATTGCTCCCAGATAAGTCTTAGTATATGATTTTCGTCCTTCAGTCAATCTCTCCGACTCAATTTAATTATTCTTCACCAATTTCTTTAAACATTTCACAGCCTAAGCTTGATAGTACATCAGTTGCATTACTCTCTATTCTTTTAAGAAACTTGAAAACGTCACTTGCATTGAACTCCAAACAGAAAGACGTGTTGTTGTGTTTTTTCATTTTTATTTGCAATTCTCCCTTTAAATTTATACATTTATGTCAAGTTAGCCTTTTAAAAACTTTCATTTGCATTAAGTGCTTCTCTTAATTTCAGCTTAAGCGATATTTAGTTTCTGGTGAATGAAATGAGACTGCACAAACTTATAAACTAATTGGTCAAACGTTCCAATAATCTCGAACATAATGCATTCTGTTCCATTTCTTGGGCATATCACAATGAATTTGAAAATGAAGTTATTATTCTATAATGCAATTTTCGGAATTCAATGATGAATCATTGACATTAAGCAAGAATCGAATAGAAACAAAAAAATATAATTAAATATCTCTTAGATTACCTGAAGATAAATACATGGTAGACGTGTAGTAATCCATATCAAGCCATCTTAAGCCAGACTGCAAGTTCAGTAGCTTTTTCATAAAAGGAGCAAAGACAACATCAAATTTTTCATAATATTTCTACTAAAGTCACATATTCCGCAGATTTCTTCGTGCGTGTGTTTTTCATTTGATATTTTTAATCGTGAAACGATTCATGGGATGTGAAAACGTGGAGTTCGAATGGAATTTTTCTCAGCAGTTGTTAATAGACTTGACTATGTAATACTTCTCCTCGTGTTCCTTCATGAGTTCTGAAAAGGTGATGATGCCGCTGTATCAATCGCTCTTTCCGCGTGTTGCGAGTTCGGTGCAAACATTGCTGAATGGGACCACGCCGCGACGCGCATCTTAGGGAGAGGACATTGAATGCTGGTGAGACGCTAACACCCGTAGCCATATCGCCAAAGAGACGCCTGCTCTAAGAAGTTTCTCATAAAAGTTGCAAATAAACCTTGCTCCTAAGCAGTAGAATATCACTATAAAACCATGACCTACTTGCCCAAATACTCCGTTCCGTGTACGTGAAAGAGCAAAAAAGACGCATTTTTCACGAGCAGTTGATGTTAGTCTTTAATGAAGTATATATGTGTATATGTGTATATACATAGAAAAGTATTCGTAATTTCATGAATTTAAGAAGGCGATATTAGGTAGCAAGCGTGATATTTGTCCGTGAAAGTTGACTTGAAAATTTTCCTTTACAAATTTACGTCGCAATAAAATGCACTCACAGAGTGAATCAAGTACAAAATGATTTAAAATTAATAAATTTCTAGAAAATTAAAATAAATTCAATTGAAATATGCACATTAAAATTTTCTACCTTGTATGATACTTAATTTGTTTTAATTAATGCGAATTTTCTAAAACGTTTATGAATAAATTATTCATTTTCAGTGAAGTAATTAGGGCTGCATAGGCCCCAGTGCAAGTATAAATGATTAAACCTATTTCAAAATAAAAGTATTAACGAAAAAGATTTTTATCCTAATAAAACATAATTTCATTAAATTTTTATATCATTTGTCGATAGAAAGTAACGTTCTTTACATATGTATTGTATCTGTATCAATATCCGTGTGTATATAGCAATAAATTTGATAACTTTTACTGTCTCTCAGTGGACTTCCTTTGCCGGTGAGCCCATACACACAGCTTGTGTTGCATAGACGTAGCTAGGCTACTATCAATTATTAAATCTATCAAAAGTTTTCTTTGGCTTAATGAAATCTCGTAGAAACACATTTTTGACGAAATTCAATAACGGATTCACTTTATAGTTTTTAGATTTGATTAGGAGTCATTATATGAAATGTTTTCACGATTATTCGGCTTTTTATAAGCAAAAATTCACTTTGTTTTTATGATTTATTACTTTGAGAATCGCAACTGAAACTCATCTGTGAATTTTATTACATTGAACGTATTGCAAAAAACAGTCTAACTACAAGAGGAACAAAAACATTTCATATTTTACACGAATAAAATAGACCACGGAGAAACCAGTGGAAAAGAAAGAGGTCATCACTTTTTCTGTACATTCGAGCTCGTGAATACGCCCGCGAAAGGATTTGAACTCCCGAGTTTTAACTCATTTGGAGGTATTTTTTTCCTTCCAATGTATAGCGCGCAATATCACTAGAGAATCCAATTCCTCCGCTCCGCCGAAACAGGTCAATAGGGACAAGGAGGAAGTAGGTTGGCGATATCCATTACGATCAGCTCGGCTAAGAGGATTAGTTTTTTTAAACACCTTTGGGAAGTCATCATCTATTTTTACAGAAGAAAACAGATCCAACGCTTGCACCAACGTAGTTTTGCTACAACCCGCTGTAATCTTGGAGAAACTTCGAATATCCCCGCTCTACTTCGCACTCTTTTATTCCTCCCGAAGAGGTTTATAAACGGGCCAAGAGCGATCTCCGGCTTTCTCGCACATATCTTTATCTCTCTCTCTCTCTCTCTCTTTTGATTCTTTCCCACTGCAATAAAGTTGTCTTTTCCCTGCTGTGAATCAACGCATTACCACTTCGAGTCGAAACCGATCCGTCTTCGCGAAATTAATTTTTTCGTTCCAGACGCATTACGATCGGGCCGCAAATCTCCTTTTTGCGCGCGCGCGCACACACACACACACGCGCTGATCGCTTTCCCGCAATCCCTCCCTCCCTCGCTACCTCTCAGCTCTCCTTTAATCCGTTCCGCGATGAAGTTTCGAGCGTCGCGATTACGCGAGCGCGACGGGGTTTTTTAAGTCCCGTGCGGCGGTCGGCGCGATGACCAGATGAAAGTTTCGAGGAGAGGCGCAAGGAGAAAGGAATTGCATCGCACTGGGCGAGATTGGACGGAGAGGGATGCGGGGGCTCTCGCATGTTTGGGCGCAGGAAAACTGGGCGCCTGGACAAGTGGGCGCGAGAAGTTGGTCGGATTTACAGAGGCCGCATTTTTATGAGCCTGTATTTTAGAAAGAAGAATTTTGGGCGTCTTATTTTTCGCTGCGGTGTTTTTAGGCGCCAATGTTACCGGAAGTGAATTTTTATCCAACTTCTCGTACAGTATTCGAATAGGGTGTGAAAGTTATCATGTTTAAGAACAATGGTCATACAGATTTTTCAACACAATATATAATCCGATCAAACTAATTCATTTGCTGTTTGAATGGCTTAAATATTAGGATAAGAACAAAATGAATCGCGAATTTATTATGAAAATGGTATACATGGCGTCATCCTATGAAAACCTAGGAAACGTAAACCCTATAAACCAAGAAATTCTGGGTCTTACGCAATGATTATGATGATGAAGAAAAAATATTTCATGTATTATCTTGGTGCAAATTTATAACAAAAATTTAGAGTGAATTTCTTTACTCGTAGGTAAAATTACAAAAGAAATTTCCAAGCGCTAGATTTACCAACCCTACCCAAAAGCAAGCACACATGCGTAAAAAATTCAACGGTCGAAAAAAATTGTGTCCGGTACTATAGTGGGGCACCTTTAAAAATTCTCACGCTCAGTTATCCGGCGCCCAATCGTCTTGATCCCGATTAAGCACGACTCTCAGAGGAAAAGGCTCCGTGGAAAAAACAAAGGATGCGATCCTTTCATGAAAAATTGTGACCGATGTCAGGGAGAAGAGGAGAGGGCATACACCCTCCTTCACTTATCTTCCTCTTTCACCCACACCACTAGGCAAGTTGCCTCGAGACCCATGAAAGCTCGAAGAAAAGCTATCCGCATAATTTAATTCAGGTAGTTTCATATTTGTTTATCAAAGTTATGATAATAAAATATTATTTCATGAAATTTTAACGTTAAAAAATATTTAGGCCAGATTTTCCTCTTATTGAAACCAAAACATTCTCTCAAGTAAATTCAGACGTCAACTCTTATCTGGCCCTATGATACAGTCGCAACTTCTAAAGCGGCCCGCCAAAGCACTCGCCACTACGTTACAAAGGTTGCATACCCTGTCGTGTACGCTCTAAAACGACACCTGCCGACAAAGTTATTTCCTTTATTCCCTCGGAAACCGCGGCGCAGACGCCCTTCTTCCATCAACAATACCCTCCCTCACCTCTGCCTGTCCCGGATACGATAACTGCAACCAGGAATCGGACGGTGTAGAAGAGAGAACTGCTCCTGATATCCAGAAACCCTTCTAAACCGATTCCATGCGGTTTTAAACCTCTCCGCTCCTGATCTAGGCGTTTTTCAAAGAGAGGAGGGAAAACCAAGCCGGAGGAGATCGCTAAAAGGCTTTTAATGTTTGAAGAAAGTTGAGAGATAGAGTGTGTGTGTGTGAGGTTGAGTCGGTTTTGCGAAGGATAGTGTTTTTTCCAGGATTGGGATTGTTTCCGTTTATTCTTAGGGAGCCAATGGAAGTGATGGAGAGTGGATTTAAAGTCTATATTGGAGATTCCCATTCGTGTGGGTGTGTCTGCAATAGCGATCAAAGAGAGAGGATGTGGTCGGGAGAGATGGGGTAGGAGTGAGGAGTGAATCCTTCCCTCCTTGTTCTCACAGTCTCTCCCGACTCACTCGAGGGAAAGCTATTCAGGAAAGTACGTAAATGCCTGTGATTCAATAGTCTTGAGTCGATTTTCGTGTTATAGCAATGGAAAAAATCTTCGCCCGCATCGAATTAGGATAACATTTAATTTTCATGTACATTTATTTGTTCACCACGCACATTTAAATACCTTCAGATAGTAATACGATGCTTACCTAAATACTTAACTTTAAGTTATGATTGTTCAATCTAATGATTTGAAAAACCAGTTCTGGTTCAGACACATGCTTTGCACTTGACGTGTGAAGAATAAAGATGTTAAAGCAACTAACGATGAGATAATATCATAGGAAATTTATGAGTAATATCTGAATGATAATATTAAGTTTTAAAAGTGCATTTAACGAAATATTTTTTTCCAACAAGGGGTGGAGAATAAGGAAAAATTGTATCTAAACTTGTTTGAAATATCTAAATTAGACAAACTGTAACATCTGGAAAACTTGTTTAGGTGATGTTATTCTCTTTAACATGTTAAAATCAATGGAAATCGATAACTTTGGCAATATTTACATTCATCAACAAACCTTGGTTGATTACTGATTAACGAATGGATTGTCAACAGTGGGTCTCTCGGTAAAAATGATGGAAATATAAATATCACTAAATTTTTCTTGGTATGGAAATCCTAGACAAGTCTAAAACGTCAGGATTTGTCTCTGAGAATTCAATCTGGCATATGAGGTTAATCTTCAGAAGGAAAGGCATAAATTTCGTAACGTAAAGATTAATGTGAGGTTTAAAGGTATTTCTCTTAAAAATAAAATTTATTTATAAATTTGGAAATATTTATATTTATTCTGATGACATTTTATGAGAATTAAAAAGTTATCTATTATGATTTGTAGCATAAATGAAAAGATAAGGCAGTATTTTGCCAAAGAAATGTTACGTTTCACATATTGGTTAAATTAAAATTATATTTTGTCTACAAAAATCTCTGTTTCACTACGTAGTGTATGTTGTTTTGTGATCAACTTAACGAAGAAATGAAATAAGATTAAATTGTGCACTATTTGAAATGATCCTTGTAGATTCTACTGCTGGCGTACAGTTAAAAGGGTAAGTTTGGGTTATAATGTACCCCAATTTAATGTTTACTATGAAAGACATTGTCCTTGTCCCAACTAAATACACTCTTTTTGTTCAAATGAAAAGTCACAATCTCAGAAGTTTTTCATTGCCGCCATCTAAAAGAAAAAGGGAAAATAAAATTCTCTTAGGTTATTTCAGCACCCCATATTATCTTTTAAAGGTTAAAAATTCTGGATTAGTATGCCATCATTCCCTCCTCTATAGAATATGATATTTTAAAAGCGAATGAATTCTAATTAATAATGGAGAGGAATTGATGCAATGGAAAATACTTTTAGCGGTCTAAAATGGGTCTATGATTTTGACAATTACTAAATATGTATTATCATTATATATAGAAGTATTATATATGTATACAAACACAAAATAATTTGCCTATATACATGCATACATATGCGTAAACTGAACTATCACCCATCATGCGATTCTACCTTTTTAAAAGGAGGTCGTGGGACAAACAAGTGTTTTGCCAAAATATAAATTTGCCAATAAATACTAAACCGAGTTTGCTTTGAAAGGGTTACCATAGCATCGCATTTTATTTCTTGAGTATATTCAAGAATTTCCATAAACTTTCATCCCGGTACTTAGAGGGGAAAGAACGAGAGGAAGGTGAGCGAATAAATCAGACTCGTTCCATCAATACTCTCATATCGTTTATACATACACATAAATTCGCCCGCAAGTACGAGGGCACTTGCAAAAGGAAGATGAATTTCGAAAAGACGCATTGGAGCAATTTCTGTATTATGAGCACTCTCCACGAATTCACCGAGTCATGTGTATTTTATTTATTCTCCTCCATTGCCTTCCTTCCCCCTCCCCTCTCCTCCCTCCCCCTCCTCTCTCCTCCTCTCCTCCTTCCCCCTCCTCTCTTCTCCTATCCTCCTTCCCCTTCCTCTCTCCTCCTCTCTCCCTTCCTCTATCCTCCTCTCCCCATTCCCCCTCCTCTCTTCCTTCCCCGTTCTCTCTCCTCCTCTACCCCTCCCTTCTCCTCTCTCCCCCTTCCCCATCCTCTCTCCTCCTTCCCCCTCTTCTCTCCCCCTCCCCCCTCTCTCCCCCTTCCCCTCCTCTCGCCCCCTTCCCCCTCCTCTCTCCTACTTCCCCCTCCTCTCTCCTCCTTCCCCCTCCTCTCCTCATCTCCCCATTCCCCTTCCTCTCTCCTCCTCTCCCCGCACCCCCGTTTCCCGCTTACCCTCCAGCGTATAACAGGAATTCGTGCTGCGCCCGATAACGCATTCATCTTTCTCCCATCCCGAATTCCATTTATCATCTCTCGTCCGCCCGCCTCCGCCCCCGACACTCCCCTACACATCCCCCTCCCTCCTTGGCTCTTCCACCGCCCTTTTCCGCCTTCCCTCTCCCTCATACATTCTCCTCCCCCTTTCTCACCCTCAAACTGTGGCAGTCTGTAAAGTTCTCCGTCCCTTTTTTCTCCCTCTCCACTCGCTTTGGCTTTCTCTGGATCTCTATAAGCCACTCTCTTCTGCCTGCTTCTTTTCCATACTCTTTTCCTTCTCCCAGGCCCCCCTGGAGCCTCTTATTGGCGAGAATCCGATGACGCCAATTTGACAGCTGAAGGATTCTGAGACGATGGGAGAATGTTGTGCGCGATGGAGAAGAAGCGGCAAGGATTTTTCCCCCTGCATCGGAAAGTAAATGGTACGATTTTAATGTGCTGCTTAATTACTTGCTTATTGTGTGGAAGTATTTTAAATTATCCAGTTTATAGTATTAATGCAAGTAAAGTGTGTCAATATTTAAAAAGTGTAAGGCATAGTTCACAATACGAGAAAATTGTGTGAGATAGCATGTAACGGGAAGCCTCTCGTGATTTATACACACACGAAAATTTCACAACTCCTCTCCGAACGACAATTAACTGAAAATGAGTGCATATATTTGTGTTTATCAAACTGAATTATAAAATGTGTTGTTACATCATTCCATTTTTTGTATTTTATCTCTTGGGATTCAATTCAGGATTTATTATGTTTAGCAGTGGTTATTAAAAGGTACTACACCTACTTTATTTAACTGTATTTAGGTTTTTAAGTGCCTCATATTGCTATATTTCAACCGTTGTAATCAAACTTCTTGATGAATGCCATATTTGCTCTTATGATGAATGAGCTTTTCTTGAAACAGTACAAACAAATACCTAATATTAGGGCATATAGACTTGCAACACGTAGTCCGAAATACTTTACATCAACGAGGTTTTCCTTTAATAAATATTGTCACCAATTGGAATCAAAGTTTTTACTTTACAACTTCCTCTTTCATCTCTCCGCCAAAAAAGGTCAGCAAGAGGGATATGCTAAGTAACTCCGCAGCCACAATAATGAGTCGGATTTCAATGGAAATGCGGTGAAATTAACTGGATAAACAATTTCCACAGTTTCGCGCGCCTACAAAACTTCGCGCAGCAGCAGCCGCGAGCATCAGCATCTGCAACAGAAGGAGTTAAAGCAAAGACAGGCTGTAGGTCTCTCTGAATTAGTCTCCCCAAAACCAACTCTATATTATTCAGCCGTGAAACGGGAAGAGAGGATTGGGGAAACCGAGAGAGGAAAGAAGGAAGAAGAAGAGAGGGCAGTGTCGGAGGAGGAGGAAGCGGATGATAAAAATGTAGCAGAGAGAGAGGTCGATGCGAGCGAGAAAACAAGGGAGGCGAAGAGGCGATAGGAGAGAAAGAGAGATTAAGGGATGAAAGAAGGATCGAAGGGAGGGAAAGAGATGAAAGACGGATGGGAGAGAGGGAAAGAGATTCGGATGAAGATTAAGCAGAAGAGAATATTAGTTTCCGAGAGAACTGAGGAAGCGAGAGGTGAGAAGAGTGGTGGAGAGAGAGATCGAGAAGGAAAGGTGGGTGTTTGTTGGAAGGGGAAGGATACGGAGAGGCGTTTACGGCGATGCAGACGAAAGGGCGCTGGGTTGAGGATAAGGAAGAAAAAGTTGGGGAATGCACGGAGCGTTAGAAGGGGAAAAGGGCGCGGAAGGTGGATTAGAGGACGCAGAATGTGGGACAGAAAGTATTAGCGTTCATAATGCATGCGAAATGCATCATTAATGGGACTACGGCGGTGCTCCGGAAGCACCGCGAGCTGATACCCTCTCTCTCTCTATCCTCATCATGAACCTTCGCCGCACACGCCTCTCTCTCCCTCTCTCTGCCTTTCCATCTCTCTGTTTCTAATTCTCTCTTCAGGTGGTTGCCATAGCGATGTCCTCGCCTACTTTGAGTTATCCTTCCACCCGCAAAACCTCTAAAGGTGGAGGGTTATCACTTAGAGATCTATCCTCCTCTCGCCCTTTGCCTCCACGGCACGTACAGAGACACGCACAATACTCCCTGACTCTTGCACGCTGACATACGCTATCTCCGCCGCCTTTTACTTATCTTTTTTAATCCTTGTATCTCTTATGCGGCTTCCCGGTTCGCAGCGTGTCTCTTTCTTTTGAAACTATCGTGATTTTCGCCACTTTTCACTCCATACATGCTATTGTGCAGAGAGCGGTACGAGTTATCACCTAGAATGGCGTCAGAAATGTGTTTAAACTTTGGCGTACTGACCTATCAACGAGGAAATTGTGTTTACATTTTCGACTCCCTTTTCATCCAGGTGAAAATAGGATATAATTGAAATAGAAAGTTTTTTGAGAATTCCAGTTTGCCTCAGGTTTAGCGAGATAGAACGACCATAAAAATGTTACCCTTGGCGAAAATAAAACAAACTATCAAAGTGAAGTTCATTTATTTATTATCATAAACATTTTCCGGCATTTTATTATCTCGTTAATTTTTCTCTTTGCGTGAATTAGAAATAATAAACAGTAATTTTATTTTTATTTTGCTGCCAAATTCATTACTACTAGTGTTATTTTAAGAGAAATTTATGTGAAATTAAACATACATTTTTACACAACTCACTGTCATTGAATACGTGACATTTCGTATATATTTTAAAAACGAGAGAGAGAAATGTGAAAATTTTCAGTATTATAATAACGCTATATCTTCTTTGGGCCCTTTTATCAAGCTGTGAACAACCTCCAAAAATATCTTCCCTAGAATCGATTGTTCATCTTTTTCATTCGAATGCATAGCACTTATTTTGTTCCTTATAAATAATTTTGAAAATTAACTTTAATTATTTTCGTTCAGATTAGGTGGTGTCTTTTAATTTTGGAATGATTTTCATTAAGAAACTACGCTAATTAACATTAAAGCCAAACTTCAATAATGGTATCCCAATTAACAAGAGGAGTTAATAAAAATGAATTGCGTATAAAATCCGACATCAGGTCAGGGAAAAAGCCGCTCCTCAAAGAGAACTCAGAGACAACCCTCGCCTGCCCATCACGCTCCACGACCACGGCCGTTTTCACTCTCTTCCTCCGACCTTATTTCCGGAAAGCACGCACGGATCCTGGAAACGCTTCAAGCAACTCATTAATATGAAATTCAAATCCCCGCTAATTTCTTCCAAAATGTCACTCCTTTCTCTCCCTGTTTTCATTTCGCCACTTCCTGTTTTGAAAATAAAAACTCTCAAATAATCCCAACGAAAACCAACTGCGCACTACATAAATCCTTTCAATTCAAATATTTTCCTAGAATATGGTATAGATACGTTGACGATGTCTTCGCTATCTTTGACCTAAACCAACAACCATTAGATGACTTCGTCAACCAACTAAACGACATATATAATAAAATTCACTTATGAAGTTCCACAAAATAATACCTTACCATTTCTAGATTTATTAATTATAAAAAACAAACAGCACATAGAGTTTGATATTTTTAGAAAAGCAACACACACAGATAATTTTATCCCTAATAACTCTTTTCACCCAATTAACCACAAAACAGATGTTTTCCAATTCTTAACCCATAGACTCGTTAATGTTCCTCTTAATACACACAGATACGAGAAATAACTCAAATATATAAAGGAAACAGCTGCCAAACTAGGATACCACCACAATCTTATTAACAAATTGATCCAAAAACATACTACCAAAAAATCGTTGTTGGACTCCACCACTCACAAAATAGAAAATAAAGAGGACAATAAATATATAATACTACCGCATTTTCCTCCACTAAACAAGGGCTTGGATAGGATCTTCAAGAAAAAGAAAATTACAATAGCTTATACGAACCCACACAATTTGAAGAATCTATTGGGCAACACGAAAGACAAAACCGAAAACTTAGATAAATCAGGAATTTATAGAATACAATGTTCACACTGTCCAAAACAATATATAGGTCAAACCAGAAGGAAACTGGTTACACGCTTCAAAGAACATTTAGAACATTATAAACATAATCGACTTGATAAATCCAGCGTTGCAAATCATATTTTCGAAACGGGCCACAGTATACAATTCAAAGACTTAACACTAATAACTTCAACGAACAACTCTTTAAATTCCTTGGAAAATTTACACATTTATAAAAACTTAGACACCCTCATGAACAACGACACTGACTTTAATAAGACCCTTTACAGGCTCACTGATCAAGGATAAGACACACGCCACAATTGTTTTCGTTCTTCAGTTTTTTCTTTCGTTTCTTCCTCACTGCTTATACTTTTCATCTCCTCACTGTCGCTGTCAGATCGCCCCTGAGGATGCCCACATCGTGGGCAAAATGCATTGGGCTTATCCATACCCTTGTTTTGGCTTAGGGAGTTCCTCTCACTTATTAAAAGAACATCACTCTCAACAAGATTTTCCCGCAACAACTTCCCGATAGACCCACCCCCAAAAAATGGTGCATTTTGACCTTTATTGGGCTCTTATCCCACAGATTGGATAAGTTATTCCCTAGTGATGCCCACAGGATAGCTTTCCTTAGTAAAGTGAACTTGAGCCATATGTTGTTTAATAATAAAGACCGTGTGACTCTCAGTGATAAATGTGGTGTTTACAAAATGTGACTTCCAAGCTATATATATATCGGTCAGACTGGACGGAAATTTAAAATCGCTCTTGGGAGTGTGCCGTTTGTCCGTAACTGTGGCCAAGAGATATCCACCTAGCAAAGTTTACATTATTACTGTGTTAGTGTCATCACGTTCCTTTAACTCCGAAGTGCAACATTTCAGTTTCGTCGGGGGTGTGCATCATGCCGCCCCCGACCCCGCATCAGCCCTCTTTGGGCCCTTCATCCTGCCTCATCTCTTCTCAAATTCCTCCTCTCCCTCCCGAAGTACCTTAAAACCAATATCCTTATCCACATCCTTACTACCCTTTCCCGTTCCCACAACATTTGCCTCAACTTTATCCTCCGCCTTCGTACGCCGCAGCAGCAGCCTCTAATACTCCTCCGCAAACCACTTCGGCTCCAATTAAAGCCAAAGGGAAAGTAATTGTATTGTAAGTATTTTAGCCAAAATTGTATTATTTTTATAAAATTAATAATTTTATTCTGTTAAATTTTGGACAAGTGACCTTGATCACGCAGTTATATGATGTAAAATTTATTGACAATGAGTCATGTAATTTTGCCACCTGGCATGTAGCCAAATTGCAACTCATTTATAAATAAATAAAATCTCCACCACTTCGAATCACCCTTTCGACTCATCGCCTCGCACTGCCGCTCCTCCAGCTCATTGGATCTCTACTCTGCCACCCTCCGCTTCGCGTCCTCCACCTTTGGTGAGTAATGTCTACACTTCCTCCTCCAGTAAAAGCAGTGCGAAAACATTCAGCACTAAAAGTGCAGCCACTAATAATCGTGTGCATAGTGAACAAGTTACTAGTGCAGTTACTGTAAACAGTGTCTCCTCTTCAGCCGCTAACGACGAATTAGTAACTATTGGCAAACGCAAACGTGCATCCACTCTATCCTCTTCGACTATTTTCAATTCTTCCGCTTCCCGTTCCTCCTCCCCCCCCCCCCCCACCATCCCCACCTCTTATTCATTTCTACCTATTGCTCCTACAGATGAACCACACGACACCCCTGACTCTCCCCGCGGGTCCAAACCAATGGACTCGCAACCAACGTTAGCACCTCCTTCGTCAAAACCTACCTCTGCACCTAAACCAACAACCATCCCTCTTGCAAAACCTATTTCACATTCTACTTCTGCTCAACAATCAGCTACTCCTAATCCCTCTCCTATTCCCCCCATAAAAATTATCGGCACGTCCGAATGGCAAAGAATACGTTCCGCTTTTTATTCTGTTCTCGATGCAGCACCAATAACGCGGCTCATCGGCTCCTCAACTCTCCTCGTAAAGTGCACCTCCGTTAAAGACCATCGCGCTGCCTGCGCTATGCTTAAAGAACTAAAAGTGAACTATTTTACATATTCTCTCCAAGACGATCGCATGCCGCAATACGTAGTACGTGGCATTCCTGCTGATACTAATGTCGATGCTATTGCTCATTATATCGAGCGGAAAGGTATTTCCGTTCATGAAGTGCGGCAAATTCAGTCGACTCGCCCCTCATCTGATGAAAAAGCACGTGGCATTTCCGCGACTAAACCGTATCCCACTGAAACCTTTCTTATTTCCTTAAATATAACTCCAAACGCACGCGAATTGAAAATTTTACTGGAGTGTGTGGTATTTCCGCGCGCATTTCAGTATACAAGCGTCCCTTGTCTCCTCCCCAATGTCACCGATGCCAGCAACTGGGCCACACCCTAAATCATTGCAATATTCTACCTAAATGTGTCAACTGCGGTGACTCCCACGACAGTTCAATGTGTCCCTCTACCCCCCCCCCCCCCCCCCCTTCCCCGCTAACTGCGGAGGAGATCACACCGCTAATTACCGAGGCTGCTCAGTTTACCGCGAAGCTAAATCCACCTACGTACGCAACCATTTGTCTCGTTCAACTTCTCTTAATGCAACCCCACCGGGCAATCCTCCCGACTCTTCTTCGTTTCCATCTTTTCCGCAACCCTTGCCTATATGCTGCCTCCTCACTTCCAGCCTATCCCTCCTAACTCTTCTCCCGACTCTTTGTCTAATCTCAACAAAGACATCGTGTGGTTTAATTCTATTCTTCCAACTTTTCGATCTCTAAATACCAACATAGAGCGCCGTCTCTTCTTATTAACCGAACTTTTCAAACTTTCTAACTAATTTTACTTATATTTCCGCCATAATTCCTACAACGCCAACTACAAGACTCTCGATCTTTTACGTAAAATTACGATCTGAGTTGCATTTGTTTCATGGCCCTGAAAAGAGCCTCAACTCTATCACGTCTTCACCCCTCATTTGTTCTTACCTGGCCAAAAACTGTAAATATTGTTATGAAATGGGCTGTGTGTTGACTCCTCCCCCTCCCTTCACCGCGACTCACAACGCTGCCAACCAAATCGTATATTTTTTTCTTATTTCTTTTTTAAAATTTTAATGTTATTTACCCATTTATCTTTTTTTATTCTATAGTATTAGATAACTGGACTAATATGGATGTTTTCTCTGCCCTAAGGCACTTCGTTAATAGTATTAATTAGCACTTAAGTTCCAATTATCGCACTGCTTTTACTGCCGGTAAAGTGAGGTACACTCACGAAGATGGCATACGCTTGGTCCTTCAGACCGTTTTAAAACGATTTGGATTTGGATTGGAAATTTAAAATCACGGAAAAAGAACATCGGCGGTGCTACATCTACAACAATAGAACTGCTTCTCAATTCGCTCAACACCTTCTTAATCATGGACATTTTTCGAACTTTGATTCAAAAATTTTACATTGTGAAAATAAGGGCCATAGGCTTGATGCATTGGAAATTATTGAAATTGTTTCTGCTGTAAAAAGTGGCCACAATGTTGTTAGCGACTTTTTGTACCCTTCCCACTCCCCACTCCTTGATGTCCACTCCCCCCCCATCCCAACGAACTTCGATGACAAGCGTCGGAGAGGAGGGAGAAACCAGGCAGAGGAAGAAGCCTAAGGACAGCGGACAACAGACAACAAATCCGGGAGCTTATCAGAAGACGACGGAGAGGGGGGAGAGCCCACTGTATATAGCTGTATAGCTTTGTAAATTGTACCTTTAATGTAAATAAGCAATAGGAACCGGAGGTTTTTTTCCCTAAGAAATATTTTCCCTCGACAACATAAAAGAAATTTTTCTTGTAAGATGGAAAGCATAACAATGCAGTAATGTGATAAAGTAGCCTATGGGCATCAAGCTACAAATAAGAAAAACAAAGCATGTAACCTAGAGTTAGAAAATCCAATGTATATTATTATAAGAAAAATAAAGGATTCTTTAACTTTGACTTTTCGTACTACTGACAGTCTCATAGCCAAGCTGGAAGACTGATTTTGCAGCCGATTCAGATCGGCTCCACAAGAACGGAATAGCTTTCGTGTTACCCCTGATGATGACGCAAAGCGTCGAAATCTAGATAGAGTCTCTTAATAAAATTATTGTAGGAATTTACAGTAATTTTTAATTCTTAGTGATGGATACTATTCATAAACCAGACAATTTTTTTTCTCGATAGATAGCGGCGAATTCCTACCTTTTGCAGAAAGGATCATTTAAAACATTCCATCAAACGAAGCTGTCTTTCTTGCATAAATTTATCACACAAGATTACGCAGATATACGGCCGTACTTATCACGTTAGATTCATAACCGTGGCATAGGTGCGTGAACTACATTCCAAGCCATTTACTGGCCAATTGCAATTCTGCCATCATTGTGCAAACGTGTTCTGAATGGCTACAATGTCTATAAAATGAGCTAATTGCCCTGCCAGACCGTGTAATTTTCTCCAACCACCGATTTATGCCCGCATTTGGACGTCATAGTTTGTCCAAGGAATTAAAGCGAGTGATAATCGTCTATTGGGTCAATGTCGCGGTGCAATGAAGTGCCGTGCCGACATCTCTTCGTAGAGCGCTAGTAATTCGAAGAACTAGTTGAGATTTCCCATCCTTCATTATTGTTTAAAAACGATGTGTGGTGGTAATAGAACGATTTTTCAAAATAAACAAACAGGATTGATTTTACGAGTGAAAATGTTTTTTTTTAATATCCAGCAGGCTGGGCGATACGAGATGTTACCTAAAGCGTTGTTTCCAGATAGTTATATAATCACTTTTCGTAAGTGGAGCTATTTTGATGTTTTTTTAGTAAAGGTGGTATCATATTTCTACGATAAAAATCGCCGTGTATCGTCCGAGGCATTGACATTTTTTTAATTCAAAGAGGCAGGGATATGTAACATTTTATATACAAAAAAATTATATATCATACTGGTACAATAGATCAGTGCTTCGCAACCATTTAAATTTCACAGCACACTTTCCGGCTGACTCGAACTTCGCGACGCACCAAACCAAATTTCATGAAACAATGTAGAACATTTTTATCGCCGTGTATCAAAAAAAGTAGAATATAATAATCAATTTTTACACAAAGATGAGGAAAATTATTGCTAAAAACTACATTATTTAAATTCTTTAATTAATTATACCGGATCACGAAAAATTGCCAATGCTCCAGCAGCGAATCAATTTGTTTTCGGTTTCAAATAACTTAGCAAAAAGAAATCTTACATTCATCAAGTATCGTTAGTTTCTGTTGTCTTAAAGGGGATTATTTTTTCCTTCTCCGTAATTACAAATGCACCGCGGCGCACTTAGTACTTTGACGTGGCGCATCGGCGTGCCGCGGCACAGGTTGGGGAACACTGCAATAGATGCAATTAAAGCTATCAATTAAATTGAACCTGGTGTGGCAGCGTTCCTTAAACTAGATTTGGTTTCAGAATTCCACGTTTGATTAAAAGAGTCAACCAACAACAATAATCAGTTATAATAATACGCGGCATCTACTAAACCATAAAACAATTATTCCCCTTGATGCAAGATATCACATAACGAATACCCATTCCGAATGCTTTATTATATGGAAAAATAAGCCATTTCTCATATAATAGTACATTCTTCTCTTTAATTTCTTAATTGATTTCTGATAGGATCACGGAACTCCATTAAAGGTGCTCTCTCACGACTTCGCTCAACAAAATCACGCTTGATGTTTAGATTAACATGAAATTTGAGGTCCAAAGCCCGAAATTCTCCTCATTAATGAAGTCACCGCTCTCGGCCGCTCTTCCTTTATTCCCTGCGCGTTTTTCCATCCCCGCTCCTCCTTCCCCTCTCCCCCTCCCGCCGCCTCATCCTCAGTCAACACATACATCCCTTCAAACCCTCCTGGACATCCTTTCTCTCCTCACAATTCCTCCTCCCTTCCTTTCTGGGATACCTATCCCCTCTCACTCTCCACCAACGCCCGAGCAGTATGCAGAGCATTTCCACTTTCTCTTTGGCTCTACAGAACACTCGGTAACACACAGCTTCGTAGCCGTCTTTGCTCATTCCACGGAAAACCCCTTTCTCGGACCTCAGACTCTCTTATTTGCACTGCCATCCACCGACCGCCATCTCCCTCTGTCTCCCTCCCCTCTCTCGTCCACCTCTTTCCTACCCCCCCCCCCCCCGAGCCGCAGCTCCTCCCCATTCTCTTTCTCAGCTCTTCCCCTCCTACTCAGTGACCCGCCTTTGCCGAGCCCTGCGTGTTGTGTGAGCGCATATAATATACCACCCTTTTTCCCATAGCATTGTATCTCGCTGTTCTTCCTCCGATCTTGTACATTACCCGCTTACCGGGCAAAGCATTTCCATCCAATCCCCCGTCGCTCTCGGAGACTGATTTTTTTCGGGGCAACTGTCATAGTCTTTGAGCAAATCGATGTGGGGAAAAGATCGAATTATTCATTTAGTCGAAAAAGAACAAAGTATCAGTTTCCTCTCCACGATTTCCTCCCACTTCCAATCCCTATATGTTGGGAGCCATCAAATACCATCGAGTCGCTTATCTTTAACGTATTTATGTTGAAAATTAGCAGGTTCGTATAATCGCAGATACAGAAAAAATATGCTATTAATTTTCTTGTTAAACAATGCTTTTTGAACGTTAAGACAGCTTGTGGGACTCTTTTGACCCGCAAATCTTAAATGTAGCCAATTTAATGAGCATTATGATGACGCTCAACAGTAATTATTCAGGTAAATATCAATAATGAGGTCAGGTTCAACCCTGTGGAATTTACTCATCGAGAAAAAGAAAGAACTTTGTCACTTCCACAAATTTATTTTGCACGACCGGTTTCACTACGATCGTAGCATCATCGATGCTACGATCGTAGTGACAAAGTTCTTTCTTTAATTTAATTGAAACTTCGTGGGAATTTTTGGAATCGTGCGGTTACACTTTCATTCCTAGAATAATAAGAGTGTGGTGTATCGTGAAAAAGAACATAATATCCGTGGGGCATTATTTCAACATAAATTTTTTAATTTACACTAAAAATTTCAAATGAAAGACTAAACATCTCGCACAACACATGATTATAAGTGCCGTTCTTCGTTGGCTACCTGAGTGAGAATAAATACTCTTTCACACCTTTAATTTTTTGATAAATATTTCTTCTCAAAGGGAGCATTTAAATAGGAAAATCCTCAACAACTTTATAGTGTAATTGCCTTCAAATCGTCGTATCGCTTGTCTTTACATCTCACAGGTGTTGAAAGAGTGAGAAATTCAAAAATTTTACTTAAAAATATTAATTCGTTATAAAATTCATCCCTTTCCTTCCCCTTCAAGTTGCTTTTTCTTTTAAAATTATTTGAGAAGTTTGTGTGTGAGTATGTGTGTGTATGTGGACGCTCATTTTATACGTGCTCGTGTATGAATACACTTAAGATATTTTGTATAGCGTTTAAAGAACCAGTAACACCACCACCAAAAGTTAACTAATTCACAGAAAGGCATATTACATCAAAAAGAAGACCATATAAATGTTCCCCGTTTCAACTATTTCGATATCACGTACAAGCTCTTTAATGGCTGTAAGCTACTGGAGCGCTTGTTCTACTTTTTTCCTTGGTGAATCCGAGAGCGATACGAAATACCCTTATTCCCTTGAGCGAAATGCACGCGAAAAGACTCCACTTATTCGAATCGTATGCGTACTATATGGTGCCCCTTGCAGTGCTTGCAAGATTTCCATTCCTACTCGACAATGTTCTACGGTTTCTTTTTGCTTGCATTCCAGACATTTCATTTTGTAACACTGTAGACTCCAACCGGTTGCAAGCATTAAATTTATCTCCGTGTCACGTTGAAGAATTACAATAAAACTACAGAAGTATTTATCTTAATGTATAGATGTAATAATTATTCAAAAACTGCTCTGAAATCTCCATTGTAAAATCACTGACCTAAAAGCTAACTTGGAATTGCGTTAAAAATTATTAAACCTTCCATGTTGAGAGCAGTAACTGAATCTTTACTGGTCAAAGATAGTAATGCTATATCACCTGTTTTGAATAATTATTGACTAAATCAACTAATGCATAAAAGAGATTAAAAACAATAACTTAATTTGATTATACAAATTATTTATTCTTATTATAATCTTTTATTTGCCTTGTTAATTTGCCCTCAAAATGAATTATTTTTAAGAATATATATGATATTAGCATTTCCTTTAAATTAGGGGCACATCCTTGTGTGGCAAGGCGATAGTTGCGTAGTGGAAAGTTCAAGGAAAGTCTCAACCTTGGACTAAATTACATGCCAATATTTATTTTATTTATTTATTTATTTCTTACTACGGCGAGGTTGAGGCCATATGGCCCCTTCTTCCACCTAACCATTATGATACACAATATGATAAATATAAATGCACAGAATTCAATACAAATCAATATAGAGAAATGAAAATCATTTCAAGGTATTCATAAATAATAAAAAAATAAGAATAGTACAGCACAAATATACACAAAGTAAAATAATAAAAATCATCATCACTGCCCTGTTTGCTGATGGATATAGTGATGTGCTGATATTTAAATGAAGGATAGAAGGAAAAATACAGAGGAAAGTATTACATTTTTATGAGGACCTAATGCTGGCTAAGTATTTAGCACAATGATTCTTAAATTGGTTAATACCATTGACAGAGTAAAAGTGAAAGGGGAGAGAGTTCCAAAGATTGCAGGCGGTAACGGTGAAGGATTTATTATAGTAACTGCTACGATGAGTGGGAATAAGTAATTTGGATGATCCTCGGGTGTTCAGGGAGAGGCCAGAATTAAGGGGTTTGAAGTTGCAGCTTAGGTATTTAGGCGAGGAAGAGGTGAGGATAATTCTTAGTTGCGTTAGGATATGCATCTTCCTACGTTCTTCCAAGAACAGCCAGCCCAATTCTTTGAATGCGTTTGTTATATGGCAACTTTTGCTCATATTAAAAATGTATCTAACACAAGAGTTATGAGTCCTCTGGAGCTTTAGTAACAAATCTTGTTTTAGATCTAGAAAAACGGAATCACAATAATCGAAATGAGGAATTACAAGCGAATTTACAAGTAAAATTTTTAGTTTTACTGGAAGAATGTTTTTAAGTAGCCTAAGTGAATAAAGTGAGTAGTTGATTTTTCGGCAAATTTCGTTTACATGTTTAGACCAGCAGAGTGTATCATTCATAATAACACCAAGGTTTTTTACTGACTTGGATAATGGTACAGGAGTGGAGTTAATTAATACTGGGTCTATATTTGACTTTTGTAATTTGTCGAGTAATTTAGGATAGCAGAAAATTATTGATTGAGATTTTAAGGGGTTTAACATTAAGCCATTACAAGCACTCCAGGTCATGAGCGATCTTATATCCCTATTCATGCAATCAATTCTGTTATTGATATGAGATATTTGAGTTCCTATGTATATTTGCAGATCGTCAGCATAAAGGTGGTACTGGCAGTGATGAATTGAGTTAGAGATATCGTTTATATATAAGGCGAAGAATAAGGGTCCTAATGTAGATCCTTGGGGACAACCACGGGAGACATTTTTCCACGATGAACTTTTATCAGAGATTGATACCATTTGGTAGCGATTCTGAAAATAAGATTTTATCCATTTCAAAGAACTAAGGGAAAAGTTCATTTGAGCAAGTTTGGCAAGTAATACTCCGCTGTCAATGGAGTCAAACGCTTTAGAGAAGTCCAATAGTGTGAGAATTGTAGCTTTTTTGTTATCGAAATTCTCCCGAATATCATCTGTGACTTTGATCAATGCGGTAGCAGTGCTGTGGCCAGTACGAAATCCAGATTGATAGGGGTTAAGGAGCTCATATTCATTTAGATATTGATGTATTTGTTTATGCGCTAGTTTTTCAATAATTTTGGATAGGGTTGGCAGGATGCTTATAGGGCGAAAGTCCTGTGGAGTTGTTGGATTAGCCTTTTTAGGGATAGGTCGCAGTAGAGCACGTTTCCAGGAACTGGGAAAGTAACAGCTAGAGAAGGAGCAATTAATTATATGTGTAATGATCGGTGCCAAGATATGAATCAAATTATGGAGCATAGATCCAGTGATGAGATCATAGCCTTTTGTTTTCGAATTAAGTTTAGAAATTATCTTCTTTACATCGGATATGGAAACAGAAGCAAAACTGAAGGATTGTGAATAGTTTATGATTGAGGAAAAAATGTCAGAGATAGTTAAATTTCTTTGATTTACTGAAAATATATTAGGTGGTGATGAGAAGGCATCATTTAATGCATCAAGAGAGACAGAAGGTAGTTCAGAGTCACTTTTCTTATTCCCAATTCCGAATACTTTCAGTTTTCTCCATAGTGATGCATTGTCGGACTGAGGAGAAATTATTGAGTACGAGAATTTTATTTTGGCATTTCTAACTGCCTGCTTTACTGAGTTCCTCAGTTTTCTATACTGTTCGAGTTGAAGCGTAGAATTTGTGCGTTTGAATTTACGAAAAGCGGAATCACGATTCGACATTAATCTTTTTATATCATCCGTAATCCAAGGAGAATTTTTTCTAGTAATACGAATTGTTTTTTGTGGAGCATGGCGATCAAATAGATTGAGGAGGAAAGCATTAAAATTATTCACCTTGTCATCTATGTCATTTATATTAATAATACTTTCCCAAGGGACTAAGAGAGCATCATCTGTCAATTTGTTTATGTCTATGTTTTTAAAATCTCTAAAAGTAATAAATTTTGGTTGTTCCTTTGGTACTTTGAAAGAGCAGGTTGCATAAATGAGATCATGTGCAGATATCCCCGGGACTGAGATCTGACCGTATTTGAGTATTTTGTCAAGTTTGGTCGTTATTATTAAATCAAGTAGAGTAGAAGAGGTTAGGGTGCGGTGTGTGGGATTAAGCGGGAGAATACTAAGTCCTAGCGGGTGTAATATATTAAGGAGTGTTTTAGTGTGAAAATTATTCGGGTTCAGGAGATCAGAATTAAAATCGCCCATAAGGATGACATTATCGAAATCTACTCTAAGTTCCGTGAGGGGAATTTCAATATCCGATAGATTTGAAATTTGAGGGGGTTTGTACACAACTCCAAATAATAATTTCTGACAATTGAAAGTTATTTCCAGGAAGAGAAATTCAGGTCTGCGAGAATAAAGGCTATCACTTTTAAGGAGCAATTTACAACATAGCTCTTCGCGAATATAGATACCCACCCCACCCCCTCTCTTTCCAGTGCGGTCATTACGAAAAAGCTTATATCCGGGAATATGTACAAGAGAAGAAGGAAGAGAAGGTTTCAGCCAAGTTTCAGATACCGCGATCGCATGGACACCCTTCTCAGGTAGAATAGAGCGAAGCTCTTTAATGTGAGGGATAAGACTCTGGCTGTTAACATGGATAGCTTGAAAATTACGGGGAAATGGGGAAATTGAATTTCATTTGGTCTCATAAATCAACTGCTCAGTGACGTAACGATACTACAGAATTATTTATAGCTCTAAATGAAATTAATACTGTACGGGCGAAATTAATTCATTAATATGCTTTGTAATTTATTCTGTATGATTGACAGTGCTAATAAACAGTTTTCCTCCAGGAATTCGCTTCTTTCTTCTTACATCAGCGTTTCTCAAACCGGGAGTCGCGAAAGGTTTAGTTTTATGGATGGGTATATTTATAAATAGCATTAACTTTTGTTTAAATAACAAAAATACAAATAATATTTCAAATTAATCTTATATTTATTGGTGTATTGAAGAGATATTGGAGAAAGGTGTTCTTATTTTCAATTTTTAGTATGCCCAATTCTATCCCGCATTGGAGAAAATTTTTATTTCAATGGCTTCGTTTTTATGTTGCACTTCTTAAGTTTAATTCTATCATCAACTCATCGCAAAATCATTTATATCGCTTTATGGATAAAATCCAATTGATAACTTGTATTGCTCCCTTCGACATCTAAATATGGTTTCGAAACCAAATGCGCATTTCTACTTCAAAGGAGTCCCCCTCAGTGATGAATCAACTATTGCAGATTCTTTTTATTTATTTATTTATTGCGCCTTTATATCAAACAATTTTCAGCATTGTTTCTAACGTCGATCTGGGGAAAACTTTCATGAGAAGTTTTAGTAAAAGTTTTATAAATTCCTTAATGAATTATCCAGCTCACCTTACCGCTTGAACACCGTGATTTGCCTACCTCCTTTCAACGTTATTAGTTGAACGGATTCAGGAGCGATCTGCATAGTTTATGATATACTTGAGTAATAAGCGTTTTGACCGTTACAACGGTTTTACTTGACTTGATATCCCAGTATCAAATACATTGGTTATCAAACATCATCTGTAAGGAGACCCATAAATTACGTCACGATAAAAATTGAATTCTTCAACCCCCCTCCACCTCCTCCGTCACATATCGTCACAAAAATGTAAACCCCCTCTTAAAATTGTCACAAATTTTCTACCCCTCCCATTTCATAAAAAGAAGTACAGAATTTAGTTTTTATTAATTTTACTTATTTTTCTTTTTTATTATTTTTATTTAAATTCGGTAAGGTTATGTGAATGAAACTATGTATTTCATTTGAAAAACATGAAAGTTGTAAATTGAAAAAGACATTTTTTATCTTTTGCTCAAATAAATCGATTTAAAAATTTTCAAATGATTTCTTGTACTACATTTTCTCAAAAGCATTTTCAATTTTTTTTAGTGAAATTACAAAAGCCTATCTTTCCGCAGGAAAGTAAACTAAAAATTCTCTAAAATATAATTTTAGCAACAAATATGTTTTGAAATTTTTTTCATCAAACCTAAGACGTCACGTTATCAAAAACGCTCTCCCCCTCCAATTTCCCCAAGAGCGTGACGTACTGTATGGATGCCCTCTAATATCCGAAACCAGAACTCTAAATTTTTACTAGGAAATTACCACTCTAAACCGTATTTAGCAGCAGAAATTTATAATCCTGTTACTGTTATTTCAAGCTTAACGAAAAAAAGCCTTCTCGCGACGTTGGAATGAGCCTAGAAAAAATCCCGACCGAGAAGCTTATTTGGAATTTCCTCGGAGTGTTTTCGGCGCTGTGATTTTCTTGTTTCGTAAAAACCTCTGACGTTTAATTCCGATAAAGTTTTCCTCGCCTTCGGATCCCGCACGCAACCTCGCTTTGAAGTGCTGTAGTATGCCCCCATCGCAGCCGCCTACAGAACTTGAAAAGCCGACCACCCGACTGACCGACCTGCCCACCTCCTCCTCACTTACCTCTTCTCCCCCCCCCCCCCGACAACTCCCCTCCGTGACTCCCTATCTACCCCTCCCACTTATTTTTAGTCTGGCCCATCGATCCTCCATTGGCATCACCTGCGGCGATATCCTTTCTTTTTTCTCTCTCTCCATTCCCTACATTCTCTCTTTCATCCCTTCCCACTTCCCCGTGGTCAAATTCCATCGTCGCGATAGTAGGAGTTTATGTCTTTTTGGTTTTGGGAGAAGTAAACTATGCGCGCGCGCACACACACACATTTACGCTCACTCGTAGTCAGTTCGAAATGGAACGGCTCTTTCATGTCCCGCGGGTGAGCCTGCCAACCGCCCAAAGCAAACCCAAGTCCACGCCATCATCCTGACTTTCTAGCGCTTGTCCACCGGCCGAACATCCACCAAGGACCCCAGCAGTCCCATTTACGTTCCTCCACCCCCTCCTCCCCTACTCTCCCGCCTTCTCCCTCCCCTTATTTTCTTTTCCCTTTCTTCTCAGCCATATACCCATAGGCTTACTTCCACCTACATCTCACTCTCTCGTTCTCCCTCACTCTGCATCTTTCACTCCTTCCCTTTCTCTCTCTCTCACTCTCTAACTCCGTACGTATGCGGGAGCCGATGCTTCGTTGGAAACCAACTCGACCGCGATGACCACTGACCTCTGACATTTGTCCTCTAAAATGGAGGGCATTTCGTCCGTATGCTTGCATTGTTTCCGGAGTTTCAGCTCCGCTATAAGATATTTATAGGACCTTTCCTACAAGGTCCGGAGAAATAAAAGATTCGTTATAGGAAGGTGGCAGTCATGAAATATTAGGCAAATAGCGAGCGCTTTTATGAATATCTCTGTTAGCTTTCGCTCCTGAAACTCCGCACTGTTGAAGCTCTTACAAGAGGAGAGATAAATTATTTGGATGTTTTTACCTTTCATTGATGCTCTTAATTGGTGTAAATTTAGGCAAGTCTCTTAAATTTTTATGGACAAAATAGCCTATTTTTATACAAACATCTTGTGAAATACGCCGATAATTTTTAATGAAAACTTTAACCAAGAAATCCGCTTGGTGTTCACCGGAGGAGTATGTCTCTTACTAAATGTATATTTTCCATGTTCAGCTACTCTCTGTTAGTTATTGCAATTACTTAATTAAAATGATGAGGTGAAAATGTTGAATGACCTTCCTGTGGAGTTCCACTGCTATTTTTCTATAACGCGAAAGAATACAGACGGAATGTAAAAAAAACTTATTAAAACCTCTCAATGATGTGATTGCTGAAAATATTTATGGAGAAAAATTTATTTATGCAAATTATGTATGAAAAAATAAATAGTTTTCCACAGATATTAACACACAAGCTAAAACCTGGTAAATTTCTAAAATTAAAATTACACAAACCCAGACACTGTAGTCTTATTTTCACTCTTTACGGATACTTAACATGAAATATTATGCTGTAATTAGTCATGCGTTTTGAACGCTCCGATTTAACGATAGGAATATATTTTTCCAAGCCAAGGTATTCTGCCTTAAATCTCATTCCCGCCATCCACAGAGATTTTTAAACATCATTATCATTTCACAGCGTAAACTCTCCATTACAATTCTCCCCCTATCAAAAGTTTCGGCAAAATGTTCCCACTTCAATTGTTTTTAGAGAGAATTAATAAAAAATATCAATGAAATAAAAATTTTATATTTCGTCATTTTTAAGCTCCTCTTTTCTCCTCACCAATGAAGATGAGTAACAATCATGAAAACTATCATATGACTGTAATATTATGCAACATGTAACTATGCCCACAAAATTCGTTTTTTACATATATAGATATCATTAAAAAACATTCTAAAAACTTTGACGTATTTAATTCCAGTGTACTTATCAAATACGAAACATACTGTGTAAAAATTCAAATTTTCGTGAGTAAATGATTAAACCTCATGGGCTAAAATTTCCCGATTATTTCTGTGATAGATTACTAATAAAAGTAAACAAACGCCAGATAAACTTCGGTACCTTTTTGTTATTAACTACTATTATAAACAATATATTTTTTATGACATAAATTAAGTGTGAATATGTTGTGGGATCTACTCTTTACTGGTGCGATCAAGATCTGTAATCCTCCGGATCGCAACAAAAAAGACAATCTGTTTTCTTCCTACAGAGTATATTGAGTATAATGATGGAGCTTTGCTATTTCGGCATTCAGAGTTAGTTCTTTCGCAGCTCCAAAGCAATTCGTCATTCATTTGTAGTAATGCTAAACCTTCTTTCGTGCAGAATCTTTTACTTGTCGTACGTATATGTTATAAGGTATCATTCTCGAATAAATTAAATTCGATATCATTTCTCAATGAAATGATGTTTTTAAATTTATTAGTGTTTTTTCGTGCGTGTCCATATAACTCAGATTAATTTACAAAATAAGTTTCATGATACTTTGGATTTCAAGTCAAGATTAAACTGCATTAAAATTTCCGGATCATTTTCAATTGAAATATCATTTTATCCAAGGGAGCAAGAAACGATACATGGCTTTAAAAATAACTCTATAAAATTCCCTGCCCAAAGATTTAAAAAATCTATCACATGAAAATTCGTAATTAAAATTATCAGAATATAATTATACTTTCCATGAAATTGATCCTAAACATTTTAGCATCAATAAGCCATTCGTATTTTTGAGATTTCTGTTTTTTATTCAGATAAACTTTGAAAATTTTTGCTCATTTTTAATGAAAAATAAAGTAAAGTCAAAATTGGCGGGCGAAAGGTTTCATTAAATCTGTCTGTGCAGGTACACCTGATTTGGCTACGTAAACTATGTATGTAATTTTCTTGTTTTCTTTGCCAGATCCGTCTTAAGGGGGGGCTGTGTGAGCAGTTGCCAAGGGCCACGCGCCTCTCTCATTTCCTTTGCTCCCCCACGTGAGGTCTCAAACCATCATAAAATGCACCGAGAACGTCGAGAGGGTAGGTTTTTCTGTTCCCTCTTCCAGTTTCTCTTTATTTTCTCATGCACCCACACTCACAATCCGTTCGGTTCATTGGTTGCGGCCGTTTGAGGGACATATGATAAGGCAAACTGCTGCCAGTTAGGTTCTTACCTAATAAATCTGGTGGGCTTCTCGCTCAATTAGCTGGAAATTACGTAGATGGCTGGAAAACTAGTGCGATAATTAATGTTTTGGCTTTATCTGGCAAGTTTCAAGTGCTCAAAATTCTGATAAATTATTGCATTGTACATGAATGGCCAAAAATCTGAAGCTTTAAGTCGAATGATCCTGAAAATGCCCTTTCCGAGTCCTTTTGGAATGGGGACCGGAAGACAACCTGCATAGAGCAAGTGAAGGATTACTACCGGGCATCTCTTTCCATTTGAAACAAAACGCTTCTGGGTCCTCCATAGCGTCCAGATGGAGGGAGCATAAATTACCGCGCAAAGACACAAATAATTGACTTTCAGAGAACTGTTTTTCGAAGAATCCGCCCTTGCCTACCATAGTGCCGTATTTTGGAATTTCAAAAAATAACGCAACGCTCACTCATCTTCAGTTCTACTAAAACTGCCGTCGAAGGAGCGTAAACCATGTGAGCGTTCACTCGTAGAGTGTGTATGAGTTCTGCAGACAAAAGGGCATCTTGGATTACTATCGTTTTAATTAGGGAATTTTGTGAATTTAGCTTCAAATATAGCAGGTTAGTGTATTCTTTTTTAATAATTAAATGATATTTCACTGTGCGTACTCGTATGCCATTTAAATTAATTTTCAATATATCTGTTAAATAGTGTACATGTTAATTTAAGAAACTTATAGACATAGCCTAGAGAATCAGTGCAACATGTTAGTTCAATAGGTTAGTGTCTCTTAATTATTATAATATAATAAATACGGATATCCTAGTTATTTCCTTATTTAAATAAAATTTTCATATTTAAAATTCATCATTATCCCATCACAAAAAAGAGTGCCTCCGGGGGAGAGATATAGGTAGACATTACATGAGCGGACCTCAAAAAAAAGAAGAAAGGGAAAAGAAGCACAAGAAAAATTGAATAAAAAATAAAACAGAGCCTTGAAAAAGTTCATCAAAGCCTTTCCAGTGACAAGTGAAATCATGTCATGCAAAAGTGAAAGTAAACCATCGGTTTCTTCAGATTTGGAGATTGACCTGTCAACAATTAGTGATAGTGAGCAACAATCAATTGCTGAACACACGAACTTCATTGTAACATCGCACCCAAGTATGTCATCGTTTTATTCTGATGCTGTGAATAACGGTTCTATAAATATTAGCGACACTCAACTTGCTGAATTCATTAAGAGTTTAAATTTAACTTCAGATTCCAGCACCTGGCATAAATTTATTTTATCTTCTCTTAGGGATCTTTTAGTGAGGATGGATCCAAAGAAAATTGACGAAACAATGAGGGATTATCCACGCAATTCAGAGAAAAATTGTTTTTAAGACTACCATTTTCATAAAATTTTGAAAAATGGGGAGCAGGTGAAAACAACGTGGTTGGTTTATTCTGAAGAAAAAGATGTTTTTTGTTTATGCTGTAGATTGTTCCCATCTTCAGAATCGAAGTCGACGTTGGCGTCTGAGGGGTTTAGTCACTGGAAACATATATGATACATGTTAAGTGTGCATGATAAATCCTCATCACATACGAAACGTTTCCAAGCGTGGCATATGTTCAGAGAAGACAGTAGGGGAGTTTCATTGATTTCATAAACCAAGATTTACACCAAAAAGGAAAACAGTCGTTGGCGTAATGTTTTAGAAAGTGTTAGCGATATAATACTTTATCCAGCTCGCCATAACTTGCCTTTTCACGGTAGTAGTAGTTCGTAATGCACTCCAAATAATGAAAATTTCTTAGGACAGAAACGAAGAATTTAACAAAACCTTACAAGTAACTCAATCACTGACAAATGATATGTGTATCGGTACAGAGTTTTTTAAAAAGGCAAAAAGGAGACATTCTGATTGCGGAAGAGAGGACGATACATTGGAAAACGCGAAGAAGCAATTTAGGACGGATTTCTTTATATGAGTCAAAGATATGGCATTCAAATCTCTATCGTGGCGTTTTCATCAACACAGTGAGGATATTTATAGATTTTGGTTCATGTAAAGCATAAACAAAATTCAAAATTGGGATGTACTAAGCTTACAGAAAGTCTGCTGCGATATACAGAAATTTTTGAAGGATGAAACAAGTTCCGATTGTGATATAGATGGAATAGAACTCAGTGAAGAGCTAAGAATGTTATCAGCGGTTGTGCCAGAAGATCAGAGGGTAATTGACGATTTGAATTTTCTGCATAGAAAGGGATTGAAGTTAGTATATCCAAATACCGAAATACTCTGTAGAATAATTTCTACAATGCCAGTGACTGGCTGAGCGGTCGTTTTCAAAATTTAAATTGATAAAAAATTACGATGCATGATATCACAAGAGAAGCTGATTTGGTTGTCAAGTGAACATAAGGAAGTTGATAAGATTGACAAATCAATAATAATTGATAGATTTGCATATAATAAATCTAAAAAAGTACATTTTTAAACGTGTAATGAGAAAATTATCATTTTCTAGATTTTTTCGCATATAATAAATAATATTTTCGAAACTTGTTATTTTTATGTATTTCTAGAGAACAAAAATATTTATGTAAAATTACAAACAAATAAAAATAAAATTATAATTATAATTGATAAATGATAAATGATTTTAACACCCAGGACAAACTACCAAATATGCGCCACGTCCATAAAAAATTGTCTAATACCTACATGGATTTAGGGCAAACAATAATAAATAAAAATAAACTATAAATAATGTAAAATCTCACTATAAATGTACACAATTTAAATACATAATTATAAATATAATTACGTGCATACATAATTACACACACATAATTAAAATACAGAAAGTATAAATATTTTAATATTAAAGAGCTATTCTACGTGATTTTAATGTAACAAACTCATCCATAACATCATCGAAATTTATAGTTTCTGTTATGCGTAGGTCTAGAACAAGTCTAGAAGTGAAATCGCCCCTGTCCTTGTGCCATGCAACCTCGCACAACTTGCCTTTAACAATTTTTGCGCCCCTTCTTTATATGCGCCCGGGGCAGATTCCCCGCCCTAGTAACGGTATGGTAGGGGGGGCCTGCGGCAGCCCTCTCGCCCGCGGATCCTTGAAACGGCCCTGTTCTTTGTTTATAAGTCCTAAATACCAAATTTCATGAAAATCCGTTCGGTAGAAGCTGAGAACGAACACCCGGACGGACGGACAGAACGAAGCTAATAGGCGCTCACGCTGGATGGAATAGAAACGCTCCTCAAATCGACGGAAGTTGTCATTGTTTCTTACGATCGACTTTTGCTTTGTTCTATAATTGTACCACAATGGCTAATTAAAAAATATTTTTATATGGGAACATATAAATAAATTATAAATTAATATGAAGTTAGTTAATATAGTTTAAATTGATAGTGACTTTACTTATGAAAAGATAAGAATTTCCAGCAAAAAATTATTACCAATACTTTTTAAAATTTGTGCCTAATACTTCTGGAAAGCAGCGAAATGGAACACTAAAGTTTCTCTAATTTCGCGATATTTACTTTTAATTTTATTCAGTGACTTTCGTTTCAATCTCTCACGTCCCTAACAGGCGTGATGCGGAACGAGTTGATAGCTCACATTCGAAAATGACGCGTGCCCTTAACTCATCCCGAATCTGAAACAGTGAAAAAACACACGCATCTATCTCCACCGCACATTTGTGCAGCACAGCGTCCCTTCCGTGTGTGTCCGAGTGCCTCGCTTTGAAGGCGAAAAGAGATCTTTTTAACATTTTACGCGTGCCTCCCGCCCGGAATTAAGCTCGTTTGTGCGTGCATGTGTACGTGCGTGTGGATTTGTGTGTGGGCGGGTGCATGGGCGTATTCAGCAGAGAATGAGAGAGGGACCCAACAGCTGCGGAAGAAGAGGAAGAGATAGGGAGAGGAAAAGAGAAAGAGAGAGGGTCCGAAAAGGGAATGGGGTCCCCGGTGTGACGGATGGCGTTCTCCGGGCTCTCTCTATTTGTCAACGTCCGACCGCAGGCGAATGGGCCTCCACGTGCTCGACAAGGCTTTTCTTCATAGCGGCGCATTTGACGGCGCGGCAGAATGCGGGGATTCTCCCCTCTCCTCCCAACCCTTTCCCTTGCCCCTACCGCTTCCGCTCTCCTGTCCACCTAAATCTCGACCTCCCCCTTCTCCACATCTTCGTCCCTTCCCCATAGGGAGTGACATTTTTACCCTGTTATCAATGGAGTCGGGACGACCACTGCCCTCCCTTGCGGAGGAAATGAATAATCGATCCCAAGAGATATTTAGATGAGTGGACTGCGGAGTGATGTAGAAGAATTCTTTCTTGTGCAGAGACGAACTGGTGAAAATGAACGGAGAGGAGGAGCAGAAAAAATGGTATAAACGACGAAAAAGTACATTATTTACGTGACCAGATAGTCAACGAGTGAGCAAATGCATTTTTAATTTTCTGGCTTCACCGTCCATTTTTCCGGGAATGTGAGGCGAAAAATGTCCACCCTCAGTCTTTCAATTTACTTTCTAAACGGAATTTGTTGGCGGTAAATAATACGCAGTTTACCCTTCCTGCAACATATGTAATTGAAATTTCCTTTAATTATTCGTTTAAGATTGTCAGCTTCAATTGAGAGCATGTGACACTGAAAGAAAGGGAATTGAAGCGTTTGAATTAAAAAAATCGTCGTTTGAGAACAAAAATTTCAATATAAAAACAAGGGATCGAGTAATTTTGTTAGTCATCATTTACTTCCCATAATTTGGCAACATGCATAAGATCACATTATTTGTAAATAATCGTGATGGATGTTAGATAAAATTAATGCATTTTTCATGATAATTTCTAATGAGATTAAAAGGTTAGTAAAATATTCACGCGAAATTTTAATTTCTATACAACATATACTTACGTAAAATTTTATAACAACTACTGCAATATCCAGTATATTGCAGTTAAATCTCATTTGTATGATCTCCATTGACTCAATTTGTCCTCCGAACGATAAAATTACGACTTATAGTTTCGGAGATAAAAATTCAAAAACTGGCCAATTTTTCGATGCCGTTTTATATATTTCCATAAAGAACGCCTTTGAAATCTCTGTATTCCATTTATGGAGTTTAATTTTTCTTCTTATTATGAATATATCACAACTCAAGACAAATTATAAACATGTATAGGAACGAGGGATTACCTTAAGAACATGTCAGTAAAAGTTTGCTCGTTTGGGAAGACTTTTTTTTAATATCCTCAGTTAAATTTAAGATGGAGACACAATGGTTTTGAAAATTTCTGTCTCAAAGAAACTTTGTTAATCCGATTTAGACGAATGGAACTGTGATAAAATATATGAGAATTTTAACAGATTTACTCCAGCTGTGGACATGCGTTAAATCATTTTCTTTATAAAATTACTGTAGGTCTCGATAAAATTAAAAAGCGATATTTTCTTGAAAACGTTATTAGAAAAATTCTTACCACGTATTATGGAGGGGCGGAATATTTTCTCCTGCTGATATATCACCCTCCCTCCACAAACAATCTTTGCGTCCTTGCTACCTCGGCAGCGGTTAGTTGGTAAAAGACGCAAAGGGTGAAAAGTAAAAGATATTTTCTAAACGAAAGTTTTGCATTTATATTTTCAACTTCCTGCGTTAAAACTGCAATTATAATAGGAACCCATTAAGTGTTTTGAAACAAAAAAATAACGTTTTAAACCTCGTTAGTGCTTTTCTTTTCTGAGGATTCCGAAATTAAAGGTCGCCTTAACTTTGATCATAGCAGTCTAGTCTGAAAATGTAATGAGGGAGTATTCCCCCAGCTCGCTGGTAATTGTTATGAACCAGCAGAATTTGAAATGCTTAGTAAGCGTCTTAAGGAAGCGAGCGCATTCTTGCCGTTTATGACCAAATCCGCCGTGGAAATGGAAATGGGGGGCGGGGGCCAATGGGGCGTTGAGAAAGGAGGAAGAATTCGTGGAAGGAGGAATTAGAAGCAGCCGTGGAAAGGGGGAAACCGGGGGCCGGGAAGTTCAAGACAACTTCAGAATTTTTAAACGCCCATTTATTTGTAAATATAGAGAAGGTCCCTTTTATAAATTCTACCACGTCTCTTTTGAACACCCACGTGATTCGAACTTTTTTTATTAACCATATTTCGGGAAAATTTATGCGTTATTTTATAGCGTGCTGAAGATTCAAGAACGGGTATGTTTCCGGAATCTAATAAGAATTTTTATTATCATTCCACATTGACTTAATGTTTTTGTAATTTCCTCTATATTTTGTCCATTCACTTCACTCCGTTAGTGTCATGAACGTGTGTTAAATGTAACTTGCGTTTTCATGAGATTCGATAAGAATTATTCTTCACATTTTCGTCGAAACATTAAGAGTAAAACTTAAACTATCTACAAGAAAATCGCATTTCCGAAATGCTTAACTAACAATTTCTATTATTAAGATCTTATCTCGCATATTGACCCTTCGCAAGTATTTTAATTCCTGATAATCTTAAAGATGGAAACTTCTTTTATCTAAATCTTGACTTGACTACTCCATCAAACCAGATTTAAGGCTTTATATCTTGAACCTCCTTAAAATACGTTATTTTTATTCACATTTTTATAAGTTTTAGGTTCATATTAGACTAAATTATCATAAATCAGATTTTTTCTTCTTTGTAATTCTCGCACATTAGTCTTACTCATCTCCCTCTCTCCTCACATCCTCTCCTAATTTTCATATCCTTCAACAGTGTATTTGTTGTCAAAACATATCTAATGCTCATAATACTTACAAAAGTTCTTACAATTACCCGCGTCACTATGCAACTCTTGTGTTCACCTCTGTTCGTTCTACTCCAGCAGATAGCGAAAATAGGTAAATAGCGATCAATTTGTCCTCTGCAGTTGAGAAATTATAATGAACCTATTTGCTGATAATAAAAACTCCCGGCAATTCCATTGAAAAGCTGTTCCTAAATTCTATCCCGTTTCTCTTCAGCCGCTATTCAGAAATTATTACAGGTAAATTCTTTTTTTTCCACATTAACTCCCCTTGATTTTCAATTGTTCCAAAATACGTATTAGCAGAGTTTACAAACAGGGAATGAATGTAAAAAATGCAAACAGACCTAGAGAATACCGTTACAATGGGAGAAGGAATAGATTATTATAGCCTATTTATAAGAATTAAAGCTAATTTTCTTAATAAATTGTATTGGCAGGGGCGTAGAGAAGGAAATGCGGAGGGAATGGGCGGCGTACAGGAGATCCCGATATCATTCTGATTCGTATTGGCCGTAATTTCATAAGGCAGATTATATATTTTTGGCTGGAGGTCTTATATTTTCCGCTATAATACTGCATATGTGTAGTTGAAATACTAACTACATACATAACAGACATTTTTTGTGTAATTATTATGAAAACGAACTAAATTATGCTCAAATTATGAAAACGACCATTTGTAGTCATTCGTTTTTTTCAATTGAGATGCATTAAATTATTCCTGCTAACCCTCATTTTAAACAAACTAGCGTAACATCCCATCAAAAGCTACAGTTGTGAATTATTTGAGTCTTAAATGAAAAGATACGTTTTATTCGATGAATACTTTTGTTTAAGGAATGTTCGTTACGAATATAAAAATATACTGTCTAACAACAAATATATGGTCCTTATTTGCGCACAGATTGCGAGAAGGAGCTAAATGCTGGGCGAATAAATCATACGTTATGAAGCTATGGAAACTAAAATTCGTCACTTGTAAAAAAACCTGAAAAATTCCAGTTTTTTATCCAATTTGTGATATAACTGTAGACCGATGCACATTTTACTGTCTAGAAACTTAATTTCCTTCTTTTTTAGTCACAAAAGTTTAAGCTATGAGTTCGCATCTCGGTTATAAATAATTTAAAAATACAAACGAAGAATATCCTACTCTCACTCCCGTCTAATCAGATGGAGAAAGCAAACACTCTCCTGTAATCTTACTCATGCTCTCATCATGGACGGCAACCTATTTAAAAGCCACATGGAGTCTTAATGAGTATCTGGTAAAAAAATTTATCGAAATAGAGTAAACCGCTCTTAAGGTATTCACGTTATTTCAAAAAATAAACTTTAAAACAGAAATGCTATATTATATATGCTACCGGGGCGACCGTTGATTTGCGATGATCCATTGATATAACTAGCATTTCTTTATTTCATAAGAAAAGTGAAATTTGAAATATTTTGATATTCTAGATAACAAGAGTTAAAATGGAAATTTTAATCATACCAAATGAGTTATTAAAGTATATTTTAAGAGTTATAAATGTTTTCTTAAACACCTGCAATTATATAAAATACCATATGCGCGTGTTCACGTGTTACAGGAAGTATTGCGGAAGATTTAATTTTGAACTTAAACGTAATCATATCAGTTATAGTCCTACACACAATGACTCACACAAAAAGTGCTTAATTTGTAAAAAAAAACGTTTTTATTTGAATAATAAACAAATGACAAACCAAATAACGCAATAGAATTTTCTAAAATTTTATGATATTTTATTAGACACTTTAATTCAGTGGCTGTTACCTGTATTTTGGCAAAAGACATTATTTTTACTGATAAATAACCGTAAACATGTAGTGAATATGCAGGATTAGGTCACGAAATTTTAAATCTATAATTCTTAAATACTTGAAACTATGGCGTTCTTTGATTCAAAATTATTTTTTGGATTGACACATGACGGATTCAAATCTTGATAAGAATAAAAGTGAACTAGGCTTTTTTACCACGCAGATGTCATATATACGCCAAGTTTGTTTCTCGCTTCCACTAAAAAATATTAAAAACAACATACACTCGTACATGTTCCAATAAAATTGAGAGAAGGAATGTTCATGGAACCGAAATAAAAGTATTTACCTGAGATTTTTTCTTTAGGTCAAACGTCAGTCAGCGCGTGTACTAAATTACAGCTATCAATTTAATATATACGGACTGAATTATAAGATAACTAGTGTTATTCGCAAAAACTTTTGCGAAGTCAGAAATTTGCATGTTAAACAGTAATTCCTCCTTATAAAATTAGACAACTGACATTTTGAATTACGTATGTATGTTTTTATAATTTATATGTTAAATTTTAATTACTTACCCCTAATGAAAAAGGTAACATTCCAGTATTGAAATAAAGAAAGATCTTTGATCTTTTTCTTTTGGTCAATCGTTAAAACTGCCCACTGTCCACACGCAATTTACTGAATAATAATAATCTGCAATTATTAACGTGGCAATCTATTAAGTTTGACGATTCCACAACTATAATTTCGATGCTTCACAAAAAGCGCGAAGCAAAAAAAGCAATTCTTTCGTCTATTTGAAGGCTTAATCTCTACCATAAATATTTTGAAGAATTTGTTTGTTTGTGCATTTATAACGCAAAAACTCCAAAACGTAGAAGCAAGATGAAGGTGCCATTTTAACCACAATAAAAAGTTAAGCAAAATGAAAGGGTTTTTAAAGCGATTTAAACTATATTTTTCATTTTTTTTTTTCATTTTCTCTTTTAATTTTTCCGATTCAAATAACATGGGAATGAGCGTATTGTTGGATTAACAATCTACTTGACAACCGTTATAAACAATACCTAATATTAACTAAAAGAAATAATATATTCGTAATAACTATAGTAGGGAAGAGAGAAGAAACATGAAGGTTATTCAAAGGCAATCACCAAATAAACTATAAATCTGGATAATTATTTCAAAAGGTAAGTGGAAGACAGTTTTAATGAGTAATTTTAAATGCTTTCGTTCTTTAAAAACTTTTTATGCATTATGCATATTCTCTATAATAGTAGACAGCGAAATATGTTTTTCATGACCATTGAAAATGAAATAAGTGAAAGATATCTCAGAAGGTAAAATAAGAAAACTTTTATAAAAATTCCTTAATTTAGATCAACATTTATAATCGTTTACTCTTCCTCCCTTGAACATCTATATGTACATTTTGCTTTCCTTTCAACTGAACATTTGCATGCATCAATTAAGCCAATTATACTTATTAGATTATAATAACACTTTCCATGTCTACCAAAACTTTTTATCGCCAATGTCGGTTTCAAAGTCCGGGAACTCATTTTGTTTCGTAGTTTCGACTTTAAAATATTCATTTGACAAATTAAACCCACAAAATCAGCCTTTGCATGGGATAACGTATGAGTAAACTAAATTTGACTCTATCTTCAACTGTGTTTCCTTGCATCCCTAGAGCTTGCAATTCCTGCCCAACTTTTTAATGTTTTTGAGATTCATGACCACATAATATCATGCAATTTCTTCCACTGGAACTTAATTTGAGTGAAATAACTATATTTTAAAATTGATTCCATCGGTTGTTTATTATGATTATTTGGTAAAAAATACAGTCGCCAAATTTATCGATACAGGATGTAGGAAAACTTTATTTATTTGGGCAAAAGATGGGAAAACAAGAAATATTGCATAACATTAAGCACTACACTAAAAATTAATCTGTTTTTATTACTTGGTTTTATTCTCAAATCTTCCTCAATATTTTTTGTTTTGATTTAAAAACCCGAGCAACGATGGGTAATTTCAGCTACTAGACGGTAATTCAAACGAAGACAACAATGCGGGTCGCCTTGGCAACACCCGGAAAGAGTACGAAAAAGCTATAAAATTTCAAAAAGAAACATATAAACATCGCAAGAATAAGATATTTTATTCTTTTAGCCATCGAATAAAGAATAACGGAGAATTTCGGTCCATATTTACGTACTTGAATGAATGAAAGAAATAAACCTTGCGCCTTGAAAAATCTAAATTCCTGTGTAAACATTTTGGAAAAAATAATTGTCTCCTGGAGTCGAACCTGGAACATTTATGTAAATGAAAATAGTTATTTCGAGGTCTTCTAGTTGGCGGAAACAAAATGGCGTTCACAGCATTTCTCTGTGATAAACCGTTCAAGAGAAAAAAGTGGGGACGGGCAGACGGACGGACGGACGGATAGACGGACCGACGGACGGAAAGACGGGTGGCCTGACGGACGGGCAGATGGATGGACAGACATTGAGTAATTATATATAAAAGATATAGATTATATGAGTTTAATTTATGACATCCGATTATAATTCAGCAAAAGATATTGATAAATGTCCAAATATGAGAGATGATGGATTAGATATACAGTTTTATACAGTATTCACAATGCTTGTCGGATATAAAACAATTATTTTATTGGTTGTCAATTTATTCATCGGTCGACATTTATTTATTTTATTAATAAGCAGCACTTAACTGCTTCTTAGACTAAGTACACCAACTATAACAATGAGGAACCCACAAGATCATGCATACGACATGATCTTGTAACCCACAACCAACGATTCAGAATCCGACCCTCGGAAAACTCGTCCACCAAGACTGAAATTATCGCCAAACAAATTAATTGATCTATAATTCTGTGATGAATATGTGACCTATCAATCACTTGAGCTTTAGTCTATATCGAAAGCAATTTTCATATCAGTAAATACTCATGTTTTAATATTTAGTGCATGATTCTCATTAAACCCAATAAATATGTTTCCATTCGTGACACCTTTCAAACTAACCAGTCCATTATCATTTAGGTAACCTCTCATAACAATGTTTGGTGGATATTTTTCGGCATTCAAGCGAAATACGTCACATTCGCATTCTATCGAGAATTCCTTGCCTTCAGACCATAACTCACCCCGATACAAAGAATTCTCATTTTGGTGCCTCGCATAAAATCAAATAGGTAATGGGGGTGCAGAATTCAACGCACAATTCATACCCCAATGTCCATATTATGCTCTCAAGTTTCCGCTCACTTTGATACAGCAGCAGGGAAAGGAAAGCTTCAATCAAGGCAGATGAAAAATCTTTTGGAAAATTTGCAGCATCAGCACTCACACCTTATTCAACATTCCTAGCTCATTGACCGGAAATAGACTCGGAAAATGCAGGAGCGGAGGAAGTGAGTGGGAAGGGAGAGGAAGGGAGGAGGAGGTGCGATGGGGGAGGGAAGAGGGAGGGACGGGAGTCGGATCTGAGCGGCGCGAGTCTCTCTCCCCACAGATTCCGAGAATCCGGTTCTGTTGGTCCACGGCATTCGGAATGCGCGCTTCTCTCGTACGCCGGAATGCTGTCGTTCGTTCTTTCATATTAATAAATTATACAGGGAAGTAGATAGGATGGTTACCCCATCATTCTCTCATCTTTCTCTTCCTCTCCATACATCTTTCCTTCCCTCATTCTCTCGTCCTTCATCTCTCTCTCGTTCCACTTCTGTCTCTTTCCCTCATTATCCCCCTCGCTTCCATCAAGCAATCGCATTTATCCTTTTTTATACTTCCCTTTCGTCCTTGGTAGAGGGGCTGTCGCATATCAAGGCCACCGGTTCGAATCCCACAAATTACTTATGGTTTATGTACATCATTCCTGGTTAAGACACAAGAAAACGATAGGCAGTCTCAAACTCATCATTAATAAAGACGAGTTATTATAATTTCTCCATATTTTCCTTTTCTTCGTCTTCTTCGCCTCTCATTTTTTTTGGAGACAGTCCGCGATCATTCCATTCTCCACCAAAATTCAGCTAACATGCACTCTCACGGGTTCTGGCTCCTTCTTTCTCTTTATGTCCTGTTTATATACGTCGCCACGCTACCCTACCTCCCACCCTCCCCGCCCACCCCCGCCCACATCCGCATGCCCTCCGACGTCCAACCCGCCTCTCTCTCTCTTTCTCTCTCTCTCCTCTCCCTCTCTCTCTCTCTCTCTCCTCTCCCTCTCTCTCTCTCCTCTCCCTCTCTCTCTTTTTCTCTCTCTCCTCTCCCTCTCTCTCACTTTTTCTCCCTCGCATCCCGCGGCCGACTCAATGTCGCCCTTAAATGAATTTTATGTCGCAGTTGTTTTGAAGGAATCTTCCTTCAATCGCTTGCTTTCTCTTTCTCCTTTTTGATATCGTCATGCCGTCCTTCGACGCGCCAGTACACGTGAGCAAAAGGACGCGCTGGAATGGGGATCTGAATGAAAAAAAATTCCCTGCGCGCGTGTGCGTGTTTGTGTAAGTTTATGCGCGAAAGAGGAAGACACTATGAATGATGAGCTTGTTTTTACTCGGTTTGCCGTGGAATAAAAAAAAATAAAGTTTCGTCGGCTGTGAATCCCGCACGAGAAAGACAACGAGGTCCAAATTAACTTCCTCATCAAGCGTGTTTATTTATGTGAGATGCGGGCCAGTTATGTTGTAATACGGAGATAGTGTCTTAATGATTTACAACTCGAGCTATTCGAAAAATTTTCTGAGCACGAAAAAAATACGGTCAAGTCCAAATAAACTGCGCTCTAAAAATTTTCATTTTCAAAGAATAAATTTTGTTCTGATTCCGTTTGATATTTTTCGTATCTTAGGATTATTTACTACGCAGAATGCACGCAGATTTAAAAAAAATATTTATTCTATTTCAACACAATTCAAATAACTGTAATCTAAATACAGGGTACTAACAGTAATATTTTGTTATATAGGTACATAACATTTTTGGGGTTAGAAACAAACTGGGGATAAATTGGCCCGCAAAGTTAAGTCGAAGATCTTATGGCGATTTGATTAAGAAAAAATTGACTCCTTAATGCTTTTGGAAATTTTGATGTGAAAGAAAGAGTGAGTGAGGGAAGATGCGTGATGTGACGTTGACGTGGAAATAATCACCCGAAGAACGCAGATTTGCACGCATGTGCGTGACCAAAAGTGCTCTTTATCTAGACGAAAAAACCAACCTCGCGAAAATACGTAACTCGAGCTGATGATAGTTTCATGCCCTCCGTTATTAATTTTTCGGAAAATTAAGCCGAATATAACGGGGGAGCCTCTTTTGAAATTTATACAAACCAATCTCTAAGCCGATGAGTGAGAACCGAGCGTTATGGTAGCCAATTATTTTCGAATGACGAGCTAATGCAATCGTGGTAAGGAATGAACCACCTTATTACTTCCAGTAAAACTCTTCCAGAGCAAGAATTAATTATAGTAATAAATATAATATTTGGTCGAACTCCGGAAAAACGATGGGTTAATTTTCATTCAAAAATTTACCGCAGGATGGAAAAAACGACTGATTTTTTTTAATGAGCCGAACTAGGTTGGCTTTTTTTTCATAAAATTGCGAAAGTTTTTCCAATTCGCGTTCACCAGAAAAATAAAATACGAGATCTCAAATAGAATACCATGATTACATTTTCGCATTTATTGCCTTCCCGATTTTATTGGTTTTTAGAACGGCTACTACCTCCGTAAATTTTATTGGATAAAGGCATTTTCGAATTGTATGCCATACTAAAAACAAATTTAAGAAGGAAATTTTCCAATTAAAATTCAACTTATAAAAACGCAAATTTGATGGTTTTATGAAAGTCTAAAGCTTATTAAACACGGTTGTTACCATTTAACCAGGAGCTCGTCATGTTCGGCATATTACTCGTTTGCTGGATTAATGAAAATTACTTAGGATACTTTAGTAAATAAATCTTTAAAAAATTTCAGTGGCGTTATTGCGAATGCGAAATTTCACATTAAAATATTCTAAAAATGAAATTTATAAACATCTCATGTAAAATCTAAGGTAGTAAATATTCATGACAGCATTTCACGAACTATGTCAAATCGAACTCAATTCATACCTTATTAAATTCGATATATTTAGTGTGTTCCGCGCTTGCGGTTGATTTCTCAAGTTTTGTATGCTAATAAAACACTTTAATCTCAATAATGTAGTTCCAACTGATCCAATTTGGAATTTTATTAGTCAAATTAATGTGTATAATGCGCCCTTAAGTGATATCACGTAAATAATTTGCTGGAAGATTTTTTTTCGAAGCAGAATACCTTCAGCTATTTATCTGTAAATCTAGTATTATTTCTAATAGAAATTATCTCAAATCACGAGAATGTATGCTTAGAAAACAATTGAAAATTACATTTATTTGGTCAAAATTACACAAGAATTGCCGTGGCACTTTCGTTTTCCCCCCTGGTCTTCGTTGCCCTTTGTTTCTCCTTTCCTCTCTCCGCCTCCGCTCCAACTCGTCCAACATCTCTCCAACGTCACGCTCAACCGCGAATTTGCTCTGACGCAATACAAGTTTCCTCTCCGCGCCTCAACGCCTTTCCTCCTACTCCCTTAAAAGAATGGCTTCTCCTACCCTTCGCCCGTTCACACAAATGCACAGAAGGACAAAGTCGATCCTTTCCCAGTAAATTCTGAAATTCCAGAAGACCTCCCAAATTCGCCCTCATTACATCCTCCCACCCTTTCATTTTCCTTCGAACCCCGTCCCATCCCTGCCCCTTTGAATCCCAACCTCCTCCTCTTACTCCCTCACCCTCCTATCCGTCTTTCTTGTCTCGCATGAAATCTTACATCCTGTTTCCATTCAGTCTCAGCATTTTCACTTCATCTCGCGCGCACACACGCACACAATCTCATTCCCTCTTCGTCTGGCCCCGAGAAAAAGAAGCGGGACGCAATAGCGGATTCATATCACGGCTAAGATTTTGGCGGAAGAATGGCAGGGCGTGGCTGTGAGGCGGAGGGTTTTGGCGGGCGGATGAGGGAGGGCGGGTGGCGTGGTCCGAGGGCGGTAAGAGAGGGTTCGAGACGGCGGCGGCGGCGGCAGGGGAGGGGATTCCTGTGCGGTGGGCAAGTTTCTCTCGGATTCCAGGAAGAAAAATGAGTGAAGAGAGACGGGCATGAACGGACAGGAGTGACAGATTTTGAAGCGGGAATGGAATTGTGGGGCGCGGAAACTTAAACGGTTTGTATCGGTCGGAGATAAATGATGGCTGTTGGTGAGGTTTCCTCGCCTATATCAAGGCAGTCTTTTTAGATTCTCCGAAAGACCTGTATGCTATACATGTTCTTTGTTAAAATATCAAAATAAACTTTCATTTTTAACGATCGCTGGATGATGTTGAAAACTTTTCACGGCAAATTTCTTTTATTAGAAATGTACAAAATTGTAATGGTAAATTTCGTTGACACGTGATCACCGCTTCTGGTGTCATGTTATGATTTCCTATTTCGAAAATTAAATGTTTGTACAAACATATTTATCTATAACCTTTATCATAAGATTGGACCAGTAGTATTTTAATTCCTGTTTTTCATTGCAATAAACAAAACGTAAAAATTTAAAAAAATATATATAATTTCTCGTAACTTAAAATCAGGATTATTTTAAGAGCGGGGAATCACCGGTCAATGTTACAGAGGAAGGTGAAGGTTGGAACAGGTGGAACAAAATGCCGATTTAGGTAGTATTTTGACTAGGGATCAAGAAATAAAAAAGAAAAAGGGCAAGAAGAGCAACTGCAAAGAAGACATCTATGAAATGGCGAGACAGGCAACTTGGAAAAAGATATTAAAGAAGGTTAGTGAGAATTTTTAAATGCAGTGTAGCATAGACTTGGGCAGTGAGAAATAATATGTGGACAAAGTGAAAGCGTTTCAGATGTGTGTATGGCGTAAACTGCTGAAAATTAGTGGGACTGAGGGAAAAATAAATGGGGAAATTTAAACACAGTAGGAGATGATAGGACCTTAATCAGAGTAATAAGGAAAGTACAGATAAAATGGGTGGGCCAAATTTTGAGAATCGAAGGTCTACTAGAGAATGCTAAAAGAGAAGCAAAGATGGCGGAGATTAAAAGGAATAGTATTGCATGCATTAAAAGGTGAAGATGAGTATGTAAAGATGAAAGGACAGACTGGGCTGGGTGGGCCTGAAACCTACCAAATAGGAGTAAACTTGTAAAGTACAGGAAAATAAGCTAAGAAATTAGGAGATTTTTGAATGAACACTCCTCTATAAAAAGAAATCAATGATCCCCAGCGGTTTGTGTATTCGCAAGGCTTCAGTAGTTTAAAATGCAAAGCCTAAAAAGTGGCAATTAGCTCAAGAATGACTTAGAAATGCAGTTTACATTCGTGGCTCAAGAACTGCCTTCATTGAGTTATTTTTCCAGTGCTCTTAAAGGAAATTGCTTCATATTAATATCATTGTACCATACGTGGCGACATAGAATCCATCTATTTTTGCAGAAGGACCCCTTGAGATTAAAAATAAATACACGACATAACAAATGGAGAGGACTTTGATTTCAGTATTACACCTTATCTCTTGTATGCTGAAAATAATTAGAAAATTAAGTTGTAGATTTACAAATTTTATTTTTATTCGTACATTTATCACCGCTTAAGATTTTAAATGTGATTTTAAAGGTAAAAACATAAGTGAACTTTGTCGAGTATGAGTTATAAAAAATACTTTAATATAGAAGCCATGCTTAATAATTTAATAGAGCGTTATTTTCAGCGATTGACTCAAGAAGAATCATTGAAAGGCTTACATAGGTCGCTATGTAAATTTATTCATCCACGCATTCAATCCATTCAGAAGTGCCTGAGAACGTAGCGAACAATATTCTTGATGTTTTTCATTTTTGAAATAATTGATTTTTACATTGCTTGAAATGTGAATGAAAGCTGAAAGGGAGAGGTTTTGAGAAAGGGCTGAGGGAAGGCGGAGAAATTACGAGACGGAGGAGTAAGAAGGGATAGGGTGGGGGGGGGGTTAGCATGCTAGTTAGCGCGGTGTTTACCATGGAGTCAGACATATTAATGCGGGCAAGGAAGGTGGGAATGGAATACGGCAGGAGGAAATATCGTTTAGGCGTTTAGGGGAGTTCAAGAGAGAAGGAAATAGAAGCACCGCACATGCGAAAGTTATGAGAGGAAGTAGGAAGGAGCGCGGTTTATTCGGCTGGCTATGGGGGTGTAGGATACGTTGAGAGAGGAAGAGAGAGAGAGAATGGGAGAAAGAGCAAACGGGAACGAAATGAAAAGGGATTTGCCTGAGAGGCAATAGCTATATAGCGTTATAAGAGGTCGAGTTCCGGAGAGTCAAGTGGGAAACGCGAGGCTCCTGTCGGTTGATAAAGTCCGTATAGGGTGAGTGTTAAGGTCTTGAGGGATCGATTAAATTTGGGTAGTTGAACAGCCGAGTGGAGGAGGAGGGAGAGAAAGGCTTGTCGGTTTGTAGGAAACGCTTGGGGGTTTGTGTGAGACTATATCGGAGCCTTACAGAAATAACAATTCTGACTCTACGGCGAAGAAAACTCCGATAAAGGGAAGGAGCGATGTCGAGAATGGAGTGGAAAATGGCGTAAATATTGGGGCCTTTAAAGGAACAAGGAAAATTTCGAATGAGAGAGAAATAGAGAGCGACACTTCTCGGGAAATAACGCGAGTAAGGATAAAAATAAAAAAGATAGGGGGAAGAAAATGTGCGAAAAGTCGTGAATAGGTATGGCAGACACGGGCATAAAAATCGAACTTTTGGAATCGAATGGTGAATAGGATGGATGGTAATTGTCGACAATGAAAAGGCGAGTGGGGAGATAAGAGTGTATGAGGGGTTTCATTCAGTTCAGTGAAAATGCGGAGATATCGCCCAAGGGATTCGTTGGGGGGTGATAACGGGCAGAGGGGGAGGGGGGGGGAATGACTGGAACGTGTGAGAACATATTGTCGGGAATGAGATGACCACTTTTCGGTTAAGGAAGTTATTTATTTTGCAGGGAAGAGAATTCCTGTGAATATGCTAGAATTTAGCCCACAGGAGTTTATAAGACTGTTATTGAATATTTTTCAATTTTATTTTTTTCCTCTCAATCTAGGATAGAATATATGTGTTAAAACATAACGTATATCTCTGCAGCAAATTACAAATTTACATTTTTCATTACTAAGCACGTGGACGTATATACGATCAAAAGAATAAAATTAAAATTTTTATCTGGATGACAGAATCGTGTCCTAAGTAAGCCAAAATATTAATTTTGAAATTGAAGTACAGGTCATATTTCAGATATTCGCGTATTGAAAGTACTTTCTATGACTTCTGCAAAAATTGATGCACTCCATAAAGTTCTTAAATAATTTAATTTCAATTTAGCGTCGACGCAATGGAATAGTATATGTACATACGCTAAAATTGAAATTTATTCATGGAAAGCCCCAATGCTTGTAATGGAATAATTCATTATCATCTAAAATTATTTTCCTTTTTAATTTTAATAATTTCTGGCTTTATTCTTAGAAAGAATTTCTAATTTATAGCAAACCAGAAAATCACTCTAGAATGTGATCATTAGGCAAGAACCGTTATATTAGCCAGTGTCGTTACTATGGCGAGACGAGCGGGAAAGTTGCCCCAGGCTCAGCCCAGAGGGAATGTATTACCTTCTCATCCCGTCCTAATTACGCCAAAACGAGGCGCAGTTGATGAAATCTATCCTGGGCTGTTGATGCTCGGAGTTTGGCTTAGCGTAAAAGTCTATATAACGTCTATTTTGAGACCTGAGCAAGCGAAAACCTGTATCAATCTGGGAAAACCACTGTGAATTCCGTGAATACGTGTAAAATGTTTTTGTCTGCGACTTAAGGTGCTATGAAAGTGTTTCGGATAGACCCCGAGACCAAACCATCAAACACCGAAATACGAAAATCCTCAAACACCGAAAAATTTTCTGGTTGTATAGTCAGTGGCAACAGTATTCTAGGGTTTTGAAGCGTGTCTGATTCTGAAATAGAGTCACGCAATCTTTGAAAAATAAACGAAACCCTGATTCTCAAACATAAAGAAGTCGAAGAGAAGAGAAGTCGAGGAAATGCGCCCTTTCACAGCACGGCAATATCTTGTACGAACGGCCATTGCAGCAGAATTGGAAACGTACAGATCTGGTTTCAACTTGCTTTCTCAACTTCTATTAACTACATTAGGTCCTTCATGGAATGTTTCGTTGAACTTAACAAGCCCCACGGGAGGAGGTAGGAAATTTGTGCTGTTTGGATACAAAGGAGAAAATTTCATCATGGAGTGAAGCAAGGCTTTGTAGCATGGGTGGGTAACCTTTTCTTGATGACGGGCCGCATTGGTGGTTGCGAACCCTTTGGAGGGCCGCATTGGTCGTTGCCGATGCTTCAATGGGCCGCTATAAAGATTAAATCGGAAGTCACCTAGAGATTCTGTGATAACATAAAAGTGAAAATTAATTCTGAATGCAGTTTTTAGGGATAAATATTCAATAGTAAATGTTTTATTATTATAATTTGAGTTAAAAATATGAATTTTTGTGTTCTAAATTTTATGGGTCTCTTGATCATCATAACTTCGCGGGCCGCATTAAATGCTCTCGAGGCCGCATGTGGCCCGCGGACCTGGGGTTCCCCACCCATGCTTTATAGTTTCGATGACCAATTGCGTTGTACTTTGAGAATAATGCAGAAAATCTCAATAAAAGCAAATTTTATGCATGATGATAATAACTAACATTTTGGTACCATTCATATTATTATTATTCTATGGATTTCGGTTTTATTGAGAGGTTTTGGGTTATTATTGTACAATACAACCAATTATATTTCTGATAAAGTTTATTCTTGCTATTTATTGGTCATTCAAAATATATAATCCTATTCATAATTACGCGATGTTGAACGTTGTCCAGATATGATGGCGTCACATGCAGTAATCTTTCAAATAATATCGAATAACTGAGGAATGGCTGCAACAAAATTAAAAATTCTTTCAGTTTTGATTATATTGACACCACACTACTTTTTTTTACCATTCGTCGCATAAAGCAAAGGCCCGAGTTTGATTCCACAGGATTTCGTTTTTTAATTGATATCTAATCGGTAGGAATCTGACGTGCAGAACTGTGCTTTTTAACATTTATAAATATCTAATAATTGAGACTTCGTCGCGAGATTTGCCCTATTTCACAGGAAAAAGAATGTTAATTATTATTCATATAGTCGATTTTGTTATCCAATTCGTATTTTTTATATTTTTTGTTTAATTCGAGTTTTTCCGAATTTTGAACATCACTAAAACGTTACCAGGCTTACCGGCATTGTTGGCCTCGGTTTTTCAGAACATGTGCACTTCATTTACAATGGTGCAGATGTATGAAGGATAAAAACCGATTGAACATTTTAGTGAAAATTTTTATCTAAATAAAAAAGAAATGAACGACCGAGCTAAGAAACATCTAATCAAAGTCAGTAACGATTGAAAGGACTTAGACAACTTCTATTTCCGATAAAATTAGCATTTATTGTGTTATGTGCAATATAACATCTAAAGATATTAAACGGGTAATGATTATATTTTAATACGATCAGTCTGAATGAATAGGAATTTTTCGTTTCAAATGTTAATAAAATCCATGTTAAATTAGCTTGAAAATAATAGTCGAGCGAAGCGAGCCGTCAGACGTGGTTGGGCCCCGTAAGGAATCAGAGGCGGAGCACCTGGTTTCAATAATAAACGCTCAACGACTGAATTTGTGTTTGTGTGGAAATTATTTCCCATTCTCATTAAAAGCATTTGTGAGACGCGTATACACGCTTAAATTACGTGACCTTTCAGAAACTATTAAATTTTTCACAGTTCTTTAAAGAACGATCAATCTTAAAAATTTTTAATATTATTAATATAAAACTACTAGTGCAAAAGCCTGTCAATATGACGGGAAGGAATATATTACTAGTTATTTAAACTAAATTCTCACACTTATCCTTCTTTGAAGACATTTATTCCTATCTTTTAAATGTAAACATTTGATTCCAAACAGCAACATAATATAACTTAATCCTTATTTATTTGCCAAAGAAAACAATGGTCAATAAGATTATATATCAGAAACAATTTGATCATTAAAAATTTAATTTTATTATTTCATTCGTTTTTTTTCCGTTCACGTCCCTAATTCGTGTCGTGACATCTAAATGCAAATGCAATCTACACCATGTCCATCTTTATGCTGTTTGCATATCACAAATTGTTATGTATTCATGCTTTTTTCATATCTTAGTTGATTTTCTTCCATTTTATAAATGAATGGAGGTTAAAATTCATAGAATGGCATCCGTCATATTCAACAGGGAATTATCGAACTCGTCTTATGGCAGAAAAAAATTCAAGAACAAGCACTTAAAAATACTTGTCTCGGGTATCTCCAACAGCCACAAAAAGGTTACAGAAAACCAGATGCGCATTTCGACTACAAAGTAGCCGTCTTCAGGGGTAATTCACCGAAAATAGATATTTTTATTTCTAGCAGAAATGCGCATCTGGATTTCATAACCTTGTCGCCACGACAAGGTTCCTAGGTATCTTCAGTAGCCACTACTGATGATACCTGGGAACGTCATCTTTAAGTGCTTGTTCTCGAATTTTTCTTGCTAGAAATTTTCACCGAAACTGCACCTCTTTCTCTTTCCCCATTCTCTTTTTCTTTCGATATTTACCTCTCCTTTGTCATTTTCTTCCCCATTCAGTTCCTTTCTGCAAGACTTCCTCTCAATCTTTCACATCTACGTCTACATGATACCCTGCAAGTCACCTCTTTGCTGGATGGTCAGGGATGCAGTGCATCAAAGGTCCCTAGTTTCCCTACGTTATCTTTCCCTATTATTTTCTCTTATCTTCCTAGGGAAAAACGATCCTCTATATTTCTCAGTTCTACAATCGATCGCGCGAATCTTGCCCTAGCTGGCCTGCTTTTCGAGATACGTCGGGTTTCTGATAAGACTTATTGTCTCACTCTCTAGTCCCTCCGACATATATTTTCCCAACAGTTTAAATCTAGCTTGCAACCTACGTTCCTCTAACGATGTCCATTTCTGATTTTCTATTAATGATGTTACGCTTTGTTTACTATCGTAATTTCTCTTTACAAATCTAGCTGCCCTGCGCTGAACCTTTTCTATCTCGTTAGTGAGTCACCTTTCGTAGGGATCCCACACAGCTGACGCATGCTTGACCTGTGGTCGATCCAAGGATAAATAACATAATTATTTCACTTTTTTGGAGCTACTTCGAACTATTTCGAACTATTCTTCCTATAAAGGCCAACTGTTTGTTAGCGGGACCTATCAGTCGGCGAATGTGGGTGTCCCACGAGAGATCACGATGGATCGTGACTCCTACATATTTAACCGAGTCTGAAACTGGAATCTCTACTCCGTCGAATGAATAATTAACATCCAGCGAAATATTCTTGGTTCTCTAGAAATTGATGACGCAGCTTTTCTTATGGTTGATTTCTGTCATTTCTTACACCATGCAGAAATAGCTTCTAGATCATTTTGGAGACACTGGTGGTCTTTCGGATTGCTTATTTCTCTATAAATGACGGTGTCGTCCGCGAAAACCCTAATTTTACTTCTGATTACTGAGCTGATATCGTTTATATAAATTAGAAATAATAACGGACCAATTACACTACCCTTTGGTACTCCAGAGACAACCTCCACTAAGTGTGAGGACTTCCCATCTATAACAACCTACTACTTCCTATGATTTAAAAATTCACGGATCCAAATAACAATTTTGGAATTGACGCCTAAGGTTTCTAATTTCGTTATTAACTTCCTGTGAGTTACTTTATCCTGTCATTTTCTGGGTTCTCTTTGTCGCTGCCATTATGAATTGAGGTAACGTGCGCTAACTTCCAGTCGTTAAGGACCTCTCTGCGGGAAATAGATTTCTCGAGTGTTATCCGAAGAAAAGGAGCTATTACATCGGCCAATTTTTAAAACACAACCAAAAATTTTTTCGGGGCCAGTGGCTTTGTTAGTTCTGATGGAACTTAATTGCCTTGCTATTCCCACCTCAGAAAATACTATATCGTCCATCAGATCACTTCTTATAGCGGTTGCATAATGTACGCATTGATCGTTGACGGCTCTAAATGCTTTTACAAAATGATCGCTAAACAGGTTGGCTTTCTCTACGTTATCATGAATAACGGCACCCAAGTCATTACGCCGGGAAGGTAAGGCCTCTACACATGTTATCACAGTTTCAATGTCTGTGAATTATTCGCCACATTTAAAATTTCGATGCAAAAATTTATGATTCCTTAATTCGTACAAAATGTATCTCACGTTGGTTCATTGGCTTCAGTTAAATCAAGAAATCTATCATTCCTTCGTCACAGAGACAATTGCTATCTTTATAACGTCATTAAGACGAATGATAGAATAAAAGAATTTACGGTCAGTTAAGCGAATAATTACTATTTCGCTAATGTTAAGGAGTTGAAAGTACGCTTTTATTATGCATATGTAAATAATGCCAAAAGTTACTTTTCCATGGCGCTAAATTAATTGAATGGATAAAAACCGCGAAAAATCTTATTAAAACATATTTTGGGCAATTTCGGCTGAAATGTTAAATTTCACAATGATAAAACTTAATCTTCATACTTTTCACCATATAACTGTACAAATTCTATATTGATATATTAACTAAGATATTTTTAAACAGCAACAAAAGAAGGCCTGCACGCTGGATTTTTACCTCTTCCCACGTTATTAAAATGGAGAAAATATAAGCTCTTGTAATCAAACCCATGGACCCAATGCAGATTTGAATAAGCTTATAATTTAACAATTATATTTCTAAATAATTTTTGCAAGGTTAACCCATAAAGATTGAGAACTATAGGTGTTTTTTCTTACACACGCGAAGAGTTTAAAACATTTCCTGATACACGTTTGGTATATATATGGTATAGATCAGTGCAGCCCAGCCTTTTAACATGGCAGGCCGCATTCGCAGTTGTGAATGCTTCGGAGAGCCGCATTGGAAGTCACGAGAGATTCGACGAGCCGGATGAGTGTTTACATTAGAAGATACCAAGAGATTCTGTGATCTCAAATTAGAGAAAATCAAGTCTAAATAAATTACTAGTGTTAAAGCTCCACCAGAAAAGGTTTTGAGACGATAATTATACTGAAAAAATATGAAGCTGTCTATAGCAAATTTTACCGATCACCTTCTCATCATAGCTTTGCGGGCCGCATAGAGTGCCCTCGGGGGCAGCGGGATGGGGTCCTCTGGTATAGATTGATACATGAATCATTAAAAAAAATGTTTTAAATAACTCATTGTAAGAGAAATTAAAACAAATAACGTTTCTAAAGTCTGAAAAATGCCAAATCTTCCATCGATATGATCGATTTTATTGTTAAAAGTAAATTATAAATGGAATTTTACTGAAAATATTATGGAAACAAGTATTAGTATTGTGATTTTCGAGAAAATGACGTAGGTATATGAAAATATGTACTTCTTTTTCGCACACGAAATAGCTTGTGCGTGACTTTAATTTAATAGAAACTCGTAAGAATGAACGAAATAACTTTTAAAAGTTGAAGGAATTTTTACGTTAATGCGGTGGTTCCTAGAAGATTCGCAATGCCTGCCTACTTGTTCTTACAAAAGTGAAGGGTTGGCATGGTATCAGCAAAAATTTTAGCATCACTTAGATTTTCACCTTTTAGTTTTCAATAGCGATTGCAAATCGTAAAGATCGATAACGGGCAGTTTGCTCGGCAGTGAACTGCTTCTGCGATAAAAATCGATTTAAAAAAACTACCGAACGATCCATAGAACTGCCCCAATTGTCGTAAACTGCACGGATTGTTTGCTTGGCAAACTATTTTACCATTGTTTGGGATTTCCAGCTGCCCTTTTGACGTCCTTGATAAACAAGCGTAGTTATTGCCCTGAATAACTCTCTCTCGCCCCTCCCACCCCTTTCCCCCCTCAGATGCCTCCTCCATCCAACATTGCTTCCAACGTGACGCATCGAAGGGTCGTCCTGCGATGGAATTTCAACGTACCGCCGCCCTTTTTTTCCGACCCCTCTGTTCCTCCCTCGAGCGCTAATTTATGGAGCTTTGTCTCGGAAAACGGCTGTTTAGGTCCAATTTAATGGAAACCGTCGAAGCATAACTTTTTTCTTATTCGCGCGATGGAATGCGAAACCATTGTCTAAAAAGGTTTCATTTTGTCCATTAAAGGTAATTGCCGCAGACTCCGGAGCATTTCAAATATAAATCGCCGGCGACTATTCCGAAGGAGTCGTTTTGCCTCGTTGTTATCGTCGGAAAATACTGCTAAAGCGTCTGATTCCACGCATCGTCATTTTATGTACGAATTTAAGTGGAATTTTGAACGGGTTGTGAGTCCGCTGCCTTTTTTTTCGAATGCTCACTATCCTGCCATCAATGCTAATTGCCAAATGGAACAAAAATTCAATTTTGATCGCTCGATTAGATAAATGTTTTTGCTAATTTGTTACATTATACCTCTCTGAACATAGCTCTGAATGATATAACGTGACTTGATTTTTCATTCGTTTATTAGTTGTAAAATTTACGCTAATCAAATCAGTGACCATGTTACATTGTCACGCTATAGGATCGCCTCCTGCTGTTTTATTTTGGTAACTTTCCTGAAAATGATGATGGACTGGCACACGTAAAATTTAATTTTTAGCTTTTTGTTGAAGTAAGCTCCAATGAGAAACATATCAAATGGCGTTTGAAATATACGTAATTTATATAATTTTATAAGTAATACTTGTAATGGTGTAAACAGATGAGAGCATTTAACTATGAAAAAGTAGCTCCTCATAACAAGTGAATTCTCATTGAAAAATTTAATTTTCTCTGAACAAGATTTTCGAAATGTGTACAGATGAAGATTCCTATGATCTGGATTATAGATATACCAGCGTAATTGCCCCTCCCATTCTTCCTCCTTTTCTCTCTTCCTCTCTTCCATCCTCCTCCCTCTCATCTTCCTCCCTCTCCCCCTCTCTCCTCCTCTGAAAAATAGACTTCCTAGTCTCAAACTTGCCCTAATAAAGACCATTATCTATCTGTTTCTCCCTCTCCCTTTTTCTCTATCTTCCTCTCTCTCCCTCCCTCTCTCTCCTCTCTCACTCCTTCTCCCTCTTCTCTCACTCCCTCTCTCTCCTCCTGTCGCTCTTATTCTTTCTTTATTCATCCCTCTCCTTCTCTCTCACGTATTAAAGCATTCAAAGCACGCTTTCCTTGCGCATATAGTATAAGGGTTGAGTCGACAATACAATCTCGAGGTTTAACGTTGACACGGTCGGCAAGGCATTTGGAAGAAGACCGTACAACTCAAAAATCATCATTTTTCACTATTTGTTATAAGACAACTCCAAAAGGGCAATATTTTTGTGGGGAAAAGTGTTACAAGTAGAACTCACTTGGTAGCCGCTAGATAGCACTTTTGTCGGTTTGGTTTTGGCTAAAGTTGTTTCATAAAGTATCAGCAAGTAAGCAAACAGATTTGGCAAGTAGAAGCCAAGAGCCTGGAAATAGTCCTTCCTGCAGTACCAACATAGACGCAGATCAGAACCAAGGTAGCAATAATATTATATTATTATAATGGATATAGAGCAGGAGCAAAAACGTTATACAGTTATTCATATATTAGTATATTAAATGCCCTGTAATTTTTTTGTTCCATGAAACATCTCGTTCGATTCACCGCCTGACAATAACATAAACAATAACTGTGATGCTTCAGATTGTGATGGACCTATTTCTAAACCTTTTGGTCCAGTTGATTCAGATGTTAATCCAGATTTTACGGTGTCTTCCTCATCCACCTCGTCTTCTAGCGTTTCTGATGGTGACGAAACCGCCAGCGATTCTGATGGAGACGAAACCGCCAGCGATTCTGATGGAGACGAAACCGATGAACACTCTCCCAATAAATAGACCAGATGAGAAAAAAGGTAGGAAAATTAAATATCCTTGTGAATTAGAAAAGAAGGGTAGGAAACGAAAAAGCAACCGAGAATTATGGCAAAAGAATGAAGCTAAACTGTGGACAAAGTTATACATCTGTGCGGGTGATAAAAAAATATGACGAAACTCAAGAAAGAATAAAGGTAACAAAGGATGTTAAACAGCTGTTACCTCCCTGAAATGATAAGTGCCGACTGGTGTGTTCCATGAAATTTACAGAGGACAATAGAACAATCATTTTTCAGGACTATTGAGGAATGGCAGATTTGCAGAGGCAGCGTGATTTCATATCAGCGAGCATGGCAACTGTAAACCCGAAGTACAGATATGAGAAGGCGAACAGCCTCCGTCGTCTTAATAACGCTTTTTCCTTGGATTGTAATGGGCAAAAGTTACGTGTTTGCAAACACTTTTTTCTTGTTACATTAGGCATTAACGGCAGAATCATACAAACAGTAGTACAGAAAAGAGATTCTTTAATTGGAGAGATAATTTCAGGAGAATCAAGAGGTAAACATAGCAATCATTTGACAGTACCAGAAGACATTAAAGAAGGCGTCAGAAAACACATAAAATCGATACCGAGAATCGAAAGTCATTACTGCCGCTCTCATACAAAAAAGGAATACATAGAAGGCGAGAAATCTGTGGCAGATTTGTACAGGGATTACAAGAAATCGTTAGAAGAGCAGAACGTTTTGTATGCGAACTACTTCATGCATTATACAGTTATTAACGAAGAATTTAATCTAGGTTTTTTCAACCCAAAAAAGACCAATGCGTGATGTGTCTTGCATTTACAAACGCAGAAGGAAAAGACAAAGAACAATTTCAAGAAAAATACAACACCCACCTGAAACAGAAAGACGTCTCGGATAGAAAAGTAAAACGACAAAAATTCAGACAACGCAGTGGCAGTACACGACCTGCAAGCTGTGTTGCCATTTCCAGCAGGAGACGCATCGTCTTTCTATTATGTATCTAAACTGAATGCGTTGAATTTAACAATGTACGAGTTGCAAACGCATGATGACACGAGGGACAATCCCACAGAGGAGTAAATGAAATAGGTTCCTGCGTATGGCGGTACATAGAGCGTTTACATGAAAACGCTTCTAATTCAACTGATGGGAAGAAAGACCCACAACATGTTGTCTTTTATTTTGACAACTGCGCTGGGCAAAATAAGAATAGATTTATCATTGCGCTGTACATCAATGCCGTTTTGAAATTGGAGTCCATAAAATCCTTAACGCATAAACATTTAGTTACTGGCCACACCCAAAACGAATTCAATTCAATCCAATCATTGAAAGGCACATTAGCAAATGCAAAAAGCAAAAAACCCTCGCCTATCTATGTTCCCGAGCAGTACGTGAGCCTTATAAGGTCTGCCAAGAAAACAGGCAAACCTTACGTAGTAGAAGAATTGTGTTATGAAGATTTCTATGACCTGAAAGCCCTAGATGCTGATCTGGGTATCAAGAACAACAACTTTAGAAACACCAAAGATCAACCCGTCAAAATTTCAGGCGTCAAAATTCTTATGGTAAAGAAAGAGCATGCAGGAATTTTTTTTATAAACCTTCCTACAGTGAGAAAGACTTTCATACTCTGTGCATTCAAAGTCCCAGAAGAAAATTAGCTGATCCTCGCAGTGTGAAATTGTTCTTAATAAAAAAGACTGTTTCAAAATACTATTACGATTATTACAAACATTTGTAGCTTTATTCACATATTTTTCTTTAATAATTACTGTTATTTTTATCCATCTTCATATTGTTCTTATATTCATTGTTCATTGTAAATTTGTCACAATTACATAATAATTGTTTCTTTTGTAACTTTTTTTGCAAGTACACTTACTTCATGATAATTTTTCATTAATTTACCTACAAAAAGTAAATTTATTTTTAGGAGAAGTGTCACAAGTCTGAGCTAGGGTTGAAAATGAAATTTTAAGGGGTTGTAATTGAGGGTGAATCGAAAACAATTATGGCTAAATGTAGTACATAGCACCTACTTTTCACCCATAAACTTGCTTGCCGTTGTAACTTTTCAATTTCGAGTAATAGAAATTTCAGTTTACACAAATTTTAATTTGCTCCTCCTGAAAATTAACTACTTTTTGAGTTGTGACAGTCTTCTTCCAAATGAACGATATATCTTTTTTTAAACATACATTTTAATTGTATTTATTTTTCTTTAAAGCGGTTTAGGTCCGAAAATCTTAGGCCAATTATTAATAATTTTAATTAGCAAAAGAGTAAAAGCCCGTAAGTGGAAAAATCGATTTTTACGTGTGGGAAAGTCTTTTTAAGAGCGGCGCAACAGTCTAGCGTGAGGGACAAACGTAGCTTATTATATAATAAGATGAAATACAAACGAATTCACCTTTTTCTAAATTAAAATCATCCTTTCGAATATCGATATAGTAAATACATACTCTAATTAAACGATATGATTTTTTTAGCGTACGAGGTTTTTTTAGCAGTTGTTACATATTTGGCAAAATTTCCGTATTAAGGGTCACATTTTAAGAGCTAATGGCTCTTTGTAATAACCAAGAAATGTATTATTTTCGCGATATAATTTTGAAATTGTCTCAGGATTTTAAAGATTGAATCACGATATACATAGTACGACAGTTTCAAAAATCCGTTTCCCAATAGTTCTATTAATATCGGTATTCTCAATCGTAAGGTTAGAGGAGAAACTAAAGAAGTACATATAAACTTTCAAAGGATTAATCTATGGATAATGACGATGTCTGCCTTGTAGCCGAAATGCAAATTTGGTTTTCACAGCCATTTCGTGGCTTTCGGAGAACTTTGATTTATAAGATATTACTCGTTGATTTTATTTATCTTTTAATGATGGAAAGTTTTTTATTTACTTTGTTTTTCTTTAAGGTTGCACGTTTCCGACTACGCTATGGATAATTATAAAAACGATGGCTTCACAAGAAGAGATGCGATTCCAAATACGAATAAACGCTCGCGATCGTGTTTCAGAAAATAAGTACACTATTTATTTCAGTGAATGAATTTACAAAAGCTTGGATACAAATTTTATCAAATTTTCGTTCTAGCCACATTTTCCACTATTATATTAAACGACATTTGTGTTATTAACTCTATCGCTAATTCTACCACAAACTCCGTTAGCGTAATCTAGTAAAAGTAACACATTTGATCATTTTTTTCAGAGATGATATGAGTTAATACATATTTAATAGATACAACTTCTAGGTATGGTTGATTAAATTTAATTCCGCGTTGTCTGCCAATGTGCCTGTAATCCTGAGTTTCCGCATCGTGCCTCAATTGAGGCAGTAATATATTCGCGATAATAACGCGCAGGATAAATCAAGAACAGGCGTTCGGGGAAATCTCATCTGTCACCCACACGAATATAATCTCGGTAGGTTTGGGGAAAGTTGCATTCAAACGTATACAACTTAATTTGAAATGAGGCTTTCAATGCCAAATGTAGTAGGTCGCGTAGTTCAGTTTGTGCAATCAGTTGTGAAAATTTGAAAATTCCATTAAGCATTGAAGCAACATATAGTAAGCGAAAATCAAGCTTCTTTTACATCATCCGATGGAATTGAAAGTTAATTTGTGCAAACATACAATATCGTACGTGATTAACCAAAAATATTTAAGTCTAAAATTCAAATAACAAGTGAATGAAGAGGCATTCGATAACTTTCGGAAATTACGAATTATTCTATTCTAAGGGGATTACAGTGCGGTCCTTTCCACCTAGGTGTTTATCCACCCAAAAAGTTATTCTGCTTAATTTATTTTGTAGTCTGTTTCTAAGAATATTGTAATTGTAATTACGCTCCACATGGAATCTTCTCATAAATATTTTAGAGAGTGTGTGTGTGTGTGTTCTTTATACGTTTTTTTGTCGTATTACATGTTAAATCGCTCGAAATTATCCTTTAAGCGAAAAATTTATTAACATTTTCCAGGCGGCAACAAAGCTAAATTTCTTAATTGTTGTCCTCTTCAAAGGGAGATAGCCACGTAAAGATTAATTCAAGGAAAATTCACGCCATGGCACGTCGTAGAGGAAGAATAGCCAACGCCAAGATAAAGGGTACTAATGGATTAAATATAGTCTATGGATACTTTTAAAGTGAATCAAATGATTATTACAAATATTATAACATTGTTATCTTTCACCATTAACATTGATAGATTTATCGCAACATAAATCGATACATCCACATACATTTGTTCGGTAACCAAGATGTTGTTTATTGTTTACGTTATGGCTAATAGTATTGACATAATCCACATAATTTTATTGCTGCTTTAAAGGCTTCGGTGCATCTATCAATGTGAATATTAAGTAAGACGTTAAAGCGTAATTATATTAATGATAAAACTTTACAATAGAATAAAAAAATAGTAAATGTTCATATAAACATCGCTTGCGCAATTAAGGAATGGGGAATGGTAAACTTGGGGTACCCAACAGCAAAATTAAGTAATTTTCAGAATTTGTATTAGTTTGTAGTATGACAATAAATGGTATATTAATAAAAATAATAAAAATCGTTTGCTATTAAAAAAACTCCCGAGCGAAGCCGGGCGTTTCAGCTAGTAGTATATAAAATATACTGTAAAACCAAAAACATTTCCTGTTATTACGTTTTCACTGTAAAATATGTTCAAAAAAGTTTAAATGCTCTAAGGACTAATTGGAATATAATGTTGAGGTATGTAAATTTTTTACTTAGATTCTACAGTAAAATATTTTTTATTCTTTCCTTTTGGAAAATATGTATAATTTTCATTAGAATGGCCGATCCAGACAACAGAAAAACCTCTAACTTTCCAAAAATAATAAAATTGTAATAGATGAATAGAATGGGTGGTGGAGAAATGTGTTCTTTCAATACAGACTGATTGAGGATAGGCGAAGAGCCAATAATCGAGTTGATCCTTAAGCATTTAAATTGGAAATTGAGCATTAATAAAATAGAGCTATACATATTTTTAATATTAAAAAACAGACAAGATGGTATTATGTCTTTTGTTTATCAGGTGAAATAAGTAGAATGTACATTGATATATACGTTGTTTACATTCATGGAATCATAGCACGTGTTAATTTTAATGTTTGTAACCATCCTGCATTCATTGTGGTAAATAGAAAATTATTCATGAAAAAATATTTTAAATGGATCTATGGAAAACAGGAAGAACTGCGTTAGACGATTCTCGCAAGAGTAATAATGTTAGTTTTCATATAATGAAATGGAAAATGCTACTTTAAAAATCGACCTTAAAGAAAAGATTCTGTACAAAAATTTATGCAGTATGAATCACAAGGGAATCATAGACATGTTAAAGAGAAGACAATGCTAATTGAAATAAAATATGTAATTAAATATTTAATTTAATTAAGTATTTAACCCTGCACAGGTCGCATGCCGAAATACTACGGAAACGGTCGCGTGGCGTCTCACAGACTTCAATGAATACTTTTTCAATTTGGTTTATAATTATAATTTTATAGGGATTAATTTCGTGCATTAATAATAATAATTAATTAATATCATGGAAATATATTAATTTATTTTTACGATTTTACAATGAAATGGAGGTATGTAGCGATTATTAATCCAAAATAAAAGCTATTTAACATTAAATCGCATTAAATATTGCTGAAAACAATATTGTTAATAAAACACATTAGGCAGCAAACAAAAAATAATAGATAAAATTTTGATATAGCAAATTAAGGAATCAGAACAAATTTGTTGTGCATGCTGCAAGCAAATGAAATTATTGCAGTTTCTGCATTAATATTGTGTATACCTGTTTTTGATAGCCCACATTTATTACACCTTTGCCTTTTTGCATGTTCAGGGCATGGTACTACTAATGTAGTAGTAGTACCATGGGTCAGGGGTTCCAGGAAAAGACATTGAATATCCCGTAGAAAGTCTTCCGCTAGTTCACGGGCAAATATTTTCAAAAAATGACGTTTCACATTGCCATCGGTTTGATAGTTGCTACGATAGATAATTTGGGAATTTATCCCAGCCACATTCAGCATGCTGTTACAGCACGACCATCGGCCATCTGTTCGTTTTTCTCGCAACATCGTAAGTGCTGCAGAGTTGGTCGACAGTATCAACACATGATTTTGTAGCGTTGTAAAATGTAATAATGTCTGGCTTTCTTTTGCCTCCTGTAGAAGAATCTATACTCCCGTCATGCATCGTCGAAATAAGCAATATGTTTTTATTCTTTTTCGAGACATGAAACTAAGGTGCAGTTATGCTGGAAGTCAAACTTACTCGATCCTACCTCTCGAGATCTCGTTTCTATGAAACACCCAGGAATCTCCCTTTTATGTTTCCTGATAGTTCCAACGAGAGTGAGTTTATTTTTCAGTAAATCGTTCGAGAGCTACACTTGTGAACCAGTTATCGGTTAAGATATTCTGTCCTTTCCTTGAAATTATGGAGCTGAGAGGTTTGACATCGCTGGGTGAATTGTTTATTACAAATGGGCCTTCAGGCTGTTTACCAGCGTATATTTCAAGATTAGCAGTATAGCACATTCGAGCATCCACCAGGGCAAATATTTTTATGCTGTACTTATTTGGCTTGCTTGGTCACTGAATTCTTCCCCTTCTGAATTCTCTTCACTTCCTTCGTCAAGTCACTGATGAAATAACTGCACATCGTTATCAACAACGAGTTCTAAAACTCTTCGTTTATCCATTAATAAATATCTAATAATAAAATTATAGCATAAATGCACGAAAAATAAAAATTACAAGAAACGTTGAGTAAAATAATTTATTAGTGACGGGAAAGGTCGCGTGGCGTCTGAGATGCTCAGGAAGAATGAAGCTAAAAGTTATACTCTTACAAGCGAACAAAAGAGACTGAGCCTGATCTATTGGCATTACCTACAAGAGCTTCTATTTCTTTAAAGGTAGATAGCGTTTCTATGTTCTTGGATTAGATGTTTGCTTACATTAATGAATTAAAAGTTCGATGACGTCTCACAGACGCCGCACGACCTGTGCAGGGTTAATAACTTTTCAGGAAAAATATTAGCAAAATTTTCGAAGGCTCGTATTTTTGTCATAGAAAAACTATCCACAACAGCTGCAATATAAATCATCAAAAACCTTAAGTTACTGCTACAAGTCCTCCAGATTCCTGATTTGGCATGCTAGTTGGTCTACACTTTACAGGCATCAAGGGCAGAAATTTAAATGCTCCCAAAAATCGATTTTAAAATGTATTCCCATAACCAAAACATCGGAATTGGTGTAAAGTAATATAAAACTTAATACTATTACAATTGTTCAAACTGTAACATCGGATATGGTCTGTAGCCAATGGATTGAATTTTGCATACATAGTTGCAAAAACTTCGATTCGTCTATAAATTTGATTTTGAGATAAAAAAGCGCTACATTTTAACAAGAACTATTTTAATTACCACGAACAATTTGTTATCTCATTTTAGTTGGCGCATAAATTCAATTTAGCAATTGACCAAAGAGAGTTTAGGCCCTCGTAATAGACAAGGAGCGGAACCTATTGCATAAAAAGTTGATAAATTCAAATCCTTATTGAGCTTCAGTGAAATTGGGAAAACAGCCAATTATATACAGTATGAATAATGTTACGCATACCTCATTACGCATTAAGTAGACTTTATATGCTATTTTCTTGAGCAGAATGTGGCTCTTCAGAAATCATTATGCTTTTCCTTGAATCTTTGAGAAACATGCGATGTCTTCTTTCGTATAGTAACCTAGGAGTAATTTGAAACCGAAATATAAGCACTTCAAAAGAGGTTCGTCCAATAAAATTACCAAGGAAGCAATTATATTTGACGAGCCGCATTAATCCCACGAAATAGTCTTTTTCGTCTGCCAAGTTAGAAGAAGGGGGACTAAACTCAAATTGCTTGGTCGGCAATTTTTCTCGACAGAGGAAACTCGAGATAAAAATATCAATTTCGTATGATGTAACTGGATCGCCCATCTGCGCCGAAATTATTTTTCTTTTCTTTCTCAATGAACCGCTTGGTTACGAAATTCCATTCGATCGATCTTCAACTATCATACAAAATTCCACGCTCCGTTTCCTCCGAACTTCACAAAACGAAACTCAGTGCAACTTAGAGAAATAAGAAAAATGTCTCATTTCGCACCAGTGAGTGAAAACGTGAGAACGTCCGCAGAAAGAGTTCCCCAAACCATAAAAAAGAGCACAACTTGGTATGCAAGCATGATTAAAAACCTTAAGGGCAGTTTTTAGGAAAGATTCTAAGATTTGCAGCAGAAATGACCTCAAATCGCTTTTCTGACTGACCCTTATAGTGGAGAAGCAGATCGTCTGATACCCCTTATAGTCAACAACGAAGCAAAGTCCCAGTTGGAGAAAATGGAACTTATTGAAGATTAGTGACTAAAATCTCTTTAGAAAATTGAGTAGAACCTTACTTTATATTAATCTGTACCGAAGGATAAATACTCGAAGGTCAAAGGAGCTGCGCTAAAATATATCTAGATGTTAGGTCCAACCTATCTTTGTGAACATGTTTATCGACACTCAAACATGCAAAATCCAAGCATCGATCTGTGTCGTTGGACAGCCACTAAGGGAGTTACATGAACAAACCATTTTTCAAGGGAATTATTCATAATAAAACAAAAGTCGTAATTTTACATTATAATATTATGAATAATACTAATCACTTCCACAAAGTCACGTCTGTTAAGATTATTTATAGTCAAAGGGAATTGTTGAAAGCAATGATAGCAAGTTTTCTCCCATAAGGTTAAGCTTATATTATTATCATTAACTATAGATCATTATAATTATTGCACATTACTGTAGCTCTTTAGCAAAGCACATTGGTAAATTCTGGCTGCTTCTCAAGCTCTGGCTGACCATCTCTGGTATCAAGTTTTATTTAGTTGTTATTATTTAAACAAAATTAAAATTAAGGTAAAAGTCAACTAAATATTTTGTAATTGAAAAATAAAATATCATTATTATGACAGTTATATATTTTGTTACTTCAATGCAATTGTTTTATTAATTGTTATTAGTTTTTGAAATTCTCTACGTAATCCATATCGTATTAACATAAGTTTTGGAAAACAATCAACAATTAATTAGCCTTTCCAACTTAATATGGGTAAAATTTCTTGGCGGATGGTTTTTATCATTCTTCAACTAATTTTAAAATGGTTCGTTTTAAAGGTACATAGATCAAGGTTAAATAAATATTAATATACATTAAAGTGATCAATGAATTTTATTAATAAAGGGTCGGCGAATATATTCTTTGCAGATGGATGAAGAATGTAGATTATTTATTTATTCAGTTGCTTTATGGGCATAAGTATAATTTGTTCATAAATCGGATTCAAACTTAAAGATGTTTTTGTTCATTGATTTTTATTGATTTATTTAATTATGCGCAAGTAAAAAACTCATCTTCTAGAAAGAAATGCGAAAAGAGTCAATGAGATTCTTGGTACAACTAAGCAAAGAAATGTTACTTCAGGTATCTGTATCTCTTAAACAATTTATAAAGCATACAATAATTAATAATAATATTTAAAACATTAATTATTCCTTCATCTTTTCTGAGATATTAAATTAATGCAATGTCCGAGGGTAACAAGTCTTAAGTTAATATTTTTAATTATTAGCATTATGAAGTTCTACTTTAAGAAGGACCAGTTAAAAAAAAATTACGAGCCAGTTTCAAACTTGAATAGCTAAACACTTTGAAATATTCTTTCATAAATGAAATGATTTACAAATTCTCACCCGAGGAGATTTATATTTGTCTAGTGAAATTGTTTTTAAGGACGATTGGAGTATCATTTACGATCCTCTCTCTCTCTCACACACTCTCTCACTCTCTCTCTCTCACACACACAAACACACATACTCTCTCCTCAGTAGTTAAAATTTAACATTATTAAATTTTCCAAAATTGAGACAACTCAACGCTCGAGTATTTTATATTACTCTTACGAAAACTAAAATAATTTTCATCTCATTCAGTTGCATCAAATCGCTCAAAAATGACTGAGTAATATAAAAGCGTTTTGGCCGGATGTGCCAGTCAATCATTGAAAAAAAGGCAAGACAAAATACTTAACTCCGACGTAGACATCGATTCGATTCGAAGAAACGCCGCCACCATCACCAGAGATGTCCAAATTTAAAACTCAGCAGAAAGGGGATACTACCCTACTAGGAAAAGAATCACAGAGGCCTGCGACGAAGGCGTATCGATCAAGAGAAGAGAAATTCTGGAGACGATCTCATTCGTTCCAGAAACATCGAGAATCAGGACGAGGAGACTCGAAATATCGACTGAAAAATAAGACCATCGGAATACTTATGCCTCTCCTCGTCCATAGTAAGGAGGAAGGGAAGGAGTAGGGAGGAGAAGAATGGAGAGACGGGAAGAGAGAGAGAGAGAGAATTGGGGGAGAGCAAAGGGGAAAAGATAGATGTAGAAAGACGAGATAGGACAGATAACCTTCCGCATCTCAGTGCTAACTTTAGTGGCGACGCACTGACAATAAGTGTGCCAGGGAATCATCCATCCATGAGAGGGATCTGAGGGCAAATTTCATGGTGGGAAAGGTTGCTCATGTTCATATCCCCAGATCCTACCTCGATATTAACTGATTTAAAAAGCAATTTTATAATTTCCTTAACCGTTTTCTATGTTCTTGTTAATATGGGTAGGAATGAATTGGTTGATCCCAATGGCTTATCATCATGCCAAATTAAAGATCTGTAGCCTTTTTAGAAGTACCTTATGCTTTATATTATTATACCCCTCATATGTGAGAAAATAGCTATCTAACAATAATAAAAGGCTACTTCTGTCTCTTTGTGGCTCCCTCTGTCACGCTATAAAAATGCAAATAACTCAATAATGGAACGAGATTCATTTGTGATATTTGGCAGGAATGATCGATTCACATATTGTAAGATGATGACGAAAGAAATATCAAAAAAATTCCTAGGTTTAACTCCAAGGTAAGCATTTCCATTGCTCATATGATAACACGTAAAAATCGACTTTTTCACTTGCAGGCTTTTATTCTTTTTGAGACATAAATTAGAAGTAATATAATAATAATAATAATCCTCGGATCTTGCCCATTTTATAGAAAAAACTAAAGTTAACTGTTCTGTTCATCTTATCTCGCCTACATTTCGAAATTCTTCATGTTAAACGTTTAATTAACATATTTTGGGTAAATCTTACCATTTTAACGGTATGTTGCTATGCCAACCCATTACATCGTTAAACCTCGAGATCCTATTGTTATTTCAACCCTTATGGGCGAAAGCGTGCTTTGAATGCTTTTACAATTAGTACGCGAGAGAGAAGGAGAGAGAAATTCTTTTCATAGTAACCAATGTAAACAACATTCGTTGCGTTATTTACGAGAATGAGTACATTTTAATGTAGAATATTAATCATTCGCATATTAAAATTAGATACTTAGAATCATCGTAGGAGTTCGAAACTTGAAACAACGAACGCCTAAATGAACGAAAGTTTGTTTTCTTGCCATCCAAAGAAAGTCAAGGCATATTTGTTCATTTTTTTATTTCACAAAAATCTTTCCCGCTGAATTTCAACGGGCATCTCTCTAGTAATATTTATAATCTATATAATAATTTTTAAAAATTTCTCAGTCACGTAACGCTTCAAAATATACGTTATGAAACCTAAGCTACTTCTAGAAGTGCTACAGAGCTGAAATTTGGAAGGAAGGCAGGTCATGGGGTTCAACTTCTGAAAAATCAGTAACATCAGAAAAACTTATATTTAAGTGGTATTTTTGACCCCAATGTCAAATTATAAACACCCATTAGAAAAGAACTTAAAACGGCGCTGGGCTTTATATGTTTGCCTTTTTTTTAATAATTACAATTAAGATACGAAGTCGGAGCATAAACCGTTCTCAGGATGAAAGATTGGAGTTTAATTTTTTTGGAAAGAGAATTCAAATTCGAGCCGAATCAGCGTAAACAATTGTTTCTAATCAGAAAATAAGGGGATTTTTTTCAGTTTTCTTACAATGAAAAATATCAACTACCACGGCAACGAGTCCAACGCATTTAAATGGGAACTGTTAATCTGTATTTTAATAGCATCGATTCAATAATTTTAATGGGGAATTGATTGATTGCATTATAAACCCGTAGATTTCATCTAACGACATATACATATGATGACGTCATAATTTTCATACACGATATATCGTGTCAAATAAATACACATTACTCCTTTTAATTAAGGAGTTTGATGATATATACTTGTGTCATAAATAATTGCTTGGTTGTTAGCTTCCGTAGCTCAACGATTAGTGCATTGTACTAATTATACTGAGGTACTGGGTTCTATACCCATTGGAAGTATTTTAAATTTAAAAAGTATTTCATAAGCCAGCAGTAAAGATAAAAACAAGAGAAAATTATTTCATAATGTTCCGAATTTTTAAGTTGCGTAGCAACGGGTAATTATTCACTTGTATGGATAAATGTACCAATACAAATTTTCAAACTAATTTGATATGGATTCCGATCCTCTCTTCGAGAAAAATCGACTACGTCCTTTCGACTGGCCAAGTCTCAAGTTCTTATCTTTATTCTAACTAATTTACAAAAGGCAATGTTATGAATATAAATGGCAACAAAATGCATTTCTTATGGAATTTAAAAATAATTAATTAGTCTATGACTATTCTACACTTCAAGGTTTTCAGAATTTTCCTAATGCTCTCACGGAGGATAATCCCGTCGGATGACGAGGCATTTGCCAATCTTAACAGCATCATGCTCCCGCCGGATGATGAGTATATCGCAAAAGTAATGAATCCCTTATCTTATCGATAGCGTCGATGCTGATTTTTCAACCAGATTGGTGTTATGGTCTGAGTGCAGTATTATACAAGTGGCAATCCGCGATGACATTTATTACTTTATAAGTAATTAAAAAGACACACATTTAAGCAAAACTTTCAATTATAACAATGCTTCCCGGAAAACGACAGTCCTTATTTCGTTGTTTGGAGCCTCACCGAGAACAAAGCGAAATCTAGTTGGATGGCTAACACGGGAAGCTGCTACATACAGTTGGCTACTTGTAAAAACAGGATCTTTCAGATGCACACCAACATGGTTAAGGATTTGTCTCTGGGCCACGCTGATTGTCGACCTTGGAAGATGGGTGGTTCGAGTATCTGCCGATGGGTACTAAGGTCTCGGGTTCGAATTCCGCCTAGGGATTGGCTGTTGTATTTGTCATGGCGATAAAGGATGTAAGATTGGAGTGTTTGTTCTAAATTAAAGAAGGATTATTATTATGATTGACGCTTTATTAAAACAGCCGTTTTCGTCGTTGTCTTACGATGATAAATAAAACGAATGGGAAGACCTCTCCCTAATTTGAATTTAGTTCAAAAGCAACAGTGTGCCAACAAGCACGAAAGATGTCGTAAATTTAATGCCTTATTCGAAGAACAATTGGCTGTGCGGGTGTAATGAAAAAAAAAGATTTTTTTTGTTTTCCTTGTGTTCTTTTCCAAGGAGATGTCAGCTGGTCGAGGAACAGGATTTCGGACTTGGTACACATTTGGGAAAAATGGGGGTTCACGAAAAATCTAAACAACAATTAAACAATGTTTTGAGTTTATCGTTGCTGAGTAAAACAAATATTCAAAGTCAGTTTAACTCAAATTATCAACTAGCTATATTTAAACATAACGAACAAGTAGATAAAAATAGTTATGTATTAAATTTGATTATAAATTAGATACTTTTTTGTGGGGCATTGGAATTAGCATTGAGAGGGCATGATGAATCGAATGAGTCACAAAATAAGGGAGTTTTTCGTGAGCTAATCCAGTTTAATTATGAGTTAGATAAAGACTTAAAAGTTCACCTTAGTCAATCAATTGTGTATAAAGGTACGCCTAAAACTATACAGAATGAGTTACTAGAATGCATATTAGAAGTATACCACGAAGAAGTTCGCAAAGACATTAAAAAAGCAGGTTATGTAGCATTGATAGCCGATGAAACTACTGACGTGTCATGTCAATTTCGGTTAGTCATTGTAATACGTTCCATTTTAGGCGGGAAACCGGTAGAAAGGTTCTGAAATTTCGTTAATCCTGACGGACATGATGCTCGTGCAATCGTAGATTGCATTTTAAAACAACTGGAACCCCTAATTGGTGACAGTCCGAATAAACTTATAGCACAAAGTTTTTATGGTGCTTCTGTTATTAGTGGACGTTTAAATGGCGTTCAGAAACTGATAAAAGAAAAGTATCCACTTGCTAATTTCGACCAATGGTACGCCCACCATAATTATAGAAATAAAAGATAGATTTCCATTTACTGAACACTTCGTGGCTACGAATCTATTTGTGGTCGAAGAATTTGATAATTACAGCAAAAAATTCCCTGACACATCTCAGTGAAATAATTGAAAAGTATCCCTTTTCGGAAAAAAGAGACTGAAGAGTGAACTTCAAGTTTTTTACGAAAGAGAGGAATTGAGAGCAGTTTCTGGTGCAGTACCATTTCTGTCGTTAATTTTGGGTGATGATTTGTGTGAAACATTTCAAGAGACAATAAAGCTTTTAAAAGTGCTGATCACAATACCAATGTCGACATCAGAAACAGAACGGTGTTTTTCAATGATGAAAAGAATAAATACTTTTCTTAGGAATAGTATGAAAGAATGTATGTGAAGTATGTGAAAAAAACTTTTGTAAATAACATAGATAGCATCAACAGAAAAGTTATTGATTTATTTTCTAACAAGAAAGATCGCCGAATAGACTTTGTTTACCGCTCATTTTAGCTGCAAGACACTTTTTCATCTACTCACTACAGAACATTTTTCGGTAAGTAAAAAATTAAATACTTTTTTGTATTGTAATTTTAGGTTTTAAAAAAATATCTTTGCCCTACCAGTTGAAACAACCACCGGCCGCCACTGCGTTCTAATAGTAGAATTTAGAGTGTATTTACGAATTTTAAATCGACGATTTCATCGGTTTTATCCAATTCCTCGATTAGATAGTATTTGTTCCATTACGGAAATAGTGAAAGTGACAAGGCACATCTCTCAAACACAGTCGAGATATAGGCGTTAAAAAAACACTTTTGCAGTTTCTTCTTCCATTACTTGCTACTTGATAGCATTCACCGTATATTCCACGTTAAACACCGGCGTAAGAAGTCGGTTTGGCTGACAGAATGCACGAGATTATAATGAGGTATATCTTTTTTTATAATTCAATGTGTTAAATTGTTGTTGCAGCCATCATCATTTCGTTTCACTTCGTTATTAAGTGAACCTCATTTTCACAGACGAGTCGTAGGTAATTGCAAGATAAATCAATCTCCGAACTATGTGTGACTGCTCTGTTGAACATGCAAATTTCTGACTGACTTCGCAAAAGTTTTTGCAACATTTGGAAAATGACGGGAAATGGATGTATATACTTATATTTTCTTTACGTATACACAACGTTTGTAAGTGAAACGAAATGGGTAATTTACCACGAAGGTATTACGTGAACATAAGTTAATGACGATAAAAATATCCCCGAAAAGGATTCGGATTCGACTCCAGGATATAAATTCTGTTTCCCGTAAGATAACCTGTAAAAACCGATTGTTCGGCGTGCAGGCTTTCATTCTTTTGCAAATTAAAGTTAAAAGAAACTGATCATAGATCTTCGGGTGGGAGCTGCTTCAAAGATGTATGGTTAAGTAGGTTTTTACCACTACATTCTACAGCCAAACACTAAACTGCAGTCAGTCTTACCGCCCCCATCAGTGCAATGGGAAATCGTTTGCGGCAGCTTTCCAGCGTGACACGTACTCTCCTCCACCATTTTACTCGAGGAACCTCTTCTCCAAAGACTACTATACGATAGGTCTACCGCGATCAAAAGAACATTTTGGGTGTACAGTGGGTGTGGCCTAAACACTTACTCCACTTGGCACCCTCCCCTCTCGCCCTTCCTTACCGCACGGGCTATCACTGTCTCGGTCCTTTTCTAACTACACTGTTGCCAAATAGTTGCATAACTTCGTCTAGACAGCAACTGTAAATAGTGAGAACTGACAACCTAAGGAGGAGAAGGATGAGCTAGTAGTGAAATGGGGGAAGTCAAAATGACCGGAGGAACTTCGCCTCCGTGCGCGGCCAAAATCCGCGCATGTTCTTATGTTTGCGCCATACCTATACCCACTCTTCTCCAAAGCCAGACAATCTACAAGTTTGCCACTGTTTGCATTTTCTAAGCTAGCGCCAACGACTCACAACCAGTGGCATAAGGGTAAACTGTTTAATGTCAGTATCCGATAAAACATGGTTTCAAAAATAGTGATTATTGTTTCAAATTCTGAAGATTTGCCGTGGAATACGAGAGGGAGTTGCATTTAACTTTAAGCTTAAAGGGTTAAGCTTCCTTTCACAGTTCTTACAATTGTGGTAGCTTACCTACTTTTGGAGAAAATAGAGCGCTCGAAATTGATAGTTTCCATGTTGATTGCGGACTTACAAGTAATTAAAGTACCTAAATTTAAAAAAACGGAATATGTTATTGATTGCTAGTTTAATAATATACAGAAAACTGCATTCAGATATTATTACTCGTTTGCGAGATGTTTGGAAATTGCGTCTAAAGTCGGCCGTTGCAGCCGCTGTGAGACGTCCTCTTAATACAAAGAAACGAGACATTCATAGTAATTATTTATTACGTTCTTGCGCTTTCAGGTGAAAGGAGATTGACCGAGTATTTATTCAACATTTAAAACACCCTCAAAACACATTTCGAACTCATATGACATTTACGATCATTTACAAATTTCTAGATTATATTGATTCTAACATTTGATCATTGCAACGGAAATAAAGCTATTTGCTAGCGAAATTCAATGCATTGAACGTTAATGCAGACGGAAAATCAGCAAGTTATATGCCAGATGGAACCCGCATTGTGAAAAAATTCTTCAAACCAAATTTATAATAAAATTATATTGTCTAAAAATTTAATAAAACGAAATATTTACATTAATGGAGCCTAATAGGAGATATTTGACAAAAACGGAAAAATTACAATTTTAAGCGTCCAATTTTGGTTGATCAAATTGACCCAAACTCAAACATTAGATCTTGAATTTTTAATAAAAATCTTAAATATAAATTTTTTGTCCTGGTCTGATTCGCAGTTTATGAGTGAGAGCGTTCACAAAATTCCTATCACCGAGAGCCACATACCTCATCGAAAAAATTGTGAAAACGTATTCAACGGATCTAAGACGTATATTTCCGTTGAAATCTTTAATTCGGAATGAAAACAATATTTCTCTATTACTATGTACAGAGCAAGTAAAAGCAATACGGATGTATACATATATATCCACACCCTCGCTGCCCTCCTCGACCTCGAGACCCATGATCAGCCTCCCACTCCGCCTCCCCACTCCGCCTTCCCACTCCGCCTCCCCAATCCAACACCCCACTCCTCTCCCTCCCAATCTCCCCTTAACAATCACGTCTCTTCCGCATGGACGGGAGAATGACCGCGCGCGCAGTATCTACGGCTCATTCATGCGAGTGACGTCACCGCTGAGTAGTTTATGGACTGACCTTCGACCAAGAGCCACCCTCATGGAACCTCACTCAATCTTTCTCCCTCCCGAGGAGGTTTCTGCCTCAGAGAAGCACCGAAGTTATTATGCCCGGGAGGTTCTGTGCGTTAGACGGCCACTTCAATCGACGATCTTGAAATTCCCAATACGGAAAAAGCGGCATGTGAATAAGCCGTAAATTCGTGTCTTTAGGTTTCCTCTAACCATCCGGCGTCGTTAATGTTCGTGCCGTCCCGCAGTATCTTACATCCAATCCAATTCCGGACTACGGCGGTTATATTAAAGAATGGTCCCCAGCGACTGGCTCGCGATGTTTCTGTCTAGAAACGTAACACAGAGTAATTGGGAAAGTTTTGCGGTTTAAACCCACTAGAGCGCACTTTTAAACGACACTTACGGGTAGCAGTAATTTCTGATGGCAAATTACAGGGTGTAGGTATTGCCACCTAGCTGAATCTGCTAAAATGTATGCCATTAAATCAACCACAACTCGTTAAAACCATAATTCCCGCGTCCATACTAAAGGTAATTGGCTTACGGCTCGAGAGACCAATTTAAAATTGCCTCGTTGAATATGTTTTGTCATAGGATTTCAACATCCACGGCAATTACGACACGGGAGAAAATAAAAATATAATTTATGCGCTCATTTGTCTTTCCGGGAGGAAACAAAAAACTCCCGTTAATTGCGGATAAAGCTGAAAAAATCCGTGGAACGGGCGATACTCTGTTGATTCACCCTTTTTCGACCACTTCGCCGCCAAATCCCGCATCCCTTAATTCTTTCCCGTCGCAATTCACGTCCCGGGTGAAAGCTTCCCCTATCATTATGGCGACGCATCCATCGACGACAAAAAAAATCTTATCGTCCCATCCTCCCCCTCTGGCGTCCTCCCAAAACTATTTACTTATCCCAGCGCCCCCTCCACCTCGTACTCCTCCTCAATTATTGCACCTCCCTCCCCCTGCATAATACAACCCTCACTCAGCCTCACGCCCATACACAATGCGTTCCTGGATTGCGAGCTCATCAACGTAATAGGCCTTCCGGATCGGATTCGATGTTTCTCGACATGAAAGAGGAGTAAAGGACGGAAGGAGAGATTGAGAAGAGAGAAAGAAAGAGATAGAGGTAAGGTATGTGGGCAAAATGCGGAAGGAGGAGAGGGAAAGAGGAAGAAAGTAGAAGGCGGTGAGAGGGAGATATGGGTGTTACGGAGAAAAGGGGAAAGAAAAATGAAGGTAGAAAATTGCGAATAAAAATATGGCAGGAAATAATAAACGGAGATCCTGTGGCCTGAAACCGTTGTCTCCCTCAGTGCTCTCTCCCTCCCCTCCTCCCTCCCCACCTTCTTCTCCCTCCCCACCTCCTTCTCCCTCCCCACCTTCTTCTCCCTCCCCACCTCCTTCTCCCTCCCCACCTTCTTCTCCCTCCCCACCTCCTTCTCCCTCCCCATCCTTATCCCTCCCCACCTCCTTCTCCCTCCCCACCTCCTTCTCCCTCCCCACCTCCTTATCCCTCCCCTCCTCCTTCCTCTCCTTCTCCCTCCAGTCCTCCCTCTCCCTCCCCTCCTCCCTCTCCTCCTTCTCCCTCCCGACCTCCTTCTCCCTCCCCCATCCTTCTCCCTCCCCACCTCCTCCCTCCCCACCTCCTTCTCCTCTCCTCCCTCTCCCTCCCCTTCTCCTTCCCCTCCCATCCTCCTTATCCCTCAGCTTCCCTACTCCTCTTCCCTCCCCTCCTCCTCTTTCCTCCCCTCCTCTCCTCCCTCCTTCCCCTCCTACCTCTCCCTCCCTTCCTCCTTATCCCTCCCTCTTTCTGCCCCTGGCGCAAAACACTCACCTCTCCCTCCCTTTAAACTCGTGTATTTTTCTCAACCCCCGTGTCTTTGTTCCTGCTACGGTTTGTGTGTGTTCCTTACATTATATTATTTCGTTTAATTTCTGCTTCACAAATATTTTTTAAGTATTAATTTAGGAGCAATTTTTTCTCCTTATTTTTCCCCTTACTCTAAATCTTTCTGCGAAATGTCGTTCCCTTGGTTTTGTACCGCGCTGCTATACCATCCTCAGAGAACATCTTTCGTTTATTTCTTTTGTCTATGTATTCTTTATGAAAAATATAAAATATGGCTATATTTGTTTGTTTATATATAGTGCCGAGGAGTGACAAATGGAGATATTTTAATGTATCAAGTTTGAATGTAAAGGAAATATTTTTGTAAGTTTACACAAACTTATTTACAATAATTCGGTGCCGGTGGTGTAGTGGTAGGATGCTGGCTGCTATTCGCCTGCTGCTTGAAAAGGCAACGGGCACGAATCCTGCGCAAGTAGGATTTTTTTCCAAGATTTTCCGGCCCCAAGTTTGTGTAATTTGAGGAGACCGCGCAAATTCAGCGTTCCGTCCTTTGGAAGGGACGTTAAGCCGTTGTTCTTCGTTAAGAGTAGGCTAATGCCGTAACCGGGTTTCTCTTCTCCCTTGCTACCCAGCTATTCATTGCACTATCTCTTAGATACCCATTGCGCGTAGGCAAGAGGTGAATCAGCTGGGAACATACTGTATATAAATACTGTATAATAGAAATTAATATTTTCTGACGAGCGTTTTGTAAACTATGCTAAGAAGAAATGGTTCTGTAAATCAGCTTACAAGAAGGACAAGCATTCAAAATATCCACGTTAAGGGTCAAATTCCATGATTGAATTCCATACCATTGCTTTTTTAAAACTTTTGTCATAAATCCTGAATTAATAAAAATAATTTCAATTTGATGCATCTTTTCTTAATAAGGTCATGTATACTTGTGTATGTCAGGCATGTCAGAGTTAGGGCCTTACTGTGACCCGAATGCGAATCTTTGTCTCAACTAAATCGTTCGAGATTTTATGTAAATACTTTATTTTTCTGAAAAGACGGCAGGTATTTTTCTTAGTTATTGTGGCACAACAGAACACGTTTCCAAATTAAAGTTTTTTTTAACAGACGTCCAATCTTCTAGAAAAAGTGTTATTTCTTCCACCTCTGACCCTCATTAGACAACTGCAATCCTTATGCGGCCCTTATGTAACACTGATTGCATTAATGTTGCCCTGCTGCCTCTTCGAGTTTGACATGCCTGGTCTATGAAATTATTTTCTGCTTTACTTCAGTGGAATGAATCACTTCTCCATACTGAAAACGTTCAATATCTCCGCTAAAAATATTGAACGTGTTCAGTTATCGCCGAAAATATCGAACATAACCTGTTGGTATTTCTTATATGGGATTGCACCTTTCCTATCTCCTCATTCCCCTGTTCAGGTAATGATTTCTTTCTCTAAAAAGAGAAACTTATTTTAAGCCATAATGTATTTCCTTATAAGGCACGATTGTATTTGTTTATCTTTCACATATAAATCGATGTAGGACCTTTCGCCGTTTGTAATTTGATCGCCGCCTTTCAATCGAGGAATTCGAGGCAAAGCCAGACGGTTAGAGTGGGTGGTACCAACCTCGATCTTTTTCTCTCTCCCTATCTTTCTGTTCCTGTCTCTTTTTCTCCCTTTCCTCTCTCCCCCCTCCTCCCCCACTCTTTTTCTCGTAATATTCCATTACCGAAGTCTCGACCACTCCATAATGCGATTCTTATCTCCGGACAGCGCAGAGGCGGCCTATGTATGTTGGGAATGGGAGGAAAGGACCGAGGGGGGCAATGGGAGGGAGAGGGACTTCGGGAGATGGGTTGTGAATCGGGGAGGTGGAGGCAGGAAGGGGGTTGTTTGCTTCTTGGGTGGGGGGAGGGGAGGGGAGGGAGGATCCGACGGAAGGGGTGGGATGATGGGGGAATGGACCCGAAACCCGAAGAAGGCGGGAGCGATAATTTGAGATATTAGCCCGCGGCCATTTTCCAACGAATCGAAAGTAAATCGAGGCCTCCATCCTCCCTCCCCCCCGTTTCTTCTTCCCGGATACTATATCCAATCTCTTTCATCCTCAAAAAATCCTCTTTTTTTATACAATCGCATCCCCGACTGATTCATTTCATTTGACAAATCCAATTCGCAGATCATTTCGCCAAATGGATTTAAGGATCGCGAAAGGAGGAAGGCGAGCGGACAACCTCTTTTAACCTCTATATCTTGATAAGTTCAACCCAAATCTTAGACCCCGAAGAATAGGAGTCACATCGACGCTTATTCCTAATCCGCAGCGATTAGATATCATCGATCGAATGACCTTTTTATTGTCCGAACGGCGATCACATTGTTTTCAAGAAACCATCGACTATTGGGTACTCGAATATTTTCAATAGCAATTTCGATACGATGTCGAAATCGACCATAAATCTGGCGCTTAAGAATATGCACTATAAAATTAAAACTAATAGCGTCTCGTTGAAACGTAAAGAGCACGCAGCTTGGCTATCGCATCAATAACAAAACTCCTCGCACATCGGATCGAAAAACTTGGTCCCGCGATCAATTCAGCATCATTCTCAGCGTAGCATTAAAGGAGAGAATACAGTCGTGTTATATTACCGGGAGATATGGCAAGAGGGGAACGGGTGTAGGAGGAGGCAAGGGAGACAGCAGGATTCCTCAGCCGGGAGGAGGGAGACAGGCGGGCGGAGTAGGTGTAGTGGGAGGCTGTTTGGTGGACGAGGCGAGAGGAGGTAAAATGGTAGGTATAGAGCTTGCAGGTAAGAGGGGAGGCTGGGGGAGGAGGGGGAGGACCGGGGGCAGGATAGGCTGCCTCTCACATAAGTGGCATTCCCCGAAGGTCACGTGGGTGGGGCTCACTGGGATCCGACGAGGGCGGAGTGGTATGAGTACAGAGAGAGAGAGAGAGAGATAGGGGGAGGGGCAGGAGGGAGAAGGTAGACGGTGAGGCTGGGCGCTATCTCCCCTCACCTACCCTCCCCTCGCCGCCCTCCCTCCCTCATACCCCTTTCCTTCCTGCGCTCGCTCTCTCTGAAAACAAGAGAGGCCTCAAATCCGAGTAGAAGGTACTGCTGGCGAAAGATGAGACGTTTAAACCAGCATTTCCATCCTCCGTTCCACGCGCTTGTCGTTCGATTATTATGATGCAAGGACTCGGAAAACGTCATTAACCCGGGAATTAATGGGTTCTAAAGCGCGCGTGAAACCGTGTCGACGTCCACGGTTGCTTCGGGCGACTTCCCTTCCCCACCGTTAACGAGTGGACGCGGCCCGTATCCATATCCGTAGCATTTTCTCTCCCATTTTCCGGATCCATCTTCCGTCAAAATTGTCCAATTTCTCCGCCCGCCCACCCCTTTTAAAATCGAATCTCCGTGTATTTTCTGAACTTGTATCGACGCGGACGGGGAAGACCTTTTCGAGGTTTCGCATTAATCTTCCTTCGACGCCCACCCCGATAAGAAGAAGCGGAGGTGTCAGATAAGCGGTTTTGGAGTGCACAACTTTTTTCGGTAAAATCGTGTTTTCGGCGAAACCATTTCGAGAGGTGTTACCCGATCGTGCCTTTTACTTCCAGACGGGATTCGTGGGTTCGTGCTCTTCGTGGGTGCCTAGGGTATTAAGACATCAACGCCTAAAAAATCTCTCGCATACCTGTATATATATATATTCTTTTGCCGACTGATGAACGCGGGACAGGAATTGTCCCGGCTCCTTATCGACCCGATGACTTCGTGGGATCACGCCTTCGCGCCGAATTCGTTAAGGTCGAGAGAGCACGATGATGGCGGGGCGTGGTCAGAAACCTAGAGGTGCTTAAATTTAAATTGCCGACAAGGATCTCATCAAATCGAGAGAGAATATTTTTTTCAAGTTTCAGTTTCGATTTATAAGTTGGCATGTTGAAGAGTCTGCTAGCGCTTTATCTTTATATCTTTAGATATAATTGATGAATTATAGTAATGAGTATTTACTCGTTGTCGATAAAAAATATCATTCGAGACAAACAATGTATTCTCATAAATATGCAAATATGTATTTTATTTATATTGCACTCGAATAACCTGCCGAATTTATTCATAATGCAAACAAATACAAAGTATCAGTGTTTGTAAATATCCATTTGTATTATTAATTTATGCGTTAGAGACATAGAAGTAACTATTTTTCCTTTCCTGCGCTCACAATCGTAATACTGGGTTTACTAATCACTGGTTTATGTTTTTTATTACTCTGAATCCTACGTTAAAAAGTAAACATTTCTGAAGTTTTACAAGAACACCCAATAATTGCCTCTTTCGAGAAGCATTGCATGCTTGCGGCTTTCCCTTATTCTGTACGTCCATAAAGTAGAAAATTAGTTAATTTCATCAATGATAAGGCAAATCAGGCTTCAGAGAGCCCTCTTAACTCGTGCGTGATTTATAGGCATTATTTCCTCTGGGTAAAACCTAAATAGTCTCATTATCGTCGGAAATTTTTTTGAGAAATTACGCCTAGCACGTTGCATAGTGCAAGACAAAGCCGAAGGATTAGGGGGTGCACAAGTTTCACGAATGAATAGAGCAGTGATAAATGAAGAGGTGCTCGATATTCCTCTAGAAGAATAAAATTGATCTTAAAGGGGAAATGGAAGGGAAAAATACACGACGCGCTCTTATGCAAACGTACATAATGAATGAAGCGAGGTGACCAGGTCAAACGGAGTCGTTTTATTGCACGAACACGAAATATTCACGTCGATACTTTAAGCGAAGCGAAGCGAGACAAGGATGGAGGAGAAGGAAGGTTGATAGAAAAGGGAGAGAGAGAGAGAAAGGCGGAGGAGTATCTAATGACAACGATTGCCCGTGGGCTGTTGCCAAGCAACGCCGTAGATGCTCTCAAGACTCGAGATGAAGGGATGAGTGGCATCATACGTAAGCAGAAATATCGCCTTGAGGAGCATTTCAAAAAATTCGGGAGGTTTTACAACGCGGGGACAAATTCGGAGCGTTGCTCTTCTCCAATTCCTCGCTAACACGCGTTTTCTCTTCCCCCAACCTCGCTCTCTCTCTCTCTTCGTCCTGAACTCCTCTACCTGCCGCAATTCGAGTGGTGGCGAGAGGTAATTCGGGCGTTGGGTGGGTCGCCTCACACGCGCGCACGTCTCTGGGTCGCGTCCTTCCGTGCCAGGAAACTCATCGGATGGGAACCACCGCTGTCTCGTGAAAATGTTCCCGTGACGACTGAAGTCGAATCGAAGGATTTTCGGAGTTTCCCGAGAAGCCTTAAGAGTGCGTTAAAAAATGGATCTCAGCATTGATCGATGGATTTTTGTGACCTCAAAGGGATTGAGCCGTCCATAGCCGCGTACGAGAGAGGAAGAAGAGGGGAGGGACATGACACATAGCTATTTGATTCATGGCTGCCCTTCAGTGTCTTTTTTTATTCTTTATGCCCCCCTCTCTCTCTCTCCCTCTCCTATACACCTTTGTAATTCTGTGGCCTTTTTTAAATTGATGGTGCAGACCAACGGTGCCTTTGAATTGGGAAAATGAACTTCTGCGCGCCATTCGTTTTTTAGAATTCTTCGAATTTAGGAGGGGGTGTTCTTTTCTACCAAAACAGGCGATGGAGACATTGCGCGTTGTTTAATTCATTCCGTGATTAATGGTAGGATTCTTTTTTCGCGTTGAATAGCCTTCAAGACGCAAAATTCCACGTGTGTCATGACGCGAAATATATGGACTTGGAAGCCTTGTTTGGTGTTTGTTTCATTTCTTTTTCGCGTGCTCTGCGTAACAGTGATTAAAAAGGAACAGAGGTAAAACCACATGATAAGTAATTATAGCTTCTGACAACTACGACGATTTTATTTTTCTAATAACATTCTCAAGTTCTTCTGTATTATGATATGGTTTTCCTATTCCCGCAAGAATCTCTATAATTAATTATAGATTATATATAATTATACAACGACAAGTTTGTACTGAATATTGTAAGGCTTTTTTTCTTAATATACTTAATTTATTTTAAGCACATATTGAATTTATTCCTATATTGCACTTACTACGAATCATTAATGTGATGAACGCTTTAAACCATAGAATAAGATGCACGAAGAAAATTATCCGTTTCTTCTACAGTTTTGATGGCTTGTCAAGTACAAAATATCAATCTATTATTATGCCAACCTTTACCCATTCGAATGACAATTTTACGATTCATATCACCCGTTCAACGACTCTGTAATAATCATAGCAATTAACAAATTTAATTTCCATTACTAGAAAGGATCTTAAAATAGGTCTTTGTTAAGGCTTTATTCAACGAAGTAATTACAGTTTTGATTCTCCGGTCGTGAGAATTAATTTCGTTACAACATCATTAATCTTCCGTCCGTAGTAGCACTCGAGTTAATAAACAAGAGTTCGCCCTTTGGTTAAAAGGAGGAGTCCTTCGCATTCCAAAGATATTGCTGTGTCACTTAAGAATCGTGAACGTCACATTTTCTTTCTTTTTATTTTCATATTTAGAGCGCGTTAAGATTTGGTTGTGGCCACTGGAAGGAGACGCCGAGCAAAAACTTTGTTCGAAAACGCATGGTCATAAGTGGCAGAAGAAATTTATAGCTTGCCCTCAGCATGACATTTATTTTCGAGTATTTGGTCTCGTGTAGCTAATTAATAGCACATATTTTGTCATAAATATGTATGCATGCATATGTATTTTTTTTAAATCTTTCACTCTTTTATTTCACACAGTACTTAAGTGACCATGAGGTTTTTATTCCAATAAAAAAATGTCTTACAGTGACAAAAACTAAACTTAAGAATAGCATTCCAAAGAGGAAAAAATAAATTTAAAAAATGAAGCATTTTAACATTCACATTTGTCTTATCTAAATGAATGGATCTTAAAAAGAAATACTCTGCTTTGGCCCAGAGGAGTATCCTTCGTTATCCTACCCGATAAATCATTATCCACCCTCAGAAACGATAGCACGGCGTGCTCCGTAGTGACACTAAACATGGGTTCGCATAGTTCTATCGACAGCGTAAAATTGATCAATGAGATTAATAAATGGAGATGCGTATCTGGAGATACTTCTTTAATCCTCAGCGTAACAGGTTGAGCAATTTCGGTCGCCGGAGGAGAGCCGTACGTGTCTCGGCGACATGGTAGTTTCGAGTTTGAAAGGAGAATATGAAGCGAGAGATAAAAGTGAATGAAAAGATGGAGATAGAGAGAGAGAGAAGAGGACCGGTGGGTTGTGTACAGGTAGGTTATATGTCAGTGGGTTACCGACGTTGAGGGGACCGCCCTTTCATTTCCAAAGCCTTCCTTTCTCCTTCCCACTCTGCATATCTCCTTCCTTCTCTCCTTTCCCTCTCGCCCATTCGATTCCTTTCGCATTCCGATTCCATGCGACCCTCTTTCTCATTCGCTCCCTCCCTCTCCCCCTCTGCTCCCCTCTTGGTCCCGCTTCCGTCGCCTGTCGCATCACCCCGTTCGCTTCCCTCATTCTCTCGTAGGTCCTACATTTTCTTCTCTCCCATGTATTTCCCCACGCCGTTATCCTTAAATGAAAATCCGTGTGAAAAAACCACGCGGCTGTCGTTGTGCCTACACGTGTAGCTGTCGCCGTATAATCATATCTATTACATAATAGCTACTTCTTTCACACACACACACACACACATACATACATATATATATATATATATCATCATAGGTAGTCTGTCCGTAGACAGGTCCGTAATTATTCTTGGTTAAACCTGGTTCTCCATATACTCCTATTTTCCGCTGTCCTCTTTATATCTTGATAACTCTCTTTCCCTTTCAAATCGTCTATCAGCTGAAACCTTTTCCTACCTCTTTCCCTTTTCCCATCTAGTTTTCCTTCTAACACGTCTTTAATCATACTCTCTCTCTCCTCAGGTAATGTCCAACCCAGTTAGCCTTCCTCTTTCTGATAGTCTGTATAATCATTCGCTTCTCTCCTATTCTTCGTAGCACTTCATCGTTTTTCATCCTATCTGTCCATTTTATCTTCAGCATTCTCCTCCAAGTCCACATTTCAAAGCTTTCCAAGTATTTGATGTCATTTTTCCTTAGCGTCCATGTTTCTGCCCCATACAATGCTATACTCCATACATATAGCATTTTATCAACTTCTTGCGGATATCTTCCCTTATATTCCCTGTAAGTAGATGTTTCTTTCTCCTGAAAGCCGCTTTTGCTTTTCCTATTCTAGTTTTGATCTCATCCGTACATTTTGCCTCTCGTGTTATGATACTTCCAAGGTATTTATATTCTGAAACTTGTTCTAATGGCTTTCACCCAATAGTTATGTTCAGATTCTCTTCTTTACCCGATATTCGAATGACCTTGGATTTTTCTGTATTTATTTCCATACCGTATTTTCTACCTGTTATCACTAGTCTATTTATCATTTTTTGTAGCTCCTCTTCCTTTCTTGCTAGAAGTACTTGATCATCTGCGTATTTTACTGTCCTTATAATCCTTCCTCCAATTTTGAAATCCCCTGTGCCTTCTAAAGCTTCTTGCATTAGACTTTCTCCATATATATTGAATAGGGTTGGCGATAGACAGCAGCCTTGTCTTACTCCTCTACCGATATTTATTCCGCAGGTGTCCACATTCTCAAACCTGACCTTTACAACTTGATTCTCATATGGATTCCTAATCAGTCTCCTGTCTTTCCAGTTTACACCTATATCCTTTAATGTCTTCATCAACTTTACCCAATTTACTCTATCAAAGGCCTTCTGCCAGTCTACGAAACATGCGCAGATATCTTGACTGTATTCTATTGCCCTTTCTGATATGATTCTAACTACTCCTATAGCATCTCTAGTTCCTCGTCCTTTTCTGAAACCGAATTGATCTTCCCCTATTATTTCTTCTGCCTTTTTCTCCAGCCTTTTATTAAGAATCCTCGTGATGATCTTCGATGTGTGTGACAGAAGTCTTATAGTTCTGTAATAGTTACACTGCATTGCCTTTGGCTTCTTCTTTAGAGGGATCATTGTTACTTCTAGGAAATCCTGAGGCCATTCTCCCGTGTCATAAATCTTATTAATTAATTTCGTGATCGGTTTTAGTCCTTCTGATCCTATGACTTTAAGTATCTCAGCCGGTATTCCATCGCTGCCCGTGGCTTTCCCCTTCTTTAGTTCCACTATCGCCTTTTCTACTTCGCTCTCTATAATACTTGGTCTTAAGTTGTCTTCTTCAATGTTTTCCTCATTTTCCAGTTCTATTTTTGCCGCTCCTGCCTGTTTGCTGTATAATTCCTTAATGAATTCTTCCCATACCTGTGCTACATCCTTTGTTTCTGAGACTATCTTGCCATCCGTATTCATAATTCCTTTACCACAAATTCCATTAGACTTCTTATCTTCTAATTCCAGTGCCCTAGCGTACATCATATCGTACCGTCCTAACTTCTCCATTTGTTCTATTTCATCACATTTTCCTTTTATCCAATTTTCTCTAGCTTTATCTGTTACCCTTCTCAACTCATTGTTTATACGCCTATAGTTGTCTCTACCTTCTTCACTGTTAACGTTTTTCCATTTTCGTCTCTCATTCATTTTCTCCAGCATTTCCTTCGTGATCCATGGTTTTCTAATTTTCTTCTCTTGTTTTCCAATCTCTTTATCCAAGGTATCCTTGATACTGGTTTTAATTTCATCTCATTCTATATCAACGTTCTTCGGTTTGTTTTCCAACTTTCTTAGGTTATCTTCCAACTTCATGCTGACTACATCCTGCCTTTCTTTCAGTTTTTCTAGGTCCCAGGTCTGTCTTTCTCTTCTCGTTTTTCTTATTTGTTTGAGCTTTGTACTCACGTCAAGTATTAGAAGGCTGTGATCTGAATCAATGTCTGCTCCTTGCAATGCCTTGGCGTTCTTTATGCTGTTCCTGAATCTTTGTTTTACAAGGATGTAATCTATTTGGCATCTCATTCTATCTCCTGGGCTTTTCCATGTGTATAACCTTCGTTTATGGTTTTTGAACCATGTATTAGTCACTAGAAGGTCATTATTGATGCAGAATTCTACGAGTTTCTCCCCTCCTCGATTTCTCTTCCCAAGTCCGTATTGCCCGACAACATTTTCTTCCTGTCCTTCTCCGACTATGCTGTTCCAATCTCCCATTATTATGCAGTTTACCTTTCCTCTTCCGTCTTATTCGTAAATTTCATTAATTTGCTCATAGATCTCATCTATTTCTTCATCGTCATGAGCTGACGTTGGCATATATACCTGGATTATCAGCATGTCCACTGGGACTTCTTTTAGCTTTATTGCCATCAGTCTATCGTTCGTTGCTATTATCTTTGTCACGCTTTTCATCATATCTTTCCTAAGTACCAGAGCTACTCCCCTTTCCCCACTATTTCCTCCAGAATAAACTACCGTGAACTCTTCCGTGTTGAACTCTCCTTCTCCTTCCCATCTAGCTTCGCTCAGTCCTAAAATGTCAACTCTATTTCTTTTCATTTCTTCTTTCAAGTTCTCTAGCTTGTCAACGTTTTCACTACAGAACAAAATGAGATTGCGTGACTTGAGACGTGTTGGGGATACCTATAAGACATGCATTATATCTGAATTTCTTCGGGTGCAGGTTGTTTTACTTTTTTGAAATATATGAGCACGGAATTTTTTTCATGCGGCTCTAGAACTTCCGAAGATTATCGTATGCGGCTCCGAGAGTAAGGAAGTTTGGCCACCCCTGCTATAGTATAATACACTTGATTTCAACCAACAACGTAAATATAGGTAACGTCATAACTCTAACACATGAAATATCCTAGTAATTAAAAAGATAATTATTTTATTATATAATACATTATGTATTTTATAATTCAGTTATTTACAAATCATATTATATTTGTTTGAAAAAATAGGCGGGCGAAACAAGCCACCAGAGGCGTGGGGCCCGGAGGGTCCTAAGGGCAAAGCCCCTTTTACGGAGGTGGTCAATATGCGACTTTTCGGACATCAATATGTGCGCCTACTTGGATCATTGAACAAATATGCAGTGACTGGATTCCTATAACAACGTAAGATTAATTTTCAATCTAAATGTAAGCGCGCTGGAAGAGGCTCGTCGTATAAAATTGCCGAAGAGGCTATTCTATTTGATGAGCCGTAGTCATCCTACGAAATATTTTTTTTGTCTGCCAGATTAAAGGCAATCGACTACACCCAATTGCCTGACCGACAATTTTTCTCGACAGAGCGAACTTCAGATAAAAAAATATCAATTTCTTTTGATGAGATTGAATCACCTACCTTCGTCGAAATTATTTTTCTTTTCTTTCTCAATGAACCGTTTGGCTACGGAATTGCATTCGGTCGATCTTCAACTATAATCCACTAGCTTCCCACACCGCTTAAAGCTGGCGGCGACATATTCAGATAATTTAGCCAAAGTTGAAATCGGTATACTATAATTTTAAGGAAAAATAGGCTTTAGCGATAAGCATGGCAAGACGATGCATCTTCTGCCTCCTGATTGACATTTTAAACACCAATTGTCGATCAGGTCAGATGATGAAAATAACTACTATCGTTAGTGTATCTCTAACGAAATTATTATTTTTTTTTCAAATCTAAAGCTACTCATTGCTCATCTTACATTCTTTAAATGACATATATGAATAAGCTAAAATTAATACTTTTATTAGACGTCGAAGCAAACATGACAGGATTCTAATTTTATCAAACCAACTTAAAACAGCTATCCTGTATATTAATTCTGTAGTGTAGCTGCTTGCGCCACACTGGTGTGAAAGTGGTAGATTCGGAATTGCTGATAATCTAAAAATTGTCAGGCATGTAGATATAAACGTGAAAGCATCGCGAAAAAACTGAAAATCCCAAAATGTTGAATAATTATGAACTAATTAAATTTTTAAAATAAAAATTTTCCCATCAAAATACATTGCGCTGTCATTTATAATAGTGCTTTATTAATTTAGTTAGAATTACGATAGCAACATGAAACGTGGCAAATAGAACGAAGTATACTTTTCTCGAAGAGGGAATTCGAATCGATGAAGGATTAGTTAAAAAAATTGCTTGTTGGCAAGAAAAACCGGCATTTTTCATTATTTTAGGATTTAGAAATGGCAACAAGTCAAGTAGGTACTTTTAATTTTGTTGTGTTTTAAAATGTGAAATAGGAGGGAGGTGAGATGCAGTGAGATAGAGAGAGAGAGAACTGACTAATCTCATTTTATGCTGTGAATTGAAGGAACGAGAAGATAGACGGAAAGCTATTTTTATTGCGATTTAATAATATGATTCTATTATTTTAATATAGAAAAATACAATAGGGCTCTTTTGATTTTATTTCTAAAAAATAAATTTTGCACGTAAAGAGTAATGTTTTTAGTTCTTTTTCCTATCTTCTTTCGTCGTTACATTCAAATTGCAAGAAAAGCTGCAACTGAAAGATATGTAATCTATTTTCTAAAAGTATTACAAATATTTTTTATGCATTTTAATAGTGAAGGATTTAATTCTGCAGTTCTCAGAAATATACCCAAAAGCTTCATTTCCGCCTTCACGGATTTTTATTCTTTGATAATGAAATGGGTCAATATGTCAAAATATTTCTCCGACGCTTCGCAGATAACTTAATTCGTCTCAAGGATCAGACGAAATACTGATACCAAGAAACAACATCTGTCTTGTTCAGTTAACATGAAAGTTTTCTGATAAGATCTCGAAACCGATACCACTTTTAAACAAGTGTTATTTTATTATAATGTTATTACCTTTATATATTTGTTTAAAAAATCTTATAATTTGAATAGTTTATATGACTTAACTTTTGTTAACATTGGATATAATTTTGACAAAGGAAAACATTGTTAACATTTTGAGCTAATATTTTTCTGAACAATCTTCTTTACATAAGTCTCTCTGCATTGGATTCTTTATTCCTTTCAAGTTTCAAAAATCCATCTCCGACTCTTGGACCTATTTTATCGCCCGCTGTCTTAGTCTGAAACGTTTGTTTGAAAATTTATTTATCTCTTTCCCGCATCACCAAACATTTTTTCCCTTTCCTCCGGTACTGCACCGCGCAATTATTTTCAGATCGACGTTTCCTCCCCTCGTGCTATATCTCCTCTGAAGCAACACTTTGCTTTCTCTTACTCCGTCCCTTTGAGTAGAGCGTACCCGTCCCATTTTTCAAAATCTTCTTCCGCTTTTTCCCTGTTCCTTCCTTCCATTCGCCCCCCTTTATCCCTCGTAATCCTCCTGTTGCCCCCCCTCCCTCTCTCCCTCTCTCTCAGAACGCCAACTTTCTGCCGTCCCGAGGCGACCTGCATTTTCAAGTTTCGTTTCCTTTTTTTCAATCTGCCGTTCCCTGTGCCCCCAAAAGCCCTCCTCCTCTATCCGCATCGCCGAAACCATAGCCTTCGTCTCGTGGTCTACAAAAGTCCTTGACTCACCCGCGCTGCTTGGCGCCGGCGCCACCTACCGCACCACTCTACCGCCCACCGCCGCCTCCTCTCCTGCCTTCCCTCCCGCCCCTATCCCTTTTTTTTGGGTTAAAGCGGTGTCCGGTGCGATGGATACGGGCACCGACGACTACCCTTTCTCTTGGAAACGCCTCGTTTTTTTTCATTTTGGCGCTTTTTATGTATTTTCTCTTTCGCGAGTGTGGCGCGGGTCACAAGGCAGGAGGGGAATCGTTTAAGCAAGGCTCCGCATGGACATGTCAGAATGAACACGCTGCGCAAACACCAAAGCACGACTTAGGTCTTCACGTGGCCGACATTTTTGCGCTCGGCAAAATGAGGGCAAAATATTTTTGATTACGTGGCAAAGACACATGTGTTAGTGTGTATTCATGCATGTATGTGTACACACACACACACATATAACGGGATGGCGTCGTAATCTTTAACCGCCGTTTCTTTGGAGGCTATTTGGTTGTCGAGGAAAAGAGCAGGTAAAATATGGGCTCCATTCTGTAATTGCATTTCGGATAGACGCGGAATTAGTTTATTGAAAATAATATAGTACTTTTCTGTTAAAATGAATGGACTAAGTACAGTCTTTCAAGTTGTACCTCGGTTAGTACGAGGCATTTCAATCAGCGTTTCATGAGAATAACGGTCCGCGTGATTCTTGCGAGATCGATGTGTTTAGACACGATAAATCATTAAGGAGCAAGCAGTGCGCGCTCCTTTGTGTAAAAAATTTCCTTCGTTGCTATTGGTTCATAAGGTCCCGCCTCTGGGTTTAGCTGCATTTTTTTCAATAATGCTTCCATCTGGCGGCGCTTTTTTCATTGCGATTGCGATCTGGTAAAATGGTTTTCCTCTGTAAGGAACTGGGGTGATTTTATTTCCCTTTTCCGCGGTTTGGATCCCGGAGCCCTCGCATATCTTCCATTGAGGGGCACGGAATCCGTCATTCGTGCGATAAATGCGCCTTCTATTGTTGTATTTCGATATGTTTACCCGAGAAACCATTCGAGGAAATAGTGCATCATTTTAATCGAAGCAACACTTAATTCACGAAGCAGTTTATTACTCGGTTTTCTTAACTTTTTGTTTTTCTTGAGCTCGATCAAAATTGAAAGTTTAGTTTCAAAGAGATATTCTTGAGTAAAAATCGTAAATTAAAAAGTCTGATTTTGTTGACTTCATCTAAAGGGAGAAGAACATTTTTCTAATATCCTCTATTCCTAAAAGTTATTAATTGAAATTGCATTTAGTAAAAAATACACTATACATGAGAGCAACATGAGATTTTGAATTTTTTGCTTTACTCAATGAATGAGTTGAGGAAAATTTTTTCATTCAGTTTAAGATTTTGTGCAGCTCCATTTAAGTTTTATTCAATCTACTATTAAATTATTTTCCGCGGTCACTCTTCTCTCTCTTTCTTACATTCTTCCTCCTCTACTCCATTTCTCTGCAACATTACCACTTCGCACCAACCCCTCATTTATCTTCGCACATTTGTCAAAAACATATACTTCAGTAAAATTAATAAAAAAAGATTATCCAATAAACTAAGGCTCCAATCGAGGCGAATTTCATTCCGGAATAAATGCAATATTTACAAATATTTATGTAGAACTTTACCGTAAGTACTTAAAAGTATTTGATTTCATTTGAGCAATTATTTCCTAAGGCAATCGCTTCCTTCGACTCGCGCAACTTTTGTGCAAACCCTTCACCCTTATTATACTCCCTGTCGCATCTCCCATTCAGTCCACTTGAGCATCGCTCACACCAGTTTTCGCAAATTTGACCTTTTTTGCGTGGCGGGTCGAACATTCGCATGAGATTTCATCCGTCCCATTCTTAGCGAGAATTTATTAAAGAGATTAATCGTGATTTATACGGATTTGGGGAATTTTTTTGTTCCTTATTTCAGTACATAAGGCGTGTCCGTTAACACTGTGGACTCAGGCGATGAACGATCTGGTTAAAGATGAGAAGGCGGTGCAATATGGTATTTAAATAATAAAAGGGTGTTGCGAGACACGGTGATACAATACAAAGTAAGTAAATAGTAATAGATCTTCAGTAGTGTGAAGATGACAGATGACAGCGTAGCTGTCGAAACATCGGTTTCTAGTTATATGTATTTGGTTAGAGTCTACTGTGTGAGTGCCTCCTTGGAGTGTGTGTGTGTGTTTCTTCATTAAGAATTAGGTCCCACGACGATTTTACTGGAGACCTGCAGCGCGTACGTGAGTTTCTCTTTCCTTATTTTACAGTGAAGGATCTATTGCTATTTAATATGGTATTTGGTAAGCTATCTTAAATAATCAGTAATATGCTTACCAATTTAAAATTTTCAACATGTTCGTCCTCTTTTTCCTTAAAATATTTAGCAAACTATAATTTAGTTGTAGCTATTGCTTCATTATACAAAATCCTATGGATTTAAAAGCATGGTGACGTTGGCATATATAACTTCAGTCTAGATATGAAGACTCCTATTATAACAAGATGATCCAAACGGAACTTACGTATGATGCCTACTTTCCAATGTGGTGCAGCAATTACTTATATCGGATTTAATAGCTTTAAAATCACCGCGGATGAGATGCTCTTCGTGTACCCAAATTTCATAATTGAGCGTTATTACAAATATTACAAATACATTCGAACGGAAAACTAAATGGATCACGTGTATTTGTGTGGCAAAAATAACGCGTGTGTATACTAGAATCTAGATCAATAAACTAATTTCTTCAATAAACAGGATTTCCATACCTTTCCTCAGAGAGTAGTATAAGTCCCTCTCCGATATTACAATTCTAAGATATTTTAATGTGCAAGAGAAAATTACCCTGCACGATGGGTTTCAGATTTCTCATTCAATTCAAATGGGATGGATAGTTCCTGGAATCGAATCCGGGACTTTTCATCTTCGCAATAAAATCCATCCTCCACCAAATTTCAGGAAAATCGGTCTATCGATTCAAAAGTTAACAGGGTGGACAGACAGATAGACATGCGGACAGACAGACAAAACGAAGAAACTATAAGCCTATTTCCGTTCTGGTAAGTAGGCTAAAAATATGCTCTGTATTCATTGCACAAAATAAAACTTCAATATCTTTATTATTTAGCGCCCAACCGCAATTTATTCTCCAGAGAATCCAAAGATTTATTTCGTTTCTATCATGTCCGAGGATCTTGCTCGTCCTTGCAAAGTTATATCATCATATTGTGTGGGTAGTGGTTTGATTAGTGTATGCCTCTTCATAGAAACTTCAGTCACCATGGCAGAATGAATGACTTCCACTGCTTGGATATTTTACCGCTCAATGGTAGAAAGACATCGGTCCTCACTAGGTACAGAATATTTAAGTTTCTGCTTCTTTCTAGTTTCCGTTGAGGTCTAGTCGTCGCGTGCAAGTAAACCGTTCGAAGCGAGTCTTACAGCCTTAAAAATATACGGCATGGAAATGAACTATATAGTAAAAATTTGTTGGGAGAATATTAAAGTAAACACCGACCTCTGATTGGTTAAATGTTTAAGAAAAGTTTTATGCGTAGTCCAGGCAAACGAATGCTAAGCGATGTGCGAAATGAAACCTTCTTTCATATAAAATTTTTATTTTCTTTCATGGAACCAGCTTTAATATCTCATACCGCTACCAACTTGGAAATGCGAAAAAATTTTCTTTGTAATTGGTATTAGTGTATACATAGAGAATCTATCAACACTTATCGTTATTATCCACTACACATAGATAGAAATTATGCTGATGTCATTAATTTTAGTGAAAATAATTAATTTCTTATTTTAAGTTATTTTTCCCTGGAAAAATGAATTTATTTAACACAGCAACATACTATGCACATTTTTATGCTGACACGGTATGATAGCTAACTAAGTTTTCACTATATTATGTAGGATGAGATAAATAACAAAATATTCTCTTTTCAATCTTTTGGCACCGATATTAAAATGCAGCAAGAGTGCCGCTTCAGTAAATTATTTTCAAAAATTTCGCACACGAAGAAACTGTCAGCAGAATTAATAACAGCAGTGCGTCTTTTTTATCATCAGCCGAACCACAAACTTTTTGCTAGTTTAAGAATTTACTGAAGCCGCATTGGAATTGTGTGCCCGCCGCAACACGCATAACTTTACCCTTGAGATAATCTACCGCATCGAAATTTTAATCGCACACACAATCGTGTATATTCTGGGATTATTTAAATAAACCCTTTAAAAATTCAAACGCTCGCGTCCGGAGCGAAAGGGCAACGTTTATGAATAACTTTAGAAGTTTTGAAGTGTTCTAATCCCCTCCCTCCTTCCTTTCCTTATCTGCTGCCTCCTCCTCCTCCCTATAAAACTTTCCTCCTCTCCAGCCCTCTTGTCCACCCGCTGCGATTTCATTCCCTCCGCAGCCCCCCTCCCCAATACGCTACTATACCGCAGCTCTCCTCCCCCCCTTCCCTTCCTTCAGGCTCCCTCCGCCTCTCTCCCTACCATTCGATAACTCGGGAAGTGGGATCGACCCACCTTCGATTTCTCGAGCTGTCGTGGAAGGCTCGTGACGAAGGAAAAATAATGCCAGCCACCCATCGCACGCCCAGAAAATTCTTATCCGAGAAAAGCCAAAGAGTGGAGGGGTGGAAGGGGGAGGGAAGAGAGAGAGGGAATGTGGAATCAAGAGGAGTTTAAAGAGGGTCAGCCTGGTCCGTGTGGCCTCGTCGTGGGGGGTGTGCGGGGAGGGGGGTAGAGAGGGTTGAGAGGAGACGGAGGTAGGAGGTCGCGGAAATGAGGCGGCATTGTGGGCAGAAAGGGATTTGTTTGGTCTTATCTCTTGCGCCGCGGTGCCCCATTCATTCTCCATCGGGCCGACCGTCTTCTTCCCCTTCCGCCGGATTTTTTTGGCTTCGGGAGAAAAAATGTATTTGTATGAAAAAAGTAAAAGAAACCTTTCTTCGCCTCGCGGTCTCCTCTCCAGGCGAATGTCTCCTTCTCCCTCCGATTCTTTCTCCTTTCTCTCCCTCGCTCACTCCCTATCTATATCTCTTATCCCGTCATCCCCCATTTCCGCGTCCCTTCTCAAACTTTATTGCCTCACCTCCCCCTTCTCCACTCTCTTTCTTATTACATCATCAAAGGTTCTTTCTCATTCCTATCACTCCCTCCCCCACACCACTATTTCTCTCCCCATTATATATATATACACACAGGGCCGGCCCGAGGTAGGGGCGAGACGGGTGGCTGCCCTGGGCGCCAAAGTAATCAAGTATTGGGGGCGCTAACCCAATCATCAATGTATATTTTACTTGCAAGTGAATACATTTTGGAAATAAATTTACATCACGGGATAGGCAAAAATCTACATGTAATTCCTATTTCCTTTCATTATCAATTATTTTATATAACAATGGATAAATGAGCAAGTTCCTCTAAAAATATCTAAACAAAAGTTTACGAACGGGGGAGCTGGAGCACTTTCTCGCCCGGGGTTTCAAAATACCTAGGGTCTCCCATGTCTGTGTGTGTGTATGTAAAGTTACTCTTTCGCTGAAGAAGGGCTTAGGCCCGATAAGCTTGCGTGTGTTTTTGTGTTCGTGTGTTTTACGTGTCTCTTCGACGCCCCCAGCAGCCTGCCAGCTTGGTCCTCAACTTGGTGAGTGTCCGCTGGGCTTCCCTCAACACCTTGTTGCCACCCTCATCACTACCTTTTCTTTTCCTTTAGTTAATATATATATATATATATATATATATATATATATGTATATATCTTTTAGGGTAGATGGGAGTGAGAGAGAGAGTGAGCACACGCCATCTCGCATATTTTTCTCCGGCCATCTTTCTCGCTCATTCGAAAAACTAGACCGAGAGAGGGAGGAGGAAAAACGCCATAATACTCTCCATTATTGGAGCCGTTCGTGTGTTTCGCTCTGCATATTCTCAATATTGTTTATCGTTTCCTTTTGGCGTGCTTTGAAATCTCCGTCATCTATGACGATATTTTTGTGCATTTTCTTGTCGTAGCGAGTCACCCGTCAATGCGCTCTAGATGAAAATTTTGTGACCTACATCTGAAGGAATCAGTTATTAAAAGGGGAATTTACGGCGTATGTGGAAATGTATATTTACGTTTTAAGCCCTTATTGAAAGAAAAAAAAACAATCATAAACGCCTAATTTTCATTTTTGGATGCAGATCCCTTTTTACTCTGCATTTGGGGTATCTTTTTAAATTTTATATGGATTACTTAGAACGTTAATATTTACGTATTTTTTCAAATAATATTCGAAAGTCATGAATTCACTTTAGATGACCTTTTCAGATAAAAGATCAAACGTAAACCTTTGATCGAAAACCCGTCAATGTTTTATTCATGTATGTGGGCGTGTTTTCGGTTACAATTTCTAGCTCTTATTTGTACTTCCACCCATGATATTTTTCAGAAAAGGTAACAGGAATCCTTTCTTGGAATGCCAAAAATATCTCAATTCGGCTCTTATAAATAAATCATTTAAGTCGCACCATGTTTAAATTGCTTTCGCGAGGTAAGTCATAACTCCCGCTAGATTAGTTCTACAAATACTTCCCCGAACGCGTTGCTTGTTGAAGCGCATCACAATTACTACTCCGAATTCCGCTCGTCGTTTCCCCCGGGAGATGCTCTCCTCATATAGAATGGACCTCGCACTGGAGCGTCACTCAATTTCCGCCTCCGCCTAATAGAACTGGATTTTTCCTTCCGTTTCTGCTTTTTGAAATGCATCCAAATACTATTCCGGGTCAAGGGCATTTAATGCCGATTCGCTCGCAGAAACTGCATATAAATAAATTGAAGCTCTTTTTGTGTCTCGAATTCATTTCGAATTCGTGGATATTTCTTTTCTTTCTTTCGCGTTCATTTGCGACATACGCCCGCGGTTCCGCTGGAAACGAGTAAAGAGCTGAGACGAGGCAATAAAAAGCGATTTTCGTCGCAACTCAAAACGTTCATTATCTCTCTTTGGGTCGAATGGAGGCGCTAATATATGCAACGAAGAGGGGAAATCCTTCAAACATACGTCTGGTTCATTCGTTTTTAATTCTGTCTTTTTTCCGAAAGCGATTCATCTCGATAGCCAAATTTGAATTTGAATTTATATATAACTGTCATGGACAACATCGTATAGAGTATATTTTATATTTATTATGCCTCGTGATGAGTTTTATATTTTGGCATTTATTCATCTCCGACCAATCGCTATATCAACACCATGAAATTTCTATTAAAAAATAACTGTCTCAAGACATAGTGCGACAAGGTTTATCTAAAAACAGTTTGAGATAAAGGTATATTGGCTCAAAACCTATGGCATATTATTGTGTCGTCGGAAATATTTTTAAAGAAATTATCACCGTCCCCCTTCACCAAAGTCTATTTTCGTAATATTTGCCTGTCAACTGTTAGAAACAAGCCGCCTGTACAGTTCCCAGAAACTCGCCGCCAAAGAGTCGCTTGTCGATTCTCTCCGTTGTGCAGTCAGGATCTCCTTGTGTTTGCTTTACCCGTAATAATCATTCACCTCTAATTACCGAAATGCTAGCAAGGGGAGAGCGCTAATGCTTGAAAAAAACACGAAGCCGTTTCGCAACATCGCTGTTTGCCCCTCGGCTTCTTTCATTTGCTGGCAAGCGGCGATGTCCGTAGCCCACGGGAAATCCACAACCAAGTTGCTGCGTCGTTCGAATCCCACGCATGCACGCGGTCGCATCAGCAAGTCACAAAGATATCCTTTGTACGCCGTTTGCACACGCCGCAGGGATGAAGTGGAGGAGTAAGGCGAATGGAGAGGGAGGGAAGGGGAGGTGAGGGAGACATGAGGGAGAGGGAGGAGGAGCAGAGAGCGGTTGAAGAACCGCCTTCGCATCACTCCCCGTTCATTCAGTCATCCCCTCTGACCATCCTCTCTTCCTCCTCCCCGCTCTTCTAAACTCTCCCTCATTTCTCCCCCTCTCTTGCTCCCTTCTCCCTGAAACCAGTCCACACCTTAGTCGCTCCTTTCATCCTCCAACCTTGCTCCTCTCTCTCTCTCTCTCCCTTCACCAATCTACGTGACCTCTCTCCATCTCACCTCCTCCGGAGCCACCACGCCATAGGAGTCGTCCTGGTGTGCGATATGTGTTCTTCCTTTATCCCTCTCCTTATCACCTCTGCGTAAATGATTTTCTCTCTCTCTCTCTCCATCGCTCACCCTGGGATCCTTTCATTTATATTTAAGGCCGCCTTCCATATTCCAGTTCCTCGCTTCTTTTCCGAGCTCTGGTCCGCTATATGTCCCGACAGAAATGGCAGAGTGAGAGTTTGAGAAATGGTCGTAATGTATGATTCATTATAATTCCCTGCTTTGATTTCGGGATACATTTTCGGTGGCCCGTTTAATCTAATCTTTGTTCGAGATAAACAAATTGCGTTCGCAGGCACTACCTGGTGAAAGTAAGGGCTTAAGAAATAAATACTCATAGTTTGAATATGCTTTCTCAACGGATTGTCCAAATTGCACCGATTTAATATTATCTTATTGCAATTCAGAGATTTCATTTTTGTGCACTATTTAAAAAATGAAAAGTTTCCTTCATCAAACCGCGTGTTTTCTTTGATTTGATGAGAAAAAAATGGTTCGTGTTAAATAGAAGAAAATATTTAAGTTCGAGATTACTAAAAGTTCCCATTGTGATTGTTTCTATCAAACATGGAGATGGTTAGAACACTATTGTTCGAAGAATATTTTGCAATTACCACAATTTCGGCATAAACCGCTTTAATTTCACCCGAGAAGCAAAATTTAAGCATGATATATAAAATGCATAAAATATCAATATCCAAAGTTTCAAGTTCTTAGTTAAATGATTCCTATTTGTTAATTTATCCTGCCATTTGTGCCTAATAAAATAAAAGCGCAAAACAATCTTTCGTGCATTACCTACGCTATAAAAAGGCAGCGATTGAAGAATATCGCAGTAATTTTTGCGTTCAGAGATTCCTTAAGAGTTTTCTTTTATTTTGTTTTACTGGAGGAGTCGTTGACGAGGATGGATTGGTTTCGCTGATGGTTCTGCTATCTACTGTTAACATTAAGCGTTGATCCATTTAGCGGCAAATTTCTTTACATTCATAGCAACACGTAACGATTATATTTTCAAGAAAACAATTAATAATTAGAGAAAAATGCAATAGACATTGTCCTCTGCGCCCCGTGGCTTCCCAAACCTCTTTCTTTTTTGTGTCATATTCTTACATTTGCTCCGAATGAGTACTTCAAAAACGATCGTTCCTTATTTATTCATTTCCCCGGTGGAGGCTCTGGATTCACGATCGAAATCAGGGCATGATATTTTATTGCGACTTCAGTTCTGCGTCTCTGTCGGCTTTCCGTTTACTTAAAGATATTGATCACTTAACACATTCCTCTTTCCCGGATATTACCCCTTGCAATGATCCTTTCAGTTTTGTAATAGGCATTTAAGTTATGCACATACGACAAGGACTGGTGGATGTGGACTGTTCTTAACGAAAACGATTACTTGCCCTAGGAGACAATGCGCGAAGCTAATCACGTCGATCCGTAAAACGCATAATTCCACAACAAAGTGACAACCTCAGCTACATATGACAAATAGATTTCTGTTGATGGCTGCAGTTGCTGATCATATACAGAGCCGGCCAAAGTAGGGGTGCGGCGGATGCAAGGCATCCGGGATCCCGAATATCGGGTGCCCCCGAAGTTTGTAGACCGCATTGATTAAAGTATCGGGTGTAAATTTTGCATAAATTTTAATAAAAAAACACTTGATAAACTGATAAAGTTTATTCCAATAAAACACTTCGAAAAGTTATAATTTAAAATAAAAAAATCACGGAAGTATCTACTGTTTACTGTTTTGTCTGTATACTTACAGCTTTAAAATGTTTTTATCAACCGATACTTTGTAAAAAGAGTTGTGATAAAAATTCATTGTTTAGATGTCACTTATATCAGGGGATATTAGCATCCTGGCCCCCTTCATCGCTGTTGACATTTGATATGTATTGATTTTTATAAATTTCATTTTATGCTCATTTAAAAACGAACCCGCTGACTGGAAACAGATATGGTCTAGCAAAAAATTAACTAAGTTATGAATTAAAGCTATTTACTCTCTGAAGGAAGTCAAAAATAAAACCTTTATTGGAATCTGTTTGATTTGTGATAAAATCGACAAGATAAGTGAGGTACTCTTTTTTGAAAACATAAAACACAAAAGTTGATTTAATAGGGACTATTGAGATTTTTATAAATAAATATTTCAATATTCTATTACATTACATATGTAAAATTCTTAAATATCTGAAAGGTATTAGAGAAAATAATAACATGACATAAAAACCTAGTAATATCTTTAATTTGATTTTTTAATTATAATTACTATTTATATAAGACATTTTATATTTTCCATCGAACTATCTCTATGCAGTGTTCATATCGCGTGCTTAATAGTATGAGCCATTTAATTATCCTCAGTGACTTATAAATAGATGCTTTTACGTTTATTAGCATAGCAACGAATTGGAGCCAGGATTGATTTTTCCACATCATTAAAAATCGAGTTTCAAAACCACGAAATATTTTAATTTTCACTTGGGCTTCGGAAATGGGAAATGCGGACATTAATTGCTAGTATTTCAGTATACACGACAAATATTTGAAGCGTTTTACATCATAGTTTGGTTACCTACCATTTTGGTCAACCATACTTTTTCGTGCATTCACTAGCAATTAAGGCGTCGATTAACTTTTTTGCCACCCGTAACTATTCACGAATCCAGGCTGTTAATTTCACAATCCCTATGTTCACGCAAACTACCACATAATAAAGTCGGAACTAAATCTTAAGTAAACCGTTGGATTGGGATCTGAGCGCCCGTTAATTCCGGCATGTAATACCGACGAGTGCTCCGCATTGTTTACCTCCATTTGTATTTTTACTGCTCAACTTTCTGAGCGCGAAGAGCGAGGGTGGGTGTGGGCAAAACCTCTCCCGGCCTCCCTTTCCTACAAAGCTCCGGGATTCAATTCCCGTCGCCGGCAACGGTGAGGTTTTTCGAATCATCGCGAAGCGGTGGCGAACTCAATCAAGAGTTAATGGTCCCCGCGTACGGGTGCCCGCTTCGCTGCCCCCGAATCCGCACCGTGATTGGGAATTTGCCGTAGTGCCGGCGATCCGACCGCCCTCTGCCGCTCCCGCCGCCCCAGCGCCACTCCAGAATTGAGTTTTGGAAATCCCCGTTCCAACTGATTGCCTTCCGAACGACTTCTCTCTCTATCCCTCTCTCTCTCTCTCTCTCTATTCCTCTCTCTCTCTCTATCCCTCTCTCTATCCCCTTCTCTCTATTCCTCTTTCTCTCTATCCCCCCATCTCTCTCTATCCCTCTCTCTCTCCCTCTCTCTCTCTCCCCCCTCCTCTCTATCCCTCTCTCTCTATCCCTCTCTCTCTCTATCCTCTCTCTCTCTATCCCTCTCTCTCTCTATCCCCCCTCTCTCTCTCTCTATCCTCTCTCTCTCTATCCCCTCTCTCTCTCTCCCCCCTCCTCTCTATCCCTCTCTCTCCATCCCTCACTCTCTCTCTATCCCTCTCTCTCTATCCCCCTCTCTCTCTCTCTCTCGATCCCTCTCTGGCAGAGTCGTCCGAAAAGTATTGGCGTGGATTGAGAGTTAAACATCCACCTCAGACCATTTGTGTTTCGCTGCTTGGTTGGCAACGCCGGGGCGAGAGAGAAGGAAAGAAAGAAGAGGAGGGAGAAGTAGAAAAATAAAAACCTAAACAAGCCTCTTTTCGTCGCGTGTGGACAAAGGGGATTTTTTTCTGGTGCCAATTCGAGCGAAGAGGAATCGCTGTGAATGCCGCTCCTTCAAGCGGATAGACTCTCCTTCTCCCCCTTCTCTCACTCTCTATCTCTCTCTCTATCTCTCTCTCTCTCTCTCTATCTCTCTCTCTCTCTCTCTCCCTATCTCTCTCTATCTCTCTCTCTATCTTTCTCCCTATCTCTCTCTCTCTCTCTTCCTTTCCTCTCTTGATTGATGCGGCTATTTAAATCGACGCTCATTATTTTTCGCGCAAACCCCGTCCTTGAGAGCATGAGACTTTTTTTCCTGTCGATCATTTCGGTTCGTTGAAATGGCGGTCGCCTCTGTTTTTTTTTTGCTTTCTCGTTAGTTCTGCATGAAGAGAACTCGAACTGCGCTTCAAGAGAGGCGAGTGCACGAATTACGGTGCGGGTGTATGTGTGTGCGTGCGCGCGCTTGTTTGTGTGTGCGACACGGGTTCGTGAGCGGCGGGCAATAGCGACGCTTCTTCTTTCCTTCTTATCGCTTTAATTGATGGCTCTGAAAAGGTCAATGCGCCGACCTTGGTTTTTATAAAGTTGTGTAGGAAATAGAGAGAATGGATTGTTTGAGTGCAAGCAAAATCGCTTTCCCGCGTATATATCGACGGTGTGCGTCAATTCTTAGTTCGTTCGGGAAGTTCGATTTCCTTCGGGCTTAGGAATTTAAATTTCTTTTTAAACGGAAAATTGGCCATCGCTCAGCAGTTTTCCATTCAGTATATAAGTATATTTTCTAAGCGTTGTCGACAAATAATCGAAATAAAGGCTTTAGATTTTCCCGTTTGAATTTATTTCTCCTCCATTATGTTCTAAACAAGCATGTCATAAACCACAGGTTCTTAAACTTTCTTTGTCCGCGACCCCTTTTCAGAAGACGAAATTATTAGCGACCCCTGGCAGTACTATTTAAGTTAGGTTTTTTATACTCTAGTACAATTCGTGTAATCATGCTTGACGACGTTTATTTCTGCAATAAACTAAACAAATATAGAATGAAAGGTTGTAGTGTATAATAATTTCAATAGTTCTATAATAAATATTCAGTGTACTCACGTTTATCAATGTTTGCTGCGACCCATAGTTTAAGAAACTGTGTCATAAAGCATGTTTGCATAGCTGGGAAATTGGAGCCTCTTATTAAAATTCTAATTTATGGTTTTGAAGATCAAACTGCCGGTGTTTCTTACATCGTTTTATCATAGTGTTCGCGTTTTAAAATGAATAGAAGTTCGTTGGGAAGACAAAAACACGCGAATGCGCTCGCGCGCGCGTTTGTGTACGTGTTATATATTCTGGAAAACAATTGTTCGATTAATTTAGTTACGAACAAAGTTACAGATGTTTACGCTTAAGATTCAAAGGAATGGTGCTCCTCATGGAGGAATTAAGTTTAATTATATGTAATTTCATTTACAATGAATAGAATCGCATTAAATTTCACACCGGATTCATTGCAATTTAAACATCAATAAAATTTCATGAGAGGGAGCTACCTTGTGATCATGATAATCATCTTTCGATTAAAAGTCTAACGCGCATCATTTCGCTATCATAGTCGCTCATTATCACTCTTACAGGTAGTCCATAGAACGCTTTAGTTGTCGTTAATGAAAAGTTTTCGAGAGAATGAAAGGAAGGGAAAGAGCCTGGTTAGTGAATTCCCAGGAAAACATTAGACTGTTGGCTCCGCGTGTTGTAGAATTTGAACACTTTGAAATTAACGAAAAAGTGATAGCGATAGAAATCGAGAAATCTGTACTGTAGATACCGAAAGTAGAATAATTTGGGTTATCCCAAGGAGTCCAACCAGGTACTCATCTTCCACAGAGAAGAATAGAACGGCATTTATAAATGTGGAAAAACACGTTGCAAAAAGTTGTCAACTGTAAACGAATAAAATTTTATCGACGTTTGAGTCCATCGCGCCATTCTAAGGCTTACAATGCCAGACGACGAATGGCCAGACTCGGTTCACTTTATCACAAGCATACTGTTTAGATCAGAAGTCGACAACGCCTTTCTGTTGAGTGCTACTCTTTATCAATATTCACAGTCTGTGATCCTCTGCGCGTGCTATCATTAAATTTATTTTGTCCGTAACGATTAAGAAAAGCGATTCTTATGTGTTAAGGAATCCAGAATATAACTCGATATGCTTACAGCACGGAATTGAAACAGAAGTAAAATTCTTTTCAAAACATATACTTTTTGTAATTCGTCTCTGAATGATCGTGCCTACCATGTGAAATCTCTTCGAGTGCCACATTTTGGCACGAGTGTCATAGGTTGGTAGCCCTTGGTTTAGATTATGTGAAACTAATGTTTTTTCCAGTAGGGGAAGGAAATAGTCTTTTAATTCTACCCACCTCTTTTCACTGGATTATTTTGCTTGGAATTCACTCCAGCTGCCATTTCGCAACGTTGCGGAACTATTCGTTCTCATAGCGAAATGTTGGAATATAGTGGCACGATATCGAATTCAAATTGCCATTCCTCAGGATAAATAACACACGTGATTCATGAAAATAATGGTCATATCATGCGTAATTGTTAATCGTGTCTCTGTCTTCTCTCTTCCCTGTATATTTTATTACCTTGATGTGGAACTTTAACGTCTTGAATCTAAAGTTTAGTCATCTGTAACTATATTACTTGCTTAATCATTTTTTTAAATTTTGCCGTTTTTATTTAGTTTTAAGATTTTCAGGTTTCTACCTATATTGAAGGAGCAGCAAGTCTACAAATAGGTATATAATATATATACATATACATATATATATATATATATATATATATATATATATATTTACATTCAATGAAATTTCAAAAGTTATTTCAAAATGATCAATGGAAGTCATTTTAAAAATACCTAAGTAAATAAATGTATCTTATTTGAAAATAATTGATCGTGCCTATCGCTCGAACTCTATAAGTAACGATTATCTGAAAAATTCGAAGCTAGTATGCAAAATTGCTGATAGAGCGCTTTGCATAATGGGCCTTAATGGCTCTCCGACTGAATGGCATTTTTGAAAAGCGAATATTTTAAAGATAAATCTTTTTCCCAAGATAATAAAATCAAAATTCCGCCGTAAACGAGAGTTGGAGTATAAAGGCGCCTTTTCTCCTCCAATGGGAACATAAGCAGGTAACGATGTGCAGTTTTGAACCGGGTAAAAAAGTCACCTTTATTTTGCCATATAAACAGTTTAAAAACTCCAATATTCCAACGGGAATCGAGAAACGAGTTTAATAACTGTGCGAAAATGACGCACGTGCCTAAAATCGTCAGAGAGAAGATCACAGCCAAAGGATTGCGCATCGACTGAGGTACGACGGGAAATTGTAATGGTGGAGAGAAAAGAGGTTTTTGGTGCAACATACACAGTATACGCAAGAAAGAAACGAAACGACCAACAAGAAGATGAGGAGCAGGAGAATGAAAAGGTTCTGAAATTACGACACGATAAGGAGAGAATAGAAAATAAGAGCGTGGAAAAATAAACATAACTGGCGGAGTGGGATGTCTTTAGGATTGCCTTATCACCCTCTGGAATATTCTTTAACTTTAAATTGCTACCTTTTCTTATATATTATTAAAAAACAGCAAAATATGAAGTTTTGTTTAAAGTGAATAAATGTTCCAGTAACGTTTTAATAGCCAAATAATAAAAAGCTCAAATATCATCTACTTTGCACGTGGGACATTCATAGAAAATTTTACTTTGAACAACACCTCTAAAATTTACTATTGAAGCTCTATTTATATATTCCCGGAGCCCTAAGAATTTGGTACATATTCAAATATCAAATTCATGTGGAACGTAATAAACAAACATGAATATTATTCAATAAAACACTCAAACGAGGCAATTTTGATGCAGACATTTTCAAGGAAAAAAATAGTATCGTTTAACACGTGATTATTGGCTACCCCTAACGCGTTGAGAAGTAAAATATTGCCTTAATATCGGAGAGACTACTCTCGCGTGAAAAATCTTTCCCGCGTCCCTTAAAGACCTTCAATCTAATCCCGAAAGCGCTTATGCTAATTTGAGAGCCGATAAAACTTTCCTTCCACTCTGCTAGATTAAAATCTCTAGCATGCCTCGCCGCGCGCAGTGAGGGGCGACATTTTGAATCGACTCCTGTCGCGAACGGCCGCGCTGGAAGTAGAAACCCTCTTCCTGAAGCGGGGAATGGCTGAGGATGGCTCTCTCACAGACATCCTTTAAGATGTCTCTCCTACGGAGTGCGGTCCCTATAAATCCGTGCTTTGGATCGCCTGACATCCACAAAAGCACAAATCGTAAAGGGATTCTGCATCGCCATTTATCCTCTCTCTTTCTTATTCTCCCTCCTCTAAAGCATGTCGGGACGTTTTCTTTTGTCCCTTGGCGTGCGCGACCAGCTTAATTATTATTTATAATATCCTGTTCAGCCACCGTAGTTCCTTTTGCACTTAGAGACGCCTTGTCGCAAATGACACTCGCCAGATGTTAAGCAAGCCACTTTCTCCCCATCCTCATCCCTCATCTTCGTGCCAACTCCAGCAGCAAACCGGATTCGCGGAAGAAAAATCATCTCTAACCGATCTATTTTCAAGGCAAAGCATACAGATAACATCAGTTACAGATATAGCTACTGACAGCATTCTTGTTTTACTCTCCATAAAATCTTCGTTTTGTATATCATTCGCCACAAAAATAATCAAATGATCTACAGTTGAAAAGTCAAAAGATAAACATAATTAGATTTGTAAATACTGATTCTAAAATGGATACTTATTTATTACGCATCGCAGAGATGTTTTCCATTATCGATATTCGATCATGTCAAAGGTTATGCAGCAAAGGATTAATCAGTATTCCTCAAACGGGTACACAAAACACGTAAAGGATAAAAGGAAAGATAAATAACACCCGTAATCCCGTGCGTTTCAAAAATCGATGACTAATATAATTTGTATTCAAAACGTGTTTTCACTCTCGGTGGGACGCCTCTGTTGTTTCAGACGAAGCGCTACGCCATTAATTCATTTGTAGACGTTGATAAATTCAGCATCTGGCAAAACTCTTTGTCGCCGAAAAACGTCAGGAGCTGAGCAAACACACCGTACGTCCTCGAGTCAATGACGCGACCAGCGAAGGAAAAGCCGTCTCGAAATAAATCGAGCACTTTGGACGTCTTTCCGCAAAAACGCGCGAGTCTTCGCTAATCCGGACGAGTTCTTCTCGTGTGTGGCGTCGGAGCGATTTCGACTCCGCCGTCAGTCTCGCCGGAGGAAAACAAAAAAAACGCACCGAGAGCGCGGGGGGAGGGGGAGGGAAATACGCGGTGATCTTTGAGAGTCGTCTGTTCGACCTTCAAACGGCTTCACGGTCCATCGGCCTACGACATTTAAGCCATTGAGCCAGAAGCGGTCTGCAGGAAAGTCCTTTTTCCTCTAGCTTTTCCTGCGTTTTGTTTTATTTCCGTCGTTCATTCATGGAGAAGAAAGAATGAACCTCATCCTCGGAACTCCTCCCCAGAGACGCGGCGCCCCTCCTCCTCCGCCTACCTACCGCGCAGCATTCCACCTCATCTCTGGAGCCGCCTCCTCTCCCCTTCACCCTTCCTCGCCTATCTATTCATTTCTAAGCTCTCCCTCGATAGCTTTCTTCCCCGGCCTCTCCCCTCCCGCTCCTCTTCTCTCCCTCTACGCAACCTCTTCCCTTCGACCCCTGTTCCGTAACTGAAAAAAAACTCCCTTTTCCTCACTCTAACTCTCATGACTAGCAGCCGCCAAGTACCGGCGCGGAGGCCCTTTGTGCCGCGTGCTCTACATGCCTCTTTGCGTGTGTACGCGTTTATATATTTTATGGATCCAAGCGTGAAGGATCGGAAAATAAAGGAAAAGAATGAGATGAATTTATGAAGGGCGGGAGGGAGGGATAAAGGTAGAGACGGACGGATGGGAGAAAGGGGGAAGGTTGGAAGTAGACAGTGGGAGGGGAGAGAGAGAGGGGAGAATGTGTAAATAATGCAACTGGGAGAGAAACTGCGAGTGGGCGAGGTCACCGTGAAAAAAGATAGGAGTGAGTGAGGGAGGGAGGGAATACTGGGAGGAATTTATGGAGAAGGGGGAATGAAGAGGGATATGGAAGGAGGGAAAGCAGAGGAAAGAAAGAAAGAAACGGTCAATTTGATGTCTTTCTCCCTCTCTCTCTCTCTTTCTCTCTGCAAAATCCCAACAGCTGAGGAGAGTTTCAAGGTGAAATATTTAATAGTACAAAATTTAGCTCTCATTGCACTTCTGCCATAAAAATTGTTCTTTTAGACAGGTGTATTATGAATAATCCATAAGTATGCACAACATCCATTCGAATCTCAGTCAAAGTAAGGTACCAAACATTTCCTCAAGGAATAGTTATAAGAAGTCAACAATGTTATAAAATGGTTAACTTGTAAAACAAAATAATTAACATTGCAACAATCCATGGATTACTTATTCAAGGCGTTAGTAACAGTATTTCTGGAATCTTAAACCGCGGCATATAACATCGCAATGACCCTGGTTAGTTACTAAATTCTCAATAATTATTAATTATTACATTTCAAATGTTACTAATCCCCATTTAATTGGCATCAAAGGTTATCTACAGTTTCTTTTACTTGCTGTGAAGTAATCTCTTGCCGTGTCTATATATAACCGAGTCGCGCGGAGATTTTTTATTTTGCGAATTTTTTGTCACCTCTGAATATGTAGGAGGTCGTTTAAAAAAAAAAAAACGGTAACAACCAGCTCAAAGTTGTAACAACAGCACCATAGGCACATTCAATTGTTTTGCGCTCTTTCATTTGTAACGAATAAACTTAATTTTATTCATTAGAAGACCACAACTATATTGTTATGCGAGCATCATTTCCAAAACGGATGGAGGCATAAAAGCGTTGTGTCAAGTGGAAATTCGAAGCGTGATTCAGCATTTGAGTGCAAAAGGAACACGGCAAACTGAAATCCGTCAAGAACTGATTTAAATGTACGGGCCGAATGGCATGTTTCGAAAACAAATATGGGGATTTGTGGTGCCTTCAGCAGGACGGATGTTCAATATCACGGACGAACCGGCCGGCCCAGCATTACCTGTATACATGACCACGTTTGCAGTATCGATGCTGTGATTATTGCAAAAGAACTGTACATTTCACTTGATGCTGTTCACAATATTGTCCGTTAGCAACTTGGTTGCAGTAAAGTTTGCTCTCGTTGGGTTGGCTATCACAGCATGGGATCGATTTATTTGAAGCAAAGTTGAACAAACAGTTGCAACACTGAGAAAAATGCGTGAAAAAGTTTTTGACTATGCGAATAAATAATGGTGATATCAGTATATGTAGCTAACGTGTCTTTCCTTCAATAAAATATATTTCCCATCATAGCGGCAATTCTTACTTGTTGAAATGCCATCGTGTTTGTATGAACTCTATACCCAAGGACCACAAGCAAACCTAAAATAACTTGAACGAAATGACCGCAAAAGGGAACGACCGGGTAAGAAAGAAGACGTGAGTCTTGGACGTAATTAGAAAAGTAAAGGCGCTTAAGTGGCCGTGAGCGGGTCATATTGTTAGGAGAAATGATCGGTGTCGAACATATAGCGTCATCGAATGAATCCCAGGAAACATCAAGAGAGCGAAAAGAAGACTGAAAGACAGATGGGACAGGGAGCTTGTGAGGTTCTTAGGGCCAACTTGGAGGAGAGAGGCAGTTGACGGGGAAAACTTGAGGTGTCCAGGGAACGCCTCCATCCGTCCCCGGGTGCTAGACAGAAAGAGAGAAAATACTACTAAAATAAATACCGTATATACTCGTGTATAGTTCGACTCCGTGTATAGTTCGACCTCCGATTTCTTGACGAAAAAATTAGATTTTTTCATATATCTCGTGTATAATTCTTTCTACTTACTCTTTTACCCTAGATCGACATTTTTCGTTTCGATATCTCGAAGCTCACAATCGAGGTATATAGAACGATCTTGGTTTTCAACAGCTTTTAATAATACTATACTAATAATAAACTGTAAACATCGTAAACCTATTGCACGATCTTGAGAAGAAAAATATTTATTATACTTTTTAAGTACGAGATGTGACATACGAATGTTGGCAGAATTTCTAGCAAATAGACGAAAATTAAGTTTATATAACGAAAATTAATAGACGCATATTACTCGTAAAAACCTTTAATAAAAGTTATGAATGAACAAGATGAAATAAACTCATTTTAATTCTTCAGCTTTGTGACTTTATACATTGATATCATCATTTGGAATTAACAATAATGGAGTAACATTATGGAGTTATTATATGGTTTACGGCTCTATAACAAAATAGAGAGAAATTCTTTACATAAAATATAATGCATGCTTAACTTTTCTGAAAATTTATTTATGTACTTAAACCATAAAACTCTTGTTCACATCTGTCTTTATTAACAAATAACCTGTCCCAATCTCCCGCTTGAACTAGATCATCGTATGGGTCATCATCAACTTCATCTATCATCAGAGATTTTAAACCCTCAAAAGCATTACTCGTGTATAGTTCGACCCCCAATTTTTTGCACAAAAATTTGGTCTTAAAAACTCGAACTATACACGAGTATATACGGTAATAGTTTTGTTAAAATACATCTTTTTGAAAAAGTCGTACAAACTCTATTGAAACAACGAGTCACACTACAGGCACTCTCCAGTTCCAAGAAAGTTAAGAAGTCTTTCTTTTATAAATATGTAAATTATTCAAAGATAATGAAAACAGCGATTCGAGAAATCTACAATACTAATGAAATGCCAATATTAAATAGCTTACATAAATTAGAAATCGAAGAGATCGAAATAACACGAAATGTTTTATTTTACTTTGGATTCCGTTCATTTTCCGAGCAGTAGTTATACAATTCTCAGACCCCGGAGCCAAAGCAAAAGGATGAAAGCGAGGAGCAAACAAAACGAATCAACAAGACGATAAAACTTGAGAAGCATTTTCAGTAGATTAAATTCCTTTGAAGCCATTCCTTGATTCTTCTTCCTATTTTTTCCTACAGAGGTCGTTTCCTATTTTCGCCGATCGGTAAATGCTTCACAAATATCGATAAATTTTACATCGACCTTTGTGACTGGGAAAAAACTCGCATCCCTCCTCTCTCTCTCTCTCGCTCTTAGGAAAATGAAAATAAACAGAAATCCTCCTCCGGTAATTAGTAGGAAGGAGGCGGACTACCCTCCTCACTTCTCGCCTTTTCCCTTTTCCGCATACGTCTTATAGAGGACGCCGACCATTTTACAACGTTTAAAAAATAAAGATTGAGATCCCCTTTGGAAGAGTACTTTTCCATCCTTTCAAAAAATTACCGTCGCTAACTCCTTAATTTTTCTTTCCCAATCTCGCAAAAGCGTCTTTTTCTTCCACACTCCTCTCTCTGTCTGTCTCTCTCCCTCTCTGTTTGTCTCACGGAATGCGCAACCTACGCCTATTTTTCTCTTCGCCCACACTCTCTCCTTCCTCCCTACCTCTTAACGCTTCCCACTCCATCTATTCTTTCAGACTCCACCCCCACCATAGACCCGTCCTTGTCTAAACAGCCAACTCCCTTTAAAAACCAATTTAACTACCGCCAATAAAACTGTCACATCCCGCTCAAGTGGAGCGGACCGTATCTTTTTACCCCTTCATTCTCCCAATCCTCCATCTTTCTATCTTTTTACTCCTCCATGCCTCCACTATCTTTTTTTCTCCTCCCTTTCTCTCTCCCTCTCATCGCCTCTCCCTCTCCACATTTTTCCTTTCTTAGCCCTCGCTATCTCCTCCTGCTATCTTCAGCTCGGGGGAAGAGAGGAAGAGACTAACGAGTGTGGCGCGACACTTCATTTGAAAGATTGTCGTCCTCCCCCTTCTTAACCCACCCTTCTTCCCTCGCCCGTCTCTCCCCCACCCTCCTTCAAATAATCATCGTGGCCCCTCCCTCCACCTAACCACCCTCCCCCCTCTCGTTTTCCCACCTCCTCCAATTTTCCGTCTTCGAGGCGCCAGTGCGCCACTCATTGGACCAACGGAACGTGTTTGATGGACGTCTCGGGACGAGTGCCAACACGCCGTCGAATTCTTTTTTTCTTATTTCTCGGGATGTCCTGGAGGGAGGAATCGGAGTGGGAGGGGGGAGGGGGAGGTAAGGGGTAAGAAGCGGCAGCGGTGTCGGGGCGAAGGGCGTGGGGGCAGGAGGGAGATGGGGCAGGAGGGAGATGGGGCAGAGGGCGCGGGAAGAAAGGATGGGGACGTACGAGATTCGTCGAGCTGCACCGAAGAAGAGCATGGGGAAGAGAAGAGGGAGAGAGAGAGAAAGGTATAACGTCTACCGGAAGAATCCTCGGTGGAGACTTGGAAACCCGCCATTTTTCTCCCTTCTGTACATGTGGCCCCTTACGACCCCCACTCCACCCTTACCCCCGGTTTGCCGTATCCCTACCATCCCGGGGTCCTCCCTCCCTCACCTCAACTACTTCCCTCCCAAGTATAGACGGGGTAGGAGGGATACAAGATGGTCGATATGAATTGCTTCGTGTCACACTCATCCTTCTCCACTCTTTCTCTTCCATTCTCCTCTCTTTCTCACTCTTTCTCCCCTCTCTCTCTCTCTTTAACTCGCAGTTTTCCGCGATCGGACGGAATCGTTTTTGAAGGTTTTGGATGGACAGCATGCTGGAAAGAGGTAGGGAGGGAAGACGGAGGGGGAGAGGAGAATGGGAGGAAAGAGGGGGCACGTGAAAAAGAAGAGAATTCTCTGGAAGCGACGCCTCTTCCCCGCCATCCTTCCCCCTCCCTCTCGCATTTATCCCTCCCCTCCTCTCACTCCATCGAACCTCCCTCCCTCCATCCACGTACTCTTCTTCCCGCTGAATGGAGTTCCCTTCTACGGAACGAATGTCGATTGAAAGGGATTTTTTAAAAGGGGGAGAGGGAAGGAGGGTGTCGTACAGAAAAGGGAGATCTCTGGGAAGGAAGTCGACCGTGCAAGTTTCCCATTATGTCTAAATCCCCCATCTCTTCCTCCCATCCCCTCACCCTTTCTCTCTCTCGCATTCAATCCTTGCCCCTTCCCTGCCTTCCACTCCTTTATCTCCATTAGAAAGTTTGTATCCTAGGCAACGCCGAGGTTTAATTTTTCTCCCTCTCTTTTTCTCCGCGTGATTTTGGAAAAACCGAGTTTGCGGAAAAGGTTGATCACTATTGAGAGGGGCATAAATGCGTTTGAGGAAACGCCATTACGGCCAAGGCCGCAGTTCTTAAAGCAATTTATCGTCAACTTCCGAGTTAGCGTCTTCCTACTGGAAAATATTATTATTTTTTCATTCAAGGATTTTTTCTGATCCGCTTTGGTTTCTTGCCACTGACCTTTTAAAAGTTAAATTTATCGATTTAATAAAAGTTCTAAGTCATCGACGAAATAACCACGTTTAGCGGGAAGGATTTCGTAGATTTATTTTCAAAACTAATAAAAATAATCCAATTGTTGACGTCATTCAATCCTCGCGCTGTTAATCCCAACAGCACGTATCTCAGTATTTTCTAAAATATATTTCCTCGGCCTTTTTTACCCCAAAGGTCGAGTTTTCTCTCTCTCTCACTCTCTCTCTGGAGAATATGGCGAAATCACGCGTGCACGCGCATCTTTTTTATTCGGGTCGGGGCAGCTGAACACGTAGAGCGTTTCGGAGGAGATGTACTGACGGAAATGAAAAACGCTAATTCCATACTAGGTTTTTCTTCTGTCTTAGATCCGTCCTAAGAGAAAGAAGAAGAAAAGAGATAGAGAAAGAGAAATACTGTCTTGGCAATATATTTTGTTGTGTCTTCTGAATACATGTTCCGTCCATTCCCTTTCTCCTCTCTCTCCCCACCTCCTCTCCCTCTAAATCCATCTCCCTCTCCCCATACAGTCTCTTATCCACCTTGTTAGTGCTCCTCGCTATCAGATGCTGTCATCTTGGCCCTCCCCTCTCTTTCTCTCTCTTCCCCTTTTGCTTCACTCTCCCTCCTTTCTTACTTGACTTGACTTGTAATTAATTTGTATTTTGTTAAAATCTGTATGTAATTAACTCCTCTTATTTTGTAAATATTGTAATTACTTATATGACGAAAGGGTTAAATGTAAGAAGGGACTACATAGTCTCAATTTCGCCCTAATAAAGTCGTTTGTCTGTCTGTCTGTCTGTCTTTCTTCGGCCCCCACTTCTCTCTTGCCCCACTCACTTTCCCAATCCTAACTTCTCCCTCGACGCACTTAACCAATTCTTTACTACTACACCCTTGACTAAAAAGCAGTACCATCTCTTCCCATGACAGAAAGAAAAACTTCCAGTCAATAGCTAGCCTAACCGATTTCAACTTGTAAAAAAGTAAACTCCTCCCTCTATTCATTGAAGAGACTAAAAAACTCCCTACCCCAGAATTTAATGCAAAAACTCGTATCCTCTCTTCTTCCGCCTCATATATATAAAAATCAGATCATATATCTGACTATTACAAAAAGATGTCATGGCTTAATCTCGATTCCCGCAGGAAACTCCATATCCTTAATACACTATTTCGGCTACTGTCTTCAAACTCTCCCTCTTATCTTTCGTCGAACTATCCCCTTCTCTCTTCCCTACACGAAAAAAACACCCGTAGCTCAAGAACGTTAAATATTCCAACTCATAGAACAAAAATTTTCAGTAATTCATTCCATGTAACGTCCTGCAGACTTTGGAATGAGTTACCCGTAAAGACAACAAAGCTAAAGCCACTGGAAGGCTTCCACAACTCCTGCTTTCTACATTTGATGAACAAGTGCTAAAGTGAATGATGTAATCCTATACATACTTCACTTTCTGCCAGATTTATCCACTCCAACATGGAATCATTGTATTGTACGCAGCCTCCGGTATTTTACATTCTGCGACGCTAAAGTCTATGTGGTTTTAAAAATATATTTTTAATTTTTTTTTTTTTTATTTCTGATATATTTTCTCCTAAGTCTCTTTTTTCGTCTTTTATTTGTAAAGCAAGCATTTATATTCGAAAGTATAAAATGAAATTTCTCCATATTTATAATTATTAAAAATTGTCTCTGTTGTACTTATCTACATATGTATAAAAGAATGTACATGTATATGTATATTTCTCTCGTGGTAACAATTTTTAGTGAATTAAGATTGTAAATTTAAAAAAAAATTGTTAAATATGTAAATCCTGATGTAAACAAATTTTAACTTAGCCTCAATCTCGCCGAAAAAGACATTTTTCTTTCTTTCTAACCCGTTCCAACTCCACTCCTCTATTGCTTTTAATGACAAGCCACTGCGACACAGCTTCCTATTCCATTCCATTCCGTTCCTTCGAATTTCCGGTCCAGTGTTTTATCGGTAGCGTCACAAGGTTCCAATCTCTCACAAAAAGAATCCGATTCGACAAATTAATCTGTCAATCGTCGCGGGGTCGAGGTTTTTTTCACTCCGGAATTTTTTTCCTACCGAGGGACTTCGATAATTTTTATCAATTTCTTCCGAGTATCGTTTTGGGAGGATCATCATCGCTCGCTGGAATCGATCCAGACAATGTTGTCGCCATTGCAGTTTGTTTATGTCAGCTAAAATATGAATCGCGAAAAATCGCCGAGATGAAGTTAATTTATGAAGCAGTTTTCTTGAAACGTATGAGCTTGAGAATACCAGCGGATAAACTTAACATGATAAAAAGTTGCGGGTGATATTTTAATAAGCATTACATACTCTTGAAAGACCGCGTTTTAAAGAATAAATATTCATCCTTAACGAAATGACGGATTTCTTATTAAATTCGGTGATGTCGTTAAAAAAATTAAACGTTTAACCCATTATGCTTGAATGAAAAATATTTTTAAAAGAATAACGGATATTTTTGATTTCGTTATACATCCCAAACTTTATTCTACGTTCATCCGTAGTTAAAATAGTATTGAAAGATGATAGATTTACTCTCGTAGCTAGAACACATTTGAGTAAACTATTCAACCCTTTAATGGCTTTGGAAGTTAATATAACATCTATTGGATTCAGGCTATAGGATGGTTTCAATATTTTATCTTATATATATTTCTCCGTCTGCAACAACTTCCACCAGACCGCGCCACTGAAGGACCCATGCCGATATTAATCGTTTATATCTCAAAAACGGTCAGCGTTAATTGTTCGAAATTTTATAGGATTGCTTGATTCGCATATAAAAAGTGACTGACGAAAAATATTTGGAAAAACGACTCGGGTTCGACTCCAGGGATGTATTTCTGTTTCTCATGAGGTTACACGTAAAAATGGACTTTTCGACGTGCAGGCTTTTTTCTTTTGGAAATTAAAATTAACAAAATTGTACCTTCGATCTTTGGATTTGGACCATTCTAAAGAAAGCATTTTCAAGTTTCTTATTCTATTCGTATTTTTTCGCCTTCAGCTCGAAATCGCTCATGTTAATCGTTTGAATGGTATATTTTGGAAAAATCTTGGCATTTTAACGGGATGTTGCCTTGCCTACCAATTACATTGTTAAACCTCGAAATCCTATTGTTACCTCAATCCATATAGGTTTAAGCGTGATTTGAAGGCTTTTATTAAGAGAAGGGGAGAAAGACGGAAGGAGGGGGAAATGATTTGCATAGCAATCAATATAAATAATATTCGCTGCGTCATTTACCTACAAATCTGAAATACTATTCAAAGAGGTTAAAAATCGCAATAATGAGCTAAATTCAATATTATTGGAATAAAAATGGTATGAAAACCTGAGTAACGTGCTTGACGTTTTAATAAACAAACCGAGCATGAAAAAAATTATGGGGGTGAAGGATTGTGCGATAGGTGACGGGAGTTAGGTAGAAGAATGGAGGACTTGAAGACGGTTTTGGAAATAGAGAGAGAAAGAGAGGTTTAAAAGAATAAAGAATCACAAAAATAACAATAAAAGGCTATTTGTCCGTCCATTGGTCTGAGTGTGGGAATAACTCAATCAAGGATGTAGATAGAAAATTGATAATAGGCAGAAATAATCTATTCAAATATATAAATGTTTCAGGGTAATATTTCCATTTTTCGTAAGATAACACTCAAAAATCGACTTTTTGTCGTGCAGGTTTACTTCTTTAGAAATTAAAATAGCAAAAACCTGACCTACGATCATCCGATTTGAACTATTTTAAAGAAAAATTATTAAAATCACTTATTCTATTCTTCTTTGCTCGAAATCGCTCATTTGTTTATCTTAACAACCGACTGCTGTGAGAAACAAAATCAATATAAATTACGATTGTTAAAATAATTAATTAAAATTAAAAATTTTAATTCCGTTTTTTTTTTTAATTTAAACCCGTCATTTTTGACGGGCAATTGCGCTAGTTTTTGAACATTTTATAAGTTTTGGATGTAAAGAAAATGAAGAATGAACCAATAATATAGAAGTAAATAACGAGATCACTCAAGAACAGAATTAATCACGCCGCAGTGAGTTGATGCTGAACGAGTAAAATCATTCATTTTTCTGGCTATATTAAAAGTTGTGATTTTGCATAAAGTTTTTAGCGGAAGAGTTACATGACGATGAAATAAACCAACTCCATAACGGGAAGATCAGCGTCAAAAGAAAATGTGTTAATTGCCCGGCTTTTCAAAAAATCCATCTGATGTAGCTCTCATTCTTGTTTTATGAGTAAACACACAACTGCATTGTGGCCATATGGTCCCTTGCGTTGAATGAAACTAATCCCGCCCAATTGGGACCAACATCGCTCGCAGTCGTATTTTCCTTTCTGGCCACGTCTTCCCTCGCTTTTTTCGAACCTTACCCGAAGCTCCTCTTTTTTTTTCAAAAAATGTCAGCTTTCCATTACCTCAAGCACGTGCTCCGTAAGCTTCATCTTCTCCCGTCGTCCTCATTCCTCCGAAACAAGGAAATGACGAATAAAAAAAGTTAAAACTTTTGTGTGTTGCACAAGACAAACAGCGTGAAATTATAAAGAAACGCTCGATCGAAAATGAGATTTCGTGTCCTCGTTTCTAAGCATCTCTCTTGTAGATTTCGTTTTCATTTGAATACCAAATTAGGCACAAGTACATAAACTTAACGCGAAGCTAATATTGAGGGAGTTTTTCTTTTTTAAGGAAAAAAGAGGATTTTCTTCGTGCCAGCGCTGCATTCAGTGAGCTTCTACTCAGGTACTGACCTCCATGCTTCACCGCCGCCACCCCCCTCCCTCTAACATGCCCTCCCCCCCACCTCTCTTCCTTTCTCATCCCACTTAGGCAGACCCATTGAGGTTGCACCGTGTGAGTCTACTTAATATTTCTTCCGCGGATAAACCGTGCGTGCGCCTCGCCGTATTCTTCTTCATTTTCTTTCGCGTGCCTCAAGTGGTCGCTCCATTTTATCTGACCCAACGAGGAGGAACGAATACTTCCACGAGTTCCATATTTCCCGGATTTTTACGTCCTGCCCGCGGTTCGCCATTTCGAGGCGCAAAACACGTGACAGCGATTCCAATCTCGCTTACATTTCCCAGATGGATGGGTTTTTATTATATATTCGTTCCGACTGCATTTATGCCCTGTTACGTGTCGTCGTATTTCGCGCTTACCCGCCGCTGTCGTTTATTACCCGCGTGTTATTGCGTCAGTGTTTTCCGCGACCGAATTAATTTCTCTATTTAATTGGCGAGTTTAAATCAAATTGCCTAATTGCCACATTCCCTTGGAGTAATTGTGAATAATAATATGCCTAACCCAGATGTATAATTATCTAATGCGAGAGCGACGATAATAACCGAGGATTTTTTTCAAGGCGAAATAATTCACATTCCACTCTCCCAAAATAACGGAAACGCAAACCTGATGTGCTTAGTGATATAATTATTATTCAATTGAAATAACTCTCATAAAAGCTGGGATGGGGACCTTAATGCCGGTCTGGAAACGTCCTTCCTTGCTCCATAAAGGTATAATTTATAGCTTTGTCTCGCGAGCTGTAATAAAGTCTCCGTCGTGAGTCTAATAATAAGCAGGTATCATGTTAGTCGTTTTTCCACTAACTATATGTAGCTGACGTTTCCATTGATGGATATATTTCCAGCAAATCTTAAAAATATTGAACGAGTCACGGTAGCTTTTTCTACATTTTACTATTTCATTGGACTATTTAAGGTACCACGCAAAAAGATAGACGCTGCCTTCAAATACCGGGAGAAGCGGGCGAGTGTGACGATGTTGATAATTAGTAGGCGAAAACATAAACAACTAAGTAAACAAATTCAAATAAGTAATTAGGCAAGTAAACAAACCAGTCAATATAAACATTCACACAAGTATGTGCATGCATGCATACATAAGGAGAGCGAAAGGGAGAATATGATATAAAGGGAGGAAGCGAGACGTGGACAGGGAGATGATAATAGGAGTGTGTGAGAGAGAGAGAAAGTGATAGACGACGAATGCAAAAAAGAAAGCAGGCTACAAGGAAAGCGAATTTCAAACCGGTTGGTTTTAATTTTTTCCTCGTCCTCCCGCTTCTCCTACTCTTGCTCCCCCTCTTTTTCTCTCTCTCTCCCTCCCCCTTACTCTCTCTCCCTATCTCTCTCTCTCTTTCACTTTCAGACTCCAGAAAGTAAAGAAGATACACCGCTTTTTATTTTCTTTACGCTCTTCCTCCGTAAATCATTTTTCCTTCTTATTGACCAGGAATGTGTTAAGGACAAGTACAGTGGTGCCAGGGAGTGTTAACGCACCTCTCCTCCTTCCCTTTCTCTCTTCCTCCCATCTCTCTTCTTCCCTCCCTCTCCTATAATAATCCAAGAGTTTGATTAGCCAGAAAGACACACTACTACCCTCTTTTCTCCTATCCTCTCACTCCCTATCCTCTCCCTCCCTCTCCTTCCATATCCTCTCCTTTCCTATCCTCTTCCTCCCTCTCCTTCCGTATCCTCCCCTATTCTCTCCTCTCCCTCCCTCCCTTATCCTCTCACTACCTCTCCTCCCCTATTCTCTCCTCTCCTTCCCACCCTTATCCTCCCCTATCCTCTCCTCCCCTATCCTCTCCTCCCCTATCCTCTCCTACCCTATCCTCTTCCTCCCTCACAGCGTCGACGCCTTTTCTGTACTTAAACTTGCACATTCTATGCGGCTCGTAAAAAAAAACCGACGCTTTCATCTGCCGGAAAGGCTTCTGCGAGAAACACATTTTTCCCTATCCCTACGCATATTTATTTATAATTTCTCCCTACATTCCAACCACTCGGGAGAGTCGCACGACGCGCGCGGTCCCCCCCCCCTGAAGAAATCAATCGATGCGATCACTTCCCGTGATGCGTCACCAGACTCCCGCGGTATTTTTAGCCCTTTGGCGAAATGAGCGAACGCTTGCGGGAAGTCCGGCTCTCTCTAGTTCCGAGCACGAAAGGCGGTAAAGCGCTGCATCTCTACCTGAGGATCTCTAGACGAGTGTTCCCTGTGAGTTGTGTCGCGATCGCTCCGCGCGCCCTGCTTTCAAGCGAGAAAAAATCCGAAATTCTTCCCCCTCTCGTCCTCCGATTATATTTTTCGGGACGCGCATTTCACAGGCTGTAATGGAACGACATTTTTCTTGGGAATTCGACTGCGACCCTCGAAGCCAAGAATAAAAGGAACTTGCAAAAACGGATCAGGGGCGGAAGGGAATGGGCGGTCGCCCCATTCGCCCTCCACCTTCTCGAATCCGCCACAGCCGAAGATGTTTTATTCCGAAAATCCTTACACGACGGAATCATATTTTCCCTTGCTCTATAGGCCTAATCTGCAGCGCAGAATCAAGGAATTTTTCTTTCGCTTAAGAATGCATGCGATGGAGGGCAATGTGGACATCCTATGTGGGATTGACCCCTCCTCCCTTTTTGGATCCGCCGCTGAAACGGGTTTTTAATTCTATAGACAGCTCTCTGTTGCCGTCTTATTGCCCACCCAACGGTCTCCTGCCCTCGGAATGCCCATTGCTAGTTTCTCGCAGTTGCCCCCCCCTTTTCTCCCTCCCTCCACCCACCCACCCACTCCAACCACCCGTCCCCGCAGTGCCTCCGAGCCGCTGCCTACTACCCGATCTCCCTCCCCCACTCCCTCTCTACAGCCTTGAGTGTATTCTTTGCGCCAGTCCGCCCACGATCGCCTTACGACGAAGAGTCGCGGCGGAGAGCCTTGGGTGAGGGTGGTCTCCAGAGGGTAGGGGGTGGAAGAGGGGGAGGTCGGAGGAAAAGGGGAATGGAATGGAAAAGGAACTGGGGAGGGCATGGGGGAGGACGCGAGGCCCCCGCCCGTGTCTGCGCTTACGCGAAGGAGTTCTCTCTTTTTGTCTTTTTCTCGCAAGAGAAAGAGAAAAAAGATGGAGGGAGGGAAAAAGATTCCTCGGACTTGAAGAGTCCTTCGCAAGAATAACGGAGAGCGGAGGGGAGCGACGGCGTATTCCCGCTGAAAGTGGACTCGGAGAAAAACCTCGTTTTTTTCCTGCCATCGCCGTCGGTATTTGTACATTTGCGAACATTAACAGTTCCGCCACTCTTCCCGCTGTTTGCTCTCGCTTCGGAATAACATTTTCGAATCGAATTAATTGCAGATGTGGCCCGTCCTTAAATATATTTTCTCTGCGTTTAAAACGTGGAAATACGTGAGCGCGAGTGGGACGAAATGATTTAGTTGCGCGGTTATTTTAACGCCCGGACCTTCCCTGGGAAATACGAGACTGTTGGCAAGGGAAGGTCGCGATAAACAAACCCAGAACCGCAACCATAACCTTCAACTATGGAGTTTACGAAGCGATCGGCAAAAGGGTAATGGCGACAAAGAGGACGGAGGAAACACGCGACACTAAAAAAGAAAGAGGGGTCGATTTCTCGGAGAGGCGGAGATAAATATTTGCAGCGAAATGGCGGGCCTCCGCCGAAGCAAAAAATGGCCATAAAATATTTTCGAACAACAATTTCTCTCTTTGAGAGTTGTTTTGAAAAGTTTCGGGTACTTTATTTGGCGTCGCCGGTGAATGTTCGACGAAAAACGGCCGGAGAAAAATAACGCCGCCGCGGGCACTTCGCATGTTGCTCGTGGTAAACGCGGTTTTTCTTAAAAGTCTTCCCCTTCCGTATTCCAGTTTGAGGGCGGTCAAAAAAGAAAGACACCTACTTGCCGTTGATTACCTGGATGTCCTTAATTTTTACATTCGCTAGGATAAAGATATAATAAGGTAACGAATGTCAAACATTAAGCAGATAAATGGAAACAAGAATTCGAATACTGCGAACAATCTCCGACCAGGCAGTTCTTTCTCCGTCGATCTGTTTTCCTTTTCTGCGGGTGATTTATCACTCGTTTGAGGCGAGGGATTGGTAATAATATCATATACTGTATTCCGGAATCATCGTCGTACTACGATTTGCTAAAATAGAGAACCATTGTAAGAACTGTTTAAGCGCGTATCTGAGGAAAGCGCCTTTTTTATTTGGTCAATTCACCTCTTTGTTCGCATATATTAGGCGCTTCATCGCTGGACGGATTTCGATTTAATAAGGTGCCGCTTTTTAACATCAATGGTGCTTGTTTTTTTCAGCTGGTTTTTGTAATCAAACGTGAAATTTCAAAACAAAATCTAGTCTAAGTAAGACTGCCTTTCTTTTTAATCATAAGCTAACTACAGATGATTATCAGCAACTAAAATGGTAGAAGGAATAAAAACAAGATCAGCTGGGTCAAGGTTTATTTGATATTTTTTTGTAATTAAAGTTAATTTTCATTTATTGAAAATCGGCATGACTTGGGTTTAACGCCTTCCTGACATAATACTGACATTTTCGTAGTGCCGTATTTGCAGAAATGTTTTTATGTTGAATTGATTTGGTTACATACTAAATTGATAACTAAGGCATTAGTTATGTTTAATTGAATAAAATTGATTAATACTGCTTCTGTAAACAACACCGCGACGATTTTGAACAATTCGAGTTAAATTACGTTTTGTTTGCATTTACGTAATTCTTTAATGAATTCATCAAAAAGCCTCCATGTCAAATTTCAATCTTCAACCGAGTCGAGATGTTTATTACAAAACACGTTATTTGTAAAAACGTCTATATGGAGGATCATGTTACTAATTTACTTTTTCAGAACATAATAAATACCGAAAACAGTTAAAGGCGTTATAATTAAGCATCTAACTGATTTGGACAGTTTACCAACATCGTAGAGAGAAGTCACATCAGGGTATACAAATTGAAATTCCTACTCTTAAATATTTCAAAAGCATCGACTCAACGATCGCATCTATCAAGGAATCAAACTTGTTTGTTTCTTTCCAATTAGTGCGATGGTCGATGCCTGAAATCTGGCTTCTGATTGGTGCGTTCCAGGACACCCCATACCCCAGTCTGACTCACAGGCACCCAGTTACCTGTAGATTATTTAGTGCAGCACAGTTCATTGTGAATTATGGATTGCCGTTTAAATGTGGAAAAAGAAAGGTTGATAGCGGAATATTTCCTCGCGCAGCATTGTGCGATAAGCGAGATACAGGACATCACAATAGATTTGTATTATTCATCACCCACCATTCAACAGTCGTGCTTGTCGACAAATCAGCTTCACTGTCTGAAGACGTTACAAATCTGAGAGGTGATAATATGACACTTTTGAAGTAAATCAATGCATATAAAAAGTATTACAAACAACACTACACACTAAAATTTAGTACAGCTATAACAAGTAGAAGGATATGTTTCTATATCGAGTTCTAGAATCAGACTGGGAAGAAAGTTGTGAGTCGATGTGATGCTTGATGCGCTGGTTGAGTCGATGCTTAATGCGAGGCTCCACTATGTTTTTACCCTAAGTCAGCAAGAGCAGAAGTTGTCACCTGTGCGGAATGAGTGCGGACATTGTCGTGGAGGAGAACGACCCCTTTGGACAGCTGATCTCGCCTTTTGGACCTGATGGCTGGCTTGACTTTGTTTATGAGCAGGTTGCTGTAATAAGCCGCACTCATTGCTCTTAGCTCTACCAAAAAATCAATGAAAACAGGTCCATCCACGTCCCAAAAGACAGTGGCCATTACCTTCCCCATAGAGAGCTGAGTCTGGAACTTCTTTGGTCATGGTGAGGTCGAATGTCACCATTCCATGCTGGCCAGCTTGCTTTCCGGGGTGTAATGGCGAACCCAAGTCTCGTCGAAGGTCACAGTCTATGACAGAAACTCTTCGTGATTCCCTTTGTAGCGCCGAATAAGTTCTCTGCAAACCTCAACACGTCTTTCTCGCTGATCATCCGAAAGTTGCTTCAGCACCCATCTGTAACTCACTTTCGTAAATTTAAGCTCGTTGTGGATAATGTTTTCAACACTTCCGACACTAATGTTCACTAATTCAGGTAAATCACAAACCAATATGTTCTTATCACTGCGAATGAGCTCATCATCTCTTTTAATGCTGTTTGGGTTCACTGCCGTGGTAGGGTGCGCAGCATGAGGCAAATTTGACACCAACTCACAACCATCCTTAAGCGATTTTCACCATTCTAACACCGAGGAACGTGAAAAACATTCATTCTTAAACCGTGCTTGAAGTCTGCGATGAATCTCAGCCGCCTTTACACTTTTCTTGCATAAAAACTTGATAATAATGCGCTGTGCAACTGGCTTCCATGTTGAATAAGCTTGTCATTTGTTGCTGCAAGCAAGTGAAGATTGCTGGTGCGGGTAGTAAACATGCGCATGCCAACAACCCTATACGGCTGCCAATGTTGCTCTTCAATTATATTCATAAAAAAATAAAGTCCAGGTCAAATTTGAACATCTCTCGTATAATTAACTTTGAATGCATCGGTGACTTGCGTAATTGTAATTTTTTTCCTATTAGTTATTTCTTGTCATAAATATTTATTATTTATTTATTTAATGTATACTTACTCAATTATTCGATACAGCATTAATGAGAATAACAATTTCAAATCAAGAGGAAATCTGGGAGTGGAATTTTAAAGGGAAGGCGTCCTACACACCAAATAAAGATTCTTGGAACTGAGAGAGTTACGATAAATAGTTCAAAACCTGCGAGTTGATTTAAAATAGCATTTATTACTGAATTAATTATAAATTACATTTTGTGACCATGATTCTGAGATTTTAGAACTTTTTTGTTTTAGGTAAAGCCCCAACACGGTTTGCCACATGCTCGTTTATTAAGTTCATTTCAAATTGTTTTGGTCCAAGGCGACGTTCAAAGGCCTTCAAAAACAAAATCCTCGCATAGCCTGGGACGTTACTGGAGGAAAATTATCATCAGCGAGGAAGTGTTACTTATGCCCTTCCTTGTAATTCCCTCTCTCCGATCGCATCATCGCTTGAAATCCTCGCCTCCGGTTCCGTGGTCTTCTGCCACAGTGAGAGCAGATGAAGGAGGGCGGCAGGGGATGAGGAGAGGAAATCTCTTTTTGGAGGCCTTTTTCGATGACCCCAAGGAACTGAGGATGAGTAACGCCTAAATATTTCGTGTCCCGGACTTCTTTGACCTTACCGACGGGGTCACACTCCGCCAATTCCCTCCCCCCCTCTTCTCCCCCCTCCCCTCGCCGGCGCCCTATCAACATAACCTCTCTTTCTCGCTCTCCCTCCTCCCACCGGCCATCTGGTGACCTCTTCATGAGTCTTCAGGTCTCAATCTTTCCAAAGGAGACCCTGGGGAAAAGTTCCATTTGATAAAATAGGCCTACCAAAAACTAGGATTCATATGATTGGACGACACTCCCCAATACTCAGAATCCACCATGTTTGGATTCTATAAATATTTTATATGGAAAGGTTTTTCATTTCCTATGTATTTAGGGACTTATTTCCAAAGTACGATGAGATTCTTACATTCCAACCATATTAATACATTTCCCTTTTTAAGCTTAAAATTGTTTTTGTTGTTTGCATTTTATGGGTTTTGCATCATTTTATTTCAAATCTCTAACAATTAATTATTCATGAATAATTCTGACTTATTCTGAAATAAACTGGATTTTTGTAAGTTTTATCGATCAACTTAAACGAAGATTTTATTGACACCATCACTAAACTCAGTTATTCATGGCAAAGTTCCATGGTGTCTATGAAAGCATGTTTATAATTTAATTCTTCTTTTATAACATAGAGCTTTGCATTGTATTTCACCTAAAAGCTCATTTATGTTCAAATACAATTCGTTTTTTCCGGTGGCTCTCAATAATTTTTCATTGGTTTGAGAATATCTCAATGGATTCTCGCAGAATGTTTGCTAAACTTGAGAGCCAAAGGAAAATTATGAAGCGGATAAACGGATTTTCATTTGTGAACATTTCCATTAACCCATTAACTGCCATGGGCCCCATTTGGGGATCATAGCGTTTTTTGTAATAATTTTGCGTATAACGGCATTATATTGTCTGTCTGTCTATCGGTATCTCGTTACTCATTGGACATTTCGCTTCACCGTGAAATTTGTTTTTGCTACATTGTTGGTCTAACCACAGCGTAAACACGCATAGAATTTGTATGCACGAGCTCAATGCTTCTTTGGAAGTTGCACTAGATTCATGTCCAAATTTTTTTGTGAGTATTGCAGTTAAAATTTTCTTTATCTTGATATTATTTATGAACACGGTCTGCAGTTTGTGTCGAGTATGAAAGATATCCGATTCTTTTATAAAGACAAAATTTATTCGATCAGAAGTACTGATTCCCATTTGGGGATCATGGCAGATACCATGCACAAAATGTCAAGGGGAATCCTATTATGTTTGGTTTCAAGCAGTTGCTCTAAAAGTGGATACAGCTTTCACATGGACTTTTATGAAGGAAAGAACGAAGAGGGAGTTTCCGTAAGTGGTTTGGGAGCAAATGTTTCATAGTGAAAACTGCTTCTATGCTAGAAAATCCAAATGCACATGAACTGTATTTTGACAATTTCTTCACTAGTTTTGAACTTTTGACAAAATTGAAAGAAATGGGCGTTAGAGCAACTGGTAGTCCGTTTTAACAGAATGAATCATTTCCCACTAAAAAAATGATGCTGAAATGAAAAAATCCACGAGGAGAATTTGACTACAGGTATAATGCAAGCGATGAAATATTTGGTGATTTAGAATGACAGCAGCTCTGTAAAGGTTATGTATAATCATATTGGTCTGCGACTCCTTGAAAAAGTATAGCAGTGGTTTAGGAAAGAAAAGAAAGAACTGAGTGGGTCACAGTCCAATGTTATAGCACAGTACAATAAATACATGGGTGGGGTGGATAAATTAGACTGGAGTGTCTAAAAATAACGAATTATATTTAGGAGCAAAAAATTGTATTTTCCCGTTTACAAATGCCGGTGATGTGGCAATTGTCAATGCTTGGACATTATATTCAAGTGCAAATGGGAATATTCATCTTTTAACTTTTACATCCATAATTGCATGATATTATCTAAAGATAAACTCTATTTCAGACCCAAAAAGTATTGGTAGGCCATCATACCAAATTGCAGTTCGCAAAAGTCACATATCAGGTGACGTTCAAGCAGATCCTATTGGTCATTTATTAAAGAGAACTTGTAAAAGGAAATAACGTAAATGTGCAGTATGTAAGAAAAATATAAGAAAGCAATGCAAGATGTATAATATTGTAGAATGTTTTCAAAAATGGCATAGGTAAATCGTTTTCCATTGGCAGAAAGTTCCATGAAATAATCTGCAGCATGCAAAAATGTTAAAATGTAATGAGGAAAGTGTAACTAAGTGTACAGATTTTTATGAAATTTGATATTAAGGACTTACAATCAAAGACAATCAAAAAATCACAAAAATAAATCACGTAAGCCAATCGGGGGTACCAATTTACTGGTGACAAAAAATGAACTTTCCGTTATATCTCGTAAATTTTTGGTCAAATTGAAATAATTTTCAAATAAACTTGTAGAACTAGTAACGTACAGTATTTATTTTCCTACAAATTTTTATCGTAGGAGTAGCCATTATCAATAAAATTGGGCAAGAATGTTGTAATTGGCTTTGAACTTAGAAAATTTCTTGCATAGCTACCTAATTGTTGTCAGCGTAAATAATCTTATTGGTTACTGAAGTAAATAAGATCTGCTATAATTACAAAATACATTTGATTCCTTACGCGTGCATGACAGATTTTGTAAACTTAAGGAAATGAATTCTATACGGCGAAGAAAAGAACATAAACGTAAATATTACAACTACCGAGGTATGTTTTAAGTAATTTTCGATTGTTCGGTTGATTATAAAACTGATTAGAAAATAAATAACTAAATATAAATTGAATATTTCCCTGGAATCATTTCTAATATATCGTTTTGCAGTATTTAGTCATTAAAATTACGTAATATGGGAACGGGTATACTATCTTACTCCCCAAAATTTTTAAATAAATGTTGCTATGTATTTACCGTTGCTGTTTTTATTATTTTCAATAAAACAGTGTTAATAAGAATTCTATTATGAACCAAAACACTTCAACCAACTTACCCAACCCGGTTATGTCGCGAAAAATGTCCCTTTGAGGAAGAACCAAAACACTTCAACCCACTTACCTAACCCGGTGAAGTCGCGCAAAATGTTCCTCCATAAATGTTGCTAAGTATATACCGTTGCTATGTATTTAACATCCCTCGAGAGTGGGGAGTACGATAGTATATCTAAGCCCGTAATATGTTTATTGATGTACCGACTAAGGGGAGAGAAGAAATTTTTAATAGACAAAGATACAATCGGGTCGTGGTGTTTTGCTGTTTTATGGTGTGTGTTCGGTCAAATTATATCGCAAGGGTGGCCAGACATTTGAGTCTGCGAGCCGCACATAGCATCCTGAAAAATATTAAGAGCCGCACTCAAGCGAAAACTAGCGAGAACTGTGATAATGTTTTTAAAATGCAACACAAGGAAAAATAAGGAAGGAAATTAGCATAAACTTGTTTATTCTTTAACAACTCCGAAAAATAAGTTGCATAGATTCGGCACGTATTTAAACATGCCTTCGGGAGGTTAAGATGAAATTGATTCAGGGAAAAGATGGATAGCATTTCCCCGCGAGCCGCACATTGGGTACTAAAGAGCCACATGCGGGTCGCGAGCCGCACTTTGGCCATGTCTGTTATATCGTATAGTTTCAAATACTCCATCGCACGAAACGCGCCATTTTGTGTTACACTTTCCTAACTTTTTAAAAGTTATACTTTGTATCGATGGGTATGCAAAATATTCACTGAATGTGCCATGTTTCCCAATTGGGGATCAGAAAAAAGTTCAATTTCTCTAGTAATTTGTATTAATATTAACAATAAATATTTTTTTGTCATCCATAACGTATTTTCAATCACCCCAAGAAAGAAATTAAAGAAAAAAATTTGGCAGTTAATTGGTTAAGAGCACATCATTTTTCTTAAGAACAAAAAATTTATTGTTATTCAGGAACGCTATTTCCTCGCCGCTGAAGAAAAGAACAATAATTCGACACTCAGAAATACTCAGATTTTGCGAACTTTTATCCTTTGAAGGATGTTTCGGCGGCGATATTCGCCTTTTCGAGAATACAATATTCTTCAGATAAAAGTTTATCATTTTGCCTTTTTCTACGTACGCGATATTCTTACAGCTACAGAAATGTGTTCAGTCTTCGCTTTACTTGACCTATCAATGAATTCATAGCTTCCACGAATGGAAAAGAGAGAAAGAGAGCAAGAAGAAAAGGTACAATTTACCTTTTGACTAGATGAGTGGCATGAGTCGTAGTTTCCGTGTCATTACCAAACATTCTGCGCGAAGATAATCACCCTCCGCCCCTCCCCATTCACCTGCCAACCATCCCCTTTCCTCCCTCAACCCCTCCCACTAACATCCCCTTTCCTCCCTCCTCCTCCAGCCCTTGCCTTCGCCTCCGCTTCTCACGGTTGGAAGGATAATTCGACGGAACCAAAATGAGCGAGATAACTGCAAACGACTACTCCGACCGTTTATGCTGCACATTTCAGACGGAAAGAGGTTTCTGACCAAAAAAAGACGGCAGATGACGCGCACATCCTGGTGAGGTCATTGCGCCCGCCTTTCAAGTGTCTTCTCTTCCGAACATGAGGAATCTGGTCATTAACTGAGTGTGGGGATACATATTGATAACATACAATTGATCTGGCTGTTCATTAATTATCTATATTATTATAGATTCTATAATGTATTCATATCTGCAACAATAGATTTACTCGTTTTATCAGTAGTGTTTATCGTAGAGTGGTGGATCTTGGTGGCAACAAAGGCACAGCTCAATCTCTCTACGTTTTTAATGATTGGGGATATGTGAAAAACTTGAATATATATTGTTTGCAAGTAGCGAAGTATGTAAACTTTTATTTTGCATCTTTGAATTGTTAGGTGATATTCCGAAATACTATTCGGAATGATGACTTCTTGCACTTCCCAGATTACCGAAATTGAAAGACTTGCCCACAAATATTTATTAGTCGATAAAAAATGTTTATCTAAAAACGCTCATCAAATATGTTTATTGTGGAAACTGAATATCGACTGGCAAAATGTTTCATACATCACTTTGATTATGTATTAAACAGGGTTTCACTTCTTTCACAAGCAGCTTGTAAACAGAAACAAAACTAGGACAAACCTTGATGCCCATTTTAGGATTCTAACCTGAGATCTCAGTATTAGAAGCCGGATACAATACTCACAACTCTATGAACAATTTTTAATACTTGGGAGCTATATATATTTTAATTCTAAAATTCGTCATTAGCTCTAACATATTTTATTCGTCCTTAATTTTAACGCCAAGCTAAAGCTGGAAAAATACAAAATTTTGAACTTGTATATTTTTTATCCATTTAAGAATAAAATTCATCATCTAAATGATTTTTGAAAAATTTTAGAATTGATTTCATTTTCTCAACTACGAAAAAGCGTTTAGTGATATTGCCTAAAAAATGAAGACTTGAGTCTAAAGAATATTTTCTACCTTACGAAAACTCGTTTAAAATAATTTGTTATGGAATAATTATTAATGGCTTCAATTAAAGTAAGAAATAAGCTTAAATTCCACCAAAAATCTCCGTATTGTGGGAATGAACACTTTCATTAAGCGCTCATCTCTGACTTTAAACCAACGCGGCAAAACGGATAGTCAATTCCATATGCCTCGAAAATTACGGTTTCAGTGAATGGCTGCTAAACATTTCACCATATTCATTCATTCGCCTGTCTTCTCATTGAAAAATATGTAAAATTTATTTCTCCCAACCCTCATTATATTTTGATCCGTACGTATTTTTTTAACCGTTGTATGGGCTTGTGGAGAAGTTTTCGCTGTCCGAGGCAGAGAACGAAATTTCCCGCGTTTTACGAGGTCAGTGTGTCTGCGAGTCTGCACCAATTGAAAATCGATAGATGTGAGGAGAGCACCTGGAAAATCAGAGCACCAGCGAGGTACGTCCGATATCTCTGCTCCCCTTGATCAAATACTGCCGCTAAAATCCCCCTCCCCCCTCCCTCTCTCCCCTCCCCGCACTTCCACCATCCTCCTAGTACGCTCTTCTGTCCCTCCCTTCCTCCAATACGGCTTGTTTCCCCTCCTCGTACTCGCCCCCCATTTCCCATTTATGCCTCTCGCATACTATTCAAGAGGTTGACAAACCGATATGATTGCACTTGCATAGATCCTCGCTTATCTATTTCACATAGTACTTTGCACCATTACAGGTTTCGAACAAACTAAGTGTGATGCCAAAAATTTTATGTTTGCGCCTTATTTGTGATAGAGTGCAACTGAAATTACTTTTATTTATCCATTTTCGCTTGCCACCATGCGATGTTACGTTCCTATTTCCAGGCTTCTTATTTACTTAATAATAAACTTCGGGCCCTTTTATAAAGAACATATCATTAATAAGAAAGACACTTTTACATCTACAGAACACCCCGCAAGTCACCAGATCGGAAGTGGGATAGGGTGCAGTGCACCAGTCTTCCAAAAATATCGCAATTTGTCTTAAATATGATCTACAATCGCTCTAGAAAAAAGAACCTTGATATCGCTAACTAATACAACCATTCTCACTTATTGTATCACTGTTCACTCGCTTTGCTTTGCATTGTGGTTGCTTCAATCAGTCCTAGTACTTGCTCCGCTGAAGTTTCTGATCTATATTTCTCTAGAAAGTTCAACGTAGCGTTCAGTCATCGCTCCTCTAGCAATACCCAAACAATGAATTAACGCTATGCATAGGGGTGTAAAGACAAACACAGCTGGCCACGCCGAGGCCAGAATTCTAACCCGTTATACTAGCATCGCGAGGTAGACAAGTCTACCCCCCTCTTATTTTCGTTCATATTGGCCATGGGATATCTAAGCTGCAATTTAAGGCTCATAGCTGTTTCATCTATAGTTATTTGTTTCTTTATGAGCGGTCTCTTATCTTTCTATCTATATTTCCACTTTTTAGTTTTTTCTAGGGTTCTTAGTTTCTGTTCTATGATTTAATAGTTGTGGAAAGCATAGATATCGGAAGACCGTCACTTGATTGCTCATTTTAGGATAATTCATAAAATTCTATTTCCTTATTCACATTTCCGATAATCTATGTAGGGATGAACGAAGTAACTATTATTTCTTTCCGCCAATGTTGACCTTACAATCACTCACCTACTTGATGAATATGATATTGATTACTTTGAAAAGGTACGAAGAAAGTATTTCGCCAAATAAACTAAGGTATTTCCATTCGTAATCATTAATATTCTTTTTCCGATGAGCTGGTTTTGGAGCTGCTCATTGAGAAATTCAGGAGATATAAATTTCTTCACACTGTACAGCCGGTCTTCAGTTAGCTTTGTTTTGGTCGAAGGTGTTTATTTATTGTTTTTATTACTGACTAGGCAGGGACTAGATTGATAAATTATATGTTGCTCCAATATGCATGAAAAAACCGCCATTTTATAACTATTGGAGCAATCTAATGGACCACATTGAATCCAGTCATGGGAAGAACTTTATAATTATTTATGAAACAGTAGAGAGCGTACATCTGTTAAGCTGCTGTGTAAGATCAAGCCGAGAGTCAAGAAAATCGCGTAATTTTTTCCAACCACAGCGTTCTGCTTCGTAGTTTGGGAGTCATTTGAAGAGGGCTTCTATCAAGTCCACGAAATATCCCTGCGTAGAACGGCTCGAATATTAAGGACGACCATATAAACAACACTAGCATATCAAAGCTTCCGAGTGGCTTGGATTGGCAAACTTTGAGGCACATTAGGTTGACTGAGAACCGACGCACACTATTCGAGGAATTAAGCAGCCTTGAAATCATACGTTTTACGCAGCGGAAGAACATCTGCAAAGACTTTGACACATTCATAAATTATTCCTTCACAGCCTGTTATCCATTTGGAATTTCACATTTCACAGATAAGGCCAGCATTTTAAACTGGTTTCAACCAATTCACTATTACCATGGCAATGCTTCTGATACCATCGCTTAAATTAGCTTTCGATTTTTTAAAATTCTTCAAATTTTTGATGTCCTAATTCTTTCTCAAATATCATTAATAATTTTGAAAACTTCTTTTTCGCCGTTGATTTATCCACTTCTTCAAGCACATGGATAAAAAACGCAAAATTATTATACCAAAGTCTTTCTTTTGCAAAATATTTACCTAATCCGTCCTCGCCCTTTTTCTCTATTTCCCTTTTCCATTCGCTTCGATATCCGCCGATTCCACGTCTATCCTTGCATTCCTCCCGCGCAGAATCAAAATCTCTTCCGAAAAAAACCCGAGCGCTTGTTGCGGCCATTTGGTTAGAACTTTTATTTCGCTATTTTCGCCGATAACACGAAATGCCGTTACCTGGGAGACAATTTATTTAAGCAATCGATGATGCTCTTTTTATTCTTCGTTGAATCGCGGTTAAAAATTTCCAGCGCATGCTTTATAGGTTAGCCCACTTTCCCCCTCCATCTCTCCACTCCTCACCCATCCCACCGTTTCCCTTTCTCTCCTCTATCTCTCCCTCACCGCTCTCGCTCCCTTCATCCTCATACTCTCACCCTCTTCCTGGCCAGGAATTCCTAAACACGATTCGGCAGCGTTAAAATTCCCTCCTCTCCCCAATCTCTCCTCCCTCTCACCATTCTGCCCCCTCACCCCTTTCTCTCTCCTATTCTCCCCTTTCTCTACTCCCTCTTCCCATTCTTCCCCCTCTCCCCTTTCTCTTTCCTCCTCTCCCCATTCTCTCCTCCCTCTCACCATTCTGCCCCCTCTCCCATTTCTTTCTCCTCTCTCCTTTCTCTCCTCCCTCTTCCCATTCTCCTCCCTCTCCCCTTTCTCTCCTCCCTCTTCCTAGTCTGCCCCCTCACCCCTTTCTCTCTCCTCCTCTCCCTTTCAAGGACCTTTCTTTTTTTACTCTCCTCAATCGAGTTCATTTATTCCAGACCGGATTTTTTCTTGTATTGGCTTGCTTTGAGAAAATAACGAAGTGCATTCCCTAACGATAGGAATGCCATCTCTATGGGCGTGGTGATGAATTAATTCGACAAATGAGACCAACCAATTCTGCGAACTTGTTTTTTACCATTATTATTTTTGTTCAAACTGTAACCTTTCGCAAACGAAATAAAATTCCAATTTAAATGGTCCGGCATCGAGCAATATTTCAATTTGCTGAATACCTTTCGGGCGGTGTCTTTGATGCCTACCTCGATTACCGGTTTAAAATTTGCTGTCATTACGTAATGAAGAATACGTAAGTACCTAATTACATAATTTACGCTGGCGTGAACTATTAAGATTGCTTCAATAATCAAATGAACTCACGATCAATATCTTTACATAAGCTTTTCAATTTATTCCAAATTTAAGGATTGGCATATTTTCAATTCTATCGCTATTAATATATTTTTCCAAGAAAATTTATGATTCTAAGAGTGATACACATATCCATAAAGAGTTATTATCTTTGAATTAAAGTATCAAAAATACCATTAAAACGTAAATAATACTTAATTAGAATTTTACTAAATGCTTTCGCGATCCCATTCATCATTTCAATTTAATACTTTAAAATCCTCAACTTTTTTGGTAAAAAATAATATTTCATTATTTTATTTCAAGCTTGTTTTCACACGGAATATTGGCATTAATTAAGAATAAAGGAAAATATTGTTCCAAATGGCAGTTTCAACTACATTGTGTTTGGTTGCTTAAACATGAAAGCTAGTAAGAATACTGAAATAAACTATAAATGTTCAAACTAAATATTTTTATCGTTGATAGGCTTTTTTTACACATATTATATCAATGAAAATATGTGGAAACATTATAAGGTCCCATACACCATTCATCACATTTCAGTAGGAGTTTACTCAGCCGCACAAAATTGACATCAAGTGAACTTAGCAGATAAATCTGGCAACAATATGTATTAGGCTAGTGTCGCAATCGCAGGAAAGAGAAATCTTGCTGGACCAGGACATGTTTAATGTCCCGTGTATTATTTCACCTATGTCCCAGACATCTCTTTCCAGCTTTCCCCCTTTGCTTTCACTTTCACGGCCTTATTTTTTTCCCAAAAACTTCCCCTTCTTATCTCGCAACAACCTTCTCCATTTTGGATGTCTTCCTCAGCATGTTTTCGCCAACTTGTCTTCAATTCCAACCCTCTTTCGTCGCTTCTCTCACCTTGCCAACCTTTTCTCCTTCGCTTTCCATCTCCCTGTCCCTCTCTCTCTCTCTCTCTAGCACTACGTTCCCTCCCTCTCTCCCTTGCACCTCTTCTTCCATTTCATTCCTCCCTCTCGCTCTCTCGTCCTACCTTTCTATCTCTACCAATGACGCCTTGCGAGGAAGAAGCGTCGTGCTGTTGGCTGGGTTGGCATCTTCTGCTGCCGGTGGCACCCGTGGGAAATTGTTCTCTCTCTTTCTTTCTGGAAAGAGAGAGAGAGTGGGTTCGGGCGAGAAAGAGAATCAGAGAGAGAGATAGGTAGTATGGAATGGGTCAGAGTCGCAGGTTTAAAGGGGAAGGGTATGAGTTAGGGTGCGAAAGGGGGCCTGGAAGGAATGGAGGAGGGGTTAAAGGAGAAAGGGGCTCCATCTAGCTTCTTGATTCGGGCGCACCCTCTCTTTCTTTCTCTCTTTTTGTCGCAGAGGAGTTTTCCGTTGGGAATGAGAGGAGGGTGAGAGGTCACGACGTCAGCATTCCCGTTCCTCTTTCTCTCTCTCTCTCATTCTCCACAGAAAGCACCGGGATGGAATGCGGACGGAGAAGTGAAAAATAAAAGGAAATGGATATGCTGCATGAATGAAGGACAGGAAAAGAGGCCACTTTTCCTCTGTCCCACTCGTTCACTCGATGGTATAAACAGAGATCGTGGAATTTCGAAATTTCGCTTATGAACCGAACAATTCTCATAAAATGCGAGCAAATAGGCAATAAAAATCTGAAGACACGACAGCACTCAAAAATATCTCTCGAAGCACAAAATTTGGAAACCGTAGTATCAAAAACCATAAAACGCAATGTAATGCGTGATTTTTCTTTGCCGTTTTCACATTTCAAAATGTATGCAGATTCCTTTCAAACGATTCCAATCCTAGAACTATTTCGTAGAACAGAATAAAACGTAGGGGAGGAATAGTAGAGTTCCTTATTTTTCTAATAATCATGTGTATTACGGATTGGTTACTCTTTTCGAGAAAGATTCCATTTCAATGACGGAATCACTCCACTAGCTACCGTTTTCTCATCAATTTTCTTCTTTTCCTCTGTCAAGAGCTTTTGAAAGGTTATCAAACAAATATTTACGCAACATCATGCAAGAATTTATTTGATTGCTTCGATATATGCGGTTTTCGCCGAATCACACGGGCCTTCCACATCAATACCCTAGAATTCTATTAGTTAAGACAATCTCGTGCTCTTTGAAATGACATCGCTTCGTATGAATGGTGGAATAAAAAAAATACTAGCTTGTAGTAAAAATTATTTTAAATCACTAAAAATGTTTATGTCCCGTATTTATTTTACTTTAAATATCTTTGATGCTGTCATTAGACAGAGGAATCTATTTCTACTGACATTCGTAAAATTTGATATATGAGACCATAAATTCCGACTATATTATGCTAAAAAATGGACGTTTATTTGGAGAAGTAAAAATCTTCATTTCCTAGAATTGTTTCAAAATTGTTTCTAGATATTGTTATTATTTATAGTAAGATACGTTCGTTCATTTTCCGCTCCAAAGAGTTCAAGTCAGTGAACTGTTTCTTCCTTAGGCGTCAATGACTATAGAATGTTCTCTCCACTCACAATTAAAACCCTATATTTTGATGCTGATCAAGATTTTCTCTTCATCTATATGCCTTTTGGAAGCGATGGCCTTATTGAACACTGGAATTATCTCACGTTTTTTTTCCTTACTGTTGCACACGAACATGCGATGTCAAGCTTATTACCATCCTCTCTGGCGTTATTCTCGTCTACAAGCTTCCAAAACCCTCTCCAACCACCTCATTTCTCTCCCTGACCCCTCTTTTTTCCATATCTATCCCCATTCCTATACTACGTTCCTACTTCCCCTCATAAAAGCCCTTCAGATTGGCTTTGGCGTGTTTCCTTTCTGCAAATTGCTAGGAACAATTTGGCCCACTGTGTTTGTGTACGTGAATGTGTGGGTCCGGATAAGTTTTTATCTCTGAATATTGCTTCGCGGGTTACTGAAAGAATAAATTCCTTCGGAGCAGCCAATCGGATGCCGTCATTATCTGATAAAAAGGCGGATAGGGGGACTTGGGAAAGGGTTGACTTTTTATACTTCCTCTCACATTGTTTATTTTACTCGCTTCTTGCTCTTCAATGAGCGGGTTATTCAAGACAAGAAAACCGAAACTAATTTTCACGTTTCGTAATTGCTTTCACTTGTCAGAGAACCGAAATGTTGTAGGAATGCAAAAAATACATCCATGGATTCATGATCGATAAAATATATTTATTTCGTGTTTATGAGCGTTGCCGTGACCATGGAAGAATAAAAGGATTTGGATTTGAATTCGTTTATAGATGTTGCTCTGAATTGCGTTTGAAGAAAGCTATCATTAAATTGAATCGATTGCATGTAAATTTCGGGTTAATTTTTGGCTCTCATTGATATTTTACTGGATATGAAACTTGAACAATTCATAACTCGATTTAAAATCGTCGTTCTCTCTCTATTATTAGCTCATAATATACAAAAGCTAATGATATTCCTCACCACATTTATTCATTACAATATCATTCATTACTTTATTAAACACCCATCAAGGAGAAGTATTGACTTGAAAGTGTTCATAATATGACGTTGCGTTTTATCTTGAAAAGATATTTTGAAAAAAATTCAACGATTATGTCTTTATTTTCGGATTAGGCATGTTTTCAATTGCCGTTATCCCCCGCGTAGATCGATATCTTTCCGAAAATTTAAGCAAAGCCTCTTTCGTGTTTCCGCGCCATTTCTAAATAGACCACGCAAGCGATTCACCGTTAAGCCAATAGCCAATCCTCGCAAACAAGAATGCTATCTGATTTACTACTTTACTCGTTCCCCTTTCGACTTCCGAATTCTGAGTAGAAAAATGGAGACTCATGCCCTTATTCTCACGCGGCGCCTTGCGAAAGGGTTATGGCATTCTATCGGAGGTGGAATGTTAGGAGATGAGGAAGCGGATAGTGTAGGCGACGAGGCCTTTATATTGAGACCTCTCGGTACAGGGCGCTCCTTAGTAGCGATTCGACACGGGACATTCCGCGAGGGCCCCCTTGGGTCCCGGGAGCGACTCAACGCGCGCCTTCGACCGGAAATGAAAACTGCACGGTTGAATGAGGCGATGGGGTACACGCGATGTCCGCCTGCGGAGGAAATGAAGTGGAAGAGGGAGAGAGAGGAGGAGGGGGACCGCCGTCACCCTCTCTTTCCCCCCACCCCTCCTCCCCTTTCCTCCCTCTCCGTCCCTTCCTCACTCCTTCTCCCCCTTCCTCACTCCTTCTCCCCCTTCCTCGCTCCTTAACTCACGTATGGCCGTTTCGCCCGCTTACGACGACGTTAGCCTCAATCGCGAGACGGCCTGCCGGATTCGACGCGTCCTCGGCGATGCGAACAAGAGGTCGAGTATTGCTAATTTAGGTCTTATTGAAACAGCGGAGAGCAAGTTCCCATTTTATCCCTTAACGTGTTCGCTCCCCAAGGCTGCATAGCTGATCGAAGATCCATTACGACAAAGTAAACTGCTGCTTCCTGCTGGGAGGAGAGAGAGAGAGAGAGTTCATTGGATGAACTCTAAATGGAAGCGACGGTGGCGTGACTACGTTACGGCGCCTATTTCCTGACTCAGGATGTCGATTCCAGAATTTTTCCTTTTATTTTTTTCCCGAATTTTTCTCGTTTTGAGAATGGAGTTCACATTCGTTCCAAAAATGAAATTGGGGATGAATAGTCTCTTAAGTAAAATTCAAAGACATTTCGTTAAACGGTTTTCAGTTTTTTCTTGAGTTCTGTTTAAGTTAAAAAAAACAATGATCAGGCAAGAAAAAAGATATAGCCGAGTCGTGAATTCGAACCATTTATTTCATTCGTGGAATAATTTATTATTAAATAATTTATTATTCATTATGTAAAATAAAATGTTTTAACGAGCTAAAATGGAGGTAACGTTATCAGTGGCGGATTTACACGTTCTGGAGTACCTAGAGCTAAACAATTGGAGGCCCTGCAACAAGGACGTATTCAGGGAGAGGGTCCGGGGGGTTGGACCCTCCCCCGGTGTACAGACATTTCTGGAATCTGCGATAACCACGCTACAAACTTGTTAAGTTACCTCTTGCTGCGCTGCTAATTGCTGCGTTGAGTTATGAGAACTAAAAACGTTATAAAAGTTTATATTATTTAAATAGAACTTTTATTTAATCAATTGCTGGAAATTTGTTTTCGGCCTCAGAACCTCCCCCTCTACACCTTCCCCCTCTCCCTCCCCCCGACCCCAAGTAAATTTCTGGGTACGTGCATGCTCTACAATCTAAATAGTGTATGTATATGTATGTAGCGTAACATCTTCTAACGACTACCATCTTATGTGATCCCTATTGAGGATCGTTTATCTATGCAATTATCAAGAGGACCCACTCATGTTTAAATTAAGATATTGAACATTTCAGAGATTATATATACGAGCATTTTTTCGGGCCCTTTTCATGGGGTTCTGGCGTGCTTCAAACAGGGCCCGGGAGAGAAATTCCGGGCCCCGGTGCTTTTTCCATTACCGGGCCTCCCTTTTCTAAACTACAATAGAGTATAATTATTCATTATATATGTGTGTATATTTAGTGCAGTAAGTTTTTATTAGCAAATGAACAAGTACGTACATCTATAAATTTTATATAATTGTTTATTTTTATGAAGATTTCAAAGAATATAAATAAACATGAAATTGGGGAAATTGAGCACAAAACAAGTATTAAAAATAGTTAATACATTTTAATAAAGATGTTGGTTTATTTAAGACAAAGCGCCTTTCCTAACCTTCAAAGAAGCATATGCATTAATTATATTATCAAGGTTTATCCTTATTGCCAGTTCACATTCGATGCTTAAAACTGCCAAATTAACTAATATCTCTTGGCTTATTGTACTTTCTAAACGATTCTTAAATAACTTCATCTTACTAAAGGATCTCTCTGCTGACGCTATTGTTACTGGCAATACCAAAAATATACGTAGAGAAATAGAAACGTTAGGAAATAAATTTTCCAACTTAATATTTATTATTTTGTCGAGGAGATAAAGTGGAGATATTGTCATGACTCAAATTGGCCTGGTGAATCGTCTTCAGATGTCAAATTTCGTCTAACAATATTTCTCCTTAACAAAGTAAATGTATTGCAGAAACTGTATCATATATTTACAGGACACTTTTGTCTAAAACATCCCCTCCCGTAAGCCCGGGTCCCGGTTATTGGCTTCAGTTACGACCCTCCTTAAATATGCCGCTGAACGTTACTGCCTTGAGTTACGTGAGAGGCTTCTTTTACTGAACGGGCCCTACGCAATCATCAACCTAGGAGCCTCCCGAGGTGAGAGAGTAAACAACTAACTACTTTACGACACATTGTCCGCCTTTTCTTAAAATAAATGAGAATTCCGTTTCGATCATGAATGTCTACAAGAAGATAAATTAGGCAATCCGCATATAAAGAGAAATTTAGATCATGCTAAAAGGTTTAACAGCGAGTTTTACTCAGGCCAACGAAAAAAATCATGTTAGGTAATTTTTGTTACATTTTATCATAGGGCATGAAATTATACGTACTGTCACTTTCAAGACTACCTCGTGTTCAGATTGAAGATAATTTCGGTTACAAGTTTTTAATTTAGTTATTATATTGAAAGCCTCTTATTTTTATTGTATTTCTTAAAGGAAAAGATCTACATTCGTCCTTTTATGTAACCTTTCCTCTTCTCTACAACTTCTATTATCAACAAAATACTGCTGTGCATTCTTCCACCATTCCCAGTTTCACCGACTTTGGAAAATATGAGATTCCAGCAAAAGTCTCCAGTTGTCACATCATTCTTATCGTAGGAATGTATGTTGTAGGTTAGAACTTGTAGAAGTGATAGTCATGTGAGATTAATGTCACAATGAGCTTTCAGAAAAAAATAGTCACTCCTGCCGAATAAGATTTAGGGCATTTTTCAAGTTTGTAAGAGTGATTATATTAAGACCATGGAGTAAATTTTCGCCTGATTATATGCCTATATGAGTTATTTTTTGTTATGAAAACCAAAGTCGCGATTCTGTAATGTTCGATATCCAAATATGAGTAATCTAAAATGATAATTTGACGTTCTTGCCGCAATTTATGACGAGTAACAGTATGAGATGATCAAGATGAAAAAATCTCTCATGATATGAAAATCTAAAGAGATTTTAGGCATATATAGGCGCAATTTATGTCAATATTAAATTCCGATGAAACAGAATGTCGAAGCATTAAATTTCAACCCTAGATTTGAAATATTATTTAAATAATGAAGGAACATTTCAAAAGATATTTTTTTGTTTACGAGATTCTGAATTTTAAGTGGTCTATTACAAGGATGAAGACATTTGTAATCTCAAGTTTCAGCTCTCTGCATTGCTCGTGACCAGAATCGTGAACATATCAACAAAAAAGAAACTTAGTAACCTCATTATAAAAATTATATTTATTATCGATTAGAAAAGAGTTACAATTTATTATCGTGCAAAACCAGTTCCAACCTGATTAATTACGGTGGGAAATAATGACGAATCTACAATAACACGGAACATTCAGATATGGGATGATATCATTCCGTTCGCATCCGTTGCGTTTTCCTTGTTGTTTTAGGGATAAGAGGAGAGTAAGAGAGAGGTGGGGGGAAGGGAATGGGGCGAGGGCGGGATACTAGGTTGAGGTGTCGGTAAGAGAATTTGCGGCGTAAACAAAGGGCTTAGTGTCGAAAGAGTAGAGCGAAAAAAAAGAACTCGAAGAGTGGAGAACAGGCAAACGGGTTGAGGAGCGAATTCCAATGTGTGAGTGTGTGACAATTGAATGGAGCTGTGCGACATGTGTGCATTGGACCGGATCGCCGATTAGGCGAGATAGGAGTCGGCGGCAGGGGAATCTGCCGATCGGTCGGCGGGGGAGTGAAGGGGGCAGGTGGAAGGACGGAGAGGGGTCCGGTGCGGGGGCGGAGGAGAGAGTTTTCGCGCAAGGGGAGGCTTATATTTGGGGGGGCGGGTGGAGGGACGCCGCGAATCCTCTGCCGCCCATTTTCCCTTCCGCCTCCCGCGGGCTTTAGCTATGTCTATCGTGAGGACGCGCAGGTCGGTCGATCTAGGGGGCGTGTGTTGTCCGTGGCGCATCCCTTAACAAGGACATAACTTTGCGGCAACACAATGCAGCTAGAGAATCCGATTGCAAGGATTTCATGCAGCAAGAGAGGTTTAGCATGGCGGTTAGATTCGCGAGGGAGATTATTGGTGAATGTCGTCCCGTGCTGCTCTGCCACTTCTGGAATCCTTGGTGATAATGCGACGGAAATTTCGTGGCTTCTTTCCTTATTGGGGATTACTGCGCCAAAATAAATACACCGATCCATTTGGTTACTCTTCCAGGAACTTTATATGAAGTAATTATAGGAAGACACCGGTTGAATTTTGGAAATTCGGGGTGGTTTGGTCGAAGTCATTATGCTTAGGTCATATGGACCTGATGAAATCATATCAGAGGCAAAGTCCTGGCCGTAAAAATTGAATTAATGGTTATGGATGATAGTCAGCAGTCACCATATCTATTTCTCCTTGCTACAGAAACATAAGTTGAAGTAAAAAGGTATTTAATGACAAAAATCTGTGTTTTTAACATAAGAATTAACATTTTCCATGCCATTTCCTGTTGTAATACCGTATTAGTGATGCAAATATCTCCTTTAATGCAGCTGTTAGGAGGACGTTAGACTTGCGGTCCCTCAGCGCGGAGGTTCCGCTCAGACGGAACTCGAGAAAATGTAGGTGTTAGAACAGTGGTTTGCAAATTGTGTCCCACAGCACACTGGGGTGCCACAGCTTTCTTGAGGGGTGCTGCGAAGAAATGTACTTAGTAAATAAATAAACGATTTGGAAGTGTTGATAGGTCATAAAGGCAATAATTTTTTCTCTAATAAATAGATTGCGGTGTGGTACTAACAAATGCATGCGACCAAAAATTGTAATACTTGTATGTAAAAATATAAAATCTTTCTTTATGGCAGGGGTGTCGCGAACCTCTATCTGTGAAACAGCGCCGAGTTTAAAAAATATTTGGGAACCACTGCGTTGGACAAACCGCAGTCTTCTTCGGAGAGGACGCACCTTATCAGATTTCCACCACCCGGAACTGCCGCTTTAACGGAACACATTGTGGCCTGACTTTCGGAGAATCCATCGACGGAACAGCGAACTGAACTCTTAATGATTAAGACCACGCGAGTATTCCATCTATTTGTGAACACTCACTTCATCATGCATGAGGAATCTACGAGTCAGCAGAATTTCTGGATATATGGCATCGGCCTTATACAGGAGTTGCATTCTGCTTAGGATAACCTGATCGTTTCGTGGCCTGCTTTGGCCTTTATTCCTCAAGCTTTCTCCTTTCTTGCCAATAAAAGATTTGTTTAATGAGATATCGAGATAGCTGTACACTGAGCTATCACTCACTTCCGGTCCTAAAAGGGGAAAACTTCTTAAAACTCAAGTATTAAATGACTTGCCTGTGGTGGTTTTTATGAAGCCTGAAGTTTACTCATACAGCGGTTGATATACATGCTCAATTTGGCCGAAGTAGCTAGTAAATAAAGTAAGTAAAGCGACAAATACTTTTGGTTACTCCGTTTTCTAAGAAAAGGGAAGGTGGCAAGGTGTGAATCGGAGTAGATAGTCAGAAACTGTGTCGCATGCTGGAAGGCGACCAGCTACTCCAATGAAGAAGAAAGGAAGGTTGTACGGCTCTTTAGCATACAATTATGGAGAAAAGCATATGATAAACTCAAATATTTTAAATTTAGAAGCATGAAAGAGAGAGAGAGAGTTCAGCGGATCCAGAGAGCGAATACACGATGGAACATGCGTCAAAGGATTAATTTGATTGTAAAAAATATTCCTGTACGGCATTTTGTTACATGATTTTTTTATTCCGATCTTAATATAATATGTCAACGTAAACTGTTAAATAATTTATAAAACATCTTGTTAAGCATTAACGTCAGATAAAAATTTTTATTTTCTAAGATATTGGAAATTAATATTTTTGTTGTGCACGACGCCAATGGTGCAAACCAATACCTATGGCATGTTTAGTAGAAGGTGTATTATAAATTCAAGCATAGTTAATTTTTAATGAACTTCAGAAAGTCCTGCTACTAGATCGCTCCAAAAAATTTATAATGGTATTTAGAATAATGGTTCATGTATATCTTCCTGCAATTAAGTTGGCAAATTTTGTTTTTAAATTCCAAATTTTAACTTTTTCGTGAGAGAGTTCAATGAGAGACTGGAATTTATTTCCACCGCAATATTGTTCCAGGATATATCTGTCTATAAGATGAAATTTGAAAGAAGAATTTCATTAATGAACTAGGGATTCCATTCAGTTTTAGCCGCATAGTTTTGAAAAATAATTCATACCGTTGCTCTTTTCTCCGAATTCCATTTTGCAAAATCTGGAAAACTATGGACTCAGAGGAAAGGTATGATAATACGGCCAATGGAAACGAGGCCTAATTGACCAAGATTTATCAAAAAGCACCGGCTTAAAGTCGTAGATGCTCATAATTAATAAATGCGTTGAGCTCTAAACATTTCCTTAATCATTATTTTAGAATTGGATAGATAAAATGAAGGTACAAATATCAAACTTCGATTTTTTTCTTTTTTTATTACGCTTCAGCTCACCACGGAGCGTGGTCTGCGAAGAAAAATCAGCGACGCTATTTAAAATATAGGAACGTTGTTTCCCAATTCCAATTGTTTCCAAGACCTTTCCGAACAGACGAGCATCGCGGTGGATATAATCGAGGCTATCCCGACGCTTTTTGTTCGCTGCACGGCCCTCCTCCCCACGCATTAGCCGCCCCCGTTGAAGGGTCGCCCGCAATCGTGTGAGCGCGCGTGTTTGAGTACGTGCGTGACCCCCCTTCGCCCGCCACACTCTGCCCCCACTCACCTCACATACAGCCACCCGTGCGTATTTCACTTTTCCTTTCCATGCTGCTCGTTCTCGCACATACGCACACGAGAGACCCGCACAAGCATCAGTGTTTGCACCTCATCTCTCCCCCTTTCCCTTCCTTTCTCTCTGCGGCGCTTATGTTTCCACGAAACTTTGACCACTCTCTCCCATTTCCATTCTCTCTCTCTCTCCTCCCAATGAGACAGCTCCCTGCACCCCCCTCACCTCCCCGCATCCCCTAACTCGCTCCACGCCCAACCTCTTGTCATTATGCGACACTCACAAGTCCATCTTGTCTGCTCCTTCTCCGACTCCCTCGCTCCGCTCTTCCCATTAACGTGTCCTTGCCCTTCTGCTTATCTTCTCCCCCAAATCTCCCTTTCATCTCTGTATAATCCTTCATCTCTCACCGTCCCTTCCTACATCCACAAATAGTTCTCCCCCCCTCTCTCTTTCTCCCATTCTCCGCCTATAGCGCCCTCTCTTCTTTTGCTCTACTTCTCTAGCTTCGGTATTTTGCTACTCTTGCTCTATTTATTTTTCTCTCTTTATTTATCTTATTTTCTCTCTCTCTATTTTTTCTCTTTTTCCTGCTTTCCATTTGATCCTTTAAATCTCTCTCTCTCTCTTGTACCACTCAAACACTCCCTCGTTTCTCTTCCCTCTCTCTCTCTCTCTTTCTCCCTTAATCCGTCCTCTTGGCATACGGCAATTAGTGTTCCTCTCTCTCGGAAGAAAGATTTTAGGTGAATTATCTCCAAGCATAAACATATCTTTGTATCCCCCAAAAAACATGTTTTTATGTAAATGCGGACGTGCAGGGATAAAAATGCAATGACAACAAAGAATAAACAAGATGGAAATCCCTTTTTAGGAGTTGTAATTATGACTTTCATGCTTGGAATATTTGCTCAATTTCTGCTTTGGCCCTCGTCGGTTTAAAGCATCATCTTAGCGGTCGCTTAAAAGGAAAATATTTGCGCAATATTTTAAGGAGCACAGATTTAGACTTTGAACATTTTTACAAATTTTTAAATATTTATTTACTCTAAAAAAATACACGTTTTCTGTATTTTCGCTTCTAAATTTCTCGCGTTTCTCTCTCAATACTCAGTTCATGCCAATTCTTGGTCGCACCGTTTTATTAACCTGCCCTCAACGCCTAATCCTACATATTAATCGTTCCCATTAACGATTTCTGCACCGCCCTCTCCCGCCATCTATCACTCCTCTCAATTACTTCCTTCTTTTTGCTATTTTCCCTCTGTTATTGCATACATTTTACCTCCTCCGCCCACGTTTATCTATCCCTAATTCCAGCCCACTCACCGTGACTTTTTACCTCTCTCTCTTGCCCCTTTCTCTCTCTTCCTCTCACCTATTTTCTCCCTTTAACACTTTCCTCTTCCTATATCCTTCCTATCTCACTCCATCTCATTATCCACAATCCGCATTCAACACGCGGCGGAGGACTAGCGCTGCTCCGGGCCAGCTTATCGACCCGAAGGGGTGGGGAGGAAGGAGAAAGGGGGGGGGGGCGACGAGTGAGGGTGGGACAGGAGAAAAGGGGAGGGCGGGGGCAGAGGTGGTTGCACATAGACGGAGATGGGTGATGTGGCGTGGCGGGGAGGGGTGGGGAGCGAGGGCGCGGGGTCGGCGTCGAGGGCGGGGGTGGCGAGGGGTCCGCAACCTGACCCCTTCCGCCCTAAGGGTTGAAGCAGAGCGCACGGACGCGTCCGACGCGCCTCGCCTCCCCCTGGACCAATCCCGGAGCGAAGTCCTCGCCATCATTCCGTATCTGCCCTTTGCCCCTCTCACGACGCTATTCTCTCCCATCTCTCCATCTCTTTATCTCTCCCCTATCACTCTTCTGTTCGTTTTGGAGGATAAGTGAAATCGTGAGGGGCGGGGAAACTTTTATCAACGCGAGGAAACGGACGAGAATTCCAGTATGAGATACCGTAGGTTTCACCGACTAGTATTTTCAAATATTCACAAGAAAATTCAAGCTAGCGTGAGGTTTCACATAGTAAAGCTGCGTGTTTTGCGCTAGTCATTGCCGAAGTGGATGCATTCGTCTGTTCAACTCACTGGTCATATTATGGTTCTAATATCGGAGAGTAAGCCAAATGCACTACTGATTAAATAATGTAGGGATGATATGAGAGCACAAATTTTGTTAATTTAATGGGTTTAAAAATGAATGCTCTTTAACTTGTTAGGATGGCTGTCCTAAATTTTATTGAATAGCTCAGGAATTGTAACATACATACCTATGGCGTTTGATTATACGGTTAAACATAATTAGTTCTCTCGAGTTAAAAAATTCCAAAGTTAAAATAGTCCTTCATTTGGATCTCCGCGTGAGGACTACCTTAAAGAAAACATCTGTCTATGGTAATTCACAGATAGGAATATGAAATGTGAAAATTTTGAAAAACTAAGAAATTAAAAGGAACAGAAATTACATCATAGGTTTGAGTTAAGCAGGATGTGAAGGAAAAAGATAGCTGGACTCGGAAGAATTCATGTTAATTTACTCGAGAAGAAATGGTGGCGCAAGAGTGATAGAAAAACGATAACAAGCGTAAACAACATAATAACAACGAACGATAGATTGATGGCAATGCAGCTGAAAGCTCAATCTCCTTCTTTTGATAATAATGCAAATGTATATTCCGACGTCAAGACCCGAAGAAGAAATTTTGGACACTCATGAGCAAATTAATAAAATTACGTAGAGAAATAAAGAGGAAAGATTATATGTATAACGATGAGAAACTATAACAGCATAGTTAAAAAAGAACAAATAGAAAATGCTGTAAGTAAAATCGGTGTAGTTAAAAGGAGCCTAAGTGGGATATGTTGGTAGATGTCTGCATAAATAACTCCATGGTTACATGTGATGCATGATTTAATAAACATTAAAGAAGGTTATTTTTTGGAAGAGACAAAAATTGCGTTAGGAAGACAGATAATTTACCAGTGACCGACATAGACCCAGATCATAATCTTCTAATAGTAGGTATAACTACATAGCTAAACAAACCAGGAAAGGAAATTAAGAAGAGAGACATATAAGATTAAAGAAAACTGGATAAATGAGCAATGTGAATATATTCAACTTTTGAAGAAGCTAAGGAGATATGACTTCATGTCAACTAAGGTACAATACAAGAATTAGAAGAAGCTGAATGCATTCGTCACAAAAGAAAATGCAGAAAGGAAAAGGGTTATAGAGCCATACTAGTTATAACGAAATGTAGTGCAAGCATGGAAAGAATACATACAAGAGTTATAAAACCAGCAGACATGGAAATCCAATATAGAAATGGAAGAGGATGGACAAATGTAGTGGTGGACCAAGCGTAACGGAAAGCGAAGCTATAAAAGCGATTCAAAAACTGAAGGAAGGAAAGGGTCGAGTTAGTATTGACATACCAGCAGAATTCCATAAAATCATGACATCAAAAGGTATCAAAGTAATGGCAGGATACATTAACAAGATTCGCCGTGCGAGAGAGTGGCCTCAAGGTTTCTTTTGATCTAACAGTCATCACGCTACAGAAGAAACTCAATGCAATACATTGTCTGAACTACATAACGATAAGGCTACTGTTGTACACGGCGGTGAAACCCACCCAAGAGGTAGCCGGACTCGACGCCGACAGGATTCTACGCCGACACGAAACCACGCCGACAGTCACTACGCCGACTGAGCAATATAAGGCCAAATAATCCTACTTTAGAGTTCATAATAATTTCGGCGAAGTTTAATTTTTTGGCCGGGGCCCTAATAGTAGTACTCCACATGTAATATGCCAATTGTTAATGACAGTCGAATGAGAATTTTAAATAAAATAATGAAATGAAGATGAAATATATAAGATATTATAATAAATAGGCACAATATTGTTATCCATCAACTAGGAATTTTTATAACAATTAAGAATTTGCGGAGAAAAAGGAAAAAAGTGGTGAGAGGGACAGAGGGGCGTAATATATTATTTAAATCTTCTTAATTGCGAGTCATAATAAGCATTGATTTAACTTTATTACCCATTTTGATCATATATGTTTCTTTTTCTAAATAGTTAATCTATGAGTACTTTCAAAAAATAAATGCTTGGAATTAAAAGTAGGATTTAAAGCAATACATTTTATCTTCTGCCATAGTGATGGAGATTTTCACGCAAAGTTGGCATACGAACACCATATGCTATTTAGTAATAACATTCAAAGAGTGTAATTTCATGGAAATATAATATGAATAAGTGTTTTCATTCTTCTTCAAATTTGCTGCATTTATAAATTTTAGACCAAATAACAAACAAGATTGAAATGAGCAACTTTTGCGGATTAATCTGCACTTTAGATTAAAATGACCTGACCCATGCGAATGAATATATAATTGCCTACGATTAGCTGCAAAGAAAACTAATGGTACTTTAATTGTCTCTGCCAGTTTTTTCACAGAAAATTAATATTTAAACGTGTTTTCTGCTCCTTCTTATGGATTTGTTATGGAGAGAATTTATAGTTAAATTACATCAAATAAGTGTGTTTGAACTTAAAAAAATCTCTAGGAATTAGGAGTAGGATATATCAAAATTGACAAAAAACAAAGCCTTTTCGTATGATTTATTCGTATTATTGATGCTTAGAAAAAATTTAATTTTTGTTAAATTCACCGCTAGCAAGGTCATCTCAATAGTAGATTAGCTAATGAAGCGAACTGTTAATTTTATCCAACAATTTGATGTAGTGATCGAATCCAAGGCTTTAATATGCATCAAATTTGAGGTTAATTGAAGGTTTAATTTGATAGAAAATAGCATACAAAAAATTACTGCCTGAATTATATATCTATTCAAATATTATTATATTACAATAGATAGACATATAAATATTAGGAAAAATTTTAATTTGAAACAATTTAGAAAAAAGACGTTGAATTTATATGAAAAATAGACTTTATCAAAAATAATGAATAGTTAAATAAAATAACTTAAATTCAGCCAGCATTTTTCCTTCTTTAAATATTATGGAATCTCAACCAAATTTATTTCAAAATTCATAATTTCCTAGGGTGGATAATCACAAATTATGAGCAATTGCCCTTTAATTTGCAATCCCGTCTTTATTTGCGTGATTGGCGACTATAGCCTTTAGGCGGTTATTAACAAGATGTTTTTTAGAATCGAAAATCTCCCGAGTTATTAAGAAAGTTCTGGTGGGTGGCTAGGAATATCACAGGCTGCCCACTTCACTTATACATTTTTGATTGAGAATCTTAATAATAAAAGAAGCTGTCTGGGTGTCTGTGTGTCTGTGGCAGCCATAACTCTTCATAAAATAAACATAGGAGCTTCAAAATTTGGCAGCAGCTTCAGGTTGATCCTGCGAGGGGCAGTACTAAAAATAATTTAAATCGGCCAACGGGGGCCCCAGGGTCCCCATTGTTGGTCCAAAGATCGGTTTTTCTAAGATATCTCAGCAACCAATTGACCGATTTTGATGAATTCTCCACTAATATCAATGTTTTGATGAGATACATTTTCGAGCCTAAAATGGATAAAATCGGTCTACGGGGCCAAGGATCGTAATGTAAGGGTCGATCCAAATTACACGATTTCGAGGGGTCCCCATGGAACGGTATATCCAAATTTCGGCAATGTCCGTCTGCCTGTACGTATATCAGGGAAGATCTGGCTGAACCGATTTCAACCGAATTAGGTAGGTACATAGAATCTTCACATAATTACATGGCCAAAATGACATATTTGGACCGGATAGACCAAGCAGGAGTGCCACAATTGCAAAATAAAATTTTCTGTAGTTATGCTTTTGGAAGGAAATGCCAAAACCGAATTCAACCAAATTTGGTACATAGAATTTTCACAAAAATTAATGGCCAAAATGCCATACTTTGGCCCGATTAACTAAGTAGGGGTGCCGCATTTGGAAAGTTCAACTTTTCGGTAAGGAAGCTTTTGGAAGGAATGGCCTACCCGAATTCAAACAAATTTGGCACATTGACTTTTCACTTAAATTCATGACCAAAATGTCATACTTCGACCCAATTAACAATTGCAAAGTTAAACTTTTCGGCAATTATGAATTTGGAAGTAATTGGCCCAACCGATTTCAACGAAATTTTGTATGAAGGAGTTGGGCAAGATAAAAAAATAAAAAAAGATTTTTAGGATAGATATACAAAGCAGGGTTGCCAAAATAAAAGTAATAAAAAATTTCTTTTTATAAGTGTCTGTGTTGAACTGTCCTAATCGATTTTAACCAAATTATAATATCTTTATTATGTACACACAGACACACACACACATATATATAACCATAATAGCATATTTGGACCGGATCAAATAAACAGGCATGCCACCATTATAAATTAGTAACTATGGATTTGGAAGGAATTGACTAAACGGATGTCAACTAAATTTTATATAGATGGATTTTACAAAATACCATATGAAATCAAGATTTTCAAAGCGAATCTTAAGAGCAGGGCTGCCACAATTAATAAATAATAAAAATAGTTTCTAATTTAAACTTTACCGGGCGAAGCCGGGCGTTTCAGCTAGTGACTAAATAAATGTAAAGTAATATTTACCAAGTACATATTTATTTGACGAAAAAATAACTTAATAGAATTTGCCATGCAAAAAGATAGCAAGATTGCTTATATTTTGTTATAATATATTACGCTCCCCATTTATCCCCCCCCCCCCCCTCTGTCTCCTTCGCCATCTTTTTTCTTTTTTATCTGCACATTCTGAATTGTTATAAAAGTTCCTAGTTGATGGATACCTATATTGCTAATATTTTGTTAATAACATACTACGCCCCCACCTTCCTCCCCCCACTATCCCCCTCACTTTTTTTTTCTTTTTTCTCCGCAAATTCTTAATTGTTATAAAATTTCTAGTTGATGGATAACAATATTGTGCCTATTTTATTATAATATTACATATTTCATCTTAATTTCATTATTTTATTTAAAATTCTCATTCGACTGTCATTAACAATTGGCATATTACTTGACATATTATACGTGGAGTACTACTATTAGGGCTCCGATCAAAAAAATAAACTTCGTCGAAATTATTAAAACCTCTAAAGTAGGATTATTTGGTATTATATTGCTCAGTCGGCGTAGTGTATGTCGGCGTAGAGTCCTGTCGATGTAGTCTGTCGGCGTAGAGTCCGCACACGCTCCCAAGACGCGTATGGAAAAGGGCTGAATAATGCTTGATGATGATTGATTTGGTTTCGGAAAAGCCAGATGAACAGGAGATACCATGCGAATGTTAATAATCGAAACAGAAATGGCAGTGGAATACACTAAGGATTGCAGCGCATATTTCCTCTATTGGCAAAAGGTCTTGGTTTATTGACTTGGATAAAGCTGATTGAATATTGAAATAAGTTTGTGTAGACTGGAATGAAAGAATATGGAATTTATAGATGAACCATATGGTAACATTCGGATTGTAACAATATGGTTGCAAAGGAGTAAGTATGGAAAAAGAAGACTAGGTTATTGCTTGTCACCCCTGATGTTCATTATAAATGGCGTAAGACTTCTGAAGTAGCATTATGAGATTTGAAGATTGGAGGACGAATTGTTAAGTCAACAGAATATGCGGATTACCATAAAATCCTGGATAGAGAGAAAAAACTGCAGATAATGATAACGGGGAGAAATTTTGAAATGAAAATAAATATAGAAAAATACAATTAACTTAAGAATACTGTGCACCCAGAGGTCAGAACTAAAGTATAAGCGTAATTACAATATCCTGAGAGGTATTTTTAAAAGTCTCTGCACTCGAAGAACTGTGAATCGAGGTCATGGTTCATCAACCTTATTTGTTAGTTATGGTTCCATGAGAGTTCTTTCTGTGCTAATAAATGTACGAAGTTGTCATTTCCAGTCCTCTTATGAGTTTAAGCGGATTTTATAAAAACAAGCTGCAGAATAGGTTTAAGACTCGTTTCACGCAATCTATCTCAACTAAAGCTCACACATTTATGAAGGCTCTTACTCAAATTATTTTGTCTCACTTTGGTAAACAAAGTTTGCTTATATTCATAACACTAATTGCGTATTTGACAATTGAAGTTATTCGAAGATTTTTCATGATTTAAGCGGAATATAGCGAAGGAATTATTTCGAGAAATTAACTCAGTATTTTTTTAATTATATTGGCAAATATTTATACTATGCATTATATTTTCTCTGAAAATTTCTTTTCCCCTCGCCTCGCTTTAATTATTAGAATGGAGTCTCCGGTAAATAAATGACTTCGAACCTTTCTTTGTTTTAATTCGAGATGTAATTGTGCATTATTTACTCCCTCGGAGACTCCACCATTGTGTTCTCCGTGTGATAAAAATGCGTCCGTTATATCTCCGAATGATAAACATGTTTGTACTGACATTTTTTCGAAAACAATCGACGGCGTCCTTGCCCTTTGTTTCGAGTCAATATTTTTTTGTTTTTGCTGCGCAATCTCTACTCTATGTCATCCCGTGGCACTGCCCATTGGCGAATAAAAAATTTCGTCCTCATTTTTCAATTAGGGTCTTTCGTTTGCAATTCTAAATCCGAGATTAATCGTATCCTGCTCGGATCGGGGTCATCGCCAGTCATCATTAAAGCAAACGGGCGGAGAATCGAAGACAATCTAAAAAGGGCTAATTGCTGTCCATGTCGAACCCATTCTCTCCGACACCGCAAGGCAAACACAATGGGAAAATGAACAGAAAATATAATGACAAAAAAAGTTCTTCCGCTCCCAAGTGTTTTGCCATTAGCGACCGCTTGGAGTTGCATTTCAGGTCATGGAAGCATCGCACACTCATACGCTGGAGTCTTTTTACTGCCTAACCGAGCGTGATGGCAGCCCAAATCGTCAATGCGCGGCTACCCACTCGACAACATCTCCATTCTTTCGGAATCCCAGCTCTTTTCACTAATACACGACTCCCATTGCCCCGGTGGCGCGCTATCTCATTACGAGTGCTACCGGAAGTGGCCAAGTAAACGGGCGAGCGGTGTAAGTACGGCGGGAGTTGGTGCGATCGCGAGGGCAGAAGGGACTTGTGTAAACATTTCATTCTTCTCGAGCGGGGAAACGGACTCGTACCTTCCGCGGTTTTTATTCTTGCGGAAATAAGTTCATGGGCGTGGATTATCATTGGATCATCTGATCTGGGATGAGAAGTTTTTTCTGCTTCCTCTGCAACACATTTTACTATGGTACATACAGTGTTTCTCAAACGCTGGGTCGCGAGAGGATTTTTAAGGGGGTCGCAAGTGATTTTAATCCGGTTTTAAGAGCCCTGCAGGTTTTAATTTATCGTCATGTTTTGTTAAAAAAATATAAAAAAATCTGTCGCTTATCAACGTACAAAAACTTTTTTAACAAATGGATTACTTTTATGTAAGAAAAATAAATAAGAAATTATACCTCAGTAGTGATTATTACTTTAAAAATCCAACTATACACTACACTTTGTCTTAGCTTATTCCTCTCTTTTTTTAACGATTTTAAGAGTTAACTGTTTAAAGTGTTTCCATCTATTCACAGGAGACAAAGATAAATCAAGAAGCCGTTGCATTAAAAAATAACACAAAAATTACGCGCGTAATTGAGTCATATTATACGAAATATAGGAAATATATTTAATATGTGTGATCAATTAAGCCCTCAACAACAGACATGCGGAGTGGGGAACCGCGCTAGCTTACTGAATCCCTGTATACTCAAACTCCTTCAACCACTGACCCTGCCAGCCGGTGTACCTGCGAATAACTCTCACTTGGTCTAATGTCGTCATTGTGTTCGGTTAACTCCGGTCGTTTGTTTAACAACTCTATTTGAAATTGTACAGCTATCTCTGAGATCGCACATCTGTGTTTACGTAAAATTCCATGTCCATCGAGAAAAGTGACCGATCCATTATTTAAAAAAAAAATAGATCAGGAGTGAATTCATGAGTTAGTGATGTACAATCATATTGCAATAAAAATTACGCTGCGAATCACACTCTCTAAGGCCAGTGTGTGAATCTGGTGTAAATAGAGCAGCTTCTAACTTGGATTCTGTTCACAAAGAAAGTAATTACGGAAACAATGGCTTCGTATACAGTCAAACTCGGCTATAACGAGCGCCACGGGACCGTTTAGTTTTGCTCGTTATAGCCGTTAAACTTAATATTCGTGAAGGCAAAAGCATGCATGCGTATGGTGAAATAAGACATAAGAAGTAAAAGTGAATATATAAACAGAAAGGTTATTTAGTAAATTTATGAAAAAACCTAAATATGAGAATAAACTAGAAAATTTAAAGTAAACATACGTACATAAAAAATTTACTCACAGCTGCATCCTTAATCACTCCCCTTTTCACAAAAATAACTTTGAATAGTAGCCTGTTTCATAGATTTCACTTTGAAGTCTCTTAAGTTCCCTCTTAGTGCACTAAAAACACCATCGGAAATGTCAATGTTTTCAAAAAAATCATTTAATGATTGTCTTCATCACTGCTTGCTGTGCTTTATACTGTCTCTATTATTTCACTCTCCGTAGGAATTCCTCTGGTAATCAAATCATCATCAACATGAACAAAATTGTCAATGTCATTTACATGGTCAAAATTCGCAATTCCATTTTCTTTAAGCCATTCTGATCTTTATCAACGTTATGGTTATCAATCGAAAATTCTCCCGATATTAAACCAGACATTCGAAAACAGTTTATGATAGTTGTAGGTGAAACATGCATCTGTCATCAAATGAATTGCATCCGATACAGAGTCGTTGCCATCTAAACCTCTTTCCCTCCTTTCAATCAACTGTAGAACAAAAAATCGCTTGAAATGACATTTAAAACTTTTAATTATCCCCATGTCCATTGGCTGCAAAATAGAAGTCGCATTTGGAGGCAAAACACCAGTTTTACATTGGATAACTCCTGCATATGTGGGTGCGCAGGACAGTTATCGACAAGGAGTAGAATGTTTCTATTTTTCCTCCGTAACTCGTTGTTCCACTGACTTACATATTTCTGAAAAATATTGGAAGTCATCCATGCCTTTTTATTAGCTGCATATTCAACGGGAAGCTTCTTTACATTTTTGAAACAACGTGGCTTTTGTGACTTACCAATAACAAAAAGTTTTTTTTGTCACTCCCATTCATGTTTGCGCACATTAAAACTGTTAAACGATTCTTAGGTCTTTTGCCACCAACACATTTGTCACCTTTGAATTTAAACGTTTCATCAGGCATCATGTTGTAAAACAGTCCAGTTTCGTCGGCATTGTAGATGTCTTCTTCTCTGTAACCTTTTCGACACTCCTCCCAAACACTTTTAACCCATTCACTTGCCGTTTTTGAATCTGCTGACAGGGCCTTTCGCATAAACAATGTTATGCCGATTTTTAAAACGATCAAGCCACCCGTTATTGCATGTGAAGTTCTCGTGTCCTAACTGTTTTGCAAATTTATCTGCCTGTACCTCTGCCTCTTAAACCACTCCAGAAGTGCTTGATCAACAGTACCCAAGTCGCACTTCCTCATTTTCTTGTTCGTTGTTAGGTTGTTCTCTAGTGCAGATAAAATCGCTTCTTTGTTTTTCCATAAGGTTGAAACCGAAGACGACGATAAATTAAATTTTTTACACACTTCAACATTTTTTTACCACGTTCTAACTCTCGAATAATATCAACCTTTTCGCGAATAGACAAACACTTCCTTTTATGTACGGACATGTTATTCGTTCAAAGGCAAAATCTCAACTGATTTTTGTGATCAACGCTACGAACTTTCTTTGCAAACTGTGAGCATACCAATTCCAGGAAGAGTTAATGAGGAGACGTATTAAACGTGGGGTTTCCCATCTTTACGTGGGAAAGGGTGTTGGGTGCATTCGGCTGAGCGACGGGGGTGGGCGCCATTGTACATGCCCTTACCCCTTACCCCCTTCCAAACACAACCTCCTGGCTGTAAAAGAGCTGGGGGTTGGGAAGAGAGGACAAAGGACCTCCGCGAGTGCCACTGTACCTGCAAGTTGGGAATTCTTGGTTTGGACGAAGGGATTATTTTTAACAACAACGCCGCGATCTTTAACCTCCCCGAGGGATAGGGTGTAGAGGCTGGACTCAAGAACACAAGGTTACATATTTTGGGTCACTATGAGGATTGAAGGGGCTGACCGCCGCCGCGTTTGAGACAGTGAGAAGTGGTCAAAGTTTGCTCGATATATCCGTGAAGCGTGCTCGTTATATACGTGAAATATTTGTATGTAAATACTCGTAAACTTATCTTGGAGGTAGCATTTGCTCACTATAGCCGTGACCTCGTTACAACCGTACTCGTTATAAACGAGTTTGACTGTATGTACTCAGGAAAAGTATTTGCTAGTCGATTTCAATCACAAAAATACTATTTCACTGCTTCTGAGATTGCTTCTAATAACCGACCTTATGGTTTTACCATCATATGTTATTATTCGCCAGGTGTTTCTATTTTAAAAATTCACAATTAATGAAAGTTTATTAAAATGCCAAAATTAGTATCTTGTTATAATATTAAATTTAATTGAAAAGCACATTAAATTGGTTAGGTGGACCAAAATAAGTGACATACGTGGCAGAAAACATTAACGAATATGATTTCCATAATAATCTTGTGTAAATTTTTTTGAATTTAAGATTTTCAGATAAATTTAACGATTAAACAACTAGATAGTTTGGTAAAGCCAAAATGATGTTTTCGCATTATCTCCAAAATAGAGGTGCAGTGGGGATAAACCAAACGGAAACATCTTGGTTAAATTAACAGTTTATCCTCAGGTTTCTAATTTATTTTAATTGATGACTATTTCAAATTAGTTGTCTCAGTAATTGATATTTGCTAATTGCCAATGATTGCTGGGCCGGAAATTCATTTCAACAGTAAATTTGCAACTTCTATTATTATTAGGCTGAGATTTTAGCAATACACTAAAGGAAAAGAACAACCTTCGGCACATTTTCTTTAGACCTACTTTATATTTACTATAAATCAGCTGACGGTATGTCTGCTTTATTTGATCTACTTTATTATACATAATTATTGCCTCATTCGAAATGTCCCGGTCATCATTATCAACTCGAGAGTAATATCTCTGTTAAAGCTAAACCGCAGGATAAAAGATAATTTTGAAATTTATTTATTCATGAGCTATAATAGTATTTGCTTACGCAAATACTTTAGGTCGGAGTGGCGATCTTAAGGGTTATATGTAACACGTTTCGGCAATAATAATTACAGAGATTCTCAAAGAGTCTTCTCCTTTATAAATTTCACAAACGGAATTTACCAACCATGCTTTTAGTATAGTCATGATGTCCGCCCCAAGTATTTCCTCATTCATTTTTATATTTTCCATTTTCGCCTGCCCGAGCATTAACCCTTTAGTGGCCACTTTGGGTCTCATTGACAAGAGTACGTTTAAATATGAAGATATCTCAAATAATGTAATTTTTTAAGGTTAGCCGCTATAGTACCTTCAAATCCATCCTTTGTCTACTAATACAAGATTCAATGGACAGTTGATAACAGCTATGTTCGTTCGCGTGCGTTTATGTTCGTTGGCGTGCGTCTATGTTCGTCCATGGTAGTATGTTCGTTCGCCAAGTGTGAACGCAGCTTTAACCCTAGAATAATAATCTTATTTTTAGGCCGGTTGTTACTAAACATACGTAAATTTGACGTACACACCGGGACTATTTTCATGCAATGCGTTTATTGATAATCGACTTTCTGGTATATTTTTAATCAATCAAAACTCCAACAACTAGTTTTTAATGATAAATCTTCTAGGAACCTATGATTTTGTAAAGAGTTACAAATGTTCAAATAACAACAAAAATTTGTAAAATAATAATAGAACGATCATAAAAATGTTTGTATTAACATTGAATCATGCAAAAAAACTTCTATAAATAGGAAAATGAAAGAGTAAGTGTCTATTAATGTTCATAAACTATGGCAATAAGTACAATTTTTTAATAAAAACAAATAAAATCTTAGAAAACTAGTAGGCAGACCTTATAAAAGCACTAAAAAAATTTCAAAACCAAAAGACGAGCATTCTGGGCGGGTCCAGGTAAAATATGGACAACATTTTTGCAAGAAGCTTGCCCTTGACAAGGAGTATCGCTTGTAGTCTTCCGAGTAAATCCGTTCCTTTCAATTATTTCAGGCTCTTTCAAAGTAATATTATTATTATTATCATGTTCTGCTTCTTTCTTACGCGTTGACACTTTCCCTTCTTCATAGTTTGAGAAATAGGGCGTTTAATCTCTCTGATAGGTGCAAAACAAAATTCACTTCATCGACTCATCGTCTTTGGCAGGGTCCAAGTCTGGATACAAATTGGAATCATCACAGCATAAGTTATCGTCATCTGAGATAAGTTGACTTTCTAAAATATCTTTCGTACCACTTTCGTCGTCGGAAATTTTGCGCATTATGCGTAGAATTTCTTCTAGGTCAGAATAATGTAGTTTCAAAACAGTCGAGCATAAATATGATTTCTTAAGTGCCCGAGCCGCAGCTTAAATTCAAGTTCAAACTAAATTTATACAATAGATCAGAAGTCGGCAACCTGGGGCCCGCGGGCCACCTGCGGCCCACGAGAGCGCTTCATGCGGCCCGCGAAGCTGTAATGAAAAAGTAATCAGGAAAATTTCACATGGGCAATTTAATATTTTTTCAGTGAAATGATGGTCTCAAACCATTTTCTGATTGAGAAGTAATTCAATCGTCTGCCAGAGCATGATTGTCGAAAAGCCTCTCGAATGCTGCGACGCGCAGCGGCGTGAAGAACAAATAAATAAGTACTCACTTTGATTGTTAAATACCTTCTTGCAGCAGGGGGTGAACGAAATACAGCTGCGGCATATAATCCGAGTTGAAACTCCAGCCCTCGTCTCGAATCGAGTGAGCAGGTTGAACATTTTAACGATTCACTTCACAAAACCACATTTAGAGTAACACTTAATTCACACTTTTCCTTTTTCTCGTACACGACAATGAAAATGAGTAAAAAGGTAATGAGTCGAGTAATCAGAAAAGGGTAATTACGCGGACGGCTACTTTATTCTTATACTGAGAGAAAATTAGAAGTGCTTCCGGCCACTCTAATGGCGGAAAGAAAACTTCTTTCCGCGCCTCAAGTTTTTAGTAATAATCTTATATTCTATCTTTCGACCAATCGACATCTGCCTACCTTCAGCCATGTCCATAAACTATTGGTTAACTAAGTGGTGTAGCTCGTTATGAAATATAATCTGACCTGGAACCTTCTATGAGTAGCTTATCGCATAGACGAAACCCAAATCCGATTGTTCTTAAGATATTCCTCTAAAAGACTAACGGATGTCTGTTCTCGGCTCATCATTGGTTGACGGAGGGGAGTGAATTGGTGGGTGTTGATTGGTTGACGCAAGCGGCGTGGGTTTATTTCTACAACGCTTTGCAGGCTACAAGGTAGTTGGTGATTGGTTGAAATAACTTCCATGAACTGGAAGGGCAGTCGTCTGTGCGCGCTGCGAGCGTGCGAAAGCGCCTTTCCATACAAGAAGAATAAGCGGTAAGACATCGCAATGGAGGGGTGAGCAATTAATTTTTTGTGAAAATTATAGAAGTAGTTTTCATTTAAAATATCTTGGCTTAATTCCACGAATAGTGTTGTAAACATTTATCACCAAACTTTCGAATGTGAGGAATTTAAAAAGTTCTTTTAAGAGAAACAATATATTCAACTTCTTCTAAGGTTATAGAATTCCACCAAATAAACGCTCCCGTGAATAGTATAGTAGCTACGTATATTTACATAGCAAGATTGTGCCACTGAGTCACCTAATTCGAGAGGTGTTTCGTCGATCAAGTTTCGCCTGACGGTTCGTGGTAGTGAATTTATTATTTTAAAGCGCTGCAATTTAAGGAAATTTATTTTTAATTCGAAGGCGTGTGTGAACTGGATCTGAATATCGGGCGAATCTTCTCTCGCTGCTCGCGCCACTGTCTTGTTTGCGTTGAATATCCGCTTCACTCCAGACTTATTGGAAATATTACCCGAGTTAACCAATAGAAAATTAGGTGATCTTTTTGTGTGATTCGATTAACACTTCTGAGAACTGTTAACGGTGGTTATTGGTTGTTTAACCTTTTTAATGGCAGGTGAAGATGTGTTGTCGTCGAGTAGATTCAGTTTTGAATATCATGAATTGTATAAAAGACAGATGACGTGAGATTATCGATTCTTTTGAAAGATAATACTTTCAATTATATCGTTGTTTGTATCTCATTTTGCCTTTAAATAAAGTTTTCCTGTTTAGTTTTTTCTTGTGTTATTGACTGCTACAGTGGTAATCAGAGACGTAGATGGAATATGTCGCCTCGGGTAAATTTTAAGGAAACGCCTAAGATCAGGGCCGGCGTGAGGCATGTTCAGTCGGTTCCATGGAACAGGGCTCCGCACAAGGCTCAATTCTCATGTATTATAGCACAATTTTTTACCCTCTTTATACGTGAAAATTGATTTTTGATAACAATTCAGGAACGCATTAACAAAATTAACTTTATTTCTAATTGAAAAACCAATTCAACTTACGAACACATTTCATGGTATGCATAAAGTTTGTATGTTGAGGTTCCACTGTATTATTTGTTATGTACTGCCTTTCATATATTTCGTAGTTGGCTCGCCAGATACTTTTTATATTAAATGTGGTTCATGATCGGCAAAAGGTTTAGGACACCTGGTTAAGAGTGCTGTTATTCTTAGAACATTAGCAGCAGCCAGTCTCTCCCGGTTCATTCCCGAATCCCCCTCTCTTCTACGAAAGTGGATAAGACTCATTGTGTTTGAAATAAAGACAAAGCATAAACAGAACCAGAACCCACCATACGTGACAATGAGAATCCTTCTCTTATCTGACGCTCTCTCAAAACACAAACATATTTTTCGCTTAATTTTTTCTGCCATTCGTGCATCGTTATCTTATGTTCGTCGGCAAAACCACTTTCTTGTCCTTTTTTCCGATTTGATTAATTCTATTAACTTAAAAATACGCCTGAAAGTTCATTTATTGTAAATTGTAAATTTACCCAAATTAAGCAATGACATTAAGAATACTACTCACGACACCTGTACAGTTGCATCCGCAGCATGCTCATTTTCAAAACATGGAATTATAAAAAATAATTGATTAAAAAAATGATTCACACTATGTCAAGAGCGATTCACTTCCTTTGCAATGCTATCAATAGAAAATGACATAACATAATCTTTAAATTTGGGTGATATCTGTCAAGAATTTGCAGCAAAAAGAGCGAGAAAAATTATCTAAAAAATATTTTTTCCATATACATATTTAATAAAATTATTTGATTTTATAAAAATCTGTGATAGTTGACCGTCACGTTATGTGTTATATGTGATTATATTAATTTCTAAATTACACATTTGATATCTATTCCATTATGGTTTTGTTTTGTTCCATTAATGAACATTTATACCACCCGATGTTTAAACAATAAAGTTTCTACTAAATATTAATGTTAACAGTAACTATTTTTTAAATAAAAACTACCATTTTCCTTTGCGCCACCGGTTATATATACATACGCACATAAATAGGACCCGCCCCCGCTCACTATCGAAGTAGGCCCTGCAAATAATCACGCCGGCCCTGCCTAAGTTATGTGGAATTTATTTTTCCTGCGTTTCAATAGATAATAGTAGCATTTTATTAAACATAACCTAAACATTTGAGCATTAAATTAATATTTATTGATGGGAAACTAAACTTTGTAATTTTTTGCGGCAACGTTTGGCGTCTTTTGCAACCGGCGCCTATGGCAAATGCTACTTTCACCATAGGTACCCTAGTTACGGCAGACCTGATTGTAATAATATATTGTTTAAATTAATAGGTAACAGGATATTTCAATTTGAATTTTCGCCATAAGACGGTATGCTTTAGATATTTAATGCTCCATCATTCTTTTTAGCTGAAATTTATTAAAGTTATTGCGGTATTAAAATCAGTAGACATTACTAACTTAACAACTTTCATTTTTATGATTTACAATGGTTAAATTTTTATGTTGACAAAGTTGATAATTTCAAATGCAATTAAAATTTTTGAGACAGCCATATGCGTATTTTGCAAAAAAGGTAACACAATTTAGTTGTAGTAGATTCTGTAAACTATTCCCTACTAACTACTTCCGTTGAATCACCCCTGCTGATTGTAGCCCCCTTTGTAGCAAAAAAGCGCAATTGGTTTTCCGAAATATTTTATGGAGACTGGATCTACCTAATTTATCAATTGAGTTCCAACTATAACGCGAGCTCTATAGCTCATTTTGAAGAATCGCCTATTTTAACAGAAATTTTAAATTCTGAAGATGTTGAAAAATGACTTGTACATTATTATTTTTAATGCACTGCAAATCCAAAATGCCCTTTTGCACTTTGAACAAAACTTGTGTAAACACCCTTTGCATTATAAGGATCGGATTGAAACTAATCCTACAGCACTTGACTTTTAAAATGATTTAAAACCAAAGTCACGATCATGAAATCAGTTTTCACGACTATTGGCCAAGGAGTCCTCTCAATGAATATCAATACCTAAAAAAAAATTTTAACTTTTAATTCTGCTTTTAAATTAAGTCTTCTTATTTTTCGTTAGATTTCCTTAACTTTCAATTGATTTTGAAACAATATTTCGTGTTTAATTTCTTCTTTAGAGTTTAACCAGTTTTTAGCAATTTATAATATTCTTGGTGGATTTTCATGATTACATCTATCATATAAAAGAAATGGTGCTGGTGGAAAGGGTTGGAAAACAATTTTGCCTTGGATTCAACTAAAGTTAAACTAAACAGAGAATTATCAAGCTGAAAAAATCATGGAAGGTAAAACTAGTTTATTTTCTGGCGCACTTGCTGTGTATTTAATTTTTCCAAATATTTACACTGCAACCAGAAATAGTTCTACACCACCTTAAGAAGGTATTTTTGCCTTTCATGAAGTTCTTCACAGAATTTTCTGGCGTATTGTTAATTTATAATTATATATGTATTTTATATATATTTATTACTGCATGTTACCTCTTCGACAACTGAGTTACATTCTGCTTGAATGATATTTCGTTGTCGATCTCTGTGCTTCGTTTATTACATTTACTTTGTTGACAATCTGCTCTTCTCTGCTGTTTTCCTAGCTTGGGCTCTACATCTTATGATTGCATTTGGTTTAATTCCTGCTCTTCATATACTTGGCTAATTTTCCGTATCGTTTAGTTACCTTCCACAGAGAAGAGGGTTCTTCTGCAGAAAATTAAACATGGAAAACAAATAAAATGCACTTAAATGGATATCAGCAAGGGTGATTTTAACTATGCATATGTTTATTGATATGATATCATTACTTTTTAAATATTATATCATCTAACCATTTTCCTTATAATTCGGCACAAGAGTGTAATTGCAGAATTCATTCGCGTAAATGTCATAAAAACAAATTTCTCAGCGTTTTAGATTGGTTTGATACACGCGGTTGGCCATCTTATTTGTGGAATTATATAAAATTTTTATGTTTGTGGACACCATATATAACTGCTACTATTCTAGGCTCATAAGTTTTCCAAATATATTAATTGTACTTTAAATTCAAATTTTAGGCTAAGAAACAACGACAAATTAATATATAAGCTACCATTAAAACTCAAAGTAAAATTGATGCATCATTAAATTTATAAACACTACAGTCATCACCTCAATCATGGATATAACTTTTTAACCGAAACATCTTTTTGATTTAAAAAATATTTTTTATAATATACAAGTAGAAAATAAAACAAATTTTCAATATAGTGTCCCTCAGAAGTTATGCTACCTGGTTTCGACGTAGCACGTCATACTCAGGATCAGGAAAGAAAGCTTATGCCGCATTCTATTATCGTTTCATATTTTTTATAATTACACATGTTTTCTACCGTTATACTTAATACTATGCTTTGACATAGTTAATATTTCTTGTAAATTTTCTGTATTTACTTGTCAACAGTATGGATTATAGAGAGAGATAATCGAAAAAAATTTTAATGTTTAAAAAAGAACACGGAATCTTGAGAAATGCGTGTGGATAAAATTATTATTTTTCCATGAGAATATTTTACTTCGCAGTCGTATGTCATACTAAAGTTATTCAATCAGACCGATTGATCTAAATATATTAATCTCATAAATATAAGTATTATGTATGTACATAATATATGTCATAATTTACCCATTTCGTTCCTCGTTTTTTTAAGGAAATATTCAGCGATTATCGCACAAAGTGCAATGTCATCAGGAAAACGTATTTTACTCAACTACTCCTATTCTACATGCATTTTTGTGTACTCATTGCAGAAATGCATCTGTATTGTTCTTATTTTTCCATGTTAAAATTATTTAGTTTGTTCATTTTGATGGAGTTCCATTTCCATTACGCTTTGAAAAGTTTGGAGGAGAAAATACTTCTCAGTCCCTCTTAATCCAACACGGAGGGCACGAACTAAGTTTAAGACCATCAGAATCTGTCTGCATCGGGAGACCTACGGCTGTGATCTATCGGAGACAAGTAATCTTAAAGATGTGTAAGATCTGCGAAATAGGCCCAACTGGATTTAGTCAATTTTAGCAAGTAGAGTAATGGTATTTCATGTGATATATCCACTAGAAGCGTTTGGCAAGAAAGGATTTTACCAAAAAATTATTCTTGCAGTTAATTACATTTAATCTTTTTCCCCGATTAATACTAACAGTATATATCCGATTTTAGAGAAAACATTAATATTTAAGGAAGTGAGCAATTCATTATTGTATCAATCAAATAGCAATTCTAGAAATAGACCCGTAAAAGATAAATAAATTTAGATATTTTGAAAAGATCCCACTAAAAATTCAATCAGTAAATTTTTCAAAATCAAATTCCTAAATAAGGATTAATTCAGAGCTATTTTGTTTCGTCCATCATATAGCCAATTCATACAACAAGATTACTACGACCTATCGCACACTGAATATCGCTAATGATGCTCCAATGACGTGTACACACCTCATACCTTTTAATACCGTTTTTCGATTTTTTGTACTTCGTTAATTTCTTCCACCCGTGCGTACTAAACCATGCGACAAATTAACTTATCGCAACGTTGAGTTTATTTTTATATTGAAATTTAATTTTTCCGTTGAAATTATAATCAAGATTAGTGCATGAACCAGAAATATTTTATGATTTTTTTCCACTTAGAGTTGAACCATTCGAAATATTGAATATAAGAGGACATACAACATACACTCTTATTTGATCTCATTAAAAAGTATTTTTCCTATTATAATTACAGTTTTGTTTTTATCGATCACTAAATCTAAATTATTTCAATGAAAGCCTTAAAACTACCATGACATTTTTTATCATTGAGAATTCGATTCGATAACGAGTTGCTTCGTCAAAGAAATGTTTAACGCGATGCAAACGTGTATATCCAACAGGCTTAATATAAAAAATACCTCGTAAATATCTAAATATAGATGATATTGTTTTTTCATCAATTCGGATAGAAACAATTCGAACGATATTATTTTCACTTTAATGAGACTAACAGTTGATTAGTATCTCGCAGGATAAAAACTTTTTCGATCGGTCAATAATTAATATTTGTGTGGAAGTTACGTAATTGTTCCTTTCTTCTAAATATGACTATCACCACAAAGTTGAGCCCAACTCCTTAGATTATACGCTCTATAATTGTCTCAATCTTATACCTGTTCTTCAATAATGTCTGGAATCGAATGGAAATCGCCTTTCGTTGGGACAAGTGACAACCGGCATTTCCTCTTGACCGCTTAGGTCGAGCGTGGGTGGGAGATGACGCGATTTAGGATGTGGCGATGTGCTTTCAACGCTATCCGCAGAAATTTAGTTTCCCTTAATTGGCTTAGGTGCAGTTTGCCTTAAATGCTTTCGTCATTTGAGGTTTCCGCCCACATGGATGGAGCATAAGCATCACACGTGGTCATTAAATGATTTGTGTAATTGGTCCGACCGGATGGGGTATGGGATTGAACCTCAAAGTTAATGGTTGGTACATTTTTTTTAATATTGACCAATTTACACAAGTTATATTTGCAAGATTTCCTATTATGAATACGTATATACACTTCGTTAAATTAAAACTATGCACTATTTGTGTTTAAAGATATTGTATTATATATATATATATATATATATATATATATATATATATATATATATATATATATATATAATGGATTTGTTATAACATACTTGAAAATACCTTTCAATAAATCGGTTATTCGATATGAGTCAACACAGGCAAATGTATTTTGAGGCGTACGCATTATATCTAAAACGATATTAACTCACTTGTTCCATAATTTTACTTTTCATCAAGTAAATTTTCATATTGGTTCCGTCTAGTGGATGTAACCGTATATTGGATCATCCTATTTTAACACGCATGTATATAAATAGTTTATTTAGATTTTAGTTCGACACATATTACCATATTGTTCGTCGTAGGGAAATGGGATTAATATCGATGTTTATGATTTTCGTATTGCGCTCATGAATGTGAAAACTAGTAGGAAATTCAATTATCATGTCGTTCTCGTTCTGGTTGTTTGCTTTAAAGGCTTCCGGTTGAGATGTCAACAAGGAACCTCGAGACTGTGGCTACAGTTGCTAAGGAGTTTGCTTAAAAATGAACGCCTGGGGCTAAGTTTCGCCAAACTTTCTTGATTCGATGGTACTGCCTAACGTAACTGTTTTTCCGGTTAAAATAATTTAGATAAACAGAATATATGTAACAATTTGCCAACAAATTCATGCCCATCGTCAAATCCTTTTACTATACTTATTTTGTGCTAATATAAGCATTAATTTTCGGCAAATAAGTTATAACATGCTACTTAGTAGAGTAGGTGTTTCACAATAAACCAAAAAAAGTCAGGAATATTATTATATTTATAAAACCTCTGCTATCACCTGAGTGGCGTTCTCGTTATTTTATTTTATTTTTTAAATATGGAAATAATGTAACTAAGCTAATGGTGAAAAGTAATAATTAATAAAGTCCAAATCGAAAAAAACTACAATTATACGACAATTATTCTAATTTGACCAAATATTTATGCGCCATTAGATACAAAACAAACTTAATTTGCATTACACAAAATTGTTGAAAAACTACATGGAAGTAGTTGACGCCCTATTGCCCAGCAGCTACCTGTTAAATGGCATTTTAGTTAACCGTTACACCGAACCAACTACCCAAACACTATCCGATGAAAAGGAAACGGCAGAAAATAAACTTGACTCAGACGTCGGTCTCGAAAACCTAGTTTCCGCTTTAAAAAAAAAACTGATTCTTTGCGTCACCTAGTAATCCCTACTCAGTCTGTAACGTTTATTGAACCATTCTTTTCCGATTAGCAGACTATGGAATCATGCTAACGTGATGAGGGAGAACATATCGGAGGAGTATCCGAGGCGGGAGGACGAAGAGCTAAAACATGTGCCTCGCCGTGTTAGAATGTGCCTCCCGGAGTGGTTTCAACCAACACAACCTATCCACCTACCACCTCCCCACCCCCTCCCTCCCCTCCCCCCTCCCTCCCCTACCCCACTTCCTCCTCCGACAATCGCCGCCTACCCCTCCCCACTCTGCCATGCGCGGGAGGCGACAACCTCACTTCTCATCCTACCCATCCCCTTTCACCTCTTGAACAACCCCGAAACACTCTCTCTCTCCTTCCCCGCTGCCCCTCGCGACTACACCGCCGCTCCCACGCACCCCATTCCTCCGCCCACATCTGCATCATGCAGTATCGCAGTCCTCCGTCTCTCTCCCTCTGTGTCTCGGCTCACCCATTACTCTATTCGCACCCTTTCCCTTGCCGTTTCGCGACACTAATCATTACTTTTACGAAGCCATTCCCGCCCATTCCCTTATCCATCCGCATCATATCGATCGGTCCAATCTCGGAACTGTTCCCACCCTACTTTGCCGCAATGGTGGTTGTCATTTGCTAAGGTATCCGGTTCGCATCTCGCCAACTGAACTCGTGCTCGCATGGATCTCGCTGCCGTAAAGTATAAATGCTAATTACAACGGCTGCGAGTGTGTAAGAACTGACTCTACGTCATCTACTCCCAAAACTGACTGAGGCGCTTAAGATCCCGGAGGTCCGCGTTCGACCCCGATTCGGAGAAAAATTCTCTCCGGAGCAATTTTAAAGTGGCCTTTCTGCGGCATGGCCGCCGCGACAAGTGAACTATTATTGTGAGCTGCCCTCTCTCGCGAGCGGCTTAACGAAGGCTGCCGTTTTATCGACCTATATTAACCGTTGTTTTCGCTAAGAAGAGATGCTCTCACCAACTTCACGTGATATGACATCTATATTCCTCGCTCCTCAGCTATTTTCCTCCAGTCTTCTTGCCCTCTCGCCTCCTCATGCCGACCTCCTCCCCCCTTCGCAACCGCCTCCCGCTCCCTCTCTCGCCCTTGCTGCCGTATCCTCTATCCAGTTCCTTACCCCTAAACCGTCTACTCTCCACCTTTCTCCCATCAATCACTCTCCTCCTCACCCTGCCTTCTTCTTCTGATGCCCATCCCCTTATCTGCCCTTGTCTCACGTTTCTCCTTCTCCTCCCCTCCCTCCCTCCCTCTGTCTCCTACGTCCTCCGCTCCACTCTCCTTGCCCCACCCACTCATCCGTCTTCGCACGCCTCCTCCATCTACCCTTCTAACGCTTTAAATTCAATCTCCTACTTCTCGTCCTTCGCCTACATAATTCCGCCTCGCTTCCGCCTAATTATCTCTTATCCAACTCAGTCCACTAATCTTACGTCATACTTAAGCGTTCATCCACTTCTCATCGGCATTGCCCTTGAGACCTTCTTTTCAGACTCTTTCTCTCGGCTATCTCATTTTTTCTCTTTACTTAACCCGTCTCAGACTATTTTATCGCCCACTTATCCAGTAATTTCATGTATATTTCTTTCCCTCACGAGATAATCCATTTTCCTAGAAAATATTTTTTTTTACTTCCTCTTTCTACTTTTCTCCACCTCCGGTTCTATTTTCCGCTACCTCCCTCACCCTTCCACTCTCTTTCCCTGTCTCTCTCACCTTCATCGTCCATGTGAATGTTATCTCTACGTATACAACAGTCTATCCCGCTTTTATTTTTTTGGTTCCACCTGAACCCTTGTCTTCTCAACTACATTACGCAACGCTAGCAATTCCTACCCACTACCTGCTATGATCTCATCTCCTATCCCTCGTTCACTTCGCTCGGGAGAGAACCTACCTCGCACCTCCATCATTCTTCCTCCCCCTATGCCTTCCCCCTCCTCTTTCCCGCTCTCCCGCTCGACCCTTCTTTCTTTCCACTTCCACTCTCTGCCTCTCTGCCCCTTCATTATTTCTCCCCCGCATGTCCTCTTCGCACGGCGAACTCCCGTGCACACTGGGATTCGCTGCCGCGCGCGTGTGCACAGCGTAGTCACGCCGAAGGAAAGCGTCCGGAGAGGTCCCAAGGGTGGTGGCGGTGTGATTAATGCGGTCAGGGCGAATGTGGGGTGGGGTTAGAAAGGAGGAGAGACGGGACGGCGGTGTGGGGCGCATGGAGAGAGAAGCGAAGTTGGGGGTGGTAGGGGAAGGGGTTGATTCGTTAGGATACGTCGCCTCTCCCAAGAGAAATACGGGTAAGGGGTGGAATGGAGATGACGTGAATTGTAGGATAGGGGGAGGGGACGCGTGGGAATGGGGTAGGAAGGTGAGATTCCCCACCCCACGACAAGTGACTGGGGGCGTAGTGTAAGTGGGAGGGAGTCGGCGGGGGCGGAGGGGTATGATGCGTCGCGCAATGCGGTCCGGCTCAACCTTCCTGAACACCCTCGCACAAACTCACACATGGCCCTTCACTGACAACCCTTTTCCCGCACCCTCCAACACCCCTCACCCTCTCTCGGCCGTCCAAAAACCCTGCAACACGCCCACCGGATATACCTTCGCACGCTGCGTGCGTGCTGGCGTAGTTCCCCCTTTCCTACTCGTCCACTTCGCTTAATTCTCCCTCCAATCCTCCCCTTATTACCTCTGTCCTCCTCGCACTCCCTCCCTCTGCCTCATCCTTTATCCTACCTCACCCTCTCCGCCTGTACCACGCTCCCTTTAAGCCACCGCACCCATTGTTACCTCAACACCCAACATGGTCATCAAGCCTCAAAATGTCATTGGTTAACACTGATGCTGATGCGCTTGTGATAAAATGAGCCACGCTTCTGGCTCCACCTAACTGGATGATTTGCATTGATTTACTCTGAGACAGATTAACCCTTCAGGCAATGTCGCATTTGCCGATTAATAAACCGTTAACGTTTTGACCTTTTCTGCTTTTGAATGTGCACATTATAAGGAAATATACTATTAATAAAACCTTTAATAAGCAATTCGCAAGATTTCTCCAATTTCTCATTAGAAAATCTTCTTATGGCTATATTAATTTTGAAACACCTCCATGAAATGAATCTAGTTTCAAATAAAATTTCCAGTGTTTGGACAGAAATTATGTCTATATATTTGTTATTGTATGATACAAATTATTTTAACAGAGAAAAATGACCAGAATTAAAATTTTCTTTATTTAATACTTCATAGATATAGATATAAAATATATGATTGAAACGCCAAAGGCTATTAGCTGAGCTCAGTAGTTAATATTTCAAGGTTTTACTGAATATTTATCGGAAATTTTGAACATTCACTCGAATGCCCGAACTTTATCCAGTCGCCGGTATCCCAGTACACGTTCCTCAATCTTATAAATTTCGTACGGTATCTATTATATTTATCTAACAATGGTGGGAAAATGCGGAACTTACTGCGATTTCAGCGTAATGATATAATAATTTGAGTTAGGTTTGTCAACGAAAGATTTGCTGACGATATACACTTGAAATTACTGTTTATATGACCGAATCAAATGAATTTTAAAGTTTTAAATTTTAAATACGTTGTTTCAGTGTATTTTGACATTACTAAAATCGTGGATAAAAGTTTCAAGGAAAATGTTAATACTTTACTTAAATCAATGTTACTTCACGTTTTCTGTTAAAAAACCATAGCAGAAAATAAAATTTTATAATATCTACTGAAAACTTTCTCTAAGGATTTTGATGAATTTACCTTGATGAGTTGATTCTTCGTAATGCATTTCCATTAAAAATACGTCGAGTCCGAATGAATCTTTTACTACTAAAAAAATGTCATTATGTACCCAACCGGTTCATCAATGTTTATAAATATGTTTGTTCCAAGATGATAGAGTGCTTTACTTCTACCTCGATTCGCTTTACCAAGTGACCGCGGCACAATTCATTACACAAAACGGGGTTTGGTTGTGACCTGAGTTTGTTATACACTCCAATAGGCGGTGTAATGATCGGAATGCGAGAGAGGGAAAGATACAGAGATAAAGGGACTCATGCATTTAACGGTAGCCTTCGCCCGCCACCCTTGAGCACTCAAAGCAGAGTTAAAGAATGAAATAAGGAATGCGATCCTTATTCCATTCTCTAACTCTTTTCCTTATATCCTCCATTTAGCCTCCATCCTCTTCACTCCAGTCTTAAGATTTCCCATTTCTCTTCGTCCTCTATTCCCTCATCTTTTGTCCATTTACATCTTTTCTCTAAATAAACCTCTCGCTTTCTCTCTTTCGTCTCTTAACGATCCTTTTTCACTCATTTCTCACCAACATTCATTCGTCCCCCATTATCCCGCAACACCTTTCCATTTTTCCTTTCTCAAATAGCCCTCCCCCGATTCCATCCTTTCTGCCATCTCCACATTTATATCAATTCTTTCCTTACAGCATACTTATTTTTATCTTGCATCTCAAGTATCTCCATTTTACCCTTTCACATTTTCTCACTCTGTCACACAACTTCCAAGCACTTGCCGTTTCCTACTCTAAACACAGGCTAATATTATCCTCCTTACTTGCGCCCTATTTCCCACCTGCGCGTCATTTGTCTTCTGTTTGTTTCTCCTTAAATTCATTCCTCGGCCTCTCCTTCATCGCACACTTCTTCGTACTCCCTTTTCTTCTCTTTTCCCCCTTTGCGACCCCCTTCTCCCCAGCAAACATTTACCACTCGCCTTCTACACCATCCCACTCGCTACTAATTACCTCCTTACTCCGCTCTTCAATCCCTGCCCGCTCTCTTCTCTCTCTCTCTCTCTCTCTCTCTTCTCTCTCTCTCTTCTCCCTCCTATCTTCCTCCCGTCCTCTTTCCCCCTTAAGTCTTTTATCGCTGGTTTCTCATCAACTACTCACACCTTTACATTTTTCTTCTCCGATCTCTTTCTCTTTTCCTCCATATCTTTCCTCACTCCCTCTTCCATCCGTCATTATTTTGTCTTGCAACTAGTATGAGTGAGAAAAACATCCCAAAAAAGGAACACAATTTTCGGCGCTTTCGTCTTAAAGAGGTTACTGTTGGACCTACATGCTCCGAATCCTCCACTGAAACAATGCTCGCTCTCTCTCTCCGACTTCCTTCTTTTCTCGCCTAAGATAATAAATAAAGAGCAGTTGTGGGTAAGAGGTAGGGATGTATTCGTGCTGGCAGTGAACTGGGAAGGAGGGAGAAGTGGGGAGGAGGGGATGCAGGAATGGAGCAGGAGAGAAAGGTCTCCCCGCAAGCCAAACTTTTTTGGAAGTCTGTAGCCTCATCCTTCTCTTCCCTCCCAATAGGTTGCTCCTTTTAGAACCATTGTGCTTCTAGGGATCCCTCGAGACTGGTCGTCGGGCTTCTTTTCAAGGAATGAATTCTCTCGAATCAACGTCTTTCTTCAATGTCGAAGCATGAAATGCACGAGGAAGCTGGAATATGTGAAAGAGATGTATAAATAGGAGATAAGCCCAATTTAAGGTGGGATTTTATGGTCTCGTTTCGATTATTCTAGAGGAAAACTGGAAAGTTATCATTTACAAAGGGTGCATTTTACAAGCATCGCTGCGTCTTTATTGGTGAGGAAGTTAAGGTATTATTTTCTAATTTAACGCCGACGTGTACGGAGAATCCATTTCTATTTCTTTTAAGAAATAAATTTAAAGTCGATGAAATTAAATTATCATTCATATAGTTTGAGATTGCGTGTTAAGAGGCTTTTCGAAAAAGGGCTGTCAATCAACTGGACTCGAAATTTACCTCGCTCTCGAGACCAGAACATATGTTTGCGTGCAGAAATCGCGCTTTGAATCGCATAATGCTTTGACGAGAGAGAAGTAGGGGACAGTAATAATGTATTTCTTTACATTTTGGAGAACAAAGAGCGCGCCTTTCCCCTGCGGCCATTGGTTTTTTAGTGAGAAATCAGTAGAAATGAAAGCTGTTTTTTTCAATGTAAATCGACACGCGAATGTCTCACCATGCAGCTTTTGGAGTTTTATTTCTAGGTTAAGGTGCGGGTGCGTGTCCAGCAGGACATTATTCCTGTTGGGAAGGAACATGGGCGAATCATTCATAATTGCCGATCAATTTCACATTTAACCAAAGCGTACTCCGGAAATACTTGACTCGTCCAACTCCTTAAGGAGGCGATCGCTTAACAGCAGCGAGACAATATTAAGAGAGCATTTTTTAAATAACTACGTGAGAAAAATCAAGATGGATTACGAGGAAATGGAATAATTGCATGAAATATTCTATACTTGCGTTAAGAATGCGGTTTTTGAGTCGTATATAGAAGGGGAACGACAAGTTAATTTTCAAGAACTTAATTATATTTTTTAAAATACTGGGTGGAGACTTACGATACATAAGGTTAATAAAAGCAAAAATTCTGAAGATATCTAGATAGCAGACAGTGGAAAGAAATTAAAGTAGCAGATTAAATTGGATATAGACGCATAAAGAGAATGGATGAAACAAAATTACCAAGTTCGGTGATGGAAAAGCAGCTCGAAAGAAAGAAATGGATCGGAAAATCTAGAGCGAGATGGGAAAGAGAAAGAGAGAGTCGAATGGAAGAAAACTCTGAAATGAAAATTTCGGATTGGCGAAATATGTAAGAAATGAGATATGAGGAAGGGTACCAAACGAAACGCAAAGCGAAAATCAACAAATAAATGATAATTCAAAAGAATTTGTAGTTGGGTGTTTCAGCCTATTCATATTGTGAAGTTTTTATATCTTCTCGTAATTAAACCAGAGCATGGAGAATCTTTCGAAAGGTATTCTTCGAAATACAACTTATCGGAAAAACTAATCTCTAAAAAAAATTCATTGTAAATCTACTGGGCAGACGATAAGTTCAGTTCACCTGTAATTATAATTATTTTACGGTAATTTTCCCTATCTTTTGCTCACAACGGACCTTTAAAAGATTACATAATACCCTCTATTCCCGCTATTAGTAATTGGTTCCCCCAATATATTTTTCGAAACGCAAACAAAATTACCAGAATCAAGGAAAACAATTTTATTCATAACGATTTTATAATATTTATGACATACTAATATAATGTAATTCATTAGTATGATGCCGTTAAATTTTCTGGGGAGTGAAGAAGACAAACCCCTGGCGGCTAATTTATGTTTTAAAACAACGAACTAAGGTACCACTTATTGAATGTGAATATTGTCATAATGCAAAACTTTATCGATCTTGTTATTTCCGTTTAACTATGCAGATTAGTTAACCTTGTCGGTGGTGCTGGTTATGTTTAAGCCCAGAACCGGTTAAACACAACAAGGAATAAAACATGCATTGCACAGCGTTATATTAAATCAAGTTCAGATATTGGACTGAGATTTCAGTAGAAAAAATAATGATCGTAATGTATGTAACAAAAATTGTGAATGTGCGGATAAGCATACATTCGGTCCAGCTGGATAGATACATCCGTAAATGTTGAAACTTTTCCTGCCGATTTAGATTTTTCGAGGTTTCTCGTGTAATAGGTCGACGGGACTTAAATTAGCCAAATAGCCCGATATTCTTTTGGCGGGACTTAGCTACAAGGCGGATGTTACAACAAAGTTCCTCTGACTAAGTATGCCACTTATCAGTAAAACATAATACATGTTTTTCGTAAATAATTCAAATAAAAATTGTTTAAATATTATAGTTGTCTCATTATAGAAGTTATTTATTTTTAAGTCAGAGGTGACTTTTTCGTTTATATCACATAAAACACCGAAACAATTCAAAGAATACATCACCTATTCTCGCTTAATAACTATGGATTTTTCTGGCCTAGCTTTGCGAAACATAGAATACATATCCTTCCTCTATAATTATGATATTATCGGTGCGCTTTTAATAATTTTTTAATAGAGAGCGAATCTAAGGCTTCCTGATCACGCTGAGCATTTATTTCTATATGAGTGGCTGTATCGTCGCCACTCACCGGCTTTCGATCACGTGACGAGGAATATGCAACAATATGTGACCTCAAGCCAATAATTCAAATGAAGTGTGGTATTTTCGAGAAACGGTCCAAGTATATGGAAACTTCATTCTGACATTAAAATGCAGCAAACTTGAAGCCGGCGGTGTTCAACCGTCTTATGCACCGGGCAGCGTTTTTAGATGCAATTGCTTTTAGAGGGTCTTATGAGAGGTAGCGAGTTTCTCGGTGATCCGGAGGAGAGTTTCATTTGGGAATTAATGAAGGGAATGTGTTATTATGAATTTTTAAATCATGCTTTAGGAATTTTAAGCATAAACCTTCACAATAAAATCTGAATTAAAAATATAAAATTAAAGGTATGTATCAAACATCAAAGATCGCTATTTCATCAGAACTTCGCAAGCCGCATAAAATGTTAGCCCGAGACGGAAGCGCCGCCCTGGCCGTAGGTTCCACTCCCCTGGTTTAAACGAACTGCTGGTTGAACATTATAGGAATATTCCTGACTCGGTAGTTACAAATTGTAGTGTCCGCCGGGCAAGTGGAAGACCCTGGTTCGATTCCTGTTGAAGGCAGAAGTTTTCTCCTGCTTTCTATAAACTCTTACGCCCTACCATGTGTCTTCAGGCATAGCAAATTATAATCTAAATTTTCCGCCAAGTTAACACTAGAATTACGTTATTTTAACCCTTGCATGGAAGCTTTATTTTTTACAAATTTATTTTTCTTTTGTGACTTTTTCTGAATGAACTGATACTTCATAAATACAGAATTTTAGCTCCTAAGCTTATCTACATTCGGAGATATGGGCATGTCTACCTAGAATTACAGAATGTGTCAAAATGACCCCTCACATATATATATGTATACAAAACCACGTTGTGTCATACCAAATAACTGTTCTATCAAAAATAATTAATTATAGCAGCAAAATCGACCTAGCTACTCTCTTTTCGGCCAGTAGCGCATCACCTTGAAGTAGACTTGCCAACTTTTCGTGACAGCTAAGTAGGAAATACGAAAATTAAATAGGACATTCCTAAATTTAATCATATTTTCATCGATTCTCTCAGGACAGAAAAAATATTAAGCCTACACACATATACATACATATATATATTATGATGTTATAAATTGGTTTCAAGACCAGTTGGCAACAGTAAGTGGATAAGCAAATACTAGTACATAATATTTTAAACAAAATGAAGAACACTATCAACAAATCCACAATAAAGATTCCTTATGCACAGATTATCCATAGACATTAAAAGTTTAAACTAAATAATATTTGTGATTGCCTGGACAAAAATCTATAATTTTTAGGCAAGACAGTTTTGTACTCAAAGTATATCACCTCATAGATAACAGTTGGTAGTCGAAAAGAACCGTTTCACATATTTTATTAATCCTATAAGCATAGTTATAATAAATCTTGAAAAAGTGGTATTGTGCTTGTGACAAAAGGCAAACATATGTATGTATAACGTAAGAAAACACATTTATTTTTAATTAGCTTAAGTTTTTTTCATTTTAAATTTATATATTTCTTTCTCTTTCGCAGCACTCAATAAAGTTCTGCTGTCATAAAATTCAGAACAAGAACTAATATATCATCAGAAAAGTGAAAAGGAGCTAATGCCATGTGTTCAATTAGGGTTAATCTTCTTCCAAACAGAGATGTGTCACAAAGTAGGACATTTTGCGTCATACTTGACATTAGAGTAAGACAGGACATTTTATCTCAAAGTAGGACTGTCCTACTGACAGTAGGACGGTTGGCAACCCTACCTTAAAGTGACAGATGGCAACAATGCAGCTCCGCTACGCGTTTGATTCTGAGTGTTGATGACAGCAGTTTTCTCTATGCCAGCTGTTTGTTATTTGCAAGCGGACAGATCGAAACTACTACGAGTATTGTACTGATAATCACATTTTTAATTTCATTATTGCGTTTTTTGTTGTTGGTTTGTATTTATAGCTAATCAACTTCTTAGATTATTATTCCTTATTATTATTATTATTATTGCTTCCGCAACGAACACACACACAAGGGAGGAGGGAAACCCGGTGCCGGCATTAGCCCAATCTTTACCAAAAGCACCAAGGGAGCCATGTGCTGAACGTCCCTTTCGAAGGACGGAGCGCTGACTTGCGCGATCTCCTCAAATCACACAAGTTGGGGACGGGACGATCCCAGGTTGAAATATCCGACCTCCGCCAGATTCGAGCCTTGGACCGCTGCACAGTGGGGTATTTTCCGAATTTCCAAGTTTAAGATTTTACCGTTTTAACCCTTCTGTTGTGCTTAGGAACTACCTGTTCACAATTTACCATTAATCCGGCGTCCCTAACCCTACTACAAGGGTTTCTATGTCAGTACAAAGTTGACTGTTGTCCGAGTTGCGCGCATTGACAAAGGAATCTCAGTTTCAGTTCAGTGGAAGTTTTTGTATTTTTTGGTTACACGTTAATTTTTTGCGCTTATTCTAGAATGGATCCAATATCTGAAGGCATGTAAAATATTTATTGTAATTTACTTTTTTTACAACGCAAAGAACATTTGCTCAAGATTTTTCTTTTATATGCTTTAAAATGTGGAAAATTAAGCAACATTTTTATTCTATGGGAATTTTAATTTACTTCCGGGTATTTAGGGGCATAGGTTTTTACTAAGTTTGATAACAAATATATTCCTTTATATAAAGTTGCAAAAAATATGTACCGCATATTTCCGCCATTTCGATAAAGTCATTCATTTCAACTGACCGTAATGATTCCTATGTACTTTATATCTGACGGGATCATGTGCTCATTGTTTGTGCTTTACCAAATAAACACTATTCGACATAATGCGACAAATAGGCACGGAAAAAAGATATCATAAGATACAGGGAAAGCTTTTCAAGGAAACCTTCCAGAAAAAATACGCTAGAAGATATTTATCATTTGCTTTCAATCTCGTCGGATCCTCTCGTGTCGAGCATTCGGTAACTTCCGAAGAAGACGAACTTTATCTCTAAGGAAGTACATACTTGATTTATTATTGCCAAGTGTGGTCCCTGCACGTGAATCGGAAGACGATTCCACTAGCCATTCTGAAGGATCTTCATTACAAGATTAAAGATATTTTTATCATTAAATTTTTAAATCTTTTTTGTGTATACGTAATTATTTTTTGCATTAATATGTATATTATGAGTGCCATTAATTTATAAATAGTGTAATCTATAAAAGTATAGTTTTTAATAATTTGTGTTTTATATAAATCTTTAAATGACGTGTCTTATTATTGTATTTATTTTTTATAAACCGTGTGTTGTAACAAAATCTCAAATGATAATGATGTACTTATCTTCGTATGACTAACCTTTTTTCTAAAATAATGTGAATGTGAATGTCACACCCTCCAGTATTCAGTTACCTTAAAATAATAATAAAAAATGTTTATCCCACCAGTCTCCCATTCTTATGTCATTCTTCGATATGATTTAAAGTGTAAGTTATTTTTATCAGCTAGAAAAGCCGGGTTAAGCACTAAAAAAATAAGTAACATGTTTTAAGTATGGCTTTCATGTTACAATAAGTTTAGGAAAATTAAAAAAAAATAGATTTAATAAAGGTTATGAATCTAGCTTTCAGTTTAAAAAATAAAATAAACAAAAAAATTGAAGATGGTATTTTACTTTTAACCCGAAAGTGAATGTCGAGTTTCTCATAACTGACTTACTTCTGGCACATTTACCTAAATACTCCACTGCGCGCTGCGTGGAAGGCCAACGAATTAACCAAGTGTTTCTCAAACTTTTTTTATTTGCGTCACCCCATTTCTGTTCTGCGTCACACCGTTTACTGTTCTATTTATTTCAAGTCATCTTTAAAGATAAATTAGGCTTTATCTACAACATAAAGATCAAAATTTATGCATTCTGGTTTTATTTATTTTTATATGCCAGAATATGATATACTGTGAATTTATCAAATATTTGCGTCAGCCTTCAACAACTCTCGCGTCACCCTAGGGTGTGATGTCACCCCGGTTGAGAAACACTCCGCCACCGGCACCCCTGCGTTATTTTGTTCTGTATATCGAATTATATAACATCAGTTCACCGGACTGAATACCTACTGAAAGAATAACACGCGACGCCAATGTCTCACAGATGAAGAGATGTTGAAATGTTTGCAGGACATTCCTGAAAACGAATCGGGAGATTATGAGAGTTTTGATGACGAAGTATATCTACAACATGGAAATATGAACGATTCTGACTAGTGCAGCATCAAGGGAAAAAGCGAGACTGCAGTCGTGGTCGAATGTACTCGGTAAAGTCAGGATCTCGACGATGGCCTCTTCGTGTTTCTTTCAGTGTACTAGACCTGAGTGCAATAAACGCATGGATATTATACAAACACGTTACTGACAAAAATGGCAAGGAGGAATTTTATTCTCAAGCTATGTGAAGAGCTTTGAGTGGAATACATGAAGACCCGTAACAGCAACATTTCACATGACACATTAGAAATAGATGAGGTAGAGTCCATCACAAGCAAAGTATGCCGCAAGTGTCAAATTGGCAATTGCAACAGCAACAAAATATGCTCGTTGCAAGAAACCTGTATGCGGTGCGTGCAAGGGTAAAAAATTAATCATTTGTGTTGACTGTGAGCATGAGGGAAACAATGTGTAGAAATACCGTGATCCTTGAACTTTAAAAAGTGAAATTTCAATCATAACCGAAATGAAAATAAACACATTACTTGCTTTAACTAACCAGTATTTAACAATATTATAATGAAATAAACGGCGCAATATACATTGCACAAACATTCCCGCATACGTATAGTTTACGTTTGGTCTCACTACACTTTTGCCCCGAAATTAACTGTGTGCTTGGCAATCCACTGCCAATTATGTTTATAATGCGTAGCAACGGAACCAAAGCGACTGACACCATCAACCTTTCACGTCTAATAACTCTCACTAATAAGCGCTTGGCGTTAAAAGAGAAGTACGGAATTTTAGACTAGGGAATCACCGGGCTCCCCCTGCCCTCTGACGTGTGCGTTGAGCGTATTGTACAGAAATAATGCCACTGGACGATATATATTAACTTTTTTGGAATATAGGGCTTAGTATTATTTGTGACATCAGGATGGATTTTTACTTCCTCCATATACGTAGTATAGGGGAAAGTAGTTTTCATGAAAAAAATCGACTTCGAGATTTCAACGTAAATACACGTTTTGAGGTCCCCTGAACACGTTTTGACCATTTTCTCGATGATGTCTGTGTGTGTGATAGCTTTTTTGTGGGTGCTCTAACTCATAAACTATTTATCAGGTCAATGCGAAATTTTATATTTAACATTTTTATAAAAGTCAGAAGAACTGATTACTTTTTGGTAAAAATCGGTCAACCGGAAGCGGGTATTTACTCTTGTCACTTATCCGTTACTTTAAAATATTTGCTTAATTATTTGATAAATATAAAAATATACTGGAATAAAAGTTGTAGGAAATTTAATTTTCTACAATCTTTGTTTGAAATATTTTCCCATATAATGCATTGTTTAAGAGATATCTTATATTTTTAACTGCCACCACTACGCCACCTACCGACGACTATTGTTAACAATTGACGCTTATATACCTCTTAGTAACGCTCCTTTTTCTTTTCTTAATTGTTGGACCTTTGTGGTTATGATTTGAGTTTATTTCTGTTCTTTGTAAAGTCTAAAATTTTCTCGCAGTTTCTTTAAAATATTTATTATTATGTAACCTAATTGGAATTTTAGAAATATTACAGGATTGGAGAAATTTTTTAAATCTCAATCCTTATAGCCATTTTTGAGTAAATCGAGTTTTGTTTCAAAATATCCAAGAATAAAGTACCTTAGTTGTTGCGTAATATCGTTTATCTCTTCAGAATGTCTTTTATGAATGATATTATCCACTAATATGATATATCATTCGATTTAGTTTAACCGTAAGGCTGTAGTAAGAGTTTGAATGGATCGCGGCGGAGGCGTTAAGTCATAAGACTTAGATATGGTAGCTTAGCGTACAATATAATGTCACTGGACGCCATATAATGATTTAAAGAGACATATCGCTTACGCGAAATATTTGTAACATCAGGCTCTACAATTGGATTGATTTTAATCAAATTCTCTGGAGCCATTTTTGAGTAAATCAAATTTTTGAAGAAAATCGCCAAAAATAAACTACCTTTTATTTTTGTGCAATGTCATTTTTATGAAAAAAGGTCTGCAAAAGATGATATTTTGAACAAATACGAGATATCATTCGATTTTATTTTACGCGTTTGGGCCCTAGAGCGGCGAACAGACAGACAGACGGCATGGCGAAAACCACTTATATGGACTCAGAGAGACCTAAAACGTGTATTTCCATAAAAATCTCGAAGTCGAATTTTTCCATGATAACAATACTTTCTCAATATACTACGTATATAAGAAAGTAAAAAATAAAGAGAGATTTTAATTGAGAATGTTTTTGTAAAACTAAGTTTATGTTTGAAAGTTTGCCATTAAATACCACTTTCCACCATATCAAGTGCATTTTTATTCAAGATAACCATTTAATTCCGATAAAAACAATAATTTAATGCAGGGTCAAAATGACCCCTTCTGTAATTCTAGGTAGGTGCCTATGTTCTGCAATTCTAGTGTTAAAACTTGATTGGAAAGGTGTACTCCGAGCCGGAGTCCACATATTTTCCGAAGGCATTCTTCACGATATATTTTATCATATAAAAAAGATAAATATTAATGGCTTAATCTAATATCTAAGCATTGAAAAACGATATATCAGTTGCGTGTGTGTATTTCTGGCTAATCAACCTCTTGGATTATTATAGCCATAGCTCATTCCACACGGAACACATTCACAAGGCTGGAGGGAAACCCGCCGCCGGCAGCATCCTACTCTTAACGAAGAGCACAAAGGAGGCCAACGGCTTAACGCCCCTTCCGAAGGACGGAACGCTGACTGCTGATTTTGTGCGGTCTCCTCAAACCTTACAAACAGGAGCCCGGTCGACCTTGGGAAAAAAATCCTACTTTCGCAGGATTCGTGCCCGTTACCCTTTCGAGCAGTAGGCTAGTAGCAGCCAGCGTCCTAACCACTACACCACCGACACCCCCTATATAGTTACTTTTAGAGAGGTATGGCTGATGTAGTATTGTTAATCACACCAGTCTCTCAACGACATTTAATCAAAAATCGTTAATAGCCATTTTCGAATAAATCGACATTTTGTGAAAATAAACAAGAATAAACTAACTTCTATTATGGGTAATATTATGCCTAAATACTAAATATCATTTGATTTTGTTTAACCCTTTATGCTCTAAAGATGCGCAAAGGCATACGAACAGACAGCATGGTGAAAACCATTTTTTTATTCGAGTACACCTAAAACGTGTATTTCCGTCAAATATCGAAGTCGATTTTTACGATATTATAATACTACGTATATGAGAAAGTAAAAATTACCGTGCATATAGGTTCAGAATAAGTCTATACTTTTGAGCGGACAAATAATGCTAACACTTCACTGTAACGAAAAACGAATAAGAAATACTTAACAATCCCATTATAATAAGTGCTTCCTTACAACAAGATCTCATTGAACTGTAAAATAGGCAAAAGAGGAAAAGCAAAAGTGATGATTTGAATCGGAAGAGGAAGGTCTCATCATTCATTTCTGTGAGAAAAGAGGATAGGGAGAAGTTCTGTTTAGGTTTGTAATCTCTACTAATAGATTATACGGTGAAACCCCGGTTTAGCGCTTGGTATTGGGGAGTTTTGCTAAAATTTATCGACCGATATCAGTTTTGGTCAAACTCGGACAACAATGATGACCACTATACATGAAGACCTACAATGTTCCTTTGTTTCAACTCGGGAACCGCTGGGCGTATTTTGATGAAATTTGGTATTGGGGGAGTTATGCTAAAATTGGTCAACGGATTCCAATTTTGATTAAAATCTGACAACAATTACGACCACTTTACATGACCTACATTTAGTTAACAATGTTCCTTTGTTTCAACTCGGGAACCGCTTGACGTATTTTAATGAAATTTCGTATTGGGAAGTTTTACTAAAATTGGTCGTCCGTTTAAAATAAGTCTTAAATTCACATATAATTGAATGTGTAATGATGTTAAAATTGTTTTGAGTACATAATAGTTGTCTAGCGTATTGTTTAACAAATAAATCTTCATTAATCTTTCTTTGTCACACAACTTAGGCATTCCCAAAACTATTGCTAATTTCTGAAACAAATCATATAAATTTTTTATTAATTGCTTTATTTTTAATGCATATAAAAGTTGTTTCATTAATTTTTACTTAAATTATATGCAAACTGAATGCTTAATTCATATATATCCGTCATTTTTTACTGGCAAACGCACTAGTATCAAAGAAGGGAAAATGGCGAATGCGAGATAATTTCACGGAATAGAGCTTTCCTTTGTTATCGTTAATAGTTGCTTACGAGTTATTGCCCATAGTATTCATTAGCGCTTTTTTTTTAAATCGCTTATATATTCGGTTTGTCAGTCCGTTCGTCCGTCCGCCCTACTTTTCGGGCAATATCTTTTGAATCCTGCAACTAGGAAAACCAAATTTTAAGAAAAAGGATGATCTATATAAGGACTACACATGATACAAATTTGGTGGATCTAGTATCAGCTGCAGAGAAGTAATCAATGTTTTTTCCGACCCCTTGCTTTCATTTCTGCTCCCTTCCCCCCCATAGGGAAAGCACGATATCGGAGCAGGGCATTATAAATTTGCATTTTAAAATTAGTTGAAATTAAGATAGGAGCTCGGGACATAAACAGTTCTGTAGATGAAAGACTGAGTTTTACATGTTTTGAAAACAGAATTCTAGTCCATATCGAATAAGAGCGAACGATTGTTTTTAATCCAAAAATTATGAAAATTTTTCCGATTTTTGACAAAGGGAAATAAAACTCCCATAGCAACGACTCCAGTGCTTTTAAATGGGAAACATATCATCACATAGCATTGTTATAATGCTTTTTAAGGGACTTTATGAACTATATTCTGAGGCCGTCGATCTCAACCAAAGGTTATGGCGGCATATTCATAAAACGATAAAAAAGCGTCTTATGGTGTTTGCTCTCCAATTCTTCCCTCACTTGTTTATTTATTTTACCAGTTTTTCTGATTACTTTCGCTTACTGGTTCAATCTTTGATTCTCACGGTCTTCCAAATCTTCATCCACAGGATCTCTTTTATCCATCAGATGATATATGTAAGCTCTTCACATCATCCGAGGTCTTCCTCCTTTTTATCTTCCCGAAAGTGACCAGCCAAGGACTCGTTTCGGCAATATTTCATCGTCTATTCTTTGCACATGGCCAAGCTGTTGCAGAATTTTGTTTTCTATTCTCTGCACCACACTTTCTTTAACTTCCATCCGCTATCTAATCTCTTCGTTTCTTATACTTTGCAGACGCGAAACTCTCATGTTCCTCCTCCGAAAGTCCATTTTAATAGTACTATTTGTCTCTGCCTCCAAGCCCAACTTTCACATTCATTTAATAATGCATCTCAACGCCGGTATTATCTACAATAGAGCCAAGGCTATTAAATGTATTCCATTAATGAGTAGTTATCCAATTTTCCAGAATCAACTTTCCTTCTCCCTCGCCAGTTGTCATGTGTGCCGTCTTCTCTAGATTTACCTTCAATCCAAAAATTTTATGTTTCTATTCACTTTTTTCTCATTAGGTAGTACATGGCATCTTTCACATCCCGGGTTAATATCATCTAGTCATCTATAAAAGACATACAATATATTATTCCATCTTTCGCTGGTAATATCATCTTTTGGAATTTCATATTCTATTCTTTCCAAGTCCAAACTAAATAAATTTTTAAAAAGGTAGTGAAAAAGATGAATCTTTGTCTCGATTCTTTTGTAGCATTAAATCCATTACTCTTATCCTTCATATATGAAATTTTATTTCCATATATCTTTTTATGCAATTTATTAGGTGTTCTGGTATCTCTAACCGTCTCAAAGCCTCTCAAATTCTCTCTAGTTACACTATCAAAAGTTTTATTTAGGTCCACGAATATCGATATCAATTGTAAATTATTTCCCATCTCCTTAAGCGTTTACTTTTCCCAACAAACAATATGCTTTTCCTTCTATTTCCGCCTATGCTCACTTTGCAATAGCTGGTACTTTTTTGTTTCAATATCGCCCAAATAAGAACATTTATCTATCTATTTATCTTTGTATATAATATGCCAAAGATAAAAATATTAGCCATACATGATTTTTCAGCAGTAAAACCACCTTTATCTTCAGAAATCGTATCTGCTATTATTAATTCAAGTTTTTTCCCGTATTATGCTAGCAATTGCTGCTAAAACACTCAAAGGTCTAACATTGCTGAATTTTTTAATATTTCCTTTATTATCAGCAAAGGAAACATGCAATTCTCTATTCTTTCGACATATGCTCTCGGTTTATTATCTTATTAAATTCTATTTTTTAAATCTGGATTAACTTTTCACTCACGTACAGTTCCGTCATAAATCCTCCTGGTCCAGGAGGTCTTCCATTTCTAGCCTTCTTTAATGTCTGCTTTATTTCCTCTGCGCTTATCTCTTGGAATATTTCATTAACTTCAATTTCCTCTTCTCTACTCAGAAACACGTGTAATATTAAGGAGGGGAGAATGCTGAATGCGTCACGATGAGTTAATTACACGGAATAGAGCCTTTGTTAGCGCTATTCCATACTTACGAGGCATTGTCCATAATATTAATTAGTAAGTGCCTGGATATATTAATAATTTTTATTAATAAATTAAAACTTCTGTTGTTTTATATCGTTTTAACAATTAAAAATAGGATGTGGCCCCCACATGACTTTCTCCATATCAGTATTATTTCTAAAATGTCCAAATAGATTACATGATAATAAATATTTTAAGGAACTGAGAGAAAAATTTAAAGACTAAAAAGAATAGAAATAAACTCAAACCATAGCCTTCTGATATTGGATAAAGCCATGAAGCTCCAACAATTAAGAAACTATAAAGGAGCGTTACTAAGACGTAACTAAGCGTCAATTGTTAACAAAAGTCGTCGGTAGGTGGCGTGGAGGTGGCAGTTAAAAATATAAGATATCTCTAAAACAATGCATTATATGGGAAAATATTTCAAACAAAGATTGTATAAAAGTAAATTTCCTATAACTTTTATTACAGCATGTTTGTAAAGATATCAACTCTATCTCAAATTAACGGATAAGTGACAAGAGTAAACACCCTCTTCCGAGTAAACGATTTTTACCAAAAACTAATCAGTTCTTGTGACTTTCATAAAAATGTTAAATATAATATTTCGCATTGACCTGATTAACAGTTTTTGAGTTAGAGCACCCAAAAAAGGGGTCATACAGACATCGAGAAAATGGCCAAAACGTGTTCAGGAGACCTCAAAACGTGTATTTCCGTTGAAATCACGAAATCGATTTTTTTCACGAAAATAATACTTTCCCCTGTACTACGTATATGGAGAAAGTAAGAAGGTTTTTATTCAGAGGATTATTTTTCGTAGAATAGATTTTCGATGATTATTTTGTTCGCAGAACTGTTTGCAGGAACTTTCGAATAAGTATCAACAAACCTATTACATTCCATAGTGAGGGGGCTAATAAAGATGTAATAGAAATCATGTGTGAGTTATACAAAAAGAAAGCTACTCGAATATATTGAGTCATACAGGACAGAATAAGTATCAATGAATGTCACCTGCGAGAAATTTAAATCAAAATGAGATTATTAAGACTCAAAGGATACGAACTTTTCTGTTCAGTCCTACCATGATGAATGTATTAGACATTTAAATATTTTAAAACTTCACCTGAAGCTCTTTTTGTGGAATCTGATGAATACGTTTTCATTGCAATAAAAAATTCTAAGTGGCGTGAAAATGGGTTGATGGGTTAATTACTTAATTATGTATACATGCAATTATATACTTACGCAGAAATGTATAGAATTCTCTGTAGATATGCCGTTCCATTGTAATTATTTTTACTTACTCCACCCTATTTCCTCTCTTTCTCTATCTGTCCTCATAACGTTATTGGATGACTTGTACCATGTGTCTTATTTCAACTTCGTCTCTTGAACTCTCTGTCGAGTGGATTTTGCAATTAAAACAACTTTCTCTTCTGGTTTTCAATTTGCTTTGTCTGAGACAGGACAGGACAAAGGGAATTGGTGGCGAGCAGTTGAGAGAAACAAAGGAAGGAATACAGAATTCTTAAATATATGGGTTCAAGGTCACACGCCGTGTTTAGCTGTCGGAATTCGTACATCTATCGCAGAAAGATTGTATTTGATGAAAACTATGAGAGGGCGGCACCTGACAAAAAGACTAAAAAAGTAAACGCAGAGAGGGGAAGGAAGATGTGTGGATTGTGGGGGATGGGAGAAAACTGTGAAGGGGGAATGGGGAGAGATGCCACCGAAATCCCATTATCCAGTGTATCTTGGGTATTGGTCGGTAATTGGAATTCCTATCTCCAATCGACGGGGTATTAAAGGGGAAACAAAAAACATTGATTTGTAACTTAGTTCTTTTTATTTATTTTCGGAAAGGAGTGGGGAAGGGTTGTCGAGGGAACGGAGTGGAATCTCTCACTCTGGATGACTTTTCCTTGTTTCCTCCTCCTTCGCTCTCTCTCTTTCCCTCCCTCCCTCCATCCTCTGTCCATCTCTCCTTCTTTCCTCTCTTCGCCGGATAATTGGTCGGTAAAACGATGAAGCGACTGCGGGAGCCTCCGACCCAAGCCAGATGGCGGCATTTTGCTACGTGAGGTCTGGCGTGTGTGAAATGTTTTAGATGAGCGGAATTAAGGAGGGAGAGAGGGGGGCAGGGAGGGGTGGGGGGGAGAGAGAGAGATGAACGAGATGATATGTTGGCGCGGGAGCGAAGGAAGGGGAAAAGGAGATACAAGAAAGGGGATAGGGAAAGAGGGAGGGGGGAGGGAGGAGGGAGGGAGGAGGGAGGGAGGGAGGAGGGAGGGAGGAGAGAGGGAGGATGGAGGGGAGAGGGAGGGAGGAGGGAGGGGAAGGGAGGAGGGAGGGGAAGGGAGGAAGAGAAAGGGGGAGAGAGGGGGTGAGGTGGGGAGAGAGGGGGGATAGAGGGGGAAGGGTGCTGGGAGGGAGGAGGGAGGAAGGGGGGAGGGAGGGGGAAGGGAGAGGCTAACCCTTTGACGGGACGGCCATCGCCGACGTTGATTGCGGTTCAAACTCTCGGGCCACCCTAGAAAAGTACCCCCGTGGAGGGAGGCGGGCCTGCTGTTGAATAAGATATTTTTAGGCCCTTGAATTGTGATCGAGTCGATAGGCGGGTGGTTACGGGCGGAGGGGGAGGGGGGGAAAGCGAAGGTAGGCGAGGGGGAGGAAGGAGGAGGATGTCAGGTGGAAAGACGGCAAGGACATTTACCCCGCGATGAAACACGCTCGAAGAATCTTCGAACAATGAGGCCTAGTAGTAGTTCCAGGAGAGTTTTGGACCGAGCGTTCCGGATACCTCGGCATAAATGTAAACACCTGGTCCTCTCTCTTCTCCTCAGCCTCTCCGTCTCGTACACTCCTCCGATAAAACGCGTCGCGCTCGATATACGGAGCGGGTGCGAAGCCTTAGGGAAGCGATTTACGGCTGCACGGAGCCGTCCATCTAATATGATCAGATACCGTTATTCTATAGGACACGGATAAAATAACTTTTCGTTGGTGTAAAATTGCGTGGAGGGAGCTTCCGTAACGTGAAAGAATCGAGACAGAGATGGGCGGAGGTAGATAAGACTCGACCCAGCAGATGGCCGAAAGTTTAAAATATACTTACTCGTCTTTTATTGTACATTTTAATATGAAACTGGCCAAATTACCCGTCAAAATGATGAAAAGATTTTAATCATAAAAAATTAGGTGAATCAGTTTTATCTCAAAAAAGCTCATATTATGTCTAAAAAAAGTAATAATAAAAGCCTACTCTGTTACTTTGTTACATAGCGTCTTTTAGTGTAACGCTCACACTCCCCCTCTAAGGGTTAGGTTGAAGATGGTACTTTTTAGTCTTAATCTCGGCCCAAATAAAGACCATATCAATCAATCAATCAATCCCCCTCCCCCCTCTCTCTCTCTCCCGCCCTTCCTCTCATATTCCCTCCCACCCTCCCTCTCTCTCGCCTTCCCTCTCTCCCACCCTCACTCTCTCCCTCTCTCTCTCTCGCCCTCCCTCCCATCTTCTCTCTCCCTCCCTCTCCTTTGCCCTTCCTCTCACCGTCCCTCTCCCTCACTCTCTCTGCTTCTATTTCTTCCCATTTCTCGTTCCCCTCTTTCCTTCCCTCCTCTCCCAACCCATCGCTTTCCCTCTTTTTCTCCGTCCCCCTCTTTAACTCTTTCCTCGTCCTATTCCCTTCCTCCCTATCTAACTTCCAGCGTATTTCCTTCCCTTCCTATCTCCCCACACATCATCTCCCTTTTTCTTAACATCTATATAGTCGTTTAGATATGTAAAAGAATCCATTACAATTACGTAAATTCGCGAAATCCCAGCAATGAGGGTTGCCATGGCGGCAAACAATTTTTCCTTAAAATCGTGAAATTTGGGCGTTGAAAGCAAATTTGTGCACCGATTCGATGTGCAATCGAAAATTCCTGATATTTTTGTAGAAAAAGAATTAAAATATTTAAATTATAAGCGGTTTTCTAATCTCCCATTAATTCCATATATGGCAACGGAAACACATAATTACAAAAACTCGTCTTTATTTATATAGATTTTCATTGTTGTAAAATGACGTAATAGTAACGCGCATAAAATTTTCTCAAGGTGGGTCTAATGTCTAAAAGAAATTGAGAAACAAAAAAACTTATTCAATATAAATGCGCAATAACTTGCATAAAATATCCAAGTCGGTGGAATAAATAAGGAAATGTGTCGTGACGCGAAGCTTTAATGGCATAATTTTGCTTGCACTTTTTAAAAATGCTACCTTTATTTTTCATAATCTTATTTATCAAATTTTTCCGCTTTTTGAAAAATCATGATTTTTATCCCCAATTGTCATTTAAACCGTCCGGAACATCATCACTGGTACCAACAAGCTATATGGTATCAATTACATCTATTTATTTTAAGCTGACTCATTAATAAATGCACCATAAACAAATGACTGTAATATGTCCCTCCGTATTGTCGGTAAATATTTGAAAATATTCCTCCTTAGCTTCCTGAAAAGTTTGGGCAACTTACTGTGTATCCACTCATTTGAGAATAATATTTCCCTGATTGGTGCCGAAAGGAATTTGAGGTCCTGTGAGCAATTAGTTTATTCACTGAATAAAATAATTACTCAGCTGCTTATCTAATAAACTCACTGAAAGGAGAATTTTATTGTTGTCGCACTTTTAATTCCTCAAGTATTAGAGCCATTTTTATAATTAAACTATAGAAATACGTCCTAAAAGAAAGGTATGTTAGCATTATATGTAAATGCAATTATTTAAAATTTATTTCCGCTTATTAACATTTAATATTAGTAATTTGGACCCTTAGAGAGATATTTTGTGCTGGAGGTGATTGCGCTATTGCTAACTTCCAAGGGAAAAAATTACTCGTGAAATATTACGAGAATGTCTACTGGTAGAGGAGTAAGCGAAGGCCAAGCATCGATAGAAATGAATTCTTATCAGCTGACATTTGAGATAGGATTAGTGAGGTGAAACTGAATTTACAGGCTAGACGGAGAAAGGCTCACATTTTATAATAGAAAAATTGATTCTGACTTGATTATGTTTGCTAATCCGCACGAAATGCAGACAATTGAAAATATCAACGTCCGGAGAAAGAACTTCTCGGAAAACATTGTTTCTATTCTTCCTGGAATATTATTTGGTTTACTATATGACAAAAACACAAATAGGTATGTGTATTTTGCTATTTTTGACGGAAGAGATGATGGAATTGTATTTATGAATAAATATGAAGTACAATTTGCCGCTACTATTTGTAATGATAAAATCCTGAATATAGATAACAAATAATGCGCAATGATATGAATTTCAACAGGTTTATAATTACATAAACATTTCTCGTATACAGAATAAGGTATATATGTTGTTCATATGAATCAACAATTTAATTCAATCAGAAATTTATGGTTGCGGGGATAAATGATGTTGCTCACAATCAGCGAATTGTAAATTTAATCGGTTTTCATAGAATACAAACGCAAAGCCACAGATAGAGCGTTTTGATTGAACGAAAATATTTTTTAGAGTGACAGGAATATTTAATTGTGTCCAGAATGGGACATGTTGAGCGTAAAAGGATTAGCGGAGGATATTTTTTCCGGGCAGTTATTTGGTTTCCGCCCGGAAAGTAGAGCAGCTGCTTTAATGAGGCTGTCCGGCTGCGATTTATTTTGGGTTTACGAATTTAAAATATAGTTTGATGACATTAGATTCGCATGGATAATCTTTAAATTATTGTTTTACGTATATTTCATCGTGATGTTTCAATTTCAGTATTTCATCGCATGTTTCAAATAGTGATTGCGCGCTCAAACAGTTTTAAGCGATGTGTTCTTTTCATTATAATTATAACCGACTTTCACTTTTGCGAGGAATTTTCCATATTAGTTGAAGGATGAATTTAATCTCTCGTAAAAAAAATGATATCATCAAAGGCATTTCTTACTTATCGCCTGGAAAAATAAATGGACTGCGAGTAGAAACTCTATAAAATGCAGTTTATAAAAATTTCCAATTTTTATATATATTTGGTAAATGTAAGAAAAACGTTTAAAGGCAAAAAACAGCATTTTAAAATTATCAGAAAATATTATTAAATACTTTCCCTTTGAGTGCATCGTTTTATTTTTTTATTCGCTCATTACATTATTTGAAAAAACTTTCCTTTGAGGAAATATTTTCCGTGAAACATTTAATTAACGCAGCGAGGCTAGCTAGTGTACAACGATCTCGAAGTCTTAGATGCCATTAACTTCATTTACAAATAAAGGATTACTTATGTATGACAAAAAAAGGCGTAGCTTAAATACATTTCACTTAACAGCCTGTGTCGACCAACTCAATTCTGATTCAGATATATCACTTTAGTAATTAATCGTGTATGTCTAAGAAAATTAACGATATAAGATGGACTATTTAAAATTTTATGCTGAAAGCATGTAGAAAGACTTTTTCCGTGTTTCGTAAAATCTTTATTGTGAAACTATTTTAAAATATCAGAATTAAAATAATCGAAAATGGAATGCCAGCGCACCCATTAAAATTTGAAAGATTAAAAAAATCAAAGAACGATTAGCGACCCCTTCCAAAGGTAGGCGGGGTGGAAGAGAACAGCAGCCAATGATACAACTGCATAGGCCGCCGATACACTTAATTTGACATATTTTACTCCTGCTACATAGAAAGTTAAGTTGATTCGATTTGGGGGGGCCATCTTAAACCTTGTCTAAAGCTCCAAAACTATTTCCACTGGCATTGTGCTGAGAGATCCCGTAAAGTTATATAAACTCAGTACCTCGGTAATATTTAACTATATTTTTATTACAATCGTGTTGTAGAAGTTTTTATCCTGCGAATGCCCTGCAAAAATAGAAATTTACATATTTAGGAGGACTGGTGGGAAAAATGATTGATTTGAATCGAACAGGTTTATAGAACGGAATATAAAAAAAAGACTAAGGATGAAAGAGGGGGAAAAGGAATAGAAAGAAATTCGGAAAAGATTCGATGGCGAGAGAAAGAAAGGCGGGGAGGGAGATAGAACGAGTAAGACAGCGGAGAAGAAATAGAGAAAAAGAAGGAAGACAAAAAGAGGAAAGGAAGAAAAGAGGGTTAGGAGGGAAAGAGGAGAGAAAGAGTGTGAGAGAGAGAGGGAGGAGATATATAGAGTTTGTGGGTGAGGCGCTGTAGTGAAAGAGGGGGGAGAGGCGGGAGGGGAGGGAAGGACGATCCCTCCCCCTCCCTCCACTCCCCTCGCCAGACATCCGCAAGGCGCGCGCGGCTCGTTTCGAACCGGCTGGCGGAGGAGGCGTCGCCGCGTGGGGAGTCCGTGGGCAGGCGGGAGAGTTAGTCAGTCCAACGCCGGTCGTGGCTGGCGCCGGTGTTCTCGCACTCGCTCCAATCCTTTCCCTCGTCGCTCGATCTCTCACTCGCCGTCTTTCCTCGAAAGAGTCCCGTGGACCCAGGCGGAGTAATCGGAGCCTTTGAGAAGGTACTTTATTTTCCGAACGTCTTTCTCTTCGATTTGACTCGCGGAGGGTGAGGAGATCCGTGCGACGAGAGGTCGACGTCTCCTCTGCGGTGGTACGAAACCTTAGGGCGGCCGACCGCCCGCCCTTCTCGCGTCGCCTTGTGTTGTGCGGGGGCGACTGACCTAGAGGAATTTTGTCTTGCCCTCTCCCCCCTTCCCCCCTCGCCCCCTAACCGACGGCAACCCGTCTCCCTCTCCATCCACCCTCTTAGCGCGGCGGTGGCACAGTGTTATTTCGCGGGGGGCTCCTGTTTTTTTCCTCTCTCTCTCTCCACCGTTTTCGTGTCTTTTGTTGCGGAACCCGTCTTCGAGTCGCCCTCACGCCTCGTTCGGGAATTGGGAATTGGACCAAAGCGTCGGCCGGGAGGAGAGTTTTCGGGCAGTGGCGTGTTTTTGTGTTTTTTTTTAGGGTGCGTGTGCTTTTGAGTGAGTGTGGAACCTGTCGCCGCGAGAGGATCTCAGAGGTGCGTCCTTAGAGGGGAAAATGAAAATATAGTATTTAGTTTTTTCCCCTCGAGTTCCTCCGTCCTGCCCGCGGGGCGGAAGAAGTCGAGATCCTCTCTTGTTTTTGGTGGAATCCGTCGTCGCCTCTTGTCGCTCGGAAAGTTTGCGAATCTGCGCCCTTGGCGCCTGCATTGTCGCAGCAGGATCTTGCCGCGGACTCCCGGTGGTGCGACGGCGGCGGCGGAGGCGGTGGTGGAGGAGAGGAGAAAGAGCGGAAGACCTTGTCAGACTCGCGTACGAGCAACTAGGAGAAATTCACTCTAGATGCCAATGCCACATTCCTTTTTATAAATGCAAATGTCTCAATCTTTTTCTCCTTTATTTTCCTTTTCGGCTCCTCTGCGACTGCGTTCTTTTGTCGCTTTCCCTTTCAATTCACTCTCGCTTAGTTTTTCTAACTTTGTTATACGCTTCTTGATTTCTTTTTGGCATTTTTCTACGCACCCTTCTCTTTATCTTATTTCTCTAGAGCTTCAATCCCTCTCTCTCTCTCCATTTCCTTTCCTCTCAAACTCAATACCCTTTCCCACTCTCATTCTATCCTCTCTTCGCCCTTTTCCATCTCTTTTCCCTTTTACTCGACTCGAGCGCTATATGGTAAATATTTATTTGTTTTCTTCATTTATTACCTTCCTCTTCTGTCCTCGTCACTGAATGCATAGTGTTTATTTTTCTCTTGTGAATTTTTACTGTGCTCTCGCCCAAGCCGCTGCTACAAACTCATCCGTTGCCATTCGGATGAGTTTTTTTCATCTCTCTTCCTTCCTTCTCTTTTTAGCCGCAAATCCACCTCCTCCTCCGCTTTTTACCTCCCTCCCTCTCTCTTTTTCTCCTCCTCCCTGCTAACAGACCTCCCCCCGTCTTATCCCCCCTCTCTCTCTCCTTCCCTTCGTTTCCCCGATTTCCTTTTTTGTATCCCTCTTCCGCTTCCCTTCCTCTGCTCGTCCCCAAAAAACTCGACCCATTTCCATCGCCGCAAAAAAGGAGAATAATGTTTCAAAAAAACGTTCCGATTTAGTCCGACGAAGCATCGGCAGGCGACCGCCCTCTCGGCTTTTCCTCCCGCTGTCCTCCGGTTACCTCTCCCGCCGCCTACCTTAAGCTCCTTCGTCCTCCCAAAAAGAGAAAAAAATACGAAAGCCGCGTTAAAAATCGAAATCCTTGAGGGAGACATCTCCCTAAGACTTTTTGGGTGGTCTATCGAACGCGTGCGTGTGTCCGCGCGCGCGGGCCATGTTTTTGTTTTTCCCTTTTCTTTTCGCAAGGTAGAAAGGGAAAAGGTAGCACGAAACGCTTCCGAAAAGAAATTATGCGCCAGAAGAGCGCTATCTTGCCTATTTATAGGTAATGACGGCGAGGTAATTTTTCGTTGCGCCTACGCTATCGGTTATCGCTCGAGTTGATGTTTTATTGCGTGGCGGTCCCTTCCCCTTCGCCTCTCCTCTTCCCTTCGTGAACTCCGCCTTCGAGATGAATGAGCACAAAGTATGACTGCAACCGGTTAAAAACTTCTCGTATTTTTCATCAAACAGGTACCTACTGCTTTCTCTCTCTCTGACCGCACACTACTCACTCACGAAGAATCTCTCCATTTTATTTCTCCCTCTGACTCATTCTTTATCCTCCTCTCTCCCCTTCTTCTTTTATCCCTTTTTTTCTCCCTCACCATGTGGCAATATTTCAATAAATGCCCAAAAAATCCTTTCGCCATATTCAAAGTTGCCTCCGTAATATCGCACGGGCTACCTTCCAGTTCGCAAGCTCCATTAAAACCGTAAGAGGTTTGAGTTATTTTTAATTTTTTTTCCTAAAAGAGAGAAGGAAAGCGAGAAATGTGGTAGGTACGAGACAGTAACAAGCGAAAGGAAAGATAGATAAATTAGGTAAAGAGAGAGATACAGAGAGAGAAGGAAAGAATTGGGGAGAATAGATGGACAGAGGAAGAGAGAGAAATAGGAGGGAGAAATAGGAGAGAGAAAGAGAGAGGTCGAGAGTTGGAGAGTGAGAAAGAGAGGGGTTGTAGAGATGAAGCTTTTGGATGTGAACCCTTTCTGCTCTGAGCTGACTTTACTCCTCTTTTTCATATGCATGGACCGAAGTGGAGAGAAAGGGGGAGGGGAAAACCCCTGAGGGAGCGAACGCGTGAAATAGTAATAAAGGTGAAAAAATCGTCGAAAACATAAAAATAAAAGGAACGGAGGGGAAGTGGTAAAGCGTGTATGTCAGGGATGGGTGGCGGCCAATTGAAAAGCATATATCAAAGGAAGAACGGTACTTGCGTTCCTCTTTCCTTTTCCAACGAAACAACAATAGAACTGCTTAATCCTATATGTTATGTTATATGAGTCTTCCCTTTTGTAAAAGTACTTGGCCGCGTTATGAATTATTTTGGATTTTACCTCAAGTCTTCTAAGCCTAGCACGGCCAATCAGGATTTTTATAAATTATTGGTCCGAATTCAATCCGCAGACTTTACAACAGATTAAACATTCCGTTGCTTCATTTTAGAATTAAATTTGCTAAAATTAAGGATAGGAAGCTACCAGTCACTGTAAGGAGACGCTAATAAAAATCATAACGCTTATTATATAAAATGAACTTACAAACCGTTCAAAATACAGGATAATTGTAATACATTCACTAGAACTATCAAGGTAACGATTTCGAAATAAATCTTAAATTCTCAAACTAAATTTCTTGCTTAGGTAATTTTATGCGTAATGAAATGGCGTGAATATTAAAGGAAATACAGAATATAGTTGATTCATTTTTAGGGTTGAACACATGCTATGTAAAATAAATAAATGATGCACCTTACCTGTAATAATTTAAATACACATTCATAAAACAATTTTGATTTAACATTTTAACATACGATTTTCATTTTAGCGACGGATTCAGCTTGGTCATGTTCGTTCTTTCAAATTTTATCTTATTTTATATCTCTGAATTTCATCACCGCTGGTTTCAATTATGCATAAGAGCACTTTTTCAAGGTTCCCTTTAATGGACTTCGCCTCTTTATACATATTTTGGATTGGACTCAGAGTCTTGATATAACCTCTCGACTCTATAACGCTGCCACCTTCCTTTCCGCCAAGACCGTGGATTTTATTGCGCCTGAGGGCGTTAACCAAAATGTAGGAATGTAGCAATGCCGTTAATTTTCATTTTCTCTCTTTCTCTCATTCTCTCCTCCATTCCTCTCTCTTCCTCTTCCTTTCAGGTGAACGATAGAGGGGTTAGAGAGAGAGAAAGAGAACGGAGATATGACGGAGGGGAGGGATAGCGGGCGGAAAGGAAGGAACTTGGTTATTTTTCTATTCAAAGGGCGGGAGGAAGGGTTGAGAGTTCAAGGACGGAGTGAATCCGCTGTGGTATGACTTCCGTCGACCACTTTGATGTCACCTCAGCCTTAGAAACCCAGTGGGGGTCTGGTTGGAGAATATATCCCATAAATAACTCCTCCACCCCTTGAAAAGTCGTATCCACCGCCACCATTACCTTCCTTAAGCGGTGAGGAACGTTTTTTGTTACTTCAAGTTTCTGCAAAAACAGTAGTGATTCGCTAGAGTGAGCAAAATATATAGTGCAAAATCTCGATAACATAAAACGATTGTTCATAAGAAGCGCACTTCATCGACTGTGAAAACATCGGTAAACACTGCTTATTATAACGACCTCAATATTGAAAACTAAGTCCCTAGAAATTTACATTAACGAGGTTATACTGCAACTATCTTAAACGTCAGATTACACATTTTATGCGGTAAACGGTAAAGTTATGTTTCACAGTAAACGTATAATTTCAAATTAGGGGTGGAGCGAATATGAATTATGTCTCACTTTAATTAAGAATAAATTATGAAACAATTTTGTTGCTATTTTAAAAGATTGAATGCAAAAAGAAATGGTTGACAAAAACGGGAAAATATAATAAATACAATGCAATAGGGATGATGTTGAGGGGCGGCTTGAGAACCTCTACCAGAACCTTTGTTCTGGTTTCATTGATCCATTTGACATGTCGTGTTTATAAAATGTAATTTAGTTTAAAAAAGCTATAAAAAGGTTGGCAAGTAACAATTATGCAAGTTATATAGTTTTTGTTACAATTTAATAAATCCTTACCTAAAAATTTACAAATGGGTTGTGACCAAAGTTTCAGCTTACAAAAGTAATATCGTCCCGATGAATGACATCATCTTTTTTCTTCGATGCACACAGGAACTTGGAAATAGAGTAGAAACATTAGAAGCACATTTTAGTTCTTCGATGTTAGCGTTTGCTCTGTTATTTATCTTTTTATTACTATAACGTTTGACCGGTCAAAAAAATTACAAGTCGAATATAAATTGGAAATATTTTCTTTAATATCTTCTATGATTGTTTAACACGCTCCCGAAACGTAGCTCAGAAAATGGAAGCTATGGGAAGAGATCTCTCTCCTGGGAAGTTGATATCCTGTTCAATGTATCTCATACTTTCCAATTCTCTTTTCGCGTATTTCTTTTTCATTTCGGTTTTCATTCCCTTTGCAAATATCTCGTTCTATTGTTGTTTCATTTTGTTTTATTTTGACCGCACATCCTCTCGCATCCACTGTTCACTTCCCCTCTTTTCTTCGCTCCAATAATATTCCCTCCTTTCACTACCCTTTACCTCCTCCTTCCTCTTTACTTTCTCCTGCTCCCTCCTTTTACTCCTCGTTTCTCGCCATCTCTCCTACATTCCCCTCCCTCTTCCTCTCTCTCTCTATTAATCCCCCTTTTCTTGCTCACACTCTATGTATAAACCTTGACATCCATTGTTTCTTCCTCTGACGTTTGCGCCGGCTCTTCTATCATAAAGACCTATCTTTCCCTCGCTGCCTATTCTCCCTACCTGTCTCATTCCATCTCCACTTCCTGCTTAATTTCGACACGGCTTCAATTATGTGACTCCCATTTCCTCCTCCCCTCCCCCTATTTCCCTTTCCTTCCCCGAAGAATAAATCTTTTTGTTTTTTTCCCTCCTCTCGCTTCCTCTCTTTCTCTCTCGTGCACATGAACTGCCACATCGTCCTCGAGGATTCACTCTCTTTAAATTTAAAACTATTATCATCCACCTTTAGAGGCCTTTTATCATGCCAAGTTATAATGTGTCGCATGGATATTCGTAGTATTTCGCTTGCGCGTTGATGCAGGTCAGCAAATCCTAAAAAATACATGCCTGCGGCCAGTTTATTTGTGTGCGATATCTCCAAGTGTTATTTTTTAGAGGCTGTGTTTTATATTTTCTCATAAGTTATGTGTAGCCGTACAGCTAATTGAATTTTTATTTATTAGAAAAATCTTCTTTTTGTGGGTTCTCGATGATTTTATATAATATATTATGCTTAATAAAGCTGTCAGTACATACAGTTTATCAATATTCGGAAACATGCTTAATTTGTCTGTGTAGTTATATTACTAAATCAAACATAAACATTTTTATATTTTAAACCTAGACAAGCTTAAAATAAGTAAAAGTTTCACTATGGACATTTGATATTATTCTTGGAGACTTAGTCTTAACTTTTAAATTTAATATGCATGCAAAATGTCGATGTGAGCCATTTTCGATTCAACATATATATATTTTTTTGTGATATAGACATTATAAAACCAAGTGTATTGTAAACTAGATGACAGGCTTTACAAACATGGTTAATTTTTTCCGTTTGGAATGCAGCTCGGATAAATACTCTTCCTTCACATTTGACACCCTATTGCAAAGAATTATCATATCCTTCTCTTTCTCTTCTCCGTTCTTCTATCATAGCTTTGTTCCCTTCCTTGTTCATTCCAATACTCTTACCTTCCGTTCCAAATTACCCTCATTCCTTTCTCTCGCCTCATCTCTTTCTCTCCCTTTGTCTCCTTCCATCCATCTCACTTATTCCATCTTTCTCTGAGCCTATTTTTCCTTCATCCCTTTTATCATTCAGTTCTTTTTTATTCCTTTTATTACTTGTTTATATTCCCATTTTTTATCCCTTCCTTTCTTTTTTTCACTCTCCGGTGCATTTCTCCCCAAGCTTAATTTCGTTCTCTCTCTCGCATTCTCTCTCCTTCATACTTCTCCTCTCACTCCAGCACTTCTTCTACTACATATATTTCCATATACGCCTCTTTCTCTCCTTTCATTCAATTCTTCACCCGAGGATTTCATTCGTCCGTTTTCCTGCATAGATCTCTACGGTGGGTGACAACGTCGACTGCCACAATGGCAGCGACCCGTGGTTTATGAGAGAGCCTCCAGTGTACGTGTCCCAAAACGGTGGAGTTACATACTCTCTCTACGTGCCGGAGTTTAAACGCTCTTTATAGCGTATAAATTAGTTTCCAGGTGCAGGCTGAGAAAAACGATAAATAAAATGACATTTCGCTTACAAAACTTGCACCGTTGCGCTCTCTTGCTCTCTCTCTCTCTGACAAAATTACTAATATCTTTCTCGTTTGCCTCTATTCTAACGTCAAGCAGGTAGACTTTAGGAGGTTCAAAAATGAAAAATTCAGGAATGAATGTTATTTAAACCCTATATATGAACTACTAACTCTCGTAGCCGTAAGAGAGTTTTTTGTATAAATTAGATGCGCATTTACGTTTCATTGTAGTCGTCTTCAGTGATAACTTGTCGATCGTTGATAATAAAATAATTATATTCTTAATAAAATACCAGTGAATTGTCGTTAATGGGGGATGCTTATTAAGTAAAATGCACGTATGGTTACTAACTCTTTTAATGGCTCAAGATGCTTTTAGCTCATCTGTTAAAATTATAGTGAAATTAAATCATTATTATAGTTTGAAGCAGAGGTTGGGCAGCGGAAATAATTTCTTATTTTTGCCACGATAAATTTCAATATATTGCCTCTCTTTCTCCAATAGGTGATATAACGTTCTTTAAATTTGTATTTTTTGTGTTTAGAAATATATTTTGATCCGTTAAAAGACTTAAAGACGACAAAGTAACTCCGATTACGATAAATTTAATTTATAAAAATTTTCGTTTCCGTTTTAATCTTATGAAGAATTACAAAAATAAAAATCTGAAATTGGAATACGTTTCTAAGAACCTTGTATCTTTAAAGGAATGGCAATAAAAAATAGTTCAAAGAGTAATATATTTTGGAGACCAGGAATTTACTTCGCTGGCGTGCTGACCCTAACATATCGGAGGCAGGAGCTTTGCTCACGGCACTTGTAACGAAGTACTTATATTTTTGTTTTTAGGCATGTTTATGATCCAAGATTCCCTCGGATGGATTTTTTTCGCTTCGTCGAACCCGTGTCTTCTTTATGCGCTTATGTATGTCGATGTATTTGTAGAATTCGTACCTAAAACTAGGAAAAAGCTCGTCGAAAATACGCGGTGCTGTTTTATAAATAACCCATCTTTTGCATTTCTCGTTGCATCTGCCAAAACGTTTTTGCAAGAAGGTTCAATGGACTTCCGATTATGCCGTTAATAAATCTTCGAATAAAGTGGCTTCTCCCCGCGATGGGCTCGTATCAGCCACCGCAAGCCGAAACCATTCCTCAAACAAGTCGATTTTAGTTGTAGGTACGTAAACTCTCCGCGCGCAGTGTTTCGTGAGTTAGAGGATTTGGTGTGCCGCCACGCTTCCGCTTGAATGAGAAAAGCCTTACCCTCCGTTACCCTGTAACGTACAGCACCCCACCCCGCCCTCTCTCTCTTTCACTCCATCCGTGCCTGGCGGAGTGTGTGGTTTTCACGACTCCAGGTCACTTGTGCAAATCGGCTGCGCCGAGGTAGTCATTCGCGTCGAAGAGAGTTCTATTATTTTTAACCGAGCCGTCGGTGGCTGCGGTAGTGGTGAAAGCCATCGAAGAATGGAATTTAGAAGACGGCATGGAACGGGCATAGGATAGTACTTCTTGACTTATCGTGGCGCCATAGTGATTCTTACTACGCCGAATTTTATTGCCTAGAAAGAATAGAGTCCTTTTCAGGGCTCCGATAAGCTTCATTTTGTGGCTATGCCGAGCAAAGGAACTACCTCTTTTCGAATTCTTCGCACAGAACTGCACTCTAAGTTCTTTTCACGCCTCATTCTTTCACATTTTATCATTTTTAAACCGCACGTTTTCCAAAGATCATTCAACATAAATCTTCAACTCATTTTAGTAATTTTTATATTCGCGGCTATTTTTATTCTTTTACCATAAAATGTATGTCATTTATCGTTTTCTAAATTCATTACTTTAGTATAAGACAGTAAAAAAATAATAGATGATATAGAAAGCATTTCGTCCACGAAACTCATATAGGTAAAAAACCTTTTGTAATGAGATCAAATTTGATAATCTTCTCTCACTGAAAAATAATAGTTCATAAATAAATATTGTGATAATAACGAGATTTATATAATTTTCAATTTTACTGCGTAATAAGAATTAACATTACCTTATTCAAAATGTATTACAAAGAGAATTCAACATTTGTGTTTAATTAATGCTAGATAATTCTATGCAGTCATTAATAAATTTTAAAATAGTATTTTGTGTTATTACGGGTAATTCACCCATAAAACATCTTTAATCGACTTATTATTACTTCATATTGTAATATGTTAAAAATGCACAAATTTGTTAAGCTGCTGTTTACCATAACGCTCCTGCATAATAAAGGCATGCATAGGGAATTCGGATTAATCCGGGCATATTTGAGAAGATATTCTTGGATAACTTTTCCCGCATTAAAAATTTTCCAATCAATTAATCCTTACAAAATAAAATAATTATATAATTATACGTCGCTAATATAACTTTAAACTGACTGAGGAAGCATAGCTTGTGCCTAAAATAAAAAAAATGATGCGGTATAATCATTCTATTTAGAAAACAAGGGTCGAGAAATCTCTGCCGAGGACGGGTTGTCACTGTAATTTGCATATGGCTGAATTGCCCGTTTTACATCTATAGGATTTTCCTGTATCGTTAAATTTGTTTAAAAGCTGTTGATTCTGTTATTTTTCCATATTTTACATTTTAGAAATATTTATTTTAGAAAAATAAAAATTATCCTTCTGAAATGAGGTAAGATATAGTTTAGAATGTATTCTCGCAGTCTTTTTTTATATAAACTCTCTTATATTTGAATTTTGAAGCATCGGACTTTGGTCTTATATTTAGGAAAAAAATCGTTCTATTAGAATGTATTTGCAACTATGAATTGTATAAAATTTAAACAGAATTTACTTATTTTAGCAATACTGTCACGATATTTTTGTTGTGGTCCCTTCCTTTGAATCGACTCGGGCGTAGGGATAAAAAATAGCCCTTTCGCTTCGCTTTGGAGCCCATATTTCGCAACCAATCTGATCGCGATTCAGAGCCGTAACTTCTCGAATGCTCCTCCCTCTCACACTTCTAAAAAACATCAATTTAGATAAAGAACCGGCGTTATTTTTGTTCTCGCTGGATCGATTTTTGATAATTTATCACCCCACTCTTCCTATCAGTACAGTTCAATATCGCTATTCATAGGCCATAAGCTTGTCTGAACGACGCCAGTTACTAAGACAACGGAACTTTTTGTTCCAAAGTGGCGGATTGTGTTTGTTTGATGTATGACTTAAGGAAACCACGCGACACCTAGAGGACACTTAACGAAATTGAAATACCTTTTGTTGTATGGAAGTAGACGTACTGAATAATTTCTCCAATTGTTTCAAATATTTGGTATGAGCAAGAAAAATACTTCTTAGGCTATTTTTAATATTCCGTCAACATTTAAATACTTATGTACTCCCCCCGTTGCATTCAAAGACAGTTCACATTCAAAGCGAGTATTTTAAATCGCACAAAAACATTGATATGCACAGTCTATTTCTGAAACTTTAAAAATATAAAGAAGATGTTTGAAAATAACGATTCATGCACAACAGAAAAATATTGCGTCTGTCAGTTGAATATTCATAAATATAGACAAGCTTATCCAAAGGGTCGACCAGTTTTGTATAAAATAATACCGACTTCATAATAATCTAAGCGTCATAACCTAAACTATTTTACCCGAAAACTCATTCATTCATTATCGCTCTCTCTCTCTCCTCCTCATTGTCCCATTGTGACGCTCCGCTCAGATTCCTTTCATAAACAATCTCCATGTCGACCTTCAACTTCGCCCACGCACCCAATATCTCTCTCTCTCCCTCCCTCCCGCCTTATGTCGGTAAGATAACCTTCCTTTCCAACTCTCAAACGAAGAAAGGGGGAGTAAGAGAGAAAGAGGGAAGAGAGAAATGGACCACACAAACCAACCCCATTTACGCGGCAGCCAACAACTGCACTGCCTTCATCCGAGAACACGACGAATTGTTACAACTGTCGAAAGAGGGAGCGCGGGGAAGGATCGGGATAGTGTAGCAGCTTGTACGAATAAGGGGAGAAGTGGAACATTTTTTCCCTTTCCTCGGGTTGCATGGCAAGAGGAGGGGACACGAGAGAATCTCCCCTTCTTACTAACTCTCTCTCACGCACTCTTTGTCTCCCTTCTCCCTCCACATCCCCTTCTCTTTAAATGGCCCCGCGCGCATTTACGCACAGTGTGCATTCGTTTGTCTTCTCCGCCCCCGCCCCCTCCTCCCTTCTTCCCTTCCCGTCCCTCGTTGAGTATGCCGTGCCCAATTCTCTCCCCCACCCGAGACAGTTTTTTGTATGTTTTCGTCATAGTTAGCAAAGCGTGGATCGAGCAATGGAGGGAGAGACATAGAGGGTGCGGCGGAATGGGAAGCGGTGGAAGAGAGGTTTTTAAAAGCGGTCTTTTTCTTTCTCCACACAGTTGAACGTCGCGGGTCGCAGAGGACTGAGGGGTATAACGCAGTTTCGTCGGAATAGTCGCGGTTCGAAGTCGACGAAGACGCTCTCAAGCTCCTCTAAGTGATCCGACCCCGCCCGGGGCGAAGAGGAAGGGTGAGAGGCGGCGGAGGAGGAAGAAAAGGCGCTTCCCTCGTCGGGAGAGGCACCACGAATGAGAGGAACAGATCGAGGATCCGGGGAATATTCCGAGAGGTTTCTTTCTCTCTCTCTCTTTGGCGGCGGGAGGTTTTTGGCTCGTCCGAAAAAAAGACTTGTGTTGTTTCGGTGCGGAGGCGGTTCGAATACGTATTCGCCCGCGGCGAGATAAGTGTCGAGTCGTGACTTTTGGATCCATTGTGAGTTGGCGCCGCCTCTCGGAGAGAGGGAGTGGAGCGGATACGCCCTCTCCGCCACATGTGAGAGCGAGGACGGCGCGGTGAGAGAGAGAGAGAGAGAGATTGGGAGGATGACCTCTGCCGCGATCGCCGCTTGTTTCCCTCTGCGCGGAGTCACGGAGAAGGCGAGGAGGTGTGTTTCGCGGTGACCGTGTCTCGAACTTTTTTCTCCGAGTGGCCTAGCGGAGCCCCACCTGGATGTTTCCTCGCCCTCTCAATTGGTAACCGCTTGCAAGTTATTCGAAACTTTTTTGAAGTGTGTTGTTACGAGGATAGTATTTGATAATAAAAAAGACTAGATAAGCAGTATAAAAAAGAGGTGGTGCGTTTGGTGTTCTTTGTGTCGGCGACTTTGTGGTGATGTGATGGTTATGCCTCGACCTTCCTGTCGCTGTTGGCAACATCGACGCTTCTGAGGATAATTCGTGTGCATTAATTGGGTGTTCGTGAAACATAAACAGGATTTAACTCGACTGTTTAGAGTTTTTTTTTGACCGTTCAAAAACCCTTTCTGAAGTGATTCTGGAACCCCGGAGGAAGGTCAACCGTTGGCGAAGGCTAAGTGGGCCGTAAAGAAGACAAGGAGGATCTTATTGGTGAGTTAAATCTCTTTTGGATGTTATCACTCGATGCTCCGTAAAGGTAAAATTTTGATGCTCATCCGGCACTTGAATCTCCTTAAAGCAGCGGTTTTTTGGAGTTTCGGAGTTTTTATGGCATTTAAAGTTTTACGTCCATCTATTCGTCGTAAACGAAGATTGAAATGAGGGCATAAAGACCTTAAGATATCTTGTTAAATTGATTAGATCTCTCTATCGACTAGACTGTTAGTTTCACTTACCTATGCCAGATTCATTTGAAAATTTAAAATGTTCTTTAGCGAGCAAGCGAAGCGCTATAGCTCATTCAGGCTTTTTTTATTTTTTTACCTCATTTTAATTAGCCAAAAACCGAGTCTGTAATACCACTACGAGCAGGAAAAAAAACGAAAAATATTTTCTTTGATGTAGTATGTTCCCGTCTGAACCTACAGTAGCGCTCTCAAACGACTCCGAACTCCTTTTTTTCTCCGTTGCTAGGAGAGTGAGTGGTCTGTGGCGTGCACAAGCTGAGATAGCTCACTACCTTCTCCTATACCCAATCCTTGGCCCAATGTTCTCCTTCTTAAAGTGCACAAATTACGAAATTGGAGACCAGATTGGGATCCCTGAACGTCTATCGGGGCAGGAGTTACGAGGGAATTTGGAACACAAAGTAGTTTTCTCCGGAGAATCGAGCTGAGATAAAACCCACGTTGTAAAGGACTCATAATTACAGCCAATGCAATGGGAAATCGCAAAAAGTGAAAAGCCTTATCTCCAATTTAAGTGTAGCTCACACAAAATTTTCTACGTCATGCGACCTTATTTAGCTACGGTAAAAATTGTTAAGGAGTCTGTTTTAGGCAATTTGGTTGCGTGCGGATTAATAATAATACGTTCCAAATAAATAATCTTCAGAGGCCTGACTATTTTTATTCGAGCGACGATGCCCAGTTGGAGAACTCGAACTTCAGAGACATTGTTTGTATTTCTAATTTTGGAATTAAATAACGTTTAATTTTAGAGTTACACAGAAATAGTGTTACTTTATAATTTAAATAAGCATTTAAACATTGCAAAATTTGTTTTTATTGGTGTTTTAGATTTTTTTTAATTTTTCGAAAAAATAAATTATTTATTTTAAAAATTTGGATGCGTATTGCGAATAGCAAGTAATGCCAGGGCAAGATGATGAGGATTTCGTATTGCAACAGATGATATCAGTTTAGTAAGACGCTGGGTACGATAGTTTGGACTGTCAGAAAACTAACTTATTTATACGAATTTCCTAAATTTGCGTGTTCGTTAGCTGTGTGAGGAGGTGGTGGTGTATGTGCGAAATCTGTGCATTTCATTAATTAAGCCATGTCATTGTTCTTCACGCGTGTTTCTCACACTTTATGTCAAAGTATGTAGCTAGAGCAAAAGTAAGGGGAAAAATATTCGAGACCGGAGAAACGGAATCGCTCTGTCTTTAATCCCATTGGTCAAGGAAAACGGGATCTCAGCTATCTTAAACTTCGTTGTCCCGCAATAGGTTTTGCCGAAAACAACATTACATCCTCGACTGTCTTAATCCTCTTCCTTTCTCCATTTCCTCACTGTCGTCATCCACCTCGAAAATATCGAGAGAGAGAGAGAGAGAGAAAGAGGTTCAACTTGGAAGCTCCGTTCCTATCGACCGGTGAGTTATACCTCTCCATGGCTCTTTCATGGCCTTCAAATTACTGCAGGAATGACCCAAAAACGACCCTTAAACCCAGAGCCACCCAACCTACTCTCCCCTCCCCAATCCTCTCCCCAATCCCCCACCCCACACTCCACCACTTTTCTCTCAACTTCCGATGCTTAAGCGTTCGATTCGTTTTCCCACGCGCACACACAGACACATAAGCACACACGCACAAACACCCATTGATAGAGGGCGCCGCAGAGGAGTAGGCTGTGTCACCGATGGGCACCGAACGGGGTCGCCTCAACAATTTAAACCTGTTAGGAAGAGTTTTATCCGAGATCGTTTTTTTTTGTGTCTCTTCTCCATCAGCGTAAGCGCAAAACGGAAGCAGGAGCAACATGAAGCAGCGCCGAACCGAGAGATCGGCCAAAGCGAATTTTCCCACCCCCAAAAAGAGTGGTTGAAGTCCGGCGGACTTCAGCAACGTCGGCGGTAAAACTGCATGGTCATTTCTTTCTTTTCCTAATTTGGCAACTGGGTTTGTTTATTCCCAATAAAAAGTTCTCTTGAGTGCATTTGGATTGATTTTTCTATTAGTGTGGACTTAACGAGTGGGGATCAATTCCGTGCCTTTCTAGATGGAGTTCTCCCGACGACGGGGTATTTGAGAGAATTGTTTTTACGACGATGGTAGATTGTTACCGCCGAGCCATTTACGCGTCAGTTCCCGAAGATGTTCAGTTCCTTCAGATGCCTTCGTATTCTTCTTCGCGAATCCCTCTCCCCCTCCAGATCCGCTACAATTTGTTCGGTTTTCCGAGCAAATGAGAGAGGGACGCATTAATCAACATTGAGTCAGCATATTCCTTTCCCATATAAAAATGATTGAATGTTCATGATTTCTTATTATAGACAACTTTTATGTGATAGTGAAGCAGGATGTTCCTTTAACTAACCATTATTAAAATTAATCCGTTTATGCCACCTTGTTTTCTTATTCTGGTAGAAGTAACAAGTTATGCTAGCTTTGGATAAAATTGAGTTTTGTCACAAAACAATCGCGAGTCAATTTTTCTAACAAAATAACATTTCACTTCTAAAATTTTTCTCACCTAGTTGGACCATTTCCATCTGTATGCTCATTAAAATAAGCCAACAAGCAGTCATAACACTAGCGTCCAAAATTCTGTAAGGGCCATTACACTGCCAAAGTTTTTCAACGGCACCTGGAAAATTTTCGATGCGAATGAAAGTTTGTTATCAGCTTACTTACAATGCAGAGCAGTTGCCAATGAGACAAATCTCTCTGTATCCTTGACGCGTTTTTAAGTTCTCGATTTAGCCATATTCCACTTCCCTACCAAAAATCTGTTGTTGTAGGCCAAACTCGTAACAAGACTCGGCTTCCTGAGTTTGCGCTGCTCTAAGATTAGAGAAAATGAACGGAGATTCTTTGGCAGACATAACACGGGATAGCATCCGCGACGAGCACGCCGCTCCCCCTTAACAAGTTCTGGCAGTCTCTGTAAATGGAGTGCAAGAGTCAAGCAGCATAAAAAATATACGACCTCGCGAGTGACGAGAGTAGATGAGACGAAGAGAGTGCACGTAAAGGCGGGTTTACGCGGTGAGAAAGAGGATGAGAGAAAGACGGGGAAGGATAGTGGCGAATGGAAGCGTAAAAGGCTTTTTTTGCGAGGAGGGGAAGAAGTTAAAATTCCAGGTATTAATGGAGGAGTACTTGCCGGAATGCTAGGGAAGTCATTAAGTGAGTCGGGAGAGAGACGAGATAGAGAGAGAGACGAGATAGAGAGAGAGAGAGAGAGAGAGAGAGAGAGAGAGAGACGAATGTTGGAACAAACAGGAGCGAGATATATACTCTTGTGCATAAATAAAAGGAGAAGAGAGTGTGACTCCCAGGCGCGCGCGCGCTCGCTCTGTGCGCTGGTGAGGCAGATAGCGTGACGTCAGCCGAGAGTTCAATGGGAAATGGCTTTATGTTACTCGAGACGGGCCTCCGAGTGGTGAATTCATCACGGAGGAAGGACGAACGTGCCTAATTAAATACGTTAATCTTTCTGCGGAAATTCTCAAGAGCGTTTTCGTTCGGTGACATTGTGAGCCACTAGGCGAACTTGACGAGATATACAAACGTGTTCGGGCAAATACCACTTAAAATATTAAAAGGCGATTTTTGAAATCTTTATTTTCGTGACTGTGACCTCTCTATTTTTCTCCTTTTCTTTGCGTCCATCTCTCTCTTTCTCTTTTTCGGTATCTCCTTCTCTCCTCTTGGGACGGCGCTAGTCTTGAGGATTTGTGGAGGGCATCGGAATTGGAGAGCGGGGAAAGGGGAGTGAGGAGCGGGCAAGAAGAGCTGCTCTTGGAACACGACCAAGTGCTCGGCGAAAGTTTAAAAATAAGATCCTGCCGGTTTTTTCAAAACTTTTTTTACGCCCTTATCCCTCCCTTCCTCCCTCCCTCCTGGCCACTCTCACCTCCTACCCTCTACTTCCTCTAACCACTTCTCTCCCTCTCCATTCCCCTCTTTCCTCGCATCGTCCTTTCCTTACCACATCACAGGCACAGATTCAATATTTTGTTCCGTTGTTTGGTGTTTTAGCAGCTGCGAACATTTGTTTGACGCCTCGATTATTATTCGCTGCCGATTTATTTTATTCGTGCTACGATGGCCAGGAGTGTTTGCATAAATAAGCGCCTCGCTTTCCTTCTTTTCGTGGACCGTTGATTGTTTCATCCCTTGAGAAGCGAAATCGGATTTTTTTAATCGAGTGTTTACTTGGCATAATATTATTGGAGAGTGAAAGCATTCGGCTGGTTTATTTCGCCTTCTATTCATAGTATGATCATTAGTTTGCCAATTTCATCAGCCACACGGCGCTATCCCCAGCCCATTTGTTTTTCTAGGTCCCTCTAATTTCGCATCCTAACTATCCAGGAGTCTCGGCTCATTGAATCCATCTCTGTGTCGCATCTCTTCTCAGTGCTCAGTTCTCGGATCCATCAGAATCAGTTGTGCTAATAAGTCTATTTTTTTAGTTAGGGTCTTCATCTGCCGTTTTATAACTCGGTCGATTATGTCCTCATACGATGAAATATTGAAAAACTGCTGTGAAAATGAGTGGTAGATACGGTTTATCAAACGATATTTAGTTGTTTGAAGATTTTACGGAAGCAGTTTAAATGAACTATGTGAAGGACACTTATGTTTATAATAAATATAACTTAATCGTTACCTAATTGAGATAAACACAACCCTAATCCAATCACTATAGGATAAAGTATCATTAAAGGTAAAAAAATAATCTTTATGCCCGTTTCCCAAAAGAAAGTACGCCTGCTGTATTTTGTCTTACCGTCTGTCTGTACGTATACATCAGTAATGTACTGATAGAGATATTTAATGAAATTCTGTATTTAATATTTACACCATATTAGAATACTAAACTGGCATCGGAGCGTCAAACAACCTAATCAGAGCGGTAGCTTTACTGGAAACAAAAAATGAACGTTTCCTTTCATTCTTAAAATACTCATCCGAGAAACTAAAATATTTTCAAATGTTTCGGAGAAGAACCAAATAAATACTTCTTGTTGTTTACTTTTTTGATGATATGCATAGTTTCTGAAGGATCATGATAAAATATTTTCAATCTCATGTCTGTATCTTAAGGACCATTATTGCGTTTTTATTGAACAGACAGAAATGACATATCTGGGACACCTAGCTCTATCAGGACTGCTGATTTTCTCTTGCGGTAAAATCCAGGATGAAAATTCTCAGGTCATATCACTCAAGCAGGGCAATTATATTAACAAATTAATTTTCGAAGTGTCTCTTCCTTTATCCTTAAGTAAAATATCATTAACTTTGGTATTTAAATTCAACAGAACACATAGTAGTAAGTTTGTGTCGTGTATATCAATTTCAATTTCTGAAAAAATGTAATAAACAACATCCAAGCTTCTTGCGTGCATTAATCCTACATTTCGTCTTTTATTGAAAATATCAATTTAAACGTATATCTTACCTCACTAGGTATTATGTGCTAATGCTTTTATAAACTCAAGCATATAAGAATACATTTTAAATCTTATTTCAATAACCAATTAAACGGGGAAATGTGGAAAACAACTTTCAGAATAATGTTCAAGTCATTAGGTAATTATTTAACTTCTGTAAATTTTTTTACATTTAACTCTTACAATATTAGAATTTCAAGCTCATACCTTCTCTTTCTATTGCATTTAAGTTATACTTTTTCAGTTTCCAGCCATTAATCCCTTTTAATACTTTTCTTCTTTTTGGCTTATAAACAGAGTATGGATTTTTCGGGTTAAAAAAATTCATTCGGAGGGTAAATATCGGGTTTTATTATTTTCCTTTTCATTCGGGTTAAAATCGGGTATAAATAAGTTACAGATTTTTCGAGGTTTTTACTAAAAGTTCAATATCGGGTAATTTTCGGGTTTTACTATTTTGTAATTCAGATAGAATTATTTTTAAATAAAAATCTTGTTTAAAAATTTAAGTTTTAATAACAATAATAACTTTTTACAATACCTTAAGTATGGTTGAGAGTAATATCTTGTGTTAAACGCCTCCAGGAAGAGAGAATCACCTCGCAAGTTGCACAAACATTTTGCTTCCCGTTCAACTTCTTTTGAAAACACACCAGATATTAGTGAAATAATTTTTCTTTCGCAGTGTTTCCGTCTAATAGCACTCGGGCTCTTTTTTCCTTATCCTAAAAAAGATCTAACAGCGACCATCTAAGGCGAGATCCTTGACTATTCGTGGCGCGAGCAAACCAAGGAGATTCATACTGTTACTAAGTAATCTTACTAATAGAAAGATTTACAAAGAGAATAAACAGACTGATCACGAACATCTCGGACTGCACTCAAGTGTTGCGGTGCCTACAAGCGCCAGAATAGAAATTCTTTGACCAAATCTAAAAAAAAAAATTAAAGAAAACTAATAATTTCGGGTTTTTTTCGGGTTTTACCCGAAAGTTAAAAAAAGGCAATCGGAGGGTAAAACTCGGGTAAAACCCGATAAATTCATACCCTACTTATAATGAATGCTAGTAATTTATTCGGGGTGATTTACACTCCAAACCATCTGGTTATGAAGACAAAGCTTATAACTATAAACATTATAGTAAGGCAAGGCTTTCCTCAATGAATAGAAATTTTACAGAGTTATCTTCTCTATGTCCATGTATCTTCTATTTATGCATATCATGGTTGTTACTCCCGCATAATTCTTGTTTCGTATGCGCCTTTTCTCTGTAGAGTAAATACAGTATATTCATAGTGACAGTAACGCTCATTTTTAGCTATGTTTCCGACCCATTTCAGTTCAGCTAGAGGGTCTGAGGCTGACGCATCCGTTCCATTTATCGACTCTTCTCGTGATACCAAGTGATTTCCACTCTAAACCATCGCTCAAGATGGAAGAAGAAACGCAACTCTAAATCTGTTCCTAATATTGGCGCTTTACTGTCAATCTCGACGTTTTTAGGGTCGCTCGGTGCCTATGAAGAATCCTTGAATTCGTCAACTTTCCTAGGGAGAAAATTTAAGGAAGTAAATAAAGAGATATAACTTTATGCTGACTAAATTATTTTTCCAATTCCGAGTTCTTTTGAATACTTCTATTATGCACCTCAGTTGCAGGTTTAACGTCTGCCACCATGCTTCTTAATGTTTCGCAGTGATATTCATGTAGGTCACCGACAGCGTTGGGCAGGAAAAAATATTTCCGATCACATCAAGGTCGTTAATCTACCCTATCGAGTTTTCTTTCTCCGATTACATGACCCCTTAAGGCAATTCTTATGATTGACTTTGGCACTTCTTTGCGAATTCGGTGTGGTTCAACCTGTGGGATATTGTTAAGATATTGTTAAGAGCTTAAAGAAAATATTTTATAATATGAACAGCAAAAATGATTACTCGTGGTTAGCTTCCTAGATATGCGGGAAATGGACTATATATTTGGCGTTATTATCTGATTTCAGTTTGCTCTCGGTTTTGTTGCAACATAAATAATTCAGGAAAAATATTGATCGTTTCCGCTGATAGTCCTTTCACTTCACTAACAACTTTAATTTTTCTTTCCTCTTCTAGGATTAGACCAGACATTATATTTATAGCCATAGGCCTTTCCTCATACTATTTTCCGCCATGTTTCGTCATCTATGATGAATTTCTCCTGCCTTAGACGCCGTTTGTGTGCGTTTGATCATTTTCCAAGTTCTTCAATCCCAGCGATGTTATGCTCTATAGCAGGGGTGGCCAAACCTGCGTACCCTCAGAGCCGCATATGATAATCTTCCTAAGTTCGAGAGCCGCATGACACGCATTCTGCACACAAAAATGTATGACTAGTAAACATAACTAGTATTCAAAGCAATACAGAGAGACTGCATGTCCATTAAGTATCCCGAAAACGTCTGCATTTTAGTGTGATAAGCCTTGATACGCCCTTAGGTGTAAATGAATAAGAGCCGCATGCGGCTCGCGAGCCGCGGTCTGGCCACCCCTTCTCTATAGTTTTAATTTACTTAAACACGAGTTACCAGAGTGAAATATGGAAAATATCAGACCTCACTTGAAATTTAGGTTTCAGATTCTTAGATGTAAACCTCGATAGATCGATATATAACCGTTCAAATAATCCTGAAATGGTTTCAATGACAGAGGTCCTTGATTCGATTTTTTCAGCTTGAAATCATTAAACTTGAGAATAAAAAGATGATTTAAATTTATACTTATAATATATACATATTTGCCTATTTGATATTCATCATCAATAAAAAAGAGATTCACTCAGAGATTTAACCTTGTGAAGAATATAACTTCCAATTCAATGCGTCGTTGGAGCGAAATGAAAAGAACAATCTTGTCTCGGAGCGCCTTCCGAAATCTTTGGTGCGTTAAGAGCAACGAGTTGGAGCCACTCGTGGCGTTTCTAACTCGAGCCGACGCCACCCCCTCCTCCTCCCCTAACATCTTTTCCCTCCTCCCCTAACATCTTTTCCCTCCTCCCCTTATCTCTTATACCCTTTCCACCATTCACTCCAACGAGTCTCTTCCTCTTACTTCTCGATAAATCCATTCGACGCTCTGACTCGCGGGAGACATTGGCTCGATGGCCATCAAGAAGAAGAGTGGAATAAGAAGAAAGGGAGAATTATTCCTCCTCCAACTCGACTTCTCCAACCCTCATCTTAACTTCTCCCCATTCGCTTCCCATTTTTCCTACCTTTGTCCTCGCCTTTCCTCCTCTACACTTAATCGTATTTTTAACCATCCTTTTTCTTTTCCCCAACTTTTCTATTTTCCACGTATTTGTTTTAGTTTTTATACCGAGTTCATAAGTTTAACTTATTCGTTTCCTTTACTTCTTTCACTTGGCGTATACTCTTTCCACAATTCCCGACTCCGATTTCCAGCAACCCTGACACATCTTATCTCCTTTCCCCCATTCTTCCGGCCACTTTTTTCATCCCCATTCTTTCATCTTTCCCTCGTCTTGTTTCTTTTATTTCCTTTTTCTTTCATTTTCCAATAAAGAGAATAAAAAAACCCTCGGATATCTTGTCCATCGTTATATGAATCATACCTTCGTAGATGCGCTAATCTTTATAAAGAGCAGTGAGTTTGTTTGCGTAAGTTTTTTTTTACTGTTTTGGAGATTTTAGTGCATCCCGTGTTAACCCCTTGCTCAACCAAGGCATTTGACAACTTACTCCTCCCAAGTGGGATAACTCATTTACCACACAATTATTTTGCCAGAAATAGTTGTTTATTGGGAGAAATATGTTAATATTAGGATATCGATAAAAATAAAGAATATAAAATAGATATTCGTTAAGAAAATGATGAATATTTTATAATTACTTCGCAACTGTAATAAAAGTTTTGCTACCTTGAGTGTTGGGCACAGCCAGAGGGGAACATGAAGCCGATTTGTATTTACAACAGTCTTGCACTGTAACATACATTCACATAAGATCATTCTTTCGTACTTCAACACACACCTACCCACAACCAAAATGCTTTGAAAAACTCTACCTATTTCAAACATGAAGTGTATTAGCTGATATAAACGCGTAATATGAAAATAAATATTTGTAAAAAGAATAAATAATTTATAATTACATCGCAGTTGCAATAAAAAGTTCTTAGTTACCTTGAATGTTGAACACAACTAGACGAAAACGTGATACTGACTTGGATTTACAACGGCCTTTCAACGTAACACACTAGCACATGAGAATTTTTTTGTAGTTCAGTACAGAGCTGTTCATCAGCAAAATGTATTATTTTGCATTGTACACCGATAGACTGAATAAATTACACACATACGTAGCCACAGGTATAGCGGAACTGCATTCCATGTGAAAATGAAACAATAACAAACTCTACCAAGGAAAGTAACTCAGTTACCACGCCAGTGTTTTCATTTAAAAATGGCTCTAAAAATATGTACATTTACACAATAAACAACATTCTTAGATGATAAAAACGAATACACAGGGAGATATGAATGAAATCCCAAAAATAACCATTAAAAAAATAGAAAAACGTCCATGGGGTAACTGAGTTACCCCCCTTGGTAGAGGAAGTGTTATTAAAGAAAACTATTTTCGAGGGCTCTGTTTCGAATACCGATTATTCCACGTGAGAGTGAAGTAGATATGATGCTCTCGGTAATTACCAAAGAGGATTTTGCTATATACGGCGCGAGTGAAACCCTTTCATACAGCACTCTTCATCGGTGTTGTCTGCACGTCACTCTATGCGTCCGCGCATGCGCGGGTGGAGATGCATCGCGTTTCATGTTCCGCCTCCGGCACGCGCATTCCGCAGCGGTCCCGCGCTGGTAATTAGAAGTCGCGCACTCGTATGCCATTTGAATGTTGGGCCCGTGTGCCGTTCTTGGTGACGCGACGTACGGAAATTGGGCTGTCTCAGCTTATGACATTCTGGTGTTTCAGGCAGCCCCTTAATCCACGGTTCGCTTTTCCACCTCCTGGCCCCTGAGCCCAGCCACTGAAGTCCCCTCACTTAACCCTCAAATCGAACTACCGACCTACTAAACTGTGTCGCACGAGGGATGTCTTTTCTCACGTTTCCCCTTGGGGAACGGCTACCTACCTAGGCAGCGCCGCGATAGGATTTAAGAGGCTAACAAAAGATACGGCCGGTGCCGATTTTTCAAAATCGCTCGCCCAAGTAGATCAACATTATATATACCTAAAGTCTTTCCGGCCAAAATCCTTGCAATTTTTACAAGAAAAGCGGTCTAAGTGGATAAGTTACAGTGGCAGGGGTTTTGGGCAAGAATTTAGAAAAGCATCAAGAGAGCGGATTGGAAAAATAAGTTAATGAAATGAGCAGTAGTAGTAGTGATTGAAATACATAACTAACATGACAATATATTGACATATATTCCACGTCTTTTAATAACCTATTTATATCTGAATATTGTCTTTCAATTGTAGTTATCTTCGATTTGGCAAATAGTTATTCTTTCAAGTCTAAATTACAGTAAAAATCACAATTAATCATACATAGAGTGTACTTGGTCTAGTATAAACTATTTCATAAGTACAATTTTTTGTAGAAATATGGAAGAACTTCATGCATAGGCGAAAGTTTCTGCATATTTATTGTTATTGTTATTATTATACAATGTTACAGTTTGGCCATAGGGCCAGGTGGCAGCAATATAACATTTAAATAATACGTTATATAAATTGATATGAAAAATACCACAACTTATCTACATTAATATACGCACTAACTTCCAGCGGTGGTTTTTCGCGGGTTCATGGCAGGACTTCACGGCTACCATAGCGGTAATGGGGCCCACGAAGGTCCCCAACTTACATCACTGCCAAGCTTTCCCCTACTTCTCCCTCACTTGGTCATTAGATGCGGAAAAACGTATTACGGAAAATTTATAAGATACAGTTAGCACTTATGAAATTGTTCTTGGTAACGATCATTGTTTTCGTTTTACAATATACAATTCCCTGAGACTTAAATATTCTAGCACTTATTTTATGGATACCTGTTCTCGTTTTATCCCAGCGATCCGTAAGGTACGCTCTCACCTATTCCCCTACCTGTCGTTCATTTACACCGGTTGTCCTTATCGCAATTAAATAATCCTTTTTGTTCCAACATCACAAGACACGTTCGCGTTTCTTTCCTGTTCTTGGCATTGATATTAATTTCTTTGCCCCAAATGCCTAAGAGAGTTGCTTTATTCTCCCTTTTCTTTTGCAAAGAGCTCCTTTAAGGGCCTGGCCCACTTTAGGTATTGGCCTCCACCCTTGATCCCCATACACTCTCTCTCTCTCTCTGCCCTTCTCTCCTGCCTCTCCCTCTTATCACACAGTTCACTCTCCCCTTCCGTAGAACGCCGGCTCTCTTCTAAAACCCCCTCTCTCTCTCATTCGCCACCCACTCGAGCTGCAAACTCACTCCTTTCCCTCTGGGCCGGTGCGCCTCCTATCACTCCATCTCCACCGTGCCTCTCCCTCCTCATTTGGATCCTCCTTGTTCTATTGGACTCGCGCTTACCCCTCCTTTATCCTTTCTTTCCTCAACAACACTGCCCTCTCTCCCTGTCCTCTCGCTCCTGCTCTCTCGTCACTCAACGTCTTTTCCCCTCTCCTATTCTCTTCTCTCCTCTTCATCCTCTCTTCTCTCGACTATACTCCCTCTCCTTCCTTTTCTCTCATCCTCCCCAGGCATCCTTGGGGCTTCGATACCCCTCCGCAGTCTCCTAACATTTCTTTCGTTCCTTTCGAATTTCATTTATTTCTCCTCTCTTACGTATCCTCTTTTTTACGTCAATTTTCCTCCTATTCACCACTTTCTGTATTCTTGCCCTCTTAACTCGGCGTTGTAGGCTACGCTACCTTTTCTCTATTCTGTTTTGTTTCCTCCCCTCAACTTTCTTCGACTTCCCCATTTTCATTCTCTCTCTAGGCGAGTGTTTCTTACCTTCCCCGTTTCTTATTTACTTATTTATTTATAAAGCCCTTCTTCTCTTTCTCGTCCACAATTTCCTTCTTCTCCCGCCACCGCACCTGCTTCCCGCTCCTCTAAAAAAATAAAACTTTTTTCCTCCAGCATCTCTCTCCCTCCTATCTCTCCTCTCGTTCTCTCTCTCTCTCTGACCCTTCTTCCTCCCTTACACCTTCTCGCCACTTTCTCTTCACCCTTTTATCTTGCTTCATTTTCGCCTACCATTTTCTTGTTTACTTCCTTAAGGCCCCTTGCCTCCTCTGAATTCTCTTGACCACCACCACCACGGGTTCAAGATTTATTTCGACCTTTACGATACCAACTGTAACCGCCGTCGAGGAAATATTTCTTCTTTCCGTGGTTAGGAAAAAAATTACGATTTTATGCGTTGCCATTATACGGGAAGATTATATGAGGGTTATTTATGCGACTGGCTTCCTCGTGTGCGTATATTTTCTTTGGCAGTCACACCTTTGAGGAGATCCCATTATTTCTATTATTTGAAATCTCACGATCTCAAACTTTTCTCGCCGAACCTGAGAAAGAAGTGTTTCTAGTCAGGAGAGTGCATTATTCCTTTGTGATCTCTTGGATTACTCTCCACGATTTTTCTCATTTTGCTTTTAAGTTGGAAATAAACCAAGAATGCTTAACACAGACCCCATGCGAGGTAAATGACGGCTTTCTTTTGGCGTGATGACTATATCGGATGTAATATTTACACGTGTCGGTATAAAATCTTTCGTTCGTTTGTCGCTTATCCTTTCATTCCCAGGTCATCTGACCACCATTATTTATTACAAATAGATACGAATTTAATCAGCATTCCTATCACCTCACTTGCGCCTGGAGAGCACCTCTTTAGTTTTTCACATTTTCTTCTTCCTTTCTAAACCATTCTCTATTTTGTTCTTCCGATCTCAACTCGACAACGGCCTCTCCTCTCGCCTTCTCTTCTATCTCTTCTCTCATCTATCTCACCCTCTTCATCTTCTTAACCCCTCTCTCCACTTTGCCTCTTAAACCCGAACTCTTTTCCTGCTCCATACACCCTCACGCCACGTTCAATATCTCACGCCGCCACCATGTGGATGCCTCGTCCCTCTGCCTCCCCCGTCACCCTATCCTAACCCCCCACCTCTTTTCTCCCCTCTGCTCCACTTATTATACATACCCTTTCTTTTTTCCTACACCTCAACCCTCAAACGCTATTGTCGAAGTAGTTTTCCATATCCTCCCCTTCCCCTACCTTCTCTCCACCGCCCCTTCGTTTCCCCCTCTTCTCCCTCCGAGCTGCCTTTCCGCTTCCTCTTCCCCCTTCTGCCTACAAGGCATTCTATTTTCATTTCTACTCGTAACTTTCTTCTTCTGATTCTTATATTTTATTGATAACTTTTTCGGTTTCTATCTCCTTTCTATTCATTCTCCATCTCCTTGCACCGGAAGTCGGATGAATTCTCTTTTCTCATTGTCCGCTGGCATTCTTATTCTCTTCTACTCTCATTATCCAATCCCCTCCTCCCTTTCTCTTCATCTCACTAATAAGAGTGGCGTTCTTGTTTCGCTCTGCCGTTTTTACTTTCTTTTATTTCATATCCCATTATCCATTCGCGACTTTCTCTTCTCCTATTTGTTTTCTTTTCCCTTGTTTTAGTTTTTTATTAAATTTCTTGGTCCCTTATCTCGTGAGGTCTGATTCAAGGCTCTTTTGACAATCTATAATAATTTTTTCATTTCGATGTGTTCGATCGGTTGACATATAAGCCAACCTTCAGTAATTCAAAAACCTTGTTGGCCTCTTTAGCGTGAGTTTAAATATCGTGACACTGCACTGTGTGTCCCATTTTTTAATTTCCCAAAGATTATAAAAAATAAATAAATACGCTATAGCAATCGATTTTTATTTCTAACTCATTAAAAATTATATTTTCACTCTAAACAACATCTATATGTAATAATACTACGATAAAATCTGAATTAGAAATGGACAAATATTTTACGTAGCATTAATAGTTGAGAGTGCTTTGATGAGCCAGACTAAGTAACTGCAATTGAATTTATTTAGACGCTGTATTACTGAATTTATGAAAATAACAATTTATACTCTTCATTGCCGTCGAAGATCGAGAAAAGGGTTCAAATTTTTAAACTACCATCTTGAAGGTAAAGACTATTTATGTTGGATTCCTTTCACACAAAAGCTTCACTTTTCTGATAAAAGGTTCCTGTGGGCCGTAGTTTGCCTAAGTAGTATTTTAAGTATTCCAACCAAGAGATGCCTCCCACGCTTTGCTTAACTCATCGATAGAATTTTTCCTTGTTACTATTTTCCTGTCCGTGCACTCTCCTTCATTGTGATCCGCGTCATTTTCACCTTTATTTATTGAATTATCGCTTTGCTGGTTATCTTGACCACCTCTGACGCCTATATCTGTTTCAATAGAATCGGCGAATGGCGTCAGAATGAGCCAACGCCATCAATCATTCTTCTACTTAATGATGGGATTATTCTTGAAGCAACTAACATTACCTCAACTCCACATTACTAAGCGGTGTGTAACGATATCGTCTGATATTTGAGTCGTCAGTCAATAAAATAATGTAAAATGAACATATAAGCGTAATGAAATACTTAGCAGGTGTTGTTGCGATAAATACTATTTCGCATTAATATCGTCAAGATTACGTCGTTTCTATTCACATTTCATCTTTCTAGGAAACCAAGGCAAACATTCCGCTTACGTTATCTTCCCTACTCCACTCTAGGAGGGTAAAGGGAGAAGATGAGACAGACAGACCACCCCTTCCTCCTCCTCCTCCCTCTTCCATTATCTTCGCTTTTTTCAAAATCTCTCTCTCTCCTTTCGTCCTCTCACAACCTTTCCTCCATCTCCACTTGCCGCAGTCCCGCACCCTTCTCGTTCCCGCGGCTGCCTTCCCGACCACAATCCTCCCTCCGTTAGACACATTGCACTATTTTTAATCAATCCCCATTTCCTTTTTTGCTTATTCCTCCCAACCCACTCCCACCTCGCTTTTCATTTCTCCCTGCCACTTCAGAATCACTCCGCATTTCTTTTACTCTTCGCCTTCCTCTCTCCGCCTCCACCCCATTCCTCCTTTTCTGCTGCTATCTTCCCTTCGCTATTTTCCCTTCTTAAGCGCCCGCAGCTCCTTCATCTTTACCAGAGACGAAATCCAATATCCCTCCTTTTCTTCTTTTTTCCGGTGAAAACTGTGGTTTTCTTAAAGTGTGTATGCGTGTCAGTGTGACCTTTTTAAAGAAGTTATTCTTTTGTTTTCCATAGGGGACAAAAGAGAATTTCGCTAAATTGCAAGACGTGTTCTTCTGTGTTCTCTCTGCATAAAAACCTAGAGTATAATTTTATTTCAATGTAGGGCCAGAATGGGTTGGCCAGACAAAATGCTATTTTTGCTTGGAAATGCTTAAGAATGATTACAAATTTGATGGTGGGATAGTCTCTGAAAAGAATTTCAACGACGATTGAGAACTTTCCTGCATGAAATGGATACAAAGATATTCTTTTTAACACTCTCTGGTGAAATTTGAAAGCTTATGGTACAATGCACGAACAAGGTTCCTACGCTAAAATCTGGGTCTTGTGCTGGAGGTTTTCTTTGAAGCACTTCAGATAAGGGATCAGGGAAAACGCATTTTCTAAAGTACATCCCCCTCGAGTATTTTTCCATTACGACGCTATGCGATCAGACGAGCGGCAATAACGACCTCTTCGGAAAATATTAAGAGCGCTACTTTTAGTCTGTTATGGAAAAAGCCTTGGAAGATTAGTGCGATGTTTTCCAATGACTGCATAAAAGCTTCTGATTGTTTTCGTATTTTCGAGGAAACATGACCGATAGATAATGATGGATGGGTAAATCGGACACATTCGTTCAAATGTTTAATAATACATGTGAAAGCCATTGCGTCACGTCGCAACATTATGAAATGATACGCTCATAATTCAAGCAGAATTGGACATTGAGAGGTTACAAATTTGCAATGAGCATATAAATTACCCGTGCCTGCTGCAAATTCCCTCTGTGGCATTTAAATAATTACTTTCTTAAAATCCGTGTACTTTGTACACTTTAGTATCTAAATATTGGATCGTTAATTCAGTGATTATATCTGACTAAACAAGTTTAAGTGCTCTTTTCCATTTTAGCGTTTGTGTTTAAGATCTGTCGAAGAAATTTTTTAATTGATTAAATATTATTAATCACTTGGAGAATTGGCCAATATGAAATAGGTAAAAATAATGAGTCGTTAGGAATAATACATGACACGAAAATTATGAATTAAATGACTCGGACTTGCATCATGCAAGATGAGATAAATAAAGCTAGAAATTAATAAATTTTTTCAACAACTGAGGCAATAACAGCCGCACAATAGCTATCAATACAAACTGAGTTACATCAACCAACTTTGAAAGAAACAAAAGAAGACTGAATCGAAAGATCTGATATTTAAGAAAAGTTCTTCTGTTGGATGAATATAATCCGAATTAAAAAAAAATAACTTTTGCGCTTGAATCTTTAAGACGCTTTTCATATCTCGTCTCGCAACTCATCACATTGAAGATGCTTCACTTTTTATCTGGGGCGAATATCAAAAGAATCTTTCCCGAAGACGAAGAAGTGTGGACTAAGAGGCTACTTAGGAGAATAATTGCATTACCGTGTATGTAGAATGGAAATGGCGAAGATCGCGGAGAGGGAGGTTAGAGGGAGAGGAGGGGAAAGGTAAAGAAAGATTCACTCGCTCGGGAACTCACGGTTCGCTATCTGGCCATCAAGCGAAAAAGAGAGAGAGAGGAGGAGATTCCGTAATGTCCATTAGGAAAAATGCTACGTGAAGGGAATTCTCCGAGGCTAACCCAGTCACCTGCATGAATTATTTATGCGCCTTTTAAGAGATATGCAGATTCCCATAAAATAAACGAAATGAGCAAGTTACAAACGGTTTCGCTGATTGCAGTCCCAGAAAACCCTAGGGACTAGCTGCACCCGCCTATACGTACGCTCTTTCAAGTTTGAGACTGATATTTTTCAAACTTATCCTATCGCTTCGGAAAGTTTTCTCATGATCGTAATACGGCTATCCACTTAAATGCGGCAGATACTATGATGGAAAATTTGTCTTTCTTTATGATTGAACCGTTCTGTGCTATAAATCGCACGTTCATATATAATTTTGAGGAAAAGGAGATACAGTTATAATTTTGACCAAATATGGATAGGAGATTAATGGGTACGTTGTTTAACGATAGATAAAATATCTGAGAATATCTTGTGCATTACCCTATAAATACTGGATTAAAAGCAGTGTTTAAAATTTCGAACACGAAGTTGGCAGGCTTCATTAATCATCGTTTAAAGAATAAAAAAATAGATTTTTTCGGTTAGTGTGGCACCACGGTCACCTTTTTTTTAAACGCATAAGAAGCTTTATTAGAGAGATGAAACCGGTGGTCAATAAATTCTGGTAAACTGTGTTACAGAAGTAGATCATTCAATTAAATTTTGTCTCAAATGTAGCTAGAACTTTAATCTCTAAAAACTTTTGTCTTCACAAAGCAATTCTTTATTTGCATTGTTCCACTGGAGTCTCTTTGTGTTTGCAGCATTCTAGTCAAATTGCCTTTAACAGTGGCTATCGCTCGAAGGAATTAGCCATCGTTTAAAAAGAAGGAAAGGGCCAACGGAGGGGAAGGAGGAGAGGGAGGAGGAGGAGAGGGAGGAGGAGAAAGGGAGACTTGTTTCGGACTTCACTTAGAAGAGACCTTTTAAGTTTTTACGAGGGGGTGCTGTGTTCCATGGAAAGGATCAGCTTGATATTTCAGAAGCCATTGGTAGGTCTGGAACTCTTCGAAACTAATGCAAACGTTTGTGAAAGTTAAGCGAATTTTTTGAAAATCGTCCATCGCGAGTCGCATAAATAAAGATATATTTTCAGATCGCACTACATCATTTAATGGGGGTCGTTCATTGACAGTATTTAGAGACTTTGAAAAGCTTCCACATGGTTAGAAACGACCTCTGGAGAAACACTGCGTATGATGTCATTGTTCAAGGATTGCGGTGAAATTTGTTTATTTTTAAAGAATTCCGTCAAGTAAAACTGAATGGGGAATATCTATCAGTAATTCGTTTTATAGAATTATGCAACTTGTATGAAACGTTCAATTTGGATATGTTTTATCTCATTCGTATTCTATGCGTTTAGTTGAATAATTTAATCATATATAATAGAAAATTATAATTAAATATGAATACAATTTCATTCCAGTTTCATCCACTTCACCCGCAAATATCTCGCTACTCTAAATGAAATCAATAAAATTAACTAATGGGAAATTCTAAAAATTCTCCCTTTCCTGAACGTTATTCATTACTAATGCAAAACAAAATTAAAGCAAATTACCTTAAGCCGTATACACGAAATTCAGGCACTATAAATACCAATATGTGAATCTCTCCTTCTTTCTTGAATATACCTTCTTTGGCCGTTACAATAATAATAATTAAATGCTCCTAAGCTCCCCACGGCAGTTCCATCCGACTATCGCCAGGCCTTGGTACGGTAGGATGAGGGGATCAGAGGCAATAGCTCATGATATGACGGTCATTACATGGGAAGTTTATCCCTAATGGTGGGGACCTCGCTGTTGCGAAGTGGGTGAAGAGAGAAATAGGTCTGGGAGCGGCGGGGTGATACTTTTGGAACAGGCCTTCGGAATAGGGTATTCTTCTATCGGAGGGGCCGTGGGAAACAATTAAGCGGGGCTGTAAAGACTCCGGAAAATAACTCAAAAGCGGCGAAGGCGGAAAGAATTGATCCATAAAGAGTAAGATGAGAGAGAGAGAGAGGGAGGCGATGTGTCCGTGTGGCATAAGAGGGGAGGGGGGAAAGGGACAGCGGTCTGGAAAGGGTAATAAAATACAACGCAGAGGGAAGTTTCCTAATTCTAACTTCTAATGAGCGATTAACTCCTTATATCCGGGAGCTCATTGTGAAAATAGAGGGAGTTAATGATAGCTATATATGTGAAATAAAAGCGTTAAAGTTACTCCATTCCAAAGTGTCCTCCGCATTAAATAAAATTTGCTCGCATAATTAAGCTGGTTTTTCGAGCAAGCCACCGTGATGGAGATGATTAGGTTAAAGCAACGAAAGGAACGCGAGGCTAATTAAATTAATTATCGGGGATTATCTCAACGGCTTTCACAACCAATTACAAATTGAGGATCAGAATTAACGAAGTTAGAATGGGTTGCAAAAAGAATCTCAATTACTCTCGAATTTGGGTTTTAGCTCGTTCAATCGAGTGTGTGTGTGTGTGTGTGTGTGTGTGTGTGTGTGTATTAATATTTTCGTCACTCATTATTTTATTCCTCGCTGCTCCCTTTTCCTTTTCAGATATTTTGTTCCTTTTCTTCTATTGCCTAATGAATTCTCTTGAAATATACACACGATATCTTAGAGCCCTCTCATTGGACTCTTGATGTCCCTATGTATCCCATAAGTAATTTAAATTTTATATTGTTATTTTCTTGCATTGTGACTTTCTGATAGTACTTAAATCCTTATCCATTTAATGTTGCCTCTGACGCAAATACAATTTCGGATCCAATCGCTCTCTTTCCCAGATCTTCGAACGATGTCTAGCACGCTAGATAGATTTAATACATTGTAACTGGAGCGATATGGTATTCGAGCATCTTGCTTCTGAAACAAATGGAATTTCTAAGATTCTAAGATGCGCTTTATCTCTTTAGATATATGTACTTGTCTTCTTTTAACTGTTCTTCAAAGGATAATACAATTTTAACAAAGAATTAAATAACGATTTGAAAAATACATTAATTTTGATTGACAGTTATCTAAAAAATATAACCACGTTTCTCCTGAAGCATCCCGTCCAAGGTTATTACGTAGACAACGGAGATGAACCCTTGTGGGGAAAAAAGACGTATGTGTCCGTTAAGACACGGCTGGAAGCGACAGAAGGAAGCGTAGGTAACGCCGCGTAGGATGGAAGGAAACGAATAGGAGAGGAAGTGGATAGATAGGCTGGAGGAGGAGGTGGGAAGAGGGCGAAGGAGGTCCTATTGCGTGTCACGGGGTCGTTTCGCAACACCGCAGTCTCCGTCCTCTTCCTATTTTTTCGTATAGCTTCCACGTCTTGTTCCTTTATTTCCCCCTTAACTTTTCCTATTCCATATCCTCCTTCCCCCATTCTCTCTCTTTCTTCCCTCTCTCCGGCGCCGCCGTTGCCTCCTTCCTCTCCATCTAAACTAAAAAATATAAAAAAATCCCCGACCGGAGCCTTCCACCCTCCTAACCCCCTGCCTCCTATCCGAGAGAGGGTATTCTTTATGGCCCTTCCTAATTTCGGGCCGCTCCACGAATCCTTTTCGATGCACGACCCCCGACCCTCCATCGTTCCCTTCCACACCACTCTCTTTCTCTCTTCAAAACCTATCTCTTCATGAGTCCACACCCCTTTTCTCCTCCCTCCCATCCCGAAAAAAATAGCTCTTTTCGTACGACTTCTTTCTAAAACACATTTTAGAGGTCCCCTTTCTCCCTTCCCATTCCGTCTTTTTTTCCCACTCCACTCCCACTTTTCCCCCACATCACACCCCTTCCTCTTTCCGTGCCCTTTCCCCTTTTGTCGGCCGGGCGCTTAAAAATGCTCGGGACTCCCACTTTTTGCGCGAATTTATCACATTCGCAGGTCTTTCATGTCCCTGCCTTCCTGTCTCTCGCCCTATGTCCCGCTCTCTCTCACACAAAAAACGGGAATGGGAATCGATTTAGTTTTTACACTTTTCCGAAAGAAAAACGTTTTTCTGGACATAAAACTTCTTCTCGACTGCCCCAATTTTTTTCCTCTCTTATTTTCTTAGGTCGGAATAATATTGGAACCGGAGGAAAAAAACGAAAACTTAAAGAATTGAAAGGTTTACGTTATATCGCCACTCAAAACACCGATGAAATATGACAAGAAGAATCAATTTTATGCCGTATGGTGTGCGTGCGTTAAAACAACCTAGCGGAAGTTAGAATGGCCAGTTTAGGTAGTCCGCTGACGCACATTGCGAAAGACTTTTTTGAATGGCTTTTATAAAAGTATTTATGCTCCTCGGTTCGAATGTCTCTTGCGAATGGTATAGTTATTTTTACGGTCAGTGAAAACTTTTTAACGAATGTAAAATTTTGTTTTGTCGGGTCTATCTGTGATTGCCATTCAATATGGTTATTTAGTGAGCCGATGGAAAATCTGTAACGAATTTATATTGTAAATTGTCGGGACTATCTGTGAACATCAATGGGTGGAATTAACTTTGATGAAGATGAAAAAATCTGATGAAGGGATTGAGTTCGATTCCTGGGAATGTCATAGGTTTCCGTCCGTTTTAGTATCTATTTCTCCTTTATAAAATGTTATTACCAAACTCATTATTAGTCACATTCATTAACATTCGTTTAAACAGCCCTTTCTGCAGCTTCGCCACGCAAATGAAGAAGAATACGGTTCATGTTCCTTGCCTCGCATTAATTATCCCCCATTTACGATCCCTTTCTCTCCCGAAATTCTCCTTCCCTCGGTCCCATTCTCCCAACAATAGAGCACATTTAACCGTCGTTCCACACCTCCCCCGCCCCTTTCTTTTCCCACGTGGACTTCCAGCAGCGACTCCATCGCAGTTCTTTTCAAAAGCCACTCCGATATGACGGGCAGCAGTTTAAAGCGGCTGTGCTTATCTGCACTGCCCATCTCCCGATTCTTTCTCCCGTCCTCCCCAACATCACTCGAAGTGATCGCGGGCACGGTTCGAAGGGAGTGGGAGGGAGCGATGTAGGAGATACGGGAAAGGAGGAGGGTGTGGGAGGAGGGAGTGTGAGGAGGGAGTGTGAGGAGGGAGTGGGAGGAGGGAGTGGAAGGAGGAAGTGGGAGGAGGGAGTGGGAGGAGGGAGTTGGAGGAGGGAGTGGGAGGAGGGAGTGGGAGGAGAGAGCGGGAGGAGGGAGTGTGAGGAGGGTGCGGTAGGAGGGAGTGGGAGAAGGGAATAGGAGGAGGAAGTAAGAGGAGGGAGCGGGAGGTGGGAGCGGGAGGAGTGGTGCGGGAGGAGGGGTGCGGAAGGAGGGAGTGCGAGAAGGGAGCGGGAGGTCGGAGCGGGAGGTGGGAGCGGGAGGTGGGAGCGGGAGGAGGAAGTGGGAGAAGGGAATAGGAGGAGGGAGTGAGAGAGGAAAGGAGAAAGAGAGGGGCACTTTCGTGAAGATACGTCATTTATGCGGTTGTGGAAAAAGAGCCAGAGGGGGGTCGGGAGCTTCTGCTTAAAGAGCAAAGGTGGTTCGGAGGTGTGTGCGTGTGTGCCTGCTTGTATGCGCGGATGGTGGGAGAGTATGGATGGGCCAGGGCTGGCAATTTAGTGGAAAGAATAACAAATCCGCGTGTCGCAAGTGGCTCCCTCCGACGGCCGATTACGCTGACGCAACCCAAAGTTGACAGCTCATGTCCTCGAGTACGAAGGACGCCGGTGGATTTTGCAGAGGTCGGAGGCTATTTTCAGTCTTTTTGCTTATTTTTTATGTAATGACAAGTAACAGAGAACTCCCGATAGTTAAATATCCCAGTCTCGAATTCTCCTCCGCACCTCAACCTGCGTCTTTCAAACTCGCCGTCATTGCTCTTAATTACTCACTGATCGCAAAGTGTGTGGAAAACGAGAACGGTTTCCTTATGTATATGTATGTATATACATGCGTGCTTATATAAATATTTATATATTATACACACAATGCCTCTACGAGTTGCATGCAAGATGTACAGCAACACCGTTGTCTCTTGCATGCGAAGCGAGCGCCACATTCTCGATGAATGGGAAGTAAACGAGGAAATATTGACGCAGCATTGCTCGTCGCCTCGAGGGGTGATTAATGTTAATGCTCCGGGAAAATACGAAGGCGGCGTTGATGTTGCGAACAAAGTTGTTACTTTGTTTCGAAGGAATAGAAATTAATCTCCGAGATTAATAGAGTCGCCGGTTAGAGTTGCCATTGCCGGAACTCATGACAGAAACTTCGCATCAAGTTATTTGTAACGGGTCCTGATACTGTAACTTCGCACGCTTTTGTGTCTGTTCCTCGCTTTTTATACGCTTCTTGATCCATTATACTTTATCTTTAGTTCAGGATCGGCTATTCATAATCTAACTTAATAATAAATATCATTGTGGAAAGAGGTCCTCCCTAACCGTAAATTAAGGCGCAAACTATTAGATACAAGCGCGAGTTTGACGCCAGATCCCTTGAGAGGAATAACTATCCCGCAAATCTAGTTTACTTTTCTATTTTAAAGGCTTTTAAAGATTTATTTCTCCTCTTTCTCTCTGAGTGAGTCTCTAAATATTGAAATTTAGGGTTAGTTAGAAATTATTTCTATATTTTGACTTTGCCATAATCTCCTAAATTATTTATTAATATAGGTCAATGTTTAAAGAATAGAGATTGAGTGTGTAACCCAGACGCTACGAACTGAGGAATTAAGAAATTCTACCTACATATAATAACAATATGTTAACAAAATATTTAGCGCTCATTTTTATCAACTTTTCTTTCTTAACTATTCAAAACATAATGGAGTGGATTATACTTTTCGTAGTTTCGTTATTTTTTTATCAACAAGACTTCTAAAAGCCATATGAATAAGTATTATCCCGAGTTATTTTTTATAGATAGCAAAATATCTTCGAAATAAATTTATTTCTGTAATTTTTATAGTTCGTCTTCGTTCGCAGTAATAACATTACTTGCCATTGTTAGTTAATAAATGCATAAAAGAATATCATACGGCTAACTAGGTTCCAGTTATTATTAATTATTTTTAAACACCATTTTATCCTATGAAAGAACCGAAGTCGGTAATTTAAACGCCTCGCCACCTATCGAATCACTAAGGCTGTTTTTCCTCTCACGGAGAGGAAAAAAGAGAAAATTAAATCCGCGCTGCTAATCCCGTTGCGAGGAAAATAGAGAATCGTCGACCGCTTATCCGAGATGCAGTAACTGCCTTTGCACCATTACTCACTCCTCGAGCAATTTCAGCGTGCTATAATCTGCCCTGCAAGAGGACCGGCGCCTCCTTTGAGGTCCGCGGGGGAAAAGAGGAAAAGGAGAGAGAGAAAGAGAGAGAGAGAGAAAGAGAGAGAGAGAGAGAAAGAGAAAGAAAGATAGAGATAGAGCGAGTGATGGAGTGCATCGTCTGCGAGGAAGGATTATCCTAAGTGGATTTCTCAGCAAAAAGAGGGGACACTGCTGTTCGGTTTGAGAACGCGACGGACAGGGTGAGGAAATGCGGAGATAATGCGCTTGTCGGTGAGTAAGCGGGTAGGTTTGTCCACGGAGGATCCGCCGCCCCTAGGCTCCCTCCGCTTTTGCCTCCGCGATCACGTCCTCCCCCGCTGCGGGAGGAGGCCGTGGAGGACTGCCCCAAATGCTCTTACTTGCCGTAATCCCTTTGCTTCCTCCCCTCCTGATCGTCCTGCCTCCCGCGGCTCATGCGGGATCTTTCAGGTCCTTGCGCGTTGCTGCTATTTTGTAGCATGCTAAGAAGGCGTTATTTATCGGAGGCGTGAGAAGATTTATTCTTTTGCCCACAAAGGATCGGCGTGATCTCGGAAGTTGCGGTAACTTTATCGCTTGAGTAATTTTAGAGAAAAATGGTTAAGCGTCAGGGAGTATAATTTTTCGAGTAAGTGCTTGCCATAAAATGTTTTATTTTGGTCTTCTGCTTTCCTTCCCTCCCAATTTTTATGTCTTCTGAAGCCAAATAGAGCCCCCAGGATCTGTTGTGAACTCTAACGTTGAGGTAGCGACAAAATTTTAAAAATCTCTTGCGCAGTATATCATTGCCTTGATAGCTTAACGATAATTGTGGCGATATTTTATAATTTATGAGTGAAAGAAAAACTCTTTTAAGTTTACCAGGAGGCCCTTCCATTCAAGTTGAATAAATACATGAAATTAAAGTAAGATGCGTGTGTTTGTAATTTGGCTAATCAACCTCTTGGATTATTATAGTCTTTTAAAGTAAGGTACTATGAAAAATTCATTTCAAAGAATACATACATAAAAAAATTATAACATTTTACTGCTTAATTAGTGCCAGCACAATTAGAAATGGATATTAAATTTACTTAAAATTAATAAATCCAAGGTGAGGGAGCTAGTAATTCATAAATGTCATTCTTTCGTAGTAAAAAATTACGCAAAGTGCACTTCATGTAATCTTAAATATCGATACTTAAGTTTTTGAACAGCCCCCATTTACAAGTTAGTAACCGGTTAAATACATTAATTTTTCTCAAATTACCTCGAATAATCAGCGGTGCAAATAGCTACGCCTTCAACAGCCCCGGTGACATACCTCCCCGCGTGCTTCTCCCTACCCTCGCTTGTACTCCGCCCTTCGACGCCGCGGAGCACGCCATCTGGCGCCAATCCAAGTAAGGCGCGCCACCGGGAATACGGAAGAAGAGGGTTGCGGGGGGCAAAGGGCAAGAGGGGCAGAGAGGAGACGGGGAAGGAGTCGCGCGGTGCGATGCGGAGGGCGAGAGAAGAAGGGAGGAGGTGCTCGATTCTCGAGAAGAACTTCTTCCACCATCAAACCCAACCCATCCTTCGACTCATGCTCCACTCATCTCCGCCTCTCTCTCTCTCTCTATCGAAATCCTCGCTCTCAAGCCGTCTGCTAACCCTCAAAACTTGCCCCCATCTGAACCTTATCCCTCCAGGCAACCCCTTTCTCGCTTCGCAAAAGTCTACACACACACACGAGCGCGACACACCCAGGACCCATCGCCCCAGTCATGGCGAGCTAGGGAAAAGAGCACGCGGCCGCAACCTCCTTCCCTCTTCCCATCCCTTTTCCAGCTCCTCCTCCCGTCAACCTTTGCAATATGTCACTTGCATCTGCTTCGGAGCCTCCGCATTGCTAAGCGATAAAAATTTCCGTGAAGTTCGTCAAATTTTCAAAGAGAAAGAAAGGCGTCAGAAGAAGATCTTATCTCAATTTTAACGCGATCAATCAGTATCTTAGACTGGATAACACGTAGTTCGTCTAGTCGTCTCATTTCTTAACTCGATCCGAATTCGTGAGAAGAAAGGGGGAATGGCTGCGAGGGGAGTTTTTTTAATACAAACTTGTGTCGGATATTTTTTTGCGTTGGGCTGAAAGGATGATGTTGGCGACAATTCGTAGTGATTGATGATGAACGTCCGAGGGAAAAGTTAAGGTTACCACTTGAAGCGGGTAGGATGCGGGGGTGGGCGTGGACGCGGGCACCAGTCGTGGCCCGTGCGTGCATGTGGCAGGGGGCGACCGAAGCGCGTTGGGGCCATGAGGGGCGGATGTGATACGCGTGGCTCGACAATATATTAACACGCACAGTACCAAGCGGAGAAGGGATTATAAATAGCATGCGAGGGGCGGTGCTTGGAGAGTAAGTTTACTTTTATTACCGGGTAAGCTATAAAGCAATCGTGGTTGTTTGCTGTCATCGGGACTAAACTATACATGTGGGTGTATAATTCATGAAAACTCCCAAACATAGGGGTTTATATACATCCTCCGATACAGACAATTCGTTTTCTTTCCGTCGTTTTTTACCTCGATCGTTCAAATGAGAAGTATCTATGAACAGGGTAACGCCTGTCTCCGGTCAGTTCAGTGAATCTCATGCTCATTTGCAACTATTAAATAGCCTTTCTCAATGGCGATTCACGCTTCGTCAATTGAACCCAAAAGGTTTTTTGAATGAACGTGGAGTACTATGAAGAATGGAATTCGTAGAGTTTTTCGAGAAAGGTCCGCATTTGCGTTTTATTTTTTTAAATTTATGACGATCTCCCTTCCCCGCAGTAGTGTCGGAATGAAGCGGTAGATTAGCGTTGGCCACGGAGTCGCTTGCGCTGATGGCGGCGGCTGAGAGCGGCTTAAAACACGGCTCGGCAGTTTTCGTGCCTCGCAACCGCCCCCGTTTGCCGTATCCGCGTCGTGCAGCGGGAGACCCCCCGCCCCCACCACGCCGCACACTCCTCCACACACCCTCGCTCGCCTGCCTCCCTCTCACGAATTCCACGAGGTCAAGAGGGATATCGACCGCGTGTCACGTGGTTTTTTGTGAGACCATGGCTTTGCACACTTCGCCTTGCAAGCCGAGTTTTGACAGCTGCCTTAAAGAAAAACAATTGGAGAGGCGAGACAGTGTTAAGATGAATGATTTCGATGATATGGAGGGAAAATTTGTTATCGGAGGAAATAACACGCGAGATAGAAGGTTTTTACTTTGAGAAAGTATCGCCAAGTAGCGGATTAGCGGATGAAAAACGAAATCTTATCGTCAACTTGCTAACTGAATCGAATTATCCATCGTCATAATTTGTTTGTTTTTTCAAAATTAAATTATTTTCAGAACAAATTTATTCTTATCACTTCTCAATCTGATTGTAAACCTTTTAATAAAGAAAAATGGCAAAAATGCTAATATTTTTCTGTTTTTATAATTATATAATTTCAAGTCAGGACGCATTGGAAACTTGATTTTAATAATTACAAGACCACTGATATTGATAGTTAAAATGATATCCTAAGTGTGTTATGCAAAAAAAATTCAGGTCAATCAAATATAACTGAATTGATAATTAATGTAACATCAATAGCCACAAAACGGTTTGGAAAACCATAAACACAATTAGTTTTCAAAGCAGCCAACCTCGTTGAGAATTCACCGATCGCTGTTTCTAAGCAACCAACGGTCGATGGATCACCATGACTGGTGTAGTCGAAATGCTCATACGGCTTTTAAAATGTTTTTTGGCTTATGGTGTTATTTTCGTCGACAATTCTACTCTATACAGTGGCCTAAGACGTTTATATTACATTTCTGAAATTAACATAATTGAACTAACCTAGCTAGGGATTCATTTTTCTATTCTTCCGCGTATTTTATCTACTTCTAAGTACGTATTTTCTATCGATGCAAGGAAAGAAAAATACTTTTCTTTCGTGTTTAAAACTTCTATAAATGGATCAAAAACTTCTATAAATGGATCATTTCAAATTGACATTGATTTATTTAGATCACTTTGCTTATATTATTTGGCAGAATAATAACTCCTAAATAGTTGAGCGGCATAGAACCTAAACTCTTATTATTTGTGAGGTACCTTCAAACAGTTAGGTAACGGTTTTGAACTTAAAGTTTTTATTTTTCCTTTAGTTTTCTTTTGTAATTGATTTAATATTAAATTTTGCTTCAAAAATAAGCTATATGACAGAACTACCGCGGATCATGCACGATTGCATAAATTTGCTAAAATATATGTTCCAACCAGCTTTATTCGTATTATATAATTTAAGCCTTGCGTCGAAAGAGAGAAAATCTTTTTCCATCCAATTCGTTCCTCAGTAATTTTATAGCTGCGCTATTCAAAATTTTTCATATATAGTTTCTCCCTTCGTTCTTTTTATTTTTGCTTTATGTGCATTTTGTCGTATTTCGAGTCAGTCCTTCAACACTCATCTCCGGAAATACTAAAAAAATATCCCGAGTTTCCGGGAATTTTTTCCGAATTCCCTTTCACTCTCATCATTTTTACACGCAAATCCTTCGTGCCGGTGTGGCGTCCGTTTTGCAATTCAATTCAACGCTTCCAACTCTTCAACATTTATTAGCATCACTGACCGACGAAGACTATGATTTTCCCAAGTCAGAAAAAAACCCGAGAACTTGCCCGTGATAAAGATAATGGAGAGAATAGAGGAAGTGGGTCATGAACGTGGCTAAGATAAGCGAGCTAAAAGAAAGGTGCTGGAGACTCCCGCTAAGAGATGGGGTTGCCACAGGAGGAGACGCCAGCTCATGTTACCCAAGAGGCGAGGGAGGCCTCTCCAGTGGAGTCGTGAGTTGGGTTGCAAACATTTAGAATTTCATGAACCAGATATTGTGTTAAGGGTTGCCTACTTTAACATATTCCAGAATCGGCGTTTGCTTGAAACCAGGATACTTTGAAAGAATCCTAAGAGGAATTAAATATACTATATATGAAAGTAAACATGGCTAAAATTATTGAACATTGGAGTATTATGTATGATCAAAGCAAAGCTATTTTAATTGCATAAGAATCTAGGCATACCAATTCTTCCTACTTCGCTTGGAGTTTCAATGAATAAGACTAGATCTCCCGTTTTCCAAGTAGTAAAATTGAAGAAAAGAAAGGTTAAAAATAGATTCCGCTATTCCACAACTCCTCTGGTGATTTTCACATAATTTGCAGTGCCCTTATCAACATCGTAGCTGTGTTACATTGCTGATCCAGAGATGAAGTAGTTTGTCGAGTATGAATGATCAACAAATACGCAAGTTTTTCGTATAAAACAAAATACAATCAAAATTAAAGCGCAAACTATCTCAGTTCAGATTATTTATAAAAACGCAAAGAAATTCATAAAAACGGCATTTCACTGCAATCGAAATTGAACCGGAGATTTGAGCTACTCTCCCGGAGACCGGAGATTATGGCGATCACCCGGAGATCTCCGGCACAAAAGCCGTAAGTTGGCAACCCTAGTCGTGAGTGTTCCTTACGTGGCTTATAATCCGTAAGTGTCCAATCCAATTTTAGCAGAGAGAGAGAATTTATAGGAGTGGGAAAGGCGGAGGGGAGACGCATAAGGCGTCATCTACAGGAGGACCCTATGCTTCCATTCATACACACATGCGAAGAACTTACGAACCGGGTCTCCTTACGTCTATCTCTCATCCCACTACTCGTGCATCCCCCTCTCCAGCCGACTTTTTTCCTCACAACTCCGTAACTAAGCGTATCCCAGGGCGAACACAGCCATTCTTGTGAGCGCACCATTATTTCGAGTCAGCCCTCCGCACCGTCGTCGCCGCCTCTTCGCGCTCCTTAACTTGAATCAGCAAGACCTCTCTCTCTCTCTGTTCCCCCTTTTCTCCTTTTCGCCGTCTCCCTCTTCTTCTGCCCGCCTCCGCCTCCCTCCTGCTCTCTGTTACTCCTCATGCGCAAGGTAAGGTCGGTGTTTAAAACTGGAACCAGCCCAATCTCCGTCTCTCTCGAATGGAGCATTGTTCTTCCGCTGTGCTTGTATGTGTGTGTGTGATATGGCTCAGAGAAGAGAATGATGAGAAAAAATAGGCACGAAGATCAAGAGGTTGTCAGAAGGAGAGAGAGAGAGAGAGACGGTGGGAGAGGGGTGTGGTGAAAAGGACGTTTTTAGGATGAGAGGAGGGAAGCGGGCGAATGGGTTAAGGAGAGGTCAGGAGACCAGGGTGACAGTGCCGTGAATGGAGGCAAAAGGAAGGGACTACTTCTTATAAAACGGCGTTGAGATCAGAAAGTGGGCGTTGTCCTGTTCAGAAAAAAATGAGAGACTTTTGTTTTTGGCCGACTCGCCAAGCGTCGAATCCGCACCACATTCTCCCTCCTCTTTCTCCTCTCTCTCTTTCACTCCCCTCTTTATCTTTCCTCTTTCCTCTATCTTTTCTCTTTACTCTCTCTCTATTTTCTCTTTCCTCTCTCTCTTTTCTCTTTCCTCTTTCCTCTTTCTCTCTTTTCTCTTTCCTCTCTCACTCTCTTTTCTCTTTCCTTTCTCTCTTTTCTCTCTCTCTTTTCTCTTTCCTCTCTTTCTCTTTTTCCTCCGTCTCCTTTTTATTTCTTCCCTCTCTTTCCTCTCACTTTCCTCCCTCTCTCCTTTCTCGTTCTTCCCTCTCCCTCACTTTCCTCCCTCCCTCTCTCTCTCCTTTCTCCCTCTCTCTTTCTCCTTCACTCTTTTTCCTGCATCTCTATTCTTTTTCCTATCTCTCTCTCTCTCTAGTCTCAATTTAGTCTTAATCTAACCCAAATAAAGACATCCATCTATATCTTTCTTTCGCTTAAGCGTATTCGCCGACGTTCGTGAATGAGACATTACACACCCTCATTCTTTTCTCCCTCTTTTCCTCTCTCCTTTATTTTTCTTTATCTCACCTACTTTTTCTAAAATTTTATATTTACGTGGGAGGCCCTGATTCATTATCGGTGGCGTCCAATTTTTGTTTTTCATTCGAGTTGGTTTATGCAATGGGATGTACGTTTGCATTTCGGCACACATGTGACTTTGCTCTACTGGAGATTTTAGGATATTTTAAATCTGAAATATAAATTCATATTGGAGTTAAAATCATTATTTCCCAGTGACACGTACTCATCAAATAATATATAATTTCAATGAATTCTCGGAATTTATCATTTGACAATGAACATTGCATAAAATACAAACTTTATGATACCAATCCCAGTTCGGGAAAGTTTTTGTATGATGGAGGTTCAGAATTTTATTTAAATTAAAATACTTACGAAATCGATTGATAATAAAATTTTAAAGGTACTGTCAATAATGCTTTCTTTAAATAAATAACGCTACACTGTGTGTATAAAACGTCACATAGCTTTCACTGCCTGAGCCAGGGATGGGGAACCTTTTTTCATTGGAAGGCCAAATTTTACTTAACGGAGACCTCATCAGGCCGCACATTGCGATGCATATTGCATACATTCACATTTATCAAAATTGAAATAATAAAGAGGCAAACCCGATTTGATGGCTTTTTAATTTAACGAATACAGATTTCAATTCTTCATATTTACTAATATTTTTTAAAACTTTGAAGGCACAATATAATGACTTTTTAATCTAATGCAAAAAATTTACATTTTTCATATTTGCTAGTATATTAATAAACTTTAAAGAAGTTAAAACAAATTAAGGACATGTAAATAAAATGTTGCATTCGATCATATTCATCAAAATAAGAACGCAAACACAATTTAATGACTTTTTGTGAATGTTTGTTGTGAGCTAAGAACTTGATATTTGGTTCCAGCATTGTTGTCTATAGCTTCAATTGGTCTTCCAGGTGAGTTTTTGTCATCTGTGATCTCAGACACGTCTTGATTTGAGCCATATGTGAAAATGTTGATTCACAACAATAGGTTGTGCCAAAACAAGAGAGTTAACGACGAGTATATTGACGCAGTCGTGGGTATTCAACTTCTTTCATATTTCAATGGGATGCTTTTTACTGTCAAAAAGAGGCTTCAGAATGTTATCTTCTGAGAGCTCAGTCAACTCCATCTGCAAATCCTCAGGTGCATTCGAGACATCAACCAGATGTGGCTGAAAAGCTAACCTCAGTGTGGCATCATGTTTCTCAAAATCTTTAAATGTTATTGTATTCTTTAATCAAGGAGTCTTAAACATCTATATATTCATTCATATTCCAATTATGCAAGTTTTTATTCATATCTTGTTTATCAATTACCTTTGCCAGTTCAAGAAAATGCTCGGCTGAAACAACTGATATGATAAGGCCAATTTTGAAAAAAATCAACTTCTTCCGAAATGACTGAATTTGCTGCAACATTTCATATACGGATTTAGTTTTACCTTGTAGAGAAGTAAGCAAATGATTTTTTTGACATTAAATCACACAAAAATGCAACATTTCTGCAGAAATATTTTTTCAAAATTTCAAAAGGTTCATTCTGTTCTTTGAAAAAGTTCTTGACTTGTTTTCGCAAAGCTAAAAGATTTTCTAGTACTTGACCTTGTGACAACCAGCTCAATTAATGGTTTGGAAGATCTACACTAAATGTTTCATCGTCATAGTGAAGCACTGGCGATGCCGTGAAGCATTTGCTCGAATGTAGTTCACAATACCAATAACTATACGTAATGTGTCATTTAAAACAAGATTTGGCGCAAAGATTCTGTTGATGCAAAATACATATCTTTTGTTTGTTCTTTCTGTAAATTTCATGCTGAAATCATATATGAGTTTGAGTATGTTTAGACAAGTATGCAAAAGGCCGCACTGAGTATCAGAAAAGGCCGCCGGTTCCCCACCCCTGGTCTAGGCCAACATTCATTTATTATACAATTTATATTACATGTTCGTGTATTACGAATATTTTTTGTTTTAGTGTATCATAATTAAAGCTCAAATCATTGAAGGCATTCTATCGAAAAATAATTGCTTTTCAATTACAATGTTTGTAATGCCAAGGTAATTTGTTATATTATTTTTACACTTTGTTCCGCGCCCTTCAAATTTCAATAAATTCAACGAGATGTTTTTATGGTTTTTCCTCTGAATAATCTGCGATTATATCGAGATAGACATTTCCATTTTGCTTTCAAGCTTCCAAATAGTGAGCAGTTTTATTTTTAACGCCAAATCATACATGCAATCGAGAAATTATTTTTTGGAACCGCAGAAATAAAAGAGTGATTTACAAGAGGCGTTAAAAACCGATCCCAGGAAATATCCAGATAAGATAGAGAGGGGAGAGAAGAGAGAAAGATAGAGAGGAGAGAGAAGAGAGAAAGATTGAGAAATGTGGAACGGCTGGGAGGAATGGGAGTTGGCTAGAATTTACAGAAGTAGAGACGGGAGACATTAAGACGGAACGGGACTTGGCGAAGGAGGTGGGAGACTGCTTTTACGGCGGCCGTGGGATGAGGAGGAGCGGAGAGAAGGAAGATTGAGAGGGAACCGAGTAGGAAAAGAGGAGAGGTATAAAATAAGCAAGGAAGCACTGAGTGAGGGGGAGAGCGAAGCAGGAGGCGTAACGCGTCCGAAGGAATGCAGATGCTATGCAGCGGGAGTTGAAAGGTCGGAAGCGGAGAATGCGAAGCGGCGGAGAAATGGCGACACATAAGAGCACCATTCGGGACGGTATAAGGGGGTGAGGGGGGCGTGGGAGGAGTGTGGGGAGAGGAGTGCGGGGGGGGGGGGGGAGGAAGTGGGAAGGAGGAGGAGGATGGAGACGGCGGCGGCTGAAACAGCGGGTGGCTGGGCGAATGAGGGAGAAGAGTTATTATGTGACGCGGAAGAGGAGTTTGCTCGCTTTTAACTAGAAGAGTGAAAAAGAGAAAGAGGGAGAGAGATAGCGGGGGAGGAAGGCGAGGGTGGAAGGAAGATGAGGACGGCCACCAACGATGATGGAATGGCGGAGGGAGAATAGGAGTGAGCAAGAGAGAGAGGGAGAGAAATCTCAGGGAATGCTCGCTATTTTTAGTATTTTTTTCTAAATTTTGTCTCCATTCCATTCCTTTCTGCTTTCCCGTCTCTTCAGGGCTTTCGCGACTGTTAGCCTTCCTACGGCTTCCTTTCTTCCCCACTTAGAAAAAAACCGCCAGCTAACTATCCCTTTCCCTCTCTTAACCCTTCTCTAGCCCCTATTCTGTTTCGCTCGCATTTCTCCCAACCTGATTCTTACAAGCTAACCCCATCCAATCCCTTCGGTCCCTCTCGTGCTTTATCTTCCCTGCGTTCCCTCACCTCATAAGGCCAGGACAATCTCTCGCAACCCTTCGAAAAAAAAAGTAATTTCAGAACCTTGGAGTGCTCCCACATCGTCCTCCGACCTCCATCAACACCGCCGCAAGCTCATCGGACTCGCGCCGCCCTGACCCGTGGGTCGCATGCGTTTAGACTGGTTTAGACGGCGATATGTCAGCCGTCGAGTCAGCGAAGCGCCCTCCCCTCTCCTTATCTCCCTCTCTATATACACGTTGCCTTTTCTCTATGCTGCCATCCAGCCATTTCATCCGACGGAGACCTACTGGAGGCAGTAATACCGCCATTCACACGCACTCGTATCCCACTGCGTTCTCTACCCCCTCCTGCTCCTCCATCCATCCTTCTTTCCCATCGACACCCCGCAACCCTTCAATGTTTTCAAGTTTTTTAAATGTTCTCATTTCTCTCTCTCTCTTTGTGTTTCTCTTATTTCTCTCTCTCTCAATCTCGCTTTCTGTCTTCATGCGTAGCGGCCGATTTATATAAATAGACGAGGGTCTTGGAGGAAAATGACGTTTGTATTTTTTTGAGTTCATGTGCGCGTGTGTGCATTGCGCAGTAGGGATTAGCGCGTGTGAATTCGATGTAGTTCTCAGCAGAAAGTGTGAGAGAGAGAGGAATAGAGATAGACGGCCATATGTTGAGGGGAAAATCCCACACGTCGGCTCTTGGATATGGCGCAACTGTATTTAATCCTTATACAGTTGCAAATCTATTCGGATGCGTATAAATTGCGTGGTATCGAGTTAATCCTTGTAATGTGACTTGAGGATCTGAGTTGAAAATAAACCCTCGTAAATTTTAAACATCGTTTCTTCAGCTATACTTGAACAAAACTTAAGTAATTATAAACCGGAAAAATGAAACAATGATCCACTTACAAAAAGTAACGTTAAATAGTATTAATTTAAAAAATTCAGTAACCATTGGATTTTGGTCCAGCACATAACAGCCGTCTAGTTAATGTAAATAATAAGTATAATTATTTTTAATAATTTTGAACGTTAATTGATGTCATTCCATTTTCTTTTGTAAGTGTTATTTTTTTAGTAACCAAGACTCTTAAGTAAATAAGCCTGATTACCAATTAATTTACAAAAAGTAATCATGTTATTAATTATATTTGATTTTTTTATTAATTCACCTTATTAAAATAATTAAATTATTTATGCCGACTTAAAAAATCCCCTCCCTCGGGCTTCTCTGTTTCGTGGAATTTGAGAAATTCTGAGACCTTAGGAGCTTAACTGAGATACGCGAGCTTCTTCTCTTCTCCTGAGTCTTACAATAAGTTGTTTGTGTCGCTATCCTCGTGTTGCACAAGAAACGAGATATCTGGAAATAATATTAGCATTCGGCAAGGAGAAAGCATATAAATAAGTTTTTCTCTGGAAACCTTTAAGATTTGAATGGAAGGGAAGGAAATGAAGGAGTAGGAGGAGAGAGAGAAAGAGAGGGGGGAGAGCGGGACGCAGGAAGAGGGGAGAGGTGAGATATATAACTTCCGAAACAACTGCCATGCTTCCCAGCGCCAAGTCGTCGGGGAAGGGGCGGAGACGATGAGGTTTGGGGAAGGGGGCGAAGCTGGGGGAGGCGTGGGTGGAGGAAGAGGGGGGCAGAATGAAGAAAAGAACATCTAACCGCAAGAAGGCGACGACTATATTCCAGCTTAAAGCATCTCTCGCGTGCTACTCGTCTCGCATTCTTAAAATTCTCATAAAAATGCTCGTGTCACAAGTGAAATTTCGTCACTCAAAGTAAAAAAAAAATATTTTGCGAGAACCTAGCAAACTATGCGTTTGGTGAATGGATACGACGGAAAAGCTTCATTTCATTATCCTCGGCAAGTTTCTCCTCACAAGCCGCTTTTGTTCACGGAAACAATGTTGGAAGGAGTATTTGCAGCGCAAAGTTCTAGGTAAAATAATTTCACAAAGCACACGTAAAATTGCTACCTTATGCACGAAATATTTCCGAATGCTTCAAGGCAAATTTTGCCGAGGTAAACATTTTGAAAAAATTCCCCGTACCTTGTTAAACTTGGAGAGAGAGTTGAGGAGGGTGGAAATATGTACCGCGAAGACCCCTTTAAATCGCTCAGCCCACAAAAGGTAATAAAATAAACGACCTCGTATAGAAAAACTTTTACAAGGATACCAAAGAAGAAGATTGTGGTAGTTCGTCAACTTTGCCTCCTCAACTTCCTCCTTCGCCCCGCTACATCTTTTACTCCTTCCTCCGCTGAAGGATGCAGGAGGCGGAGCGTAGTGGGAGAGACTCAGGTGTACGACGAGGGTGGATGGAGGGAGGAAGAGGTGAGATAGGCGAGGGTTACCGGAGAAGAGGAAAGATAGAGGAGAGGAGTAAAAAGAGCGGTGGAGGGAAGGAGAGGGAGAGAGGTATAAGGAATTGAGGTTCGAGAGGGAGAAAAGGTTGAGAGGGAGGAGGGTAAGACAAGGAGTGAGGGAGGAAAAGGATGGCGGTCGCAGTCTCCAAGGGACGGGGAAGACGCCGGACCGACAAGTGTTGGGAGAGGCTTGCGTAACGGATATGTAAGGAGCAGTTTTGGATCGGCCTGTAACGGGCAAGGGAAGGTGGCAGGTTTTGGAAAGAGAAAGGAGAGTTGGCGCCATTCTTGAGCCAAAGTGGCTTTCTTCTCTCTTCCCTTGTTTCACCCTCGATAGATGCCTATTCCGCGCTCCTCTCTTACTACACTTATACATTCGTATAACATTATTGCTTTTTCCTCTTTTCGGGACAATTTTATTCATTTTTCACTTTATTTTTCTCTCTTTCCGCATTAATCTTTCACTCCCTCATCTCTCTCCCTCCTTCCCTTTCTGTCCCTCCTCCTGTCGTCTAGAACGCCACACAGGACTGAGTGTTCGAATTTATCACGCAATCTGAATAATCTTTGCGTAGGAGGAGGGGGGTGTGCGCTCGCTCTCTCTCTCTCTTTCTATCCGCGGCGACCAGGAGGGCGGAAGAGGGTGGTGAGAGGGAGAAAGAAGGAGAGGGAAGCAGGCGGTGGGATGAGACAGGTGGCGGTTTGAAGGAGGTAGTTTGAAGGAATGGGGAAATAGGGAGGATAGAAGGGTTATTTCGAAGACGATGTGGAAGGAAAAGGGAAGTCGAAGAGTTGGAATCGGGGCCAAAGAAGAAAGGTTGAGTGGAAGAACAATTTAAGGAATGGGAGAAAAAACAAATAAAATTATTCTACTGGAGCCGAAAGGTCGCGACGAATTTTTTACGATTCATCCGCAAAATTCTATGGCGGAAACTTATAAATTACACCGCAAAAAGCTATTTTTTCGAATAACGCCGCAAAAAAGAAATTTGAAGGAGCATACGCAGATGAAATGATATAATGAACACGTTTGTTTTAGGAAACGTGTTAACAAAGAAGAGGAAGCTTTAAGTAAGTTAGAGGATACACCTAGAAAAGATTCCGTATCCTCGCATGTGTGTGTGAGTGCATGTATAAGCTTGAAGACACGGAAAGGAAAAAGGAAATCGCTAGATAGAGGAAGAGATTAGACGAAGGCATGTAAAAAGTTGATGAGCAACAGAAGATATGGAGAATGGGGGAAAGGAGGTAAGAGGGATATTCGGGAGATTTAGTTGGAAGTTAAAGGAAAAATTGATGATGAACGGGAAAATTACGAAAAAAAGTGAGAGAAAGAAAGAAAGAATGTTGGAAGTGTAATCGATGGTTTTCGGAGAAGAAAGAAGTGGAATAAAAAAGGAATTATGGAAGGCTCCTGAAGGAAGTTGAAAAGGAAAATGAAGAGGATTTGAATGGAATGGTGGAGGGAATGTGGAGGTGGAGTGGGGCGGAAAGGAAGACGTAGCAGCGGGGGAGTGGAATACGGAAGGAAGGAGGAAGAGCGGAATTAGGAGGGTGGGGAAAGGACGAAGGGGGAGATAGAGATAGCGCGGAGGCGGAGATAATGGCAGGAGGCTGTTGCAGAGTGAAAGGAAAGAGAGAGAGAGAGGGTCGAGAGGGTTCGGCAAAGCGTGCCCTGAGGGCTTGGCCATCTTCTCCCTTTCTCCTGCCTCGAAACTTTTCCAGAATTGGCTCCTTAAGTGCGGCACTCTGCTTTCCTCTACTCACGGCGCACTTTTTTCGGTTGTATTTCCCGTGGTTTCTATCGTTTTTAATGCTTTTCTGAGGGTATCTATTTACTTGTGGAGAGTTTTAGGAAGCTATTGAGGGGAAATGGAGGGGCTGAGGTCGACGCCGAGGTGGCGGAAACATCGGTGGGCGTATTCCACGTCAATCTCAAGCAGCTGATCCTCTTCTTTTTTCATCCAAATCCCAAAATGACACACTGGGCTTGATTTATCTCCCGAGATATCCCGATGGAATGTAATTTATTTCCGTCGCTTTAATTTAAACGTGCCAAATGGCCTTTCTCTTTCGATGTGCCTTGGACGTGTTATATGGGATGTTAAAACCAGCGATTTGAATATTTTATAGGATAAGCACGTCGTCAAATGAATTTACTTTATTATTATTGCAGTATATGTAGAAAATGGCATACATTCATCGTAGAAGAACGCATGTTTCCATTCTGGGTTTTTATTTATACGGTGAACATTTTTCATTTATAATTGATACGAAGTGTTCATTTATCCCATTGTCTACGTATGCACATCTAATAATGAGGCGACTAAGGTTTTTATTATGGCCATATCTATACATGTAGGGGCGAAAAAAGTTCACCTTGAGGATTTGAAAATTAGCAATGCTGTAAATTAGAAATTTTTATGAACCTTATCAGTCGGGCCCAATTAAAAAAAATAATTTCTCTCTGTAAGAAATTATACCTAGGGTAGAATTTACAAAATTCTTTTTTAATGAGAAATAGCGTTTGCTTGATTCCTTCCAAACTCCTATGCTTTCAATATAAAATAGAAACTAAAACACCAAGTATTCCCCGAGAACTACGTCAACTCATTTTCTTACCAAATAAAACTTGCTACATTTCAAATAAACCACACTATTCGAATTTGTTTCAAAATTGAGAGCGAGGGGAGCAAATTAGATGAGGAGAGGACGAGACAAACCGTGCCATCAAAAGATAAAAAAGAAATAAAAGACTCGGCGCTTATCGAAGAGAGTGGGAGTAGGAGCGGAGGTCGGAAAGAAAAGAAAGATAAGCGAGGGAGAGGTAGTGCTGAGGTAGGAGGGAGAAATGATTCAGTGAAATGTAAGGGCGACAGAGGAAGAGGAGTAGGAGGAGAGAAAGGATTTTCAGATTGGAATGGATGTGGAGAGGTCGATGTTTCGGAATGGATAAAGGAAGAGAGAGGAGGAAGAGAGGGGATTGGGAGGAGAAAGGAGAATTGTGTGGGAAAGGGACATCGCCCTGAGAGCGATAGGAGTGAGCCCATCGTGGAACAGTCGACGAGGTGCCCGGAGTGATGACGACTTTGCCTGGAGGTAGGAGTGGGAGGACGGAGGAGTAGAAAGGGAGTGGCTAGAAGGAGTTGAAAAGATTCGGGATGGAAAGAATAAAAAAGTGGTGTGGGTGGGAGAGAGGTTATGTGATGGGTGAGAGGTTGAGAGGTATTCGGAACGAGGAGGGGACATTGCGGAATGAGGTTGGTGAGGGAGGAGGAAGGAAGCGAGAGGACGATGGCAGACTAGAGTTTTGAAACGACGCTATAAAACTTAGGTGGTATGACCGTGGAAGTCAAGGAGGTGGGGTATATATGAGGAGAGAAGGGTCGCGGCGGAGAGTGAAGGTTTTTGGCGGGGCTTGGAGGGCGCGACGTCGGGAGTGAAAGGCGGGCGGAAAGAAAGAGGGGGAGGGCGGGAAAGGCAGAGGGGGGAGAGGAGGGGGAACCCGAGTAGTTGGGCCGAAGATGTGCGATCGTAAATTTTGTCAATATTGGAGTCCGTGTCTTCTATACCAAGTTCTTTTCATGCAACGGCCGCTCTTCCACTCCTGCCAACTCCTCCCCTTTTCTCTCTTCTCCTCACTTCCTCCTCCTTGGCACGCCGAGTCCCTCATTCTCTCCTTATTTCTCACCTTGCCCTTCAGCCCTTTTCCCTCTCTCCCTCGCTTCCAAATCCTTTCCTTTCATTCGCCACCTTTAAACCATAAACGCACTTGTTTTATAGCTTATTTTCGTATCTATGATTCCTATAACGCGTAATGCGTTCACTTTCTTTACGTTCCTGTATCGCTATTCATTCGTTTCACCGCAATTCCGCTTCCTATTGTCAGGGAAAGATTTCTTTAGCCTTTTCGCCGGCGCTTTATTGCGATGCTCAACACCTGCTTGATGTCAGAATGTGTCGTTTACGAGATGTTGCGATAATGAGAGGGGACAACCCGCATAACTATTCCAGAGGTACCATACCTCCGTTTCGCTCTATCTCGGTCATAAAAAAATCCCCGCCCTTTCACGGGCGCGAGGCGTAACATTCTTCTTATCCGAGCGGCCACTTAATCCGAAGAATTCGACTTTCCACGTCGCCGCTATTGCGCATTTGTGCCCAACCGAAAAAATACCATATTTTTTGCTTTCGAGCCTTGTGTCCCGGCAACGGCTCGCAGTACACTTAAATCACCTTCCCGGCTGGGAACCTGTTATAATAGTTGAGACGTCCATCTCGCTCTTATTTCTATCCCGTTGCATTTTAACTGGCGTAAATTGATTTCCAAAACATTTTCCGGGCGTTTCGAACGACTGCTTATGGGATCGAAGGCATGGCCAGCGCCCACATCTCCTTCCAAACGCGACAACGAATTTGCATTTCGGTCCCTCTTTTTCTCTTTTTCTTTTTCTCTTCTTTTTCCTTCCCATAAATTTTGCGCCTCGTTTTTCACTTCGCCCTACACAAAGTAATCCAAATGCCTCTCTTTCTTTCTTAAGCCAAAAAGCTCTTTCTACATTCGCTCGATTCCTCTTTTCCTGATTTATTTATTTTTCGTAAGTGCCCAATCTTCTCTCCCGCCATCTCTCCCCCTCTCCCCCTCTCCATCTCTCCCTTTCTCTATCTCTCCTCTCTCTCTCCCTTTCTCTCTCTCCCTCCCTCTATCTCCCTCTCTTCTCTCTCCCATCTCCCTCTCTTCTCTCTCCCATCTCCCTCTCTTCTCTCTCCCATCTCCCTCTCTTTTCTCTCCCTCCCTTTCTCTCTCCCTCCTTCTCTCCCTCCCTCTCTCCCTCCCTCTCTCCCTCCCTCTCTCCCTCCCTCCCTCTCTCTCTCCCTCTCTCTTGAAGGGTTAAATGTAAGAATGGACCTTCTGGTCTAAATTTCGCCCGAATAAAGACGATTATCTATCTATCTATCTATCTCTCCCTCTCTCTCTCCCTCCCTCCCTCACTCCCTCTCTCACTCCATCCCTCACTCCCTCCCTCACTCCCTCCCTCCCTCACTCCCTCCCTCACTCCCTCCCTCACTCCCTCCCTCACTCCCTCCCTCACTCCCTCCCTCACTCCCTCCCTCACTCCCTCCCTCACTCCCTCCCTCACTCCCTCCCTCACTCCCTCCCTCACTCCCTCCCTCACTCCCTCCCTCCCTCACTCCCTCCCTCACTCCCTCCCTCACTCCCTCCCTCACTCCCTCCCTCACTCCCTCCTTTTCTCCCTCCCTTTCTCCCCCCCCTCTCTCCCTCTCCATCTCTCTCCCTCCCTCCCTTACTCTCTCCCTCTCTTTCTCCCTCTCTCTCCCTCCCTCCCTTTCTCCCTCCCTCCCTTTCTCCCTCTCTCTCCCTCCCTCCTCCTGCTCTCCGCTATTACCTGCCTCCTCTCTCTCTCGTTTTCTGATTTCTCTCCCCCAAGCCAAACCATTACCGTTCAACAGTTGCCGTAACTGCGGTTGCCATTTTGATCCCCTTTGTTTTTCTCGGCCTTCCGTGCGATAAAAGTGAATGCGCGCGCGTGTGCATGCGCGCACACGAATCCTTTTAACGTCTCGGGGGCGACTCTGTCTTTTTCGCCCCCCGCTTTCGCCCCTTGCCAGCCGTTTCCGCCCCGCCGCCTGCTTCCTATGGATTGCGTTCCTTCTCTCCGTCAGGCATTCCCGATCCTTTTCGCCCTTATCGCGTTTTACTTTTAGAGCGCCACGTGACCGCCTCCTTTTTCTCTCTCTCTCGCTCTTCCTCTCTTTACGGAAAACTCTCTTCCCTAATATTATCTCTCTTTCTCCCTCTCGTGAACATTCACTGCCGACCGGAAAAACTTACCTTAATTTTATTATCGTCCTTATTTTTACGACCCACTCCCTTTCTCTTCCCCTCCTTATCTCCATCCCCTCCCTTTCCCTTCCCATCCTGCCATTTCTCTCATCCTTCCCTCCCGCTCATATCTCCCCAACTTCCATACGTCTATCCCCCTCTTCAAAGGACTCTTTCGGCGAGACCATAATTTCCCCCGCTTTTCATCGTTCTGCTCTTTGCTCGATTTATTTTCAGTTCATTAATTTTTAATAGCCTCGCGAACATTATCAAAGTTTTCACTTTTACAATATTTCGTCCATCGAGCCGAACGGTAATTAAAAAACCGACTTTAATTTTTTCCTCGCTCCCTTTTACCCTCGCGTTTTTCGCTCTCAAAGCGAAATACGGACTCGCGGAAAAAGGGGAAAAATTCTCTCCCACTACTTTCGATAAATATTTATCGCCCGTGCGTTTTATGAGAGAGAGAGAGAGAGCGAGTGAGAGAGGGCCACCAAAAAAATAGCTTCCCTGCGGGCGACTTCAAATTACCTTTGCGTTCTCTTCCTCGCTCTCTGACGGACTTTCATGAGAATCTCCCATTGGGCGCGATGGAATATTGCCGGATCGCCCGCAGGGGGCGTTTTCGCGATGCTATGCAACCGAGACAAAAGAACGAACGGAACCTCTTGTTTATTAGCCCCGCCGCCTACTGCTCATTTCCCGTCGCCTTCCGCCCATCCCTCACTCTCTGTCTCTTCATTTCATTCTCTCTCTCTCTCTCTATCCTTAGCCCTCCCTCCGGCCGCTCGCCCTTCCTGCCTTTTGCACACCCTTCACGACGGCGGAGGAGAGAATCGTTGCCGTAAGCGGGTCGCTCTTTCTCTCTAGCTCGCCGAGAAGGGGAGATAACCAAGTTAGCATCGCCGGCTTACCTTGTTTTGTCTCCGGGTTAAAATTAATGTCAACACAGAACTCGACTCCAAGTCGGAACTCACATCTCCAACCTAGTTTGGAATCCTTCCTCCTCTTCCTCTTGGTATGACCTCGGGGTTTAGCGAAAGGGGCTGCGGAGTTTCTTCTTCCCTACACCTCCTCACTTTAGTCGCAGTCCCCTATCGCCCCCCCTCTCCAATGGCAGCTTCCTCCGCTTCCACTCTTCGCCGTCCCATCCTCGACTCCCCCGAAAACCGAAGGGAGATGGTAAATAAGTGCGTGTCGGTAGCCGTTTATGGCCGATCCGAGGGAAAGACCTCGAGAACAGAGCGTCGCGAAGGAGGAAAAGACACGGCTGCTGGTGTTGCCTTCGCGTCCATAAAGGTCTGCGTGTCAGGAGAGAGAGAGAGAGAGTTTCATATCTCCAATCTTAATATTTCAGAACGATTCGGAAGGTTCCTTGGGCTCTTTTTTCCGATCTTGTCTGGGAATACCCATTCGGACGACTTTTGCGTATCTGAGTCGATGTGCTGTGATAGAGAGAGACCTGTGTGATGGTAACGGCATCTGTGTTTCGGCAAGACTGGTTCCGTTGAAAAAGAAAATAGCGCGGACGAAAATAAATCTGAAACACATCGTTCATACGAGGTTTCCTTTTGTAGACGCATATATACATATGTTGGCTTAGAGTAGCAGATAATAGCACGCGAATTTAAGCAGCTGTTCTACTCCTCTGATGCACAATGAAATTTTATTTTTAAACGCCAGATTACTGTTCATTTATTTTCATGGATTGTTTTCAATATCTCTCGGTCTTTCAATGTATCAAATGTTTAGCATACTTTTATTACTATACGGACAATCTTTCATGAAAATATAGTGAGAACATATAAAATGTAATTATTATATACGGAATTAGGACATCGAGAATTGCTCCTTAAGACTTGAAAGCAAAGTTCAAGGTTTTATGATCACATAAATTTGATGGAGGAAAATTGGAATTCAGTGCGTTAGAAACAATATGATCAGCACGCCATGGTAAAAAACAACTAAACATTTAATAAAAAAGAGAGAACATTTTCATGCTGATGACCACCAATGTAATAATAATGCCAGGGAATGAGTTAAAGAAGAAAATATATTTTAAATACAAATGCTGTTAAAGATGGCGATTCCAAAATAAACTATGTAGTCCGTCTTACGGCTGGAACTCGAGTGACACTCAAGATAATACCAATAACCATAAGAAGTTTTAAAAACCTAAATACGCATGTAGGCTAGAAAGAAGCCATCCGCAATGATTAATACACCGTTCTTTGAACCTAAAAAATTATATGAATAATGTAATGATGCACGATAACTTCAAATGGTACAGGTATATATATTTCATCTTTTAACAAACTTTCTTTTTTGATGTATACATTTTGTTATTCTAATGAAAACTCCCTGGAATAGAATACTTATCGTCTCATAGAGCTAAGCGAGAATATAACAAAGGGACTCATAAAAAAGTGTATGTACTAATTTCTCAAATGCTCCAGTTTCAATAAAGCTTGAGATTAAGAATATATGTAGACTCATAGAATGGAATATGTTCAACTAGCTCAACCAACCAGGTCATTGTGAACACCGCTGGGCTCTTATGGAATCAGGCAATGGTCTTCTGTGATGCCCGCGGTTACCTGGAATATATTATTCTGTTTCTTTCTAAATCTCTAAAAAAATATATAATAAATATGATGTATTTATTTATGATTACCTTGTTCTAATATGCCAAAGATAGTACCTCCCAAAGGATATAACATGAAATAATTTTCTGCTCTTCGTGCTGAACAAGTTGGGAAGTGCAGAACTAGCTCGAAGTAACATGAGATTTTTTAAGTAAAGGCAGGGGTACCAGACTACAAAAAGTAGCAATATGCTAAAATAAACAAACTATACGTCGAATTATGTCCTAGATTTCCCGAAGGATCGCGGAATTAATATCACGCGATCAAACTCAGTGTGTAGGAGAAAGCATTAATTGCCAATCATTCTTTCAGATATCAAGGGATGGGAGAGATTAAACAACTAAAATCCTCATTGAATAAACATGTGGGCTACCAGAAACGGATTGCCCAATATTTTATCGGATAGTATCACATTCGGTTGCGTTCGTTGGGACGGAGGAATTAAATAGGCTCGAATGATGAATGATTCCACTTGAATCGGTCCCCCTCTTAAACTGCCCCGGCGTCCATTGGGTGCAGATTCCGATTAATTTGAAGATTAATTGAAGATCTCTCGTCATTCTGCACCGAGAAAAATTAGCTTCATACTATTTGCTTTATTTCCAAAATGACAACTGGAAGAATTAATTAGATTCGTTCAAATCTCCTTGCGTGCCACATTGCTTTTTACCAAAAACGAATCATTCTGGGTAGACATTCAATTTCAATCCGAGTGACTAATGTCCAGTGCCAAAATTATGAATAGCGCTATTGTTTATGCATGGTTTGATAAATTATACTCGTGGAAATGTAGATAGGTGTAACATAAATTTGAAACGGATGGAGATATGAGTGAATCTGAACTATATTTTTTGAATTGATAACGCTTCCAAAATTAGAATTGGTATATATAGTTTCCATTGTTGTATTTTACAAGTAAGTAGACTTTTAGTGCCTGCCATCGATTTGATTTGTTCAGAAGCAGTGCTCTTTTCAGTATCTTAGTAAACGTCTTTTTAAAGAACATGTCTAAGCGATAAACTAAGGATCTGAGCCATGACCTACTTGAGCGATTCCTAGCCGTTGACCTCATGAAAAAAATATGAGGGAACTTTTTTGTGAATATTCAGTGCTTGCGATTCAATAAAGAGGGATGAATGGTAAAATCCGTCCTCTAAAAACTAATGCTTTACGGTTTCTGGGACGGTTGAAATTGAATTTAGTGGAGCAAGCTGCCTTTCCTCTCGCTTCTCACTCGCCAAGTGGCTGTAATCTCTTTCATTTGTGCTCGCGCTGTGGCCTGAGCTTTGCATTGTTAAACAAGTGAAACAGGATTTAACATGATCGCTTGATTCGTTAGGCCAGCGAGAAAATACCACGCACAGGTCGAGCAAAAGCGAGGGTAATGCACAAATCAAAATTTAATATTGCAGTGTTGTGCGGAATTTGCTTGCATCGGAAAAGTGTGCAACTCTACGTATGAAACTCACCACATTTGTTTTTTTAGTCCTACTTACAATTTTTCCATGTTATGGTATTTTACAATTGAACTTCACAATAAAGCAGTGAAATAAAATGTATTCTTTTTATAGAAACATATTGGAATGCACTGATAACAAAAATTAATGTGTACCTATTAATCATTTTCTGGAGATTAAAAAAATCTTTAAAGTGCAAACGATATAAACTCCTACGAAAGCACAAAAATTAAAATTGCTGACTGCTTTTGTTTTCTGAATATATTAAAAATAACAGTCCTACATAAATCTCTTTTTAGCAAATAAAATACATAACTTCTATGATTCACATGTATCATTTATGTATTTCAAGCCATAAGTTGAGTTATATAATTAAAAGTTTAACGATGTCATTTGTTCCCTTTAACTTGGTTCGGGAATCAATCGATTTGAATACAGTATTGAATCGCAATGAAGCAAATAAATAATAATGTACTAACTATTATCAAAATTGTTGAGAATATAAGTATATATAATGTTTATTACTTCCTGGAGAATCTTACTATCATTCACATAATACTATGAATGTAAGGAAAATGTGAATACTTTTGTACCAAATTATCTACTATCAAAACATAAAAATTTCAATTGGTGATATAGTTAATGAGTGGATCTAGACAGGGTATGAACTAAAATTACATGCGTTTGTTGGAATAAAATTTTCCGATATTTTACGATAGATTTCGGAAATTTCTGCTCAAATATTGAAAATGAAATACACTGGCGTCAAGGTAGAACCAAATTTCTTTATGCTACTACTGAATTTTTAATTTAAAAAGTTAAATAATATCCACCAAGCGCTCAGGAGAAGTTCTGTTCAAATTCAAGTTTTTTTACACTTATTTTCTAATCCGATCCAAGATTCTCAACAGGATAATGCGTCAAGTACACGATGCATCGAAGTTTATCCAGAGGATTGACGTTATCGGGGTCTCGACGAGACATTCATCAAATGACAGCATGGACGGTGTTGTTCCTAGCAAAGTTTGAGCAGTGAGAGGCGATTTGTTGATTGAAGATTGTTTCACTGAGGATTTTGTGGTAAACAGGCCGTATCCGTCAATTTTTTAAAGTGCGAAGTGCGAGTTCGTCATCACTGTAGAGCAGCGGTGGCCAAACCTGCTTACTCTCAGAGCCGCATATGATAATCTCCCTAAGTTTGAGAGCCGCAAGACACATATTCTGCTCAAAAATATCTATGAACAGTTAGCATAACTTGTGTTTGATGCAATAGAGAGAGACTGAATGCCCATTAAGCATCCCCAAAAGGTGTTACTCGCACAGCGTTATTGCATTCTGACGTGATAAGCCTTGATACGCCCTTGGTTGTAAATGAATAAGAGCCGCGGTTTGGCCACCCCTGCTGTGGAGCATTCTCTTTCCTTCATTTCGCAAAAATTGTCATCGCTCGTACCTAACGAAAGCATCCTTCAACTGTCAGCGGATGGGAACATATTGAGGCGTCTTAAAATACAAGGTCGCGAATGCTTTGACTTGAATGCTATGCGCTTATCATCTCCATCGCTTTACGAGACCTCTCAAATATATATCCCAAATCGATGGGAAGTGGCGTCAAAAGGATCTTCATAAAAGAGCAGGGACTCAAATATTTCCCTCTTTTCCTTCCCCAATCCCCTTCCACGGCCCACACTCGGAAACCATTAAAAAAAGTTCACCCTCGAACGTTCCCTTTTTCTAAATCAATCCCCTTTCATCCACTCATTGATATTCACGATTTTCAAAGTTCTTTAAAAAAGAAGGGAAGAGAGAACGAAAGTCCAATCCATTTTTATCGATAGCTCTGCGTGCTTGCAATCTTTCCTGCTCTCCCAAAAAAATAAACGTTTCTTTGCGAGTCTTTCTTCCTTTTTTTCCTTTCAGTTTTTCCTTCCTTTCCTGTAGTGCCCCAGAAAACTGGATTAAATTTTGGAGTAGGGGTTTTTTTTTTCTTTGCATAGACAAGAGAATCGGCTCTTGCGGAAAAAAGTGAGGTTTAGACAGTCATGGGTTGGAAATCCGTTGGAACTGCGCCCTTGGAGGTAAAAACCTCCAGGAAGCCTCCGTCCGCGTTTTCCTTTTCACGGTCGCGGAGTTTCTCCATCTCCATTGACCCCTAACTGTTTACGGTATCGTCGTGCGCTCCGTGTACTTCGATTTACCAGTCGAAGCAGAATCAAATTCCTGGTCTCGTAGCAAAATTTCCTCCCTCTCTCAGATCGCATGCTCTTTTCGGATGTATTTTGCCTTTAAAGAGGGTCGGAGGAGCAGAGGAGTGAGAGGGGAAGGGTCGTGGATCCTGGTAAGTGGGTTGAATCGTGCGGTCTTCGCTCGGAATTAAGGGTGAATGAGGAGGATGGGGCAAAAGGGGTTAAAAAGAGTAGGAATCCTCCGGATGGCGCCAATTAGACCTGGCGCGTCGCTCGGAACGCGACAGTCACTTGTTAAGTGATGCCTTTGGACCGTGAACGGAGTGAGGTATGAGAAGGAGAAAATGGCTCCAGAGGAGGCTGAGGTGGAAGAGGGAAGTTTGAAGGAGGTGGACGGAAGACGGGGAGAGAAGATTGTGTCAGGCGTGGATGTCTTGGACTGGACTCACTGCCTCTTGGCCCATGGCAGGAGAAGATGCCTTCAGTTTCGTTGCTCAGGAGACTTTTGATTATAAATCTATATCGCACGTGATTTATTGCCATGTTTTTGCTGCATAAGTTACTTTGTTAAATCGATTTTTGTAGGGCAAGAGTTAACACTGACTTAATTTCAAAACGTTCGAAAAAATAAAAAGTTCCTCATATATATAATCTTTGAAGACAGACGGCAGCGAGTGCACAAGTTACCATAAAAACGCATTCACTCCATGCCATATTTTTATTTTATTCCTTTTTGCTTGCTTTATTGGGTTCAAATTCCTCGAGTTCTTTTGTTAGTAATGAAATATCTTAATCTTCTGGCTTAATACAACGCAGTTGTATATTTCATTTAAATTTGATTTTGGTTTTAATTTATTTAAAGAACGAAATGAATGAACGAAAGTGAACATTTCCAGAGAAATTTTCTTAATTTAGTAGATATATTTAAAAAAGAATTTATACATGGAATTTTTTCATTCGTTATGTTATTCTGCGACACACTTCATGCCGTTTCAAATTTTTACAGAAGTCTTATGGCGGCAAAAACAATTAGGAAACGATAAGTAAATCCAAAGTTATACAGCTTTTTTATTCTATAATATACATTTTGTTTGTTTAGATGCTATGAAACATTAACTTTATCGCTTAAACCAAATGAGCTCTAGTCAACGTAGGAAAGAAAATAACATCTTTATTACGAAAACGCAATTGAATGAATGTGCTTTGTTAAGATAAATTAATAAACATTTCGCATAAATAATCATCGTAGAGATGAATTGTATCGAAAATGTTTTATAAAGGCAGGAATACATATATCCTTTAAAGAAAGTTTGATATACTTTAAAATTATATTATAAGCTTTTTGAAGTACATACGGGCGACCCTCGGTTAATGACGACGATCTGTTCCTGCGAATGGTCAATAACCGAATTTGGTTCGTTAACCAAATCTTACTTCCCTAGCGGTCGTTACGTACGGTTTAACACACATTTGGTCCTTACAGTGCCTACTAAATACCAAAAATAGTATAATAAAACAAAATATAGAGAGATGCTTTTCATCAAAATGTTTTACTGAAATAAATACATTACCTACATTAGCCTAAAACAATATAATTAATCACCAAATCGTTATGTACGGTTCAACGCACGTCTGATCCTTATAGTGTCAACTACATCAAAAAAATAGTTCAGTACAGTAAAATAAAATGTAAAGAGAGCTTTTTCACCTAAATGTTGTTACTGAAATAAAGAATTAACCTTCATTAACTAACGAACAATGTACTTTTATAAGACAACCTAAAAACATTTAAATTATGCAGTCGGCGTCTCTCCTCTTTCCTGCCTTTTTATTATGTCATCTTTCTGCTCCAAAGTTATTAGCTTCGTTCTTTTAGAAGCACCAGCTGCAGTTGACTCAGATTGTCGCTTTTAAGACAAATCCGAAGGATAAAAAAAAATTAAACAAAAAAACTGACAAAACAAAACTAGGAAGACGCTATTCGATTAACGGCTGAAGGAGTGGCTGAGGCACGCTGACTAGGACTAGAATCACGCATTACAAGGGATAAATAAAACTCAATTTAGCCCGAAGTAACGTGGTAGTGAACTGGCAAGTGGCTAGTGTCTAATGCCCCGTTCACATTCGGCTTTCTTGAGCGGCTATCTTGATTGAGCAAATAAACTTCTTTGCAGCTCTGTTGAGCGAGACTGAGTCAGCTTACTCCTAAGAAATCCCCTATGCTCATGCATACCAACTTCAGAGTTTGAATCCACTTCATCACTAGTGATAAGTTTTGGTGAGCTGTGAAAGAAACATGTTAGAACTGGAAGAGTAAATCGCGCTTCTAGCTGCAGCTTGAATCACTTTAACCCTCCAGTAGGCGCGTGGATCCCAATAGTGATCCAGCTTTATGTTTTTCACTTGTGCCGCTAGATAACGCATCTGACGGTCACGTGTTTTTGCCCACCTCTCGTTTTGATGTCGATCTTGAATTTCAGTGTGTTTTTTGCTTCTTTTGCTGCTTGAACTGCACGCTTTGCCACTATTGTTACCACTGTGTTTTATAATTTATATCCAGTATTATATTGTACTTCTTTTTGTTGCTTTCAGTTTTAGTTGAATAATAATTGCTTCTTAAAGATTCGTCGTTCGTCATTGTTTATTCTTTAGAAATGTAATTCATTTCGATGAAGTAATTCAAGTTTGGATTGTAATATTCCGTTCGAAATAAAAGCCTCATTAGAGGATCGTCAAGTTAAAATTACCATTATTAATATGCTCGATTTTTTGTAATTTCTGACTTCCTTATTTAACGTTCGTACATAATTTTTAGATTTCGATGGACTTTTTGTATTCTTAATCTTAATTTAATGATCGATCTTTGCTACGTATTGTATTACATTTTTATCGGTCGTAAGTAACGACTGCGACGTCGTAAGGCGATTTTGAAAAAATATTGGTCTTGGTTTGGTCGTAACATCGAATCGTCGTTAACCGAGGGTCGCCTGTACATATAAAGTCTGTAAATGAGGGTGCGTTTGGTTTGGCTGAGAGTTCTTAATTTTGATGCAACTCAAGAACGTGCTTAAGTTGAGATAAAATCAAAATTCGTGCATTAAACTGTGACTGATGTTGGTAATTAGACAAATAAAAACTATTACCGTAAAATACTCGAGGAATCCCATGATATCTAGTAACTATAAAAATGCTAATTCTCTTGGTCACTTGGTCATTATGTCCATAACGCTCAATATCTCGGTTGTTTCTTCAGCCAGTTCAACCAAATTTTGTGGGATTGGATTGATCACGTACCAGTCGCGAGTGGCATAAAAAGTTTCCAAAAAGGATCTCGTTTCCACTGCCGAGGGTGATTTCAATTTACCATAAGATAACACGTAAAAATCGATTTTTCGATGTAAAGGCTTTTACTCTTTTGCAAATTAAAATTAGAAATAATTGACCTACGATATTCGGACCTGGACTGTTTTAAAGAAAAATAAATAAAGTTTCTTATTCTTATCGTCATATTTTGCCTACGATATAAATCGCTCAATTTATACGTTTAAATCATATTTATTGGAAAAATTTAAACTTTTTAACGATATGTTACCTTGCCGACCATGTCATTGTTAAACCTCGAGATTGTATTGTCGCCCTAACTCATACTATATGCGTAAGGAAAGCGTGCTTTGAATGTTGTATTAGGTGAGAGAGGAAGAAAGGAGAGAGACAAGGGGAGAGAGAGGGAGCGAGAGAGGAGGGAGACAGAGGAAGGAGATGGAGGGAGACAGCCAAATTTGGTAGGATTGCTACGATCACGTACCAATAGCGAATGACAAAATTTTTCAAAAGAGGTCCCGGGCATAGTTGCCAATTTAATGACTTTTCGCTAGATTTGGCGACTTTTTACTTCGTTTAGCGATTTTTAGGGTTTAACGACATGCCACTAACTTAGCGATTTTCGACGAATCTAGCGTTAAATTTTTCACAAACCAAACGAATTACTTTGATGGTATGTATATTAAAATATATGTTTTTGATAAATCTATAAATAATTTTCACCGTTATTTCCTCAGTTACGTATATTTTTAAATATATTTCAGTTTAATTTTAAAAGATCGCTTTGTAATTTACCTTGAAGAAAACTTTCATAAAACGCAGTTAAAATTATAGAAAAGTCGATTTCCAATAAAGATGTAGAAATTAGATATTGATTTTTATTAGGATAATAAATACTAAGTAGATTTTGCTTTTAATGATTACTGAACGTCTGCTTCTATCAAGACGTTTTAAATTTATTCTTAAAAATTGTTATTAATTGTTATATATTACCTAGACACATCACCCGTTATGATGTTTTTGTTATTTTTTAAACCAATTTTAAGAGAAGTTCAATCCGTCAATAAGAAATTTGATTGATGATTTGGTACATTTAAATAATATCCAATTTTCTAAGATCAATATTTCAGAAAGTACTGAAACTGCAAATCGACTGGATCCCTCATCCTTACTTAGGATATGAATTAGAAAAGGAAATGTCAGAATGCAAATTTTCTGATGAAGTAAAACGTGAAAGGTGTCATAATTTTCTAGTTTCACTTATAAAAGTACTTCAACAAAGGTTGCCAGAGAATGTTACTACTTTGGAGTCAATGTCTTGTTTGAGTGCAAGTGAAAGTTTTTAAACCATCGAAATTAGGAATACTTTATCTAGCAAATATTTTGTTCGAAGATTCACCAATTCTGACTCGTATTGACTTTTAGTGGAAAAAACTACATACAGTCATGTGGACGGAAACCTCAGATATGTTGGAACTTGACCGAAAATCGCTAGCTGCCGAGATTCAATCGATGAAAATACTTTTGAAGATATTTGAAATTTAGCTTTAACTGTACTACGATTACCCCACTCAAATGCTAATGTTGAGCGTCAATTTAGTGTCATAGATATTGTAAAATCAAAATTACGAAACAGAATGTGTCAAAACTTTATGAGTTATTTTGGCCTTTAGTTATGGTTTAAGAAATCATGGGAAATGTTGTTACAATTACGAACTGCCCGAAAGTGTAATAAACAAAACTGGTCCCACTGATGGATATGAGAATTTACCTAAAGATGAAACAAAAAGTAGTCATATACGTGTTGAAGCGTTACCCGAATGTGACTTATATATGAAGCGTTAATGTAATATTTTTATTGTGAATTTTTAATGTCTCTATTCTTTCTTATTTATAATAATCAATTAAATATTATCTTAATTGTTATTCATTTATAAAAATGAAGATACGTTTAATAATTAGATATAATAAGAATTATTTTGAAGTATTGATGCATTCTTTTTATTTTTAACGACTTATTAGCGACATTTCTTTGAGTTTAGCTACTTTTCAGGGTGGATTTAGATACATTTACAAATTTATTTTGGCAACCCTGGTCCCGGGTTTGACTCCAGAGGGTGATTTCAATCTCCAATAAGACAATCAATACCTATCTCAGCCGTTTGTTCGATTACCAAGCCCGTTTTAAACGGGCTATTTCATCTAGTCCTGTGTATAATTTCCCAAGTGTTTTTCCCTCCGTCTGTCACGCTCTGTATCTCAAGATCTGTACATTGTAGTGAAATGCGGTAAATGCCATTTTGTATCTACCACCTAGAAGACCCCCATTTTAATTTTCGTCCACCGTCTTGAAACGAAATGGCGGTTGTTTAAAATATAAAAAATTATATTTCGGAAAAGGTACTTCGGAGAAAAAACCTTTTGTACCAGAAATATCCATAATGATAAGAGCAATACTGAAAAAATATTTTCAGCTTGACGAGGCTAAATGCGAGGTGTGTAGCGCGTGGCGCTTCGTATTATTTAAAAAACTCTAGGATTTACTATAATCACCAATATTGTATTAAATTTTGTTATTTCAACTCTATAAAAAAGTTAATTGAAATAATTGACTAAGGTTGCATCCAATTAAAAGTTGATGTTTGGAAGAGAAAAATATCAGCTAACTGGGCAAATATTGGTTAAAATGAGGGAAAACAACGAAAATTTTCTGTTCGGAGTTCTTTTAAAGGTTTTTAACTTAATGTGAGCAAATCATCGTAAGAGAGAGAGAAAGAAACAAATGCAATTCCGCCGAAATTCATAACAGACCGCGGCGCAAATCGTTTCATTTTGATATAACCTACTTTTGAACGATATAGCGTTTACACTTCGATGCTTTTTTTTCAATAAACGTGATCAATTTTTTCATCTTGAGAAGTAATAACAACTGCGATTCGGTGATCCGTTCGTTGCTATATCAACTGCACCATTAGAAATAATCTTGGAGTGATTTTTTTTAGACCGCCAGGAATAAAAACATCTCGCTTCTTTCCCAAGTTTTTCAGATGCAATATATGGCAAAAACAGAGACGTATTAACTGCCAACCTCGATTTACGAGACGATAAATACGCGCCGCTCGACCTTCAGATCGGGTGCTCTATTTATCACCATCTCTTCAGTACGTTCAATATCCCGCAGCCCTCCACAACATCTGGGGCTAAATCTTAACTCGGGATTTATCTGTCCTTTTTTTTAGTAAAAATAAAAGATATAATTTGTAAAATTCGGAAAAATTTACTAGTTCGCCCGCGTTGGACGTCAGATATACTCCTCGCGCGCAACCGATCCGTATTTAGGGAAAGCGCTTCGTCGGGTTGCGCTGTGTTTCTTGGAAAGCCATTTGCTCCGAATAATAATGGAAAAAAAGAGGAGCACGCTCTTCGGCATAAGCCGCTTCAATTTGTCGTGCTCGGACGAGAGAGAGAGAGAGGCTTCCGACCGAGGGATTTGAGCAACTCCACCCTCCACCGACCCTCCCCCAGCAACTCCCCCAGCTCTCCCCCCCCCCTCCCGTCCGCCCTTGGCACACACAAAACCCTTCCAGCCGCGCAGTGCGATGAATCTCCCGACGCTGCCATTCCTCGCGCAGCCTCTCATCAAGTGGCCTAACACCGAAGGCAGTTTCCGCGCTCGGCGGCGGCGAGATCACGGAGCGTCTCACAGCTTTATCCACGAAATCTACATCACCCTGGGAACACTCTCGTTCTCTCTCCTTCCCCCACCTCCTCTCTATCTATCTCTCCCTCTTCCTCCTCCTCCCTTATGCAAACAACTGAGAGCCCTTCTAGAGCGTCGTAGATCGGCGTCGTGAGGCGCAAAAAGTCGTTAACGGCCGCGTAAACATGCTTGCGGCCTGGCCATCTAAAGTGGCGGCTGCGTAAAAAATGAACGGTGAGAATGAAGCCTCAGCGGAAAACTGCGCTTCTCTCGCGCGTTGTCGTGGAGAAACAGGCGATAAGCTGTTTTTCCTTCATGTCTCTATTATCGCAGTGAGTAATGGTTCTAAATGCCCTGACGCTTCTTTCATTATCGCCGGGTCTTGCACTTTAGATCCCACTTATCGTTCGGTTAGTGCTAAGTCGTACTTGCCACCGGATGCCCCAACATAGCCCTTCGAATGATCCATTAATTGCTTGAATCATTCTTCCTCTATCGCCAACTATTCCTCAACATCTTAACGGAATCGAATTTTCCGCCTCTGCTCAGCTTATGGATCCCTTTATCATGCTGTCGCGCGACAATCCTCTCATCTTCCTCTTTCTTTTTGTTTCCTTATCCGCTCCACTCGTTCCCCCATTATCCCCTTCCACCCACCTCTCACATTTTTCCAACGTCCCCTTTGCACACTTTTCCTCGGCCTATGCCCTGAAAGGAATCGCATTCCTTATTAAAATTTTGTCTCAGGATTTCTTTTTTAATTCTTTGCTGGAGCTGCATTCCAGAGGCTCTGCCCTTCTTTGAAAAAGAAAATTAAAAAAATTATTCGCTCTACCTTACAATGTCCTTATCTTTTTGAAATTCTTGTCCTGCTGCGTCAATGAACTGGAGTAAAAATTTTTGTTTAAAAGAAGTTCCCCCAGAAATTCCGATAACTTTTACGGGAAAATAGACGACGCTAGGGAGGTTTCAAAGTTCTATGCAAACGACTTATTTTTTTATAAAAGAACAGTTGAATTCGCTTGAAATATTTCATTATTTTCAGTTTCTAGAAAGGCTTCACTAGATGAAGAGAAAACGGACTCAAAAGAGAGCATTTTATTGCCATGGTTTTATTTGGAAACGAGATCTTTACGAAAACGAATAAATAAGTCAAAATATTTCGGCAACAGTAGAGCAATCGTGAAAGCGATACGATATTTCCGGTCTTGCTCCTCTAGATTGCTTGAAAAGTCCAATCACATTAGCTCTAAGTAAAATAAGTTTAAGAATTTGTTTCTATGTCGACGGTACTTCCTCTGGCAACCCTGTCTCGCCATACTGTGAATCTATAAGGAGTTAAACCTTTTAAAGTAAATATTTCCAGAAACATCAATGAGGAAGCCTTTGCTGATGCAAATGTGTGAAAGAAAAGTTATTTTTTTTGGATCCGCCGATGCTTTTCTAGTAATTTCTCTTCCCATTTGTTTTTAACACACAAGTCGCACATAGTTTCCCCTCCATCCTCCCACATTTTCTCCCTTTCGTGGATTCGCACCAGTCATGCCCCGGAACGCCGCAGGAGCGAGAAAGCCATAACAAATCTGAGTAATGGGCCTTGCCACCCAGGACCCCCCAAATGTTTGCGGATTTTCGGGTGATTTGTTGTTGAAGTCCGCCTGTGAGAGTAAGGAGGGGATGGCCTCGGGGAAAGGGGCGTGGGAGTGTCACGTGGTAATTTTCTCAGAGGGATGGTTAGAGGTGATGACTGGGGAGTGAGAGATAGAGAAGAAGAAGTAAAGGGCGATATGTGGGTAGGATGGAGCAGTCCAAAGGGAGAGAGATAGTTAGGGAAAGGGTGAAAGACGAGAGGACGCCAAGGAAGCCATGTGTTTGCTTTTGGAAGGGTACGGCATTGGATTCGGAGATTACGCGAAGGAAACTGGAGCTCCCAGAGGGACCGTCTATGGCTTTGTTAAGGGACCCAAAATGCATGATGAAAGTGCTTCAAACATTCTTAAAATTTTAATCTTTGTGAGCTTCCAGCGGAAGGCTCCACTGCATAAGATGTTAATGCAAAAAATTTCAATAGCGCGAAGTGAAAGAACGAATGTTCGTGGTGTTTTAAAAGTTCTGTCGGAAATTCATTGAAGCATTTACATGAAAAGCATAGTCATCATCGGCAGATCAATTACTCAATTTGACATTCAAAATATCTTCAAACGAAGCTGTTCATTTTGCTTAAAGGTGTTCTCTTCCTTCATATCACCCGAAATTTAGATTCTTTCATCATGAAGGCTGGTGTCACGGTAAATGTGTACATTTCCCGGTTAATGTGCACATTTACCACCAAGTTCGGTAAATGTAAGTATAACATACTTTTACCGATTGGATTGAGGAAATGTACACATTTACCTAGAGACACTGGTAAATGTGGATTAACGTCGCAACACAGGCCACAACTTGGCGGCGTCGCGAACATCTGCTGCAGTTTAGAAGTACGGTAAATGTGCATTGTCCGGTAAATGTGTAAATTTCCTGGTAAATGTACACAACTAACTAAACTAAATTTGAACATGAAGGCAAATTTTACTCGGCCCCAACGGGTTGGGTAGGTTAGTCGAAGTGTTTTTGGTTCCACCTCACGTTCGCTGTGTTTCGCCATCGGGTTGGGAGGCGTTCATCTTAATATATATCAGTGGAGCAGAGCCCTGGATGATTTCTGTTATAAATTAAGGTCTTTATTAAAGTAGCATTTCTCATTCTTACTTATTTCCACATTTACCAAGATACATCGGTAAAGTTGCACATTTACCGAGAAATATATGGAGCTTGGTGGTAAATGTGCACATTTACCGGTTAGTGCACACATTTCCCGATTACGTACCTTTACCGTAACACTGGTATAAAATCGTATTCTGTTATAACGGCAGCTCTGGGGCTAGAAAAATTTGTTACCAGTCATGTTTCTCTATTCGTGTTTGTTAAATGTTCCACTACATGTATCGCTCGTGTAATCTTTTCAGCAAGTCTTGAAAGTGGTCTCAGACATTAGTAATTCACACTTTATTCATTTAGATCAATTTATTTTCCAATTCTTCCTCGTTTTCCATCCTTGCAATTTAATTTTTACTTCTCTATTCACCGCAATAGTTAAATCTCTGTTTATAATTTCTGTATTTACATCTCTATCCCTACATCTTCTCCGAAGATAGCTCTCCATCCGTAGTACAGATGTATATAATATTATGTACGAGTTATAACCCTCCTCCGTCCATAACAGTATGATATTTATCTCTAAGCTATTGCTCAAAGTTTGCATTGACTCGTTTAATTTTAATTTTGATTCCTCAAGATTGTTCGTTTTGTGACGGAAGCGGCATGCCAAATATATCAGTTTCATATGCTTTGATCCGAAATACATGAGTAATAACCTACTTTTTCATGATGAAAATCTATGAGAGATTAATCGCCGCCAAGTTGAATTCACAGAATTTCGTTTAAAAGTAAACGCACAACATGAAACGCCGATCGCTCATAACATAAATATGAATAAAAGTATCTATTCAAACTGAATGCCATATCAATTACAGGATCGCAAGTCAAACAGAAAATCCCGCCAAAAGATTAGCCAAGACAAGTGATTCAGTTTAGCGCAGAATGAAGTAATTTGCGCAGTGAATAACCGATCGACAGCAACAAACCTGCGCTTGTCTCGCGTGAAGGTTATCTCCCTATTAATTCATTCGCAGCCAAATTTGGCACCGGCACAGCGTTTTGTCCGAATTTACAGATCGATTAATTATTTTTTTGGAATCCCGAATGAAAACCAGCGCCTCCTGTGCAGAGGGAACTGAAATAAATTCACGAAAAAGAGCGATATCAGAGTGTCTCCTTTTTTTGGTCGGCCAAACATGGGATTTAAATGGGGAACGCGATGGGATTTTCCTTCCCCTGCATTCCGGGTCCATTAATCGCTTTTAATCCTTTCGCCGCTCTCCCGGCCGATGAGAAGCTACTCTTGACGCCGGCGACGTATCGTATGCACACACACACACACTCCCTAACACTCATCCCACATACCCTCACGTTTACACACGCATACCGTGGAAAGCGATTTGCACCATAAATCGTCGGCTTTTGCGATGTGGTGACCGCAAAAATAACTCGAGCGCCGGCTACAAAGTAGGGTAGAAGAGAGCGGAATGGCCGCTGCGAGAGAGTTCTCTCCCTCGCTCCGCAATCCTCTCTTTCCCTCACTCGCCCTTTTCCTTCCCCATCACCCACTCCCTCCGCCATCCTTCCGCCTCCAAAGCATCACGCATCACTTGGCGCTAGACGTACAAAAGAAAACTGGCTAGTCCTAACGTCCGAAGACTAAATTCTCTCATACCCCCGCCTTATTTCTCTCTCTCTCTCTCCCTCTGTCCTCTGCCCTTTTCGTCATTCTCCCTTGAATTCAAAATCTCTCTGTCATCCCTCGGAGTAGTTCTATCCATCTCTTTGTCGCTCATTTCCCCTTCACTCCTAGCCCGAGCTGTGTATACTCTCTGATTTTCTCGTTTTTTCTACTCGTAAACTTCTACCAGCTCACTCTTCATCTGCATCTTAATTATTCTCTCTCTCTTAGCAGTCTGTTTTCTGCTACGTCCCACGTCCTTCCATTACCCAGTTTGTTACGCCTCCCTCGCGGGTGCAACCTTCCTCACTCCTTCGTCTCCACTTCTGCCTCCGCCTCTCACCTTTCTCTTCATCTTTTCTTCTCTTCTTACTCTGCGTTCTCTGCCGTCCTTCTCTCATCTCGTATTCCCATTCTCTCTGCCCTTCTGAGACAGTCACTCGAACATTAGACCCATTCGGACAATTATTTACCCAGGTGTCCATACCTCGTAATTAGTGCCTCATTTCCTTTTAAACATACCATATCATCCGTTCTTTTACTTTTGTTTATTCCGCAATGATTTCTCGGCACCCGATTGTTTATTTTCGGCTAATATAATTTCGCAGCTCTCGTGCTGAGAATATTTTTATAAAACCGCATTCGCGGTGCGAATGGCAAGCCCTTCGTAGCGTCGGAGATAAGATCGAAGAAAAGAGAGCAAAAGAAGTGCAGCCAATTAAATGAGCCGGCATAGCGACCTTATTCCGTCGGAAAATTCGTCCGCTCCAATAAATTCTATCTCTTTGCGACTGCGGGTATTTTTTAAAAGACTAATTATATCGCAAGTCCATACGCGATAAAAAAAATAAGGGGGAAAAGAATACTGTTTTTTCGAACGAACCGCGTTCTATTCCATTCCTCGCAGTTCTCCGAAAGTGTCAAATGTTTGAATCCCTCGAGCATTCGTCTCCGTTGAGATTACGCCGCGCTAATTAATCTGGCACATCTTGAATCGAATTGAATACTACTCTTGATTTATGGAAAGGAAAAGATGAGGGGATCGGTTAGCTAGTCGGCTTTCCGAGCGGAGCCTCCGCGTTCGAATCCGAGAGAGATAGAGATGATGGCGTTTTCAGCCTCGGCCTCACTCGACGTCGAATCGCGTATTGTGAGCGCTATGAATAATTGCCCTCCGGCATCCCTGCGGAAGGGACGCTAAGCCGTGTGACGGAATGGTTTATTTCGCAAGAGGAGTTCGATCGTGGCGCCCCTGCGAGCGCAAATGGTCGTCCGCATCTGTGGCGGGGGCTAGACTGGAAATCCGCTCATAAAAACTCCCCGTGCCGGTTTCAATGGACTCGATGCCGTTGTTGCGCATAAGACCGAAGAGGAAGCGAAGTGATTCCAAAAACAGATACCCGCGTGCATCTAGATGGCTATGAATTTATAGCCTCTTTTCATGGGGCGATTTTTTCCATCCCCTTTTTACTGCCGAGTAATTTTTCTAGAAACAGATCGCTTCGCGGATTAGAATGCACTCCTATTTTTAGAGTAAGGAGTCATCATAAACAGGAAGTCTCTTTTGGAGTGGAATCATAATTGATTTCGCTGACGACATTGTAAGCGTGGAGCAAAGGAAAATCGACGCAAGGATATACCAATGAAGACACAATAAGGATTGTAGTATTTTTAAGTACGTTGTGTGTTTGTTTAAAATTTATAATTTCGGTTGTCCAAGTGATTGCATCGTGGATTATCACCTTGCTGTTGTGTAAAATAAAAGGAATCATGACGTGTCTTGCGGGCATCTCGACACATACACATGGGTATATGTATAGCAGGAGTGGCCAAACCTTTTTCTCTCGGCCACTCCTGCTATACATATACCCATGTGTATGTGTCGAGATGCCCGCAAGACACGTCATGATTCCTTTTATTTTACACAACAGCAAGGTGATAATCCACGATGCAATCACTACGATAATCTCCAGAGGTTCGAGAGCCGCAAGTCATACATTCTGTGCACATAAGTTTGTGAACAGTAAATATAACCAGTGCTCGAAGCAATAGAGAGGGAGAGAGAGAACGAGTGTTTTTCAGGCATCCCCAAAACGTCACAATTCACACTGCGTTATTGTGTTTTTTAGTGAAAAGTGTTGAATAGCCCTTGAATAGAAATGTAAAATAGCTGTACATCAAGTTAAAAGAGCCGCATGGAGTCCAAGAGCCGCAGTTTGGCCACCCCTGGTTTATAACGTGTACTAAATAATATCAACGAAATGGAGACTAAAATAAAATTAATGTATTAGCAGCTAGGCGACGGAAAATCCGCCACCGATGGATATCCAGTCGTGAAAACCGGACGTGTTTCATGGCAGCGACCGCGTCGCGTGAAACATCGCAAATTGAAGATGAAATGGCGCCGCTCACGGCAGAGGCGTCGCCCAAACAAATAGGCGAATATTGACCGAGGCCCTGTCCTCTTCGGATTGAAACAACACGCCCAAACGAGCTCGTTGAAGAGAAGGCGCGATTCTTTTCGTCATTGATCACTCCGATTAGTTACTGCAACGGATAATTCAATTTTGCTCTCTAGATATTTAGACCCATTATAAGCAGATCGATTCCAATTATAGATTGAAATATGACCTTCGCGATAAAGATTGAGCTGCAATAAAGCCAGGTATATGAATCACTTGTGTATCATTAAGCAATTACCGAATGCAAGGTAATAAACCCGGGTGTCTGTTGGCGGGTGCGGGTGGGCTCTGTTTGCATCATGATGGGTGTACGAGATCAAAGAAACAAACGCAAAAGCAATTTCATTTGATGATATTTTCGGAAGATTATTCATTGCATGTCGCCGTGTTTCGGGCGGAGAAATTTGATAATAGCAGCCAGTGTCGTTGGGTTTTTTAAGTGTTGGGGTCAACGTCAACGAATCGTATTCTTTTAGGATGGAAATTATTTCAGGCAATTTTTTCAAATTTCTTAGTTTTGTACACATGTGCATTCTATAAACATTCAAATAATATGTAAAATGATAACTACCTGACTTCTTTCTTATCAAAAGAATGCATTGATATGCTCGGTGAACGAGGAACAACATTTATAAGTAAATAAAAATACGTCACTCTTTATCAAAAATTCCTTTTTAGAGAGTTTAAACTGTCTAAAAATATTTTCTTCTTTTAAATTCCGTGGTAGCTAACTTTAAATCTGACACTAGCAAAAAGACTACGCACATCTCTCTCTCTCGAAAAAATATAATGTTATTTGTTGCCTCTAAAGTTAACCAAAATCTGAAATTAAATTAAAGCCCTGCAATAAAATAAATCAATTTGACGATCTAAGATTACTTTTCAAATTTCCAGCGAGGAATATTTCGTTCTCGAGGAAAAATATAGTTTGAGATTGTATTCCGAGGAACTTATTTTTTGCGAGGCGAAACCGTTTTCCAAGAACGTTATGTTTGATTCCACATTCAGTCTCTGTAATCTCTCGACCTTCCTTTTGCAAAAAGTGAGGCCTTTCTGCAAATACTCTGTCTGCCACCTTTCTCCTTTCCCTCCCCCTCCCTTCCCTCCCCCTCCCTTCCCTCCCCCTCCTTTCCCCCTCTCAACCCCTCTCTTTACCCCCTCCCTTTTCCCACTCCTCTAACTCCCTACCCTTTTTTCTCTCCCTCCTTTCGGGCATTCCTTGCGTCCCCCCCCCCCCCATCTGCCGCCTCATCTTCTAAGTTCGCACCTTGTTTCGATTTCCCGCATTCCACGCCTTTCGCCTGCGACTCGAAATTCAATCATTATTCTCTCACGCCTCGCTGTGCTCTCCTCAAGATTCAGTATCTTGTTCGTCTCCGCTTTCTCCTTCTCTCTATTTCGGTGTTACACTCTCTCTTATTCTCTCTTTCTGACAACGCCTTGTTTCGTTTCGCTGGCCACAACGGTTTCTTCTCCAACTCGCCTGGCCAAAATATTTTGTATCCGCTGTCCAATAATTTTTTCTGGAGTCCCTTAGCAAGTAACCTTCGCGGGTTTCTCGAAGAAAAACAAGAGGCCAAGTGAGCGATGAGGGAAGTGAGGCGAGGCAGCGGGGAATGATCTCGGAGCGCGCGGGAAATATTTCAAGGAAACGAAAGAGTGGACTGAATTTATGTGAGAGAGACAAAAGGTGTTGATGAAAAGGAGAAAATTTGCAAAATGGAATTTTTACATAGAGAGACGATAAAAATACTTAATGGAACGAATGTGTCTGACTTTGGTGGACTTTGTACATTTATGAAATGCCAGTAGTTTGATAGCGAAATAGATGGCATAGTTTTATGTGAAAAAAATTGAAATTTTTCTGTTTATTAGTGATTTTATGCTGCATCGTAACATTTTAAATCTCATACTCGGGAATATTAATGTGGGGGAGGGGAGGGGATAGAGTGAAAACTGAATTAGAGGTTTCAGAACTGATTGATCCGAACAAAAAGATAAATATGCTAGATAACTATTGAACGCTTCTGCAAATGGAAGGAATATTCCTTAACTAGCCGAAACGAGAATGTGCGATTTTTAATTTCCTAGTTGTCTTCCGAGACAGAACCAGGATCTAAAATTATATTGACGCAAGCAAGGAGTATTTCCTTGAATTCCTAATCATTAAAATGACATTCCACAACATTTCCGATCCGATGACATTATCTGAAGGCCGATGGAATAGAGGAGTGTGGTGACCTAATCAATTGGAGACTTGGAGTGGTGACACATTGACGGGAGGGAGGCATAAGAAGAGATTAAGATCACCGTGTGAGAGACATTTTCAATCAATCGAAAATTCTTAAGCGAGAGTAAACAAGCGCGCACAGAAGGCGAAGTTTAAAATTAAAGTAAAATTCTGACATTTTTGACTTGGAAGATACTATTATCGACCTGACAAACAAATTAATTTCATTTCATTTCAAACTTTTGTAAAAATGAAGTCTTTCGGGTGTTTTTAGGGCTCATAAAACTGTGATAGTGAAAGAGAACTAGCATCAGAATCATGGGGCATGTGGTAATGAATGGACATCGGGCAATTTCCTAATGTAGACAGAGATCAATATCAATGCGGAAATTCCGTTGAGAAAGTGTACCTACTAACGATTTTTGGGCTTAAATAAACTTAAATAATTTTTATGTATGTATTATAAAGTCATTTATTTGCCATGAAAGCGATGTGTTCCTTCATATATCCAAGATTGGCATTTTAAATTTAGTAATGAGTTAAAACTAATTTAGATGGCATTTTTAAAAAAAGACGGAAAAAAAAACTAAATTTGTTCTATCAAATGAATGAGGTATGGAGTTCAGCAGTATATCAAACTGCCTCAAACTTGTAGCCCTGCACCTTTAAGATTGGATTAGAGATGAGCGTCAGTTTTGTAACAGAAAGATAAATGACGCAGATTATGGGAAATTGATGATGAACTGAGATGTGGCTTGGGCTTAGAATAGGGAAAGTTTAATGAAGATAAATTGAGTCGCAAAAAAATTAAATTAATACGACGTGGATGTCGGGCTTAGATTCACAGCGTAATTCTCGCTTAGTTATGCCAAAATCCTGCCGCCGCTATCACTTTGAATTCTAAATCAGAAGGTAGATTTTTTGGATCGATCTCAAAGTCATTGAGGCATTTCAAGCGTCATGGCAAAAAAAACGAAAGTAGCCTCTGGAAAGTCAAAAATATTGAATTTTTCTAAGAAATACGTGAAAAATGGAACTCCAAAGGGAAATGCAAGAAGGGGGAGGGGAAATAATTAATAATTCTCAGCAGTATTCCCTTGACAAGAGTGTGCGTTCCGAATTAAAAAAAATGCGAAAACTTGGAAACGGTGAGTTGGAGATGGGACTTTACAATGATAAAGTACCATTGTGAGGAATGATGGATAAATGCGTAAACCATCACGACAAGAAAACAAAAGATTAGGAGGGGCGAGAGAGGAAAAATGCGAGAGAAAGAGGGAGAGAAAAAAAAGTGACGTAGGCGTGTATGACGCAATGGAATGGATCTCGGATCAAAGGAGGAGTTGGTTAGATGAGAAATGTTCGAGGGCGGAGTCGAATCGAGGTGGGAACGAAGATGACGGAAGCGAGCAAAGGGAGGGAGGAAAAGGCATAAAAGAAGGAGTTTAAGGGGTGTGAGGGAGAAGAACTTCAAGGTGAGTCGGAGGTAGGAACCAGATTAAACCCAGTGACAGTGAGATAATGAGAGAAAGAAAGTGCGAGAGGCTGAGAGAGATGGGTTGTATACGTCGGAAAGTGATGATAAGGAGGTTTAGGAATCACTAGATCGAGGGATGGACAAAAGATATCGGTGAGTGGGGAGCGGAAGGAGGATAAAGGGGAGGCGTCGAGTCGGGGGTGGGGAGAAAAGGAACGGGGTGAAAGGGCGCGAGGGAGTGTGAGAGTTTTGTCGTGGGATAAAGAGAGTGATTACGGCGAGTCCTTGGAAGGACGAATAGTCGGATAAGAGTGGAGGGAGAGGAATGCGACGGGCATTGTGCTGCGTTCAGGCGGAAAGGAGGGAGGAAGAGGGAGAAAGCGCGAGATGGAGGAAGGCCAGAATTTATAAAGACGGAAGGAAAAAATTGAGGGAATTGAGCGTTGTGAGGAGGGAGAGAGCGAGACGAGCGGGAGAGCGAATGGAGGAGAGGGAGATAGAAAAAGAGTTAAAAAAACATAAAAATGGGGCAGTTGGATCTGCACCTGCTTCATATTTTCGTTCTAACTCCCGTCCTCTCTACTCTGCCCCTCTCAGCCTTTCTCTCTCTCTCTCCCTTCTCTCCCCCTTCTCTCTCCCTCACTTTCACCTCTCCGTAACAACCCGTCTGTATTATTATTGAAGATAGAGTGACATGGTGAGTCTCGCCAGTGTATTTGTTTTATATTCACGGTGACGAGCAACCACTCTCGAGAAAGGAAACAGTGATGTTTCCCTGTTCGCTAGCTGTTTTTTGTGCGTCCATGTACTCCGTTTTCCCTCTCAGTCTTTCTCTATCCCACTGAATGACTCTATTAAAGATTTGGCCCTTCAAAATCGCGCCGAGTGAGTAAGGAAGGGACCGAAATCGGGAGAGGGGTCGGAGGGAGGAGGGGAAGAGGTAAAAATGCGAGCCTGCGACCGAACGTGGGCTGAGTGCAGTGACTCGGTAGGGTTTTCAGAGGAACTCGAGGAGACGATACAAGTTTCGAGTTGGGTGTTCTCGACACGATTTTAAAGTGCCTAACGTGAAAATTTTAACGAACGATCAAAATTACGTGTTAAGTTCGTAGTAAGATGTCGTTTAGCATTGAACGTTTCACCCATTATTCAACACAATAAGGAATGCGAGGTAATTGAATGAATTAAAAGTGAAAGTTTTTCGGTAAGTGCTCTTAAAAATATTTTTATTTAATATAACAGCAAAAATTGCCAAGAATATGCCACTGTATAATTATCTAAATAACCCTTAATTTTTGTCAATTTTCGATAAATAGATTTGTAAATAAAGTAGTATTTAATTGTTCATGAAGTTATCTTTATAGAGATATTTCCATATTTAATGATAGTTATTTTTATTATTCTTCCTTACATTTGATTTCATTTTAAATAAAAACAGATTTACGTTGAGTTTATATTAAAACAAGTCAGAATTACAATGGAGTGGCTGTTATATAAATACCCAAATCAGTAATATTATTATTTTAATTGTATCCATTATCATAAACATTAAAAAGTAAAATTAAATTCCGTCTTACTATATATGAATAACTCAAACGGAGAACATTTCGCCGTGAAATATCACCACACATTAATGCATATCCCAAATTTTCATTGCGGAGCTTTGCCGCATAATTTTCATCAAGTAAACCGTAAAAGCCTTGAAAGCATATGCCAATATCTCCAGTATGATTTATAAATTTATAATCTTAGTGCTGAAAAGTGAGTGTAAACGAGATATTGACGAAGGAGAAAGTTGAGATTTATGGTTTGCAGAAGTTATGAATTGATGAAAGTGATGAATGCGCTTTGCGGAATCCGATGAGGAATGTGGGGTGGGGTAGGGTGGTGGGGATGGAGAGAAGAAAGGGATTGAGGGGAGGGGAGGAGCGTGGATATTCGGTCCAGGAGTGGCTGACTGGGGCAGAGAGAGGGAGGCGTTGGGGAATTGGGAGTGGGCGAGAGCGTTGTGCTAAAAACGAAAGGGACAGAGGACGCTAGTCCCGGTTCAATTTTAGAATCTGGAACTCGCTCTACCTTTCCATCCCCTTCCCCCTCTATCCCTTCGCACGCCCTTTACTGCTTCCTTTCTATCCTCTACTCCTAATCACCGTCTAAGCGTGTCCGGATCCTCCAACCTCTTCCTTCCGTGGTCTCTTCTCTCTATCCGCCCCACTCTTTCTACGATCCCAAGTTCTTCTCCCTCATCCTTTCTCCCAGCACCTGTGTAAAATTTTTCACTGTCCCCTTACGTAACAGATGGAGGTTTTTATCTATTAATTTATTATTATTATTTATTATTAATTTATTAACCCTTCAAGAAAGAGCCGCGTTACCCACCGACAATATCTATCTTGCGATTTCGTATCTTTTAATTCTGACCATAGGTCACGTTTAAACAGATCTGCATCATGATTTTTGAGAGTCTATGAAGGATTTTCAACAAAAACGCTAAATGTATGGCTTCTTCAAATTACCTGGGCACAATTACTTAAAAGTTTACCACTTGGACTGGAATCGATCTGCGAAACGTGTATATAATGTCTGAATGTGGGAAATGTGATGCATCACTATCACCAGTGAAAAAAATTTTTTAACAGTAATTCTGCAATAAATCATTATGGCGCTTTTCATTCTGGTAATACTTTTTGGAGTTTTTAGTTGCGCTATATCTATATCTCTTCTTAATGAAGTGCAAGAGTGATAAAAAACGAATCTTTTTTCGTAGGCGCTTGGAAAACGATTACGTAAACGCCACGTGTGTATGAATGCTCTCAGCATGTTTAGGACTTTGGATCAGATGTGGTTGGGTATCTAATTAATTAACTGGTCAGCGAATTTTTCAAAAATGACTTCCCAAAGGTATAGCCAGGTGCTTATTTCACAATCAACAGAGATGCACTCCGTATTAAATTAATTGCTTTCGTTTTTCTCAAACTTCGCGACTTGGCATCTGCTCTCATTCCGCCTCTTATTCCTATTCATCTGACGAGAGTTGCCAACTGAATACTTGGAACGTCCGTCGGGAAACGTTCCAAACATCCGTGACTCGCCCTCTGCGGCCATCATCCGCAATCCCAAACCCCAAAACAGCTGAAAATCCTTCTGACGCCTACCGACCGTCCTCTGTCGACGTAATTCGTAGGTTCCGTCATCTCCGTGTTGAGGAGGCGTTTTCCTCGTGGCTTCGTTTTCTCGAAATGATCTTGTTTTGGCTTCCGATAAAAGGGATCGTGCCCGGCATTATTTTATTCCATTCCATTTTCAGGAGCGTCATTAAAAACGTTCGCAATACGTTTTTGAAGGGAAGAGGAAATTTTTTATATCGTAAAATATCCCAAATTCTCCCAATGGATCGTAATTCGTTCCGTTTTTAACTCGATAGCATAAATTTTACTCGAATAAATTTGTAGAATACAAAAATAAACAATGACTGAGCAAAGTATTTAAATTACAGTCCCTATATATTCTTCTCTCTTTCATTTATATGCCATAAGTAATGTGTGTGAATGTGCTGAAGTAATTATTTCATTTTAATAACAACTAAATTAGGACTAACAGCTTATAACTGTAAATTAGCTGCGGAAATATTTTTTAGAGAAATTTTAATTTAAAATTTACTTTTATGCTGTAGATGTATTTTTGTGCTAAATAGTTCAAGTAGCTAGACTTGGAAATTTTAATTAATGTGCCTTGAACATAATTCTTCATATATTTGTGTGTAACTAAGGTATAATTTTATTAATAATTTTACTTTATACCTTCGGATAGCTAACAAAAATCTAGTTTCCTTAAAAAATATCGTTTCCAAAGTTACAAGCAAAAATAGCCTTTTTTTTTTTTTAAATTTACTTCTATTATTTTTAAATACAACTCTATGATTTACTTTTCGTGACTATAATACTTTGTCTTGTTATATTTTTCACTAACTATTTGTATCTCTCCCGTATCTTATTTACTCCACACTAGCTTCTTCTTTCCGCTGTACTAGATTTCTTTTCTTACATCCAGGCAGTCAGTGCTCCATGTTTACGTGCAGTCTGCTAAGCGACTCTTGTCCTTCGCCTCTCACTCTACAGCTGATACCATCTCTTTTCTGTAAAATATCATATCGAAGGCTTTTCCTTTCTCTGTTTATTTAAGCCAGTCACTCTTTTTTTCCTGGAATTTTGAGAGATGCTTGTTTTAAAATAATAGTACTTTTTTAACCCTTAATGTAAATGTAATCGGAATGAAAATTAATAGGAAGAAAACTAAAATTATGAGATTTATCAAGAGCGGGGAGTCACAGGTCAAGGTTACAATGAAAGGGAAAAGACTGGCGCAGGTGGAATATTTTTCTTGTTTAGATAGCATTGACAGGCAGTATGGAAGTACAAAAGAGATAAAGAAACGAATAGAAAGAGCAAAGTGGAAATTGATGAGGCGACAAGAATTGTTGACAGGCAATCTAGAAATGATATAAAAAAGAGGTTACTGGAAGTTTTGATATTGGTATAGAATAAAGGTGTGAGACATGAACTATGTGAGAAGAAGATATGAGAAGATCGGAGGTGTTTGAGGTGTGGATAGATAGATAGACAATCGCCTTTATTTAGGCGAGATTAGGACTAGACAGTCTCTTCTTCCATATAACCCATGGGTAAGGCGTACGCTCGAGAAAATAGATTGACTGAGAGAAAAACAAATGAGGAAGATTTAAACACAATAGCGGAAGATCAAAGTTTAACATGGGAAAGACTGAAGAAATGGCTGGGTTAAATTTTGAAGAGAGGTCTATTGAAATAAGTCATAGAGGAGAGGATACTAAGAAAGAGGCATCGAGCTAGGAAAAGGAATATTAGAAGCCTTAAAATAAGGAAATGAGACGATTAAGGCCCTGAATGGGTGGAGATTGGTTTGGGTGAGCCAAAAATGAACCGTATTAATGAGTTAATGTATTTACAACGAAATAATTCCTTACACTTGGAAGAAATGGATACATAGTAGTGCATGGCCACATATCAAGATTTTAGATTTTTAGCGTTCTGTTTAGTTTCTCCAAAAAATTCAAGTTTGACTCATTGGAATGATATTTGCTGTATTAAGCTTAAATGGGCGCTAAATATTTTTTAACTCACGTGAATTTTACACAGCATATTATATACATGATAACTGCTACCACTGTAGGGTTTAACTAGTGGTTCGTCTATATTGCATTAAATATTCAACTCTGAATTCATTTTTAGCAATCAAACATTAGAACCTCTTAAGAGTTCAAAGTACTATAGAAATGATTCATATTAGACTTCCGTTTGCATTTTCCAAATCCATTTGAAACAAATTATTTTAAAGTTGCAAAAATGAATAAGAATTTCAGAAAAGAAATAACATTAAAGGTATTAATTAAGCTGATTAAACTTTATAATCACTCGAGAACATCCATTCACTACAAACCTAAATTATAAATATTTGCCTTCAAATGAAAAAACGTTGTGATAATAATTTTTTCAACTTGTTAAAAAGTGCCATACGATTGTACACTGATCTTCTAAAAAGATTTTATCGTTCTCCATGGCAAAATCCGCCAGTAAAGTAGTTAATGTAATTCATCGTCACAAGGATAAAAGAATTGGCGGAGCTAAAATCCATGAGTTTTATAGTTTATTTTTTTTACAAGGACTCTGAGCCTTATCCTCTTAACACTTCTCGTAAAAACAATATCATTTTCGGGCTGTGACGTTTATTTGCAGAATACTCCGATCACGCATTATTCGAATCGCGTCGTCCGTTTTTATTGGACGAAGACCATCGAGTTTTTTTTTATTGGCTGTTAAATTAAAAGTAGAATTTATATCCACTTTACCCTCATTGTATTTTAAAGCCTTTAAATCCACTGCTTAAAAATCATTGACACGTTACCGCCATCCAGATGATTTTATTAAGCCGTAATTTCCTATTATCACGCGAACGCTGAAACGGCACGCATTACCGCGGGCGGCAGAAATGAAGCTGCGGTCACCTGCATGGGAGATTAGGAGGGGCAGCAGCGATGATATTACTCCGAACGAGCGTCGCGACTGAATACCGTACAAATTTTGATTATGTTACTTCCTATCAATGAATTCCCTGGGAAAATAATATTTTCACATATATTGAAAGTTTCTAAAGCCTCATTAAGTGAAGGTGGAAACTTAAATTTATTCAATTATTTGCGTTGGACAATCGAAGTTGAGGTAAACCTATAAAGTTAATTTTGTTGGTGCTTCGTTATTTACGCATCTGCAGTTGCGTGGACAAGTTCGCGTTTTTCATTGTTTATTTTCATAGACAACATTTTGCGTTAATGGGAAGGCAAAGAACAAAAGAATCATACGTTTGATTAAGTAATCTGCCCCATTATTTAGCATTACCGTTATTACAATGGCCATAAAATTTCTCGTTCATAAAAATTCGAGTTTTTTTTACTCGTTTAGCCTTTCATTTTGAAGACGATCTCTGCCTACATATATTAGGTATACATATTTTTAAAATCGCCATCTGTGAGCTTCCCAAAACTTATCGCTTAATTTTAATATCCTTCGTTTTCATTATTTTTCTTGCTGTTAACAAGCAAATTGTGAGTTAAAGTGTGAGCCTCAAATAAGTGGGTTCGAATTTACAGCAACGCTAAAACATAACTTCCAATTTGATTGCAATAGGATGTTCGCCGAGGCATTTATGAGCTGCCAAAAATTTAACAACCGTTTCTCTAAAAAATAAACTTTTACCTAAACAAAAATCTGAAAAGAAAAACAAAAAATATTTCAGTCAAGGTGTACTTATTTTAAATAACTTATAAAATTCTCTTTGTAAAATAAACCTTTCATTATTATTATTTTAGTGTTTCTAGAGTACAAAAAATTTATTTCAGTTTACTTACTGAATAATAAGTAAAGTACAAGTAATTAAGTAGCCGATTTCCAAATAGTTTCTAAATTTCATTGTAGATGTTGGCTTAGAGAGCCAGTTTAATTATTCAACAGCAGTTCACAAGCTTTTGAAATCCAGTTAACAAACGGTTCTAAAACTTCAAAATTTAACTACTGGTGCGAACCGGCCCCAGTTCAGCACTGCACCGAGGTCTACGAAGGTTTTGGGGGAAAATCGATCGAGGAAACCTCGATCCAAGCAAATCCGATGCTTGAATTCGCTGCGATTGCTCCTGGACCCGCTTGAGACATTCGTCTTTCTCTTTCATGCTCGCAAGCAAACAGAGGAATGATAGTTTGGCTATCTCTTAAGATACTTGTGGTCAATTTTCTTCTTGGCTTCTATGTGCCTTTAGCTATATTTGAAAGAGAAAGGGAGGGAGAGATGCTGCGTACACAATATCAGCCCTAAGGACATGTTTCGAGTGCGCGTTCTCTTATTTCTCCTTTCATTCTCCTCCCATCTTTTCTTTTGATGTTTGCCGAAGAATGAGTTGAAGGACTCTCATCTGTGTTTGTAGTTCTGCCTGCGAGTTTGTTCTTCATTTCTCTTTCCAAGACAGACTTGGTTCCATTAATCCATCATCCCCTTCCCTGCGACTAATGCCAAACAACGAGTTATATCTCAGGAGTATATTTATTTTTCTTTCCTACCAGGACAAAAATCATCATAAACTGGACAACTGTTATTCTCTGAAAAATAAATTGTTTGTTAAACGACACTAAGTTTTTCCACCCGAGACGGGTGTGTATGCTTCATATTCTATGTCATAAACCATTGTTCTTTTCAGTCAGAATAAAAAACTCAAGTCTCAGCCAAAATTTGCCAAATGTCGTTCATTCGGTTGCAAAAATAAACCAATATGATCCGGGCTAAAGATCAAAGTCTTGTATTAAATCCTTGTGTAGTGCGAATAAATGGATTGGTTAATATTAGACCTGCATCAGCTGTCTGCGTGCTATATGCTGAATACCGACAGAAAAAAGACAACACAGTACTCAGCATATCTTTCATTCATTTGATTTAGGTTTTCCTTTACAATGAGAACAATGAGTAAATTAAGCTGGATACTCATTAATGAGAATGAACAATATTGTTATGATCGCCAGATTAATTCGAAAGACGACAGATATAAATGCATAACGATAAATTGGAAGCAGATACACATGCTGAAAGGCGGAGTTTCATTTGAAAAAGTAGCCATTTCTTTAAAGGACGAAATGGATTTGTAGTCCGCTGGATAAAAAAATACTCGTATCAGTCTTTAAATATCAAATTGCTAAATGAGAGTTAAACCTGCATGCAACAAATACTATTTTTATCCTCCGCTTTGTTGTAAATTATATATTGTCTTTTATTTCTAAAATCCCCGCGCCTTCAAAAATGTCGGCTGGTGCAGTTCATATGTCCATGTCTCATTCCTTTACGTTTTTATCTACGGCGTTAATAGCAGCAGTTTGTGGATTTTCCGGGCATTAACGTTATAAAATAATCACATTGCAGTGTAATAAAATAGTACAGCAAGCAAATGTCACATTTCTACAGAGGAGAATGAAAGATTACTTGCGTAACTTTTTGTGCGTTGATTTTAATTAAAATACAAATAGCAGAAGAGAAACAACGGTATTGAAAGACGTTTTTTCTGCGGTGATGTTGTGGAATATGTTTCAGTAAGTGTTTCTAGTTGTTCTTTCTAGTGATGCTACTTGTTGATGCTGGAGTACGTTGAAGACAGATAGATAGATCGGTGCCGTTCGGGTGCAAAATTTGCAGCGACGTTATATTCCATCTGTCCGTGTGGGAGATAGAAATGCGTTCAGTTGCCAAAAGAATGTTTCGAGTGGCTTGTGATTTTGTAACAGAACTATGTTCTCTACCGTCTATTCAAACGAAATTCCCGATTCAATTCGTGTTCTTCTATTTTTTTACGACTTCTGCCGTCGTTATTTTTTCTCTCACAAATTATTTCTCTTGCTAATACTTCTTCATTTTTTTTACTTTATCCAATCATTTTATGTAATGCATTCTTTATTATCGGTGGGATTAAAATGCGTATCTTGAATAAATGTTCGTGTTGTCATTTAATTCTTCTTAAATTTTATATATGTAGCTTATACGCATAGGTACCTACTTGAACTTTTGTACTAGCAATTTGATTTTTCTTCTCCGCTCCATGTTTTTATTTCCTTGGATCACCTTGAACTGAAATAACCTTAATTTCTCTTTCGATTCCATTTGTGCGGGTGGTGTTATCACTAATAAGCGAAAGCAAATAATCATCTCTAAGTGCCTTTCTTATAAATATGTAACATCTCTTGCGATTTCTGGCTAACGGAATATTTCTTGTTACGTGCGAAAGAGGTCTTACGCGGCAAATATTCCATTGAAACGTTGTTTGCGTTAATTTTCCTGTATTGAATCAAGCAGAGGAATAGTTTGCATATCACTCTTTGCTTATAATTCGGCAAAGACATCAAATCTGGGAATACTCTCACCACGATTGGCAAACTTTGTCGAGTTCGAAGAACCCCGTTCCTTATGTTTCCCTCCGTCCCCTCTAAATCACTCCCTACTCCCCCCTCCCCCTTTCCTTGCTCTCCCCGTTTTATTCATCCTCCTCATTCCAAATAAACCCCACGCGCCGCTCACTTTCCTTGCCAATACTCATAAGGAAGTTCAGACAGAGAGAGAGAGGTTGAGAGAGTGACAAAGCTTATCCCTGAACTATCGAAATTTTCTTTTCGATAAAATTCAATTTCGCTGGAAGGTGACGCTTACATTTGTCCCGTCTGTTTCAAAAATGAAGTCTTCTTCGAGGGTAAACTGTCGATAAAAATAACAAGAACGTTTTTCGCTTCTCTTCCAATAGATATCATCGCTATGACTTTCCTTTTCTTTTCCTGAATTTTTAGGCCCCTGGAGTTGTCGCCGAACTTATTTAGCATGTATTTGCACGCGAACGTCATCGCCGGATTTTGGGAACCATTGCGATTCGTTTTTAACGACCAAAATATGGAATAAAGTAATGGAATTTCAATTTTTCGAACCCAGTAATCTCCGAAAACTAGCTGTTACCCCGACCCACCTAGGCGATTATCGACCGTAAAATTCTGCGCTTTCGCAATTGCACCGTTAGATATCGTCGGCCTGAGTCACGCGTTGAGGGAATCGCCCCATTCGAGGGAAACTTTTAACGTCTAAACCGCGGTTGCTTCTGGCAATGCAGGGCGGGCGGGATCTTTGCGTGGTGCCTCATCCTCTGTAATTGATTCCTTTCTCTCTCTTTCCCTCTGCCTTATAGTCCGCGGTGTGTGTGCTCTCTCGACTCCATCGCTCCTTCTCCCAGACGAGGCAAGGAGTAGCTCGGTGCCTCTCCTTCGTTTGCGCCAGATTTCCATTTTCCTCCGCAGAACCACTCTCACTGTCTCTGTTCCTTCGCAAGAAGAGGAAGAGAATAAGGAGGATAGAAGATAGTAGTGAATTTGCGCGGCGAATAGTGGCGGGATTGATGGAGCGTAAGAATGAGTTTCCGGAGCTACGGAGGTGAGGCCTCTCCGAAGAGATGAGAGAGATAGAGAGATGGGGGAAGAGTAAGAGTGAGACGTGGATGATGAGAGCGGGGCAAAACCCTTTGAGACAAAGGTGGAGTAAATTTACGGCTACGGCTAATTGTGAGGTTCGTTAGCCCGGAATCTTTACTGAGAGGCTGGACAGATGCTAGAGTGTCCTAATTACTAGAGACGGGAGGAGGCGGAGGGATGGAAATGGGGAAAGAGAATGGGGTGTGCGGATGTGTATGTTGGGATGGAGAAAGAATGAGATGTGCAGGGAAGAGAGGAGGGGAAGGCATGGGGTGGAACGCGCTCTCGCTCGACTTGGCACATTCTTGAGGGTAGGGAATGGGGTCGCTCTCGGGACTTGCTCTCGAGAAGTCGACGAGAGCATTGGACGGTTTAACGGGTGGAAGGAGGAAGAGTTACGGAGAACAATCTCGATCTCTTTTATTCGTCCCACTCTTATCCCTATTTATTCCTTCCCGACTCCCTACCCCTTCCTCCGAACCCTCTCTCCCGTCCTTCCGAACCCTCTCTTCTATCCTCTCTCCTCTCCCTCCCCCTCTCTCTCCTTTCCCTCCTCCCCCTCCCTTCTCTACCTCCTTCTTTGCGACTTCCCGTTCTCCACGAACCACTTGCCGCGATTGGAACTTTCATCGCCTTTTCTTTGGTAACAATACTTTTCCTATCTCTTATTTGTTTCTACTACTGCTACCAGTCGTCGTGTCTCACTTTGACCACATCCACCTATTACCATCGTTTTATCTTATTTACCTCCTAGGCACCTTCTTGCGTGACTTTTAATCTTTATCTTCGGAAAAGTTTTTTCTTGTGTGATCCGTTTTTCTCGCTTTCGCATTGGGACGGGTAATTTTTCAATTCTAATACCTATTTAATCTTTATTTGGTCCAGTAAAGATTTTTAGCGTTGTAAACAAAATATTGCGTTCGTTCAAAGTGTGAGGCTTCGTTATGCCTCCTATACAGATTTCGATGAAGTCCGCTATTAAAAATGTAGCAAAGCAAACATTAATTGGAAATATTAGCTCTGATATTTCAGTATAAACATTGCCCTACTCTAATTAACCGTGAGTAAACGTGGCTTATGGAAATTGATTTTGCCGTTAAAATTACATATTTGCGTTTTTGTTCCGCCGCATTAAATCATTCATCGGCCAAATGCGTTCGGAATGTCCGTTTTTCTCCGTTCGCAAATAATTTCATCCTCTCTTGTAAAAAGCATATTCCGAGCGTCGGTACAGATCGTGTAATGATTTTGGAACTAATCCAGTACGTTAAATGGTTGAAATAATCATTCCAGTGACACTGTATTGGGAAAAAATCGAGTTATCAAGAAAACGCTTATGAGTCCGGAGGGATGAGGAACTCCAACGAAATGCTGGAAAGTTTTCGAAATTCGTTTTCTCGGATTAGAAAATGAATGACATTTCCGTCGAAGGATCGAGTTTTGAGAGAAGCCCGAAATTCCGGAGAACTAAATCGGTCAATGAAGTAGAGAATAAGATGTTGCGAAGAAAAGGGGTGGGTGCCCTTATATATATATATATATATATATATATATATATATATATATATATATATATATATATATATATATATGTATATTCCAGCTAGAAATTCCTGTTTGCTTAGCGTTACGGTCTCAATGGTGACGGATTTCCCAGGTTTTATTTCCTCATCCCTTTTCCTTTCTCTTCCTTCCCATTACCTGAATGAATTTTTCCCGGGGACAATTCCGGATCCGTGAGTGAGTTTTTAAGTCGGACCACGCGTGTGCGAAACGGAGCGAGAGGAAAAAGGTCGGATTAGCGCGTTCCCCGGATTTCATTTGTTTTCGATTCTTTTTTTTCTCAATTCCGCCGCCAGGGAGACGCTCGGGGGGAAAAAATGTCGGGCGTGTTCTTACCCTCAGTGGCAACATGTGTCCCCCTCCGACTCGAGTTTTCTCTCTATTCGGGTCCTTTTTTATTTTAGGGTATCGTGGCTCTCACTCGTCAACAGAAGCGTGGCAGTATGCTTCCAAATGAAAATAACCACAGGCGAATTGTGAGATTCGTACCCTCTCCTATAGAAGAGATTTTTTTCGTAAAATTACCGCTCTTCTTAGGCTTTATTGATATTCTGTCCATTCTTATTAATGTCTACGCTATTGTTGCAAGTACATTCTAAAGAAACGTTCGCCGATTTTTGTGAGGCTTTTTTGTTTTAGGTTAGAGTGGAATTGGTCATTATTTCGGATGTGTTGACGAAAAACAAAAGTATCGCGGATTATCTCAGTTCAATCATTGGAATACCAGAGACAATGCTAGTGTGAAGCCACAAATTACTATCTCTTGAGATTCTAAAATAAAAAATGTTCTCTTCTTTAACCCATAGGTCCTGGGAACAATATTTTCAAACATGAAAGGTGATGGAGAGAAAAATGGCAATGACAGAATAAATATTGAATTCGTAGTGGAATATTTTTCGACTAATCTTACTCTAAATTAACTCAGTATCTTGCAAAAGTAAATATGCTTTCATAGTTTGTTTCGTAAATTATGATCAAATATGCACAGCGTATAGTAATTATTCTTAGCCAGGATAAAAATGAATGTGAATATATAGTAAATGATATTTTGAAAGACTTGTTTCAATCAAACACAATATTATCCCCTCGACCAATAATTGCTGTTTGTATTTCTCTACTGTATTTTTATCACCTATTACAGATGAGCCTAAAATATGAATTTGATATTCAGTAACACCACAAGTGTTTTATATAGATTTTTAACTTTCAAGTTATTTACTAGTATTTTATTATTTTTTCCTATGCATGATATCAAGATATTTTCTTAGGGTTTTCTAAGAGAAAAGTTATTTAACCGAAAATGAGGAAAACATTAACAACTAGCTGAACAACCCGTTATTTGCTCGGGTATTTAGGATTTATACCTTGAAAAGCTTCCTTAGGTAGGTACCAATTATCTTTTATGACTCCGAAGTAATAACTTTATTGTAATATAGCACTATAGATTATGTTGACGGTCTTGATACTTGAATATACAAATTATTCCGGTTACTCACTCGTCCAATTGATTGGTATGCTTAATGCATAATTCATATCTTAACTATTTTATTATGACCAACCCGTTTCATGGATGACCCGGGGAAATTCTGTAACCATGTGTGATGAATAAACCATATATAAGTTATACATCTACAAAGTAACCGCCTTTGATGATAAGTCGACTGTCGCTGATGTGTACATTAATCAAGAAGTAAATTTTCACAAGACATGGTTATCAGAAACAAATATTGGCCAATTCATTTTTTCTTTTATACGGATCTCGGACAGTATTTAAGTATACTATTGATTGAATTATTTTTTTTTCGAAAATTTTTTTCTTCTCAATTTTTGAAAAAATTAAAAGTAAAAACTCGGGTAAACTTTCTGCTTCCGAAGATATTACATCACGTGAGAGCCTTTCGCATCTTGCCAAACGTTGTAGAAGATGACTGACTAAATAGCTGCCAACCGACCGTAAGATGGTCCGCATAGTATGAACTCCATCGCGCACGGGTGCTCGTCGCCTTGCAATCCTGACCCAACCTCCCTGGATTTTCGTCTATTCGTCCTCCCACGCACATCAGTGATTCCCCTGAGCTTTATGGGGTAATTACACGAGCCTCTGCCCTCGAGCGATCACGGAGCGAGAGATGGAGCATGAGAGGAAGACTCCGATCGCGTTAGATCAAAACCCCTTTTTCCCGGTGAGACCACCGTTCCCCGGCATTTCCCCTTCACGGGACTCTTCCTCATCAGCCTTACTCTTTGGTCGAGACTCGAGTGCCTCTTCCTTTGCCTTTTCGCACCCACACACTCGAAGCCTACCGATTCTATTCCTGCAATCCGCTCTCCCTTTCTCTCTCCTCTCTCTCGCGCTCCTTGTCCTTTTCCTCCCAGATACGATCTCGACCCGCTTTTCCCTTCCTCCTCTCCTCCCCCTGCCGCCGTGCCTTCGAGCGCCCCCTTTCCGTCAGTCCGAAGTAATCTTCCCCGCCGGAGTCGGCCATTACGTAATTGCGATCCTGCCACGAAAACAATTAAGTTCGCCTCTTAGGCCCCCGGAGTGATCGCCGAGGCGCCTGGGCGGTCCGGCTGACGGCGTGGCCCTTCTATCCCGTACTCAAACACTGTGGCCATGTCTTTTCTCCTCTCTCTTTCCTGATCCATACTTCAGGAAATGACAAGCTTAAAGCTGCAAAAGCTACCGCCGGCAATGGAAGGCTGTCCTTCTCCTTCCGCCGAAACGCTCTCACGAATTGATTTTGGACTTTCGAATGGGTGATGGAGAAAGCGGAAAGGGGGAGAATGGTGGTGCGGTGGGCGGGGAAGGGGGTGCGGTGGGCGGGGAAGGGGGTGGGGTGGGTGATCGGTTGGTAATTTTCCCACGTAACCTTCACTTCCTCTCTAACCGGGTGGTCCAATTGGTCGGCATTCGGGGGAAGGGGGGTGGGGTGGGGGGGAGGGGGAGAGAAGAGGGGGAAGGTTGAAGGCTCATGTTAGGAAGAATTTATTTTCCTCTACCCTAGCCCATTTCTTTGCAATTTTAAAGCTCTCTTTCCCTTTCTCGATTCATCATACAATTAAGATGTTTGCCTGTCGGATAAGTACTCATTTGTTTGTCCCAGAGGGAATATTCCTGAAAACTATTACCAAAATTGGTACCGTATTGTCCCGATTAAAGTTCGACAATGAATATAAGGCGACCTATAATTTCACATGCCGCGCGAAATGAGCAATTTTGGAATGTATTAAAACTCATATTTTTATGTCAAAATACCTATTAGAGTACACTTCGTACTCAGTATTAATGCCAAAAGGCAAGAAAAAATGAAATATTTTCAATTAAGAAAATATGATGAATTTCACAGTTTGCTAGTTTCTGTCTACTGAAAAAAGTAGGGCATATTTATGGAAGATTAATAAGGGATGTTAATTTCGGAATGCATTAAACAAACATCGCCCTACAATCGGACCATTGCGTTATTTATCCTTCAAATGATTTTAGTACGTATATCTCCTTGAAAATAACTATTCAACTCGGTCGTTTATTAACTTTAATATCCGTCCTATCCAATTTCAAATTATTTTACACATAAACATTATCAACGAGGTGTCTTTCGCGCCTCATTTTGTGAAATGTTTTGAAAAAAATTGCCTGACATCCTCGAGAACACGCAGTTACTGACTTTAAATATCTTCTTTCTTCATATTTGGATTTATTTCAGTCACACCTATTAGTTTATCGCTCCCATTTCTAATTTTATCAACAGAAATAATTTCCATTTTTTCCTTTGATTCTCTGAATAGTGAAGCTCCTAAGAGCATTTACTGTTTAAAGTATGGTGCGGTAATGAAAAAAACAAACTTAGATGTAATCCAGCAAACATTACGAAACATTATCTCATAAAATACCATTTCCCACATTTAGAGTTTTAATAGTCATTTCGTGAGGACTCACAAAGTTAAAGGAGCGCTTGGAGTGCTTTAAAAAAAAAAACGAACCGACCGTAGGCACGAAGAAATGAAATACTCCCATTTGCCAATTAGTTTCCGGCACATTACTTCCTCCTGCTGCAGCAGCGACTCCTTGAGGGGAAATTTGTTGTTTCGAGAGATGCACTTTGCCAAAACTTCGCTCTTATTATTATTATTATTATCGTTACCATCATCACCGCCGCCTTCGTTCGGGGACCTCTGGATGCGCGCACTTTCTCGCTCGAGGACGTCGCGACAAAAAAATAGAAAACGAATAAAAAGGCGTAGCCCCGAGAATAATTTTAGGTCCAAATGGTTGGAAAGGGAACGGCGCGAGGTCATGCGAGCGCGACAAATGCTCCTCTTCTCGACGCAAGAATGATAATTCGTCCTTTGAAAATTCATACACGTGGCGCTTTAGCATTATCCTGTCCGGAATTTTTTTCAGGAGCTTTTTTTGCCATCTCCGGGCGAACGCTGGGGCGAGGAAGAGGTCGGTAAATTTTCGTAGCACATATGCACCTTGCCAGCCGAATAGAAAGAGACGGAGAGAATGAGGAAAATGTATTCCTCTCTCTTTCTCTCTCATCCTTTCCCGTCCTCGTCTCACTCCTCTGTCTTCCCTTTGTCTCTCTCCGAGCCGTATCTCTTCTCTCGCTTCCATTTCCGTCCGTCCATTCCTTTACTCTCCTGCACCGCACTCTCATCCCAGGCATTCGGATCTTTTTTGCGCACCCCACGCCGCCAAGGCTGAAGATAGCGCCTTGGATGTCCGGACTCCATAAGTAACACTCTGGTTCCACGACGATATATGTATATAGTTACGTGAGAATGGAAGCGAACACTGCATTATTATCGTACCGAGTGCAAATTTGTTCTGTGGGAGCGAAGCATTTAGTTGTCTGGAGAGTGCGAAAGGTGGGTAAGCCAGGAAATGTCTGGCGCATATTATCTGTGCATTTGACCTCTTCCGGAACATTCCGTAAAAGGCGACTCCCTCCCCCTTGTTTGGACGTCCCAGTTGCTTCGTATCCGGAGAATTTAGTGATTCTAGTGACTTTTAGCTGGCGCGTAATTAGTCGACGGAAAAATGATGTCAAGTATAAATGAGAAGGGTTAAACATTATTAAAATGGAACGCAATATCACCAATTGGCTTTTTTCATAGATTTTACTAGTTTGTTAAATAGTTATGTACATAAAATTCGCAAATGTATGCAGTTGTTCGTGAATTTAGACACTGAGTTCAGAATTCAGGAATACTCTGTGAAGTTGTTATAAAATTCACGTTCTCATTCTTTATGTTATGAAAAATTCACGTTTTTCAGTTAAAAAAAAAGAACTTTGGGGGAATTATATTCAAATGAACTCATACAAAATACGCATTTACGTATCGTATCGGAATTATTTATCGGCTGTAACAGATCAAAAGTTATTTCGGTGCAATCTTTTGCAATAAGTCCTTTATATTATATTTTTTCAGTGCGTAGTGATCCGCTGTGATGTGCGTATGTACATTTTAAGGCATTCGGGAGCCAAAATTTTCTTGTGTACTGGCAATCTTAAATTGTAAAGGTATTGGCCTGCCACAAGTAAATGCGAAGCAAATAAACTATTGCAAATCCATGAAAATAAAGTGATCAAAAAATACATTAACTACATTCTCACAACACATATTAATTGTTATGCGAGCTGTTTCATATTCCAAAAATTTTACAATAACAGTTAACTTATTGAATGAACCTTGAATTGCTTTATTTTGCAAACTTATAGTAGTTTCTAATTTAAGAAAAATTTTCCGGTGGTCATCAATAAGTCGAATTTCCTTTTTATGAGGTTCATTGCTGAAAAAGTCGATTCACATGTATAAGTTTCACAAATTTCGTGCCGTGCTACAAGGAAAAGGTTGGCGTGCCGCACTTTGACCACCACTGTTTTAAGGAAGGTCATCATCAAGATTTGAACTTTTAAATTAAGGGCAAAAAAAGAATCTAAGTTTATATTTATAGTTTATATAACGTAAACTGTTTATCAGAAAGCAATCCGCCTGGAATGCTAATAATGTCTATTTTTGAATTCTAACGGTAAAAATTATAAAATTGGAATTATCGAACTCAGCATGCGGCATGAAACGAGTACGTGATTTGGGCAACTAACTTAGCCGTTATGTGGCTATAGGGAATACCGTCATCATTTAATGAGAAATTTAATTGCAGCGATTACGTTACACATTTCTCCCTCATTTGAGACCGTCGGCTAAATTTGCGCATTATTGTTTGCATTTGATAATTAAACTATGAAAATAATTAAATAAAATCTCATTTAATAAGTAGTAATACCATTGTTAATTGAAGTGAAATGTCCATTTATTTGTTTCGCTGTTTTAAAATATTTAAATCGATTGAAATCTGTCAGATTAATTAAAACCGCAATTATACCACTGTAAATATGATAATGCTTTATTTGTGTGAGTTTAATTGCTGATATCCTGCAAATTTTAGCATTCGGGGAGATAGATTCATATTTAGTCAGAGATATAAAAGTAAAATTATTCACTGATAAAATACATTTTTAATTGATTACGACGTGGGTTTAATCTATTTTAAAATATTTGATTACTGAAGAAGGTGCCATTATTATTGTTAGCACTACGTTAAACACACCAGGAATCAATTAAAAAGAGATGAAAAAATTTCAAGTGGTACGCTACTACTATACGTCCTCATTTTTGGCATTCAACCGTCAGGATGGAATTCTAAAAAATAAAATTTTCCTGAAATAATCCAGATATTGTTCTTATTTTACGTTTTTTATTAATGTAACTAATTCATACCAATATTCTTGCAAAACAAGACATCGCAAACTTCGTTAGGGAAAAGGGCTTCCTCATTTTGCCCAGAAATACAAAATATGCTAGCCCTACGCAGTTACTTTTTCTATTAAAACCAGGCAACCATGAGTGCATTTAAAATAAAGAGAAAGGATTCTTAGATGCAAATAATATACAACTATAAATATATTTCTGAACTCCCTTTACTATAAAGACAGTTGTTATTCATTATCTCAATTAGAAATTCTAAAAACATTCATATCAGAAAAGGCTAATAGGGTGGCACGCGATCAGGGCCACAGATATTGATTATTTTAAAGAACGGCACATAACGGAAAAACGTTGCCGACACCTGGGCTAAACCAAAGGAGGACCAGAAAAAGATAAAAGACATGTACAACTAATACAGTTTGTTAATAAATGGTTTAATAATCATTAAGTACCTTTTTATCCTTCATTTTTATATATTTCAAGAGAATATACATAAACCAATTTATACAGTCGTAAATAAAATTTTAAGGCAACAATGTTGACGAAAGATCAACTTTGGAATATTTACCATAGGTAAGGTTTCAATACAAGCATGCTTTCATAGCATGGAACAATGCGTTTGTTAAACAATGATTTATAATTATCATATTGAAATAATATCTGAAGTATAACTAAATCTTTATAAAAATGTAATTTCTTGCATAATTTTCTTCCAAATTCCAAAGCAGAATATATATTTTTCCATTTACTTAAGATACCTTACGTAGCAACTACACATTTAACGAATTTATTTCAAATAAAAATACGGTTACCAAGATACACACCCCAAGAATCCAACGAACACAATGAATAACTTATTGGGTAAATATTTATCAAGTATCCTATACATTAATTTTGTGGTGTAGCTACGTGCGTGCGTCACTCCGCTGTGGAAGTGGTAGATGTAGAATAGATGAGAATCTGAAACTTGGCAGGTTTGCATGTACAAACGTTAGTGCACCAGGAAAAATCTGCAAAATTTAAAATGTGTAAGATATATCGAATTAAAAAAATACCGTGTTCCTTTCAGTTATGGGGATCGATTGACTAAATATTATAATAGCTATGATTTAGTGCATCTAACTGTAAGAAGAATCAGTAGATTATACTATAATGCCATTGATTTAAAACTACAACAAACTTATTACCACGTGTTAATCCTAAAACACGAAATTTTAGCAAAACGTGAAAAAAAATTAATGTTGTGTTTAGTAAAGTTTTCCGAGACATTTTTAACTCTTCAATTATTAAACGAGAGAACTGATATATGGTTAGACGAAACTGTGACAACAGTAATGACATACGCTTCTTTTAACAAGATTGGATAGGTGTACTTCATGTCGGAGTACACAGAGTTTCCAAATGCTTTCTTTGAGATTACACAATATTCTCAATGTTTTTCGCTCAGATGAGTATTTAACGAGAAGCTAGCGAGGTACGTTGTAAAATAAATGTAGGTCTTCATGTAAAGTAGTCGTAATTATTTTCCGATTTTAACCAAAATTGTAATCGGTCGACCCATTTTAGCAAAACTCCCCAATACCAAATTTCATCCAAGTACGTCCAGCGGTTCTCGAGTTTTAACATGCGGATGAACGGACGGAATCGACCCCCCCCCCTATAATAAAGACGAAAAACTATAATGACGTTATATGTAGTTCGCGATTTTTTATCAGGTCACGTACTAAAAGGCACGGTTAGTGGCGCAAAAATTCTAACAAATAAAATATCCTAATTTTTACATAAATTTTATTTGTAACACCTAGGCTATTGTCTTATTGTTATAGCTAATACACTACGATCTGGGTCACGAAGCTTGAAAAACGAAAACATGGACGCGGGCCGATATCCAGAGAATATGTAAATTACGGATAGGTGACTTCATTTCAAAGAAAATTAGAAATATTCTGCGAAAACTCTTGCAATTCATTATATTATTTAATATGAGTTGCGTGTGGCTCTAATTATGTTGTTTTGGAGAATGCACTAGCTTATTTAAGAGTTTAGATCTTGGTGTACATTGATTTTTTTAAGCGCTTGCAGTGTGCATGCACCGACAACTCGTAATTGAAATAGCTTAAAAATTCTTTCGATGCCAGAAACAACGTGGATTTTTCAAAACTTTAAAAATCAGAGATTCTGATAATAACGAAACGAGTACAACGCTATGAATGGTATAGCGCTTTTTAAATGAGAAATGGTAGGAAGATTTATGGTGAATGTTAGAAATAGAGAGAATAAAAAGTTATTTTATTTTATACCTTGAAATCATGATACGAGAAGAAAGAAGGAAAGCCACTTTTATTGCGATTTTATAACGTGATTCGATTATTTCACCAACAAATAGTTCAAGGTTCCTTTACTTTCATTTCTTAAATAATAAATATTAACTGAATAATAATGATTTTTAATCATTTTTCCTATCGCCTTTCACAGTAACTTTCAAATTGAAAGCAACGCTGAAATGGGCAGGCTCGTTCTTATTAATTTTAATTATTAAATGCTATATAATGTAACGGAATTTAACTTACTTATTCTTGACAATTTATTGGACATTTTTGGTTTGAATTACAAAGGAGAATTCTTGGAAATTAGGCGACGTCTTCGGTTGGATTCTCTGACATTAAATTTTTCAATTATGAAAATTTTTATGCGCCTTTTCGCAAAGATTTTTCAAGTTAAAATAAACAATACGGCTTTTTATTTTCCGTGTTTAGCACTGCATATTTTCTTCATTGTAGTATTCCATTTCATTTTTAATTAAACCTCTGAGAATCATTTTCCGTAAACTCCCTTTAAAACATTTTCACTCGTTGTAGCAACGTTTGATAGTTACTGCAGCACCCATCACTATTTCAGGGAGGATAATAAGTTGCGGTTAATCAATGTTTTGCGGAGGAATTTTATGGTTGAAATGTTATAAAAAATACTTAGTCATACCAAAAATCCCTCTGTAACATTTCCCGGGTTTATTTCATATTTATTCTCCGCGATTTTTTGTAGAATACTCTCTATGAAACGTTAAATCTTTTTTCTAATTTGAGACGTGACGGTCTTAGGGAACTGGTCGTTTAGCTTTATGTGAATGTGGAAGAGAAAGGCAAAGAGACATCATTTGTCGATAATTTCTCCATGTTTCTCTTATTTTCCCTCATTCTCATTCACCTTCACCCTCCGGATATCCTCTCTCATTGCCGCATATTTGCCTACAGAGATGCAAATCGTTTCCCTTCGTTGCCAATGCGCTATTTCGTGTTTCCACTGTTTTTCTCCAGTTTCCTTTCTATTTTAGGTTCTTACCGAAATTGCCACTTACTATCCTCATGTACTTTGCATCTCATTTTATTTAATAGCTTTTTAAAGAAGCCTTTCCTGCTCGAAATAAGCATTTGAGCCCAAAACGGTAAAGCTGAGCCCCATTTGAGGATAAGCATAAAAGGAGACCAAGTGGTAATTATTACGTTTGGTTCAAACCAATTTCATTATTCTTCGAAAAAAAGCTCACTATTCCTGGCGGCAATTTTTGCCTATTTCTGTTCAAACCTGTAAGTTAAAGAAAGAGGATCGCTATCAAAAATATTAACCTTCTTTTCGAAGGATTTTATTTTCATGTCGCAAATATCTTGCAGGTGCTTAATTTTTATTTTTCGTTCTGCTTTTATTCGTGACAAATCATAATTTATTCCCCGATTTCTCGTTTGCATGCTAGAAAAATGCTGAAAGCAGAAGAAAAAGAGCAAGACGTACAGGTGCATGCCAACGCATTTTACCTCACAAAAGTTATTTTAATTAATTCAGCTGAGGATAGAGCTGCAAATTGGACATTGCTACCTCGTCCGCTCCGCTAGCGAATGATTCAGCGATCTCCGAGCCTATAAACGACCTATCGTTTTTCCCGGAACTTATGTCGCTTCGCTCTCGACACGTGTCATCGCGTCGAAATTTCCATTTTGAATCCTCTCTAGTCGGAATTTTCATTAATGGCGGCCGTTAGTACCTTCCATTCTCGTCGACCAATTTTGGCGCACCAAACGGCAATTGCCCTCGGCTTTCACTAGTTTCCGCCTCCTCTTCTTTTACCTCTTGATGTCCTCTTCCGAAGCGTCAGCGTTCTTTCTTCGTATCCATCCATTTCCTCCGCCGAATACCAATTTCATCTCCAAGCAGCGGAGGAATAGCTCGCGATGTATTGTCTCCAGACGGCTATGACACTCGAAATGAAAGTGACTTCTGCGTCAGTTCGCTTACATCGGAAATCTTCATTTCCTCTTGTTTTCCTTTTCTTTCGAAACGTGCCTCCAATGCGAAGAACTTATACGACGTTTGATTTTCTATTTTTGACAAGCGAAGTATATTCGTTTTTTAATAGGACAGAATGGTAAATGTTACCTGGAGTGCCCTTTAAGCACTTACCGAAAAAACCGATGGAGTTGAAAAATAAATATAAGGTGTTATAACCTATCTTCTGTAATATTGGAAGCTAATAAGAGAGACGATTGAATTGGAAGTAGGGGATTTCTTGATAAGGCAGAATAGGGGGGTAGCCGTGAAAGTCTATCACGAACCTCGAAAGCTCTGTCTTCGCATATAGTATGCATTACTGTAATTGTGTTTCTTCTAAAAATACTGGGATTTTAGTTTTGGTAATATTGTTTGTTTCCTTGTTAATACTCTGACTTAAGTATTTCCACCGAACGCACGCCTTATTTTAGAATTGACTGGGTAATAATAATAATAAAAGTTTCATGAACGAAAGATTTGGACGATTATAAATAAACTCGCGAGACTTTGTATTCGTTGCGTTCCAAATTCATAATTACACATGACCACACTCGGTTTTTCCGCAGGTCAAATTAATCACCCACTTGGTTTTTTTTATCGGCCATTACATCAAAAGGCGAATGTGATCCATTTTTATTAATGGTATTAGGAGCGCTGATGAAATAAACATAAGAGGGATTAAAAAAATATTATTTGCATTTATAATGACTCACAAACGAAAAGAGGTGTAAAAAAAGGTTAAGTAAAAGCACAAGGTCTCCAAATTTAGTGAGAAATTTTCATTCAGTCCTTGTTGATTGCATTTGGACGCTCTCCTGAAATTTAAGAGATGCTTGTGTCAAAATAGTCCAACGTTGATTTGTATTAAGTATTTCCGGCGTGCAGCGAACCAAAAATTTCGATGCAACAACTACAACTGATATGCTAAGAGTCTTATGAAATTAGAACCATATACTATTTTCAGTATAACAAAATTTTACATAATTAACACAAAAGCAAATACAAATTTAATATACAAATGATAGTCAATTTGAGACGGAAACTTGTCTCTTGCTCAAAGTCAGTTATATTACACCAGATATGTTAGCGATAATATCTTCAAGCTCCTGGTATATCATTGTCCACTCCAACACAGAATAATGTCTTCAACTGCTTGGTATATCACTGCCCACTCGAAGAATGAAGTCGGCGATATCATGGAATGCTCGTACACAGGTGAATTGCCGTTTCCACTGCTTTCCGTCCACGCGCGCGCTATCTGTTTCTCCTGACCTCCGTATGCGAGAGTGTAGATCACGTGACGCCGGAGGGAGGGACTTTCAGCGGAGGGGAGGGGAATGACGTCAGGCGAGCCTTCTAAAAAGGTGTTTGAGGAACCGTTTATAGCTTACTTCTTTGTTGTTCTTACATTACCGAAGGAAAGAGGGAGAGTTAGGAAGGTGAGGGGTACCTAGGGTATATAAGGCAGGCTGGTACTCGTAGGCCGTGTCGTCCTGAGGGCGTGGCGTACTGACGGCGAGGATGTTATGTCCGGCGATATTACGAATATCGGCGATATAAAGTGCTATCGGATAAGTGCGATAGGAAGGCAGGGTGGTGGGAGGGGGGGGGGGAATTGCCACAAGCGTGGACCCAATACATACACATATATATTCTTTACGTAGAGATTCGTTAAAGGTGTTCAGGTCCCTTGCACGAAAAACGTATATTATTAATATTTATCAAATTAAACGCTTGACTCCAATCATGATTGTATAGTTTAATTGTTATAAATAATATCTTATCCTAAATATTTTTTATTGAGATATATCTCAATTAGGCCGTCTTATTTTATTTATCGTGACTCCAACCAATCAAATACGCATATTTCCGATTTATTTATATGCCTTGCTAGAGATGAATATAAACATAAATTTTAGTTAAAAGTTTGGATATTATGATAAAAATATTTCTGTTTTTATGCGATGATGATTCTAAGGAAGTTTTTCTTATGATTTGGGCAATGAATAATACATACTGTATGGGACCATGAAAAAGTTGAATTTCCCCTACTTTAAAATTGGTCTGATTTTCGCACGCATGACACAAAATAAGCGTAGTGGAAAATGACGAAATGATTAAATTTTGCGATCGAGGTCGCTAAGTAACCGACCGAAACAGCCAACTCGAGACTTTAAATTCAAAACGTTTTCCGTAGCACGAACGTCTTCATCTCACCACTTTTCCTCTGTCCTCTTTCGCAGTACGTTCGTCACTGTTTACTCATTCACCCAAACCGCCACCCTTCCCTGTCTCTCCGTCTCCTCAACTTCCCAATTTCCCCTGGCGCACAACTTTTCCGCAATACGTAGGAGTATCCTCCTCGACTACTACTCCAAACGCAAAGCCCTGCTCCTCCACCTTACCTCTCCACTAATTGGGGTTCCCTCTCCTGACACTCACTCTCACGCACTGCTTCCCACTTCATCTCCCAAATCCACCTGCAACCGTTTCTCACTCTCATTCTTCTTCCTCTTTTTTTACCTCTCCTTGTTCTTCTCTCTCTCTATTTCCCTGACACACAACCTTCTCATCCGCATCAGTTAAGGCCACGTCAGTCTCTTTTAAGTCTTCGTCTCCTTTCCTATGGTTACCTAACTTAAGCCTCTTGGGTTTAGTTATAAATCTTAGTGTCCTCTTTAAGCGAGTGTTTTTAACTAAACGAACATTTTTCCGTAACACTATATATATATATATATATATATATATATATATATATATATATATATATATATATATATATATATATATATGTGTGTGTGTGTGTGTGTGTGTGTGTGTGTGTGTGTGTGTGTGTGTGTGTGTGTGTGTGTGTGTGTGTGTGTGTGTGTGTGTGTGTCGGTGAAAAAATAATTCCAATGATGAAATATCTCTCTGAAAAATTAATGTTTTTTTAAGTTGAGATGAAATGCTTGCAGAATGCAAGCACCAACTACTTGTGTGTACACACCGATTTTCGTTCTTTCCTTATGGAACCATATTGGAGTAAAACTAACCCTAAAATTTGCAATTTTAAGAATATTATACTTTTTCCAATGTGGGGCGCTAATGCCACACATTTCTGCCAAATTGTAAAGTGATAGTACATCTAGAAGTGAAATGATATTTATCTAATTGTTTAAATTTTAAAAATTTATAACGGCCGCAATAACAACTTTATAGAGATATTCAAATGTTTATTTGTGCATTTGCGCCAATCTCTGAATAACTTTTAGCTTCCTAGCTCTCGCCGCAGTACCTTAACATTTACCTATTTATTTAAACTTTAAGAATTTTTAACAGCCAAACAAACTAAAATATCAAAATTAATATAATCCCTATTTCAATTTTTTTCACAAATTCTGCCTTAAAAAATTCAGCTCTGTAGCACATTCGGAAATACATAAACCTTAAAAATTTGTTTAAACAATTGCGAATTTTTAGCGGCCGCATTGTTGAACTTTTTCAAGTTTTTCGTTTTTTATAGTCAGTTTTGCACATAATTCTACCTACGAAAAGAATTTTGAGTCTCCTGCTCATCTGAAAGTGCCTAAACATTCGTATCCATCTCCTGTTCATTGTATAATTTCATCTCCATTTTGTGGATCTGTAATGTTTGCATGCATGAGAATTAGTGGAGGTTAACGAACGGTAAATTACTCCGGCACGCGCAACTCTGAGTGCCTCTTTCGCTTCCCCACGAGTACACACACGCTGTCGTGTATGTACATTTCACAGAATAAAAGATCCAGTTCCCACTCCGCTGCGGGAGTTGAAACTTCCCAGTCTGTCTTCCTCTCGGTCCTCCGTAGAAAGGTTACCCGAGAGGATTTCTCGATCTTCATCGCACAACATTTTACTCGGAGCCTACTTAGAAATTTCCCAACGAGTATTCCATAATCACCATCAGTCGGGATCTAGTCGGTTTAGGGAAAGAGGGTCCCAAGCGTTTACAATCTGTCAAGGACTTGGCAGAGTACTTAAGTTGCTCGACCGTTTGATGGCAACACAGGTCAAAAGTGCTGCATCTCCCCAGTCGGGACCATTTATGACAAAGCTCGATCGAAAGCTTCAGATATATTTCTCTTGGGCATCCGACTTATTTCTCCACTCTTACATCTCTACCCCGCTTTGTTTTTCCTCGCCATCGTGTTTCTTATCCCCTCTCTCGTTGTTTTGACAGCAATGTTATTTTTTCTGCCTTTTCCTTCACTTTTGGGTTCCTCTCTTGTTTGCCTTCCTCGAAGACACTTTCCGCTTTCGTTTTGATTTTGTTTATGTTTACTTCACCTATCGATCGATGCTATAGTTCATGCAATAATACCCTTTCTCCTTTTTATGCTTGCGATAGCAATTTTAACGCAATTTCCCAGTTTGTTCGTAGTGTTTATATCTAAGTACCCCTGCTTCGCTAATTTTTACCATATTCTCTTCCTGGTAAGGGACTTATTTCGCTTTGACAAATTTTTATGATACGACGACTTTTTTCCGTGCTATTATTTGCCGTTTTCTGCACTCATTACTCATTAATCGGTATTCGTTAACTTTGAGCTTTAATTGAAAAGTTATCTTCGTTTGAAAGCAAATACCACACTCCTTGGAAATAAGCGACTTAATTGAATATTTGGTCACTTCTTTCGAATTTTGTTTGCTTCTTAGGTTAGGTTCAATCTTCACGCACTTATTCATTTAGTTTTCATTGACTCCCGGATTCGGTCTCGTCGTTATTTATAGAGGGCAAAATAAATACTTTAATCGCGGCGAAGAGCGCCTCACCGTTCCCTATTTCCCTTCCCATTTTCACCTCCTCTTTCCCCCTATTCTCCTCATCTCGTCTCCGCGTGCTCCACCTCGTCCACACGCCCTCCTTTGCACTTTATTTCGATCTCTTTCCATTCCTCTCGCTCTTTCCCTCCTGATCTACTCTGCGGACCGATTTTCGCACCAAATCGCTGTAAGATACTCCGTCATCCAGACGTCAACCCTCGTCTCTTAAACCCTTTTCTCCCTCTCTCCTCTCTCTCTCTCTTTCTTCTCCTCCTCCTCTCTGTCTCTCTCTCTCTCTCTCGCCGTCTCGCTCTTCTATCTCCTCTTTTCTGTTGCTTTGATTTCCGAAACTGGTTGCTTTAAGAAACGAAAGGTAAATCAGAGAAAAATCTGGATTATTTTTTCACCGGTCCCATTTTCGTGCGCGGGTTTACTGCTTTCGAATTCGTACGTTATCAACGCGGAAAATTTCTCCAGGGAAATTAGTTTGAACAAATCTTCTTTTCCAGGAATAAAAGAATAGCGTCCTGAGAAGCGCCTATTAATATTTTTAATGCACAAAAATGAAGATTTGGCTGAATAGCCTTAAGCAGCAATAAAGTGCGCTGAATTTGTATCAATTCATTGAATCTTAGAGCAGACATCTTAAAGGAAATAACTAGAATGGTTTCGATTTAATCGTTGATAAAATAGTGATAAGAAATCTTAAATAACGTATTATAACAAATGAATTGAGTCCAAAAGTAAAGCTGATCACCAATTGTGGTCAAACAACATTGTGCGAATATTTTCTGTATGTGGAATCGAATTCCAATGAAGTGAGTGGTTGTACCTTTCATAAAATTATTACACCGTAGTCTCCAAATTCTATTTTCAATAAAATTATTGGAAAAGTTTGATGAAAGCTATCCAACTCAAGATAACTCAAGAATTAATTTTATAGAATTTGTGGATATTGTATAGGGGCTTTTGAAATCAGTCGATATTGGTTATGGTTGGTTAATTTGCTTCAATTGAAAATTTACGTCCTGCAAATATACACGTATTTATATTCGTGGTTGCTTGCAAATATAAATCAATACAATCAAAACAGGTTTTATTTAAATATTTCACAATAAATTTTTCATACCTCTATGTAGAATATATACGTAATTTCATTTTGGATAATTTATTTGCATTGTTAAAATAGCTGAATCGGATAAATTGCTGTTATTATTTATTACATAGTAAGTAAAAAACTTTTGTTTATCCTCCATATTCCATCTCTTTCACTTCAGTTGAGGTTTAGTGATACATTTTTTCAAAAAGATTAATAAACCATTAAGATTTGTGCACAAAACAGTAATTTTTCCCTAAAGGCATTTATATTCCTTTTTTGATTGAAAAGTGTAAAAAGTATTTCCCTTCAGCTCTAATTAAAGTGGAGACACATGTCCCAATCCTTTATTTCTTGTAGTACTCGTTAGCTCCAGCTAATGCATCTGTTTTAAGAGGTGAAAAAAAGATCTTAACTTCTGCGCGCATTTCCTTCTTCTTCTACTTCTTCTTCGAAAACATCCCCGTTACACTAACCCTCTTTCCTCCTCTAATCCTCCTCTCATTTCCCACCTCCTCTCCATGCATTAATCTCATCCATTCTCCCAACTCTCGCCCACAGAAACCCATTCTCCCGTCCCTTTCCCATCCCTCGGACATTTCTCTCCTCATTAACTTTTTCTGTGGCTACCTCTTCTTCGATCCCCTCCTCACCTTCATCTCCCCTGTCCGACGCCATTTCCTTTCCATCACACACTACATCCCTCTCTTCCTTTCCCTCCCCCTTTCCCTACCTCCCTTCCTTTCCCTCCCCGTCTCCCTGCGTCCCTTCCTTTCCCACCCCATCTCCCTTTACCTCCCCCTCTCCATTTCCCTCACTCCCTCTCTCTGGCTCACCCCCTTTTTCCTCTGCGCCTCACCTCTCCATTTCCTCTCTCATTATCCCACCTCTTAAATTTTAATCCCCCTACTGCGCCCTGCACTGCCGTCTCTTCGCTTCAATTTTTCATGCCCGCGCTCCTTTATTCCGTCTTTCCTACGCTTTTCAGATCTTTTTTCTTCCCTCTCCTTCCTTTCCCTTCCCTCCATTCTTACCTCTTCCGCCAGCCCACCCCTTTCGCTAATCCAATTTATCGACTCCATCCTTCCTTTCTTTTATTACGCTCCACAACCTAAAAACGGTTCCATTTTCCCCTCCTCGCTCCATTAACGTTCTTAATTCTCCAATCATAAGCCGCCAACTCCAATTGTGATCTTTTTTTCTTCCTTTAGCCATATTTTCTCCCAACTATCCCATTTCTCTTTCTCGGTCGCCGCGCCTCAACACGAAAATACCGTTCACAACTTCTTTCTGCGGAACCGAATATTCTCATCATTAAATATCCACCTTCGAATTCCCCAAATCTGTATTTTTCCCTCTTTATTCTTTTTTTCAATTGGTTTCTCCTCTCTTTTTTATCCTTCTCGCCCCCGCCGCTCGGTGGCGTGTTCGAATCGTGGGCGTCTCGAGACCTGGTCCACTCACCCCTCCCTCGCCATCGGCCGTAAGAATAGCTCTCTCTTCCGATCCTTTCATGTGATCACCTTCAGCAATTTAGATAACAGCCTCTCATTTGGAATGCCATCCGGGACGTTTAATTTCGGTTTAAACTATCTCTGCATCCTTAGGAGCACCGTTAAAGAACTCGTGTCCTTCTCCCCCATCCTTTCCGTATGCGAGGAATTAACTCAAAAGATGTACAAACGTCTCCTGAATAGACCGCAGCATTTTTAATTGAGTGTTATACATCTGTTTCTTCAAAATTAATTTTTCTTGGAATCCGATACGTGCTCGGAGAAAAAATAAATTAATAAGGAGAGAATTTAATTTGTCGTACTAAGATGTACTATCATTAGGATATTTATTCTTTCGCGCTATTTGCCTCGGTTTGCAATGCTGATTTACTAAAATCCACAATACAATTCTTCTGGTAAAGAATGGTTGAATTTTTTGTTATCATTTTATCTAAATAAGCTAATCATAAATATCGCGTCGAAGCTACCCGTTTACGTAGGTTATTTTTGGCTCAGTTTTGTCGCCACACATAATAGAATTTAACCGAATTAAGTATCTCATTTATTTTCCTCTTCCTACAATCCCCATGGTCTGGTTGGAAGTTTTTCCATTCATTTTTCAGTTGTTTTTCTTCACTGGCAATTAAGTTCTCCCTGGGTGCTTTCCACAAACGACGCAGTCCATTACGAACAGGACGAAGACGCTTCCTTAGGAACAGTTAAATCCACACCGAGGATGATTATCTAAGAGACAAATAAAGTGTGGCGCCTGATAATGATAGTCGCTGCCCAAACGGCACTTAGCACTCGTACTGCACCAAGGGATGTCTCCGCTCTCTCTTTCTCTCTTTCACATTCTGTCAGAAAGATGACACTCTTGACCCATAAAGCGCACGCCCACAATGCGGAGACATAAGGAGAAGACTCACTCTCCACAGTGAATTTTTTGCAGTCGCAGGATTTATGAAAGATATAAGCTGATCTTTCAGCTCGATCAAATTGAAACAAACAAATACTAGTTATGAATTTTATCGGTTTGTTCCAGCTTAAGTATGCGCGTAGAAATGTTAATATTTCAAATATCAGATATCCAAATAATTTGTTAATGTCAGTGTTTCTCAACCTTTTTCCATGAAGTACCTTTTCAAAAAATAATTGAAGTACCCCGGGACAATTTTACGCGGAGAATGCGTTTCTGATAAATCCGCGTTAAGCGAAAATCCGCGTTCGAGGGGGGTACCCTTAAGCTCGCAAAGGAAAATAATTTTACAAATGGTATTTGTGGGTCCACATTCAATCTAAAAATATACTATCACCGGATTTTATTGTCGTTTATTAGAGAAACAGTAAATTTAAATGTTAAACAATATAACAAAAAAGCATAATGTATAATTAAAGCATATAACCTAAAAATCTTTTCTGGGGCACTTATGGGGATCTATGAGCTTCTGCATTAAAAAACAGAGTCCAGGATAGACTAATTGGCCTTTTTTCGGTTATTACACAAAATTCGTCAGTAATATTCAAGTAGTGCGTCGCAACTCTGCTTCAATTCAATTTGAATGACAATTGACGAACTAAAGTGGATGAGCAAGAGATTGTTGCACTTGTCTAATAAAAATACAATGTTGATTTAAATATAAATCGATTTAATAGTTTCTTCGTAATCCCTATTCATAATTTAATTGCAGGGTCTTAAAGCGAAATGCAATTAACGTATTCTATCCCCATGGGCATAATAATGCACGGAAATCTCAACCATAGTTAAATCTCCATTAAGCTGCCCACTAATCAATTTTGCTTTACTCAGAATTTTATATAAATAGTTGTTTTGTTTGTGTTAAGAAAATTAGGATTAGTTATAATAGTTCATTATTAGGTAAAACTTCCGTCGTCGTTTTGACGTACCTCAGAAATTCTCTCACGTACCCTCGAGGGCACGCGTACCCCACGTTGAGAAACACTGGTTTATGGGACACGAAAAATTAAAAAAAAAATTAAATCGAATGTTATTTACTTAAAAGTTAAATTTAGCTTTGGAAAACTAGAATTATCTTGCTCTGAAATCATTCCTTGCAAATAAAAATATCTTCCACGCTTATTATTTTAAATTTGCATTCTTTTACACGCGGAGTTAGTCATTCGATACTTTTTGTTAAACAAGAATATTTGGCGAAAAAATACAAATTGACCGTAAATTCCTTTTTTGTTAATTTTATCAGGTCATATAAGGGACATAATTTATCGCATGGATTAAAAATCGCAGATTTTAGTTACGTATTTTCGCTCCATTTCAAAATGAACTGAGATATTTAATGATTATTACGGCGAGGATTTGTCCGACGATTTCTATGTTATTTAGGCAGAATTGTAGCTGCAACTTCTCTAGAGAGGTTCATTAAAGAGCCAACTTATCCCTCGGCCATACTGAAATAAATATAAGACGTGGAGAGAAGGAGTGGAGATATTACAGCAGTCTATGCGCGTGTTCTATAGGACGGCGACACACCAGAAAATGCACAAGAGCATGTGATCCCCCGACTTCCATGCCCTCCCGCCCTTTTCTATGGGCCTGCGACGCCGCCCTAATCCCTACGTCTTATATGCGGAGCCGTATACCTTCTCCACGTCTTCTCTCTCCCCGAATAGCAAGGAAGCGGTGCAACAGACCGAGTTGTATTACCCTATACTGTGGCTCCCATGAATGCCTTCCGATGTCGAGGCGGTTGAATGTGTGGGTGTGTGTTACAGTGTGCGTGTTGCGCCCTCCTTTCCTTTCTCTCTCTCTCTCCTTTTCTCTGTTACTACATATTTCTTCCTCTCTACCCCATTCTGGAAAGTTTTTAAGGCTTATGGAAATTTAATGGGTATCAAACGGCGGTCCAACCCCCAAAGCTATACAACGCGAAATAAGCTCCCCTCTCGAGAATTTGACTGTTTTTTCAATTCGTTAATCTAGTGCGCCCAATGTTAGAAAACTTTATTCATTAGAGGCCAACTTTTCTGTTTGAGAATATAACTGTTTTGTCGCGTATTTTATAATTTTAAATTACTCAAGCCGTCGAAAATAATACCAGACAGCATATATGGAATTGAATGAATTTTTTTGGGTGAAAATGGTATTTAAATAATTATTGGCATCAACATTATGCATCATATGCCCCTATAAATTTTGTCCTATTTCTACAGTCAGTACAACTTTAATACTAAAACTATGTTTTCTTACTAATTTTCGTTTAGTTCAGGAGTCCCCAAACGTTTTGAGAGGAGGAAGCCCACATAAGAATAAAAAAGACATTTTTCCTATAGTTATATATAATATATATACGAGGGTGAATCAAAAAGTTCCCGGAATTATCATATAAAAACAATAGAAACTCAAAAAGAACCATTTATTTTCAACATATTCACCATTTAACTCTAAACACTTTTCCATTCGATGTCGCCATCGTTCTAACCCATTTTTGTAGAAATTTTGATCGTTTGAATGAAACCAGTTCAAAACTGCTTGTTTGGCCTCACATATCAATTCCCAGCGAGCTCCCTTGATGGGCTCCTTTAATTTGGGAAACAGAAAAAATTAATTATTACGAAATATTGAATTGTTATGGCTAAGATATTGCTAGTTTTAGGCAACAATGCTTTGTTATTATTTGGAATGCAGGAACATTGTTACTGAAACTTTCCGGGAACTTTTTGATTCACCCTCGTATATAGTTAAATATGAACAAATGGAAGAATTCTTTTTAAAGGAAATAACAGAAAGCGAAGAAATCAGCTTAATATGCGCAACAATAATTAAACATGGATAAGTGAAGGTTTTTTTGTAAGAAAATAGGCGATGGAAAACAAAAATATTTTTTTCTTTATTTACATATACAGCTTATAACTATAATTAAGCATTAAAAACTGCAATTAAACGAATAAATTTGAGTTTTTTTTTCTTAATAAAATAATGGGAACCAAGGAAGTCAGAAATACATACGCCACAATAATTAAGCACGAATAAATGAAAGAATTTTTTTAACTAAATTAAAAAATACCCCAAGAATCAAGGTTAACCAATGACCAAGTATTGAAAAAGTATTAATGTGAACAATACGCCTGCTTTGTTGATGTCTGAATTACTTTATCAATATATGGTGTCAAGTTCGTAAAACCTGTAACCAACCCACCAAAGTACTGCTGTTATGATTAAACACGCTCCCAATACTTCCACCGCCCGTGTAAGATGGTACGCAAGTATGTATATATTTGTGTACCGCATGCAGAAGCATCATCATTTCGCTATTCGTTATAGGAATGAAGAAAAGTATTATTTTTTCATCAAAGCGTCCGCGGGCCGGATAAAAACCTTTCGCTGGCCGTAGTTTGGGGACCTCTGGTTTAGTTAACCTGAATGGATATAGATTATTTTTAAAATATCTGGTTCTGGTCCTTTTAGTTATAAAATTCCCTCCTTAAATATACTCAGAAAATATACTCAACGGTACGCATATTAACTTTCTTCTAGGACTGCAAAAGGAAAGATAGATAGGGCTTTGTTTTCGTTTAATATGTTTTAATTGATGCAAACAACTTTCGCGAGCCAAGTTCTGGGTCTCTCTGAGGCGAATTTGTCTCCTTAATTAATAATTAGATAAAATCAGTGGTGCGCGTATTTTCTTATATATTCGTGAGTGCAAAGAGGTACAAAAAAAGCGGTGGTTGAATTGACCCTTTTTGAGTTTCGCTTCCTCTCTCAAGAATAAGGTTATTCATCCACGTGCACCAACAAAAAAATGACGCCATTAAGAAAAGGGAGCCCGGGGAAAATTCCAGACATTTTCTCTCTCTCTCTCCGCTACTTTCCCGCCCATCCGCATCCTCATCTCTCATATTTCTTAATAAACAGCAGCACTCGCCGCCCCTCAACCGCTACCTCGCCTCATCGCATCTCTATCACCCTCACAACCCCCTTCACCACCTTCCCCTATCCCTCCGTAACTCTCTCTTCTTTTCCTCTCACCTCATATCTATATTCCGAAGTCCCACACACACACACACACCCTCCTCTTTTTTTACAGCGACACCACCGACCCCAACCCAGCCCTATTGCACGTCTTTCTCTCCATCTTCCTACACCTTTCCTCGCTATCTTTCCCCCTTTCTCTCCATCGCCTCTTCTCCTTTTCGAATACCCCACCCCCCCTCTCTCTCTCCCCGCCCCCTTCCTTTCATCCGCGTCTTCCCCTCTGTCACAATCTACGGCGTACCATCTCAGAACACCCACCTGATCCCTTACAACCCGACCCTAACACCCAATTCCCACCCTACACCTCCCGCCTCCCATCCACCGCGATTTTTGCTCCAACTTTTTTCCCCCGCATCACGTCCTCTTTTTTCCTCCCTCTTCCCCATTCAATTCTCGCCATGCTTAAGGATTTTTTTCTCGTTTTTTTCAGTCGTCGTCTTTAAAAAAAGGATCCGCCCGATTAAGTCCATTCTCTCAAACTTTAGGCTTTTGTGTTTTGTATTAAGATTTTTTATGCGTCTGTATGACATGTGATTCATTTAAAAATCGTAGATTTAGATTAAGCAGTGCGAAAAGAAGTAAATTATCAATCGAAGCTCCATCTATTCTTTCTCATAGGACATTGGGAAAAGCAAATGTGTGGCTTGTTATTAATGTGTTGCATTTTAGATGAAATATGATGGTCATGTATCAATTATATCGTTTCAGCGTGTAAATGTAACGTAATTGAAATCGCTTTCAATCACTTAATAATTCTATGCTGCGTTCTTCTTAAAACTTTCTGTTTAAATCTCTGCAGTTAACATAATTGTTGTCTAAAATTTAGTCTCGGAATTTATGCGATATATACCAAGGATGCTTCAGAAATAGGAGAATATGGAAAACGTCCTTTTGGAGAAATTCTCGGGACGGCATCTTTTTATACACCGAGCCACAGATAATTCGAAAAAAATAGAAAGATCCTTCTTCGTTCAATGCGCCGCGAAGTAAAACCCCTTCGTCTCCATTTAACCGTTCCCTTCTTCCATTCGATTGTATAAAATAGTTGTTTGTGAAAGAAGTTCGCAGAGGTTCTCCGCATCGGGCCCGTTCCGTTGAGGCAATACCGCTCGCTCACCCGAGTTATGCCGCGCAAGCTCCATAACCCTTTCGCTGCACAAGTCCCCTTTCCACGTGTGCTCTCCTGCCTTCGCCACCCACGCATCATCCGAGTGCTCTCATGGAATCATCTACGTTCGTCTCTCCTTGTCCTCTCTCTCTCTCTCGACTTCCACAAGCCCCCTCTCTCTCTCTCTCTCCGACCCCTTCATGCCTCCCGGCCCGGCTATTACGCTCCCCCTCTGTCGCTCCCATGCATTCATTTCGGCATCTCCTTCCTTCCCTCCGCCACTCCACGATCCCCTTAAACCTACACTTGCTCCTTCGCCTCCTCCTCTCCTAAATCCGCCTCCCTATCCTCAGCCTCTTTCTCTTCCCTTATCCTTCCTCCACTGTCTCTTTTCCCGAGTTTATATAGACTCGCGGAATGATCTTCACCTCCCCCCCTCCTACGCCTCTTCGCATTTCCTCCCTCGCTTCGCTCAATCTTTAACCCCTTTATGATCCGCCCTTCCCTCCCTCCTTCCAAGTCGCCGTAAAAGGAGAAAGAATGAGGGTAGAGGTTAAAGGTGGGAATAAGGGACATCTCGTAGACTTCTTCTGAAGTATCTTACTCCTCCCTCCCCTCCCTTGCTAAAATAACAGTTCCTCCCTTTTTCTCCTATCTCTTTGTATATTTCTGTCTTTACCCCGATTGTTCTCATCTCCGTTTCCTTAACCGCCCTTCTTTATCACCTACCTCTTCCTCGTGAACACACATTTTTCATCCCTATTATGTCCCATTTTCTTCTTTTTCTTGTTACTGTACTTTCATTTCTCCCGTTTTTTGTGTATGTACAGCTGACTCTCGTCTCATTTTAGTAAAATTTTCACCCGTTTTTCGCTTAGTAATTCTTCTCTCAACTGCCTCTCATCTATTTGGTTACATTTTATGCATCCTCCCAGGTGGAGCTGCTTCGCGATTAAGATATCGTCTCTTTACTAATATTCGTAATTCTGTTCCTCTCCTCCGGATTGGCTCATACATTCCCATCTCGTTTCGATTCCCCCACCGCCCCCACATTTATGTATATCTCCTTCGACGTTTTCCTTGCTCTAATGATGTGACCTAATTCCTTCGCCTTCCATTCGCGTCTCTTCTATTTATATTCCGATCTATTTCGCAGTCATTTAAAAAAAATCGCTTTAATCCCCCTCGTGCTCCCTCTTTCTCTCGCTGTTTTACAAGCCATACCAATTTCCCCAGTCAGACCTTCTCCTACCCCTTTTCCTCGCCTTTTCCTTCCCCTCTCACCATTGATCGCTCTCTCCAAACCTCTTCAGCTCTCCTTATCGATGCGCGCAATGTACCGACGACGATTCGCTCTCATTGCCGATGCCTTTTTACCCCGCGACAAAGGGCGCGGCAGTTTCCCTTGAGGAGTTCCTCCGCAACTGAGGTGAGAATCGTCTTCCCATTGATCATTTGGCGGCTCCCCCGATTGATCTGTCGTGTATTTCATCCTTATCTGCCCCATCCTCACCTCGCTCCCTTCCTCTCTCCATCTACTTTTCTCTTAATCATCCTCCTTTAAGCCTTGTTATGCGTTCTTTGCACGAAGTGAACGCATATCGGGGAGGTCGTTTCCGTCCGTCATGTTAAAACTCGGAAACCGCTGGACGTATTATGATGAAATTTGGTATTGGGGAGTTTTACTAAAATTGGTCGGCCGATTTCAATATTCGTCAAAATCGGAAAATAATGATGACCACTTTACAAGAGGACCTACAATGTTCCTTTGTTTCAACTCGGGAACCGCTGGGCGTATTTTGATGAAATTTGGTATTGGGGAGTTTTGCTAAAATTGGTCCACCAATTCCAATTTTGGTTAAAATCGGAAGACAATGACGACCACTTTACATGAAGACCTACATGTAGTTTACAATGTTCCTTTGTTTCAACTCGGGAACCACTAGACGTATTTTGATGAAATTCGGTATAGGAGAGTTTTACTAAAATTTGTTGGCCGATTCCAATTCTGGTTAAAATCAGACAACGATTACGACCACTTTACATGACCTACAAATAGTTGACAATGTTCCATTGTTTCAATTCGGGAACCGCTTGTTGTATTTTGATGAAATTTGGTATTGCGGAGTTTTGCTAAAACCGATTCCAATTTTGGTTAAAATCCGACTATAATTACGACAACTTTACATGAAGACCTACATGTATTTTACAACGTACCTCGCTTGCTTCTCGTTAAATTCTCATCTGTGCGAAAAATATTGAGAAGATTCTGAAATTTGAAAGAACGCATTTGGAAACTCTGTGTACTCCGACATGGAGTACACCTTTCCAATCTTATTCTCTTTCGCGTCTTACTACTGCGTTTTGTTCTATTTTGAAATTCTATTTAATTTTCCGTAAATTATTTGATTTTATAAATGGCGGTTCGATTTTTCGTTTCGCGTTTCCTATTCTTAAAAGTGTTTAAAGTGTATTTAGTTATTATATAGAAAACTGAGTGAGCGGTTACTTTGTGGAGGTTCATATTTACGTCAATATAAAGAGGATAGAGAAACCCTTCCATCACGATCCATGGATTCAGGAAAAATGCTACTTAGCCTGAAGTGGTATAGGGGAAAGTATTGTTTTCATGAAAAAAATCGACTTCGAGATTTCAACGTAAATACACGTTTTGAGGTCCTATGAACACGTTTTGAACATTTTCTCGATGATGTCTGTGTGTGTGTGTGATAGCTTTTTTGTGGGTGCTCTAACTCATAAACTATTAATCAGGTCAATGCGAAATTTTATATTTGACATTTTTATGAAAGTCACAAGAATCGATTAGTTTTTGGTAAAATCGGTCAACCGGAAGTGGGTGTTTACTCTTGTCACTTATCCGTTATTTTGAAGTATTTGCTTTGATATTTGATAAATGTAAAAATGTACTGAAATAAATGTTGTAGGAAATATAATTTCCTACAACCTTTGTTTGAAATGTTTTTCCATATAATGCATTGTTTAAGAGATATCTTATATTTAGCTGCCACCACCACGCCACCTACCGAGGACCATTGTTAACAATTGACGCTTAGTTACGTCTTAGTAACGCTCCTTTTTCTTTTCTTAATTGTTGGAGCTTTGTGGCTATATCCAATATCAGAAGGCTGTTTGAGTCTATTTCTGTCCTTTGTAGTCTTAAAATTTTCTCACAGTTTCTTAAAATATTTATTATTATGTAATCTATTTGGAATTTTTAAAAATATTACAGATATGGAGAAAGTCATGTGTTGGCCACATCAGGTTTTTTAATTCATGTTCTTCCTTTCTATAGTAATTATGTGATTGATTGAAATAACGATTAATATATAATATCCTAAAAGAGACGAGTATTTTTCCAGTGATATCATCCATTTTTTGGCGAGTATTTCCATGTTATTTCTCTCCATTTCTGCAAATTTTTAGCATTTTCTTTTCCAGAAAACATTCATTTAACAAACAACTAAATAGCTATTTTATGTTCAAATTTACTAATATATTTACAGTTAATATGTTATTTTTAATATCACGATTATTAATTTTTACGAATGTTTAAATTAGCGATAGCTCGAAAGTCGCACAAAATACATTTTAATAATTTGATTGAAAACAAATGAAATTGCCCACCGAACAAACGCCGAACCTATCGAAAAATTTATGGCGGAATTTCATCCATGTAGGTATGTCTCGTGCTATTTTTGTTGCATATCAATCCAACTGGCTCATGTTTGAGAGAACTCCACTAGACTAATAAATTACGATTTCTGTGCCGCCTCGCCTGCTTTCGCTCCTCTTTCATTCTTACATTTAACGGCGTTTCCTTCTTTGCGATCATTTATTCTCCTCCCTTTTTTTGAGAAAGTTAAAAATATTCCTTCCACCGAGACTTCATTAAGGATCGCATTCCCTGTAAAAAAACTCCTTTAAAACAAAACGTCTCTCTAATCTTCTTGGTACGCGCTTCCCATTTTTTTCCTTTTCATCTTCATCCTCTCTGCCTCCCCCTCTCTCTCTCTCCTACTGTCTCTTTCCTTCCATTATCCACCTTCATTTACTCCGTTTCTTCTTTTCATTGTCTCCGCACTTTGTTCTCTCCTCCGAAAGACTCTCTTTTCATATATGGCCCTCTGTTTTATTTCCCACGCCCGCTGTAATTCACTCCCTTTAGCACGCACTGCTATTATTCGTCCATCTTACCACTCATCCCTACATCCCACAGTTAAACCCTTCCAATTTCACGGTCCTTTTCTTCTTTCGAGTTTCGCCCTTTCATTCTATTTAACAATAAATTCTTCCACTCCCTAATGGCATCAAAACAAACGAATTTCGGGACCAACACGAAACAAATCTTTTTATAGAACACTACGCAAAACGTAACATTATTTTATATACGGCTTATTGAGATATAACTAATGGTGTGAAAAGTATATGGTACCTTATTTCTCCGCGTAATTTGTTTTATCACGGTGAATGTATGTGTAATCTTATTTTCAGGGCACAAATTAAACACAACTTCAAAATCGTTATCGGCTGCAATTTGTTATTTTATATATCCGTTGTATGTCATTGTATTCTGAGAATATGTGTATACCAAATTTTAGATAATCAGATAAACGCGTCTTCAATCACAGTTAACGTTTACAGGGTTACCTATATCCGAATAGTGTGAGGACGGTTTTACGGCCGCCAGGCGGGAGAAAAATATCACTTTCTTTTTACGATTCTAGCGTGAAATTTTTAGGTCGGTTCTGATGGCATGGAATCCGCAATGAATAAAGTGACGCCATAAATGAGATTCCCGACTCAGGGAATCATTTACTTTCGCCGCTTTTGGGGAATTTCTCCCCAGGTCCAAAAGCAATGCATGTTCTCCTCCCTCTCGAATACTTTGCCTATCGCCATCGTGTGCCGCACTCGAATCTCCTCATCTCGGCTTTCTCTGTCTCCTCATCGGGTGCTGCGGGATTGTCAGCGTGCAGCCTCCGCCCCAATATTTTTTGCCTCTGTACCACGCAGAGTCAAACCATCTCTATTTCCCAACTCGCCTCCTCCTCTCTCCTCACGCCTATCTCCTTCTCCCTTCCATTTCTACGAAATTCTTTTCTCACCTCCTTTTTCCCTCTCTCAAACCACTTCCAATTCTCTCCTCCAGTGGCACCCTCTCTCGCCCTTTACAAGAACTTCTCAGCCTTCATACATACATGCATATATGTATGTGTGCGTCTTTTCTTCGCCCTTCAATCCGTCTCCTCCATTCTCCCCCCTCCCCTATCTCCGCCTCCCTCCCAACTCTATGGCCCGCCATTTGCTTGCATTCCACCTTTCGAAGAGCGCCTCTAGAAAAAGGAAAAGATTGCCATATCTCCCGTTTTATGCTCCAACCTTCTCGTGTATCCTTCGCCCTATCTTTTTTCTTCCTGCTCCCGAAACACCGCGTATTTCTTCTCCATACCTTTTTCTCGATTCAGGGTAAGGTTTTTATACATTTTTTCTTCTCCCGAAGTTTCTTCTATTTCGAAAACGGCCTTCTTTCTCACCTCTTCTCTTTCTTTCCCACTTGTCCCTTTTTCCTTCGCGCGCGTAGCGTTGATATTTTTCTCTTGAATACTTAGGTGGCAGCTATTAGCATTTTCTCTTTATTCATGCTTTTTCTGTCAATAAAAGTCAACTATAATTCCTTTTTACTTTCTCCATACGTAGTATAGGGGAAATTATTGTTTTCATGAAAAAAATTGATTTCGAGATTTCAACGGAAATACAGGTTTTGGGATCCCCTGAACACGTTTTGACAATTTTATCGATGATGTCTGCGTGTGTGTGTATGTGATAGCTTCATAAACTATTAATCAGGTCAATGCGAAATTTTATATTTGACATTTTTATGAAAGTCACAAGAACCGATTAGTTTTTCGTAAAAATCGGCCAACTGCAAGTGGGTGTTTATTCTTGTCACATCCGTTATTTTGATGTATTTGCTTTAATATTTGATATATGTAAAAATGTACTAGAATAAATGTTGTAGGAAATTTTATTTTCTACAACCTTTGCTTGAAACATTTTCCCATATACGGCATTGTTTAAGAGATATCTTATATTTTTAGCTGCCACCACCACGCCACCTACCGACGGCTATTGTTAACAATTGACGCTTAGTTACGTCTTAGTAACGCTTCTATTTCTTTTCTTAATTGTTGGAGCTTTGCGGCTATATCCAATATCAGAAGGCTATGGTTTGAGTTTATTTCTGTTTTTTCTAAAGTCTAAAAATTTCCCGCAGTTTCTTAAAATATTTATTATTATGTAACCTATTTGGAATTTTTAGAAAAATTACAAGTATGAAGAAAGTCATGTGGTGGCCACAAAATTTTTTGTAAAATTTTCTAGATTTTCATTTTCAGTATCACATTTTTGTTCGTTTTTAATGGGATTTTTGCCGTATCACATTTAAATATTTTGTAAATAATACGTAACAGAGCGACCCTTGCGTGGTTGCAACGTTTTGGATAGCAATAAAAACCATTTTCCTTTATTATTGAATGAATTAATAGCAAGCGAGTGACAATGTGAATTAAATTATAAATATTTTTCTCTTCCTAATTGCATCAAAATAAAATGTTATTTGTGGGTCAACCTTTTGATAACGAAGTGTAAATTACTTTAACAATGTAGCAAACCCTGAATTATTGCCTTTAAGCAGTAAACTGCACACTTTATCTCTTGAAATACGACTAACGATAGTTTTTTTAAGGCTAAAGTTCTTCTTTTCCCTCGGTTGTTATGGATTATGATTTACCTCGATCACTTTGGGATGATATGCTGAGTTTTACTCGCACAATTCATGTTTTCTATGCAACCGTAGTTCTGAAACTCGCTCTACTTGAGGTTCTATACAGCATACGCCTTGCATCCTCCAAGAAAATGATCTCCCTTATCCCTATGGTATGTTTTTTGTTCACATTTATTCACATTTTCCGGCTAAAACACCTCCGATTCCCAAAATTGACCTTTCTCTCTCTCCCCGTATTTTTCGCATTCTCTTCTATTCTCGTCATGCCTTTCACTTTTACTTTCCCCTCTTTGTACCTTTTTCCTTTTCCCTAGCTCTCTTGTTGCACGCACCTCTTCCTTCTCTCCCTTCCCGTCACTTGTTTAAGCTATCGCCCGTCTTTTCCTCTCTCCAAATCCCTAACCCATTCCCCCTCTCTCTTTTCCATCTTTCTTCCTCATGCTTCATTTTCTCCTCGCCAATTCTATCATTGAACTTATTTCCGTTTTCTTCATCTTCTTCTCCACCTTCCTCCATAAAACTATCATTTCGTAGGCATATACTCCCCGACTCCTTTCTTCGTACCCTAGCCCCCTCGCCTACTCACCTCCTCGCTTCTGAGTGCCTCACTCTGGTCGCTTTCAGTATTCGTCCTTTCTCTTCCTTCGCTAGCTAAACCGTTGTAAGCAGTGGCGTAAATATAGCTTTTGGGCCCCTAGCAAAAAATCACTCAGGGCCCCACTTAATAATTGAATATTTGTTAGTGTGTTCTGAGTGTAATGGATATTAATAGAAATAACATAAATATAGATTTTTGATAAACAAAGTATTTATATTTATTATGAATAATTAAATTTATAAATTATTATAAATAATGGATGCAAGGGTGAGGGCCCCCTTGGTCTTGGGCCCTTACGCGATCGCGTAACTTGCGTACCCATATTTACGTCACTGGTCGTAAGCAGAGTTGTAAGCGCGTTCTTCGTATTATCGCCGATATCCTTGTATACAGGCAACCCGGTGTACCATTTTTTGGCATCCTTTTTGTCCATTTATTTTCCTTCGTCTCTTGGAAATATCCGCTCCTTTCTATATTCCTTTCCTTCCCCCCTCCTTGCACTCACAGAGTTCTCCATTTCAACGCAAAAGGGAAGCGGAATTGGGTGCCGGCGGAGGTGGTGGGCCCCACTCCATTCTTCTCCTATTGGCGGCTGAACCCCCCAACTGCCGTTTTATCGCCCGCTCTCTCTGGAGATCACAAATTCCTTGACTTTGAGATAAGTTCTGAAAACTCAAACCTCTTCCCCGCGCCTCCATCTCTCTTTTCTGCCACCTCCCGCCTCCCAACCTCATCTTTACCTCCGATTCTTCCTCTAGCCCTCTAATCCGACCTACTCCCGCCTATTCGTCACCCTCCCGTCTCCCTCGCACCCTGCTTCCCGTATCTCCACTCTCCTCCCATTTTCAGCCTCCCCCTTTCCCTTAATCCCTCCGTCTCCTCCGAGATTCCCATCCCATTTCATCACCGGCACAATGAAACAGGCATCAGAACTCGCAGCTAAGAAACCTCGAATGGAGGTAGGGAGAAAAAAGAAATACAACTCCGACATAACATTCTTTGAAAGCCTCGCGGATTTATTTTTTGTTCTCTCCCCATGATTTACTGTTTTATTCCCGCGGAAAGAGCTTTTCCCGCAGTAACGCTCCTTAAAAAAATCTGAATTTTTTAGTGAAAAGCTGCAGCATTTTTAGTTAGTGCGAGTTTCCTTGCGCGACATTCTTTTTTCCACGCCGTTGGTGTTTTTGAATGGCGTTCGGTTATTTAAAGCTAGAGTATTATTGATGGAGAGACAACGGCTCGCGGACGGCGCGACTCGGGTTATAAATAAGAGTTCAAAATATCCTCTTTAATTGATCTTGCAAAAGCACTATCACATAAGCGTCGTAAATCTTTTGGCACATATTACAAATAGGAAGAGGCAAAATGTGCAAAGCTGTTTCTGCGTTTTCAAATGAATTTATACAACCCCTCCTGTGGCTGAAAAAATATCACTTAATATAGTAACCAAAACATACCCTCTTTTTTCGGCAGAATTAATTCTCCCAAAATTACCGCTGAGAAATGCATGAAAAATTTTTGCTAGAGATTTAATAGAGCTATTTTTGCTTTTGGTTTATTGCTTAGAGTTCAGAAGCTCCATATATAATCTTTCCGTGTTTAGAGACATTCAGAAGACTAGAATGAGAAACATGCTGAAACTCCGGAGCTTGGAACGCAACACTTCCTCATTTCCATGTAATGAGATAATCGTGGGAATGACCTACCACAACCCAGATGCAGGCCACATCCATTAAGGATATTTTACGTGGCATCTGGCTACGAAACACTGGATAGTTAAGGAGGTTAAGTTTTTCCCTCAGAAAATGCATGGATTGCAACACTATCAAAAAACTTTTCGCATCAAATTTCATTAAGTATATTGATATTTATATTTACATATCCTTAAAATAACGTGAATCTGGTTTATTTAACTACATATTTAAATTATCATGCAGTAAAATCATTCCCTTAGAATGCTAAATCAAATACGCCAGAAGTTTATACTATAGTATGGAATTTCAGTTCGTTCAGTTACTTCGGTATTTTATGGTGTGAGCGAGTGATGCATTGTTTTCATTATCGAATTCCAGTTCAGGTATGAAATTTGCGCTTTGATTCTTGCAGAATTTCCGTTATTAAGCGCAATTCTCGTAAACTAGAAAAATCCTTCGCCGTTGCTAACATTGCATAGTTATCACGGCCTAATTTATAATGTGGTTTTACCAAATAAAGATGACGCAATTTTTGCTAATCGCAATAAAGATTAGTCACATTATTGTTCCGAATTAACAAAATATACTATTTTGATGCACAAATTATTGCTAGGTTGGATAATATTTTATTTGGGCTATAATTTATTGAATTTTTTATAATGCGTAAGGATTTTGCCAATTTGAAACCCATTGCGCTTTAATATACACTGACAAAAGTAGTCCGCTGATAAAGAAGCTCTTATATGTATTTCAAAACTTCATGTGACACATTCTTTTAATGCTTCTCTGTAAATACTAATTTTAATTCATCCTCATGAAATAACACTTCAAAGTACCATATTTTCCTTTAATCAAATGTAATAATAAGTTTCGTAAAATTTTGTTTTCATATTAGAAATGCAAAACTTATGATTGGCTACAAAGACAGATAAAAATATTAATATTCAGAGATCTGCATCATAGGTTCATATTCGCAATACTTGGTGTTGATTGACGAGTTTCTTAATGCGAGGAAAATATATAGTGGGTGTAAAAATGATTTAAGAATGTCCATGATATTTCTGCGAGTACCAGATGAATCCGATGCCGTATTTTAACACATAGCTCAATTTTTTAGCCGAATAAAAGAATTGCCACCTTCTTGGCGTCAAAGAAATTAAAACTGATTTAAAAACAGCCAACTGTGCAGCAATTTAAGGGAGGTTTATATTTATAGCATAAGAGTCTTATTCTCTCCCATTCTTTCACGGAAAGAGTAACCTCGACATTTTTCAGAACGAGTTCGCCAGAACTACTTCTCGAAAAAAATATATTCTCCAAAATAGGAAAACCATTCCATTCATGTTGATGGCGTCGCAAATGCTGTGAATGACGAAGGTAGAGAGGACTATTTTAGTGTCGGAAATGGTGGACGGGATTATGTGGGTAAGAAGAGTGAGTGGGCGGAGGAGGTAAAGATGGAAGGCGGAAGAGGCGAAAGGAAGAGTTTTCGAGGAGAAAGCGAGAGTGGACAGGGAAAATGAGAGTGAGACAAAGAGAGAGGGAGTTTATAAAAGGAGCGGGAAGGAGGCGTGTGTGTGAGTGTGTCTATGCGTGTGTGTGTGAGTACAGTAAACGGAGGCGAGCGGAAAAAATATTTTATTTTTCATCCCTTCCGTGTGGAGAGTATGAGACCTTCGGGAAATGAGTCCGAAAACGGTCGCCAAGGAGAAACAAAGAAAAGAGGAGAAAGGAAGATTTTAAGGCAAGGATGGGATAAGAGAAAGAGTGGGGATGACGAGAGAGAGAAGGGGAGGGAGGGAAACTAGGAATGGGATGAAGGCTGGACGGAAGAAATGGAAGCGAAAAAAGAGGACGCCTGGATAAGAAAAGGATGAATTATTTAAAGAAGGGAAGAAGATGCTTCGAAATAATGAAAATATTAATAAAAACACAGCCTTTATGAAAAAACAAAACTTCCTTCTAGGGATCGGAGAGTGACCGTTATAAAAAAGGAACGGAGGATAGAGAAGAGGAGGAAATAAAATGTTTTTGCTACATTGACCGACGAGTTTCTTTCCTCGAGGAGAAGTCTTTACTGCTTTATTTTTTGTAACGCCAGCGTTGGAATTTTGAGGGCAGCGTGAGGATATGAATTAACTTTTTCATCGCATTCAGCTCATTCGGGATCTTAGTGAACTATGGCTTGAAATAGCTTTTGCTGTTTTATTTGAGTTTCTCGGAAAAGATTTTTCATTTTGGGAAAACTACGCCTCCTCTTGGACTATATTTTAATCTCTCGGTGTGCACCACAGCGGCTTTATTAAAGTCGTACGCGCTGGATTGTGCAGCACCAAGATTATTTCAGTTATGGAGCCAAATGTACTGGATAAACGCTGATGTCCATCTTCCTTCGTACTTCACAGTTTATAAATTTAACGTTTTTTAGAAGAATTAAAAATTTTATATAACATTTTTCACCCTTTAACTGAATAATTTACATCTTACAGGTAGTTCTTGAAGTGTTATATATGATAACCTACTTAAACAGGAACATTTTATATAGCTTATAGCACAACCCCTACAGTATATGTATATTTAAGTGTTTTTAATATCGGTTACCATCACTGAATTTCTTTGGTTTTGATCGGAGAGAATTTTCATCTCATGAAAAACAAGACCTAAAACAAGAAATTTCTTCGTAACAATTACTTTTACGAGCTCAAAGCTAATATGGACTCATGAAATTTTTTTCAGAAATTGCGAAGGGGCATCTGGGATTTAAAAGGGCCCAAGATTGAAGGCGGGAGAGAAATACTCGCAGAGAAACATTATATTTCAGAACCCAGCGAGGAGTGCAGAAAGAAGCTTGTGGTTAGAAAAGGGGAGAGAGGAAATGGAGAGAGAGAGAGAGAGTGAGGAAGAGATTTGATAAACCCGGTATGACACCGAAGAGATCATGTAGGAAATGAGAGAGAGAGAGAGCAAGAAAAACGAAAGATTTCTTTGCGGCAGGAAAATGGCTTCAAAAGAAGTCTGCTTCGAGTCCGCACTCGGTCCAGTCTCTCTACGCACGGATAGAGAACGAAAGAGAGCGGGAAGGAGGAACGAAAAGGTTGAATCGGGCGAGGGGGAAAGTGCAATGAACAAGCGAGATTGGTCGCCCCGAGAGAGCGGCTCGCGCGCGGAGGAAATGGAGTGAGCATGATGGGATATAGAGGAGGATGGGGAGGAGGCGGAAGGCGGGAGGAGGAGGATAAAAACACGGAAAACTTGTGTTCGAGAGAAAAGTATGGGATTATGAGGGAGGAGGGAAGGCGGTAAAAAAAGGAGGAAGGGGCGGAGGAGACTGGGTGGAGTTCCCAAAGCGAAGGAAGAGCATATGCTGAAGAATTGCCGTCAGAGTGGCCGCGGAGATGAAAGGTCCCGGTGCGGGATAAAGAGTGGGAGAGGTGGAGGGCGAAGGGAGGAGTGGAGGGGGGAGATAGGGAGGAGTGGAGGGGGGAGATAGGGCGGAGAGATGGGAGGAGGAGGGCGGAGGGCCGTGCGGTCGGTGCGCAATTGAAGAGGTAGAGAAGGGTCTTGTCTACCGGTTCGAGGAGGGAAGTACCCGTGATTGTAGAAGGCGGGATTGCGGTGGAAATACGAGGGAATTGGGACGGACTACGAGGGAGGTAAAAGGACGGGCGTGGGGGGAGGGCGAAGTGGGAGGTGAGATGGGAGGAGAGGCCTCGTGGGAGAGTGGGTGTCTGAGGCGGAGAGAGAGGAGGTCGAAGAAAGCCATAGTAGGTGTCCAGCGATGGATTTGAGAGCGGGAGGGAGGGGGGTGGGGATTTTTTACGCAAAGAAGGGAAAATAAGATTGGAAGAAAGGGTTAGCAGGATTTAGCGGGACGTGGTATGGAGGAATACATATGTTGGTGGAGTCCAATGGAAGAAGCGATATTGGACGGAAAGGGAACGTGTGGGTGGAATGAGAGAATCTCCTTTATTTGAAGGAGGTATTGGTTTATGCATAAGAAAGAGACATCTAACTGATGTAAAATTCCCGAAGGAATAGCAAACTGAATATGGGTTCTATCGTCGTAGATCATATATTGTTTTCCCCAAGGAGTTGGATTTACATGACTAGTTTTTTCTCTCCTTGGAAAACATTGTATATTAACAATACATTCGACAAATACGTGAACACCTTTGATTTTGGTTTCAGACTTAAAGGGCATATTTGTAGAATTTATCGCAGTAAATTAATTTACATGCCATTAGTGGAGGTCATCTTCAAAATGGATTGTGCGTGATTAATTAACATACTTGAGTTTTGAAGATAAGGTTGCGCAAGTTTATAAATTCCATTTGTGGTAAAGGATTTGGAATACTATTCACCATGATAAGTGCAATAATTTGTGACCAAGGTTCTCACTGTTTAATGGTAAGAGGAACATTATGTTAGAATTATTCTCATTCTTGAGCTAAAAAAGTACATTTGGTCAAATTTATCTGAAATACCATCATGCTTTTGCGCAGCAAATTTCAAAGTTTATATTTTATTTTTCAACTATCTCTGAAGTACAATGGAGCCTTAGCACCATTGTGTAAACTGCATCGCTACGTTACACTCGTCCCGTTACAAAGACTCCGTTCGCATCCCACAAGGAAGTAGTACTTCATTTTTTTCACTTCGCCTTTATCATTTCATCTCTCGCCTCCAGTTCAACGCCCCGATTATTTGGCAAGAGATGCCACAAAGTGGACGCTAGAGCTACGCTTAATTATTTAAGGGTAGGAAAAATTCAAAGAGGGAAGAAATGAGATGAACTTGGGTTCCGAGTGAGCTGAGATGGGGTAAGAGGGTAAGGGGGAGAGGAAAGACATTAAAGGAGAGGAATGGGAATGAGGCCATGAGGGATGATGATGCGGAGAATCGGAAGATAGAGAGAGAGACAGAAAGGACAGGACAGGTGGAGATTGAGAAAGAGAGAGAGGTTTCGGGAAGAGAGCGAGGGATTGGTTGAATGTTTGCCGTGAGAGGAAGTAGTCCACGAGACGATAGGACGGACGAGTCTCATCTTTCCTCACTTTATTCCTCCTCTCCTGTTACACACTTCAGCTTTCTCCCTTATCTTCCTTCCTCTCTTCCACCCAGCTAACACGTTGAACGCTCCTTCCTTCTTCTCCCTCTTCATCTCTCTCCTCTCTTTTTATCTCTCTCTCCTCTCTTTTTATCTCTCTCTCCTCCCTTTTTATCTCTCTCTCTAACCCGCGGAAGACCCTCGGGCGCGCGCCTGTGACGGAGGGAGTTCGTGTGGTTTCGACGAATGCGTGTATGTGTGTGTGCGAGCATGTGGCGCGGGTGGTGCTCAAAGAGAGAGAGAGAGGGATCGCTTCGGGTGCCGACGCCACATCCGAGCCCGACCCTAGGATAGAGAGGGAGAGACCGAGAGAGAGAAAGGGAGAGATATTCCCATCCCGACGACGACGTCGTCTGGCGCAGAGGACACTTCTCAGATGACTCACCTTTCCTCCAATCCTCTCCTTCTCTCCTGACCTTTTCTCTAATCTCTCCCTCTCACTCACACGAATACAAATTCTTTCCATCCCTCGCTCATTCTTTCTCCCATGGCGGAGATGAAAAAAATTCCCATGGAATTATAGAGACTGAAGAGAAAAAATCCCGAAAAAATGTGCAAAGAATTTTCGCTCCGAGAATGAGGATGTTTTTTTTTAGGAATCAAGGAGACAGATGGAGACGAAGTGGTTCCCAAATTATCGAGACATTTTCAATCGCGCACTATCGATGGCTTCAACATAATTAATATTTACGAGGAAGATTAATGTAATAATGAATGGTAGCCGGTTTTTAAGCGATTGTGCTCTTTGAAAAACTATGCGACAGACTTCATGTACATTATCTATCTACAATCCTAAAGGTCTTTTTTTGCAGTTTTACTAAAATTACAAGTTTAGAAAGTTTTATGAAATTTCTTCAATTTAATATTATCTTTTACATATCCCTACAAATCTGCCATTTAAGCATTGCGATGGGACGGAATAATTTAAAAACCAACTAAAATGCAAAGATGGTACTTAAAAACACACGATTAAATATTTTGTTGAATTCCATAAGTTGCCATAATGAACTAGAATTCATTGAGAAAAATCCTCCTTTACATTAAAGTGATTTTTTTTCGTTTCAGGTGGTGAGTGTTCCAAAAGAGAAACATCAATGAATTCCTATCATCGCTGGTGCTCTCAACATTCCTGTATGGTATGATGTAACAGGCAATATATTGCAAGATGTCATGGCAACGGAAAATAGGATTTTCTCGGAATATTTTTGGTTAACTTGCTTGCGAACAAGCGAGGGGCTTCGAAGCGGGCAGTATAAAAGTTTATGGCCTGAAAAGTAATGGACGGAAATAGGATTCAAGGGAGAGATGAAGAATTTAACGTCGCCACAAATCTAAGATCCAATGTCAGAGGGACGTCGAAACGAGATTCGAACGCGCTGTACCTCTATTATGAATTTGTAGGAGGAAACATAAATGGTAAGATGAAATTGATTCAGTATTAGTTACTTTACCTTCGGGTTAATTTCTTATCAATTTGTTGTCTCAAAGCTGTTTTAATTTAATTTTAAATAAGAAATTTCAAATATTAGGGATTCTAACATGCAATTTTGTCGCTTTCTAACGACCAGAGTGTCTTAAATGTTTGTTCTTATGCTTTTGCTTGGGTGTCGTCCTTTCCTAAAGCAAATGATGCAATTTAAATGGCATTATTTTTCGTCTTTGATATAAATCTCTCGGAATCTTTTAAGAGTAAAAATTAGCTTTAATTATTTGCGTCAATTTTTTTGGTAGCATAATCTTCTTATCGTCTTACCCAACAAAATACCCAAAAATACGAGAAAAATTAGTACATATTTCTTTTTCGAGCATGACATTGTTATGCCAGGCTTATAAAACATTCGCAGAATACGCTCTTGAGCAAATAAAAAACAGGTGACCATCAAAGCATCTTTTATAAATCTCAATTTTGAAGAGAATGCGCACAGCAGACTTAAAACGTAGTCGAACGAGCAGGGAGAGGAAACCATTTGCGAAATGTCGGGACAGATAGCTGAAGAGTAGATATCCGTATCTAAATAAAGCCACAAAAGAAGTTGGGGAAGAGAGAGGAGAGAGGATTGGAGGAGAGGAAAAGGAGAGAGAGAGAAGACGGTTAAGAGGGAAAGAAAAGTTTATTCTGAGGGCGATGGCTGAGTGAAGAGAGAGAGAGGATGTGAGTGGAACGAAGAGCGAGTCGTTGAAGGGGAAACTCACCTTAAGTCAAACGCCATACACAACCCAGTTTCCCCGTTTTCACCTCTTGCTATCTCTCATCCATAACCCTCCTCACTCACCTTTACCCGCCCAACCAACCAACAACATCCACATCCAACTCCCATCCCGAAAAATGTCTCCTTCAGCACGCCCTCCTCCTCTCTTAAAAAAACTGTGGGATTTCATTCTTTCCTCTCGAGATTTTTTTACTTGAACTCCTTTCTCTCTCCTTTCTTCGCCCCTTTATCCCTCCCTCTTCTTTTCCTGTCTCCCCCTTCCCTCCCTCTCCCCATCTTCGATCCTTTTCTCCCACATTCCTCGGCTGACATTCCTCTCGCGGGTCAGAAGAAGACCATGTCATAGATGGCGAGACGCTCTTTATCGATCTGCTCTCCCCTCCCCTTCTCCTCTCCTCTCTACCTCTTGCCTCTCTCGTCACTTCATGACCACGTTTTCTGAAGTAGAGGTACAGAGGGGCGAATGTGAAGGAGGCGCAGGTGGGAAGGGGGTGGGAGGGTGCGGATTTCGTGGCAGGTGAAGAGCCTTCCGTGGGTTCACAACCACGCTTTCTCGCTCTCTCCTTCTCCCTCTTTCCCTTCCTTCCTTCCCCCTACTTTCTTTCTCTCCGTCCAAATCTCTTTCTCACACTTTCCGTTTCCTCTCTTTGTATTTCCCTCTTTTTACGTGTTTCTTATATCCGCCATTTACTCCCTTTCCACCTTTTCGCTTACCTCTATAACACATTGTTTTATCTCTCGTCTCATTTTCGTTGCTTATGCCTCGTCTCACTTTCGCCCTTATTAAATATTCTCTCTCTTATATGAGAGATAGGAGACTAAGGCGAAAAGTTGAAATTTACAATTACATTTTTTTAATTCGTTAAAACAAACTCCTAAACCGTACAAATCGTACGGTTTAGGAGTTTGTTATAAGAAGTTTTAAAAAATCTTTTTTCTTTCAAGCGCCACCGAAATTGAGTATTTCCTTTTTCTTTTAATTTACAAGCGTGATATTTAAATCCCTAGATCTTTATGGAGCAAAGAAAGAGACCGAGGTTGGCAAAAAATATTTCGATGTAAATAAGTGCGAAAATTCGTCCCCACTTATACTTACATACATAACTGCAAGCACACGCGAATCCAATAAAACACAATCAAAATTGCGCACACACGCATGCAACGGTAGGAATTGCTTTTACCCAAGGCACAAGAAATTTCACGTTGACTTCCTAGGTAGTTAAGTGAATTTAGATGATGATATTGATCGTCATATGCGATGGGAAGACAGCTTTTCGCGAGTAAATATGCAATTTCCATCAGATCGTGTTAATTTTTTTTTGCCATTACAGTGATGAAGAACTCCAATTAGCGTAAATGTGGATGGTGCCACCGATAGCAGCGGAATTAACTCTCTCAATAAAAACATTTTCGAATTGAAAAATGAGGAATGCCTTTTATCAGCGTCGTTTTCGTAAATAACTGCGTGCGATAAATAAAAGCTTAGCTCTGTGGGATGTGAAAGATACTGCTCCCCAGGTACCTCTGTCGAGTATATGTCTGCGTGTTTAATATGCAATACACCCCTTCAGCGCACATGTCCCCTTGCGTCATAAAGAAGGGAGGTGGTGAGGGAAGATTTATATTTCACCCAGCAATAAACGAATGCAAGGCTTGGTGACGCTCTACGTGCACTTAATCTGTCTTTATAAATTGATTCACGTGCTACAGTGCATGGACGACGAAAGAAATTAATCGCTTGGAGATCGGGGATGAAATCGAGGCGCGAGATCCGCGCATCTAATGGGCGAGTGGATTGGGATTGGAGTGCTCGGCTACCTTGCATGCGAGTTGGGACGATGGCGAAGTGGAAGCGTGTTTGTGTACGAGGTGTCTCTGTACGTTTCAGGCAATCGGAAACCTGTGTGGACGACACACGGGTCATTATGTAGGTCGAGGGTTGGTAAGTGGGAGGAAGTTGACCTCGCCGCCGCGGTAAGAGGAGTCCGTGTGTTTTTATGCATCCTTTTTTTCCTGTTTCATGTTTTATATTTGGATTCATATAGGGTAGGAGGGATTGGAGGCAAGAAGAAGAGAGGGAGGGGAAAGATATGAAAGGAAGGAATGGGGAGTGGAGAGGTATGAGGGAAGGCGGACGAGTCAAAGAGGGGGTAGAATAGAAATGATACCATTGGGACTGCAAGTAAGAGAGAGAGAGAGATTCAGGCGTGCGTTTCTCATCCCACATACGCTCTCCAACACACCCTCTTCTCTATAAAATATTCATTTCATTGTCCCCTCTAGTATATTTGTATATTCGAATAAATTAATTCTTGAGTGAGTGAGAATGGAAATTTAATACGGTGTTATCGTATTTAAATTTTTGAATGGACAATATTTTTATACTAGCGTTATCGCCCGTCATATCTGAGAGGCATTCATGAATTACGTTTTACGTTAAAATGTCAATAAAACATTAATGAAACCAACTTTTGTATCCACTAAAAATAAGCAATAAATATAAAATTCAGATCATTGAAAGTTCCAAAGAGCAAAAATAGTTTTGGGAAAATAATTTTTTTTGGCAAAGAAATATAAATGAAGATTTATTTGTTAAACGTAACGCTACGCAACTGGTATATTTCCAAAACTATTTTTCACTTTTTGGAATATACAATTATGCGAATTTTAGATTTATATTTTTACTTTTTAGTGCATACAAAACGTTATTTAATTAGACTGAAAGCATTTGTAATTTTCATTTTTCTGTTTTAGTCAAAGATTAAAAACAAAAAATGTCCTTAAAGGCGTTAAAAAATTCAGCAGTTTTAATCTCCCTGCTTGAATTCATCAACAAAATATCAATGGATATTCGTTAATTTCGTTGCCGTCGTATTATTTATTGTAACCAAGGTATTGTTTAAAATTAAAAAAATGTCGAAAATTCTTGAATTTTATCAGTGCTATCTAGCGCAAGATAGCTGTACCATTGAGCGTTATACTGGACAGATTGTGAAAACTATATGCATACTACTATATAGATAATACTAAAGTGAGTCAAAGGATGATTGCTTGTAACGAGCGACGTTTCAAAAAGGAATGTTTCCTTATTTAGTCCCTTTTTTGATTAATTGGATCTTTATTTAATAAGTGACCGTTAATTGTATTGTAGAATTAAAGGTAATACATTAATATTATATTAAGACATGAATTCCATGATAAATTATGCTTGAAGTTGGAAAACCCACATTTTAAGACTTTAATTCATCAAATTAATTTCTCTTAAATTAGTTTTAAATAGGTGCATAAGTTTATAAATGAAGATTCCGCTATAAAACTACTTGATATACATTTAATCGTCGAATACAATTAGTTAAAGCCACAAATATCGGTCAGTCTTACTTGGCGATGCTCTCAATTGTAATGTTAAATTAGATTGGATGCATTCTATCTGGTTATAAAAATATTTTATCTCAAGAATTGATGTTGGAATAAATTACAAAAAAATCGGTAATAATTACTCTGCATAGGAAATTTAAGTCTCATCTCTGTGCTTAATGCATCACAAATGTCTCGTATAAACATTTTGTTTAAGATCCATAAAAAGGTCTAGTAAAATCTATGCAAATTTAAAAATAAAGGATCAAACAACTGATGGAAAACTTTGCACGAAGGCTTTCGCTACGTTTTTATTGCATCTTATGCTGCTTTTTGGATTATTACACCGCGTTCATTGTACATGACATTTCACCGACTATGGCGTTGACTTCTTCAGGTCGGTGACGAGTCTTCCATGTGTATACATGGCTCTCGGTATTTATATCTTAATGACAACGGGGGATGGATGAAATGAACTTATATGCGTCGGGGCCCAAGAGTACTCCCTTCTTCCCGAAGAAGCCAACGGCATTGTTTGAAAAAGTTCTCTCCTATTAAAAAATCTGATGTGGCCACCACATGACTTTCTCCATATCTGTAATATTTCTAAAATCTCCTAATAGGTTGCATAATAATAAATATTTTAAGAAACTGCGAGAAAATTTTAAACTACAAAGAACAGAAATAAACTCAAACCATAGCCTTCTGATATTGGATATAGCCACAAAGCTCCAACAACTAAGAAAAGAAATTGGAGCGTTACTAAGATGTAACTAAGAGTCAATTGCTAACAGTAGTCGTCGGTAGGCGGCGTGGTGGTGGCAGCTAAGAATATAAGATCTCTTGAACAATGCATTATATGGAAAAATGTTTCAAACAATGGTTGTAAGAAATTAAATCCCAGTACATTTTTACATTTATCAAATATTAAAGCAAATATTTCAAAATAACGGAAGTGACAAAAGTAAACACCCACTTTCGGTTGACCGATTTTTATCAAAAACTAATCAGTTCTTCTGACTTTTATAAAAATGTTAAATATAAAATTTCGCGTTGACCTGATTAATAGTTTTCTAGTTAGAGCACCCACAAAAAGATATCACACACACACGAACATCGAGAAAATGGTCAAAACGTGTTCAAGTCACCTCAAAACGTGTATTTCCGTTGAAATCTCGAAGTCGATTTTTTTCATGAATGCAATATATTTCTCCATATACTACGTATATGGAGAAAGTAAAAATAGTTCACCAGACGCGGTAGCATAAAAACTGATGGAAAAGTTGCGGCCAAAGAAAGAGGGTACAGCGTGTTCGATGATTCGTGTACATCGCAGATTTATCTACAGTCCCTCACTACAATGAAGTTTTCATTAATTTTTCATTTAAAAGAATAAGATAACGCAAAATAGTTCACGCCACGTCTTTATGGCATGTTGGAATTTATCAATAAATTTCCTGGTTTTTTTTCCACGATATGACATTTCTAAACAGAAGATAACGCTCCTCGCGCCCAGCGATTGTATTGGGACGCATGCGGGAACAAACCTGTTCCTAGTAAGGCGGCATCTATTTGGCGTGCGATCCTACGGGATAAAGCGAGATTTAGAAGCATGAAATGGAGGCGATCGATCTTCCGGATGGATGGGTGAGATGGGGCGCGCGGGCTTCATTGGACTGAGAAATTGATAACCCGAGTGAATGGCGTGGTCGGGTTGAGGAGATAATTGCGATCGCTTCGCGTTGAAAATAAAGTCTCCAGAAACGCAGAGGATAATGCGGTCCATGTGCTGGCCTTCCGCTTCGTGGAAGAGAAATTGCTTTCATCGCCAAGCGAAATCTAAAAATGAGCTTAAAATATCAATGAATTCCATAGGGTTTGGTTCCATTATGGAATTATATGTCATCGCGTTGATGTTAGCTGCTGTCGTTGGATGAGAAATATTTTTAGTAATATTTGCCACCATAAACTATTATTCTGTTATTGCTCAAAAATGAGTGTAATTAGACACTAATCATGTTTAAATAAAATAAACTGATGTGGGCAACACATGATTTTCTCCATATTTATATGGCAAATTACATGTTGTTAGCTCTGGGATCTAACTAAGCGTCAATTCTTAACAATAGTCTTCGGTAGGTGGCAGCTAAAAATATATCTCTTAAACAATGCATTATATGGAAAAATGTATCACACAAAGGTTGTGGAAAATTACATTTCCTACAACTTTTATTCCGATACATTTTTACATTTATCAAATATTTCAAAATAACGGATAAGTGACAAGAGTAAACACCCACTTCCGGTAGACCGATTTTTACCAAAAACTAATCATGTCTTTTAACTTTTATAAAAATGTTAAATTTAAAATTTTGCGTTGACCCGATTAATAGTTTTTGAGTTAGGGCACCCACAAAAATCTATCACATACAGACCGACAGACAGACACACAGATATCATCGCGAAACTAGTTAGAACGTGGTGAGGGAACCTTAAAACATGTATTACCGTTGAGATCTCGAGTACGATTTTTTCATGAAAACAATACTTTCTCATACTACGTATATGGAGAAAGTAAAAACAATGTGCTTCAAAAGTAAGAGCTTTGCAGCAATGTTGATACCATTAAATCGATTTTTTAAACTATAAAGAGGGATTGCACTAGATACCTAATTCGATAGATTTCGGAGTAGTATTCTCCTTAAGAATATAGATATGAAACGTGCGTGACAATTATGGAACATGAAATGATTTGATTTGTCATTATCAAAAATCGATATTAGATACTATATAAGTGAAGGAGTAGAGAAAAGGCTTAAAGTTTATTTGATAGAAAACTTTATTTTTGTTGGTCTGTTTTTCTTTATCTCAAACCAGTATCCGCTTTGGTTTCAAATTAGTTGGAGTCGACAATATTATCAAATAAGTAGCCATTGATAAAAAACACGTATGCGCACATCTATCGAGTGAATTTTTCCCTCCGGCCATAAAACCAAGAGAATTTTATCAAAGAGATTAAAAAGTATTTAGGAGAATAAATTGGACGAATGTTCGTGAAACCGGCAATTGAATAATCTCGATGGAGAAAAAAACCATGGAGAGTGAGATATGGGCGTTGTTTGTTTGCGAGAAGTTTTTATGGAGCGTGCTTATAAACGAGAGAAAGTTAAGAGGTGGAGGAACGATAATTTGACTGCACTGGAGAGAGAGAGAGAGGAGGTGGAGATCTTATAGGAGAAAATCAAATAAAAGGGAAGTAATCCAACATCTCATAGCTGAATAAATTCAAGAATTCACTTAAAAAATACTATCCTCCGGTATATCCAATATCCACAACAAGGTTATTCAAAAACATACGCATTTCGGCTAAAAAGCAGCCGCCTTCAGTGGTAATTCACCGAATAATATCCTAAAAGAAGTAAGGGAAGTATCTGGATGAGATGGTTGTATGTAAAGTAAAAATTGCGAGTCTCGAGTTAAAAATGGACTAAAATATCCGGAAGACGTTAAAAAAAAACATATATAAGTTATAGGCATATGGATTCGAAACCTTGGTCGAAGAGAAGCAAGAGGAGAATTCTCAAAAAATGGTATTCCATGGAGGAAAAGCGAAGTTCAAATTAGGATGGATTAAAAATCGAGAAAAATTGAAAACTTTCCCTCGAGATTAATTGGAAAAAATTCGGGCTTGTTGAAAAAAGGGAAAACCAACTAGCGAAACAGATGGGAAAACGCCAGCTAGAGATAAAAAGAACTTTCAACGTGGCATATAAGTGCCATGGAGAAATGAAACTACTTTCGAGGAAGAATGGCGAAATAGGTGCTGAAACACCGGGATAAGTAGAAAGTACTTTCGTCGGATTATTTTTAATGCAAGCAAAGTTATGCTCCAAGGGAGCGCGAACGATGCTCGTCTATAATTTCCTTTTATAACTCCAGGCGAATTTAACTGCAAAAGATCAAATGGAGCTCATTCTTTTTCTAAACTGTCAAAGCCGTCCGATTAAGTGGCAGCCAGTAAAAAAAAGAGAGAATTAAAGGCGGAAAGCATTCAGGATAGAAAAAATAAATAAAGTGAAACGGATTAATGGACGCGAAAGAGGGATCGAGTGGGAGATAACGAAGACAATAGCATTAATCTATTTTATTTCGATTCGTGAGCCGTGGCAAAGAAGAGTGACGCAACACTTTCCCGAATGCCGAAGGGATGCGTGGGATTGAACTTCAGAGACAAGGCCCACCCGTGAAGGGAGATACGCCAGTTTGGCGTTTTTTAATAAGTGAGGGAACGATTCTGTTTATATGCATATAATTTCTTACCTAAGGAACACATGTTCGAAGGTGTTCACCGTCTGCACGTCTCACGCAAAAATATCTCCCGTCGTCGTCGAGCGAGCGATGGGAATCCACGCAAAGCGTTAATGAGCCGAAGAGGAGATTTTCCGAATGGAAGAATACGAAGATATTGTTATCAATGTTTTTTGATATATTTTTTGGAGGGCGAATATGACTTGGTCTTGATTCGCGTCGCTTAATGGAGAACGGGTGGTACGCTCGATTCAGTATTCCATTTGCGCTGGGTTCGTGCCCTCGTTACTTTTCCTCTCACGCTCTCTCCAAAATAAACTGATGTGGGCAACACATGACTTTCTCCATATTTATATGGCAAATTACATGTTGTTAGCTCTGGGATCGTTGTTAATATTTACTTCCGGTTGACAATTAAGAAAAGAAAAAGGAGCGTTACTAAGACGTAACTAAACGTCAATTGTTAACAATAGTCTTCGGTAGGTGGCGTGGTGGTGGCAGCTAAAAATATAAGATATCTCTTAAACAATGCATTATATGGAAAAATATATCAAGCAAAGATTGTAGAAAATTACATTTCCTTCAATTTTTATTTCAGTACATTTTTACATTTATCAAATATTAAAGCAAATATTTCAAAATAACGGATAAGTGATAAGAGTAAACACCTACTTTCGGTCTACCGATTTTTACCAAAAACTAATCATATCTTCTAACTTTTATAAAAATGCTAAATATAAAACTTTGCGTTGACCTGATTAATAGTTTTTGGGTTAGAGTACCCACAAAAAAGCTATCACATACACACACACAGACATCATCGATAAAATGGTGAAAACGTGTTCAGGGAATCTTAAAACATGTATTACCGTTGAAATCTCGAGTTCGATTTTTTTCATAAAAACAATACTTTCTCATACTACGTATTTGGAGAAAGTAAAAAAGGCTTGCATCTCCAGCAAAGGGTAACGCCCACTTGCAGTGTTTTTAGTGCTTTTCGTCAATGCTGAAAAGCACTATTATCTTCGTGATGTCCGTCCGTCCGTGCGCATATATCAGGGAAGAATTGGTTGAACCGATTTCAACAAAATTTGGTATTTTGAATGCTCACATAAATGAATGACCAGGATGGCATATTTCGACCGGATCCATTAAGCAGGGGTGCCACAATTGCAAAGTTAAACTTTTTGGTAATTATGAATTTGGAAGGAATTGGGTGAACCGATTTCAACGAAATTTTGTACCAACATAAAAAAGCAAAATCAAGATTTATAAGTATAGATACATAAAGCAGGGCTGCCACAATACAAGAATTAAAATAATTCTTTTAACACGTATCTGTGTTGAACTTTCTGCATTAATTTGAACCAAATTCAATACTTATAATATACACATATAAAAAACCATCTAACAATAATAAAAGGCTACGTCTGTCCCTTTGTGGCTCCCTCTGTCACGCTATAAAGATTCGAATAACTCGATAATGAAACGAGATTCATTTTTTATATTTGGCAGGAATATCGATTCACATATTGTAAGATGATGACGAAAAGAAATCTCGAAAAAAGTCCTAGGTTCGACTCCAAGGTAGGCGATTCCATTTCACGTAAAAATCGACTTTTTGACTTGCAGGCTATTATTCTTTTTGAGATCTAAATTAGAAAGAATTAATCAATGATCTTCTGATATAGCCCATTTTATAGAAAAAACTATGAAGTTTATTAGTCCGTTCATTTATTTCCGCCTACAGTTCGAAATACCTCATGTTAAACGTTTAATTCACATATTTTGAAGAAATCTTTTCATTTTCACGGTAAGTTGCCATGCCGATCCATTACATTGTTAAACCTCGCAATCCTATAGTTATTTCAATCCGTATGGGTGAAGATTTGTACAACATACCATAATGAAATCAAGATGCTTAATGGGAAGCTAAAGAGCAGGGCTACCACAGTGAAAAGTAAAATAATATTTCTTTTACACGAATTTCTAGAGAACTGACATATAATCTTCATATAAATAGATAATCAAAATAGCATATTTCAACCGGGTCGACTAAACAGGGCTACCACAATATCAAAGTTAGAAATTTTCTGTAACGATGAATTTGGAAGGTATTGGCTGAACTGATTTAAAAGAAATTTCATTTGTAGTGCAAGTATACGAATGGGAAAACGAAATAAATATTTTTAAAACGGATCAAAAAGCAGGGTTACCACAATATGAGAAAAATAATTTCCTGATATTAAAGCAAATAGTATACGATAACACTACGGCGAATTTGACGAAAAGCACTTCTATACTATGGGAGACCCGTGTACACACCTACTTGTTAGTGCTTTTCGTCATTGCTGAAAAGCACTATTATCTTTTTGATGTCCGTACGTCCGTATACAAATACCAGGGAAGAATTGGCTCAACCGATTTAAACCAAATTTGGTACATATAATACTCACATAAATTAATGGCCAAAGTGACATATTTGGAGCGGATCGACTCAGCAGGGGTGCCAAAATTACAAAGTAAAACTTTTCGCTAATTATGAATTTGGAAGAAATTGGCTGCACCGATTTGAATGAAATTTTGAGGAAGTAAGCGTGTAACATAAAAAAAACAAATTCAAGATTTTTAGTGTAGCTATAGAAAGCAGAGCTGCCACAATACAAGAAATAAAAAACATTCATTTTACACATATTTGTGTTGAAATGCCTGCATCAATTTGAACCAAATTATAAAATTTATAGAGTGCACTTATATAAAAAAACATAGTAGCAAATTTAAACTGAATCACCCAAACGGGGGTGCCACAATTACAAATTAAATTCTTTAACTAATAATGGAGTTGGAAGGAATTGGCCGAACGGATTTCCATTAAATTTTGTATATAAGGTTTATACAACATACCATAATAATATCAAGATGTTTAAAGTTGAGCTAAAAAGCAGGGCTACCACAATAAAAGGTAAAATAATATTTCTGTTACACGTAATTATAGAGAAATGACGGCATGGATTTTAATCAAATATGATATATATAATCTTTATATGAATAAATAACAAAATTATTATATTCAAACCGGGTCGACTAAACAGGGCTACCACAATATCAAAGTTAGAATTTGCCTGTAACTATTAATTTCGAAGGTATTGGTTGTACGGCTTTCAAAGATATTTCGTTTGTAGGCATAGTATAGAATAACAAAATGAAATGAACAGGTTTAACCCTCGCCACTTCCCCTGGGGTCTTTTTTCACCCCAAGAACAAGAAAATTCTAATAACTTTTTTCTTTTGAGATATTCCTTTGATATTTTATGAATGCCTAAAGAGAACTTTATATCTTTTGCAGCCATAATTTTTTTGTCATCCCTTCGCTTGAAATACAAATAAAAATATTTTTCCTGCCTGTGGTCGTACATGACCACTGATAGGAGTAATTAATACTTATATAATTTTTTCTGATTATAGCAGCAACTAATAACTCCTAAATTCATTTACCCTTGGATTATTATTACTTCGATTTAAAATGTATGCGTTGGCAGCACTGATGGCAACCAAAAACCCTGTTATGCGGTGGATGATGAGGCTTAGGGAACTCCCCATTCATCATTTTGTTTTATTTTTTACAGTAATATCCAATGTAAAAGTGTATTATTTCATTGCGTACCCAGGTACTAAAGTAATAAATATGCAATAGAAAATGCTTGAATTAATTGAATGAAGGCTTTGTCTGATGGGGTCAAAAATAACCACATTGAGGTAAAACGTAGTTTTTTAAGGGAGGTGGCGAGGGTTAAAATGGAACTAAAAAGCAGGGTTGCCACAATATAAGGAAAACTAATTTTCTGATTTCAAAGCAAATATATTAGTATACGATTATACTACGGCGAATTTGACGAAAAGCCCTTCTGTACCACTGGAAATCCGTGTACATCCCTACTTGTTTCCAATTGTATTTCGCTATCAACAATTGTTAATTGGAAACTACAGTGCACATTATGTTAGAGCAAAAATGGCCCTTCTATGGCCTCCACATTGCAAATACTGAATTTTAATGTGTGGCCACAGCGCTGGTGTAATTCGGATTCGATTCTGCATAAACGTGACATAGAATTCAGGATTTTGTTAATTTGCTTACGTAATCGTTTAAAGAATTTCGTGACTTGGTTTCATCGTAGCTCTTTCTCAATCAATACATTTTGTTATATATTCAATGAAGGGAGTTTATTAGATAAGTCCATTCCCATGTTCTATGAAAGATAAACTAATTAAGAACGGCTATTTATAGATATTGACCGTACAGATCTAATATTGGCTTTAAAATTCTCGCTATACGCTTTTTTGCATTTTTATTCTTTATCATATTATAAGCCATGGATAAGTTTCATATTCTTGGAAAAGGTTCTTAATTGATAAAATATAACTTAAAGCTATTCTATGAATGGCAAAAAGGATTTCATTGGCTACCACATCGGAGATTTTATCGATAAAATCGAGGTAATATTAGGCAAATAATCTTTTCGGAAATGATTTGAAGTAAAAGAGCTAAAAATGCGAATAGGGTAGCAAGCACAAGGAAGAGACAAAGGACGGCTCACCTGTATTCAGCGTTCGATGGCCGTCAAGTAAACGAGGTGGGTTTGGACGAGGGTCCGACTCCTTCCGTGTTCTGTCGATCCCCTTCTTATACCAATTCATCACCAACTCCTTAAACCCTAGTTGTTCGTGCAATATCCTCCACTCGTCTCCACCCTTGCGTCTTTTATATCGTTGTGCCTTAACATGTGTGGTGAATGAGAGAGTTAGAGAGAAGTCTATTTCTCCCCTTAAACGTTCCAATAGGCTAAAACGGTTTCCCTCCTGAAGTTCCTTTTACGTGTCACTCGACTGCCTAACCAAAGCGCGACCTTTTACCTATAGATCTCTCTCCCACGCTTCTTCCTTCCCATCCACTTCATTCCATGCGTGTGATTTTCTAGTAGGAGCAATAAAAATGCCAAGATTTTTATTACTTGGATTTCGGCGCCTCCTTCCACGTTATCAGGGCAAAAGGTTTCATTGAATGTTTGATGGCAAAGTTATCGCGAACTTCCACACGCACCGATGTAAGACTGGAATGAGAAGCATCGTTTAAAAAGAGACGAATTCAGCGACATAGAAGCGAATGAGTTGTTGAAATGAAAAAAATCTCGGTAGCAGAGATCGCAGAGCAAGTGGGAGTTAAAAAAAACGTTTTTGAAAAAATAGATAAATGTAAAATATTAATTAACACTAGAACCGCCGATGGGACTTTTTTGTCCCATTTCAAAATTCAAGTTTCTTCCGGCACTCGAATTTTCCTCGGAAGTATTTGAAAATTTCTGGCTTTTAATCATTTTGGACCAAGACCACCATGCCAAAATTTCTCTCATATCAGATCAGTAGTTTTTGAGAAAATTCATGATTTACCTAAAACCGCCACCGGGACATTTCTGTCCCCTATGGTAAAACACCTACGCTCTAGGAGTATTTCGGGCTAAATTGCAGCTCTCTCGACTTAGTTTACTATGTTTAGGCGTTCTATGAGTCTGAAATGTCCTCCTGCCCTTCCCCCTCCCCCATCCACCCTCAAGCCAAACATATTCGAAAATGTACAGAAGAAGAGGCACATAGGGTCTTGGAAAACGATGACTGGTCTATATCACCTGAAGAACTTGATGTATTCATCGGAATTTTGTATGTACGAGGTGCAATTGAGTCAAAGGGAATGGAAATTGACTTGCTGTGGTCTGAGAAGTGGGGGACACCTTTCTGCAAAAATGTCATGCCTCGTAATCGATTCAGGGAGATCCTCAGGTTTTTGAGGCTTGACATCAGGTCAACTCGATCAGAAAAATTGAAAGATGAGAAATTTGCTCTCATGTCAGAAGTTTTAGAGAGATTCATATCAAATTGTCAGAGCAATTACATACCTGGTCCTTTCATTTCGGTGGACGAACAGCTTTTTCCACCAAAGTGAAGATGCAGGTTTACCCAGTTCATGGCGTAGAAACTTGACAAGTACGGTCAAAAATTTTAAATGGCTGTTGATAAGGAATCTATGTACATGATCAATGCCTTCCCGTATCTTGGTAAAGATAATACACGTCCTGGAGACCACCGACTTGGTGACTATGTAGTGAAGAAGCTTCTCGCTCCATACCTAAACAAGGGGAGAAACGTTACGTGCGATATCTTCTTCACATCACTTTCTTTAGCAGAATATTTGAAGGCACATGGAACGAGCTTAGTTGGAACAATCAACAAAAATAGGAGGGAAATACCTGAATGTATGAAGAAGCCCACGAAACGCTTTACAAAACCGTGGCTTTCAAAAACTGTGACATTGCAGTCACTGTGTATCAGGGAAAGAAGAATAAGAATGTGATAGTATTGAGTTTGTTGCACTCACATGTGCAAACTGGAACAGATGCAAAGTTGAAGCCTGAGACTGTCTGCTTTTATAATGAAACCAAATACGGAGTAGACGTGGTAGATCAAATAGCCCACAAGTACTCAGTGAAAGCTGGGAGCCCGAGGTAGCCTATTCACACCTTCTACAATATTTTAGATTTGGCAGCAATCTATGCTTAGGTCTTATACAAAGCAGTTACAAAAGAGAAAATTTCAAGGCGAGATTTCATTCTTCGACTCGGAAAGGAATTTGCCAAAGATTACACTGAACGCAGTAGGCACAACCCAGCTCAAGTGGAACCCTCCAAAATGAGCAGGTCCCGTCGACGCTGCCAAGTGCGAGAAAATTTCAATGGGAGAAAAAGTGCATATAAATGTACAGCATGTAACAAAACTGTGTGCAAAAAATGTACTGTTACAATGTCGTATGTTTGTGCATCATGCAAACCTGAGTCAGATGATAAAAATGATTATTGGAGTTACTTACCATGACTGTACCTGGTAATTTCAGTTGACTTTTGATCTTGCCTGTATCTTTTGATCATTGTAACATAATCATTAGATTACTGTACACTTTTTCTAACCATTACTTTCCCGATTTCCAATAATGTTAATTTTTACTTCAATATTTTTTATCTTCATTTTAAAAAGTGTGTAACAGGGAAAGAAGACTACTTACATGTACAGTTTTATTTTTACGCTGGAGGTTTTTTTTATTCATTGTTCATCGCCGTAGTTGAATGTAAGGTTTATGTATCTCACCGATGTGTACTTAAAAGTGCGATATATTGCTTTAAAAAGTTGGGCTATGGTGATTACAAATATAATTTTTATTCATCCAAAATTACCAATCCATGCATTGTTAATGTAATAGCATTCAAGTTTGATGATACACTTTCGTATTTCAATAAAGTATGACTTATATCAGGAAAAAGGCATGACCAACTAATTTTTCAGACATCCACAACAAAAAAAAAGAATCTACGCAAAAAGAGTAACTAAACCATATGGGCCATTTTTGTCCCACTGGCGGTTCTAGGGTGTACGAGAAAACCGGCGGTTCTAGTGTTAATAAACGGGCAAAGAAAATATAAACATTAATAAAGAAATGAAAAGGAAAAAAACGGAGAATAGTTTTCTAAATTAAATTAAGAATAATATTTACATTCGCTTCTAAATATTTGAAGCTTAACATATTAAGTGCAAACTACATAGGGGCCCGTGTTGCAGTACTTCCTGCAAACATCTAGAGAGCCTTGCGTGAAGTGACCCAATGTGACAGTTCCTATGACAAAAAATTGTTACCAAGAGTGTAATTAGTTGAACCACTTTTATTGCCCCTCTTAAAATAATTATATAGCTCACACCATTTTCATAACCAAAAACACATACCTGCATGATTTACACTACCGGTACACAGCATATTTTGTTTTGTTCACTATTTCTGATGGTACAGCATATCATATGTTCTGTGGTTTGTTTAATATTGATGAATCAATGAATCGACCACGCTTCAATATCGAAAGAAATTAATCACAGACATTATCAATATTGTAATTTGCTTAAACTGCTCAATAAAACTTGCAAACGAAACGATTTTTTCAATGTATGCGTGAAATGTTAAGTTGTCCATTATTAGAGTGCATTGGAATCGTTTCTTTTCTTCGCTACGTGTTTCATTTGTTTTATATTTACACGGATATTTTCACATAAATTTTCAATCGGTTATTGTCCTTAATGCGTTTGTTTCATTGTAAGCTTGGTGCAAATGCACTTGAAAGTCCGAGTCTAACAATGCAAAAATTCGAGATCAACAATTGGAATGTTGAAAAATCGGAAAAATGGAATATATAAAATGTTCACATAAATTTTCAATCGATTATTGTCCTATATGCGTTTCATTCATTGTAAGCTTAGTGCAAATGCACTTGAAATGCTGAAAAATCGGAAAAAATGGAATATAAACTTAAATTATGAACTCAAATTAAACAACAAAATAAAAAGTAAGAATGTCTTCTTTTCTTTCTAGGTGAAATAGTGTAAATCTCGAGTGAAAGTCTCGATAGTAAAATATTTTAAAATGTTAAAGACTAAAGGTCTACACATAGTATTCTAGCCGATTGTGTTAATCAAATGAAAAAACAAAAACTATCCTGGTATCGAACCCATGCATTTCCGGGGGACGATTACACACTTAAAACCTGAATGAGTTCGCGCCGAGTATTCAGGCTAAAAATTCGTCGAAATCGAACCGACCGTTCTCGGTTTATTTGCGTTCATGCCGGAAGGCGACGTCACTCGAGACTTCAGACGCAGGCATTCAGGGACGCAGGCAGAGTCACAGTGGTTATAATATATTAGATAGTAGTACAGAATAACGATAATGAAAATATAATTTTTTTAGTTCAAAACTCTAATTGTTGCATTATTGTATAAAAAGCTTAAAAAATACAGTTATTATATAAATCGGAATTTTATTTAGATTGTATACAAAATTCGCATCTTGAAAATTTAGTGGAGGTACTTTCTCCTTTAAAATTCCGTTACACTGTTTTGTTTCATCTTAACTCCATGTCAAACTCCTGAATAATTTGTAAAATTTTAATTTCTTATCCTGGTCTATTTATGTGTATCTATACAAAGTTAACCGACAGATTTTTTATATACTTTTAGATTTATATTTTTCATAATTATTTCTTAAAATATTTACCTATTTTAGCAAGACGCTTTATAGTTTTAAAATACTTAGTTTCAGTGAACTAAATTAATGATGTAGAATCACGTGAGTTTGAAATTAAACAACTTTGGCGTGAATTAAAGAAATGGCATTCTCTATTTAATTTTTATATGAGTAATTATTTTATTTCATCGGCTCGTAAAAAAATGCATGGAGAAATTCATCCCGATAAGGTTTTTTTCTGTCTGAAAGATCTCTAGATTTAATTGCCAAAATTAAAAAAAATTCCTTTATTACCAAACCTTAATCCACGGCTCTGTTTAAAAAATCGCTCTCCAAATGACATTTAAAGCTCCCACTCAATAGGAATTTAGATAACCTCAAAAGGATGACAGTTAAAACGGCTGATTCCCGCAATGCTAAAAATCCAGGGGTTATCCATCCCTCCCCTCTCCTCTCTCTTCTTCTCCCTCCCCCTCTCAATTCCCACTCCGATCCCACCGTAATCCACCCATTGCGCCGTGTCGAAATTTCGACAGCGCCCGATACCTAACATGCGGAAGGCGTCGACTCAACTGGCTCGCATTTTTCGGAGAGGAGTTATCAGCGGGAGCTTGGGGCGGGGGAGGCGAGGATTGCGCGCCTCGTCGTCATGGAAACACCCCCTAAGGGACCCCTTTATTTCCCTCGCCTCTCCAACACCCCCTATTTTTCCTTACCACGCGGCATCTAATATGGCTCCACTCTCCTCCCTTGATCCCCTTAACCAGTCCAATCCAACGCGCCAACCCTTCCAGGCTCTGAGTCTTTCCCGTAAAAAAAACAAGCCGGAATAATAATAATGTTGGCTGTGTAATTAGGAGAGAGGGATAAAGCGAGTGAGAGAGAGAGAGAGGCACTGCGCCACTGTTCTGTATAGTGCGGCAGCTCAAGAAGTAAGAGGGTTTGTTTGGGATGAAAAACAGCGACTGAGGGAAAGGAGGAAATACGAGGAGGAAAGGAAAAGTGGAGAGGATAGGAATAGGTGGCGTATATGAGGCGAGGATGGTGTGAAGTGGGTGGGGTGGGGGGATAAGAGCGGTGGTGGATGGGAGTGAAGCGAGAGAGGGTTGTGGGCGAGGAGATAAAGAAGATGAAACGTGATTACGAGATGAAATATTAGAGACTACATTGCAAAGAAATGTAGCGAGTTGCGATAGTGGGTGGTCGTGTGTGTACGGAGGGAGGCTTAGCTACAAGGAGCGAATTTGTGAGTGGCGAGGGGATGAGTGAGTGAGTGCGTGAGAAGGTGCGCTAGTGGGAAGAAAACGGCTCTTCTGCGAAGGTACGAAGCGAATTGAGAACGATAGAGAACGGGTTAAAGATGGAGAGAAAGAAGGGAGAGATAAAAGAGAGAGGCGCGCTAAAGAAAATGGAAGTGGAAAAGTTCATCGACACGATTACATTTTTTGCCCTCAGAGACTATACTTCTCTCTTTTACTCGCGAAAGGTCGGCTCCTTCAAGTTACTCTTATAAAGTTGTGAATGATTAATGGATTTCTCTCATTAGATGGAACGTACAGTTTAGAGTTTAAAAACCTTAAATTCCCTTTTCTCTCTTTCTCTCGTGGCCATTATTCCTCTGAGTTTTATCTCCGATTTCATTTTAAAACCAGAAGAGACTCTCGGTAATATTAAAAGAAGTAGGGATTGAGCAAAAAAATGTATTTTTTAGTTAATTGGATATTTTCTGAATTCGTAAAATTTATAAAAATTATGCTGTTATTGCCGAAAATATCATTTTTAGTATATTTGTATCATCTAGGTAAGACCAAAAAGGTTGATCTTGAACTGGCGATACAAGGAAGATGGTGTTGAGAATGAAGTATTCCTTTTGTAGACGGCAGAACTGACATTTCATATTTCCATCCTTAAAATTGCTGTGCGTTAATTTTACATGCAAAACACTTATGCTACACATAATGTTATAAATTAGTTTTGACCGTCATATTCGACATTTTATTCTCCTAATCTTACCATGAGAAATAATTTCGTTGTACTTAACATACACTTCTTTATATAGTCAAATAATATAATTTCATATATGAAATATCTCCAAGTTGATTATCTAGGCAACATCTATTGGTATAAAGAGGTAAAGTGTACCAGGATGTTAAAAATTCTTATTAGAAGCAGCGATAAGTGAATCATAATTTAAATACTAACGCACTAAAAACGAAAAAAATAGAAATCCAATAGGAGTTGCATCGATATCTAATTGAAAATGTTTCATTTTTGTAGTTCGTTTGTTTGTATGGAATTTGTGGCTAATCAACCTCCTGCATTATTATTGATATCACTCATTCTCCACCGAACACACACACACAAGGGAGGAGGAAAACCCGGTGCCGGCATTAGCCTACTCTTTACGAAGGACGTAGCGCTCACTTGCGCAGTCTCCTCAAATCACACAAGTAGGGGGCAGGACGGTCCCAGGTTGAAAAATTCGACCTGGGACCGCCGCCGCCAATGCTCTAATCACTCCGCCACCCCCAATTTTGTAGTTCACTGTTGAATAAGGGTAAATATAAATGTTCTATGGAACACTTGAAAAAAATCATGGCAATGAAGAATTTCCGTAAAACTTTTAACTGAAATCCATAGGTTTAGATAATTTGTCTTGCGAAGGATACTGCTTCAGTAACGTCTTAAAATGTTTTCTCAAAAGACAAATATGAGGTAAATTCGATTTCGATTGGTATTAATATCCTCCCTGCGAATTATTTTGGAGTTACATATTCCAAGCACCTGTAAGAGCATTAACCGAATCAATCGAGGGCGTAGTCTTCTCCAATTGCCTGTGGATATTGGTTAATAAAGGAAAGTGGGAATATAGAGAGGGAGAAAAGGAAGAGAGGGATTGGGTTAAAGACACGAAGAGATAAGAGGAAGCAACGTGACGCGGAAAAGAGAAAGGGAGCAGTGGAGAATAGGATTAGAATAGAATTTCTCGTCTCATTCCACCATGCTCCGAAGGTTAAAGCGAATTTGGTCGAGAGGGAATGGGATAAAGGCAGGAGAAGGGGGAAAGGAGGAGGGAGGAAACAGAGACAATTAAAAGGAGAGGAAGGGGTATCAAGGGTACGATTGGGACTTTAGGGAGTCAGTTTCCCTGCAGGAAAGTCAGATTGGTCGAGAGTGTGTGTGTTCGTATGTTGGGTACGAATGACAAAAGAGTGGGTTATTTTTATGGGAGGGAAATTAAGAGTAACAGGAGGAGGGGAGATAGTGATGGATTTAAAATAAAAACTGGCGTCGAACGAGCGGCGATAGAATGAGAATTAGAGCAGAGTTCAATTACCTGAAGATACGAGAAGAGAGAGAGAGTCAGAGTATAGGCATGAAAGGTGACCTGTTGGAGACTGAGGCACTCAAGGAGGCGAGGAAACGATGGAGAGGAGCTGGAGCGTGAAGAGAAGTTGGCGGAAGAATTGGGCATATTGATAGGATAGGACATGAAAAGGCAGTCAACCTCAAAGTTAAGTTAAAATCTATTTTTTAAGGCCGAATGCCAATGACCTATCACAACGACTGCGTCGAAGCTAACAATCCTTGCTGCTCTGCGTAAAAAAAAATATTATGCAATATGGAAAGGTTGACGAAAAAATAACCTTTGCGTTAATTTTACGATTAAATAATTATTTAGCGAAGTCAGTTGTGCCAATTAAAAGGAGTTGAGCAATACAGAAATTATCGACCGGGTTTGACAGAAATGCGAATTAGATAAAAAACTGTTCGTGGCGGACGAAAATCCCTTGAATGCTGCGTCAAGCGTGTTACAAACGTATACCTCGAAATACGGAGAGTCTAACAAATGAGTTTTGTTTGTTTAAAACACGTTCACCCACAGTGCCGCAAGTATAACAAACGAGCAGCAGCAACAAACCTGTAGGGCGAAAAAGAGCGAGCGCGCAAAAAAAAAGGATGAGTGATGAACCAAGAGAGACAGAGGGAGCTAAATAAAGAGCTTAGGATCAAAAGAGACGATAATTAAAGTTGACATCGTTAGGCAATAAAGGAATGCGTTAGGAGGAGAAGAGGGGAGAGAGAGAGAGAGAATGAACTCCGTAAGGAAGCAATAAGGCGTGCATTGAAGAAGATTGATGTTAAAAAAGGAGGAAGAACGTAGGGTTAACTTCAGAGAGAGAGGGATAGGAGGAAAAAGGGGAGGAGGATGTGGAGCGGAGGAAATAAGGAGAGGTAGTCAAGGAGAGAGGGGTGGGAGATATCGTGGGGTGAGAAAAGGGAAAGGAGGAGACGAGAGGTTCGTGAGAGTGTGTGTGTGTGTTAGGACTGAGATGACGTGGGTCGGTCGTCAAGAGCGTATGTCGGAGAAGAGGAGGGGGGAGAGAGTGGGATGCAGTGGGAGGGAGTGGGAGAAAGAGGAAGGGTGAATGGGAAGAAAGAGGGAGGATGAATGGGAGAGGGAGGGAGAGGGTCCCGGTAACAGTGTGAAACTAGGAGAGCGGAGGGAACCTCCGCACACGCACAGTCACACGCACACACTCCGGCGCCTCCAAGCGAACTCCCTCCCTCTCTCGTTCCCCTCTCTCCTCCTCCTCCCCTCTCTCCTATCCCTCACTCCCTCGCCTCACTTCCCCCATCTCCGCACGAGGAGTCCACAAGAGGAGCGTGATGAGGTCGGTTTCGGTCTCAACGGAGGGAGTGGAAAAGAGCATCGGGTGGGTTGAGGTGAGGAAAGCGGAGGGAGGAGAAAGGAGCGACGATGGAAAGGGAGTGAGGAAAAGGTCGGCAAGAGAGGGTCGCCTCCGAACGGAGCGAAACTCCGAACAGGATGTTGCTCCCACTCCGTCCCCCTCCCCCCGCTTTTCCTACCTCCACTCCCTTACGCTCTCCTCTATATATATATATATATATATATATATATATATATATATATATATCTCTCCCAACTCTACACCTCCCTCATTCTTCCGGTCCATCCACTTTATTATATCGTCCTTCTTGAGTTTTTTTTCGCGAGTAGCCGTTACGAGCGATGTAACTGGTATTTCTTTCCATATCTTTTTTTCTCTCCCCCTCTCTCTAAATCTCTCCCTGCCCGCATTTCCTTCTCTCCCTCGGGTCCTCACGAAAGAGAAGAGGGCGAGATAGGGTGGTGACGTGGGTGGGGAGCGGAGGAGGTGGTGGTGGTGGGAGAAGAAAGGGACGGCTCGCCCCTCGATGTGTCTCGCGGCGGCTGAGAGGGGATATATTGGTCAATGAAAGAGTGGGGCATTGTGGGAAGGTTATAACAAGCCGGTATGCGGTCTCGCGAAGACCGTCCAGAAACACCGTGTCCTCGAAAATGACCTCAGCAGATAAAGAGGATCGTTGAGATAAATCGCATGGGATGAGTCGATCCGGGAGGTAATTAGACTTATCTCTTTGTGAATGAACGTCATGCTATCAAAAGCAATGTCCGAATTATTTTGAAAGTTGTATGTTCTGATGAGGTTTTTGCGTTTATTCGCTGATTAGTTCCTACAAACGCATGATTGTGTAGAACTATCGGTGAGCAAAATTGTTAATGTCATCCATATTAATTCATGGAAGCTTTTGGGTTAGATGGTTTTTTTGTGTTCTAAGAAAAATTACGGTAAAAGTTTATTAGGAAAATGACACTGAACCTACAGAAATGTTAAACCCTAAATAATTTCAACAGAATAACCATGAGTGAGTGTACATTAAATTGTTTGAGTATATTCGCGGAAATTCTAACTAGCGAGGTTTGAAATGATATGAGTAAGCAACCATTAGAGTGGCTTAGTCTCTTGTATTGTAGAGGTGAAAACCCAAAATTGTGATGTTATTTGATTCATTTTAACTGGCTGTAACTTGGAGCTAGCAAACAAAATAATAGTTTTTATCTATAAAAATATCAAAATATTAATGTACATGATGTAATCATTATAAAATTAAGGGAAACTTCGTTTTCTGATTGCACGTAAATTGTGTGAATCTGTATAGTAGATTTAGGATTAACCGAAGTATCTCAAAGTAGAAACTGACCCGTAAAACCATTTCTTCGAAATTGCGTAAAAAAAATTAAAGAAACCCCAAATCTCTTAAAACCTCAAATTATTCTTAAGGAAATAATTTTTTAGATTAGTTATGATGGAACTAAAATGCAGACGCGCTATTGATCCCTAACGTGTCGGCTGAAAATTATATTAAATATTTTACGAGGATAAGAATCGATTTTCGAGTTAGTTCTGTTAACGTTTGGATATATTGCAATATAGCTATTGTTAAAGATGCATACAATACACATAGTTTAGACTAGGAGATTTTTTGGGGCGCATGGAACTATTGCTTCTTATTTTTCGGGAAATTATTCTTCACTTTCGAAGTACCAAAAATAAATGTTTTCAAATAATATTAATTATACATGTTGTTGATAACGATATATATATATATATATATATATATATATATATATATATATATATATATATATATATATATATACCCGTAATATCATTTACCTTCTAAGATGCACCCAATGTCCCGCTTTTTATGTTGGCCTCACCAGCAATCCCCTCAACATCCGCATGAACGGCCACCGCAACATTCATAAACGACCGCTACCTGTGGCCGTTCATGCGAACAATCACTACTTAAAATTTAATGATTGCTACACGGTGACAGCCATTCGCGCTCTCCCCGATAATTCTTCGGCTCCCCAATTCCGTCAGTGGGAGCTTGCCCATATCCATCATTAACATCAGTTCTCTCTCCTATGCTGAAGAAGGGATCACCCCCGAAAGCTTCCGTGGTTTTTGTTTTATGTGTGTTTTACGTGTGTCACTTCGCCACCCCTGCAGCTCGCCAACCTGAAGTCATCTTATTGGTGAGTGCTCACTGGGCTTCCTTATCCCAACAACTTGTTGTCATCCATTTATCCCACTTATATTTCCTCTTCCATAAGCATATATATATATATATATATATATATATATATATATATATATATATATATATAACAAATAAGAAAAACGAGAAGAGAAAGACAGACCTGGGACCTAGAAAAACTGAAAGAAAGGCAGGATGTAGTCAGCATGAAGTTGGAAGATAACCTAAGAAAGTTGGAAAACAAACCGAAGACCGTCGATATAGAATGGAATGAAATTAAAACCAGTATCAAGGATACCTTGGATAAAGAGATTGGAAAACAAGAGAAGAAAATCAGAAAACCATGGATCACGAAGGAAATGCTGGAGAATATGGATGAGAGACGAAAATGGAAAAACGTTAACAGTGAAAAAGGTAGAGCCAACTATAGGCGTATAAACAATGAGTTGAGAAGGGTAACAGATAAAGCTAGAGAAAACTGGATAAAAGGAAAATGTGATGAAATAGAACAAATGGAGAAATTAGGACGGTACGATATGATGTACGCTAGGGCACTGGAATTAGAAGATAAGAAGTCTAATGGAATTTGTGGTAAAGGAATTATGAATACGGATGGGAAGATAGTCTCAGAAACAAAGGATGTAGCACAGGTATGGGAAGAATACATTAAGGAATTATACAGCAAACAGACAGGAGCGGCAAAAATAGAACTGGAAAATGAGGAAAACATTGAAGAAGATAACTTAGGACCAAGTATTATGGAGAGCGAAGTAGAAAAAGCGATAGTGGAACTAAAGAAGGGGAAAGCCACGGGCAGCGATGGAATACCGGCTGAGATACTTAAAGTCATAGGATCAGAAGGATTAAAAGCGATCACGAAATTAATTAATAAGATTTACGACACGGGAGAGTGGCCTCAGGATTTCCTAGAAGTAACAATGATCCCTCTAAAGAAGAAGCCAAAGGCAATGCAGTGTAAATATTACAGAACTATAAGCCTTCTGTCACACACATCGAAGATCATCACGAGGATTCTTAATAAAAGGCTGGAGAAAAAGGCAGAAGATATAATAGGGGAAGATCAATTCGGTTTCAGAAAAGGACGAGGAACTAGAGATGCTATAGGAGTAGTTAGAATCATATCAGAAAGGGCAATAGAATACAGTCAAGATATCTGCGCATGTTTCGTAGACTGGCAGAAGGCCTTTGATAGAGTAAATTGGGTAAAGTTGATGAAGATATTAAAGGATATAGGTGTAGACTGGAAAGACAGGAGACTGATTAGGTATCTATATGAGAATCAAGTTGTAAAGGTCAGGTTTGAGAATGTGGACACCTGCGGAATAAATATCGGTAGAGGAGTAAGACAAGGATGCTGCCTGTCGCCTACCCTATTCAATATATATGGAGAAAGACTAATGCAAGAAGCTTTAGAAGGCACAGGGGATTTCAAAATTGGAGGAAGGATTATAAGAACAGTAAAATACGCAGATGATCAAGTACTTCTAGCAAGAAAGGAAGAGGAGCTACAAAAAATGATAAATAGACTAGTGATAACAGGTAGAAAATATGGTATGGAAATAAATACAGAAAAATCCAAGGTGATTCGAATATCGGGTAAAGAAGAGAATCTGAACATAACTATTGGGGGAAAGCCATTAGAACAAGTTTCAGAATATAAATACCTTGGAAGCATCATAACACGAGAGGCAAAATGTACGGATGAGATCAAAACTAGAATAGGAAAAGCAAAAGCGGCTTTCAGGAGAAAGAAACAACTACTTACAGGGAATATAAGGGAAGATATCCGCAAGAAGTTGATAAAATGCTACGTATGGAGTATAGCATTGTATGGGGCAGAAACATGGACGCTAAGGAAAAATGACATCAAATACTTGGAAAGCTTTGAAATGTGGACATGGAGGAGAATGCTGAAGATAAAATGGACAGATAGGATGAAAAACGATGAAGTGCTACGAAGAATAGGAGAGAAGCGAATGATTATACAGACTATCAGAAAGAGGAAGGCTAACTGGGTTGGACATTACCTGAGGAGAGAGAGTATGATTAAAGACGTGCTAGAAGGAAAACTAGATGGGAAAAGGGAAAGAGGTAGGAAAAGGTTTCAGCTGATAGACGATCTGAAAGGGAAAGAGAGTTATCAAGATATAAAGAGGACAGCGGAAAATAGGAGTATATGGAGAACCAAGTTTAACCATGAATAATCACGGACCTGTCTACGGACAGACTACCTATGATGATATATATATATATATATATATATATATCATCATAGGTAGTCTGTCCGTAGATATATATATATATATATATATATATAACAACTTACGGAAAAGGAAAGGTAAAATGAATATATGGATGTCAACAAGGTGTTGGGATGAGGAAACCCAGTGAGCACTCACCAATCAGACGACTTCAGGTTGGCGAGGCCCCGGGGATGTCGAAGCGACACACGTAAAATAACACAAAAACACAGAAACATCACAAACGTAAAGCTTTCGGAACTACTCCTTCTTCAGCTACAGAGAGAGAACTGATGGCGGTGACACTGGGTGGAGGCATGGGGGTGGAAGGGTAGTGCGGAAAGGTCGAGGATTGGAGGAAACGGAGGGGGTTGGGGATGGGTAGGGTGTTGGGAGAAGACAGAAAGGGTGTGAAAAGCTATCGAAGGTTGAGGCCTGGGGGAGTGAAGGAGTTTAGGAGATGGATATGCGAAAGCTCCCACTGACGGAGTTGGGGAGCCGAAGCATTGTCGGGGAGAGCGCGAATGACTCTCACTGTGAAGCAGTTGTTGAACTTTAAATTATGTTTGTTCGCATGAACGGCCACCGGCAGCGGTCGTTTGAGAATGACGCTGTTGCGGTGGCCATTCATGCGGATGTTGAGGGGATTGCTGGTGAGGCCAACATAAAAGGCGGGACATTGGGTGCATCTCAGGAGGTAAATGATATAGCGGGTGGTGCAGTTGGTGGTGGAAGTTATGGGGTAGGTGATGTTGGTTGTGGGACTGGAGAAGGAGTTGCAGGGGGGGTTTATTGGGCATGTTAGACATCGGGATCTACCGCAGGGGTAAGATCCGGCAGGGTGTAAAGGCGTGGGTGCTGGGGGTTCTTTCTTCCATAGAATATTTGCCAGATTAGGGGGACGGCGGAAGGAGAGCATCGGTGGTCTGGGAAATGGGATCTGGTGAGGGGAGGATGAGAGGATAAGGTGGGCGGCTTTCAGGATGTTTTTCAGAATGTCGTGGATGCCGGGGAAATACAGGGTGGTTAGGGTGAGTTGGAGGGTGGAATCGGTGGTGGTGTGGGTATTGAGGTGGGAGTTAGGGGTGGCGGGTGCGACTGCCCGCCGGATTTGGTCTCGGATCAGATCCGGCGGGTATCCGCGCTGTAAGAAGGCATGTTCGAGGGTGGAGCAGTACTCGGACAGAGAATCTCTGTCCAAGCAAATTCTCCGCCCTCGTCGGGCTAGGGCATAGGGAATAGAGGTTTTGGTGTGGAGGGGATGGCAGCTGTTGAACTGGAGATATTGAAGGCGGTTGGAAGGCTTGAGGTGCACGCTGGTGTGGATTTTGTTTTCCCGGATGGAGAGATCGACATCCAGGAAGGTGATGTTGGAGGCAGAGGAGTGGTGGGTGAAGGAAAGCGTGGGGTGGGATGAGAGGCGTTGTAAAAAGGATTGTAGCGAGTCGGGTCCATGTGTCCAGAGAAGAAAAATATCGTCAATATACCTCAGCCATAGGAGTGGTCTGGGGGAAACGTCAAGAAAGCGTTCCTCCCATTCACCTAAGAAGGCATTGGCATAGGAGGGCGCCATGCGAGTGCCCATCGCGGTACCTTTTATTTGTAGGTAGTGGCGCCCTCCGAAAGAGAAGTTGTTTTTTTGGAGCACCATTTCAGCCAGCTTCGTTAGGAAATGGGAGGATGGTCTTGTGTCAGGTGGTCTGGAGTCCAGTAATTTTCTCAGGGCGGACAGTCCTTGGTTGTGAGGGATGTTGGTGTAGAGGGAGCAGACGTCTATAGTGGACATAATTGTGTTAGGTGGGAGAGGGGAAGGGAGTGATTTTAGGCGTAGTAGAAAGTGGTTTGTGTCTCTGATGAAGGATGGGATTTGACGGACGAGAGTTTGTAGGTGGGAGTCAACATAGGCAGAGATGCAGAGATGTTTCCTCATCCCAACACCTTGTTGACATCCATATATATATATATATATATATATATATATATATATATATATATATATATATATACAAGTAGTTGGTGCTTGCATTCTGCAAGCATATCAGCCCAACATAAAAAAACATTCATTTTTCATATTTCATCATTACAGCTATTTTTTTAATTCTCAATATTTCACCTCCGGAGCGATTTTAGTTTTTCCCTTATGTAAAAATAATAGACTAAAACAATCCCAAAACTTTGCAATTTTAAGAATTTTATACTTTCATCGTTATGAGGTACTAATGCTACACATTTCTGCCAAATTTAAAGTTGCAGTACTTCTAGAAGTAAAATAATATTTTTCCAACTGTTTAAAATTTAAACATTTTTAACTGCCGCCGCAATATGTTTATGGAGAGATTCAAATGTTTATTTGTGCAATTGTAATACTTTGTACTTAACTTGAAAATTTCAGCTTCCTAGCTCATCTTGTAATGTCTAAACAGTTATCTATTTGTTTAAACTTTAAGAATTTTTAACTGCCAAACAAATTAAAATATCAAAATTTGTAAGGTGCACCGATGACAGGGATGAAAACACCAGAAAAATCTGACAATCACTTTAAGAAGACAATGCAGTAACTACAAACACACTGCCAGTTATCTCAAAGCGAATGACGTGGCGTCGGTTGACGTCAGTATATATAGCGAGAAGTTGCCGGCTGCGCATAAAGAAGCGCAGTTGACGATGGACGCCATAGTCGATATATATCGTTCCGTGTATTCCAGATATGGAACGATTTGGATGTGGGAATATTGCGCAGTAAAAAATAAGGACGTGACGTAATAGAAAAACCGAAAGTCATGAACTTGAGAAATGTATCGTTTTCTCGAGCTTAATTACGCAGTAAAAAATAACGACATGACATTGTAGATAAAAATCAATGTAAAATGTAAGTTATTTGTAAATTTATATTAAAAATAAAGATATAGTAAAAACAAAAAATAGTATATTTCGTGTATTTGAAAAATGACGGAGAAATACAGATATTTCACCATTACAAATATTTTTTTAATTCTAAAGTTTTCACCTCCGGAGAGATTTTCGTTTTTCCCTTATGTAAAAATAATAAATTCAAACAATCAGCAAACTTTGCAATTTTAAGAATTTTATACTTTCTCCATTATTGCTACACATTTCTGCCAAATTTTAAAGTAGTAGCACTTCTAGAAGTGAAATAATATTTTCTTTAATTGTCTAAATTTAAACATTTCTAACGGCCGCCGCAATATATTTATGTAGAGATTCAAATGTTAATTTATACAAATGCACTACTCTGTAAATAACTTGAAAATTTCAGCTTCCTAGCTCATACCGTAGTGTCTAAATATTTTCCTATTTGTTTAAACACTAGGAATTTTTAACAGCCAGACAAATCAAAATATCAAAATTTGTATAATCCCTATTTCGTTTTTTTACGAATCCTACCTCTAAAAAATTTTTAGCTCCGTAGCACATTCGGTAATACATAAACCTCAAAAATATGTTTAAACAATTGCGAATTATTAGTGGTCGAATTTTTTAACTTTTTCAAAATTTTATTTTTTTCTATGTATAATTTTATACAAATGATTCAAAAAACTCGAACCTTCAGCAAATAGTTTCCAAGATAAAAATTATTAAACTTTAAAGTACAAATGGGGTTAAAACAACCCCTAAAATTTCACAATTTTAAAATTTTCGATTTTTATAGTTGGTTATGAGAAGAATTCTATAGACCTGCAAAATTTCAGCTTCCTAAACCTATTAGATTGGTCTACACACTGGAATAACTTTTTCCCATGCTAACTTATGGGAGATATTCCGGGGTATCTGGAGTCTAACCCAGAACACTGTTAGCAAAAGTAATAATAATTCTAGATAGATATTGCAGCCGTCTAGCAACACTGAAAATTTTATTTTTCTAGCTTTCAGGCAAGTACCCAAAATAATTTTACAAAAATGGCGCAATGTTTTCTTATGGGAAAAAACTCAATTTTCGGATTTGCTGGAGTCGAACTCATGTCACTTAGGTAAGAAGTCTTATTTTATCTGTAGGTTTCTCCATCATATCTATAAAAACTGAAACTTTCAGCTCTTTAGCTCTTGTAGTTTGGGCTGGACATTAGTATCCTCCTATATGTTATATATATCCTCCTCCTCCTCTGTAAGGAACGTCTATATATAATGATATATATATATATATATATATATATATATATATGTGTGTGTGTGTGTGTGTGTGTGTGTGTGTGTGTGTAAGCAGAGTTACAGGTGTTTAAAAGTTTTATAATTTTAATATATTCCAGATATGACTTAAATTTTATTTGTTCAAATAATGTCAGTAAATTTCATCACCTCCATCAGTTTTCTACGACTCACCCAACTCAGCCTGTTTTATCCATAGCACTTCTATTAATATTCTCGTAATACTTCCTTTCTTTTGATATATTAAATTTCCTATTCTCTTACCATCCTTGGTTTCTTTCCTAGCATCCTCCTTTCTATGGCTTCTTTCAAGATAACGTTGTTTCTTAAAGTTTGACCTACTCATTTCTTCTGCCATTTCCTGTCACTCTAGTTAAGCTTCTCTCTTCTCATACTATATTTAAAACTTCTTCATTTATTTCCTTTCTCTTCAACTAATTTTCTCGTCTACGTCATTCCTACGTCTCAGAAGTCTCTAATCTGCCCACGTCTTTTTTCCTCGTAGTCCATGTTTCACAACCATACGCAGCCACATTTCATATAATCTTTTGCACTCACTCCTTTTAACATCTGTATTCAAAGTCGCTGTTATCATTTTTCTTCGTTTCATAAATACCTCCTTCACTTTTTTATTTAGATCCTAATCTCTTTGTTACTCTGCCATCTTATATAGTCTCATGCACATCGACATGCATCTGTAGTTCTCTATTCTTTAAAAATATCATTGCTTAGTTTTTCTATTTATTTTCATACCGAATACCTTTTGCTTGTCAGTTAAGGAGCTTACTGGCATCTACGGGTCCTTTTCTGAAACTTAAGAATGCTTTGTCGTAGGGAAGTCTAACCAATTTTAAGAAGCTACCGTCCACAAATACCCAATCTTCCTATGCTTCTTTTTTAATTTAAATTGTTTAAAATATTTTAAATTGTTTATTCAAACGTAAAAAATATATTAAAATCGCCATTATATCTAAAAGTTAATCAGTTTGCTTCTCAAATCACGACTGTTTCCTAGGATTTTATGATGAAAACCCTTTTAAAATGAAATATTATTTCAAGTTAGTACACTCGGATTTTCTGGCGAAGTATCTGGTAGAGACATTTTTGTCCCTTACGTTCCTATGCAAAGGGATGCTTTGCACGAGCTCAACATAATCTGGTCATGGATTTCGATTTTTTTTAAATACTCCCACATGCTTAGTTATTATAAAAAGGTAATGCCTTCATAATTAACTATAACTGCGTAAATCTCTTAATTATTCTCACAGATAAAATTTTGCTAGACGAAAACTTAGCATTTAATTCCATTTATTTACGCCACTCATGAGGGGCATTCATTTTGTTCTCTATGAAAACCATTATTCATATTCGAACAAACACGCATGCGAGAGATCATTGCCCTTGGGGTCATGTACAGGGAAGCCTTAAACACTTTCTATCGATATACGACTGGAAACAGAGATGAAGCCATTCAATCTCATTCGTAATGGAAACGTGATGTTATTTTGACGCTAATATCCCATTATGACTCTGTAATACGATGTAAAGGAATTATATCTGTCGCGTTTTACACCATAAATATTTTTCCTGGCTGCGGACGACAAGGATTTACAGTTAGTCGAGGCATGACTATCAATGGAAAATTCCCTTTATGGACGATTGTTTATTGCATCCAAAGTAATAACAGCTTAATTTCACCTCAACACGGACCGTGGAACGCGACGCAATGATTTATCATTGGTATATGTATTATCATGAATTGCGTTTAAATATTTAATTTTTATAAACCCTTTAATTTAAAAATTACTAGTCGCTCAAAAATTACGCCAGCTTTTTATACTACCGGTTAATTCATGTTATCTCAACGTTCGCAAGAGGAATAAGCAAAATTGCATCAATAAACATAATTAGCGACTCGATAAAATTCCCAAGCATTCGAAATTAAGTAAATGCGTATCAGTTTCAAATAAATGCCCTCGTAAAGTAGCATGATTTCGCGTCATGTTATTGCATGGCCGTACAGTTTCCATCCCAGCAAAGTGACACTTCAAAACGAAGCGGGATTCTCTCATTTTACAGTGATTGTTTTTCATCTGATACCGCATCCCCGACTCGAAATCAATTTCCTCCGCTCCCGCCACTGTCGCCATGGAATATTTCGCTATAACTCCGCTTAGGATACAACGATCTCGAAATTCCACCGCATTGAAACACAACAATCGCGCGAAACGAGAACGTCTGAAATGGCCGCGGTCTCTCGCTTTCCCTCTCTTCGCCGTCCCTATAACGCGGAGACAAAAGCTCCGCCGCCATGAATCACGGGACACTAAATCAGCGTTCCATTCAATTGGCGTCGCAAAAGCTTTGCTGCGTACGTTTTCCCATCGGTTGGGTGAAAGAGAAAGAGTGGGAACATGAAAGAGATATAGGTGCTGAGAGTGAGAGAGTGAGGGTAAAGAGAACAGACGCGGAGAATTTTAAAGCTTCGGAAAAAACCACGTTGTCGTTGGCGTTATGGTCCTTGCATCTATAGGTTGGTGTTTGTGATTGTGTAAAACCGGAGCCATAAATTCATGTGCATTCCGTTATAAATGGTAGACTTATTAGCCGTCCTTTTTCCGTTCGTTACTTTCTGTGGCTGGTTAGAGGGAAAAGGAGACGGAAAGGGTTGTGGCCGAATAGCCTTTTGTCGATCGCGCTTTTAGTATGGTGGCAGGCAGTGTGAAAGGTCCTATTTAGTTTACCTAACTCATCGCTCCCATCCTCGAATGTCAATTCCTATTGCTGCGTGTCGACGGCCATGAGTGGGCTGAAGGCTGCATCCCACGTCCGCGGCTGCATCAACCACCTCGCTCTCCCTCCCCCAATTGATTCAAGGAAGAGAAATAGATTATTCTTCCACGTTTTGCACGAAGCCATAGAGGTTTGGACTATTTTGGGTTTTGCCTGAGAATAAATAACTGGAAATGAGTCAATTGTTCTTACGTTTTCGTTTCCGCGTTTGTATTACAGATGCGACGAACTAAAAATATCCTGTTGTTCGCTTATTTTACTCATATCCGAATGCTGAGATTACCTTTTCAAAGGTTTAAACGAGCCCCTGACTCCTCTCATATATTTTTCTCTTGATAAATTGACGAAAATGTTTGAATTGTAAAAATGTTTGCGCTTAAATCATCTTTCCTAAATAAAGAATGAGAAGTTCGAAAAAATCAGCACAAATCCGAGATAACGTTCTCGTAATATATGTTTGCCCATAATTTAATCCGTTTTGACTTGCACTCAAAGAATTTATCATCATTTTAGTCTACTCAATTCTCGTAAAGAACGCTTAGAAAAATAAAAATCCGTTTATATCACCTTTTATTTGATCATTAAAATAATTTATTGATGCTTTTGTCATTCTGGACAATAAAATCATGTAGCATAAATTAAGTTTCATCGATCAGGTTGCTTATTAAGTTGCCAAAAAATGTCCGAAATAAGATCTTAAAACAGCAATTTACAATGGCCTCAGTCTTGAAAAACTTTTCAGCAACGGGAAAGGCAAAATCGATAGGTTTTCCAAGTTTAGTGGTTTACAAGCTGGAGTACAGTAATTGCAATTTGGAGTACATATATAAGACAAAACAGAAAAAATTCCATTACTTGAGACAAAGAACAAAAAATTCTCCAATGTCACATTTCGTAAAAGAACTTCTGGATAACCAATATAATTCTAACTTTATTCCCGAAATTATTCATAAATTACACAATGTTCATGAAAATATTTTTTAAAATTAAAATTGTATCCACTTACAACCCCAAAGATTCTCTTTCCATAACACTCAACTATACCTCTGTTTATAAAATCATGTTCAATTAGTTTTATTTCAAATTATATCCAACCTCAATTATGGTGTTCCGCCAGATGTCGGTCTCTTTAGTGAGTTATATTTCATTAGTCTTTGAAAATATTTTTTGATGAAATTTATGAAATATTTAGATTCGGCGTGATAGTTCAATAATATTCATTCTATTTCTATTTCAGTTTTCCGGTTTTGAAAAGACATTTTCACTTATGCTTTCCTAGAACGAATAGAGAGAACGTCGCTAACAAAAACGTGGATTCAGAAGATCTCAGTTACTATATATTGTCAATATAATGTATTAAGCAGTTTCACTATTTATGCATTGAAAAGGATATAAAAAGTTTCATTCGACTCTCAAAGGAAAACTAATTGGTTAAAATGCTTAATATAATTCTGAATTCAGTCCGCTGAAGCTTTCCGGCGCCAACGTAAAGTTATAAATTGTCGTAAAGTATTCATTTGATGCAAATGAGCTCGTGATAGTGTTCATAAGCAACCGAGTCGCAGCTCTCTGCCTATTTAAATCGAAGTAAACAGCAAGTTTCCTCGGACGTGGATGCGAGCAACTCGATGTCCGTCCCTTTTCTACTCCCACGCACTGCGTCCTGCATAACAACTAGGCGCGAACAGTCAATCCTTTACTTACTCCACTCTTTAACGCTTTCTTAGATTCTGCTCTTGGGTTAATTTTTTAATTTTCTCTCCCTTCGTCCTTGGGAGGGGAGAGGGATAGGGCTAGGGGAGGGGTCGAAATTTCAACGCGTTGCAAGTGATGAGCTTAAGGGGGCGAGGAGGGTTGAGGAGGGCAGAGCCCGTGGGAGGGAGGGAGGGAAAGAGAGGGAGGAGGGTTGAGGCGAGCGAGGGCGTGAGAGGGAATAGGGGAAGTAGGAGTGAGGGAGAAAGGACTTTAAGGGCTGAATTTTGCATGAGGTGCATGTGCGAGAGAGACCGTCTCGCCACCTGGAAGAGAGACCAGAAAGAAGCGAGCAGGAGAGAGAGAGAGGGAGAGAGTTGGAGGGAAGGGGTTAAAGTGAGGTGGGATGAGGTGCAAAGAGCGGAAGGATAGGAAAGAGGGGGAGAGAGGGGAGGCGGACAGGAGGGGTTGGGTCTGGGCCTACAGGGGAGATGGAAAACGTGTTCTATTTAGGAAATGGGGAGTAGAATTAGGGCGCGGTGGGATGACGGCCGTTGGAGAGGTATGGTAGGAGCGGGACGAAGAGTTGGAAGAGAGAGGGAGAGAGATAAAAAGGGGTTGGTGAGGTAGGGAGGGAGGGAGATGATGTAGGGGTTGAGTGCGAGGCTGGGATAAAGGAACTGGGTGGAATATGGTTCCGGCGTAAACGGAAGGGGCCTATGGGAGGAGAGGAGAGACGATGGGTGAGGAGGGCGAGTCGGGAGGGCCGAGAGAGAGAGAGCGCATGAGAGGGTGGAGTTTCCCTTCGGAAAAAGCTTCTTTTGAGGGACGAAAATGGAATCGTGCTGGTAAAACACTCAGTATCCGAGCAATATGAAAGGATAAAGTAAGATGGTATGAGAGACAAGCTTAGTGCATTTTGGTGTAGCATATATAAAGTGTTGAGAGAAAGTTAAGAGGACAGTTCAGCGTGCGAGGAAGTGGTTTAAGTTGTAACTGTTGCACTCAGCAATGTTTGGATAAGGTGTTTTTTTCTGCATTAGCTCTTATTAATAGCACGTGGGTGGTGAATTAGCTGAAGTTTTTTTTCCATTCAGTGCTGGTTTCACCACAAAATTTACACATTTACCTAGAATTAAGAGTTTCTATGATATAAAATATTTTCTGCGCATGAATTCAAAGGTTTTTAATAAAAAATCTCTATATTAATGTTTTAAAATATTTCTTTAGACGCATATTTTGCACTTTTCTTACCACAACATAAAACGAAAAAACCTAATGAAGAAATAACACGTATGAGTGACAGCAAATATTTAGTAAACAATAGTTCTGCCATCATGAATGCGCGAACAGGAGCTTCCTCTTATGAAGAGTTTTGCGTATTAACCATTAGTCAGTGGAGAAGGGACGTAACACACACACAAACGAAACTATATACATCTTGTATGACTTTACAGATTATTTTTTGCTGTTTCGGCAAACATCAGACACAAACCAATTCTTCAAATCTCGTAGATAGACCCAACTAAAACAACACATTTCGAGAGTAGCATTCGAGAATTTTCTGTTTAACAGAAATAAAAACAGAGGTGGCATACGTTTTAATCAAAAATCACTCAACGTGCAAAGAAAAACTTCCCTGCTTCAACTATATTCCAAAAGTTTGGAAAAGGTTTCTCGGAAACAACAAACTCGGGCTAGAGATGTTTGCGGATGCGGCTAAAAAGTTAGGGAATTATTCTCCGGGCGTAAACGACCTATTTTTCACCACGCCCCGCCATACTCTCCCCTCCTTCTACCTATCCCTCCCTTTTCCACCCCTCTCTCCTTCTCCCACGAGTCACCGCGGCGTCATCGCCCCAAAAACTCGGTCGGGATTCCTTAATGAAGGGAATACGGAGAGAGCGCCGCGGGCACAGAAGCGCCGCGCGAATTACACGACTCTCTTTTGTTTATTTTTCTCCGTTCCTTCCTCTGTCACTTAGCTCCGACTTTTTTCTGGGCACATTGGGAAAATGCGATTTCCGCCCCTTTGAAGGATATCGAAGCATCCATCGAATAGGTGAGCGCGCATCTGGGTTGTGTGGCGCGAAGTCAGAGGGAAAAGAAACAAAACCGAAACAAGCCGCGAATGAAGGTTGAATGCGAAATATCTTCCTGTTTTATCAAAAATCTTTCGCACTTCACCCATTGGTCTTCTTCGGAACATTGTTGGAATAAGAATTCTGTGTTGCGAGTCACCTCGTTGGTGAGACGGCGCCAGCAATAATTTAGTTTTATGCGTATTGGAGCAGAGACAGATAGGCGTGATACATTGGATTCCGACACGGCAGTCACTGCAGAGTAGGCTAACGGAGCACGGCAAGAAGAGAAATTCACGTATTGTTAATATCTAACGCATAAAACTCCACGGAGAATTCAAAATTTCTCCTCCCACCAAAAACACGAAGAATTAATTCAATGTAATTATGACCCATGAATAAATTTAGTTCATTAAAGATACAATATTATGCGATTAAACGTTTGTTCACCGCTTCCGATAATTCGGCCGCATTTAAAGGAATTTCATTTTCTCGGCCGAAATTTTAATTTGCTCGTCAAACTCTAGTTTAATTTGCGTAGAAAGAGAGGATTACAGGCGATAGCAAAATTGAGGAATCATCGGACGTAAACGGGTAGACGTGTGAGTGGCAGTGGGGGAGAGATAGCGAGGAAAGTTAGATGGGAGAAATGCGGTCCATTCACAGCCTCGGGGAGATGAGGCTGCGTAGAAAACGACGTCCATTTGCGTGGGGGGAAGGTGATAAAACACGCCGCGTGGGTGGAAGTGACGGGGGATGAATATGTGACGGATAGTGAAAAGCTGAAGGAATACGAGAGAGAAAGTGAAAGTCTAATGAACGAGGGAGTTCTATTAAAAGAGAACTTAATTGTTTTAGGATGCAGGGCAAAGAAGTCTACATCTTCCGCTAGAAAATTAGTATATGAGATCTAGTGAATGTTATTCTTGTCAGGAATTGTTCGAAGGTGGTTTACGTGGCAGTTGATGAAGTAGGGGGATAACCATCGGGTTCTCACTTTTAATATTTATATAAGTTAAAGCAATGTATCAAAATTAATGTAAACAAACAAATAATTAAGCATTTAGAGTAACGCGAGAAAGAGATTTTTTGTGGGTGCCCAGCTGTATGGTTACAAGAAAACTTGGTAAATGGAGATCCGCTTAAAATTCATTCCACGGCCATGTTGTCCACGTCAATTCAACGCGAGAAGCTGACAGAGAATGGCACTGCGGCCTGCATGTACGCCCGCTATGATTCCTTTTCGCCACTTAAGCTCGTTATTCACGCGTGCACGTAAAACGGAAAGGAAGTGGTCACGAGGGCGTTGTTCGTCGGGGAAGGTGTGAACTGTTAGGAAGGCTCGATGAATAAAGGGGGAAAGTTAAAAAAAAATTCCCTCGTAATAGCGACGAATAAGAGAGCAGAAAGAGGACATAAAGGGAGTGAAAAGAAAAAGGAGAGATAGAAAAGAAAGGGTTTAGAGAAGGATTTAGAGGCATGGAAAAAGGAAATCAAGTGAATAGCGGCCGGGAGACAGAATAAAAAGATGAAGAGAAAAGCGAAGGAGGAGAAAAGAGAAAAGGAATGCGGGGGAATGAGAAAGAGGAGGGGGTAGAGACACGAGCGGAACGGAGGGAAAGGAAATGGGCCGAATAAGAATGTTCACCTTGTTCACTGGGAAAAGGTTAGATGTAAGGCAGGAGAGTGAGAGAAGGATGTAGCAGGACGAAAGATGAATGGCCCCGAGTAATTGTAATAATTGAGATGAGGTCAAGAGGGATAGTTGGGGAGATCTTTATCGATAGGTTTGTAGCGAAAATTTAGGTATGCTAAATATTTCAGCGAGATTACTGTTTTCATTTGGCTGGCCTGGAACGAATGGAATCATTAAATTCAAAAGTTAGCTCTGAGAGTTATTTTTCATCGAAGTTTTTTAGGCATGTTTTTGAACTTGCTGTTCTTCAGTAAATACCAGCGAAAATAGCTTCTTTCAGTTTTTTAGACGTTCTTTGCAAAAAGGATGAAAAGGATACCCTATAAATGAAGCACACAGAGATTTCAAAGATGTTCTTTAAGGAAAATACGTATGAAATATTGAAAGATTGGGCGATTCTCTAAATTTTTATCTCCGAAACTATGATTCGTAATTATGTGATCTTTTCGACGTTTTTGTGGTAAATAAAGTCCTCTATCTGAATAATTTTTTAAATCTATACCTTAAAGATAATATAAGGCCTAGGGAGAGAAATACATGGTATTTAATTGTTGCTTGACGGATGCTTTTTAACGAGATACGAGTACAAGTTTATTAAAGTAATTATCAAGTGGAAGTTCTAATTGAGGAATGAGGATAACTTCTACTTAATTTAATTAAAATCCGTCTAGCGGTTTAGGAGGTGAAAGTTACGACGGACGGACGAGAGACGTACCGTTTCGTTGTTAAAGAACGCCTTGTGGTCATGTCTTGTCCGTCTACATGTTTCATCTCCGAAGATATTGAGCGGGTATTCATGAAATTTGGCAGTTAATACCTTTTGGCAAATAAGGAGATAAGAAAATAATGTAAATGGCTTACATAATCTAATGAGGAATGCCACTTTACTGGGAATAAAAAAGTTAACTTTCCGTCATATCTCGTAAAATAGTAGTACAGAAGAATTCTTCAAATAAAATTTGTAGAAATACCTAAGTGAATTAATTCTTGCCGATTTCATTTTTATCGAAGAATTAGTTTTTTCAAGAAAGTCAAACAAAAGGCGTCGTAATTCACTTTGAAATTAGGAATATTTTTGCATGTTCTTTTGTTGTTGTCCATGACAACAATTCGTAGCAACTGAAGCTAACAAATTTGCTATAATTATAAAAATTCGTTCATTTTCTTTTCGCGCACACTACGTTTTGTAAGTGGAAAGAAATAATTAATTTACGACGAACGAATGAACGTGAACATAAGGATTATTTACAATTACTTAACTCAAGTGTATGGTATGTTTAAATAATTTTCGATTGTTTCAACGAAGTGCGTTTTGCTTAATTAAAAAACCTAATCCCATTCCCGGTGTTTATACCGTATATTGATTTTTTAAAAAAATAATACAAATTTCCTATAGAACCCATGTTCCTTGCATGTATGCACGCGAAGTCGGGATCTTTCCTTTCTTGTTTATTGTAGAAGTGAACCTGAATTATTCATTCTTTAAACATGATATTATTTATACTTTTTGTTTAAAGAGCTCTTCTTTTTTAGACAAAAACATCACCGTAAAAAGGAAGAGAATACTCACACGCTGCAGGTTGCTGGTAAACACGCACACGCAGAAACATACAAAAGTCACTCACACAGTAAACTCTAACCAAAAATTTAAACTAGACACCGATAACAAGAAACAAAGGTGTTGAAATGCCATGTTATGCATGTTCGCGTAGTTTCGACAGCTAAGCTGTCATCATCAGTAGTGTGGGGTGTAGGAAGGAGAAGGGGGTACATATACAAGGAGTGGCAGTTGGGGAGAGGGGAAGAAAAGTGAAAGGATTTGGAACGGTTAACTGAGTAACCGAAAAAGGGGGGAGCGGGGAATGAGACCTAGTAGTCGTTCATAACCGTGTTTTTGTTTTTGTGTTTGTAGATGTTTTCGTATGCATCGTGTTTATTGTATTGGTCGATTAATTTGAGTAAGGATAGGTTTTCTATGGTGATAGGATGGTGAGTGTCAAAAATATGAGTTGCAATGCTTGATTTGTTTATTCTGTTGTTTTTGTAGTGTAGTATGTGTTCTTTAAACCGGGTTTCCAGTTTGCGTCTAGATTGTCCTATGTAAGTTTTGTCACACGAACTGCAATTGACTTGGTAAATGCCTGATTTGTGGTGATTGGGAATTTTATCTTTCGGGTTTGTCAGTGGGTTTGATGATTTATTTTCGTTGACAAAAACCGGGTGAAGATCAAATTTTGAAAGCATGCGTTGGAGTTATTTGTTAGTTTCAGTGCATATGGTAGTTTTATGTATTTTTTATTTGTGTTTTGGTTCGTGAGTGTGGTGCATGATTTAATTTGAATATTGTGTTACTGTTTTTGAATTTGTTTTCGATAGAGGTGTATTTAGTAGTCTGTAAATCATGGAGTGGAAGGGAGCCAATTTATGTGAGATATGGTGGGGAGAGTCCATATGAATATGTGTTGGTGTGTGTAGGTTTTCTGTAATTGTTGAATTGCAGTTTGTTGTGTTTCCTTGTAATGATAATAAGAAAGGTAAAGATTTATGATTTATTGTTTTCTATTTCGTGTGTAAATTTTATCGTGTAGAATTGTTGGTTGAGGCGTTGTATGAAATTAGGAATGCTTTCTTTTGCTGTGTCAAAGATTGCAAAAATGTCATATACGTATCGGAGCCAAGTTTTTGGAAAATATGGGAAGGAAGATTTACAAGACTTCTCGAAATTAGTCATGAAGAGTTCAGCTATGAAAGGAGAAAGGGAATTACCCATAGTGGTACCGTCTTTTTGTTGATAGAAGGTGTTGTTGATTTTAAAGAAGCTTTGTTTCATGCACAGGGAAGTTAAACGAACGTATTCTTCTTTAGCTTCCTTAGGAACATTATTTTCTAATAAACATAACGCAATGTTTTTCCAAACTTCATGAGCATTTTTCCCAAAAAAATAATCCATCTGTCTCGAAAGCCTTCTTATTTGCAAAACAAAAGTGATTAAACTCAGAAATCCAACATTTATACAGTAAGCGCCACACACTTGAATTACAAGCATATAATCAGCACTTAAAAATCGCCAAACACTTAACTCACAACAAAAAATACACTTGGAACAACTTTTACGATAAAATGCACGTTGTTATATAACACAAGACTGAATACAAAACACGAAAATTACAGAAAAAACTACATTCACTCGCAAACAAAAATTATACACGAACGCCGATTACCAACACCATAACCTCAGACTACAATGTCGTCAATCTTTCAAATGAATCCTTCAATGCAGAAGAAATTTCTCTCCTCAACAAAGGACTAAAATACGCCCTTCCATACAGAAAACCACCACTAGAAGACGCAATAGCCAAAATCAAATCCTCTATTAAATATTTCCCAGAAAATACCAAAAACTTTATGAGGAATTCGGCATTAGCTAAAATAAAACAAAACATTACCAACACAGCACGACCCGCACCCACTCACCTTATCTTATTTCGCTAAAACAAAATATAGAATTATTTCTCACAAATAATCTCCGGTACATACACTTTCAAATAAAATTAATACCTTGCATACAATTTTTCTGCCGTTTTTGATTTATCTATAAAGCCTATAACGCAGTCACAACGCATAAAATCTTCCGAAAGAGCTTCGTCTTTTAAATCACATAGACATTTTTAATTCCAGTTTTCGCTCGCTGGAAGTGATTTCTCGACACCGTCCATTTGAGAGAGCCATTAAACGCTGTCATTCCTCATCAATTCCGATTCGGCTTATCGAGTTCCTTTCTCTGTCGCTTTCTCATCCTGCTCCCCTTGTTCGAAAATCCCCTTCCAATCTGACTCTTGCCCCTCCCCTATCCTCTTCCATTTATTGCCTCCCCCATTCCTCCCCTTCTCTACCGTCCCTCTCTTTCTCCTCTTAACCTCTTCCTTTCTCCCTGCTTCAAACGTACTTGCATTGTCCATTCGACCTACGCTTTCATTTTGGTGACGAGTCGAAACTAGCAGATTGGGCGCGGAGGGATTTGGATGGAGGAAAGGTGAGGATGAAGGGAGGCACGGGGGAGACTCTTTGATGTACCCGGTGTTTGAGAGGGGGTGAGAAAGGGACGTCGAGCAGTCGACGGTACACTCGATATTTGTGCGCGCAATACATAATTCACAGTGTGTGTCCTTCCTTCCACTCTTCCGGCGGGTGAGCTAACGTAGAGGAAACCCACACAAAACACGCACACACACTGCCTCCATGCCTCACTCTCTCTCTTCCTTATTCCTTTGAAAGGCGCACCATATACACAGCGGGCGACACCTATCACCCCGTGACTTTACTAATACCTGCCGCCCACCTTTCCCTTATGGCCTTCGCTATCCCTGCTGCCACATCCGCATTGAAATTGAGGGCGAGAGTGGAACCTGGCCAGTGCAACCGACGGCTTCCGAACTATCGATTGGATTTGTGGGGCGATTTCGAAGCATCATCAGTTTGCGTTCGAACGTCATTTCGTTGTAGTTTGGCTATCCGAGCGAGAGTTGTGAGTCCTTATGCATGACGTCAATGGATTTAGACTCACTGTACTTTGGTAATGAAAGCATCATCTATTGTGGTATACATAAGCTGAATATGTATTACAGAAGAAATTGACGGCTACGATGGGAAATTAAAATTTTTTACGTCTTTTACTATGAGTGGCTATTATATATTGTAAATAAATTTAATTTCTTTGGTAATTTAACTATAATTGGTACTTTAATTTTTAATTTCTTATATTAATTTGTATTTCGTCTAATTTATTGCCATAGACGGTTGATTTAAAGATATAGCGAGGAAGCAAAACCTTCAAATTTTTCTTAAACTGCTCAATATTTTTATTGATTTTAAACTTAGTCAGTGGCGTATTGCTTATGCTTAAACTGTGATATTTTTGAAAGCGACATGAAAGTTTTTCATGTTCAATAAATGGAATAAAAATTTTATCTTATATATCATACCATCGTTGCGTCACTTTCATCAATCATATGTGGGCATGAACGTTGAGGGAGATTTTTCCATCATTTGTTGCTATAAATCATTCGACCGGGAATAAATACGAGAAACCCATAAAAAATACCGAGGAAATATTTTATCCTGACATAATCGCTCTAAATCCTCACTGTCTTGATTTTCTAGCAGTAATTTAATTGTTACATTCATTTGGCCCCATATTCGGCCGGATACAAAAGCGAAGTCAAAACCTTGCGTTAGAAACCTAGCAATCAATCACTCCCTGAGATCGGATGATTTATAGAAGGAAACGTTTAAACTGAAATGCCCACCTTTCCCTTTTAAAGCTTAAAAAAACAGCGATCCAGGAATTTTCTTAGGCATTTTTTAGGTACTAAGCGGGTAATACATTTTTAACACGCTTTTCCTCTAACTAAATACTCTCGCGTTCAGTTTATACGGCAGCAAGAACCTCTCTGTGCTCACTATCGCCTCAATTTCTCAATATAATCAGCTCATTTATCTCGCAATGCTTCCACTTACCACCTTAGGACTGACTCTCGGGACGGAAGATGGGATAGAGTTAGCTGAACGTGGTGTTCCACTGGGTGCCGTTCCAGTGCCTCAAATAATTTGAGGCCCTTCTCTTTCTCTGTCTATCTATATCTCTCAGTCTCTCTCTCTTCCACCCTCCCTTTATCACTCCGCTGCGGTCTCTCTATTCCTTCCCTTGGCTTTGCCAAGCAGCGTTATCATTTCTCATTCCCACAATTCCCCTTTTCCTTCTCTTTCTCTTCATCTCCGCTTCTCTTCCCCTTTTGCTGTCTACCTCGCTACTAGGCCATATCCCTTTCATGCACATCCACCGACTCTTTCTCCACTCCACATCGGTTCTAATTTTCAACGTGACAGCCTGAAACCATTTACGCTGGCTTGTAGATACGTGCGATGAAATTAACGGGCAACTATCGAAGTATGAAGCCCTCGGGGGAGGAATGGAGGCGGGAGTTAAACTTTAACGAGGTGATGGACTTTAGTTAATTACAACTACAAAAGGAGGAGCATTATTTGTTGGGATTCGTAATTGCTTCACAGATTTCTATTTCTTTTTGTGCGCGTCCTCGCCTGTGAAATTACTATTTAATTGGCTTCAACCGTGCTTATCCCAAGGGAAGTTTAGATTCGTCTACTTATTGGAAGTAAATTTTAGTTTTTAGTTTTATAATGTTTACTTAACTTTTTCAAAAATTATTTTCAAGAAGCGGCTGGTAAGTGAACGACTTAATATTTATTATTCCTGCATCTTTTATTTTTTTATTTTTATGTTATAAATGCTAAATCAATATTTTGGTTACTTACCTTACGTTAAATGGTTATGATAATAGCACTATATATTCAGATCAGTTTTAGGTAAACAAACAAAGTAATAGTAATCCACGAAGCTACTTTAAGCGATGGTTTATGTAAATAATTTCACTCCCGTTTTACAATGTCAATCATGTCCTTTGAGCGCTTTAAACAAATACAAACAAAGCTTGTAAGCGACGGTGAGTTATAGATTCGTGTGGAGGGCTGCTTCTGCACGGTGTTCAGTATGTACCATCGACTCACTAAATAAAAAAACAGCTGAAATATTGTCAAAGACTTGGGTTAACATTACTGTAATAATCCAATTTAAAATTAAGTTCCATGAAGGTTGGATACTAATGATAAACTTTTCAATTAATCCTACACGCATCTGTCACCCTCATCTGGAGGCTTCTTCCCTTTATCTCGTTATCATAATGTGTGCGTGCTTTCCAGATATCTGATCCATTATCACACCGAAAACAAGCATATTCCTTCAAACATCATGCTCAATAATCTCATTTTAAACTTATACTCCGAAATCCTTTACGGTGAGCTCAAACACCGACACTCGAACCATTTCGCAGAGTAAAAGCGTCTTTCACCCCCTCTCCTTCCATTTTTGCCTACCCCCCCACCTCTTTCTCTCTCTCTCACTCTCTCCCTCACTTACGCCGTCATATCTCTGAATCAGCCCTATCTGGCACACCCGCACACTTCATCCCCCGTTCCCTTCCCTTCCTCACACTTCCTTCCTTCTCCTCCATCCAAAAGGAGAGAGAGAGAAAGGGAGAGAGAGAGACCTTGGCGTGATTTCGAGTCGTAGCTTTTAAGCGCTGCTGACACGGCATTCCTCCCTTCCGATCCCCTTCTCGCGCATCTCGCCGACCGATCTCTTCTCTTTTGTTACGCATAATTCGTGCGGCTTCGACCTTGCTCCTCCTTTTCAAAACCCATTTTAAACATCCAACAACCCTATTTTCTGCCACCGACCCCGTCAAAAACCTCCTCCATTAACACTTTGGACTCATCCTGGTCTTCGAAAACGATCATTCTGCCGCCTATTTCTCTCTCTCTCTCTCTCTCTCTTTCTCTCCCTCTCCCTCCCTCCCTCCCTCTTTCTAGCAAGTTTGCTACTATACTATTCCAATCTCATCTTCCGGAGAGATACGTTCCCTTCTTCTTATGCAACCCTTTTCCCTCGGTATCGCTCTCTCCATTATTTTTCCCCATCCGCCTCCTTCATTTCCGAAAGGCACTTCCTCCGTTGAGGAATCCTTCTCGCCTCGCGTACGCCCTTTCGGATAACCCTTAAAGGTGTAGAAATCGATCACTCCTGACCTAAACCCCACCCCCCTCTACGTCTGCCCTCCGCCCCCTCCCTCCCTCCTGCTCCTCCCATCCTCTTCTTCCATCCGCATTCGATCTCCTTCACGGCTTTTTTTTGTTTGCCCGTCTCTCCATGGTGACCTATCTGCTCCCTTCATCTTTTCACCCGCAGTCCTTTAGTCTCGCGATGAAGGATGGGGAGAAATGGGAGGAAAACGGGAGGAAAAGAAACCAAGATAGTAAGAGCTGGAGGTAAAACGAAGTTAAAAAGGAAGGAGAGGAAAAGAGGAACGAAGCGAAAGACTGAGGGTAGGGAAGAATTGGGAAAGATGAGAGGAGTTCGAGTAAGATGGAGATGAATTGAAAGGGATGAGTTAAGGAGGTGGTGTGACAGAGAAAGACGATGGGGGAGAAGGGAAATGGGAGCGAGGAGGAGTAAGGGATATCCTCTGTTTCAATTCTGTCTTCGAATTTTCAATTTGGACGTTACTTTGTTATAAAGGGTGGGAACCTGGAATGGATCACTTTATCCGAGAGAACGGCTTTCCTCCTTTAACGAAGGTTCCGAAACCCATTGTGCTTGAGATTCTAACTCGTAGTATTGCTATGCCGTACGATATCATCAAAATTCGAACTTTACATTGGAGAGGATGAAAATGGTTTCGAACAAATCGTTTTCAGGCACGTACATATCGAGTGATTAACAGCTGCGATTCGTTTTCGGCCAACGCTGAAGTTTGGATGTTCAGAAATTTAAGGAAAAAAAATTGTATAATATTTACATGTTAACATTATTTTTGATAAAGAAGAAGGAATATGAATTTCATATGAAAATCTTACAATGTTTAGTGAAAAATAAAAACTTAAAATTTTGACATATTATTCTACATGTCAAATTTAGAGGAAATTTTAATTTTCTCTTCTCTTCCTATTTCATATCTGATACCTTTGATTGATTTGAAGAATAGCTCTGAGTAAGACGTACGTGTGATAAATCGCAGCTATTTGCTTTTAATGTTACCTGTATAAAATACTAATCGTATTTCTTCAGGTGTTAATTTCTCTATGCATATGTTAAAATCATATCCGGCATTTCTCTGATTGGAACGATTGAATTCGCATTGTACTCAATAAAAAAATCTTTTAAACTCAATCTTTAAACTCTCCATTATCTATGATTGCCAAATGATATCTTCTTTCTTTTGCCCTCTCGCTGGAATTAAACTGTCAGTCACATAAATAATAATAACGTTTCAATTATAGTAGAAACATTCTAATAGACGTGTGTTAATTAGTATTTAAGCCAAAATATCCATTATGGTCATGGTGAATTTTTTCATTTTCTGTAAATTTGTACTTATAATTTATTCGTGTACTATCCAAAATTTATCAAAGCGAAGCATAGAAAATTTACTCCTTTAACACACAAATCATAGAGAATTGTTTCGGAGATAAAATGATCGCCCATTCAACACGGAGCAAACAAGTTAAAGCGGCAGCTATCAAACTGCCATCCGCCTCGAATAAAATAAAAAAAACTTCACTTCCAGTTTTATCATACGAAAATTACTCCCTTACAGATTTAAAACTTGAATATCTTCTCATCGTCATCTATGTTAACAACTATATAACAAACTGCTTTGTACAAGTAATGAATTCCCGGCAAATAACAAGCGACACAATTGAAATTATTTTCTCTCACGCAATACGAGACATTAAAATCGTGCTGTTGACTCAAAACTGCACGGAGCCATCGTTTGGAAATTTTTACACAATTCGTACTAATTTTATGGACAAATAAAAATTCTCTGCATGCAGTTTATTTTCTGGTTACAGTTGAAAAACAGGCTTCACACTGGGGCGTCGAAGAAAAAATAAAATTCTGCGATTGATTTAAAAGCCACGGAGTCGGAAGTATACGGCGAATTTAACGGATTTTCACCGAGAGGAAAAATTGAAAATCGCGTGAATGATCAACAAACACAGGAGAGTGAATTTGTTTGCATCGTTGTCCCACAGTCACATTTCTATCGAAATTTGATTTTAAAGTGCGTTTATATCAACTACCTCCTCAAAATCAGGCGTTGTGTCACCTTTCAGCAAACTAACACCTGAGAGCGATTTCCTATTCAGAAATGATTTTATCTCAGTGACAGGGGTAGTTTGAATATTCTCATCCTAATAGGGGACTAAAACTCACTAAAATTAATATAAAGCGCAATATTTTATACTTAATATAATTTTTCTCTCTCTTTATATCTAAACATCATAAAAATAATTTATTTACTATGTCTTTAAATACGAATCATATGAGCGATAATCTATCTTATTTTAATTCTCGATAAATCAATGTATCGATACATTTCCTTCGCATGTTTCGACTTTTAAAAGTGCTGTGTAAGTAAAAAAATATAAATATACGCTGCCATAAAAGGATTTCTTCCAATTTGATATTGTCGGAATCAAAATTATTATTACTTTTCGCCCATTTTTTTCACTTCCGGTGACGGGTATCATACCCGCGCTCATGCAGCCTTCTCCCATTCCCATCTCACGCTCATTAGCTTTCCTGCCCCGCGTCTTTCCTCGCCTAATTTCTCCTCTCTCCTCTTCCCATCTTCCTTCTCTCTCTCCCATTCCCTCCCTCTCTCTCTCTCCCCCACGAATTCGCTTCTTCCCCATCTCTCAAATCCACCGAACGATCTCCTTCGCTTCGTTTCCCCCTTCTATTGCCCTCCTCACTCCACTCCTCCTCCTCCACTACCCGTCCCATCCTCCCTTCCATCCCACTCGCCCTCCCTCCCACCCCATCGACTCACCCGGTTCTCCTTTATCCGTTCCCTCTGCGCCAGGCGATTCATCACCGACGGTTCCAATTAAATGTTTCCGCCCCGCGAGAGGAGAGGACGCTCTGGGCGCAAAATTTCGCCCACGCGTGGTGCGGGTGTGGGAACCGAAGGAGCGGAGTGGGGGGAGAGAAGAGGAGTGGGGCGGGGGAGGGAGGGAGGGAGGGAGAATTGACCACCGTCGGGGCTGAGGAGGATTGGGGTGTTGGGGGAAGGGGGCTTATGGGAAGGCTGAGGGACGGAGAGAAGGGCGCGGTACCCGGCGGGCGCGGCTGCGGAATACAGTCAGAGATGGAAATGGCGAGGCGCGGAGGCTAGGGATGCATTGTCTCGCGTCGGAATTGTGTCCGACGAGCGTTTCGGTCTTCCTTTAGTGGGAAAATGATGACGCGGGAATCATATAAATAGAGCAAAGCGGGGAGAATGGGGAGGAATCAGTGTTTAGGAGGAATGCGAAGGGTGAAATTGTTTTAGGAGGGAAGGGGGGTTGGGGATTTTCGGCGGAGAAGGGATACCAGAAAAATACGCCGTTGTAAACCCTCTTAGTGAAATCACAGCACGATAGATTTTTTTATTTGGATTCCAGGATTATATTTCATTAAAGGGAGAGGAGGGGAAACGGCGGAATGGTCTTTGTGTAAAAATAAACCGTTCGTCGGTTCAATGAGCGCATCGTTTTCCGCTGCGGTATAAAAATACATTTAGAGACGTATGGTTGACAAAAGAACGCGAAGGTAGACGCGCTTGAATGTTCTCTTTTTAAAACTCTGAGGAAAGAAACGAGACGTATAAAAACAAAGACTTTGGGAGAGATTGGATGAAAAATTTAGGAACCGCTGTCGATTTTTTTCGGCACGGTGGGGTTAGAAAAATATGCTACTAGTATAAACTGGAAATCCTTTTCGAGGAGGAAGAGAAAGGAGAATTTCACGTCGCGGTATAAAAAAGAAGAGAGAGAGAGGGTTGGAAGTGCAAGGCAAAGAGAGAGAGAAAGAGAAAATCGATATTGGAAAGGCGGCGAGCAAAGAAGGAAACATGATGAGGGAATGCGCAGAATGTTTTGATGTGGTTTCTCGCGTCGGTAAGGACTGGAAAGGGAACATGTGGAATCTTGGTCTGGGAGAGCGTGGGGGGAGTGGGAGGCAGGAGAAGGAAGGTGAAAGTCGCTACAGACGGAACATCATAGGGGGATAAAATCGGTAACGGCTTCAAAAGGAAAATTTTTGCAAGAAAATTAACGTGGAGATAGGCCGGGAATTTGCGTTCTATGATCAACGGAGGCCAAAAAAGAACTAGTTTGATGTGAGAAGGTTAACAGTGTGGGTGAATCGTAAGATGGATGGCTAGAGGGCATTCTAATGGGAGTAGAATGAGAGCGAATTTTGTTTTTGTTTTTCTTGGAAGAGAAAGTAATAGGGTCGACTAGAATCGAGACGGGAGTTTGGGGGAGAAAGAAGATTACGGAATGGGTAAAAGAGCACCGGGTTGAAAATTAGGGCGGGGGAGAGAAACAGACGGATGAAGGGAGAAAGTAAGTAGAATAAGAGAGTACAGGAAAAGGGAGGGGAGGTAAAAATAATAAAAAAATCCTTTCCTTTATCCGTTACCCTGAAACCGAGACCAAAGCGAGAGATATGACCGCACTGTTTTTTTATTAAACATTTTTCATCGCCGTCCGCACCCACCTCCGATGGAAAGAGCCAACGCCGCCATCCGTTCATTTTTTTCAATTCGCACCCATCCCTTCGAAGCAACCCCTCTTTCCCTTCTCTCTTCTTCATTTCCCTTATACCTCTCTCGATGCCGACCTCTCTCTCTCCCTTTCTCTCTGTCCCTCTCTCTCTGTCCCTCTTTCTCTCTCGCTACCTACCTCATCCCTCTCCCATTCATTCCATCTACCTACCATCTCCGCCTCTTTCAATTATTTTTTTCATCCCGAGAGGAACCTTCTCGATAGCTGATGCATGGGGGGAAGGGATACGTACATCTCGCAGAGAAAGCGTAGATCGTTCGGCCGCGTCCGGCGGCATTGCCGCAAAAGCGGCGCGCGCGGCGAAGGGTTGGGAGGGATGGGGTGGGGGTGGAGTGAATGAGGGGAGTGCGGTGGAGGGAAAGGGAAAATGGCCACGGGAATATTCCAGGACGGGAGCTGACAATGGGTGCGATGGAGGGAGGGAGAGAGGAAGGAGGAAACGAGGGAGGAAGAAAGAGCGGGCGAGGGAGTGAGTGATATTAAGGCTTGTGAGCTCAAGGTATCGGTGGAGTTGGGTTGATGTGATGTGTTGCCCTGACTACCCTCTTCGATCCTGGCGGTGACAATGGCCGGCGGACATTGACATTCACGCAATCCAGGTTCGGGAGCTGGCGTTCACCCTCTCTCTCTCTCTCTTCCTCCTCTATCTCTTTGTCTCTGCCCCCTCTCCACCCCTTTCGCCTCGTGCCCCTTGGCGCCCGTGGGATGGAGGGGAGAAGACTGCTCGGCTTCCACGCCATTAATCTCGTCGTACACGGGCCCTTCGATTAAGTGAAACATTGATGCGGTTCGAAATGGAGCATTTTTACACCGTCGTGTGCTTATTATGCAAAAGTCATTGGATAATAAATTGTGGCGGGCGACAGACATTCCCTCTTGCGTCAAACCCTCGTTCAGCTCTTTCTCCCTTCCCCTCTCTTTTTCGCTTCTCCCCCGTTCATTTTCTCTTTCCCCCTCTGAACGGGATGGAAAATGACCAAGTAATAAAATAGAAAGTTATTAATTTAGATGTAAATATTTATCGATTTCGTCCGACCGATCTCTTCTCGCATCTTGGCTGCGATATTTGAATGAAAAGGTGTTAAGTAAAAGAATTGCGACAAAATAAACGAAGAATAATTAACTTGCTTTAGAAATAACGTCATCATTTATTCTATCACAAATGAGCAGGATTTATGAGTTTTTTGTGAAATAGAAACTAAAGAATTTAAATGTTTTATTGAACTGCATGATTAAGGATCGAATATATTCTTATACGAATGTATCTAAACTTAAGCAACATATTTTCTATAGTAATTTCATCCTAAGATGTGTAATTAAATTTATTTTATTATATTGGAATGTATGTTTCAATAGAATAAATCTCCATCTTTTTATTACAAGTAAATTAACCCATTTCCCGGCAATAGAGATAAAGTGTATGACTTTTTTCGTTTCTCTTTATTATATAATCATTCGAACGCAGGTGATAATTTAAGACCATATAAAACTTCTTTAATGCAATGCACTCCATTCAAAATATTCATGATTTTTTTTAAGTCCATCGTCAATTTCCAATTCGACTTAAGTTCTACCGATATTTCTATCAACTGCGACATTGCTTTATTAAATTCTGCAACATACTGAACCGTTCATCGAGTTTTAATGCCAATGCATAACTCAATGTTTTTTTCAAGAAAGTCGCTCGAGTGTTTACCGATAACAAAGAAACTTTGATGCATGGCGAAGGATATTTCATTTTTCGAGTCAACCTATTCCCTTTGAATAAAACTTCCACTGCGTTCTTCCTTACCATTCTTCGGCTCCAACGAAGTTTCCTCGATGCACGCAATAACTTCTCTCCGATCATCGCATTCGGGCCTATTTCTCACGCGCATCTTCCTTCCATCCCCTTACCTTACCCTCGCCGCCTGCGCCGCCCATTCCCGCACATACCGTTTCGAATCCCCCCCGCCCTTTCCGCATTCCTCCTTCAGTCCCTTTCATCCTATACCCCTCTCCCCCGCCACGGCAACCCTTTGCATCCATCCGCTGCTCTCCCTCCCGACCCCTCTACCCACCAAAGTGTCCCCACGAGGGTAAATATATATCCTCTGCCGGCGCAACCCTACAAATCAAACGTCGGCGGAATTTTCAATTTTCTCACAAAAAACTCCTACACCTCTTTATTTCCTTTTTTATGGCCCACCTCTTTCTCTCGCTCGTTCTCTCTCTCTCTCTCTATTCTCCTTTTTCGACGACTAGTAATTCTCTCTTTCTTTCTTTCTCACCCTGCCCCTGTTCTTGAACGACTGCAATCCTTCCCTCCCTCTCTATCTTTCTCCCTCCTAGCTCCATCCCCACCACTTTTCCCCTATTCTCTCCGGCGCCGTGCAAATCATCCCTTCTCCTATTTTTCGAATCTCCCTACCTTTCGGATCACCAACGGAGATATTTTTTGTATTAATATTTTTTCTCTCAGGTAGAGGTCTCCGAGTTAACTGTATCCTATATCGCAACGTCTGTTTTTTATGAACGTATTATTTTCATAATACTTGGGTCATCGCTCGTTTAACGGACTGTATCACTTCTCACCCTTATCAGCTATACATCTCGAGAACTACAAACAAAATTGAACATTTACAATTAACAATTTAACTGGTTCATGAAAGTGTCCAGTTAAAACTATGTAAACGTGAAGAAAAATTAAAGGGAAAACATTCATTCTTAAAGGAAAATCGCATCTTCCACAAGGTAATTTTGATATTTAGGCAATCCTTGATGTAATCGGACTAATAAATTGTTGGTTTACAGCGGCAGATTTTAATTGCGTGGGTGTTCATCTTTGCGTATTGCAGTTTGCATTGACGTTTTTCAAGAACTCTGCTCTCTATGATACCGAAAAATGTTGTATCAGTAGTACTGTGGCTTATGTTTTTTCTGGGAAGCTGTGCCTATCCCATCGCTGTCCTCGCTCCCTCCCACCTCCTATCCCTCCTCCTCCTGAGCCTCCTCCTCCTTTCTCTCCTCCTCTCTTATTCTCCCCACTACGACTATTTTCTTTGGTCACCCCATTTCAGGATCGCTTTCTTTATTTTTTCAGGAACTCATAACTCTTTTACCTCGCGTGTTTCCACTGAGCTCGTATCTGTTAAACATATATCTTTTTCTTGTTGTTTCCATTTCCGCTTACGTTCGGATTCCATTAATTTTGTGTTTCGTTTGAATTTTCCCGTTTCATCGGTAGGATAATTTTTGAGGAAGAGTTCTTACCGTAGCGCTCAATATCCAATGCATTAGTTGAGAATGCTCCATGAAAGAGGCTTTTCAATCGGGTTTTTATTCGCTTCTTGTAAAAAAGATCTCAATGATTATGGAAATTTGGACTTTAAATGAAGCGGTTTTATTTGGAGTATTTAAACGAGTCGCAGTCTTTATTTTGACGAATTCAGCACGTATTTTGTTCGATATTTTAATTTATAAATGGCATAAACGGTACAATTGTCATGGTTATTTGAAAAGGCACTTATATGTGTTTCATAATCGAGTTCTTTTATTAAACTCTTTTTTCATTGCAATTCCTCGACATTAAAAATATTACATTTGCAGTATTCAACCATCGTAGAATATAATAGGTTTATTGTACTCATTCTAACGAACTAAGATTATAGCGTTCCATTTATCTCCATAACCCATGGCCATTTTACATCTTAACAAGCATTGTGAAGAAGATTCGACGGTAAATTATTTAGGATGCAAAACTCTTGCTTGAGAAAATTCCGCGAAACGAAAAAGGTGAAGAATTCTCTTTCCTTCGGTTGGAAAAAAGGAGGCCCACTTCGAAATAACAAGCAAAGACTCTTTTAGGGTATAAACAGTCGCATCGGAGCCCATCCGTTGAATACCGCATTAGAGCCATCACCATACAAGCCTCTTCGGGAGCACTCGGAGTTTCCGCTCCGGTGACAAATGGAGTTTGGTACATACACACACGCACTGCCTCCTTTTCGTTGTTCTCTGTCTCTAATGCATCTCTCCCATCCTCGGGCAACATTTTCGAAGACGCTATATCCAATGCTCCGAGACTGGATATATCTTTCCCTACCTTGCTCTGGAAGATTTAAGAAGTTGTGAGACACGTTTATATCCGGTTACTTGCTTCCGCCAGGGACCAAAGATTCGTGCCTTTTGGGAAAACAGAAATTGCCACCTCTGAACGCGCAGACGTGAAAACTCTCGGCCATGACAATCTATTCCAATGGCTCGGAAATTCAATCGGCTAAAATAACAGATGTAGATATTTCTCCTATAGTTTTCTCTTTTCCTTGTCTTCTGTGTCATTCTTTCTGGTTCTACTGAAGTTACATTATGCTTCTTCCTTTTACTACTACTTTTTGATTAATTGTATTATTTTCGCACTAATATTTCAATATTAAATTATAATAAAGTTTATTCAATTATTATGCGTTCTTTGCACGAAGTGAACGGATATAGGGGAGGTTGATTCCGTCCGTCCATCCGTCCGCATATTAAAACTCAAAAACCGCTGGACCTATTATAATGAAATTCGGTATTGGGAAGTTTTGCTAAAATTGGTCGATCGATTCCAATTTTGGTTAAAATTGGACAACAATGATGACCATTTTACATGAAGACCTACAATGTTCTTTTGTTTCAACTCGAAAACCGCTGAACATATTTTGAAGAAATTTGGTATTGGGGAGATTTGCTGAAATTGCTCTACCATTTCCAATTTTAATTAAAATCGGACAAAAATTATGACCACTTTACATGACCTACAAATGGTTGTCAATGTTCTATTGTTTCAACTCGGGAACCGCTTGATGTATTTTGATGAAATTTGGTATTGGGGAGTTTTACTAAAATTGGTCGACTGATTCCAATTTTGGTTAAAATCGGACAACAATGACGACCACATTACAAGACGACTTAAATGTAGTTTACAATGTTCCTTTGTTTCAACTCTGGAACCGCTTGACATATTGTGATGAAATTTGGTATTGGAGGTTTTGTTAAAATTGATAGACCGGTTCCAATTTTGGTTAAAATCGGACAATAATTACGATTACTTTGCATGAAGACCTACATGTATTTTACAACGTACCTCGCTTGCTTCTCGTTAAATTTTCATCTAAGCGAAAAATATTGAGAACGTGAAATCTCAAAGAACGCATTTGGAAACTGTACTCCGACATGGAGTACATATTTCCAATCTTGTTTTGATATGCCTGAGCTGATTGAATCTAATAAAGTGTCGTAATTTGATTCGTTTTTAATATTACGCTTCGTTTTTAAACCACATGTAAACGTTAACTCTCTCAATATTTTTATGCTGTTTCCACTTCGTCTTATCCACTTTTTATGCGGATTTCATTAACACCTTATGCTTCTCCATATTTCTTTGTTTTACCTAAAATTGACTTATATGGAGGAATTTTATTTTGACAGTTTCAAATATTGTGTTGAGATAGGAAAATACTTTATTTAAGATGAAAAATAACTTTATCTGAAAATGCAGTATATCGAGCATGCAATTTAAAAAAGGATGTTAAATTAATAGCTTACTTTCCAGAATGGAAATAGGCTTATAGTTTTTTTCGTTGTGTCTGTCTGTCTGTCCGTCCCTCCTATTAACTTTTGAACCAATAGACCGATTTTCATGACACTTGGTGGAAATCTCTTGTTACTGGGGCCGAGCTCCCGAGGATAGTTTTTGTTGCGAAGATTGAAAGATCGATTCCAGGACCTATCCTTCCCATTTGATTTACATGGGAAATCTGAAATCCATCGTGCAGGGATTTTTCTCTTAAACATTAAAATATCTTATTATTGTAATTTCGGAATGTAATTTGTGGTATTCGTTGAGAAAAGGAATGGAGATTGTAATTTTTTATCGTAAAATTATGCTTATCGATCGTATTTCTTCGAATGCCGCGTAAATACTCGCGGTTTTGAGGTTTTTATCACTCATTACGAGAGTGTTGCCATTGCAACGACTATTGTTGGACTCGGATTCGGTATATTTTAATACAGGGTTTCCCAAACTATATGAAGTCACGGAACCCTTGGACTCATATTCTTATTATTTCATCGAACCTCGTGCACAGATTGGGAAACCCTGGTCTAATACATACACGCGTTATTTTTGCCACACAAATACGCGTGATAAATTTAGTTTTCCGTTCGAATGGATTTGTAATATTTTATAACGCTAAATTATGAAATTTGGTAACACGAAGATCAACTCATCCGCGGTGATTTTAAAGCTATTAAAGCCAATATAAGTAATTGATGCACCATGTTTAATTTAAAATAAATATGCCGAAAGTAGGCATCATAAGTTCCGTTTGGATAATCTTTTGTTTTTACCTTGAAAATAATTATTTTTTTCATGTATTTTTTGCTCCGATAAAATGCTTCTAGTAGACTTTAACGGAATGGTATTCCTGGAATTTTTTTCCGAAAATTATTATAAATATAGGTACTCTGAAAGTGATTGCTTATGAAGGATTGTGTATGAAGCAACTTCTGCCCACATAAAATTCGAATTGTAGCTTCGATTATTACTCTATCTCATGATTTTTTAATTCAATTTTCTCCTCAGGGAAATGTTTCATTGGTTAATTTGATATCATCGAAAGTCTGGGGCATTACGTTGGATTGCAAAGTAGCGTCTGAAATTTCATATATCCGATCTTACTTTGTTTAATATTGTCACATATGATAAAGGGTTTTGCTTGATAGGACAAAGAATTATATATATCTGCTTCCAGTGCATTAAAAAAATAGAAACATATAAATACATATTATCATTTGAGGGTCATCGTCATTAACATGAGAAATAAAGTTTGATACAAAATATTCCGTAAAATACAGCTATCAGTATCATTAATCATCATTTTCTTTGGTTTAAATGGAAACTTCAGTTATATCTGATACTACTCAAGCATGTAGATCTATCGATGAAGGAAACCTTAAAAAATCAAATACGTATTACACAACGTTCTCTATCTCTCTAAATCTAAATGCAGCCGTTAGTTCGGAGTCATTTTCTGAAAAATATTTTTGAGCATTTATGTTTTAACATTCCTCATCGCTCTCATCTCAAGCAAAGTCCTGCTTTCTCGTGATTCGCGGTTGGTATATATCCTGAAGAGGGTACATACATGGGCATTCATTCGATCACAATAAAACTTAAAACGCTTACTTAATTCATATGGTGCTTAGTCTTTTCCAGAAAAATTACTTTTATTGATAATCCGTACTATCTGTTTCGTAAAATACGCATAAACCGCTTTAAAAGGAGATAAAATGAAGCATTTTGTAAGGAGACTTTCTTCGCAAGTAAAATATAAATTTAAAAAGGTTAAAAAAAACTCTAAATGATTTGTATAAAAATCTATCTCGAATTATCTCACAAAGCAGCTACACGTCCCTCGTTTCAACATTTTGCCATTCTTTGGACAATCACGTTCGGCACCGACCCCGTCTCACCTGTAGTGACTTTAAAAAAAAAAACGTTTCATTTATATAATCTCACTGTCATCATTTCGGCCATTTTTCTCATTCTTTCTTAATTAGAATTTCCTGAATATCTTCCTCTAAAAAAAATCCTCCTCTCCATCTCTTTTTTCCCCCTTTCCCCACGCGTAATACATCTCTCGCCTAAATCTAACCCAAAAAAAGAGAAAAGCGAGTAGATCTCCAGCGTATGCGCCATAAAATTCAGCCATTCGCCGTACCGACGTACCAACAAGAAAATAAAAAACACAAAAGGCACCGAGTCATGACTGTTGCTCGCTCTCCTCTTATCGCTCTCTCTCTCTTTTTCTCTCCTCTTATCGCTCTCTCTCTTTTTCTCTCCTCTTATCGCTCCCTCTCTCTCTTTCTCCCCTCTTATCGCTCCCTCTCTCTCTTTCTCCCTTTTTTCCTCTCCTCCCCTCTCTCCTCTATCTCACTTTCTGTTTTACACTCTTTTTCCTCTGATAGTGGCCGCCTCTAAATATTAAGCGAGAGGAAAAGAATAAGAGAGATTTGGAGAGGGACGGAGATAGAGAAAGAGAGGGGGGAGGGGGGGGGGGGGTTGCGAGTAAGTGGTGAGCGCGGAGAGGCAGGGAATCTCCATTTAAATGTTCAGTCGTTTGCAAGGCGGCGGCGACTCTTTTTCGACGAAAAAGAATGAGATAAAAGCGGGAAATGAGATGGAAGTCATGGAGGGAGGGATATGGCGGAGAGAGAGAGAGAGAGAGAGAGCGGAGGGGGTGGAGGGAAGTGTTCTATGGGGTTGCTACGGGCGTCGTATAAAGATAAATAGAGAGGGAGGTGGATAGAACCGGATCGGTGGAGAAAAAAAACAATGGCAGGGGTTAGGACGGCAGCAAGTCTCATCCGTTCGCCTAACCCACGAATTCCTCCCCGCCGCTAATCTCTCTTATCTCGAACGAGCTGGAGACCCTTTAACCCTCTCGCATACGCTCCCTGCTTTTCCTCAAAACCTCGCCCCCCTTTCGCTAGCCCACCTATTCTTTCTGTATCCTTCCCCCATTTTCCGCCACCGCGCCATACCAGACGCCGACCCCGGTGGGCCTTACACCCATCATCCTCGAGCAACTCCGATTCAATGGCAATTTAATCCACGGGCTCCACGACGGGGTCGCTTTTCGGTCCCTGGCGGGTGGAATTACCCGAAGCTCCACCCCCTCGGAATCCCGCTTGCTTTACGCCTTTTCGCCGTCCGCCGCCTTTCCATCCCCCGCCCGATCTCTCCCCACACCCCCGCCCCCTTGAAAACCTCGCTCCATTCTTATTCCGAACGTACAAATCCCCACACCCTTTCCGCACAGCGTTCTCATCCCTCCCACGCCCCTCTCCCCTCCCTCCCTTTTTATCCTTCGCCTCCCACCCCAACACCAACCTCGGACTGCCTCGCATTTTCAATCCTTCCCCTACTTCCCTGCCATCTCGCGGGAGTATTTCTAATTCTATTACGACTTTCGCTCGGCCTTTTGTTTCCTCTCTCTCTCGCCCTCTTCCCTCCCCACCACTTCCCACCTCATCGCTGATTCCTCTTTCTATATCATCCTCCCCCCATTCCCTCGCTAACTCTATCTCATACCCTGTTACGGAGAACAGAGACACACCTTATCGCGATTGCCGTTCCGCTCTGCCCCTCAACCCTATTTCTCTCCTCTCGTTTAATTGGAGTTTGTGTTTTGGGGTGTCGCGGAGGTGAGAGGTGAGTTATGCTTGCGTGCCTTTTCCGGATAGAATCCCTCTTTGAGAGCGAGGATTGAACTGGCGCTCGGACGTCATTTATTTCCATAGCGTCGCCATGTTTACTCGATTACGAAGTGATTACCGCTTCATTGTTAATGGGAATACGTTTTGGTCGAATTGTTTTCAGTCGTTCTTTGACGTGGGATGGTGTAGAAGTAGAGATTTCTTTTTACCGGTGCCAACTAATTAAATATATTCTGTGGAACTCCAAAATGTGCACTCAATTCCCGATTCCAAAATAAATCTCGATAAATTCTTAGACATCGCTGCCGAATCTAAATTAAGCTTAAAACTCCTCTGGAAAGCTAAAAAAGAATCACTTATTTACCTTTACTTCTGGACGTAACTATTCTCGAGGCCCATTTATTCTCGAATTAGAATCTTCATATAAAAAATGTGAATCCTTGCATAATGTATGCGTATAAGAAATTCCTATTAAAGTTATTCTATAGAGTAAATGACAAAAATTTATCCAAAATTGAAAAAATCGCCAAATTTAGAAAAGGTTTTAGTTAAAGTTGGTAAAATGGCAAAATACGCATTATTAATTTGATTTTATAGTTTCTCTTGCGTATTAAATTTGGTAATTACTTTTGCTGCACCTTTCGTTACGCACTCAATGGAATTAGAAATTATTTCAATTTCATCGGGCCATTTAGTTAATTGCGTCACACTTGTATAGAAAAACAATTATTAAAACAACTTCCTTTAAATTATTGGAGGTCCATTTTTATTAAGTAAAAATATTTACCCGCAAGTATCGCCAGAAAAATACTGAACTGAAGTAAACAATGAAAAGAGAGGGTTGCGAGACACGGTGGACCAATACAATAGAAAAATAAACAAAAACTCCCTCACCCTAAAAAGGAAGAGAATACTCAGACTCAGTAGAAGATGAGAGCTTAGCTGTCGAAACATCGGTGTCTAGTTTTAATTTTTGGTTCGAGTTTACTGTGTGAGTGGATTTGCATGTTTCTGCGTGTGTCTCTTTTTTGACTTAGGTCCTGCGACGGTGTTTACCAGCAACCTGCAGCGTGAATGTGGGTATTCTCTTCCTTTTTATTGTGAAGGAGTTTTTGTTTATTTACTATTAAAGCAAACAAAGTCTATTATAAATACGTTTGATTTCCTTTTGCTGTCCTACAGCATACAGTAAATTGAAAGAAAATGGTTTACCCAAGACGAAGAAATGAACTTAAATGCGTTTATTTTCCTTACGTATACACACAGCTATCGTAAGTGAAAAGAAATGGATAATTTACGACGAAGGATCGAACGTGAACGTAAAGATTACCACTGCTCATTTCAACTGATGAATGTTTCAGATAATTATCGATTGTTTTACTAATAATGATTATAAAAAAATCTGATGTGGGCACCACATGACTTTCTTCATACCTGTAATATTTCTAAAAATTCCAAATAGGTTAAATGGTAATAAATATTTTAAGGAACTGAGAGAAAATTTTTAAGACTACAAAGAACAGAAATAAACTCAAACCGTAGCCTTCTGATATTACATATAACCAGGAAGCTCCAACAATTAATAAAATAAAAAGCGTTACAAAGACGTAACTAAGCGCCAAGTGTGTTTACAATAGTCGCCGGTAGGTGGTGTAGTGGTGATAGCTAAAAAATTAGTTTTTAAAATAAGTATCTCTTAAAAAAGGCATTGTATGGGAAAATGTTTCGAACAAAGATTGTAGAAAATTAAATTTCCTACAACTTTTATACCTATATTTTTTTACATTATTAAAATATTAAAGCAAATATAAAACAAGATGTCCAAACCAGGACTAATGCAGGCTGGTTTTCCAAAGTTTACGTCCCGAATTGATAACTTATATTGACAGGAAATGTTTCAGTATGTGTTAGTCATTCCAAAGAATTCCCATACCATCTGTTATTCATAGTTTATTAATGATAGAGAAAAATTGGAAAACAAATTATTAGAGCATTATCAGGTTTTAAATACTAAAAGCAATGTCAAAATCTCTTTCTGGCATTATACGATATTTTGCATTTATTTTTTAAATAAAGGAATTTAATAAATGTTACTATTTATACGCTAATGTGTATGGATCAACTGTCCATAGCTGAAGGGTAGTCGAGTGGAAAAGAAAATAACCCATTTATTCACTCGTCTATGCTCAAGCTGAGTTCGGTAATAATCATCTCCATGGCAGCAATCCGATAAAATACGATTTAAAACGCTATATTTTAGTGGAAATTCAAGAAAATATGATCAACTATCAAACTTCTGTGGTAAGAATTAGAATATACATTCTTTTTATCTTAGAATAGTACAAACCTCGCTCCTATATCACAGTTTGAAGATATTTTAAAGTATTAAAGAAATCATCTCTGCACGAGGGATTTGAGACTTCCTATTTAAAACATATATTATTATTATTATTTCAATGTACAATGCAAGTGGGCGCCTGGCCCGGTGGTAAGGTTACAAAATTAACATATAAAAAACATTTAAAACATATAAAAATATATTTAGAAGATTCAGTTTACAATTTTTCACATACCACATACAATATTCTATCCATATATTTTTCCTGTTAGGAGCTTCGAGTTCGAGCTCCTTCGTTAATTAATTCATCTTACAATATTATTTAACAATAAATTAACTAAAAGTAATGAATATCGCTCCCAGTGATATTTTTTACTCTTGATTTAAAGGTTTTAACATTTCTAGGGAAGGGTACACAAATGGAAACATCACGTATCACTCAAAAGCTCGTCTTTAGAATTACCCATAATTATTATGCATTTTGAATGCTATTTAACTTCGCTTTAAAGAGACCTACGCGGGAAGGGAATGGCTTGAAGACCTCTGCAGGTAATGCGTTCCAATGCTCAATCCCTCTATTAAGAAACGAGAATTTTCCCCAGTTTGTTTTTTTGTGGAGGAGGCTCCATCTTGTGCTCATGATCCCAGCGTCCATGATAAGAAGGTTTTTTAATCCTATCACAAATATCTGCCCAAGCTGGCTTTTCCGTATATTCATTAAAAAGTCCCCCTAGCCTTGCTATGCTTCTTCTATGTTCTAGCGATTCCCACTCTAGTTTTTTTAACATTTCTGTTACGCTCTCGGTTCTTCTAAAATCTCCGAAGACATAGCGCGCTGCAGTTCTCTGCACCATCTCAAGCTGCTTTATCTGACCCACTGAGTGAGGATCCCATACTATTGCAGCATATTCCAGAATAGGCCTAACTAACGATTTATAAGCCATTTCTTTTTTGGCGGGACTACTCTTTCCTAAGACCCTAATTATAAAATGCAGTGCTCCGTAAGCTTTGGCTACAACTCTATCTGCGGTCCCCACTGAAGGTCCTTCGTGAAAGTTACCCCTAGATACTTGCACTCATCGTCTTCCGTTAGAACGCTACCCTCTAAAACGTACTCCCAGTTAAATGTACTTCTTCCTCTACAGAATTGTATTAGTTTTGTTTTTCCTGCATTTATTTTAATTTTATTTACTTCTGCCCAACGTAAAAGTCCATCTAAGTTAGTTTGTAATGATCCGCAATCTTCAATATTCTCGATTAATCTGTAAATTAAACAGTCATCCGCAAATAACCTAACGTTACACCCCAAAGACTCAGTTAGGTCGTTTATGAATATCAAAAACAACAACACTCCGAGGACACTTCCCTGAGGAACGCCCGAAGTGATATCCGCATCATTCGAAAGTTCACCGCCTACTCGAACCTTTTGCTTACGTTTTGATAAAAATTCCCCAATCCATCTAACCACTCTATTGTCCATTCCCATTCCAGATATTTTATCCATACGTAACCTATGGTTTACTCTGTCAAAGGCCTTGGAAAAATCTATGAGAATTGCATCTATCTGTTTCCCCTTATCTAGCGTCTCTGCAATATCCTGTACCAGTGCGGTGGTCTGGCTGTCACACGAGTATTCTCTACGAAAACCGTGCTGTGCTTTACTTAGCCAGTTCTTCGCCTTCCAAAATTCTCTAATATAGTGAGACAGTAAGTGCTCCATTCGCTTGCAAACTACACTTGTTAAGCTTATCGGACGATAATTATTCAAATTGGAACGAGAACCTTCTTTATAAATAGGGACTGCAATATGGAAAAAAAACGCTCCTGGAATCGAACCCGGGACTTCAGTATTCGCCAAATAAAATAAAGTCCGAAGGTGGGCCCTGACAGCAGGAACCTCATACCATGTTTCATGAAAATCGGTCCATTTATGCAGAAGTTGTTAGTGGGGGGCACATACACACAGATAGGACGGTTTTATAAAGCTGTTTTCTTTGTAAACCAGCCTAAAAATCTGATGTGGCCACCACATGACTTTCTCCATACCTGTAATATTTCTAAAAATTCCAAATAGGTTACATAATAATAAATATTTTAAGAAACTGCGAGAAAATTTTAGACTTTACTAAGAACAGAAATAAACTCAAACCATATCCTTCTGATATTTTATATAGCCACAAAGCTCCTACAATTAAGAAAAGAAAAAGGAGCGTTACTAAGACGTAACTAAGCGTCCATTGTTAACAATAGTCTTCGGTAGGTGGCGTGGTGGTGGCAGCTAAAAACATAAGATATCTCTTAAACAATGCATTATATGGGAAATGTTTTAAACAAAGATTGTACAAAATTAAATTTCCTACAACTTTTATTCTAGTACATTTTTACATTTATCAAATATTAAAGCAAATAGTTCAAAATAACGGATAAGTGACCTGTGGCGTATCCAGGGGGGTTTGGAGTTTTAACCCCCCCCCCCATCAGAAACGTATACTTAGAATATCCTCTGGAAAATGTATTGACGCTCCAAGATAGTAGTAGTAGTCATTTTTTCAGGATTAAACTTCTCATGCCTACCTTGTGTTCGGAATGATAAAATTTTGGTCAACCCATTAGGCGGAGTCCTAATCCCAAAACGATTTTCTCAACTCGTGTAACACAGGAATGACTGACACGTAGGAACTTTTTAAAACTAAGATTAAAATATTAAAAAAATACAAAATCAAGACATTGGCGTAGGATTGCACGAACAATTGGATTTTCATTTTATCATTGCCAAAATAAGAATCTCATTCTATAACTAAGAACGCGAAAGTAGATGGATTTTAATGTTATAAAATATATATTGGTATATTATACGTAATTATGATCAATCTATCGTGTCATTATCTAATTATTGTTGAGTCTCTAAAAAATAAAGGTCAGTGGAGATGTTTGTGTTGAGGCTGATAACCCTCCTCCATTGAAAAATTCCTGGATACATTTTTACATTTATCAAATATTAAAGCAATTATTTCAAAATAACGGATAAGTGACTAGAGTAAACACCCACTTCCGGCTGACCGATTGTTTACCAAAAACTAATCAATTCTTATGACTTTCATAGAAAAGTTAAATATAAAATTTCGCATTGACCTGATTAATAATTTTTGAGTTAGAGCACCCACAAAAAAGCTGTCACATACACACACACACAGACATCATCGAGAAAATGGTCAAAACGTGTTCAGGGGACCTCAAGACGTATATTTCCGTTGATATCTCGAAATCAATTTTTTCCATGAAAACAATACTTTCCCCTAGACTAGAAAGTAATAAAAATTGGTGTGACATGAGTAAACACCCACTACCGGTTGACCGATTTTTACTAAAAACTAACTAGTTCTTGCCCCTTTAACAAAAATGTCAAATATGTAATTTATTGACCTGATTAATATATCTGAGTTAGAGCATCCACAAAACTCCGGTCACAGACACCTACAGACTTCACCAAGAAAATTGCCACGTGTTCAGGGGACTTTAAAGCATGTATTTCCTTTGGACTTCGGAGCACATCTTCCCATTATTGTTTGTGTTATTTGTAGTTCTATTCATCCTAAATAATTTTTTCTGAAATAACCCGATGATTTAATTTTGGCTTTTCTTTACGTTTCTGTAAAAGAAAAGTTAAAACTATTTCGATTGCATGCACCACTGATCGTCCATCTAACGGATAATTTGAGCTTAAATAAACGTTGCTAAAAACACAAAGCCATTTACCGAACTCGGAACTCACCTGATTTTTTAAACCACTCTCGGACAAGGATTCTCAAGAGTCCTGTATTTGATAACTCAACTCGGCTATAAATTTATTTCATTCGTTCATCGTAGTTATAAAACATGGATGTAGTATATTCCAGAAGATTATGAGTAGGGGATACCCAAATCGTGATTGGTATAAAATCAAAAAGCCTTCATTCCAGATTCTAAACATTAATTAAAGGAGGATTTGATGTACATAAATAATGCGCCAGCTATTAAATACTGTATATTATGCTTAATACAAGTTTCATACTAGGGCAGCCATATTATCCGAAAGCAATTATGAAAAAGTAGTTCAGTATTTCAATTAAACATGAGTTTTTTTATTTAGCTCTAATATATGACCTCGCCTATGTTTGGATAGACGGAGTGATTGGTAGAGCCAGGTTATTTGAATATTTGGTGCATCAAAGGAATTCCCTCGACCTGTGTATTTAGAAAACACAATTCATTTCGACCGTTTCGTTTTTCGCTCGCTAAAATTTTCATGGAGGTGGACATCAATAGCACGTGCAGTCATTATCCATGCATATTTAATGATAATGAAAAGTGTTCCCTAAAGGTTTGAATGAAATTTAGGACCCATTGAATTTTTAAAACGTCCAATAATTAAATGCGCCCATGTCATAGCACTGATGAGCCAATACTCAACCATTTCCTGGTCGAAGATAGTGTCACCAATGTAGGCTCGCCACAAGCACTTCGCTGCAGTTTTTACGCGCGATTTTAAAATAACACGAGCGCAGAATTTGCATTTAGAAAATACTCGAAGGCTCAGCATCCTGTTTTCCCTTTTCAGTTAATTTTTGTTCTATTGAGGTTTAACCCTTGAGTCCTCGTGTTAAAAATTATTACGTAGGTACTCGCACTGGGTGGAAACGATCTAATATATTTTATAGCTCATAAAGAATAATTAGACTTCCAGATAGTTTTTTATAATTAGAAATGCTAAAAATAACTCAATAGAAAAAAGAATTCAAATTATGTGAAATAATTTATTGAAGCTTTTATATGCATAAAATCACAGAGAAAATTGGTACCAGTAGAAGTTTTGTGTTACTGGATTGAATTGGTCCGACTAAGGTAGTTTCTCTGGTTTTTCCTGCTATCCCATTAAGTTTTGGGTTGCCAGGGTGATATTTCCCATTTTACGTGCGAATTTCATTCGTGCCTAGCGCCTCCCATCCAAGTTATTGGCTCAAATTCATCATTAAATTTTCAGTGACGGTTCCGTGGATACATGTGGTACGTTTAAAACATTGTCAATCCCAGCTACTAGGTGAATGAAGTTAACTGCATTTCAAAATAAAAAGATATCGATATTTAAAGTTTCTATGGGTCGATTCGAGGGTTATGTATTTAATGTGATTTCTATTGATTGGAACAGGATCAATAAAAGGTCATATTTTAAAGGATTTTTTGACGCATAGCGCAACATTCTTATAGCATCTTAGCAAAGAAAGATGTTTCAGGATGGCAGGATTCTATTTAGAAAATGATCATATACCTTGGGCATTCTTGTGTATCGCACGGCGTTTAATAAATGACTTGATACATAAATATGTACATGAAAAAATCATTGTTAGTTTCATCAAATGAAAGATTGTGATATCATTTGAGAAATGTTTTTATGATCATATATCTTAATTCCGCAAATTACTATGCAGTTTAGTATAACTAAATGTTTATTTACTTTTAATATCTCGAACATTTTTTTTTCTGGGTTTTTTTACAATTTATTGATAAATATTGATTGATTACACATGTTTACATGATTTTTGGGGTTTGAAAAATATTAGCTGTCCTTTAGTAATTCGAGTACGCTGAGCACGAAAATGATAACCATTTTTCACTATCACGCACAGATTTTGCAGAAACTGTAGTAGCCTATTTTATATTTCTACATGAAACAGGCAAATTAATATTATTATTTATTAACTTGTAATTGTTGTGAACCACTGGCTATGCAAGTACCTATCTAGTATGATCGTGACAGAAGAACATTCTAGACTTCACAAAAATTAAAAACGAGAGGTGGCGTTAGTGGCCAGCGCAACGCTTGGACGTGTCATTCCGAGTACTGTTTTCTGCTTGTTCACACCGCCATTGTTTTGTATCGTGTCTTTGTATTTTGTTATTCGTTATGGCGTCAAGAGCTTGTGCAAATAGCCCGGACAGGTTTTGTTGTACTATATGTAGTACTTTTATTGTGATAAAGAAGCGGCAAAACATTACAGAATTTGTGAAAAAGGCGTACGATGTATACTTTGCGATGAAACTTGGTTATCAGGATAAACCATGGGCACCATATCAAGTTTGCCATACATGTGCTGAACAATTTAGGAAATGTACTCAATGTACTCCGATGGTGTGGAGTGAATCAAAAATCCATGGAGAAGATTGTTATTTTTGATTAACCAACGTACAAGGCTATAATACTCAAAATAAAGAGGAAATTTCTTATCCAAATCTCCCATCTGCCATAAGACCCGTGGCTTATGGACCTGATCTACCTATACCTACATCGCCTAACTCTCTTGATCCAATTCTTTCATCCGATTCGGAATGTGATGCTAACATAAGCTGTGACAGAGACTCTTACCAACCAGAAAATGTGAGTGAACCACAAAAGTTCACACAAAGCGAATTAAATAATCTAGTGAGGGATTTAGGTCTACCAAAAGATTCTGCACAAATCCTGGGATAAAGACTGCAAGCTAAGAACTTGCTTGCTTCAGAGACTTCATTTTCTTGGTACAGAAGCCATGAGAAGCAATTTATACCATACTTTTCGCAGGAAGGTTTTTTAGTGTACTGCAGCGATATTTCTGCACTTATAACTAGCTTATGTGAATGTATTTTATTCACAAATTTCATAAAATAATGCATGTATTTTCATTAAAATAAAGGATGTAAAATTGATAAAATGAGGAAATGGATATCATTTTGTAAATCAGCGCAGTAAACTTAGGTCTGTGTTTATAACTTCATTAGAGAATAAATGAAAAATTCGATGTTATTATGTAATTTATTCATATAAATTATACAACCTGCTTTCTTAAAAATTCCTTTTTTCAATAAATTATCAGCATTGTGTCTTATCTATAATATTCCTATCGCTGGATGTTGTGTCATTGTTTCGGAGAATTCTATCGGCAAACATCTTTATCATTCTTCTAATCACACCGAAATGTTTTTAGCTGTCACAAGCTCTTTGCAATCCGCGTGGCGAGTTGTTTACCCTTATCTCTGGCGAGAGCAACCAAGCAGAAGCGCTTCATCTGAATTCCGATCGAGTTCGATTTCTCACATCGCGCGAGATACTCTCCACGTCTTGAGCCCTTTGGGAGGCGAATGAGAAGAGGAAGGAGGAGCAAGGAGAGTGAGAGAGAGAGAGAGCTCTATCCTTCTCTTGGAAGCCTTGAGCCGCCACCGCCGCCCGCCTCGCTCCGCCGCCTCCCCACACTTCACGCACTCCCAACAGTCGTCGTCTCGAATAGCCGCAAAACCTTAAACCACCTCCTTCCGTCCCTCTCTCTCTCTCTCACTCTCGCTCCCTCCTCTGCTTCCCCTCTTCCCTCCTCTCTCCCCCACTCCTCTTCCACCACATCTTATTCCCTCCTCTCCTCCTAAACCCATTCGCCTACGTATCCTCGCACCGCACTCGCCTCGCTCCTGCCCCTTTTACTGCCTCCCCGTGACCTCTTGACCGAGCCCTTTGTTGCTGCACGCCATTCCCAACCCTATGAGGCCGTGACCTTACCCACAACTCTCCTCTTTCCCTCTTTTCTTCCCTGGCCCACGGCGTTCTCTCTCTCTCTCTCGACGTTTTTTTCTTGAACAACGCGAATAAGGGCAGATCGAACCCTCCTATGCGCTTCTCCCTCACCCGAGGGAAATTTTCCATTCCGTATGGTCGCAGGAGCCCCTTTCGCGTTCCTTCTTTATTTCTGTTGTTACGGAAGACCGTGATTCTTTTAATTAGGCGAGGCTATTTTCAGATACAATTTTCAACGATGAGGATGATTTCAGTGACGAATCCCGTTTTAGTAGAGTTCCATGAATTTCCGGCATTTTCCATTGTAATGATATATCCCTGTCCATCAAAACAAAATGGCATGCATACACTCAAGTATGTGGAAAACGTCAGCGATACCTTTACTTTGAAATTCGTACAGTATGTATCTCTTCTTTAAATGTTTATCCTAGTTAAAATATTGACTAAATATCATAAGTAAAACTATTGTAATATTATTAATATTGCTGTGTAGCGTAGCCGGTATAAACTTTTGTGTATATTCATAACGCGGCTTATCGCTTGTCTTTCTATTAAAATGCTGCGTTATTAGAGTTTCCGTAACGGTTCAATTGTCTGGACATCGATTGATAGTTACATGATTATTTTTTTCAGATCAACTTAAGATGATTAATATGTTGCTGGGTCTTTTTCTTTGATAGATGCTCCGAAAATCAGGTTATTTTACCTAGATTGATTCAGCAGGCATCGTCCACTTAACAAACAAACAAAAACAGTTGGGTTTAATTTTTGAAAAGCGCTAAGAATATTCTATGCAATTCTTATTTTTTTAGATTTTAGTATTTCAGTAAAATTACTCTTTCATCATATAATATCCTTGTAAAAACCCTAGGTTCGTACCCAAATCAGCTTTCTTTTCTTTCCAAACTCAACATAGAGTCCAAATCATTCATTCGTATTTATAATCAATTCTTACAAACGAAAAACAGGAGACCTCTCATAAAAGTCTTTCCATCCTAACTGGATTGTGCTAAGTATCTTTCATTCGTTATTGCACGGACTCATCTTAAGAGGTAACTGTGCAGAATACTAAAGTCCGGGGAGAACTCGTAAATTGCGGAGGCTGTGGATTGCAGTACGCTGAAGTTGGGCGAAATAGTGAGATGTTCCGATACCAGAATCAACGAGAAATAATTTTGTGAAATATTTCGCCATGTTTTATATTCGACGCCCACACGTTGGATGTTACCAAACAAATTGATTTAATTATTTTAAATTTATTTCAAATCCTTCCTACTGAAAACAGCGTCTCAAGCAGACGACAGTCAGCTGTATCCGACCAGTTCCCTCTTAATTTTTTTCCATGCCGCTCAAAGTACTCGTCTCGTCTTGGCAGCATTCTCTACTTTCCACCCTTCCAACTCCCACTTCTCGCTTATTACACCAGCTCGAACACGAACGTGCTCATGCCCATATATGTTTATGCTCGACTCATCAAATGTACCCATTTAACATTAATCTGCTCGCACTATCTCCCCTTCAACTGAGGGATTTTTAGTATTTTTTGGAAAAATAAAAATAATAGCCTTGTCAATAAATTCGGTGGACACGATATTGAATCAGAAACTTGACTTTCATTGGTTTACTTCGGCCTTTCCTGCCGCGGTTGTTATAATAAGCGAACAATAAAGCGAAAACCCCTCAAAAAACGTCGTATTCGTTCGGGGGAATCTCATTTCGCGACTAAACACCTCTGGGTTCAATCAATACCGTGAGTTTTCACATCGGAGGGTGAAAACCACTCCACGAGAGCAATAAAATGGGAAAAAAATAAAACTGAAATCCAATTGAGTTTCGTAGCACCAGTTTTTGATTTATGTATCGTCATTGAGAAATAATGTCCTCCGAATCAATACCGACCAGATCTGAGCGCGAAGGGATGAGAGAGGAGGGGGAAAGAGGGAGGAGGGGGAAAGGGAGAGAGAACGGGAAGAAACAGCTAATACGAGGATGAGAAAGAGTGGGAGAAAGTGAGGGAGGAAGAGGGAGTCAAAATGGCGGAATCAAATGCAGCAGTAAAAGAATGGTGGAGAGAGAGAGAGAGAGATGAAGAGCGAAATTGAAGATAAGATCCGCTAAAAAGTGAGTTAATGAGAGCGAGTTAAGCGTAGGAAAAGACTGCTCCTGAGAGGGCGACAGGAGATTAAAACTGCGTCCCCGAACTGACACTATCCATTTCTCCCGAGTGGTCTCCGAGTGCTGGGGCCGCAATGCGGACGGATGAACGGAAAACCTCGCGGAAACTCAATCCATCGCGCCCTGTCTGTCACGGAATTGATATGCGCACTCGCGGAAAGATGGTGGCGCTGAAACGAACTGAATGTTGCGTTTTAGAACCGGGCATCGAAAGACCTTACTCGTTTAAACGGCACTAGTCTTGCGACTGCTTCTGCGGGAATTCAAAGCACTTTATTCAGATTGGGAACGATTCCCATTTCGGGCGTGGCGATGAGTCGCAGGGAGCGTGCCGGAAAAGTATGCGTGGGTGACGAGGAGGAAGGATGGAATCCCGGAGAATAGTCGATCCGTGGGCATGAGAAGTTGGGAAGTTAAGACGTCCTGGAGGACCTACTCGCGCAGATAATGGAGACCTCTTCTCGTTCGCTTTACTCTTCGGGCACAATAGGGAGCATGTGTTCCTTTCTTCGTCCTATTCTTTTACTCGCCTCTATCTGTCTCTCTCCCTCTTTGAAACCTTTCCTTCCTATTTCTAGAATTCGGAAAATCCTGGCGATATGAGCTGAATCCAATTTAAAATTTCGGCGTGTTCTCCATCGAAAGGACTCCTCGCAGTTGAATGAAATCAGGGGGTTACATTTTTAAAAGGATCGAAAGATATTCATCTTTATTCTGTTGCGTCGTTGGGAATGTATTTGAATACAGCGAGGTTATTATTTACGAATTTATTTTATGGTTAATATAATAGTTAACATAAGCTGCGCCAAAAAAATCATGTAGTTATAGAAGGATTTTATCGATCTTGGAATCATCAAAATTATAAAAGTAAAATTTGAGAAAAAATTTCCATTTGGTCGAGGCTGGTTTATAATGTTATTAACGCACTCCTTCGTCTAAATCTGTAAGAGAGGATTAATTTTCATGAACTTTCACAAAATTAATAAAGCTAGTAGTATCATAATAACAAGAACTATAAATTAACAATCATTGAACTCTTAATTGAAACATACAGGAGTTCAAACAGTAGTACTCATCATAAAGTATGACACATCAAGCTTGATAAAAAATTCGGCACAAAGAAAGGTCAGTAACTAATAACCCATAGCTAATGTGATCTAGGAAATTTATTTATTGACTTTAATTTAAATTTGAGAACTTATTTGCCCACACAGTTGTAATCGTCCAATGCGGAATGGAGATATTTGTTATCTGTGTTAAATAATCACCTATTTTGTTCACGATGTCCACACGGGCTCAACCTTGGATTGTTTGTTCAGTGTCAATAATTGCAGGAAAGTTTTATAAAGATGTCTTTTGTTTACGAGATTTCTTAGCCAGAATGAAAGATATTTTGTTCCCGGGATGAATCAGGTAGTATTGGAGTTTTAAAGGAACAATCACGTCCCATCTCTATCTCTCTTCCTCTTTTCTTTGCCTTTGCATCGCTCCATTCCATTGTTAACGTTTCGTTTAAATCGCATGGGGGTTTCGTTTTCTTCTCTGGCCTTACAGTCGCGAATTCGGCGGCCTTTTGTCTCTTGCGTCCTCTCTTTCTCTCTGTCTCTTGCGTCCTCTCTTTCTCTCTGTCTCTTGCGTCCTCTCTTTCTCTCTGTCTCTCTTTTCTGCCTTCTTTCGCTTGTCTCGTTTTCCATTGTAATGGTTAATGACCTCCCATCTCCACTGACTCCTCTGCCTTGCCTCAACGTTAGGCGAACCCGCGAGCTCGACCCTCCTGGTGCGGTCAGCCATTGCCCTTAATTGCCAACGGTAATTAACGGGTAAAAACGCGTGAAGGAAACAAAGGAAGTAGGAGAGCGCAAAGTCAAGAGCGGTTTGGGGCAAGAAATAAAGGGGTCACGGCGTCCGAAGTCGAACTGAAAGCCCGATAACCCATACCTTTAATTCTTGCCGTTCGGTAAAAAATCGCAAAGAAGAGTCTTATCTCGAAATAAAATTCTCACCAAAATATTACATTTTTTACTCTTGTCGACGATAATCGGATAAACTCGCGAGTTTTCCAGAAAGTAGAAAATAAATCACTCGAATACGAAAGGATGAGGAATGGAAAGTTGAATTCAAACTGTATGTCTTTTGAATGAATTTCCATAACGATGAGGAGCGCTCTAAATCAAGAATATGCTAGCAGCCTTGGGCATTTCGCGTGAGGTTCGCCAATAACATAATTATAGTCGGAATTATAATTCGAACCAGTAGATTTGGCAGAGAAACTGGAAAAGAAAATGGATATGTAGTCTACTGCCCGAATGGAAATATTAAATATACTTGGTGAGTAATTGTAACGAGTTCAATGAAACTGTGCTGTTGAAAAAAGTTAAGTATCAAAAGGAACTCATGTGGTTTCATTTTTTTCTTTCCATCGGTTTTAAGGCAATAATTTAATACCTAATAAATTAAGTTTGAAGTCGGACTTCCATCAACCGTATGGGTTTCAAGAGTAAAAACATTCGGTCACGATTTTCACAATAATATATCCTAAACAGCTTCGCCATAATGAAATAGTTTTCATTACGAGTCAATCACCGCCAGTTTTAAGAAATATTCCGTCAATTTAACGAATATTTTTGCAACTTGCGAGCTTGAAGTTGTAGTAACACTACCGCAGCAACCAAGCAAGAAACAATCAATACACATCGGTAACAGTTTTCATTTTACATGCGGAGCCTATATCATGCGTTATAGAAATTCCACCAACAGTATTTTAAGCTTACACATGTATAGTTTATGATATGGTGTCTTTGTTTTCTTTGAAAAACAAAACAAAAACAGAATTTGATGACTATAAAATATCTATGAATTAAAATATCTCTATCTTGTCCTTCTGTTCTTCTTCCTCGTCCACTCCCCTTTCCTTCATCACCCCCTCTCTGTCTATTTCACTCTTCCTCTCCTAATGCCCTTCTTCCCAATCCCTCCCTCCCAATCCAACCTCCATTTCTTCCAAAATAACCCTCTACCACTGCCTGCCTGCCTGCCTGCTCACTCTCCGATTCTCTCTCAAATCCTCTCCTTCCATTTCGTTTTCCCTCTCTATCACAACCTCACCCTCTCAACCCTCCGCTTTTTATACACTTCTCCCTCATTCTCTCCCTCCCTTTCTCTCTATCACCCGTCTCCCTACCTTTTTAATTCCAAATCCAATTAACTCCAACCCCCATGCGAGACGCTCTTTATACCTTACACATCCATTCCCAAGAATAATTCCACGAAGGGAGAGAAGAAGGGGAAGGGAAATTTGATTCGCATCTTAATAATAATTATGCGATGCCTTCCTTATTCCTCGCTTTAAGAAGTCGTATTTTTCCCGCCTCGTATAAGTAGGATCAATATAATTAATTACGATGTTAATTAGAGATGGTTTTTTAAAGCCAATTTGTAATCCATTATCTTCTCAAATTGTAGTAAAAAAACGTCGCTAAAGAAAAAACTATATTTATCTTACCATAAAATAATATTCTATTTTCCAAAATTTATTTTTTCATATTTGATTCTATCATTGAAATTCTTCATGGAATTATCGATTAACACTAAGCACAAATCTTAAGGAATTCCCCGTTCTGGCAGTTTCATGAAAATGATAAACAAATGTATACTATTATAAATAGAAATAAAACTCAAAATTCCATAATAAATTGAGGATGAACTAAGATGAATAAATTGTGCATTTAAAGGTGCTGCCATTAACGAAATTTTTAAATTTGGATATCCAATCTCAGGCGTAGATATATCTTACTTATCGTCAGGTACTAGCAAATTTTATTAAAGGTGCCAGCCCCTCGGGAAAATGTGTCATTCATACCTCGAGTTACATCGGGTCTTATTTTGATAGCATCCAGAGAACATATTTGCTTTGGCGCAGCAATTTGATCATAATCGAATTCAAATACTAGTAAGCATCCTGCCTCCTTGGTACAACTAACGATACAAAATATAGGTTTGCAGCCACTTTCACTCTCTTTCTCTCTCTCTATCTCTATAGATATATCCCTCCACCTGGGAGGTGAAAGCAATCGCAAACACGGTGATACGGGTTTACCTTGCTTTGGCCTTATTGAAAGCGACGTTACGTCAAATAGAACACCGTGATTGCCCCCTGCCATTTGCTTTTCTCCCTCCCGAATAAAATTTTCAAATCAAAACATGCCTCTCCCAACACCAATAACCCTCTGAAACTATCCACGCGCACACAGTCACACGCACAAAAACGCACGCAGGATCCGCTGTTCCTTTCACCACGCATCTCTGCTACGCCCATTTCCAACCCACGCGCTCTCAAACCATCCCTACAACTACACGCAGTCTAACGGTACCGATGGCCCGTAGCTTCCAACAATGCGACCATTGTTGCTTCCCTTTCGCATTGTCTGCCCTGGACCCGCGCACACGGCTCCACGTGCCTCCGCCCTCCTCTCTTCTTCAGATGACACTCTCTCACCCACCATCCTCTTCCCTCTCCTCCTCCCTCCCTCCCTCTCTTTCCGAAAGCGACTGCTCGAACGTTGCTATGTGCGCACGCCAGCTAAATGGAATTTGGCCACAGATTTTGGAAAAAGGCGTTGAAATAGATAAAAAGTGTGCTATTTATGGCTTCTGTTTTTTTTTTAAGAGGAGGGCTTTGCAGAATCGATCGTCTCGTACAGCGCAATGAAAGCACCAGAAATTCTCCGATGGTTTTTAGAATTAGTTTCCTAAGTTGGCCGTGCTCGGAATCCAGTTGATTTTGCTTCACTGCCAACATCCAAGTTTATTGGTTTTTGTGCGGGTTGCAATCTAATCCATTTGTTCTGTAAGCGATTGGAAATGATTTGCTTTATTTAGAAATTTGAACATTGTTATACGTGATGGAAAAATCACGCATTTACTTTTCTTAATTTATAGGTTGCTTCAAACCACATACACATTCCAGTCCTTTCCATTACCTTTCTTCTTAATTAGAAAAGATTCATAGGTTGATACCAACTACTGGTAGATTTTTTTAATGTTTACAGCAAAGAAATATGTGTGTCATTCATTAATTAAAACTATTTCCAACATGCACTTTATCTATGTAAAATGTTAAAACTAAATGACGCATAATAATATATGTTCACGCAATTCTTGTTACTTTACATGACGATACTGTGTAATAGCAAAGTCCTTGGTGAAAATATTGTTTGTTATTTTTTATCACATTTTTCCTATCTTAAGATTCTGAAAATTTACTCGATTGTACATTTAGTTTGCTTATGGTGTATTTTATTCATCGATAGCATTTTAAAAGATTTTTACAGTAATATTAGGAAATATAATTTCAGAATAATTAGATATCATATTGCATTCAAGCGTTAGTTTGACAAAAACATTTCATATCTATGAATATAAATAATGCGTTAGAATTTTATAAAGATGATAAAATCGCCTGCTATATCCATTAAAACTGCGAAAAAATATTCTTGCGATCCCGTGCCCACTTCGTAAACAAAGCAACGAAAAAAGCGTGCGTATTCTCCGTGAAAAAGTGGAAACATGCCTCCTATTTATTTTCCGGATTATTCACGGAAAACGACGATGAACGATACTATGATCTCCTTCAACAAATTTATTCTGAATCTCTGTCTCGGAATGGACACTCAAAAGACTGCATTATTACGCCGATAACGTCGAGAAGTTAGAGGAAAGCCCGCTGACACAAAGTGTCCGAGGTTTGTGAGGATTCCAGCATTTGAAGGAGAGAGAGAGGAAGAGTGGGAGGGAGGGAGAGAGTGGGAGGGTGGGAGAGAGTAGGAGGGAAGGGGAGAGTGGGAGGGAGGGAGGGAGTGGGAGGGTGGGAGAGAGTGGGAGGGAAGGGGAGAGTGGGAGGGAGGGAGGGAGTGGGAGGGTGGGAGAGAGTGGGAGGGAAAGAGAGAGTGGGAGGGAGAGAGTGGGAGGTAGGGAGAGGGGGGAAAGACAGAGAGGGGGGAAGAGAGAGAGGGCGGAAGACAGAGGGGGGAAGAGAGAGGGGGGAAGAGAGAGAGAGGAAGAGAGAGAGGGGTGGAAGAGAGAGGGAGGGTGGAAGAGAGAGGGAGGGGGGAAGAGAGAGAGGGGGAAGAGAGATGGCGGGAAGAGAGAGAGAGGGAGGAAGAAGGAGAGAGAGGGGAAGAGAGAGGGGGAAGAGAGAGCGGGGGAAGAGAGAGAAGGGAGGGAAGAGAGAAAGGTGGGAAGAGAGAGAGAGGGGGGAAGAGAGAGAAGGGGAAGAGAGAGAGGGGGAAGAGAGAGGGCGGGAAGAGAGAGAGAGGGAGGGAGGGGAAGAGAGAGGGGGGAAGAGAGAGAGGGGGAAGAGAGAGGGAGGGAGGAAGAGAGAGGGGGAAGAGAGAGGGCGGGAAGAGAGAAAGAGGGAGGAAAAGAGAGAGGGGGAAGAGAGAGAGAGAGGGAAGAGAGAGAGGGGGGAAGAGAGAGAGGGAAGAGAGAGAGAGGTGGGAAGAGAGAGAGAGGGGGGAAGAGAGAGAAGGGGAAGAGAGAGAAGGGGGAAGTGAGAGAGAGGGAGGAAAAGAGAGAGGGGGAAGAGAGAGGAGGGAAGAGACAGAGGGGAAGAAAGAGAGAGGGGAAGAGAGAGAGGAGAAGAGAGAGAGGGAGAGAGAAGGAGAGGGAGGGGGGGAGCGAATAGTGGGGGAGGGGTTCGGTTGATGGGAAGGAAGCAGAAAGTGCGGTGGGAAGGGAAAGGATCTGAATAGAAAGCGAGAGAGTGAGGGAGAAGGGCGAAGAGATTCGATGGCCCAAAGAAAAGAAGAAGAGAGAGCTCCGGTAGCGAGGATGTTGTGGTGTGTGTATCTCGCCACACGGAATTAATGATCTCCTTCGCATCATTACCAGTGTCTCTCTTGCATCGAGGTATCTTGACACCATGATCCAGTGTCCTAAAAAAAAAGGCGAAGGTTTTGGCGAACGTTGGGATCCCACTGAATTTCAGGAAGCGAGTCACGGCGTGTCGAAGGGAGGAATGTTTTTTGTTGATGCTGCAGTTGTTGTTTAGGCCAAGATAATGGAAGAGACGAGTTTTTAATGGCGCCGTTTAAAACATCGCGATCGCAGTTCCGCTGCCCGCTTGCGAGCCATCCCTTCCATGGCGGATGTTTATTAACGAATGGGGTCGAGTCACGCATCGATACCTCAACGCCCTCTGGAAAAAACCTTCTGGTATTCGCTTACACGCGTGAAGCGGCAAAATTTTTAGGCAGGTATTTAATTAATTCGCCTTTAAAATGACTATAGTCTTAAGAATGATTTAACTGTTGCGGTGGAATATTTACTGTATGGTAGCCGTAGTGATTAAAATTAAAAATTAAAATTAAAATGTTAATAAGTTGCCTATTTTAGTATCAAGAATCCATTTTTTGTCTGACTTTTACCACATTTCAGTTTTTGCTACCGTCAAAATAACATTCGTTATTTCCACCAACAGTAAATGTGTTCAAGAATCGAGGTATTAGCTTACATTCAATTCATTTTACTATGCTCTGTACTGACCCCCGCGTTTTTCTAATGGATTAAAGACTAAAAAATGGAAAGGAAAAATCTCAAAGACGAAAATTTTTAGTGATGGAATTTTCCCCTAGGCTGTTCATATAAACTTAATTAAGTGGAAATATAAAGACTATTTAAAATAAGAACGGATCAAATGGTCCAGTGGTGACTTAACGTTAACCATTGATAGTGACATACAGGAAACATGAGACGTAAACTTTTCGTACCGGGAATCCCTCATCAGCGACGGAGAAGACAAGGAAAGCTTACGCCTCATTTTTCCCTGCCAATGACTCTCCTACTTAACGTGAAGTGTCCACTGGATATCCCCCACGCCACGTTACTCACACCGTAAGGCGTATTCCTAACAGTTTTGTTCCTCCTCTGCCTCCTTTGTATGTGAATATATATTTCTTCTTACAACTTCACAGTTTAAAATGTTTCTAAGTACCCCGGCTGTCACGGACTAAGATCGTTTCTCCTAACATAGCTTTTTCTATGCACCTTAAGGAGCAGCAGAATGAAGATGAAAGGGACCCGCTAAATAGAGAATGCATTTCGAGGTGCGCGGGGATGAATGATATGGGTCCGTAGTACTGGTTGGCAGTCCAATGTATATTTGGATTCTGTACGGTCATTACCTGCCATTAGCCACTCTTTTCGAGTTACCTCGCAGCTGCACTTGATGATAGTGAATATGTTCTTATACATCAGCTGTACGCTCCATGCCTCCATACTCCCAGAATATACTGTTCTCACTCGACCATCCCTCAGGAATACGTTTTTTTATAGAAGACAGGATAAACATTGCTGCTAACCGTTTCCTTAAAAATTCAATTTAGTTCCGTTGTCTCACTCTCTCTTTCCCTCTTAGAGACAAGGGGTTGATAAATTAATCGTGCGAAGCATTTTGATGTATTTCTATGATTCACTCACTAAATAAGAACGCTTCTTCCGAAAAATTCATGGTAATATAATTTACTAAGAGCGTCTAAATGTTGCGGAATCCCGTATTAAACAACACAGGAAATGACATTAATATTGTCCAATTTATTTATATAATTTAATTTATTATTAAAGAAAGTGGAAATCTTTATTGTTATTTTTGTTATTTAATGCATGAAAAATTATAAAATTGGAGCATACGAATAACAATTGTTTTTTGAAACTTTCCTGCCAAGTATTTTTCTAAATTTATTTTAGAATTTTGTAGATTATATATTTTGTTGGTTGAAAATATTTTTGGTACACCACAAAATTTCAGATTCATAGTTTGACGAAATATTTTCTTAACGGTATCCAGTTTAATGGGTAATAAAGTGTGGTAAGTCTTTAAAATTTAATGTGAGGTAGCACTTTAGTTTTTGTATTCCTCGGAATTTATTTACCCCTATTAAATAGCGTATGTTTATCAGCCAAGTGTATCTACCTGTGCGAAAGATTTGTAGGATTTTTTACACGAAAATAGGGGAATTTGTTTACGAAAGAGGGCGTAACCGCTCCGTGCTTAGTCGGGATTATTTTTTAAGCGATATAATCCAAACATTAGGGTATTAATTTATTAAAATATTTTCAATTCAATATTTAATTATTTATTATGTTTTAGACATTATCACTCTATCAATGGCGTGCCTCACCGCTATTATGATTGCACGTGGTGCATGGTTTGTAATTCCTACCTCAGTACCGCATTCATTTAGCCCGACAAAAGAGATTGTTGTTGGTGTTCATCTTCAAAATATTTAAAAGTCTGGCATATTTATAGATTTATTCATCGAAACTTTCAATAGGTAACTTTGCCTTTATGAGCGTATTTTTCAGTGGATTTTTTGTGAGCTTTGTCTACTCCAGAAAACCTTTTCCTTAAGTAATGCTTCCTTTGCCTCTGCCTCCTCCTAAATGGTGATTGCGACTGCCAGCATTCAACAGCAGAGTGAGAAAACAAGGAAACAGTGCAAGAAATACAATCCAAATGGTAACAAAGAGCTTAAGCGAGCAAATATCTTTTCTTCGGTGAGAAGATTGATGGCCGCGAACATAAATACAAATATCTCACTCTGGGCGGAGCGTGATATGTGCGCACCTAAATGTCCTTTGCGGAGTTCTCCGATACAAGAGTAGCGTCAATTCGAGCTATTTCGAAACATACTCAATTGAGCGTGTTAGTGAGGGATCTAGTCTGTGAGGCATGCGCACGTTTTCCTAAGGCTCTGCTACACAGACATACCAAACGAATAATATATTTCATTTTTATTTTTAACACATAGAGTGAAAAGATAATTCATGATAAGTGCTATGTTATAAAGGAAGACTTCAAATTATTAAAACTAGCTCGTCTAAGTTTAATGCAGCTTTTATTTACCTAAATGATTTTTGTGCTGCAATGGGATGGCGGTATAACGATATAATATCTCTTGCGATACATGCGGAACATTAATATGTTTAAAGTAAACTAAGAAGCACCAACCTCATGTAAAATGCATTGAGAAATATGCATTTGGGTTTCAAATCAATAAAGGCCCAGGTGTCCTTAGCAAAAAAGTAATTATCCGTTATTGCTACCTGTTTCTTTTCCCATTTAGTTTAGATAGAGTAACGTCCAATTCAACATTTTTTTATTATTCCTATCTCTTCAATTGTCTCATTTTCCTACGGCTCATAACGTTCTGCTTGAATAAGTTCGGGCTGTAACCATCTTTAGCGTATGTTTTCTTGTAAAATCTCAACGAATTATGAAAATTTCTGATTTAGAGCATCATGACTGAATACCCGAGTTTCTCCTTCATCATTTACACAAAATCTTGTCTTAGCCACGTTGAAATGGCAAATTACAATTTGATTGCAGTATAAAGAAAACAGTTTAGAAGAGGACCAACTCTTGAAAGTGTAAAATATGATAAGTAATGGAAATTGACGATGTGAATGTGTAACTGGCAAAATTTAGTTCAATATCTATATCAAATGTATATATATATCAAAAGCAAAATTTAGTTCAATATCTATATCAAATGTATATATATATATATATATATATATCAAATGTGAACGTGACTGCTCATTATCACGAATAATTTAAAGAAGAGATGAAGAGATATTGTAGAGAGGAAGAATTGTGCACTAGGGTGGTTCATTTCCCAAAAAGTTCCAAAAGTAAATGCGATAACTCTTATTTTTTTCGTTGTGATGGGAAACCACCTTTTGTTAAGTTTGAGCGTCATGCGACAATATTTAAAGGTCGCGCCCGGGGCCCTGAAAAATTGTCTTAAAGTTGCCTACCTTCCAGGGGAAGCATATAAATTACACATTATCCATCCTGTTCTAAGCATCTATTCCTTCAGTATTTGTTTTGAAACAGGTTTACACGTAATATCATAGTTATTAATACATCTTACATTAAATTTCATTCCATTTTTAACAAAAACTTTATTCAAATTTAATTCGATAGAGTCCATTAACAATGTTAATTTTTCAATTCGTCCTTCGTGCATTGTGGAAACTGCTTCCGGTTTTCTGCTGCTACTTGCAGTAGATATTACCGTTGCTTCTCATTCTTTATAAGAATACTATTGTACTCTGTGATCAACGCTACTGCCCTCTCCGCTACGTCATTGACCACTGTGGTTGAGGCCACCATCTTTATCCCTTCCTGGAACGAATCTTGTGTGACCCACTCTTCAGGTGCTGTCTGTGGAAAATTTGTGGGAATTCCCAGGTTATGGAAGAGTGCCATGGCGTTTCTGGACACGAAGTCGTCAAGCTCAAGTGTTTCACATGACTTCGCATGTTTGAGCGGATCTTCCTCACCCTCTCGCTCTTTCAATGCCTTTACCATTTTTCCTTTCATTTCCTCCGACACACGACTATAAAAAAATGCAAGGCCAACGAGCTCAGGTCCAAGGTACCATAAGTGAGACGCAAACTTCTTCAGGGCTGCCTCCCAGGCTTTAGTAATGATAAGTCATTTAGAGGAGCATATGCTGCCATTGAGGTCATGATCCATGCTTTCGTGTATACTGATGTAATAAATAGGCATACTTCAAGAATTCCTTTCTCCTCAACGTTCGTTAGAGTGAATTGTCCCTTAAAAATCTACAGTTTCAATGCATATACAGCGTTTGCCATCCACCTAGCTCTGTGGATTGCTCCCGGTCTCCTGAAATGCATGCCGCCAGGCGGAGCGCATCCTAGGAAAATCATGGTCAGCTCTAGTAGCTCCTTATAATATTCTCTTGGTTGACGCATATAGTAATGAAAGGAGTGATCGGTAATGTAACATAATGATGTAATTTTTGTGTGAAAGTACCGAACAATAACATTATAAAGACGCAAATTTTATATTAATTCTTAGGAACATCTGATTAGAGGCTTACCTGTAGCTGCTCTCGGCAGCATGCGATAGTTTTTTTCCGGTCACCCGGGAAACTGTGTAGCACTTCCTCTCTAGTTGACTCGTACTTAGCTGCAAAAAATTAAGGAGTGAGTAAGTGAATGTATGTATGATTAAATAAAAGAATTGACGTAGAACGAATGAAAAAAAGAATCCATAGCCCACGTATAACAACGAACTCTGGTCAATGTTTTCCAGGCCTTTTGGAATCTCTTGAAAATATTGATTTCTGGTCCTGCTGATGGCCCTAACACAGCATCAAAAGCGTCTTTCATCAAGTGTTCGTGCACGTGATGTCTACATGCTAGCCATAGAAGGTATCGGCCAAGAAGACGTTCTATTAGGACACGCCCCACTTTTTCGGCCCGTGTTTGTGCTTGTGGTGTCAAAGGGATGCAATTTTCATACGTAGTTCCCAGGTGTCAAGTTCCTCAACAACTGCTCCCGCAATGAGGTCTCCGGTCCCTCGTTATATCTTTGGAACACTAAGAAGCTACTACTACTACTACTAGCCACTACTATTCCGTCCTCCACATCTTTCTCTGAAAATCGTTTATGATAGTTTGTCTTAAAAAGATTTGTGGTAACCAATAAAGAACTAAAACATTAATGGGACATACCTGTAATGTCCGTCAGAAGTTTACCGTCCCAATGCACGGTGATATTTGCAGAGCTTTGAAACTGATCCTTAAGTGATTTCGCTACGTATTATCTATGATTCATTCTTTTCCTCCGAATAGTCGATGTGGAAATATTGACATTGTCAAGATTATGCCCCAGCGCCTTGCAATCAGATGCCAAGACACGCATCCCACCGCGGTTACTTGCTTTCGCTCTGTCCATAAATGCAACTAGCTCTGGTGTCACAATTTGCCTTTTCCTCTTTCTTTTTTCAGCTGGAGGAGAAAATTCCTCTTCTGGAGTCACGTCCTCCACGTCATCATTGTTAGATTCAAATTGAATTATTTCACCCGATGCCGCCTCCTCAGCATTCTCCTGGAGTTTACGAAACAACTCACGTATCTTGGTAGAGCATCGCTCTTTTCTTGCTAATTTTTGGTACATCCCACCTAGTACTCCACGACGCTCCATCTGTCTTTGCGCCAATAGGAATTCCCTTTCCTCCTGAATAGTTATCATTTCCAGTGCTTTTTCATGGGCAATGTCAAACAGAAATTACATATCTCCTTTAAATTCATCCCTATGATTGCGATGGGTTTCACTATTCTTATTTATGCTTTTCCTAAGTGTCGCCCATCGCTCGTGCTCGCTTTACGAGTTTATCTGTTGCATTTCTCATCTCCTTGGCTGGAATTCGTGCTTTTTGCCAAAAAAGCATGACTATATTGACAACATCCCTTGCACTAGCATGAACCATCTTCTTCAGGACAATATGATTATAGAAAAACAGTCGCAGTACTTGTCCATTGGATGGCAGCTTCGCTCCTTGAATGGGCGACTCTGGCTGCCCGACAAGCCAAATCTCGTCAAGACACCAGAAAAAGTCACAGCAAACTGATTTTGAAATCACTGCGGCAAACACTGTTTTTGCTTACTCAGAAAACAGCCCAGCTGGTAATCACTCCTGTATAGACTATTTCGAACGCATTTCCCCAGCGACGCCGACGCGGCGGATTTTTCTCCCCACACGCCGACGCGGACATTTTAGTATATTTTTCAGTTATTTGGTCCACAATGTGTCTTTTCAACGTGTGTTAGCGCTCATAGGCCAGAATTAGTCTCCCAATGCCAAGTCGCTGCATATGCATTGATAATTTAGAGCAAGAGACCGTGCAGTCTTCCAAGCAAAAGGTTACATTCTACAGAAACGAAGCATATCGCCGTGTAAGGGGATACAACATACTGACACAATTTTCCGATATCGACGTTCTAGTGTTACTCATTCGACTCCGGACACCAAATGTGTTCGAAAACGTCATTACGACTTTTCTTCTTCATCGTGTCCTTACGGAGATAAGCGGCATCGTGAAATGCGGGGGCGTTAGCCCATTATTTAAACATTTAAGCCCTGGGCGCGACCTCTTAAATATTATCGCATGGCACTCAAACTTAGCAAAAGGTGGTTTGTCATCAAAACGAAAAGAATACGGGCTAGGGCACTTACTTTTGGAACCTTTTGGGAAATGATCCACCAGAGTGTGCACTCGACGAATAGCTGTTCCTATACAGAGCAGAATTTAATACATTTACGTGGTTTCGTATTTATTGGAATTTTGTAAATAATCCATTTGCCGACCCTTCTTTCTCATTAAAGAACACTTAACAGGCAATAAACATATTCGTTTTCTGTACCGTGTTATATTTTCTAGATCGTGGGCTCTTATCTCTTGCCGGATATAAGATCCTGAGTGGGTGTTTTGTTAAGGAAACTGATGCGATAATATTTTCAGCCAGGATTATTTTTGGAAAATTTTCACCCGGTAGCAAGTGATCGGGTGGTTTATTAGATTTTTAACAATTTTTTTTGCTTTGCAGGCAAGGCTTATTTTTTTCCCACGTTTTCAGTCGTTTAAATATTTTGGAAACAGCCACGGAACTTCTTCCGTCAAACGAAGAGTCAAACACTTAATGTGTGAACAAATAATTTTTATTTCTTTTTCCCTCTTTCACAAACTTTGATCTTTGTATCAGCTGTTTTTTTCTCTCTCAGTATCTTTCTTTGATCTCCTATGCGGTTCGTTGGTTCGCTAGTAAATGAAAAAAATGTATGCATTGGTCAATAACGCATATCCAGACGCAACTAGGTGAAATAAATCATCAATAAAAATATAAAAGTTTGATTAAAATCCTAAGCGCTAGTATCACTTCCGTATGAAGTACTTTATTTATCATTTTTATTGCATGTTAAGAACACCTCAATTATTTTGTAGTTTTCTACCACTTAATCTGACTTTTGTCATCCACAAACTTATTGAGATCTCTATTAATTACCTATTTCTTTGAAATATTTCACATGATCTTTTTTCTATGAACTATCTGCTCTTGAATAATGAGTTTGAAAATTTTGTAGCTATTACCTAAATTTATTGTGTTAATTTATGCAGAGACGTTATTACCTAATAAGGTGTTTCAAACTGATTCGCGAATGAATGATATTATTCGAATTCGAAAAGGTTATCATCGACTATCAATAACAATAACGGTGATTTAACCTTGTAAGCGTATTTATTTTAATGACTGAGTTATTTATATTCATGTTACATATAATCCTGTTTGTTTAATGTTTAGTTGTAGTTAATTTATGAAAAACTAATAATTCATTTGAGGAAACGTAATTTTTAATTTGCAGTTTCAACACCAGCTCTTGATCCATTATTTAAAAAATCGTTAGTGAGGATACATTGGATGGCTACGCCCGTTATAGTGTTCAATTCACCGGAAATAATCTGCGATAATGAATTCTCGTCTATAGCGCTACGGACATATTTTTTATATTTCCATCGCGGAAATTCCTCGATATACTTTTCCCAATCTCCTCATTTCCCTCTTTGCTGGTATCTCCGCCAGCACCCGGTCTCTGTTTTCTCTCCCTCAACCCCTCCCGCATCTCGTTTTTTGCCACTCCCCCTTCCAAATCCCGTTAACTTTCCTCGAAATCTCCTCTTTCGAATTCACCCTACCATTTACGCATTTTGCCATATATTCATTTTAAAGGAGGCTATGTAAACCTTTTTTCCTACTCCCTCTCTACTTCTCTCTCTCTTTTGTATTGGCAGCAATTTTTACGGCCTTATTCGCGCTCCAGCGAGCCGCGAGGACCTGTGTTCCGATCCGTTTGATTACGTTCTATATCGCGCCTCCTCCCCCTCGCTCCCACTACCACCCCTTTTGACTTGCAAGCTCCTTTACCACTTCCTCCCCTTTCCCTCGTTCCTTCCCAATGCAGTCATTGTCATTGCAGCCATGCACCCACACCACTGCGCAAATCTTTCTTTGTCATTTGAATGCCTCCCCCTTCACTCCCATTTCGACTTACGGTCGAGATAAACATACGAGCAGATGCACAGACGTAGGGTAGCATCGTCCTCATATTAGCGGTGACTCGCGCTTTTGATCCTTAAACCCCAGAGAGTCCGCAATCCCGCCATGTGGTCTCCCGCCCTTTAGCGCCCTACTATGGCAGCCCACTCCTCCTCCCCCTCCTCCTCGGATCCTCCCTCCCTTCGTCTCCCATAACATTTCCTTCTCTCCCTCCCCACCAGCCTAACTTCCTCCCGTCCGATACCCGGACACGATGACGACAACAAATTTCACCAAAAACCGTGACTGGCAGGTGAATTAATCCGATGGAAACGCGTAAAGTCAGCGGATTTTTATTCCTTTTGCCGTCCCAACGGACTATTTTTTAATGGCGCTCGCCGTTTCATTTTTGCATCGTTACTTTTTCCTTTTCCTCTCTCTCGCCCTCCCTCGCTTCCTCTCTCTCTCCCTCCCTCCCTCACACTCTCTCCCTCCCTCCCTCACGCTCTCTCCCTCCCTCCCTCACGCTCTCTCCCTGCCCGTCGTTAAATTTATGTGAGCGGCGTCTCGACACCACATGCGTCGCCCCTGACCCAAACCGTGGAAGGACATGCATGAGCGGTCTCAGCGCACTCTATGACATTCCAGACCAGGAAGCTTCCCTTTCTCTCCTCCTCCCACGCACCTCCCTAACGGCTTTCCTTCTCCCCTCCCTCCGTGTTCTCCCCCTTCCTCTTACCCTCTGCCTTTATTCCCCCTACCACCACCACCACCCACAATTTTCTGCTTTTCTTCCTTCTCTTCTCTCGACCCCTCCACCTCCCACCCTCTGCACACATCTCACCTTCCTCCTCTTTCCTCGTGGATTTTACCTCTCCCTCTCATAACTCTTTCCTCGTGCTAGAACCAGTCCGTCCGCCATCACTTTTACCACACTAGCAGTTTGCCGGTCCATCCAACGTCGGCATATCTCCGCACCCGGCTTACGCAGAATAAAATTCTCTCCCTCACGCTCCTCTCCTTTTTCCCCACTTTTCCCAACTTCTTCCTCTTGCTCATCTTTTCCCATCTTTCGAATCAGCCTCCATCCCACGAATACGACGTTGTTTATAAGGCTCTTTTCATGGGAGTTATTTTTTCTCTTTTAACGAGAATGTTTTATAATCTTTTAAAGAATTAAAATGAACGATTTTTTTAAAAAAGGTGACGGACATTTTCCAATCTGATCAGTTGTCGTGCGCAACATGAGAGTGAAAGACATGTTTTTGCGTTGCCAATGCTTCAAGCTCAACTATACGCGCTTCATTAATTTGTATTTATAAAGTAATATGGTAACCAGTGGTGTTTTGGACAGCATTTACATAAGGTTTCAAAAAAGATATGCCCAGCTTTTAGAGGGAGCCAAGTATATTATGATAGAAACGCTATTATAAAATTCGTAAAATCAGTAAATGCCTGGATTTTGAAAACATTCCTAAAAGAAAGCTCGGGTATAAAATTTTATATTATGACAGGTCATATTGTTTTATTTTGAAAACCTGAATACATATTCTAAATTCGCATTATGTAAAGCGTTCTTTCTTTTGAGTAGAATAAAACTATTAACAGATGGTTGCTCCAAAATAAATTATGCTATTTAAGCTGAGTGAAATATCATAAGAGCCATTGTATTATATTCCATTAGCTTCATTGCCGAAAAGTGTTGAAATGATGGTTAATTGATATATTTGAGTTGAGAATAATTATTAACCTTCATTTACCGTCACTTTTTATTTCTCAAGTACCTATGCATAATGTAGTACTTAGTACATTTAGGTTAAGATCCAGCACATTTGTTCTTAACATTTAAAACCCGACTTTGATGTTGTAAATAAAAATATCGTGCGTTCACTCAGATCCTACAATTCCGTGTACCCATAAACCCATTTTAATCAAGTTTTTGACGCCTAAAACTTAGCCCACCGTGCAGGAAAAAGAGGATAATATTTTTTCAAACCTAAAGTCAATGTGTCAAAGTTTAAAAATTGTGGAAAATGTAAATATTGGGATAACATTTTTCAAATTCAACTTACATATTTCTCTATAGATATAGCGGTGTATTTATACATGTTTGCCGAACCACTGGAATAGCTCTACCACTAGAAAGATAGTCCCATTCCAAATGTTGGTTCGCAACGACGGATTGTATCCGCGTTCAATATCCATATGTATTCGTTGGTAATGACTTCCGAGAGATACGCTAACATTTCGATCAATATTTTCACTCACCCGCGCTCCCCCTTCCTTCCCTCACGCTCGCTCGCTCTCTCCTGCCCCTTCCCTCCCCACCCAACCCTCCGTCTGACTCCCTCCCTCGATCCCTCTCCTCTCCTGGCCAGCGCTGGCAAAAAAATCCTTCAAAACGAAACTTTCCCTTGTAACGCACCACATATCTTACCCTGTTTGCTTTTTCGCTTATGTCTCTATCGCAGTCGATAGCTGTCGTAGATTTGTAGGCTCCTGGACCATCCCAGCGGGACTCGTTCTGAGTAATAGCTGTTTTCCTATCGTAAGCAAAACGGTAGTGCACATTGATTAAGTATCTAATACTTTTTACAGCATCGATTCGAATTTCATACTAGTTGGCTTCTTGGAGTCTAAGATTTTCCGTGATAAAATAATGAAAAATATCTCCCCTTTTATATATAGGAAATTTTCTATTACTTTTGATCGAAAATATATTTCTGTTGATAGAAATATCAGGCTGTCGCGAGGTTAATAACATAAGTGTCAAAGAAAGTGCTTTGTTTCTGTACCAACTTCTCTAATCACATCACTGATCTCTATTTTAAAGAAAAATAAAATACATACAATACAAAGCAGTACAATGCATTACTCGTTTTTTCGTAATTATATCAATAAAAACACTTTTTTACGAGCAAATTTCGTACGATTGATTTCATAATTTGCTTTATAAATTTTAAGCTCGTGTCTAAAGCTTCTTAAGACACACACTACACACTGGTTTGAATATTTGACACTCTGTTCTCAGTATTTTTCATTTAGTTGCACCTTTCACTCTACGAACGACATCCGTCTGTGGCGTCGGGAGGAGTTTGCTCGAGCAGTTATCGCCAAAAAGTACCTTGTTTATGTTTGAAAGAGAATGAAGATATCCCCAAGTCTGGGATATTTATGTCTTGGGGTGGAGAAAGGAGTTTGGGGCGGCGGGAATGCAGTAGCCGTCGGAGGAAGACGCCCCCCCTCTCCCATTTCTCCCTCTCTCTCCCCATTTCTCCCTCTCCATTCCTCCTTCTCCCTCACCGTTCCCCCCTCCTTCCCATTCTCACCTCAATGGCATCGATCAGTTAACGCCGAGCGGAAACGCCACCGAGTCTCCCGTTGCCGCCGCCGGCTTACATGAATGACGCAGCGTCGTCAACACAAATCGAGCGTCACTAATCCCGCCACCGTAAATAAACGCTCGGGCGGAGGTCGCGCCACGGGGTGAGCAGTTGATGCAAAACACGAAAGGGTGAAATAAAAAAGATTGAGGGACCCCGCGCGAGTATGTGTGTGTGCGCGCGCGAGGATGGGAGGTGGATAGGGGGAGGAGGGAACGATAGGAACGAAGGGAGGAGGAGAGAGAAATGAACGGCGAATTTCAGTTGGCAATCGGGAGAGAGAGAGAACAGGGGATGGGGAGTTGGGGAAGGGGGCGTTAAGGGTGATATATGAGTACGCGCGGCGCCCTCTGGCTCTGCAGAGGAGGAGGAGGAGGAGGGAAGCGGAGGAAGCGGAAAGGAAAAAAAAGGCGGGCTTATTACACGGATGGAGCAAACCTTTAGGTAATGGGAGCTGCGGGAGCGAGGGACTGGGACCGCGTGCTCTAAGTGATCTTCATATTTTATATAAGAACCGCAAAAATCCTCGGCGCCTCGCTTGGGAGCGGATTTGTTTAGTTCTAACGTCGGTTTTATACGTGAGGTGAGTGAGTGTAGAGGGGGGTGGGGAGAATAATAAGGGTAGTCGCCTCATCCCCGGAGGGCAAAATTGAAACGAGCGGGATGTTATTGTTAGATAAGGTCGAGATAACAAGACCTCGAGTTGTAGTCATTAATATACGTCGAGATAGCGCGTATCGCGTTACGTTTTATAGGCTCATAATTCTGTTTTTTAAAGATTCTGCGGATTAAAAATTTTTCCCTGGACCTGAAAAATAGTCCATGCAAATTAATCGTTTGATAGTCTCATTTTTTCCCTTAAAGTTAATTTAAGGCATAAGGGTTCGGAACTTTTTGAAAAAAGAACAGACGAAACAATAAATACGATTTAATGTAGAGACGCGCAAATGTATTTAATTTCAATTTATGGATTCGATATTTCATAGAAATTTCCTCGAGTATGAAACTGATCGAATACCAGTTGTATTTTGACGTTTCCTCATACATACATTCAGGGCTCCAAAACGAACCATTATCAGTAAATTGTGCGACTTTTACTCGATAAAATACATTCCACCGTATTTTTTGCTCAATATTTTAAACGCAATCTGTCTAAATAAATCAAATGCGCATTTCGCTCGTAAAACACGATCAAACTCCAAGTAATCCTCGCGAAGCGTGCTCCCGCCAGATAAGAAATGGGGATTCTAGAGAAATCCCCCCGTTTCCCCCATCCCAAATCCAATCCCTAAGTAAGACGCTTCCGATCCGCGCCTTCGACACGCATAACCAGCTCGCCTCTCATTTTTCATCCGAGGAAATCGGCAGCTCAACCAGTTCCATAACGGTCCGCCGCCGCAGTGGTTTCTCGAAGGGATACACGGCGGCGTTCGAGCCTTCTACTTGCCCTCCCCTCTCTCCACCGCGAGATATACTGAATTCCGGGGACTCCTTCCCCCCCATTCCCCCTCGCTTCGCCTCTCTTCCCCCATTCAACCCCTTTCTCCTTCAGCCCCGTATCTCGCGCAGGCGAGGGCGGTCGCCGGCGCGGCTCCCGCGTTACCGGCGAATGGATGAGGTAGTCGGGACGAAGGGGCTCAGGTGAGGGAATGGGAGGGGGCGACGGGAGAGATGGGGTTTGCCCAACCGCTTATCCATAAGTTATGAGAAGCACCCACGGAACGACATCCCACCTGAAACGCTGCCAAACACCGCCGCGCCTCCTCCCCGGCCCGCAGCCGTGTCCTACCGGCGTCTGACTCGCCTCCCCCTCCCCTACCACGTTCACCTTTCACCCCGCCCATTCCACGCAGCCACTGCTTCCGCAACCTCCCGCCAATTCACCCCCACGCATCCTCCCGTTCCCATCACCTGAACATCCTACACCGCGAACTCCACACTTCCACACACAATTTGCTCCCTTCCGCCTGACCGATACTTCCTCGCGTCTCCCCTTCATTACTCTTCTCTATTCCTTGATTCCCTTTCTATCTCCCCACAAATTACTACACACACCGATAACCTTATTAATCCTCCCTCGTCTCGTCCATGCTCAATTTTCCTCCCACGCGCCTCACGTATACCGTGTATCACTTGAAGCTTTAATATCGCACAGGCCATACTTTTCGATATATTCTATTCACCGTTGTGATTATTTTTTTCTTTTATTTTTATAGTTTCCCTCTCAAACGGCATGCAGAATTCACAGAGGCTGCGCGATGAACCTTTTGAATAGAACTGAATGTGATAAAAGAGAATTCTGTGAATTCGTTCGAAGCAAAACAGTTTTGCGACCTGGTAAATTTGTTGAGATCCCGCCGCATCAAATCAGACCCTTTTTTCATAATCATAAAATAGGCGACGACGATTCAAATAAAATCGACTCCAGCGAGACTGAAGCCGCACTCCGAGAGAAGGGACGACTCCTTCCATTGACAGCGCGGCCGTAAATTATTTCTCAGAACATTCGGTATATATGTATTTTTGTATGAAGTCATTTTACTATCGCAGCTTCCACAGCCGCCTCTTCTGCCATTACTCTTTCCGCGCCCCTCCGTCATTTCAGAGACGCCGCTTCCTCTCTATCACTTCTTCGCTCTCTCTCTCTCTCTCTCTCTCCTCCGTCACTCCCTTTCTTCCTGACGCCCTCTCCACCTTTATCTTTCCCCGTTGCAACTACTCTCCATCCTCTTATCTCCCGACCTCGTGTCTCTTCTTCACGCTTTCTCTTCCTCCCTTACCCCTCTTATCTCTTTCTCTGTCTCCCTCCCTCCGATCTCTCTCCTCGCCACATTTCTCCTCCCACCTCATTTCCAACCCTCATTCCTTTATCGTCTCCTCTCTTTCTCTCCTTCCTTCCTATCTTCTTCTCTTCCCTTCCATTATTCTCCTCCTCAGTTCCTTCCTTCCTCCCTTTTCTCTCTTTCTTCCTGCTCTCCCTCCCGTTTTGCCACCTCACCAACTCATCCATCTCTCTCCCCTCTTTCGGTCCATTTTCTCTCCGCCTCATTTTTCTCTCTTCCTCCTATCTTCTTCTTTCCTCTATCCTCTTCTTCCCTCTATCTGCTCGTTTTCCCCACCCTTTCTCAGAGCTTGATACCATCCCTCTCTTTCTCCCTCTACTCCCTCCGCGACCTCCTCGCTCTCTGCTCTACGGCACTCCATGCTCTATCTCAGTGCCGCACTCTCACACAACTCTTCGCTTCATATCGCTGCGGTGGCGCCGCTCCCTTCCCCGCCGCTAATGCACACACTCTCTCTCTTCCTCTCCCACGCCAAGAGTGGCCTCTTGCATACACTGGGTATCTCGCCATGTTTTTAGGGTTCCCTTCCCGAATGCCCAACAGGATAAATATTTATGTTTTTCTTTCGTTTTAGCGTTTTTTGCCATCTTAAATGGTAGCCGAGCTGTCAACTTTTCCTTTATATAGGGTTTCACTATAAAATCTTCTGATATCATGCCGCTTTGTGCTGTTAGCCGTTCGGGTTTTCTTTTATATAAATTTTCGATATTCTAAATTCCTTGGGGTTGTTCAAAGAAAGATGGCTCAAGTGTTTTATTTTGTTTTAAAATTGTTAACGTAAAATGGAAGAAGACAAAAAAGAGTAACTTAGGCAAAAAGTACGATGGAAAATTTGTATTTAATATATTATTAATTATAAGCTCTGAAATGTTATATTAACTTAAATACTAAAATAATATTTTTTTAAATTTCCTGCACTAAATATGATTTTGCCCACGCAGAAAAGATAAACAAACCAACGTATATAGCTATAAATTTTCTTTAAGATTAATGCATGTGCTCCTATAATATTTGACGTAAATGTATATCTTCATGTACGTCTATTTCTGCGCAAATATGCTATGTTAGCTTATTTTTGAATTGTTTATAAGTTGGCTATTCTATGAATAATTAGAAAAATATTGCAATTTTAAAATTTTCAAAATTGGTAAATTAATATTCAAGTACTCATTTAATAAAATTTAGAGATGTTGTATCTTTACACGATTTGGCATACGAATGCATGAAACGATACTCTTATGTTTTGCGAGTTGATGATGGTACTCCAATTCAGGTTATTACACAAAAGCACGTCTATTAATTTTTGTTACAGTAGATACTTTAGTTGTCAGATAATAGAGCGATCAAATTGCGACAATCAACTCTTTTTCTATTTGGGAATGGTATATTGCATTGTCTTTCCATCAGTGTTACGACCGCACCCAAAAATATGCTTTTATGCACACGGAAGGGCGGCATTCTTGCGGGTAATTTTAATGGAACGTATTATTTTTTCCCGCAACTCTCCAGATAATCACTCCTTCCAATTAACGGCAAATGGACTTGGCTCCCTAATAATTTGAAATCGCCGCCTAAGAGAGAGTCTTCCTATCTCTCTGTCTCTATCTCCCTCCCTTTTCCCGGGCGATGCCGCAACTGCAGTCATCACAATCTGTCAAACCGTAAATGATAGCCTATTAATTCCGCTTTACATTTGCAACGAAAAGCGAGAGAGAGAAAGAGGGAGGGAGAAAGGGATGGATAATGGGAAGAGGAGAGAGCAAACAGTTTGGAGGGCGAGTGTGGCCATTGCGACCTGTGACGGGGCAATGAAGAGAGAGAGAGCCTTCGATTGCATGTAGAGTATAGGAGAGAACGGATCGGTTAATGGAATTCATTTGCGTGCATGGGGTGGAAGCAAATGTGGTGGAAGTGTTTACGGGGAAAATGGGGAGTTTTATTCAGTTCCCGAATAAAAAGGTTTTCGAAAAAAATGGAAGAATGGATTAATGACGTTGTACTAAGGGAGAGTTGAAGTGTGGGAGGGGGTGGGAGGGGGGGTGATTGGTCGGTCGGCGGAGCAAGGCCGATGCGCGGAGTTCGGAATTTCTAAAGCGCGGAAAAATGGAGGATGGGAGAATGATATTCATTGTAACGATAGTTGAGGTAATTTCATGTGTTTACGCTCGAAAAGTGGACATTTCAGTTTCACTTAGAAGTAAACTAACAAACTTGTTCAATCACACGCAACCTACAGAAAATACATAGTAGGAATACGATAAACCTAATATAAGTGCGCTTCATAATGACAAGTTTTTACTATGAAAGAAGCAATCAATAGATAATATATATTAAATCACCACTTTATCATTTCACATCCAAAATAAAGTAAACTGGAATATAGACAAAAATTCAGAATTATATTTAGAATTTCCAAATAAAATTTATATTTTATTTTATTTAACATTCAAAACGTCTTCTAAAATATAATATTCTGAAATATCCCTTCTTGGCGCCGTGTTCTGTAAATCTTGAGAGCTACACTAGCTTTAGCATCTGCTCCGCCCATGCCAGTAAGGTTAATAGTTAGGGACGAGGTTAAGAATAATTCACGCAGCATCAGAGAGACGACTGCAAAAAGCGTCTGTACCTATTGAGTCTGCTTAACTAAGTGATGGGGCCACATTAAATATACCGTTTGGAAAGGCAACGGGAAACCACCTCAACTATTATCCATAGCTATTATCATGGTTCGGTTTATTAAGAGACATTGGATTTACGACGTGTACCGGACCATGCTCATTTTGGCTGGTAACGCGTCCAACAGTGACGAATGTAAGTCCGTCTCCGTCTCCATTCCATGAAACCGTTACACAGCTCATAACAACGAAACGGTGAAGATTTCAGAAATCATGATAGGCACTTATAGCGTAAGCACGATGCTTGGGATAGGTAAATTATAAAATATAAAGCTAGAAAGGAAAAGCGGTAAGACTTAGACTTGTGCAAAATTAGGTAGAAAGAAGAAGAAGACATTTGGAGTAATGATCTCAGGGTAATATATAATAATAATAGTAATGTAATAATATAATTTAGAAGTAATGAACAGTGATTCTTCAGGTATATAGGTATACCAACGAGCGACCACAGCAAAGAGGAATTGTATTAGTTGTATAAGCAATTTGAGGAAGAATAGACTGCTGCAAGGGGGAAAGACAGTGAGGGTTCGAAAATCCTAGGAAGAGGCGTGAGACATTTGCTCACTCTCACCAGCGCTGTTTAACCCTTTAGTAAACGCATGGTGTATATAAGAAGCCATTAGATATTTGATAGACCATAAACAATTTAATTTTATTTATTGTTACTTTTACTCACTTTTGTGTGCTTAAGGGCTTAAGGGCTAATATTTACCCCGAAGAAACGATAAGAGAGGCATGGGAAAATGTAGACAGGTTAAAGTAGGAGGTAGTTTTGTCAATTCATTTAGGTTTGCAGGTGAAAAAGCATTAGCGAGTAATGTGGAGATGGGTTTGCGATGCTGGTTAACTCCTTAAATAAAAAGGTAAAGGCATTTGGGATAAAAATTAATATTGGGAAGACTAATGGCTTAAAATTTTCCAATAATGTGGAATCATAGGCCAATTTGGGAATGGATGGAGAAAGGTGAAATGTTTTACTTATTTAGGTAGCATGCTATGGGTGGAATAAATACGAAAGAGATCAGAACAAGAATTGCTCGAGAAAATGAGGCATTTATGAGACCACGAGAGTTGTTGGCAGGAAATCCGAATAATGATATAAAGAAGAGGTGAGAGTGAAAACTTTAATATGAAGCGTAGCGTCATATGAGTGTGCGATATGAATTATGTGAAAAGAAAATGTGAGCAAATTGGAGGCGTTTGAGATGTGGGTAGGGCGTAGACTGAAGAAAATTAGTTGGGCTGAGAGAAAAACATATGAGGAGGTTTTAAACACAGTAGGAGAATATAGACGCTTAATTGGAGTAATAAGGGAAAGAGAAGAAATGGGTGTGTCAAATTTTGGAAGACGAAGGTGGGGAGGGTCATAGAAGAAAAGATGGTAGGAAAGATGCAAATAGGTAGGAAGAGAAAAGAAATATCAGATGAAAGGATGAAAGGGAAAGATTGGATACGAGAAAATGAAGAGAAAGGCCGTCAATGGTATAGGTTGGGTTGGGTGAGCCAATAAACTTACTGAAAGGTAAAGAAGACATTGTTGACGGACTTCAGTTTTAACATCAATAACGTTCGGTTAGTAGATAATGTCATAGGATAAGAACATTAGGAAATATGCATATCCCAATACATATTTAATTTTTACACATGAACTAGACTGCAAAATAATAAAAATAAAGTTTCTAAGCTGAACTTCGTTGCTAATGTTTATAATAATCAATTATGCCATCAATGCGTTATCCACGAAAATATTTTAAATTTTCACTCAGTTTCCGCAATCGATGCCGAAAGTTCTAAAAATTCATTCATGGCGCATTTGCATAACTTAAATTTATAGTTTTCTGATTGCACAAAGCTATTTTCTTATTGTTTTAAGACGAAATCTATTTTTATACACCGTAAAAAAACTCTTTATCTAAAGATCATTCATCGTCTGCCCGCCGAGTAAATTCTTACTTAATCGTTTCACTTCACTATGCAATTCACTTTTATGTTCGCGCTCTGTGCTTTTATGATTGATTCTGCACGTCGCTGAAATAAAAAAAGGCAGAGAATAAATCCATCTAGCAACTACAGTCTGTGTGTCCGCGACCCTTTCGAGTCACACTCCTCCCTCTCTTCTCCTCCTTCAACAGATCGCTCGCTGCCATCGCTTTTGTATTTGCTCTTTATGACCGCTAAAACGAACCCTTTTTCCCCTCTCCTCTCCTTCCTTTCGTTCGTTTTTCCAAGCACCCTGAATTCGTTCCACGATATGGATAGATCCCTTGCTTGAGGATTCGTGGGTGTGTTCTTGGTCTCTCCCCTCTGTTATTCCGTCTCGGGCCTCCTCTTCAATTCGCCCCTTCTTAATGACCATGCATAAAGCGAATGTCAATTGCTTACACCGAATCATTTTCCCCATTACCTCCAGACCCGCTTTTCCCCCACCCCACTGCACCTCCCCATCACACCACTTCCCACCTCTTCACAACCCCACCTCTTGAAAATCTCCTTCCCAGCATCCACTCCTCGCTTCCAACGATCTCATTCAACGCCTTTCTTCGGTTTCCTTCGTTATAGGGCAACGTAAGAACCAGGGCGTGAGGACGTGCGTCCATTGCCTATTAAATATTTTCTCCCAACGGGACTCACGCGATATCACCAGTCAAATGGAACTCGTCCCTTTTCTCCCTTCCCTACCAATCGAAAATGGCGCCATCAATTACGCACGTGGACAGACTTAGGCGCACGATAATCATAAAGGATCTTGTTCGGATGATACGGTTGGAACAAGAAAGTCTTTCTGCGATTCATAAATAAATAAATAAATAAAAAGTGAAGGGGACAAGTAGAGAAGGTCGAATAATCCTTGGAGCAAAAAAGTGGGTGGAAATTGGGTTTCTCATTTTTCCCTTTCTTTCGCGATAAGCGTTTATTTTTCCCTATCGCAAATTCAGCTCCAGTCTCGTGACTTACTTCAGCGAAAATACAGTCATAAATTTTCAAGCATATTTTAGGCCTATCTGCTTTATATCAATATTCTTATAACGAGCTGGCGACTTCGTGTTTTCTTTTTTATCGGTTGATTTCGTCATGGCAGTTAAGTGGCATAATTCGCTCAGCGGACAAGCGCTTGAAAGGAAAATGGATGACTGGGGTGAAAGTATTTTCCCCTTTGGGGGAAACATTTTTTATCCAAGTAACGACTTACCTTATTCATTTTAACTAAATTGTAGACATGATTAACCTTAATGGTATAACAGTTAAAGTTCTATTTTCCGTCTTATGTTATATTAATTATAATATCATATGATAATTGGTGACATTTGGTGAATAACGAACTAATTATTGTTTTTATTTAATTTCTCAGCAATAATGACTAACTATTGAACAGTTTGATTTTTCGAATTGAGATATTCATTGCGATAATAAGCCGTGGAATTTGATTTATTATTATTATTTCCCACAACATCATTCTGTAACGAAACAGAAGAGAAATTGAGCCATGATAAAGCGTTTCTACAAAAAAACTAAATCGTCTTTGGATATTTAACAGTCTTTGTGATGCTCTTCACCTCCGCTGACAAAATAAAAGAAAACTAGGTCCGAGATAAGGCTATATAGACCAGTCAAATTAGACACTTTTTTGACGGTTATGGGAAATAATTCACAATGTTTTAAAACTTGGCACATTTGTCCGTTAGGGCAACTTAACCAACATATCAAAAGTTGACATGCCTGAAGTGTACGCGTCGGCCATTTTGGCGCCAAAATTGCCACCGGAGCACGACCCGCGACAGGCCATTCGCGAATAACTCGGAAACGGTCAAATCTACGGCGAAACTGTACGTAGACAAACATGTAGAGAATAAAATTACCTCAAATAAAGGTTCTTTTCAGTTTTTTTGCTACTGCGATAGTATAGCAGAAAACGAGCTTTTTTTGCGGAACTCAGGCCGCCCGCTTTCTTAAAATCAAGTGTTGTGAGCTCGTTTCCACACCACCAGCTGTGGTAGAGCTCCAGGCGCGTTTTTTTATAGTGGTATCCCCTTTAGGCCCTAATCCACTGTTTGTTTCAATTACTTAACATAAATAATAGGTGTCATAATCATTCATTCACGCTATAAGCGGTTGTGACACCGCGTCAGCTCTCTACGCAAAAGGGAAAAGAAATATGTCAACCTCCCGAAAAATCGCGACGGTTTACATGACCTAATCTCTGTTTTTAACAGCCCTTTCTCTACGCAAGTTAAAATTGCAAGTTCCGGTGAGCGCAATTCTGATTCTGAAGTTGAAGATCAATTCGATGATGAAGCTTCGATTGAAATGCTAAATGATTATGACACCTATTATTTATGTTAATTAATTGAAATAAACAGTGGATTACTGTCTAAAGGGCATACCACTATAAAAACAATGCGTCTGGAGCTCTACCACAGCTGGTGGTGTGGAAACGAGCACACAACCCTTGATTTTAAGACCGCGCGGCCTGCGTTCCGCAAAAAAGCTCGTTTTCTGCTATACTATCGCAGTAGCAAAAAACTACAAAAAACCTTTCTCATAGGAAATGTTATTCTCTTAAATTTAGTCTACGTACAGTTTCGCCGTAGATTTGACCGTTTCCGAATTACTTGTGAAAAGCCAGTCGCGGGTCATGCTCCGGTGGCAATTTTGGCGCAATAGCGACCGACGCGTACACGACAGGCACGTCAATTTTGATATGTTAGTTAGGTTGTCCTAACGAACAAATTCAAAACTTGATGAATTATTTCCCCTAACCGTCAAAAAAGTGCAATTTGACCGGTCGTTCCGCAAATAACGCTCATTTTCTGCTATACTATCGCAGTAACAAAAAAAGTACCTTTCTTGTATAAAATTGTATTCACTACAAGTTTGTCTATGCACAATTTTGCTATATATTTGACTGTTTCCGAGTTATTGGCGAAAGTCAAGACGCGGGTCGTGTTCCGGCGGCCATTTTGGCGCCAAAACGGCCGACAGGTGCGTCAGGCATGTCGACTTTTGATATGTTTGTTAGGTTACCCTAACGGAAAAATGTGCCAAGTTTTAAAACTTTATAAATTACTTCCATAAAATGTCTAATTTGACTGGTCTGATAAAATCGCAAATGCCTGGAGAAGGATAGATAGATCGTAAAACGAACTAAAACGGAATATATTCATAAGAAAATGAATTTCTTATAATTCATGTTTCGTTTAGATTACATACCTTTTCAATCTAGGAGTTACAAAGCGTATTAGAAAATGTTTACTTCTGTATGTAAGTGTATTAACCTTATCGCAAATTTCTTCCCTCCATGCATTTATTCTTTTTGAAGTAATTTTTTTAGAAATTTGAGGAAACGCTCCAGATTAAATACGAACAGCTCTTTACTAATTATCCTTCAAAATATAAAGCTAATTTATCATGCTCGTGTTCACAAATGCAGTGTCAAGAATATCTGAAATTATTTTTTTTTCTAATTTAACTATTAACTTGAAAACAGAAAACGTGTAATGTGCTAGAAAAACTAAAATTGTACCTCATCCTGAGGTAAAATTAATAAAAAATCTAATGTTTCCAACAATAAATTAGGATTATTTTTCACATTGTCACAGAGTCACAAATAAAAGCAGCTTTGATAAATAATTCAAATAAGCGAAGGAATTCCCCATACCTATTTATTCCATTTGTCTACACGAGACTATTTTGTTTCGCATACGATTTGCATGCATTTTATTCCTTTTGCCTCGGTAACTGCGCTTGAAAAAATAAGATAGTCGATCGTCATTTGAAATTTCACGAAAAACAACACTGCCGATTTCAGCTCTTGAGAATTGATTTTTTATCGTCATCTTCGTCGCTCCCGTTCTCATTCGCGTTATTAACGTAAATTGACGGCAATCGTTCACGAACATCGCTCCTTTTTTGTATCCTAAGTTTCTCCCAAAAATAGTTTCCTGAGAATCGCGATGGTTGTGCGGGTTTTCCGCGACGGAAATGTAAATCCTTTCGCAGTACCCTTTTGAAGGGCTGAGTCATCACGGGAGTCACGACACGGAAGGTGGAAAGGAAACGAAAACACAGACACTAACATATGCTCATTTCCATTTAGTTCGCGTATGACGCGACAACATTGTTCACTCGCTTCAATGGTTCTTCATGGGGCGACGGCATTATTCATGCAAAAACGCGCCATCTTGCCGGCTCGGTTCTTCAAAAACCCACCGCCGCGGCGCCCCCTTCTCCCTCTCTCTTTGCACGCGCGCCTCTTTCGCTAGTTTTCACCCCAGTCACTGTTTTGTCCCAATTATGCAAGTTGGAAATGCAAAAGACGACAGGCTCGCGCACGCAGGCCGCGATGGGCGTAGAAGACTTGTGAGTTACTCGGGTGCTTCATTTTGAAAAGGAAGGAGGAACGTACCCTCTTTGGCACCGCGAAACGCCGTTATTCCTCCTCTTTTCGCAAACAATGGAGAGACTGTGCTAAAAGTGAAACGGAGCGGTGCGTGTATATAGATGCGCTCGGGAGGGAGGAGTCGGGAAGCAAGGAGGCGGAGAGAGGTGCGGAGACACCACCCTTGGAGATAAGACGACGTCGGGGGCCCAGGGAGCGATCGCTAAAAATAAAAATAAAACGAAGGGTACTGACCTTCGTCTTTTGTTAAGCGTGCAAATTAAATTACGGTTATTTTGAATTTTTTCCTAAGGTTAAAGATCTATCCTTTGATTTCATCGCTAATCTTTTTTTACAACATTTTGCTTTTATTTTATGAAACTAGAAATTAATTTGAGGTGAGTGTTTGTTTTGAATTTGTTTTTGAAAAATAATATTCAGCGAGCAACTATTCATTCAAATTACTATATCTGGAATTGAAGTGACAGGGTATTTTTCAGTGAACATGTTGGCGGACATGTTTGGCAAGCGCGAAGTTGGACGTTTTTCGTTCTAAATGTGCTTGCCGCTTTTCGTTGTTACATTAGCAGCAGCTTAATAAAAATATTTTATCCAATAACCTGAATTGACCTCAAACCGTACACGCAAAAAAACTTATTTCTGATATTTTTAAAACCTGTTTTCGGAGCCATAAATTACTTACATTTTTAGTTCCCCATAACTTTTGCTTGATATTTTCTCGTAAAACTAAATATAATAGATAGTTCATTTAATCTTTTTCTCGACTTTTATAATCCAAGATACTTAATTGTTTGCAATCTCTTCTCGTTTTAATTCCATTTAACCTTGGCCTTAATCACGCAGGTGCCTTTTAATCATTGGACTATTTTATTAATCCCCTAACCGAATTTTGCAAGTGCGGTCCTATCGCATAGCGGACTTTATTCAATTACCACTCCTACACCAAACGTTCAAACCTCCTAGATTACCCTCAAGACTAATAGATGAAAAAAACAATTGCTTTAAAAAGAAAGTGAGCGTCGAACGCAGTTAGGTGTTTTTGAGACATGCTCCAACAAAAGATTCTAGGGAAAATTCCGCCCTATGTGGAAAGGAGGGAAACGGCAACAACAGACCAATCCCGTTATGAGGCACGTAATGGATCGAAGTGCAGCCACAGGTCCTTTGTAAGGGGCATGAGATGCGCTTGCCTCAGTAAAGAAAGTAATCCTTACATTCTAAAAGGAGAGCTCTTTGCTCCTTTACGTAATTTCTAGCTTCAACTCTCTGTCCCAACCATTCTTTACGGTGTCTCCTTGGCACACCGTCCCTAATCAGATTCTTTGAAGAATGGGGGAACCCACCTTCGTTTTCCGAAGACATCCATCAAATAGGGCATCAATCAACACCTTACGTCTTTATCTTCCGAGCCTCTACGTCACTCTTATCTACTCTCCAGCTTGATGCTTTGTTTTACTTCTTTTCCGTCCCATCCTGTTAAACATAATGGATTTTTCCAATTAGTTTTTTTCAGAAGCAATGATTGTAGATATTTTTCATGGATTTCAACCATCTTGAAATAAAGATGCTGCCCTTGGGCACAAAAATATACTGGTCATAAAATTGTGATTCGTAAGTACTTTAAACGAGATACGTTCAAAGAAATTCTTTTGAAATTAAAACAACATTGTATTGATTCCAATTTCCTCAAAATGTTTCAAGTTCCTGGGGAATATTGTCATTTACTATTCTTATCTTAAAACCCAAAACAAACATCACGAAACCAATATCCAAAAAAGCCTTATTCGCTACATTTACATTATCTTCTTAGCAGAACTAAGACCATCATGAATCTTTGAGGTGGTGTAGTTTCAGTTTTAATTAGGACACATTCAATTATTAACCGGAATACTTATGTGAGAGGTCACGACAGAAGCCCCTCTCTACATCAAACAATGTCTTTGTTCCGCCCTAAAAAACACTTTTATCCCGACCCAGCTCACGCTATGGTTTATCTCTTTTTCATTGTGCGGCCCTTTGAATTGGCCCGGTTTCATCCACGTGATTCTTTGAGTCCTTTTTGTCGGTCGATTGATGGAACGCGAAGAGGAGATCGGGGAAGGGGATGAGGGAGAGAGAGAGGCAAAGGAGTAAACGAGCAAAGGAAATGGGGAAAGGGAAACATGACGGAGGTGGCTTGGTTTTAGGTGTTTCATAAGTTGAACAAAGAGATTAACAAGTAAGGGAATGCCGGAGGAAGCCAAAAGCACATATTTTATTATTCCCCTTGATGAATCTGAACAGCATGGAGACTTACAGCGCGACGAAACAAAGAGGTATCTAGGCAAACATCGAGACCCTCTGCGGAATGATAACAGGATTTTAAAAAGATGTTTGCCACGTGTTTCTTTCTATTCTTTAGCGGCGAGTCATAGGTTGATTCTAACTGAAATCGGACTCGGCTCTGCTTTGCAGAGAAGTGCGGGCTTGAGATGGGTAAGAAAAATAAGAGGTGACGGTAGAGGAGTCCCATTTCGCGGTAAAAAGGACGATTTCGCGGGATTTTCAGTGAGATCGGGAGAGACGAGGGAGGGGATGGCCAAGGGATCAAAGGTGAAAGCAAATAGGCTTTGCCAAATAGAATACAAGTGCGAGAGATGAATAGAGGGAGGGAGAGGAGAGGATGTGTTTTTGAGGACGGGAGAATGAAAATCGGGAGGGAGTTGCGCAGGGAGGGATTCAAATGCAAGAGAATTTGAGTCAAATCATCGAAAGCGCCGATTAAACTCTCTTGTAACCAATGCTTTCTACAAAAACATTTACGATATTTATTCTAGGGCAATAACTAAGTGACGTAAAAGACAATATTTAAAAATAACAGACTCACGAGTAACCTGATTTTGAATATTAACTTTTTTCAATAAGCAATAATATAAAGGTGAATTACCACTGTAAACGGTTGCTTTATATCCCAAATGCGCATATGGTTCTTTAACCTTATTGTAGCTATTGGAGATACCTAAGGCAATTACATTTTTAATTGCTTGGTCTTGATTTTTTTCAGCCATAAGACGAGCTCGTTTGTTCCCTGTTGAATAATATTAGTGTTTGTTATACAAACCCTCACCTCAACTTATATACTTAACGAGGAATCAATAAGAAACTGTTTCGCATGTGCATATTTGTATTAAAAATAAACTGGAGAATAATTTTCAAGTTAAAATTATTGGTTTAGGTCACCATATTTTAAAAATTTCATATATTCGTAGAACTCTTGCTAAAATCCTGATTTATATTTTAAGACGAAGTGGTGCTATGAATCTTATGAGAGTTAATGGTGCTTTTTGACGCGATTTATCGTGCCGTTGCTGCGATGCTTGGATGTAATAATGAACCTTCAATGCTCTTCTCATGCCTTACGATGAGATCTTCATGAGGCATCTACAAGAGACACAGATGCGGCTTATCCAATCTAAAGAGATGTCTGTGTGAAACGCAAGACCGCATAGAGGAGAAGAGACGTGGAAATCATTACAGATTCATTGGAGCACATAATTGAAACGTTTTATATCAACGCTTTGCGTTTCAGCTGGAAAGTAATTAAAATTTTCAAAAATGTATCTGTAAATAAATTGTACAGCATTAAGTTTTGAAATGCATTATCCAACCTGATAGCGCAATTCGAAATTAATGTTCATTATCAGCCTACACAGAGCATAAAATTTTAGGATTCGATTGGATTTTACTGCTTGAGGTTTATTACATTTTTCATAAACATCTATTCAAAATTTCTTTAACTAAGACATATTCTAACAGAAGTTTGCCCGATTTTTACAGAATACTTGAGCAATTAAGAACCACATCGCAAAAAATAAAAAAAGCTAAGAAACGCAGACAAATAAAGCATAGAACGGATTGAGCTACAGTATCCTGTGTTCCATGAGATGTAAAAAGTCCGTTTAGGGATCTTATGAATCGAGAGTATGATAAAGTTTACTCCTTAAATTCTAAGACTTCGCAGTTAAAATAAAAGCCCGTGTATTTTTGAAACGAAGAACGGCAAAATTAACCCTAATAGATGAATTTATCGCTGAAATCGACGGTGGATTTAATAATTTCGCGGATGAAGTAAACACGCTTCTATAGCTGTCGTCAATCAGGGAAGGCTTTGCAATTGATGTTGGGTTTAATACGGTTTGACGTTCTGCATTTGACAGTTTGTCTCGCAGGCGGAGCGATTTTAAAAAAGCCTTCTGCGAAGGGGAATATAATCGTTCCGTCAGAAGAGATAGGGAGAGGGAGAGAGAGATAGGGAGGGAGGGAGGGAGAGAGATACGGAGGGAGAGAGAGATAGGGAGGGAGAGAGAGATAGAGAGGGAGTGAGGGATAGGGAGGGAGATAGAGAGGGAGTGAGGGATAGGGAGGGAGAGAGAGAGAGTGACGGAAGGAGGGGCAGAAGCCCACCCGTAAGTGTTCCCTATCCTCCACTCATCACTGACTATGCGTCTCAAGAACCCTCGCCCAGGCAACCGATTACGAATAAATTCGCATAGCACAATCCAAAAAGCAAAAAAAAACAACTTTCTAAAATAATGCGGTGACATTCTGGTAATAAAAAGTGAGAGGGAGCGGAGTCATTTTACGCTACAAAAAACTACTAATTGGATACATAGAAGCCGTTAAGTTAAAAAAAAAAAACAAACTCCGAGGCGGGATGATGAAGAGAGTGAGGGCGAGGCAAAGAGATTAATTACTTCCGAAGGCTTCTCAATCACACAAAGTCAAGCGGACGGAATGCGCGTAAAAGCGATGGGAGGGAAAAAAAGATGCGAAACAAAGGGGTTTGGTTTTTTTCGGGGATCGGGAAAAGCGGTCGCGGAAGGCAGTGGTCGGAAAAGGGATTTTGAAACCGAACAAAAAAATCGGATTGACCGAGGGAGAGGAAAAAAGAGAGAAGAAAGGCGAGCTTAGTGGAATGTCACGAAGCAATAACAGACGGGAGAAAAAAAGGAAGAAGAAATAGGTTGTTGAGGGAGGATAAGAAAGATAGAGAGAGAGAGAAGGGGGGAAGTGGATTGGAAGAGAGAGGAAAAGGGTAGAGGAAGAATTGGAGGGAAGGAGTTTAAGGGACGCATGGAGCAGGAAAGGGAGTCGTTGTTTGGCGTCGGAATTAAGATTCTCGGAGGGTATGAATTCGCACGCGCGCACACACAAGAACTCGCAGACACACGCACACTCTCGACTTGCTTCCCGTCTCCTTTTATCCGAAGTGTGAGAACCTCTTCATTCATTCCACATCCCTTTCAAGTGGATGTAGTTTTCGCTTTCTCCGTAGGTGAACAAAATGGTTGCGGTGTTTGTGGGCGAGGAGAACAGAGTGTTGCTGGGGGTTGAAGGAGAGATAGAGAGAGAGAAGGGTTGGAAGACGGATATAGCGAGAGGTTTGTGTCGGAAGCGGGTGTGCGAGGGAGAATGAGTGCTTATAAGTGGTTGCTGAGCGGTAGGGGAGGGGCTGAGGAGAAGGAGAAAATGCCGGGGGATATAAGGAGTTTGCGGAGGAGTTTACTAAGAAGAAATGGAGTTGAGAAGTTGAGTAAACACAGTAATTTGCCTTGCATTTGAAACCGATGCAGAATAGAAAATAAACTGCGGATCCATACACATTTGACTTGAAATGTTTGTTCAAAATGTAACTGAAATGTATGAAATATAATTTAAACACTTGATCATTCTTCTGTCTGAGAATTCTGAAAGCCATATGATAATAATTTTAATAAAATATAACATTTTCAGCACTCAAAACGTCCTAATAATCAGACGTCCAGTGTAAAACATAATTTATTTATCTGATTGATGTTTAGTGTTTGAAATATTAATGATAATTTGTTTTTTGAACTCATAAAGTTTTTTAATTAAAAACCATTGCCGAGAGCATTAATCGATTTTTATATTGAAGATGTTATGACTTACCGGCATTGAACTGGTGAGTTGTAAAGAGAGGACTTGAATCATTAGTTGCTTTGTTGCTTCAACCTTCAACTGTGAATTCAGATACTGAATATTTAAAATTAAGGAAATCGTAAATAAATTGCTTAAGATAGTAGATGAAATTAAACTTGTAGCCATGAGTAGAGAAACAGGCCGAGTTGAATCATGAATTGATCTAGAGAAATGGTGTAAGGAGATGGTAGGTTGGATTGATAGAGGATTGGGGCAAAAATGTCGCGGAAGCGGTCGGAGCGGAATTATTCTACTGGAATAAATCATCGAGGAGCTGCGAAGGTGGGTAGGAAGGTGAACGGGTGGAGAGGTAGAGGCCGATGCGAGAGACGCGGCGTGGTGGCTGTAAGATGAGAGGGGGAGGTCGTGGTGGAGGGAGAGGCGGCGGCGCGGCGGTGTTTTAGTGGAGTGAGATGGCGGGGAGTAATCGGTTTGGAGTGGTGTCGCTTGGTTTCGGTTGGCGGCCTGAGACACAGTCTTGCGGCAAGGCAAACGGGGGTTGGAGTAAGAGGAGCCCTCCAATGAATGTCTCTGGCAGACCGTTACGAAGAAGAGATTGGAGGTAGAGGACGGAATTGGAGCAGCTATGCGAAAGAGGAACAGAAGAGAAGATGTTTCCAGCTGCACAGAAATATTCATCGAGATGACGCCAACGGATGGGAGAAAAATTCGGAAATATGCATATGATTCTTTGGTTGCTTGATTTTAAGTGAACTGCCGCGGAAAATGCCAAAATCTTAGGGATTGTGAATGTTATTCTGAAAATTCAAAATTTGATAGCGTTTTAGTGCTTTTTAAGATTTTACTGCAAATATCTAACAACAGTTGTCTCAATATCGTATTAAGAAACGTTGTAACCGATATGGGTTCAAATTTGGTTAGAGGTATGCGATAGCATATTAATAGAGTTAAGGTATTTATTAAATAAATAAAAATATCTTACTTTTCACATAAATGGCAAATAAAAAGAGCGTAGTTTTCGTAAATTTTCCGATAACATTTAAAACTACAATTGTTTCCTATGTCTATGTGAATTTCGTGGCTAAAAGAAATTCTTGACGTGGTATAGATATGAAGTATGAAATTTATGGCTGAGAAAACTGCCACCCTCTGAAAATTCGTATGGTAATTATAAACACATTTTCCCGGAAACTTTAATAGGTTCTTCCAAATGATTTCTGTTTTAAGAAACTTTGAAAAGTTTGATATCCGTTTTACTTTGGACCATTATTCTTAATGAAACATAGAAATCAAACAACGAATATGGCCGGTCACCTCTTTTCATTTTCTTATATAGATAACCATAACCGCCATTTATTGTCTAATTATTGTATAAATTCTTCCTTGATAACGTATAATTACAATTATTACAAATGAATATTACCTATGTTAATACTAAACGTTTAAGTTTTAAACACCCATCAAATGTTAAGTGCGTTTCCCGCGAGTAAATAACTAAATAAAACAGTTATAGTATAAATCTCAGATTTCTGATGGAGAGAAATTAACATGCAAATGAAAGTCTTTAGACCCTTTATCCTTATTTATTTCCAAGTCCTTGCATCTTTAAAATATAATGGCTGACTTTTTATTCAGATTGAGTTAATATCCCTGGGGGCAAAGAGGTTAGGTAATTAGTTCGGCCCACCAAAAATTCTCTCGAGAAAATTAATTTCCGTGTGACAGCCTCAAGGGCTGAAATCCAACGTAAGTAATTATTCCTTCTACTCCACTCGCTAGACTTTTGTATTCCAAATGTTTTATATAGTTACAACTTATCTAATAAGTGAATGCACATACTACAACTTGCTTGTAATGTATAAAACACTAATAAACGTTTGCACTATTATGTTGATCTAATAAGTGTGTGCACATACAAATTGCTTGTAATGTATAAAGTACTAATAAGCGTTTACACTATTATGTTGTAACTTATGACCGAATTTTCATTTATTTCCTTGAAAACTCGGAACCTTAATAAAAAACATTTTTCTTTCTTTTGCGCATAAATCCTCTTATATACTGCTCGCCTTAAATTTTTAACCGGATCATGATTTCTTTCATTAATTATCTCCTTAGAATTTTCCCCAAACGTCATTAAATATTACTTATTATTTGTTTCGAGAAAAATCTGCGTTCCTCTATCAGCCAAAATAATCATAGATAGTAATTAATTTGACTTGATTCGAGGAACTAGATTTTGGAAAATGACTCTGCGGGTTTTTCCTCAATTTATACGTATCCCAAGCGTAAAATAATTTTATCGTTTTGTTCGCTGCTTGAGTTCAGTCATTTACTCTGGATCGAAATTGGCTAAGATGAAAACAAGATTTTTGTCCTACTTGCCAACATGCTGATATCCTGTAATTTAATGAATAAGACTTCTCCAAAAATACTTATACTACGTAATTGGATGTAATAAAGTGTGGCAGTATTGAAAATATTCCTATCCGAACCATATTGAAATTTTAAATTACAGCGTCTCAGACCTTAACACTAGAACGCCAGGACGGGTCAATTTTACCCGAAGGAGAATTTGAATGCGTTTTTCTACTGTAATATTATCTTGAACCCAATTTCCTATCGTGACTTTAAATCGTTTTAGAGATATTTTAATCTTGTCATGACAGTATGTCATGAATTATAAAGGAATTTACCTCGAACGCCCGAACGGGTCATTTTGACCCGAGTGTAGGATGAAACGTATTTTCTTCAACATGGAATGCCAAAACGCGTCCATGTTATCGCAGCTAATGATATTGAATTACTACCTATTTTTTCAGCTGTTCCTTGCATTCAACCCTGCGTTCCTCTTTCTCTCTCCCTCACTCCCTGATTCCCTCTCTCCCTCTCGCTCATAATCATCACTCGATCGTCTTCTGTCCCGAAAATGCAACATTGTGTGTGTGTGCAGATATGGTCTTCCACTAATTTTCTTTCAACAAGCCCTTTGCTCAGTCCCTAGCGGTATTTGGATGCGCAATAACGTGCAGGCAGCCTCGAGTGCATTGGCACACAATTGCGTCAAAAAACGACTCGTAAGCGCGATTTATATTCTGATTAGATTCTCGCAAAACTCAATAACGTCCTCGAAGATGTGTCGGACGGACATACCTTTTATGACATTCTTGATTTGACAGTAATAAATGCTGTCTTGATATATACAGCTGTCACTGGTAAGAAAATTTCGCGGAGAAAATTCATCAGACAGCTTGCAGAGAAGCTACGTGAAAAAGCGGCCAAATTATGATAATCAAGGCGAAGACTGATTTGGAAGAAGTGGTTTCAAAACGTCGAAGTTGCCAGATCATGGAAAATTGCAGAGAAAATACGTAAAACTTCCATCAAATGCACAATATGCAAGAAAATGGATTTTGTGAAGTTCAAGCACAAAATGCGTTGCACATGCGTCAGCTGCACTAACGCGATGAATGAATAATAGTTTTGTTAAACAATTTTGAAACTTTGCTTTTTCGTCATAAATATGTGTTACAGAAATCTATTTTACAGGTCCGAAAGATTTTCGTTGTTACATGGTATAGTAAAATACTTGCAATTTATATTTAGCATTAGTTTATTAAATTAGTTATAAATCAACCTGTTAGTAGTATTTGTAAGCGAAATGAGTGCTTTCAACCTGAATGTATTACCGCTATGCATATCCGACTAATAATGCCTTTTTATAATTAGCGTGATTATCTTTGTAAATTTTAATTATGTACATTTTGTTGCTACCCGTACCTAATTTATTCTTCATGTTGGTAAATATGGGTCTGCCTTACATTACTTGAGCATAAGTTTTTTTACGTTCTTCGCTATTATGCAATCCTTGCGTGATTCTCAAATGTTTTTCAAAATTGGCATTTTGAAGATGTATGTAAGGACATATTTTTTTAAGTTTCGAACAGAGAATGTACCGACTCATGCTATCTATAAACAGTAGTTAGTCTAAATAGAGAATGTATACCTTATTTAAACGCAGTAAATACTAACGAAGAAATCATTTCTTTATTTTTTAGTAGGTTCTTACCACATGCATACTAACGATTTATCACTAATATATTCGGTTTCTTAAGGTGGCACATACCAACATATATCTCTATGGAAAAGGATGTCTTTCTTTAGGCGTAAATTCTCATAAGAGATCAGTAAAATATTTATCACGTTGAAAAATTACTTTAAAACAACTTTATTTTTGGAAAAAACGTTACAAACATTATTTTTGATCATGAATGTATCAGTTTGTCAAAATTAACTAAACAAAAACACAACTTATAATTTTTTAGATGACGAAAATCAAGTATCGCTTTTAACTTCGCAATTTTAACCTATAAAAGCTAATATTTCACAGTACGGGTCAAATTGACCCGGTTGGGCGTTCTAGGGGGTGAGCTAGGTGCGGGCGTCCGAGTGTTAAAGGTGTTATTTTTATAGGGAGAATAACGTTCTTTTTGGTCTTGAAAGCCGTTTTTAAACATTCAGCTGGCCTATTCCTCGTTGCTTTACGGGGCTGAAGATGTGAGTTTCTAGGTGCACCGAATTTCCTTAAGCAGGATGCACCCACTACGGACCTATAATATAGCATAAACCCTATTACGAAATTCAAATAATTTCGTTTTACTGCCACAACCACCAAAATCACTTCTCCAAGGTTTCTTCGTTCATCTTTCGCCATCTTTTATTATTTTTTATTGAATCTAACATTTCAAAATTTCCTTTCCTTTATTTTCGTAAATCAAATTTCGCTCGCTCCTCTCCTTATGTCTCCTCCATCCTTTTCTTCCTATACCCAGAATTCCTCTTTTGCTCCGTACATCTCCAATTATAAGCCATTTTTCTGCTCCATTTCCCATCCTAACCAATTTCCCTCTTCCCCCCTCTACCTCAAGCGTCCGCAATTCTCCTAATTCTCTTCTCCTCATCTTCCAAATTTTCCTTCCTGGAATTTCCCCGTCTCATATCGCTCCTTTCACCCCTCTATCTCAGTCCCTATTTCCTCTTACTTTCCCGCCATCTCCTATTTTTCCTCCTCCTCCTCCAATCTCTCCCCTCTCCTGCACTGTCTCCTCCACTCCCGCCCACATCCCCATGCTGCCCGCCACTTCGCCTCGCAGACCGCTGATTTAGGGTATCGTAAATTCCGGTTCCCTGACCAGGTGCTGCCGTGCGTAAACATCGGCACGGTCCGCGTCTGCAGAGCGACGGTTTGACGGAGTTACCTGAAAACGCATTGTGGCGTAGTTGGAATGAGAAGAGGTAGGGGAGAGAGAGAGAGCGGGGTAGTAAGAGGCGAAGGAGGAGTGTGTTATAGTGGTATGACGGGTAGAAAGGAGTAAGATGACCCAGGGGATGCGGGAAAGGTGAGAACGGAGCGAAGGAGGAGAAAAGAAAACACGTGGATGCTGGGAAGATACGGTTGCGAGACATTTCTAACGTTGGCAATCGCACAAGAGCTATTTCGACTGTTTCCCTCGCCAAACTCTTTAGCCGGAGAGCGATGACAGGGCGTGTATCTACGTTCATGAGTTTTTCGGGTGGGCTTTAAAAAAAACATTTGTCGAGAAAGTTGATAAATCAAAAACGTCAACGTGTTTGGAGAAGTTATTGGTGTGTTCTCAGCGTGCGTTCTTACTTCTAAATGTCCTCTCGAGGGAGAAGACTAATTAGCGGCCGATTGAAATATGTGTTTTTGTTATTTTTAAACGCTTGGTCGGCACTCATAATTTCTCCACCTTTCTCCCAAATGTCATGTTACCCATGATGCTGGACTCTTTTCTGAGAAATAATTTATTATGCAGCGAATTATATTTAGCATCAGATTTATCAAAATAAGGTAAACGAAAAGAAAAATATGTTTTTGTATTTTAACCTTAATTCCATAATAAATATAATAGGTATTTTTTAATCAAGATCAACAGTTAAAGTTAAATAGTCTTCGTCTATTCCTTTGGCTGTATATAATTTAATTTAATTGAAAAATACACAGAATGCCTAAAATATTTGGTTAGGTAAATTAATATTTTTGGAAATTAAACCTATGTCGCCAGTCCAGCATATTCTTGCATTCATAATATTCAGCTTCAACACTTTTCATTGTTTAACTAACCATCTTGATACTTGATATTCTTTTGGTGTTCCTTTTCGACGGCATCTGTTGAAGAAAGTTGATACTAACATTACTAAGCTGATCTCAGTGAGAGATAAGTAACTTATTCTGAAACAGGAGAATAAGGATGCTTCCGTAGTTCACCAAGGCAGAATTTTTCTCCCGCTTCCCACATATTTCTCCCAAATTTTAAATTTGTAGCACATTTAGAATAGAAATAACAATTATCTAATTGTTTAAATTTAAATAATTTTTAACGCCGCAATAAGAATTTTATGGATAAATGGAAATGTTCATTCACTCTAATAGACTTAACTCTAAATAACTTTAAAATTTCAGCTCTCTAACTTGCCCCGTAGTATCTAATCATTTACCTATTTGTTTAAACTTTAAGAATTTTTACCTGCCAAACAAATTAAAATATCGAAATTTGTATAATCCCTATTTCGTTTTTTTTTTACAAATCCTACCTCTAAAAAAAATTTCACTTACGTAGCACATTGACTTCTTACCTAAGTGACATGAGTTCGACTCCAGAAATTCCGAAAGTTGCGTTTTTTCCCATAAGAAAAGCATGGCGCCATTTTTGTAAATTAATTTTGGACACTTGCCGGTAAGCTAGAAAGATGAAATTTTCAGTGTTGCTAGATGGTCGCAATATCTATAAGGAATTATTGTCACTTTTGCTTACAGTGTCTTGGGTTCGACTCCAGAGACCCCGGAATATCTCCCATACGTTAGCATGGGAAAACGCAATCCAGTGTGTAGACCAATCTAACAAGTTTAGGAAGCTGAAATTTTGCAAGATAATAGAACTTTTCTCATAACCAACTATAAAAATCGAAAATTTCAAAATTGTTAATTTTATGGGTTGTTTTAACCCCATTTGAACATTAAAGTTTAATAATTTTTTAGGTACTACGGCAACCGTTAAAAATGTTTAAAATTTAAACAATTAGAAAAATATTATTTTACTTTTAGAAGTGCTACAACTTTAAAATTTGGCTGAAATGTGTAGCATTAGTACCCCATAATGGAAAAAGTGTCAAATGTTTAAAATTGCAACATTTGGGGATTGTTTTAAACTATTATTTTTACGTGTGAAAAACGAAAATCGCTGAGGAGGTGAAATATTTAGAATTAATAGAATATTTGTAATGATGAAATATCTGTCTGAAAAATTAATGTTTTTTCAAGGTGAGATGAAATGCTTCCAGTATGCAAGCACCTTCTACTAGTATTTCACCTTTATTAATCTTAGCCAAAGTTATTGAGCTACTATCAATTTTCTACTAGTATGTTATATCCTCCTCCTCCTCTGTAAGGAACGTCTATATATAATGATATATATATATATATATATATATATATATATATATATATATATATATATATATATATAATCTTTATATAAATAAATAACAAAATTATTATATTCACACCGGTTTGACTAAACAGGGCTGCCACAATATCAAAGTTACAATTTGTCTGTAACTATTAATTTCGAAGGTATTGGCTTTACGGATTTCAAAGAAATTTCGTTTCTTGGTAGATTATAGAATGGTAAAACGAAATGAACATGTTTAAAACAGATCCAAAAAGCAGGGTTGCCACATTATCAGGAAAAATAATTTTCTGATTTCAAAGCGAATATATTAGTATACGATTATACTACGGCGAATTGGACGAAAAGCACTTCTGTACGACGGGAAACCCGTGTACATCTCTACTTGTTCATATGATATCTGATTCCCGGTAAAACCTTCATAAATGGTCGATGAGCACACGTTCCTTTGCATCAACGTTAAATTTACGGACGAACTTTGCTTCCATCAACGGTCATATTGCCAATTGAAGTGAAAGCCTCGATACGGTCGATTCTCAGCTTACCCGCAGAGAGACAATCGAGATGAGCGGCACGGCACGGTGCCCTTATTGCTCCTAGTCACCGAAAATGCCAGCATGGGCGAGGGAGTTGCCGGTAGGTTGCTCGGTGGATGCAAATGAGGCCTGACGCGCGCTCGATGCGGGAGTACTAGGGGGAGTGGTGTGTGTGTGGGTGTGTGTGAGAGAGAGAGGGTGGGCTGGAGGAAGAAAGGGAAGAGGGGAAGGAGGGGGGTGAGGAGGGGATCTAAGAAGGGAAGAGGATTGCTGGTTAAGTGTAGGAGGTAGAAAGGCTTGCTCCCGACCGGTGCAGCAGGGCCGCCCGCCTACACACGCACTCCACGAAGCACTTCGACCCACGCATAGAAAGCCTGGAGTTGGTATACTTGGCAACACTGCAGAGACGTGAATTTGTTTCAATAGGAAGTCTTAAGACCCACTTGGAAATAATAGGATAAGTTCGATTGGGAGAAGAAGTATTACAGAAAATAAATTTTCAGGTAAGAGAGCGATATTCTTTCAGAGACTTCAACGGGTGATATGATAACATATTATCGGGCGAAGAAACTTACTCAGGGTTAAACATACATTTTGCATAAGTTCTGGTGATTAATAAAACTTCTTATTTGTATATGACATCATTAACCTCACTAGCGTTTTGAGGTAGCTTCAATTGTGACACTTGCTCAGTAAAGCTAACATTATATTTATCTTGATATTTAACTTTCATTACTCCATAGATTGATATTTTTTAAAATAATTTAATTTACAAAGTCATTTATATTTTTAATTGTGACAAAAATAAGTATTTGTTGCTCTTTTATCTCTAATTTCTGAATATAAATGCTAAAAATGTCACAGAAAACTAAAATATCATTAATTACTGCATAAATGTCTTCATATTCTTGACTATTATGCTGTTGTTGGTTTGTATTTATGGTTAATCAACCTCTACAATTACTATAGCCATAACCCCTTCCACTCTGAAAACACGCACACACAAAGGAGGAGGGAAACCCGGTGCCGGCATTAGCCTACCCTTTACTAAGAGCACCACTGGTTATTATGCAAATGGTCGAGAAATATCTGGACAAAATTTCTCAGTAGCAGTATTTGTATTCCATTATAAATATTATTCTTGGCAGTTTAAACTAAAATTGTATAACCAAACATTAAAACAAGAAAATATGCTAGTATAACAAGCAGCGTTATTGTGTTGATTCAAAGCAACTAACGTGAGCTAGATTCTACTTTAACATTTACGGTGTGAAACAAATAAGGTCTAAGTTAATGTGTGAATTACAAAATATATGTTACATGTATTAAGATTCAGCGCAAAAAATATTATCACATTAAATCATAAATACACCATATGATATAAACCAATCGATAAATGACGTGCGTTAAATCAACAAGTCTTTTGGAAATGGGCAGAAACGACGTGATATATATCTCTCGTACTAGGATCGTGAGAAGGAATCGTTTACCAAATTGCTTTAAGAAAAGTACGAAGCAAATTAATCATGAAAAATTAAACGAGTCTTCATTCAAAATACAGAATTAGAGGAGAGTAGAATGAGAAGCGGCCTAATAGCCCTGCGAGAGGAAAGGGAAGGAAATGCTGGATTTCGTAGCTATCAAGCTGAGGTGAGGGGAGTGAGAGAAGGATAGAGAGAGAAATAAAAAGAGAGAACGGAAGAGATGTAAGAACGGTTGAAATGATGAGGGATCGTTCGAAAGATGAAGAGAAAGATAATCGTTGACTGAGAAAAAGGGCGAATGAGATGTACTATAAGAAATAATGAGCGCGAAGAGCCGCAATGGCGCAATCTATGAGACGGAGATAGAGACGAATACAATTAAGAGAATGTAAAAGGATGAGAAAAAGGCGCGGCAGAGGAGAAAATGGATTGGTAAGAGGTTGAAAGCAAGCAGCAAGATGAGGGAAAAAGAAGAGATTTTTCTTTAAACAGAGAGATGCATTAAAGTGAAGATGGAGGCAAATAGAGTGAAAAGGGAGTGGTAGAACCCAAGGCATAAAACGAGAAGGGCTAATATAAGAGGTAAATTGATGAAGGGGAGATAATGGAGATGAAGAAGAGAATGAAAGAGAGAGGGGAAATGAGAGAGAAGAGATAAAGAAATATGGAATGGGAGCGAAAGAAGCAAGGCGGAGAGGAGGAATAGTTGGAGGAGGAAATTGGCTGTTGAATTAATGCAGTGGGCGTTAGGAGAGAAGAGTGAAATGAACTCGTATATTTCTGGAGAGGGAGAAATATGAGGGAAATAAAGAGCAAGGAGATTGTCGAGGAAAAATCGTGAAGGGAGAGGGTGTGATGAATATGCATTTCGTTAATTTTCATTTGTTAAAAGGAAAGTGGACGAAGAGCTTCTACAAGAAATTATTCGTAGATAAATTACAATTATAGGGCCGTTATTATTCACTTGTTTTGAGTTCTTGATATATTAAATTACAGTTGGTCTCAAATCGTAATAAAAATTTCACTATATTTTTAAATGAAAAATATCTTTAATGATTTCTATAATGTCGCGAGTTCTTTAAAAGTCAATTGAAAAATGTTTTCCACTAAAATGTTGTCTAATGATATTTTAATTGAACCGGAGTTTCTACATGCGTATCCAGAATGGACAGTGAAATAGGTTAATAGGGTTAGCACCAAGATAGATGCATCGCTATAGATCTTGAGGAAATAGAACATAAATTCCAATGAACCGAAAGATAATTGTAAGATATCTTAAAAAGTTAATATGTTGAGTTTCAAAGTGCATAATCTAGTATTCTTCGATTTTTTCTTCATGTAGAGATTAAGTCAAATTAAATTAAACAGATAAAGATAGAACGTACAAAGACATGGATTATATCAAACTGCCGATTTATTCGATTTACATCGCTGTAATTACAAGAAATGATATTCCATTTCTACGCCCATTTGTCTTCATTCGTTTATCTAACTCAATCGGTAACAATGACAAGAAAAGGCCAAGAATGGCATTATAGCTGTATTGCCGGAATAAGCTAACTCGTATAAACCTCGAGTGTTTGGCAGAGAATTAGGTGAATAGATCGAGGGAAATGGAGTTGGGAAGGAGAGGGTTTCGCCGAGGGGCCGCAGTAGCTGCCATGGAATGAAGAGACCATCAAGTGGTCCTGAAGAAAGGGAAAAGCGGTCCTAAATGGGGAGACGTGCGGAAGGTCGGGGGGAGGAGGGATTAAAAAGGGTAGTGGAAAGAGGAGTCGGATTCGGGCGGGAAGGCCGTATAGGAGACGGAGGATCGAAAGGAGTGGATATTCCCAGAATTGGACGTGGATGGTATGGGGTGCCAGGAATTTAAGAGGAATGGGGCAGAAGCAGTTTGGCGTCGCAGGTGTCGTGAAGCGACTGCATCAGGAGTCGGGTAGGCGGAGGCGGTGGCGCCGTCGAGCCGCCTGCCGTGACCTACGTCCCCACCCATTCGCTCCATCCCCGACCCGCCCGCCCTGACTCGCCCTCTTCCTCCCCACCCTTCCGCGTCCCACCTCAATCCACCTTCGCTCCCCTCTATGGCATAATTTCCTCATCTTCCCCTCTCCTAAGAATTTCGTACTAATTTCGTCCTTCGCTCCGTTTCGCCTACATTCTCTCCTCCCTCTCTTTCTCCAATCCCTTCTTTCACTTCTTTCTTCTGCTCCTATTTCTTTTCTCTTTCTCTGTGCTTCAGCCGGGACCTTATAAATCACGGGAACTTAGGAATGTGGTCTCGCAGACTCGCGCCTTTTCTCTTTCTCTCCCTCCTCCTCTCCTATTTCCTTCTCCACTCGCCTGCTCTCTCTTTCCCCCGACCACTCCCCATTTCTCTCTCGCTCAGCCTTTATATCCCTCAGTGTGTTCCCTCCAATCTCGCTTTATCTTCTCTGCCTCTTCACTACCCTCCACACGACACCCAAGTTGATCTTCATTTTCGAGTTGGATCACGAGGTCATTAGGGCGCCCATAGTGTATTTTTATAAGGCCATGATAGAAATGACTGTGAAACAGTTATAAGACGTTGTATTGCACACTTTATATTGTGCACTTAAACCGAAAATTATAAAAACATGCTAACTAATTAGTCCGATTGTTTTTCTGTCCCTACGAAAATGAAATAATTTTAATAAATGGCATACAAATCTCGTTGATAAATTCAGGCTCCTCTCCGTGGAATTTACTCATAACACAGACAAAAAATAAATTAAGTATCTTCCACGAAAATTATTTTTAGATCATTTTTGTTTGTGTCATGGTATACATATCAGCGCAGGTTTCCTTGAGACGCTTATTTCTCTTGTTGCGGAAAAGATATAAACCTTGTGCGGTTAATTAAGCTGTTTCCTATTTGATTGAAAATAGCCATAACTTATAAAAATGTACTTGAAAATTTAATCACAAAAATTTTGTACATCAAATATATTAAAACATTATTAATTATAATGTAAATTTTGCTCATAAAAGCATGGTAAAACTGCATTAAAGTCATAAATATTCAGATGCATGTGGTATTTTAAGTAATATAAATAATCATTATATTGATTTTTAAATTCACCGCAAAATTCAACGAGTGATATATGTAATTTAATCATTATTTAATCCTGTATCTATTATTTCGAAACAAGAAGTTTAAAATCAAGGGTTAAATTAGTCGGTGTTTCAACCAACTCTTCCTGACTTTTCTCCCTCTTTAAGACGGTTTTTAAGCTCCACTTTCCTTTATCAAGTTGAGAAAGCGAGGGAAAAAACAATAAGAACTTTAGTCACCAGTACTCCTCTGCGGCAAAAAGTAGAGTATTAGCAATTACGGTTCAGGAGTCAGATTGAAATAACAGCTTCATTAACAATTTTCTCGGCAGGGCAAAGCGGAGGAAGCTATGGCAACGCCGTCGCCGTCATCATCATCACCTGCGCTTGTCTTTTACTTCCCTGCCTCCTGCTCTGCGCTCTGCTGCTGAGGTGAGCTACTAACTCTCTTTCGTTCAACACGACCCTCATTACTATCGGGCTCAACGCCAAATGCCTTTAATTTCTCCCAAGAGGCTGTTGTTCTTTTCCGATTCTCTTGAGCTCTGTTCCTGGTAATTTGTACTAGGACCTTATGGTTCGTTTGTGTTTTGGGTCAATTGATGGAGTCACGTTTTTCCAGACGAGTTTATTTTCTTGCGCCTTCTTGAGGCTCTTTTTTTAAAAAGAATTTCTTCCACACCACGATGCTCATAGTAGATTCTTTCAAATAAACAAAAGTATAAAGATCGCGATTTATGTTCCCTGAATTAAGACTCTTACTCCATGCTTGTGAATGTGCTGGCGTGTAAGAGCAATAGAAAAGGAAGTTTTCTCGGAAAAGAACCTTCTATAAGTTTTCTAAAATCACATATCCGGTTTCAGTAGTTTGCAATTGATGTATATAATATTATGTGATTGAATCATTCTAGTTTTCTTGGGTCAACTTAAAATTAATTCATAATAAAAAATTGCTGTATGGATGTAATGGCTTAACTCTAAATTATTCGGATGTTTCTATCTTTAACTAAACGTTTCATTGTCTATTTAACGAATTCATAGAAAAAGTTCAAGAACACTATAATACGCTGAAGTTTTTGGTTAATCAACATTTTATATGTAGTATATATATATATATGTATGTATGTATCCATATATATATAGTACTAAAAATATATTTATTTATGAAAGACATTTATGGTTAGTGGAATGTAATCTTTAAATCTTTTCAGTGAAGCTACCAGTGCATTTAACTCAATGTGGCAAGGAAACTACTTGTATTCGAGAATTGGACGAATTGTGCTAAAATGGATTTGCTTTTTTATCCATTGTTGTATTCCTTGTTCTGCATATAATGCCAAAAAAATCTACAGAAAACCTTTTTACCGTTTGTTTAAACACATTGCTGCTAGAATTGAGGTCAGACGCTAAATTTAAGGGATTGCGGCAGCGCTCGCCTCAAAAATCCCGAATTAGCGCGAAATAATAGAACACAGAAGAGTTTCACAAGATCACACGCGCGTGCGAGGTCGAAAAATCTCCGAGAAATTTCGACGCGGAATCGCGGAGTCAAAGCGAGCGCTTCACAGAGGAACTCTCTCCCTAGGCGGCGGCGGGTCTAACAAGGTGGCGCCTAAGGAAGAAATTCTGTGCACTCTATTCGGGAACACGCATCACGTATGTCGGATGTTGTCCTAGCGTCTTCGGCCGCCCCTGACCTCACGGTCGCTCCATCCGCCCCTCTTCGCCCCACCCTCTCCCTCAGCATCTTTGCATTCGCCCCCGCGAGCGCGTCCGCGCCGGAACGAGGACCGTGAAGGGAGCAACACGCCCCAATCCCTCTTTCACCCGTGGATTCTGTGCCTCCGCCCAAAAGGATGAGTCAACCTCTCCACTCGACCCATCCCGGACCGCGACGCTCCTTGGTTACATACCACTCCCGCTACACTCCCCTTATCCGACTAGATGAAATGCCAAGCGATGACTAACCTACACGGGAAAAAGGATGCCATGGAGCCTTGCTTTGGCGTCGTCTTTATTCGTTCGTTTCAGGATTGGAGGGATAGCTTACCTCTCTTATCCGAACATTAAGTGCAGCCTAAAATATACACTTAGTCAAAATTAAAGTATTTGTTCCGTTTTTTTATCCTTCTAAGAAATATGTATACCTCCTCGCGATAGCGCTACTAGCGAGATGTATAGGTCTGACTAAAAGAGGAATCACTGCGATGTGGGATGACCTAATTTTCTCCGTGTTCACGAAAAATTAAAACGTTAATTTAATTCGTTTTTTTATGAACTGGTTGTTAGATATACTATTTTTTATCTTTCTCTGGGCATAAGATACATTCTAGATGAAGGGAGAGAAGGAAAAGCTCAGTTTTGATTCAGCGCAAATTAAAAATATTCCACCAGGTCGATTCTTATAGCTTGAGAAATAACATGGTAATTAATGTATCACAGAATTATGTATAGTGCGCAATATATTGAACCAATAATGTCAAGTTGCTAAAGATCGCGGCAGTATGAAATTCCTCACTCGACTTCTCTTTCTAAAATATAAAAAAATCACTATCACTGTCTCGGTTTAATTTCTGTGCCCAAGTAATTTTCCTTCGCGGTGAATTTAATCTCATAAATTGCTTGTTGTTTCTGAAAATAATTTTGGACACGAGTTATTACTTCCATATTCTGTAAAACGAAAACTCTCAGAAGAGGGTCTCCAAAAATATATATTCTTGAAAACAACGCAGAAACGAAAAAAGCCAAATAAAACGCTTTCCGCCGTGCCAAGTGTGATCGGAATGAATAAAGAGCAGAATCCATCGACGCATGTCTTCCCTCCGCTTCTCACTCGTTCCCAACCGAGATTGAAGACGTCGCGAAGCATTTCTCTCAGCGGAATGTGTGTGCGAGAGCATGAGTGTGTGTGCGTGTCAGAGTTTGAATGGATGGACGTACAACAGGCGAGACATCATACGGTTCAGCGGAAAGAAAGAATTCATGTCTCTTACAAATCTTCCACCCACCCATTCCGCCCCCTCCCTTCCTGCTTCCTCTCCTTTCTCCCCTCCCATTCCCTCCCATCTCACCTTCTCTATGCCGCCCCTTCACTTCCCAACGCCACGTCCCTCGCGTGTCGATACAAAAGGTCACCAAATCCAATTTACTCGGAGACGCTACGCCAGACGCGGACCTCCCCCATCCTTCCCTCCTCGCCCTCTCCCCTCCTCGCCCTCTCCCCTCCTCGCCCTCTCACCTCCTCGCCCTCTCTCCTCCTCTACCCCTCCCCTCCTCCCTCTCCCCTTCTTGCCCTCTCCCCTCCTCGCCCTCTCCCCTCCTCGCCCTCCTCCCTCCTCGCCCTCTCTCCTCCTCGCCCTCTCTCCTCCTCGCCCTCTCTCCCCTCTTCGCCGTCTCCCATCCTCTCCGCACCCCTATTTCATCCCACTCCATTCCATCTCCCTCTCACTCTCTCCCTCCCCACACGTCCCCGCTCTTTCCGCGGGCCGTACATTCAGACGCCGGCGACGACGACTCCATGTTTCTCTTTCTTTAAATCTCGAAACAGCGTCTCGGGAATATAAATTAGTCCCCTATGTCCCGGTGCAAGTTACACGGAGTTTTTCTCCATTTTTTCCCGCCCGACTCTCCTTCTTTACCCAAACTCCTCCTCCCTCTCATCCCTCACCGGTCCCACTCTCATCCCCTTCCCTCTCCACCTCCTACCGCCGCCAACTCACTCCTCTTCTCCATTCGAAAAGGAGAACCTCCGCAGAACATTCCTCCTCCAACACACACTCACATTCTGTTCAGTTTTTCACGCCTCGACCCACTCCGCAGTCGACCTCATTCCTCAAACTCCTTTTTTCTCCGACTCCCTCGCAGGATTTATAAACAACCTTTGTCGAACTGGATCCTGGCACGAGGACAGTCATGCATATTTCAAAGGGAAGGAGACTGGCGAAGGAGGGTGAGAGAGGGATGTGGGGGTGAGATGGAAAGTTTAAGGGGGGCTATGGGGTTACTAATGTCACCGAATGCCCAAAGAGTACGCAAAAATTATTTTTCGCGAGCGGCTCGCGGATTTTTTCCATAAGAGCGGAGGAAGTCCCAAAAAAACGGTCTTACCAGTCTTTTAGACTAGGAGTAATCTTTTTGCGGCCCTCTTCTCTCCTCCTTCCTTCCTCCCCTCTTCGTAAGAATGCTCCGCTCTTGCTCTCCTTCGTTTCTTGTTGTAAATGTTTAATGCTTTGTTCAACCGTCCCGAGATCTCAAGGACGGGCGGGGAAGGGATGCAGGAGTTCAGGGTTAGAGGAGAACCTTTCTGCTCCGACGGGAATAACAATGCTCACTGGAAAGTAACGGAGGAGGAGAGAGAATGAGGAGGGAGAATGAGCAGAGAGAGAGGGAGAGAGGAGGAATAATGTAGAGAGAGGAAGAGGGAGAGGAAAACGTATGAGGACAAAGGATTGAGGGGCAACGAAATACTGGGAAAAGTAAACAAGTTAGGGAAACGGAGATAAAGGGAAAGGGGGTGAGAGAACAAGGGAGAGAAAATTATGGAGGAGTGGAGCGCTGTTAAAGAAGTTGGATAATAAATCAGAATAGGAAATAAGGTACATGGGGAGGCACGCGAGAGAGATACAGCGAGAAGTGTAGAGAGAGTGGAGAGATTGAAGATCAGACATATGCAACATATGTTGAAAGAGGGAAAAGGGAACAAATGAACGTTGCTTTCTTTATTGGGCATGCCAGAGGGTATCGGATGTCCTCTAACATCTAAAAGTGTCGTGGAAAAATCAGCGTTAATGCGTGTTGATTTAATTCAAGTGATTTGGCGTGAACGAGGTAAAGCGAAAGTTTTCGGAACGAACAGGTTTTATCCATCTTAAAGAAGAAAATATCCGCCAGAAAAAAAAAAACAAAAAGTTCGAAAAACGGGCGAGTAAGGGAGGAGGGAGAAAATATCTAGGACGGGATGAGGGAGACTTTCAGCCGGAAAAAATAACATCGGAAATTTTGGGGAAGAAAAAACCTATTTTCGTAGGGAAGCGATGCGGGAAAGTAGTGTGACAGGATTCGGATTATATAGCAAGTTGAGTGTGAAACGGCGGTGAGCGAGATGTGTTGAGGGGATGGGATTGGGAGGACGGAAGGAGATAAAGGGAATGATAGAGGGAGACAGAGATGGAGATGACGAATGAAAAGAAAGGCAGAAGAAGGATACGGAAATAGAGGAAGCGGGAGAACGAATGGAGAGATAAATAGCGGCGTTGATAGCGAGGCATTGGCCTAGGAAGGGAAAAGCGAGGGAAAGAAGGCGAGGCGTGGATAGAATGCGTGAAGAGTGAGGGGAAAAAGTGAGAGGTAAGGCTGGAACGCTAGGTTGCGGGGAGGGGGGTCAAAGGTTAGGGAATGGCTTTTTCTGAAGGCGCATGCAGATGCGGGACCCATCGACAGCCTGGGAAGACTCATGTGTGTAATGTTGTGAGTAATGGATTGTGAATCGAAGGAATGAAAAGGTATGCATCAAAGATTTTGGAAAATATATGTGGTTCGGTTTTCTTTAACGGAAGTGCGGATCTAAAAAAAATCTAAAAAGGAGGTCAGATTGCTTCTGCGCAAATATTTGCTCAAAATGGCGTAAAAAATGTGGCGGTTTGAACATAAATATCGATTTTGCCAGAAATATGTCCGCGGGTAAATTTTGTCAGAAATATATCCGCGGGTAAGAATCTCTGCCTGGATTACATGTTTCCAATTTCTTCGCAACTAGATTCTAGGGAAAAATTGCTTACCAGACATGAGGATGACAGTTTGATTTTCATAGTCTAAATTCAAATAGCAGTTTAGAAAGTATTTGGGAACATTAAGATGCTAAATGGACCAACGATTCCTTTTGTACCTATACAAGTTTGTTTCAACACTTAAAACATTTTTCAAAATTTATTACAAATTTCCATCTTTCATGAATGCAGTTAGTACAGCAGCACACGAGTCTGAATTGATGACCGTGTGAAAGGCATTTATTTTTATTTAGGTATTATAGAATTCTCATGAAATGCGTTCGAATGTCGCTAGAAAAACTGAGCGCCCGTGGAAGCTATCGCAACAGATGTTTTCACATAATTGAAATAGCTGTCGTTATTTCGTGGATCTCCAATTATAAGCAACTTTTCAGTCGAATCCACGCGTTTTTGCCCCTTTTTACCTCAAAGAAAACAACAAATAAACCCACTATACCGGAATTCCCCGGCCACGCTGCTTTTAACAGCTTGTCGCTCCAGACACTCGCAGTTCGATTCGTGCCTTTCCAGCTGTTCACCTTCAAGTTTTCGCTAAACTGTGTGTTGCTATGGCATGTCTCCCGCAGACCGCACATTGCGTTTCCACCTGAAATGTTTAAGATATGCATTCCGAAGCGCACCCGTTCAAATTGTGGCGTGGTATTTCGTCTTCTCCCTCCGCCGCACTGCTCGCAGCGCCCCACCGCCGCCACGGCAAGGGAAGGAAAGAGCAGGAAAAAATAACTATATGAAACGGCCACGAAATGTGGTCCCTCGAGGTAGAGCGTGTCAGCGAGAGAATCTCCCTTCCCCTCTCCCATTCTGCGTCTCCCCCACCTCTTACTTTCCGCTTAAAAGCTGAATGGAACAGATGGCGCTGCGGAGCAGCCCGATTTCCGCCATTCGGCCGCGAGCACGTCGAGGAATTTATGTAACTCCCTGATATTTCTTCACTAGATGATTTATTTGTTTTGCAACAAATGCTCTTTCATCGCTTCTATACGTCTAGCTAAAAGTAGAAAAGTGGATAAAATCGGTTCTTAATAGAAATAAATCGCAGAAGAGATTGTTCGTGGAATAAAGTGTTTTATAGTTTTCCTTCGTAATTGCAAGGCATTTTTCGTGAGATTCAGTAGCTTGACATTACGTATAGGTAACCTTATATTTAGGTATACATTTTATCTTCCAGTTTTGGTAACGGGAAAAATTCGGAATTATTAGCTGTAGGGTTGAAATAGTTTGTTTAATACGGTATATCAAATTTTTATTTAAAATATTTTGCGAACTATCCGAGTTTTTCTCTATGGATTAATGTTTTAAAACAATAAATGTGTGAGAATTTTTCAAAACAAGCTCAGTAACCATAGCAGTGTTATTTCTTTTTGGCGATTTTTGAGACAGTTTTCTCTTTCATTGTGTAGAAGAAAATTACTTTTCGAGTTTAATTTTTCACTCCTACTATATTAAAGCTACTTTCGCATCATTGTCATCTACTGATTTTTTCTTCGGGTGTTCTCTTTAAAGAAGCCCACAAGTTGCTCTGATTACACCAAACCTTTCACGTTCTCATTTCTCAATGCATAACAGTCCGCTTGCAAAGAGATAGGTACTCGAATGACCTTCGTGTAGTTTCTGCCATCAAAATGCTGTATTTTCTGATCCATTCGTGAATACCTGTTAACTGACCATTACTCCTCAAGAACTGCAAGGCGTTCTTTTGTATCCCGGCAGAAAGGACTCTAACGGCTATAATGTTTCACGCCTTTCTTAAGCGCCGGACGCAACAATCTCACCTCGCATCCGGATGACGTCACCTGGCGAGATTCCCACCCCCTCCCCCCCCCTCCGCCTCATGCTCGCCGCCTTGGTAATTCTTCCCTTATAAGAGTTTTCTTCTTCTCTCTCTTTTTAATCTCCTCGTTCTCTCCTCTCCTCCCCCTTACTTCTACGCCAAAGTGACAAAGATGAATGGAGACAGGGAACGTTGAGTCTGCCTCACTGCGGGTGGAAATACCAGCGTCTTATTCCGAAACCGTTGCCGCCGCCTGCCCCCCCCCCCCCTCTCTTCTCAAAACACACGAACTAGTGGGATTTTTTTGGATTAACTTGCCTTTTCCGCCCAGGGGAAAAAGGGGGATTTACTCATTTATATAGTAGAAGGATTTATATAGGAATGAATACCTGAAGCTACACTCTGAATTAGTCATAAGTACTGTGCTACTCGTATTTTATTGATTTTAGGTCTTGCGACAGTGGAACGCCCGTGGAAGTTACATTCAGTCCCTCATTTACAACTTCAGAATATTTGAAGTTAAAACATTCTAACACTGGAGCTAAAATGGCGAATCACTAATTCAAAAATGTGTTCCGTATTGAGTACGTTATAAATTTTTAATTATTGTTTATTGTTTACTAAATGAGTTGCAGTTTGGCTACATGCCAGGTGGCAACATTACATGACTCATTGTCAATAAATTTCACATCATCTAACTTACTGCGTGATCAAGGTCACTTGTCCAAAATTTAACTGAATAAAATTATTAATTTTATAAAAATAATACAATTTTGGCTAAAATACTTATAATACAATTACTTTCTCCTTGGCTTTAATCGGAGCCGAAGTTTTCGAGGTTCATGGTAGACCTTCACGGTTACCGTAGCGTTCCCGGGGCTCACGAAGTCCCCACCGTACTTCACCCTACCAAGCATTCACTCTACTTCCTCCGGCTCACTCGTCACCCTCTAAAAAAAAGAAAACCTTTACATTTTGACCTAAATTGCTCAAGTGATTTAGGAAAGAGCTTAAAGATTTCCTCCGGTAGCTCATTCCATTCACATATTCCTCTATTTAGAAAAAAGTTCTTGGCGACGTTTGTCTTCTGCGGCCTGTATTTAATTTTATATTTGTGGTCGTTTTTTCCTATGTAGTGAGATTTCTCGATCCCAGATGATAAATTTTCCCATGCCCCTTTATTATTTAATATTTTAAAAAATCCCACAGCCTGTTGAGTTTCCTTCTATTTTCCAATGATTCCCAACCTAACACTCTTATCATTTCCGTTACACTTTCAGTCTTCTTATGCTTCCCCATCACGTATCTGGCAGCCATTCTTTGGACTTTTTCTAACTTATTTATTTGCCCCACTTCATACGGATCCCATACATTCATAGAGTATTCCAAAATTGGTCTAATAATGGCTTTATACGCTAACTCCTTGGTGGCTGTACCGCTCCCCTTGAGGCTCCTCATCACCCAATGTAGGGATTTATATGCCTTTCCTACCACATGGTCAATATGCTGACTCCACCCAAAATTTACTGAAATGATTATTCCTAAGTATTTACAGTAGTCACTTTTAGGTACGTAGTCACCCATTAGCTGATATTGCCTACATTCCTTAACTCTTCTTTTGGTAAAAGTTATAAGCTTACTTTTCTCAACATTTATGTCGATTTTATTAATTGCTATCCAGGTATCCACCTTCACTAAGTCCTCTTGTAAGTTGATCCTATCATTCTGACTTCTTATTTTCCTATATATTATGCAGTCATCAGCAAAAAGACGTATTTCTGAAGTTACTTCCTCATGAAGATCATTGATATACATGAGGAACAGTAGGGGGCCTAGGACACTCCCCTGGGGGACCCCGGATGTGGCAGGTACTTCTTTTGAGTATGCTTGTCCTACTCTGACCATTTGTGTCCTCCCGGTGAGGAATTCTTTTATCCAGCTTATAACCTTTTTGTCAATATTTAGCTTCTTAACTTTCTCGTGTAAACGGTCGTGGGGTACACTATCGAATGCTTTTTTTAAGTCTATAACTATTGCATCAATTTCCTCCCCATTGTTTGAGGTGTCAGCAATATCTTGACAGAGTCCTAGAAGCTGAGTCTCACTCGAATATCCTTTTCGAAATCCATGTTGGTTCCTATAGAGCCAGTTACTTTTATCCCAAAATTTTCGAATATATTTCGCAATTATTTTTTCCAACAACTTGCACACGACCGACGTTAAGTTTACTGGTCTATAGTTTTCAACCTTAGATTTCTTCCCTCCCTTGTATATAGGTATAACATTTGCTTTTTTCCAATCAGATGGTAAGTCATGGTTATTTAGGGTTATGTAGAACAATGTCCTTATGTATGGAACTATTGCTTCCGCACCCAACTTCAGTGCATCAATCGAAATATTATCAGGCCCCATCGACTTATTTTTTGGTTGCTCACTAATGACTTTCAGTATTTCACCATCTTTTACCTTTATATAGTCCATTTTGTTTGCGTATTCCTCAAATTTCTTTGACGGCGAAACCCTTCTATTGATTGAGGCATCCACTCTTCTACTTGTACCATCACTTCCCTTAAAAACACTAGCGTACCAGTTATTCAGTTCGTTCGCTTTGCCCACGTCGTCCGGTATCACAATACCCTCGTTGAATTCAATGGCTACTATATCCTCGCGATTATCCTTTTTCCTTTTAATATTATATTATATTTCTTAATGAAACAAATTGGTCGTTATATTTGACCAATATCTGTTTATGTTTCAGTTTCTAGAAAAAGATTACAGAAGATTATAGGTTGAACCTAAATATAATTATCCCGGTTCTTGCCCAGTACATAATGATTCCAATAAAAGGTGGCAATTTATTTTAATAAAAAGTTATTAAATAAACAAATGGAAAAGCAATTTAATGGTAGAATGACAAAATAATTGTGTTAAAATACGTTGCAGTTTTAGTTTGTTTTCTTTTTTGCGACTCTTTTATCTTAATTCCTCTCATGTACCGTTGGATGTTTACATTGTCCGTAAAGTCAGTATTGTCTTGGCTTTCAAAATATGCTAGAAGTGTCTCTGCTACCACTAGTGCCTCTTTGTGGCCCACATGCCAAGTGAATTGCAGTTCATCATCGCTTTCCGCTGGGGTAGAAAAACGGGAAAGACCCATTATAGAATATACGGGGAAATCCCTAGCACGGATAAACCGCCGCACGGTTAATCCGCATCCGAGTAATCAGTATTTTAGTACATCCAGTACCGTAACTAGGGCGGGGCAAGCGGGCCATCTGCCCAGGGCGCAAATAAGTAAGGGGCGCAAAAAATTCAAATACTAACTAAATAAACTAGAGAAAATAATTTTTTGAAGGAGGGTGGATCACCTATTTAGTAGTTTGCCCCGGGCGCTAAAATAGCTAGTTACGGCACTGAGTATATCTATTTAAAAAGTTATTAGTTGCTACCTAAACGTTGTTTACTTAACAGTTGAGTGGCGATTTCATTGTTGGCTGTTTCCAACGATTTTTGGCAATCAACGCTTGGCCGGTTTTTATGACATTCTATTCAAGTCCTTATGTACAATGGAAGTTCTAATTTACTGACACTAGTCAAATCACATTTGACGATTAATTTAATGAGGATCTCCCATAATAACTTATTCAAAATCCATATGCCGGCAAAAATACGCCTAAAAATCAGTGTTTAAGCTGATTTCTTTCATGAGTCCATTAAAAGCAAACATTGCTATTTAACTCACACGAACCTTCAAGCTTCGAGTTCGTATCTAAATGTTAACTATTCTAATAGCGCAAATTAATTATATCCTTCACTAGTTTCCCAGTGGATAAAATTGAGATGATAAATATCGTCTCTTCTTTTACGAGATTTTTTATTTTTTGGGTCGATCGCTTAAACGTGCACGAAATGTGTGCTCCTGACTAGCCGACCCAGAAATGCCATGGCAGACGGACAATTGAGAATTATAATATAATGTAGATTGCGTACGCGATTATAACGGAAAATTTTATTTTTAGGGATATAATAACGTAAGTAATGTTTCGCTTATACTTGCAGTCATTTTGCCGCCAACAAGTCATTTAAAGGCTAAATCAGTTTTCTCTCCTTTAAAACATGTTTCCTATCTTTTTGCAAGCGAAAGGTCACAATTATTCTCTTGCACTTGTTCTTTTTAAATTGTTCTATCTATTGACTTTTTGATACATGGTATACTGTAATTTTCTAATTTTTCTCTTACTCTGAAAACATTTTTAACCTACTTTTCAGAATGGAAATGGGTTTATAGTTTCGTTGTTGTGACTCTATGTCTGTCCCTCTTTTGAACCAATAGACCGATTTTCATGACACTTGGTGGAAATCTCTTGCTACTTGGGCCGAGCTCTCGAGGATAGTTATTGTTGCGAAGATTGAAAGTCACGGGTTCGATTCCAGGAAATATTCTTCCCATTTGATTTACATGGGAAATCTGAAATCCATTTTGCAGAGCAATTTTCTCTTGAACATTAAAATATCTAATAATTGTAATATCGGAGCGGGATTTGTACTATTCTCTGAGGGAAGGAATGGAGATTTTTTATTGTAGAATGTTGCTTATTGATCGTATTTTTTCGAATTTTGCTGTTTTTATCACTCATTACTAGAGTGTTGCCATCGCAACGACTATTGTTGGACTAGAATTCGGTATAGTCTAGTACATAAACGCGTTATTTTTGCCGCACAAATACTAGTGATCAATTAAATTTTCCGTTTGAATGTATGAGTAATATTTTATAACGCTAAATTATGAAATTTTGAAACACAAAGAGCAACTCATCCACGGCGATTTTAAAGCTATTAAAGCCAATATAAGTGTTAAATAAATGACTAAATGGAATGTAGGCATCATAAGTTCCGTTTGGATCATCTTGGTTTCCCCTAATAACATTTCTGTACAGCAAGTCACACTCCTAAAGACCGCTTCTCATTCAACATGCGCAGAGATAAAAAATAGAATTTACAGAATGAGTGTTACGCTCTGAAAGGATTACATGATCATACGTGTAAATCTATATCTCAGCAAACTGGGGTTTAATGGCATTCCAATCCTTCCAGATACACCTAATAATAATCCCGTCGCTTTACCCCTCCTTAACCAAGCAATTTCATAGAACTTCTTCCTATATGAATTATCTATAAATTATTTTACCTTAGTCCTTATTATACAAAAGTAAAACAATTTCCTCTTTTAAAATAAAGTCGATTCTATTCTTAACATTAACCTTTCGGTATTTTAGAGTTGATTCTGCCTCTTTTGGAACCTTGCCGTCTCTCATACTCATCTTAATCAACTATTAGGTATGTTACCGGTGATTATAATTGCTAACTTAATCGTTATTGAAAACTATATTTTTCGTCCTGAAATCGCTCAAGTCTTTGTTAACTGTGCCTTTTATCAAGTCAACTCTATGATGATTATCAGGAAATTCGTTTGTAGTTTTTTCTTAATATGTCAATTTTGTCACTAAAAATAAACAGAAGAAGAAAAAGGAAATCCTTCGCCTATTATCTATGAGAATCCCTGAATAACCCTACATTAAGCACAATATTCCATCATTTTTCTCGGATTTACTCATTTATTGTAATCTTCAATCCTGACTGCTATATTGCTAATATATACATTTTTGGTAAATTTCTGATGCCAAATTTTCCCATTAAGTGCATTCTTCATAGCGTTTCGCTATTTTTTGAATGACAAAACATATATCCGACAATCTACTTATAATGAAATTTATGATTAGCTTTAGTCTTATTCACCACTTTTACTTCCTTTTTTTCAACGAGTATCTCTTTTTTATTTCGCATACAAACATCTTGGAGTGAAAGGTGTTATGCCCTTTTTACTCCGTCTGTGACACGACACGTTCCTTAAGTGTCTGCGTACTGCTACTGAAATTTTCTCATGAGAGTGTCATACTGGATAGAATATTTAAGGTGGTTTTCTCCAGATTGGATGCCCGGATAGGGGCATATACGACTCTAAAGTCTTCTATCTCTGCCTGAGATGCTTCCTTAACAGCTCATAACCTCATCAATGCTTAATGAATTACCTGGGGTAGAGGAAACCATCAGAAATGTGAAGTTGTAATTTTCGCATGAGGATAAATCTCCAACAGGTTATTAAATCCCTTTTAGACGCTCAGGTTGGCAATCTAACGAAAGTCATTGAAAAATCAAATTATTTCGTATTTATTCTATTTTCTATATATGTACCTAGGCGCAGACACATGATACATCGGAGCGACGCAGGCATATTTTGAGATAGTGTTTTCCTTCAGTCATTTAAATTTATTTTTTCGTTAGGAATTTTGTGCTTGCTACACTCGGTGAAGTGAGTTTACGGTTTGTTCCTCAGTAAAAGAGAAGAACAGTTTTCGGCCGCGTTAACCATCGAAAGGTTTTTCAGCCGTTTTCCTTGCATTGGTTGACACAGGTTCAATGTTGTCTCCTCGGTATTGTCGGTCAATTGGGTAGAGTCGGCCCTTTTGTTCCTTGCCCTTTGACATAGACCTCCACTCTCTTATTTTCTGATAGCGTCAAGGATTTTAAGTGAAAAGTGCGAGGCTGGTGCGTGCAGATATGGGATTGCATGTTGGCATGGAATAATAACTATTCGATGCGGTGGCGTAGAAAAATAATAGCGTCCATTGCGTGGCCATAAGGACGACGGCTAGGGAGGTGGGAGCGTGACCTCGAAGATGAGGGGAAGGAGCTCTGAGAGGGAGGGGATGAATGGGAGAGGGCGACGCTGCGTTCGGCAATGGAAATCTTGGGCTCTTTAATCGGATCACGCTTGGTTACAAAAGTTTGCATTCACACCATCGATCGATAGCATCGTTATTTTTTGTAGTCCCAACCTTCGTTCCTCCTCCTCCATTCTACTCCTCCTCCCTCCTCCTCCTCCTCCCTCCTCCTCCTCCCTCCTCCTCCCTTCTCCTCCCTCCTCCTCCTCCCCCCTCTTCCTCCCCCTCCCCCCTCCTCCTCCCCTCTCCTCTCCCATCCTCCTCCGCCCTCCTTACCCTCCTCCCCCTCCTCCTCCCCCATACTCCTCCCTCCTCCTCCCCCATACTCCTCCCTCCTCCTCCCCCATACTCCTCCCTCCTCCTCCCCCATACTCCCCCTCCTCCTCCCCCATACTCCCCCTCCTCCTCCCCCATACTCCCCCCTCCTCCTCCCCCATACTCCCCCCTCCTCCTCCCTCCTCCTCCACTCTCCGAGCCTCTCTCCATTAAAAGCTGCAACCCGTGGACATGCTTTCCAAAGTAATGTTTTTTTCCTGTTTTCATTTGTTTTCTCATTAATATGCCAACCGTGCTGCGCGCCAGTCCAACATGCTTTCCTGCGACTTTTCATCGAAATCGGCATGGGAAACGAAGTTTTATGCAATTATGAATTATTAACTATTGTTTCCTCATTCGATTATTTTAGGGTGGTGCGCCGGTGTAGTGGATTTTATTATTTCTTTTTCAACTTGGAATAATATAAATCTTCGTAATCTATTGTACCATAAAAATGAGAGGAATTGAATTACGTAAACGCGAAAACTTAGTTCGCGTTACAATATTATGATATCTTTAAATCCTTTCCCTAGAAACTTTGATATTAATTAGAAATATAAAAATTATTTTACCTACCTACTCTACAAACTAAGATATCCAGCATTATATTTTTTATTCTTAGAATTTTAAGCATAATTTCATATTCGGAGATATTTATGCTTCTCTCTTAGGTTAATCCTCTTTTTTTTAATCTTCTTATTTTATTTGGTCAATGCCAATAAGAATATTCATGAGAAGTTAAAAAGGTTAATCCGCTTAAAATTCCGCACTAATTTATTGCCCTCGGAAACTTTCCTATTAATGAGCTGAGTTTAATTCGTTTTTTTCTGAGTCGGGTATCGTTCGGGGATTTACGTTCTCCTAAAGCACATATATTTTACCCATTTTCCAATGAAATTATACCTCATAAATAAAAAAAATTAGCTCTAAAGACATTAACCTATATCGCGAAAGAGATCCTTGCTTTTAATGCATCGAGCACTCTTAGCCTCCGGTCAGTTATTTGATGCTTCGTCGAACTTGTTGAATGCAGATGTTTTTAAATTGATAAAGGCGCATTTCTTGTAAATAATTTATTCATTTTTTTCGACGGCCATAAATTTACCGCGATTAATTACAGAATACACGAAACACGAGAAGGCGCTGTAGGAACCATTTTTCAACGTTTTCCGCCCATTCCTCAAGGTCCGATGGAGACCGCTCCAATCGCATGACTCGCTAACATTTTGCATCGATTCCTTTCGACATTCGCGATCTTCGGCTAGAGAATTAAACTTGCGGTGTGTGTGTGTGAGAGAGAGAGAGAGAGAGAGAGAACAGCGTGGCATTTCACTCCCGAGTCACCCCAATCCGGAAGATGACCATCCTCCTCACTCCTCTTTTCTCTCCCTTTTCCTCTCTCAATTCATCCCCTTTCTCTTCCGTTATACCCACGCATCTCCGCCATCGATTCGCTCTCGGCGCAGGTGCGCCTCCTGCAATTACACTCCGCCTCTCTCAACCTCGGTCTCACTCTCTCTCTCTCTCTCTCACTCTCTCTCTCTCTCTCTCTCTCTCTCTCTCTCTAGCCCTCTCTCACTCGCTCTAAATACGCGATTACGTGCGATGGGAGGGAGGAGAGAAAGGAAAGATAGGGAGATAGACCGAATTCGTAGGAGAGACAGAGAGAGAGAGAGATGTGGGCGTGGAGAAGGGGAGTAGACGGAGAGATGTGACGGGGAAGGAAGGGAGAGAGGGCTTCCGCGCGTAATTGGGCCCTACGACCCTGCGGCCATGGATGCATAATTCACACCGCCCTCCCCTCGCTTCCCCTCCCGTTCTCAACCGCCCCCTCTCTCTCTCTCTCTCTCTCTCTCTCTCTCTCCTCTCCGCTGCACCTCTCTGACTCTCTCTCTCTCTTTCCACTCTCTCTCCACTCTCTCTTTCCGCTCTCTAGTAGTCCCAAAGGAAGCTCTGCGAGCGTAGGGAGTTTTGACTAGAGAGAAAGGGCTGCATGGGGAGGGCGGATGGGAGGGCGTGTTGGGATGGAGGGACTTGCGAATGATGGGGTGGCGAGGAAAGTGGATGGGGGCAAAGGGAGAGAAGATTGGATCCCACAGCCACCCCCGGGGGGAGGGGGAAGAAAGGTCATTGACGTTCCGCTCCCTGTGACGGAGGCTCGGAAGGAGCTAGCTGGCTTTTTGGACTTGGCACCCTCTTGAATGATGGATGCGGCCGCGCCATGGATGTGTGCTAACTGTTTAGGGTTCACTCGTTTAATTCTACTCGAGGAGCGAGGGGTTGCCGCAATCAGGGAGATGCTAAATAGCTCGAATTTTTTTACGGTCGTTTATTCTCGCGCAGCCATCGTTTCTCTGCGAATCGATTTTTATAATTTGATGCGGTTTAGCTTGCTAAAACGAACAGCAATAAAATTTTATTTGAACAATTGACATATAATGCTCGGTAGGTCTCGGTATGAAGCTCATGACCACCAGAATTTTTTATGTTATCTTAAAATTGATCTTTTTTGGCGTTATTTTTTGTTTTTAAGTATTTTTGAGAAGTAATTTCTTACTTTGAAGAGAAGTAATGGTTATAATTTCGGAAATATAAAAGTGTGGAAAAGAGCATGCTGCTGGATTTTAATTCTTGAACGACTAAAAGTTTTTCGTTTTTATACTTTATTTTTTGTGAACTTAATAAATATTATTGTATTTTTAATAATACAATGATGTTTTACGCCGTAGTAGTTAAGATACGATAGAAACAAAAATCTAGGAATGTAATATAATAGTATATTATTGAAGGTAGTAATTATGAACGAAGATGGCAAATTCGCGGTAGTCTTCATTCATAGAAATGCTTAATAAGATTATATAGATGGAGAAGTTAATGCGATGCATTTGCAACAACTTCTTTCTTAGAAATATTTGCCTTTCTGTTGTGACTACTTTTTGATCATGTGAATTCGAAGTCTCGTATTAGTATTTAAACAGTATAAATGTATTCGAGTGTGAGATCCTCCATCTATTCCACATTAAATAATAAAGAAAGAAACATTTCACAATTAGTTTTGCATGACATCAAAGATATAAATAAATATCTTAGTCTGGAATTATATCATTAAATGTTTGTTTTAAATACCTCGAGTTAATGGCGGTAGTCAGAACTTTAAAATTTAAATTAGTAAAAGGGTTTCAACAGGATAAATAATTTTACATTAGATCAATATGCAAATTATTTTTACATTGAGTGACTGTGTTTGTTAATAGTTGTATCCTGTAGACCCAAAGTAATCCGCGCTACTAATACAGAAAATGCGATTTTATGGTTGCTATTTTTGTTGTTTTATTATTTGTTTTTTAGATTTTGTATTAAACTATTGTTTAATTTTTAGAGTTTTTATCAGAGATTTTATAAAGAAATTCCTTAATGTTGTGTAATATAAGTAGGCTTGGTAGTTTTCGATGTTTATTTTTGTTCAAAAACGACAAGTAATATCGACGTTTATTTTAATGCATTTTATTAAACTTGGTAGTTTTCAAGATTTATATAAATTATAAAGCGGCCGCTAAATTCGACATTTATTTTAATGCATTTTATCGATTTTATCTAGATAAATTTCATTAATTGAATTTCTCTAAAAGTTCATGAATAAAAATAACACTTCTTGTATGTCGGATTGTTTGTTGGTCTTAAAATTTCGGTGAATGTACTGCTGTTGACTTCGAATACCAACTCGGACAGCTAATTTCTCGGAAAAAATCAGAAGGTATATTTTTATTCGTAAAATCGTGCCCCTTATTCACAAAATCGTGAACATTCAACATCAGTATTAATGTGACGTGAACATAATGTACAACCATATGCATATATGAACATTTGATAAAAAACCTTTTTTGGGTAACAAACGATGATGAATGTAGAAAAAGGCCAAAGTGTGAACACGGAACGATACTCCTCCGGCAGCGATGTAAGAGAAACTAAGCATGTGGCATTAACACTATGAGGATGGATTGATTCCTAAAAATATACATTTTTTTAATATGTTCGTGAAAATACTATAGGGACATCTTGCAATCGGTACTCTTTTCCCAATTTGGGAAAACCTTTCTTTTCGCATCTTGAAGGAGGTCGGGAGATCTTGTCGCAAAGAAGACGAGACGTAACCAGACTTTTCGGTAAATTGAGTATGGCGGTAGACCTAATCATGAGAACGACTGAAAGTGCGTAGAGATTATCGGATCTGGTCGAGAGTAGAGACGGAATGCAAAAAACCGATCATATTGTTTTGTTCCCTACCCTTGCCATTGTATATTATAAAACGAAGTGTTGGGAATTCCGAATGAAGTGTGACCATCTGGTACGGCAAACACCGATTATCTCTTCCGCTTTGGGTGTTTAGTGCTAAAATAGGTAGTATATTAAGTTTGAGTGTGGAAAACCAAATTTAAAAATCATGCATAGAAAATGTACTTGTGAAAAATTGACAACTATCGTTTAAAATTCTTTTTCCTCAAATTTAAAATTTTTACGAGTTTGATTTTTATCAACATTTATCGAATTAAATCGAATCATACCTAGCATAAATACATATAAGAAAGACGGCGATACAATTAAACGAATTACCTGGATAGAAGGTTGAGGAAAATCTATTTGCGAAATGGGAGTGATAATGAATATTTTCCTTTCAAGTATCAAGGATAACATTAAAATTAAGGCTCACCCGTTTCTTGCATCTATCAGATACATTTTCCTCGTTTTTTCATGGGATCTTATGCCGCAGGGATTATTTTCCTCATTCATAGTCACGGAATCTGGAGGGCACGGATTTACATAAACTGCTTTCGTGCCATTGATTTCATTCTCATGTATCTATAGTTGGCGTTGCAACTATCCTTGATTATTGGCGGCGGATAATGCATTTGCCGGTGAAATTTCTCGCACAACATATGATAGTGTTCAACTGTAGCATTCTCATATTATTGATAGTTGAGGCAATTAATTTTACTTACAGAGTAACTAATTCAATGCCAATTCAGGCTATCATTATATATCTACGTTTCTTACAGAGGAGGATATAACATACTAGTAGTTGGTGCTTGCATACTGCATACATTCATTTTTCAGACAGACATTTCATCATTACAAATAGTCTTTTAATTCTAAAGATTTCGTTTTTACCACATGTAAAAATAATAGTTTAAAACAATCCCCAAATGTTGCAATTTTAAAAATTTTACACTATCTTCATTATGGGGTACTAATGCTACACATCCAAATTTTAAAGTTGTAGCACTAGAAGTAAAATAATATTTTTCTAATTGTTTAAATTTAAATAATTTTTAACGGCCGCCGCAATTTATATATGGTAAAATTGAATTGTTTATTTGTGCAAATTCACTACTCTGTAAATAATTTGAAAATTTTTCAAAGGTTGCGTAAAATATCCGTAGTATTTTACGGACATTTAAAGTTTTCTCATGCTGACTTTATTACAATGCTTTTTAAAATGTGTATAAAATTATGAAAGTTGGTAAGCAAAACTCCATTTTAATGGATAAATTAATTAAAATTTTTGTCATTAACTTCTGCTACTAAATAAATGCCTATAACATATGCCATCACATAACTGGCATGGCGGTAAAAAGCGATCCGACGAAAGGCCAAGGTTTTGAGGTCAAGTGAGGATTTTATCCATGGACAATCTAAATTCCCCGTTTTAAATTATAAAAATATTTTTGCTCCGGGTGGATAAATTTCGTGGCTTTCTGGTGGGTGAAATTAAATTCTAGTCGTGTAATGAAAATGACTCACGATGTTCGGTCGTAATCGAAACCTTAATAAAGATACCCTAATTCCTCGCGTGTTTGCATTACTAAGTCCACACGTGCCAAGTTTACATCAATAATGAAAAAACGAGGAAGCCATTAAGGACACCGTGGAAAAAGGTAAATCCCTTTTTGTTAGCATAGTTGGCTGTTATTGCTCCTTCCCTTAAAATCGCATTACGTTTCTCGTGTAATCACGAGCAAATGTAACGACGAAATAGGTCAAATGTTTAACCGAGCCTCTTTCTTAGCATCGCCGCTATTGCAAGCGAACGTAATTGGTTGGCCTTGAAATAATCCCGTTTCTTTCTCTTTCCCTATGTTGTCAACCTAATTATGGCAAAAATTAATTTAATCATAATACTCTTACATCTTAGGCTATACATATTTCACGGCCAATGCTTCTCTTTTGTCACCATATGTGATGAAAATGAACGAAATCTGGTTATGACTTATTGTTAGTTAAACAATCTCTGTGCCGGAAAGTGTAATCTCTTGAATTGTGCATTATTTTTAACTTTTTGCAAATTTGATTGGAAATTTTGAATCCTCTTCCAGGATAATATGTTAAAATCTATTAAACAATAATTATCATTATGCTGCAAATGTAAAAAATTATTTACCAAATATGATAAATGATATGTATGTTTTTCATCTTTCTATGATAATCCCATTTGAGTTATACGACGGCAAAGATAAGCCTTTAATGAATTTAGGTACCAATTATTCATTTTATTTTGCATTAAAATCCCTTAACTTTTATAGTATATGACTTACTAGATCATCCAGTTTTATTTAAAAATACATTATTTTGTAAAGAATCTCCAAAAACACTATAGAATAAATTGCACTTAAAACTTTTACCTTTTTTGCTGCTACAAAAATTTACACACTTCATATTTGTTTAAAATATCTAATATTTTAAAAACACCGGATTAACAGTTAAATGTTTTTCAAAAAAGCAGGCTTAGGTATTATCGACAAACTACCTTGATATTTTCAAATAAGTTTCCTGCTTTTAGCTAAAGCATTCCTATTTGTATGGCCTCTTCATGGCAGTCTTGTTATCAACTCTGTCATCCTTTCATAGCTGCTATCTTAATGGCTATTTATTGTTTTCATCTATGTAATTGCGTTTATACAAGTCGAAACGTTGTTACACGAAAATCTATCCCAGTTGATGTACAAACACAACAAAGGTGATTTTAGAATTTGTTTTGTTGTGTTAAATAGCGACTTTAATCTCACAAATCCAGAACATGTTTCAAGTTAAACAGATGGGCCATCTTCCAAGTCTACTAAAAGGAAAAGAAGTGAGAAAAAATTGTAAAGTCTGTTCCCAATCTAAGGGCGTTTCGTATTCGATTCGTTCGTTCGTTCGTATCGTTAATGCGGGTTTTATTGAAGCTACTGACGAAATATTATTAAGTTTAACCCAAATAATTAACAATTGATGTTCCAAAGAGCAAATGTTATAGTAAAACCTTTAACTGTCTAAAACATTTTAAAATTTTAAAATAAACACTTGTTTTTTTTGTTGATTCTATAGAGTTATTTAGGGTTTGAGGTATTTTTGAAAAATAATAACTTAAATTAATTACATTTTAGAGCAGAAATAAGGATTACCACAAACTTTTTACTAGTTGTTGCTTTCTAGATGAACTATAATCATAGCGCGATTCGCGATTCCACGATTAACTCAATATTTTTAATACAAATCCGTATGTTTTAGAGAGAAAATGTAAACTGTAAAATTAGAAGGTTATCCAGAACGAATCGCTTCAGATTCATGTTCCCGATTAAAATAATTAAAAGTTGAATTAAAGTGGTTTTTTTTGCAAACGACACGTACACGAGTATCGCATAATTGGAAAAGTCAGCCGCAAAACTGATTGGAAGGGGATTATTCACGGGAGAAGTTAGCCAGCGCCGCCCTTTCAACCAGGGAGCCAAATAAATGAAGATAATTTTGTGCTCTTGTATTTATTAAATCTACCATCCCAGTTGAAAAAACACTGAATATCTGGCGGGTTAAAAAATGCTCCATCAAAAAATTAGCTCTGACAGATAGCTGAATCTTGTTAGCTATTCATTTGTGAAATACAAACCAAATGAATATTTTCCGAACGAAAATGTTCGCTCGGAAATTTTTACAGCTCTTCAAAATTTTGAATATGTTACCATGGAATAGAGCAATCGGAAAAAATTATGATCCAGTGACGAAGCGTTTCCTCAGTTTCATGACTTCATTAACGAGCGAGGTTTTTTTATTGCATTTCCGCTGGCTGGCGGTAATTGCTTTAATTCTCCCGGAACGGATTCCGCGTTTAACTGCCTCCCATTTCCAATCGCGATGAAGAAGTTTATCTCCCGTATTCTGCATCTACTCGTCGGCGCATCCCTGACCCCCACGTCTTGGGCCTCTCTCAGGAATTGTAAAGTACCCTCAATCGCATACCGAGAATAAGAATCCATTCTCAGTTATTAAGGTGAGACGATGCACGGCGGACTGCTGGAAAACTGTTGACCCTCCGACTGTGAATGCAGTACGTACTGCACACTCCCTCTCTCTCTCTCTCTCTCTCCCCTCCCCCTTATAATACAGCGATCCAGTAAAACGCCAAGCCAAGGGTTCTGTTTTTGTTAAATGCGGAAAATGTAGAAGTGGAGAAATGAAAGCTGTCGGAGGTTCATTACCCTTGCAGTTCGTACATATCAAGAGTTTTACTCCTCGCGGAACACTGAGAATGCGTCGCTGTGAAGAAAGCCGCTCTCAGAACAACGCCGTTTCACATAGGATATTATTCTCACTCGTTCAAAGCCTCTAATGAGTCCTTTGACGCCGAAATTAGACCGCATTTTGCGCTATTTTCCGCATTTCTTCAATTTTGTATTTTGCGTTATGCGCCAAATATTTGAAGATGTTTAAAGCACGGATCTGCCAAATCATCTTAAAATAGAAAATCTGGCAATTGAATACCAACTAAATAGAAGTAAATACCTCTACAAATTAACAATGATAAATTGTGGTTGTTTTACTGTTTTCAAATTGTATTCACGGTGTCATAATTTCTATGAATTGGCTTATTATATTTGTCATAAATAATTATCAAAAATAGAGGTACCTCTTTCAAGTTTCATTTTTTAAATCTAGTTTTATCAAATTCATTTAACACAATCGATTTTTGAAGTTGGTATGTATTATGTCACTGGCTGAATTTTATTCCTTTAATGTTGTTCCGATTATTTTATGAGCATGCTAATGTATATATAGTAATTTATACATAGTAATGAAACCTAAATAATGTTTCTTTGACGTCGGGTTTGTTAAACCACGTTTAATACTCGAACCGGTTGATTAGAAAATGTCCAGCTTCTTCCCGAGACAAAAATCTTATCGAAACTTGAATGTTTCCCGAGAATTAATTTCGAGATACAAACGAGCGTACGTTTTTACGTAATATTACATCGCAGCAAGAATAGGTGGGATATCATTTGTGACCTTGAGTCCCCCGCAGTATAGAGGGTGACAGATTCGTGTCTATCATATTCTAACCCCTGCCCTACTTCATCATCCCTGGGTCTCCCACTCCTTCCATTCGCTCTGCTTAAAAACCTCCACCCGCTGCTTCCTCTGTCCCCGCTCCCCCTCACCCCAACCACCCTCTCGACAAACTCACGGACATACTCTCAAACAATGTCCTAGTAGGCGCTCACGGCATTGTCGACTCGGCGAGGGAGAATGAGGCTGCTTTCGCGGAGGGGAGGCATATCGGAAGGGAGAGAGAGAGTGTGGTGGGGAAGGGGGAACTTGGGGGGGGGGGAGGGGGAGGTAAGAGAGCGTGAGAGGAGAGGCTGGGAGAGTTGGTTTGTTGTGCTTGAGAGTGGGCGGATGGACTGAAGGGAGAATGGAATCGCGAGTACTGGGGGTGAGAGATGCGGCAGCGGAAATGGGAGGCGGTGTAGAGGAGGGGGGCGGAACGGGGAGCTAGAGGGGACAGGGCGGAGGGGAATAAGGGTTGCCGGAGAAGTGGAAGTGGTCTCCTCTCTTGCTGGTGTCTGTTGAGGTGGAGGGTTCATTACCGGAGGAGGCTTTGGGGCCATGTTTGTTGAGAGTGAGAGAGAGAGGGGAGAGGATGGAGAGAGTCACCTAGGCGAGTGACGGAGGGGAAGGAGCAAGGAGCTGGCGTTCGGAAGGAGATGGCAAGTGAGGAGGTGAAGTTTTAAGGGGAGGTCACGGTTCTGTTGTTTTCAGAATCTCTCTCTTTCTCTCTCTATTTCTCTCGCGTCCTCCCTCCCCCCTCTCTCTCCCTCTCTCTTGCTCAGACTCTTATGCCTTGCTGGAGAGATAGACAATACTTGTCCCTCCACATTACCGACCTTCCATTTTCTCCATCTCCCCGATCCAAAACACCGATTAACTCGGAAATGGTTGAGGCTGTGTTCACCTTACGTCATCTGCGACGCAGCTTTTATTGGATCGTAAAATAGGTGGGTTATTGAGGAGCGGAGTGGAGGTGTGGGGGCTGCAGGGTGGAAAAGGGTTTAATGGTGTGGGCGGATGCGAAGGGGTTGAGAGGGTTCTTGGGGGTTTGGGGCCGTATTGAGGCTCATGCATTCTAAACGAGCTGGCGGTTGAAAAGGTGAGCCATAGTGATTCATTTATCATGGTCGGGAGGTCGTAAAAGTATGAAGTGGCGAGAGAGAGGGGCGAAAGTATTGTAGTTCTGCCCGTACACGAAGGGATGGTGTTTGATGGACGTCTAGGTCTACTTGAAATAATGCGCGACAAATTTCTTGGCGTAAAAAGCAACGATCGAGTAACGATCGATCCATCGTGAAAGGTTTTAGTATTCAATATGTATAGTCGCCTTTTATGATCCTCAATTCTTCCTTTTGACAATAATTTTAAAGTTACGAGGGAATTATATTTTTAAATGTTTGATATCCTTTTTAAAATTTGGCTTTTGCCTTTTATTAAAAGTATAAAGACTTATGTAGTTAAAGTTTTATTTGGACAAAAGCAATTAATTTTAACAAAAGCCACAGAAAGGAATTTCCTACGGGCAGTTCATGTTTTTTATTTGCTTTTTTCTTGAGAAATGTGTAAAACACGTCAAATAGAAGGTAATGATCTTGTTAATCATCAGAAAAACACATTTTGTCCTCTTATTCATCGTAAATAAATGTGCTTTATTATTGTTTATTTTGTAAAAAAACAAGTGCCAGAAATAATGCAAACTTCTGAAATAGTTGAATTTCCACTTCAGATAATTAAATATTTATGGGAATTTTCTCTCGTATTCTCCGTTTTCATAAAATCCTTATTGAAGACATGAATTTAATTGGTCATAATTATTATTCAAGCTGTCCCACTGGTTGGATAATTTATGACACTGCATAACCCATTCAACTAATAATTTGAATGAAAGAGAAAAAAATCTCAGTCTTTACCAATTAAAAACGTTCACTAATCCGTTAAAAGACGAAAAATAGAACTTCAAGAGCTTGAAGAGAAAAAGTATGGAATCCAATTTAATATAGAACGTAATTTTGTAAGTCTGGAATGCTACACACAATTCGATAGTCAACAGATTGCCTCTCGGCCTCGCCAATAGAGATTTTTAAGATGACTCAATGTGATGGAAGTTAAGAAAATTCTTCCAAACCTATTAGCGCTCCTCTCTCAAAATGGAGCACAAAAGACGTTACGGAGTTTTAGGATCCGAAAAGGGAATTATAAAACGAGGCCAACATCCATTGAAGCAAGAGAGGGAGGTCGTGGAACCAGGCTGGGGAGGGAGGCTGAGGGAGGCATTAAGTCCCGAGCGACGACAACGATAACTTTCTGGTAATTTTTGTTAGCTATGTCCGTGAGAAGTGATTAAGTTCATAGATGAAGTTTTGGACACTCAGTCATTATGGAGAGAGAGAGAGAGAGTAACGAGACGGAGAAAGAGCGAGAGATAATGCCGAGGATGGAGGTTGAAAGGGAAACTGATGGAGGGAGAAACGGAGTCGTGGATGTAGACAGCGGTGGCAGTAGTTGCGACTGAATGAAACAGCCGGCAAATAATGCTGATAGAGATATGAATTTATGAGGATTTCCTTGCACTCTGTGCACAGAAAGTGACACCTCTCTGCGTGTTTAAATATTTTAGCGCTAGTGAGAATCAACCATCAATTTTGATTAGTGTTTCACTTTGTGACGTACTTTGGTAGTAAATTCGAAGTAATAATGCCGATAAGGATTATGTGTATCGAATTTATTTTTTTAACCCATGATTGCAAAATCATGACAAAGGTTCATGCATGATTACGGAATGAAAATCGTTTACTACAAGGATCGGACCAAATTATAGCTTTATGCCTAAATCAAAATGTAGCCTTCGGTTAAAAGAAATCCCTTCTTATATTCATATCTCTTTCTGAATATTTACTGGAGAAATCTCCAATTATTAAGTGAAAATGGCGAACACGCCTAATATGGACGTTCCATGGTTGTTTTGAGTTATGATATGCCATCTGTATGGTATAATGAAAACACTCATTAAAACTTTCCCTAATTAATTTTTCTCGGTTTTTATTAACTAACAAAGAAATCCGCTACGCTCCTAGGCTTTCAGTCTTCCACAGAATTTTTTCCTTACAGAAGGTCCTAAAATACCATTTATTACTCGGTGGACTTGCATTTTAGAGGTGAAAACTGAAATTCGTTCTTTTTTTGTTTCCATTCTACGGGCGTACTTAACGTGGCGCCTGTCACAGTGTTTGCGAATGCGCCATTCTCTCAAATTCTTAAGACCGCTTCCTCCTCGTTCCCTCGGTTATTCATGGTAGGGAGGTGACAGCGCATAATCACCTGAAGCTTCCCAATTTCAATGGCGAAGAGAAGACATCCGTGGGAATGCTGGCCTGCCGGGTCACTCGCTAAGAGAAGAACGGGTCGCCCAACCGAGCGACCGCGGATCTATAACCTACATATCGGGTGGGTTGTCTCTCTCTCACCTCGGGACAATAGCCTCAGCCGCAATGATTAATGGGAAACACAGGGTCGAATCCGACAACAATTGGAGGGCTTTGCGCAAAAAAAGTTGGATTGGGTTGGTACTGTCCCACTTTAAGAGATATACCTATCTGCTGATTTGGGAGTGAAGCTGTAATTAATTCGTTATAACCTGCCGAAAGATTATCTTGTGTGGCGTGCGGCCTACAAAAAAGAACCAGCAAGGAATGCTGACCTATCCCCAACAATTAGTGGGATAACTAGTGCAATCATAATAACCTTTTAAATTGCATCTAATACACGAAGGTGAACTTGGAGAGAGTCATATTTTCAGAGCAATGGCAGTGAAAGTTTTTTCTCGCTCCAAGTAAGGTCGTTTGTTCATTTTAAATACAAAACACGAAAACTCCCTTTGGGTAGTTTTTACCGAAACGTCTAAGACGATAATTGTTTGTTATATATCTTTTTTGAACTTTTCAATGTATCATAAATATTAATTGCAATACCAATTAATTTATAATGAAACGACTGTCATAATTTTACCTTGAGAATTTATAATGTGAAGACGCTCATGGTCAATTTTATTCGTGAAGAGGGATGAAGCCGAGTGTTTTAATAAGGAACTTAATTTAAAGAAGATATGACAAATAAGATCGGAGGCGTGGTTACGAAGAAATTACGTAAAAAATGATGAAGCCATCCATGAATTATTCCTTTCTAAATGAACTGCTAAGTAAGCGTGTGATGAAAATTATATTATCTTCGACAGCGGTATGAAGCTTTAAATTTTTGTCCTATCTTTGTGTAAATTTAGAGGCGCGAAAAATTTATCAGAGTTGATGAACTGGCGGCTACATTAATTAGAGAACCGCGTGTTCATAGTCAAGGTAACATGCCAATTAATCCCCCGGGTTCTACGCAGTTGTTCCTAACAACCAGCTAACAAAAAATGTTCGAAGAGCTCGAATAGGCGAAATAGATGACCAAACCCAGTTAAACTAACGGAACGAGAAAGACAAATATTGTCGGCCGAGAATTAGGCGGCGCGCGTTCATCCGTGATCACACCACAAACATGCAGCAATCACCGAAGTGAATTGCGGAAACACTTGGTTTTCACGGAAAGGCTTTCATTTGGTGCCTTTTTTTGAAGAATTTCAGCAAACTTATATGAATTTTGTCGACTGGAGCACAATTTTTGAAATAATTTTCCGTTCTTTGTAATGTGTTTTACATATTTGTAGTATATACCTTCGTCTATGAGTAAAATTGTTTGTTAAGAGGAATATTCTAAGAATTTTAATTCTGACACAAATGAATTAGTTGAAATGCAAATTTCTATTCTAATCTGTCAATGTATAGTTGATTAACCAATAATATTTTGATATTTATCTGGAATTTTTTATGAGAGGCTTCATACAGCCTATCCAACCTTTGAATCACTCATACTGACCTCACATTTCTTAGCGCTTGGAACTTTCCATTCCACCTTTCGTCTCCTTCTACTCTTTTCGACTTCCTTCGCTCCATATCCACTTCCCCTCTGTAGATCCGTGCATTGCACAACATCCGCACTTTTAATCACGCAGACTTTACCTTCGAATTCTTCATTTCCGCTGGAATCTCGCTTCCGCTCTTCGTCTACCACCGGGAGCCTATTAATCTCGATTCCCGGCTATTCCTCGCCTGTTTTTGCTTCCACCACTTACAAATTTGCATTTTCCTACGTCGAGCGAGTTTTTGTGAAAGGAAGTCCATTTTAATTGCATATTTCTATGAAGAAGTCTTTTTCGATTTCTTCTCCCCGTTCGAGCATTTCAGGCGTGTTTTATGTAAAGAAATTTAATATGGTATAAGATAAAACGCTGGTTCATAAAATATTTTAGGATTTTGATAATTTTATAGTTCTCATAATGTTTCAATTAAAAAAGAAAATTTTCAAAACTCAACATTTAAGTAATTTGTATAAGCATATATAAGGTTTTATTAACATAATGTGCTTCAATAGCTTATAATGACTTTCTATGTTATCATCCGATAGCAGTGGTGGCCACACTTTTCTTTTGTAGTGCCAATCTCAAATAGGAAAAGCATTGGCGTGCAACAAGTAAATATGAAGCAAAACATTTATTATAATTCCACGAAAATAAATAGTGATAAAAACTATACTAAAATGGAATTTCTCGCAAATAATTTATCAAAGTAATTATTATTCGACCTCAGTTTTATACAACAAAAATATTTGCAATTACAGTTAAATTATTGAAGGACGAGTTGCTTCATTTCAATCAATCAATCGATTTTATGGCTGCAAATTTCTATTAGTTTCTAATCTTAGAATATTTGTATGGGTCATCAGTACGTCTAGTACGCTGTTTATGATGAGGTTCATTGCTGAAAACATTTATTCACATGCATAAGTTTCACACATTTTGTGTCGTGCTACAAGTGGCATGTATGTCCTATTTTCTTAAACTATTCTGACTTATGATAGGTCCAATATATATATATATATATATATATATATATATATATATTGATGGTGTGATGGTTTCCCATTGCCTTCCACCCTGGACACACGCACACACAGAAGGAGGGAAACCCGGTGCCGGCATTAGCCTACTCTTTACGAAGAACACTAAGGAGGCCAAGTGCTTAACGCTCCTGATTTTAAAACGGTCTCCTCAAACCACACAAGCAGGGGACCGGGCGACCTCGGAAAATCATATTTTCGCAGGGTTTGTGCCCGCTGCCCCTTCGAGCAGCATCGAGTAGCAGCCAGCGTCCAAACCACTACACCACCGGCACCCCCACTGTCCTATAGGTATACTAATCCCGCAAGGATTTTTTGCGTCTCCTCAGTTCCTCAAAATTTTCACCTAATGGCATGAATATTATCTCATTTTTGCCCTGCTCAGCAAATTAGCAACGACGAAGAATTAAAAAAAAATATTTCAATAATAGCTGGATTTATGAAAGTTAAAACTATTATATGGATGGCTACAATTTTGCTTGCAAAAGCCAATGAACTACTCGAGCAATCACATTTTTGGAGTGTATAAAATATTTATTTCCGTCAGAGAGAGGCTTTCCACATATGCTTTTGTTATTTACAGTTAGTTAGAAAGCCCAACATAAGATGGGGAAATGCGACGAAATTAGACAGGTACTTCCGGGTGAAATACCCGATCCAAATTCTGAGCTCGTCTTATACGAAGTAATCAAAGGAATTCTGATACATAGTCCATGCGGTATTATTAACCCACGAAGTCCACGGACAGTTTAAAAACAATGCGCGCACCAAACATTTCCGTTAAGAGTTTCGTGAGACAACATTCCATAATAGAAACTGTTATCCTAGTCATATGAAGCGAAATAAAGTTCCACAAGTTTTAAATCATTTAACGGTTCCAAAATTACGATGGATAATCGATAACTCGTTCCGTGTAATCCGTTTCTCTGCAAATATTTCCGAGTTCATATTAACGTGGATATTTGCTCTACCGTTAATAGAGTAAAATATTTGCACAGGCTCGTTGACGTCGAAAGGCAAAAGTTACGACTCGTAGAGCTGATCTTTTCAATCAAGACGACGTATCAATATATTTACATATAAAATACATCAGTCAGCCTGAAGGTTTTTCGTTAGCAGCAAAATTCATTATCATTCCATAGAATAACGTGATTTTCTGTTAGAAAAAGTTTTGTTATGAGATGCAGTGAAGAAGACGCAGTTTCATCGAACGTTTCATCTCATACTACCCTCTCAGAGTTTTTCGCTGAGAATGCAAAATTTCTCGAAATTTTCTATGCATAAATTTTTGCCAGCATTTTAAATTGGATAAAGCATAAAAGAAGCGTTAATAAATGCCACGGAGAAGTGCTTCTGTTTTTGGCAGGTTGTATCAAGTTGCAGCAAAATAAGGGTAAAGGCAATTTTTAAGAGTTCTTTTGCTTCATGTCCCAGGAGAAATTTCTTGTGAGAGCTTGAGAACAGTTAATAGAACTCTGTATCCCGCATTCAAAGTTACCGTTATTTAACGACGATTGTGTTCAACAGCCAATGAGAAAATAAAAAGCGTTAGTTGATGCATGTGGTTTTCAACTGTCGCAGCAATGTCGAGGTCTTTTTTCATGCACTTGTTTGTTCAAAAATGGCACTCCTGACATTCTGCCTTTTTGGGAAAATTTAAGCATGATTTTTCAAAATATTTCATTTCAAATAATGAGCGTTGAAGAAGTCTTTCATTTAGGAAAACTTAGGCTCACATAGCATTATTTCGGCTTACCTACGCCTACTCAACAACTGCATCTACAAAACGATGCTATTTTCAATACGGCAACTGAGGAAATTGAAGGAAAGAGACTATTAAAATTAATAATTAATTGCCAACAACGAATGACGAATCACTCGAGCCTAAATAATATCGCTGCTAGAGATACAAGAAAGACATTTTGTCATAAATATATACTACAAAATTACGTAGGATGTGTGTGTGCTCCAGTTAGATTGCATTCATCAAGAACTTTGATACCTATTTGAACTTTCAATTAAGAGAAGTACTGTCTAACCATATTTTAAAATAGGGACTCTTACTAAAAATATGCTAGCAAATGAAGCTGATTATTTGTTGCCTATCAGCGATGACTTTGAATTAACATATGACAATTTTTTGACATATTTGATCATGTTACCTCCCCAATGTGTCTGTGCGGGGGATCTGTGCAGTGAAATTTTTGACCGAGGGTTTATTGAGGAATCTCTCAAAGTCACGTCAAACAGAGCGATACTCTCCTCAAAAAACGATAGCTGTGCTGTTAAAAACTCAATGATAATCAGTTAGTTGGAAAGGGAAGGTAATGTTAAATATTCGGTCGATAAAGTTGTTTCGGAAGATGAGGATGAAGCAACACGGCCTTCGGAATTTGTGAATAATTTAACTCCAAGTATTTTACCACCTTATAAAATGATTCTAAAATAAACGGCGCAATATACATTGCTCAAGCTTTCTCATATACGTTTAGTCAACTGTGTACGTTTATAAAAGAAAAACGCTTATAAATCATAGTTAACCGTAGTTTAGTGTATATTTTAATGCCACTGGTCGATATTTAGTAATTTTTTGGGACATATGGCTTAGTAAGTATTATTCGTGACATCAGGCTGTACGATTGGATGGATTTTAATCAAAATCCTTATTGCCATTTTTGAGTAAATCGAATTTTGTTTCAAAACATCCAAGCATAAAGTACCTTAATTGCTGCGCAAAATCGTTTATCTCTTTAGAATGTCTTTTATGAATGATATGATCCACTACTATGAGATATCATTCGATTTAGTTTAACCGTAAGGCTGTAGTAAGAGTTGTAACACCAGAAATACATGATTTAGACTAATATTCAAATTCGTAACATTAAATTTGAGGTGAATGATAGATCTCATTTATCTGCAACTTTATAATGTTCACATTGAAGTTAATTGATTTAAATACATATGTATTATCTTATTTTTACTAAATCTATATCACGTAATTTTTTGCTTTTCCTTGCCGACCCCGCAGATACAGCTTGGCAAATCGTCTATATATTTTTCACAATTGTGGACTGTCGATTTCGGAATTTTATATTCTCTATAATTCTTATTTTTGAAAAACTACCCAGTTCCAGCAATACCATTGGTCGAGCCATAGTCCTTCTGTTAGATATGGCATTTTTTGTAGCAAGAAACAGAGGAATGTGTTGAAATTGCCTGGCCTGCGATTTTTTCGGCGAGGCGAAGATCAAATACAAATGGTGGTATGGGGAGCAATGCACCGAAACCTACCTAAAGATTGTCTATCGCACCCCACCCACCTTTAAGCAGGGACGGTATTTCCCATCGATGACAACTCTCTGTTCTCTATTCGAGAGGAAGTTTCTCACCCAACTGACAAGTTTCGGATTGATATCATATTGGTCTAACTTCGCAATTAATTTCTTATGAGATACTTTATCAAACACCTTCCTGAAGTAAATGAATATGGCATGGACCAGAGTATTTTTCTCTGAGAAATACAACAAACCATCCACGAACAGGCCAAGCTGCGTTTCGCATGATCTACCTCTCCGGAATCCGTGCTGGCATCCGCTAAGCAGTGAGTGACTATCTAAATAGCGCATTACAGAACTAAAGATTATGTGCTCAAGTATCATGCACGATAATGAAGTTAAGGAAATTGGCCTATAATTTTGGGGGTTTTCTTTAGGAACGACACCTTCTGTAATGGATTTCTCGAATATAATTTTCAAATACGGCGCGATTTCATAAGCTAACTCTTTCAATACTAGCGCGAGTATTTATTCCGGCCCAGGTGATTTATTTGGTTTAATTGAATGAAATTGGAGCGCGATATCATTTTTGGAAAATACCAAATCTTCCATCGAGTCGCCCTCATGCATAGGAATAGGAGTTTCACATTCATCGTCATTAGGAGTAAAAGCTTTCTGAAAGTGTTGATTTAAAAAGTTCGCTTTATCTGCACTTCCGATCTCAGTGACGCAGTAATGGGGCCTCTACCTTGGACTTCCCTGACGTAAGACCAAAATGCTTTCGGGTTCTCTTTCATGTTATCCTGTAAAACCTTTTTGTAATTGTCGAACGCATTACGCATTGACACTCTGGCTATGGAGCGCGCCTCCTTGTATTGCTGCCTTCTCGTTGCAATCTGTTCGACCGTAGCTGTTGGGGATGTGTTATTTACGCGAGAGTGGAGTTTTCTTTGCCGTCAGAAAGCGTTCCTAACTTCCTGGTTGTACCATCTAGGTTCTGCATTTTCACGCTTCAGTTTGTTTGGAATAAATTAATCTGTGCGCTTTCGCATTATATCTATGAACATGCACCAGGATTCTTCCGCGTATGCAATACCTGTTACCTCTCAGAAATTAATATATTTATTTCGCAGAAACGACCTAAATCTTGTGAAATCGTCTTTGGCGAATACATAAAGCTTTCTTTTAGCCCTAACCTGTTTCTCAATGTTTAACTGAAACTCCGCGTACACTGCCTTGTGATCTCTTATTCTCTCAGCAACAGATACCCTATTCATACGCTCAGGAAGATTTGTAGCCAATAAATCTAATATATTATCAAATCTCGTGGGAAATCTCACTAACTGATACAATGAGTGTTTACCGAAAGTTACAAGTAAAGCCTCGCACGATTCACGCTCACTACCACCGGGATAAAAACAATTATGCCTCCAGTCAATTGACGAAAGACTGAAATCGCCTCCGATTATAATGCCTTTATCTTTATTGAACGAACTTAGCGTCGCCACTTGTTTCTCAAGATAATAAATAGTTTCCACGCTCGAATTTGTTGTTTTATAAAAGGCGCATATATTTACAGTTTTACATTCGCTCCCTTTCACACTACAACAAACACTTACAACTTCGTCGTCATTAATCTGTATTGGGTAACTTTCGTTTTTATTGCTAACTGCTATAAAGACTCCACCTCCTGACCGGATACATCGATCTTTTCTATAAACCCTATAGTCACGAGAAAAGATCTCCTGACTGGCTATGTCCGCCGATAGCCAACTATCTGTACCTATCACCACGTCAGCACGCAGACTACGAATAAGATGTTCAAGTTCGGCCTCCTTTCTGCGAATGCTGCGACAGATATCCGTGATGATTTGTAGTTTATCGCTATTACTACGTAACGATGTCTCGCGCGCTACTGAATTATTATTATTATTTACTGCCTCCTTGTCCTTCCTATCACGTCGATTATTTCTACGCTTAGAATGTATTCTACCGTTAATTAACATCGCGTTTATAGTGGTATGACGGCCGGACGTATTACTACTATTGACGTGCATCTCAACGCTTGCTGAATAATTACAATTCCTTAAATCTAACCTATAAAAACCCTAGCATGCTCGAACACCCTACGCGCTACCCCCTCCGCAGCCTCGGAAGTGTAGTGCACACCAGAACCGTTTAGGGATGCCCTACATGAGTCCAGAACCGGCCTCAGGTTAACGAAGTCTACTCCATTGCCCCTACAGAAACCCCACAGCCTACGCTTAAGCCGGACCACTCGGCTCCAACCCATAGCACCGCAGTCCGCCCGAGGAACAATGCTATAGATATTACGCCGCACATCAGCACCCGACTCCTCTCGGACACGAGCAATCTCAGTGGTCAAGTCCATAAAAGAACTTGAAACCTCCTCGGACCCGCGCTTCGAAGCGTCGTTAGTCCCAACATGGGCCATCAACCGCAGCTAGGATCAACCCGTGCCCAATACCGACGCCCTGAATTTCTTCGTCACCTGGGGCACTGAACCTCCTGTAGTTATAGGTACGGAAAGTTGGCTCACTGAAGATATCGCTAGCCAAGAAATTTTTCCGAAAAGCTATAGAGTATGCAGAGAAGACCGTGCCAATAGAATAGGTGGCGGAGTATTTTTGGCAATAAGTGAAAAGTACGATGGTTGTCAGATCCCTATTATCGATGAAACGACCGAGAGCGTGTGGTGCCGCCTAGGTAAGGATAATTCGAAAAAGATATATTTATGCTCATTTTACAGACCACCTAATGCCAAAGTTGATTATATTTTAAGTTTAGAGAGGCAATTAGCCGAGCTTAGATCTATTATGAACGACGGTTATGTGATAATTGGAGGCGATTTTAACTTACCGTCAATCGATTGGGAAAACCTATGTTTCGTTACGGGAGGTAAAGAACGCGAATCGTGTGAAGCCTTAATTGACAGGTTTCATGGATATTCCTTAATCCAGATGGTACGAAAAGCCACGAGTTCGGGTAATGTTCTCGACTTGCTTGCTTCTAACATCCCGCATAGGATAAGTAAGGTATCCACAGAGGAGGGACTTAGCGACCATCGAGCTGTGTATGCGGAGTGCGAATTAAAGCTCAAAAGACATCCTAAGCCTCTTCGGAATGTATACGCTTTCGCCAAGGCCGACTTTAAAAGTTTCAGCTTACATCTCAAAAGTACCTTTGTCAGTTATCGTGAAAAGACAGAACGATTAGGTATGGAGCCATCATGGTTATTATTTAAGGATATACTAGGAAAAGGTATCAATAGATTTATCCCCAGTAAGTTAAAATCTGATAAGAAAGAACCTCGTTGGTTTAATAAGGAAGTCAGGATTGCCTTAAGACGGCAGAGGCGTAGCCACGCAAAATTGAAAAACATACCTACCACCGCTTCCGATGAGTATCGCACAGCTATAGTCCATGAGCATAACAGTGCCCGCGTATTAGCGAGAAAGACCATGCGTAACGCATTTAACACCTTCCGGAATGAGGTATTAAATACAAAATTGAAGGAGGATCCAAAAGCGTTCTGGTCCTATGTAAGAGAAGTCAAGGGAGGGGGTCCTTCAATACCCTCCCTGCGATGTGATTCCGGAGACATCCTTCACGATGGGGAGGATAAAGCTAATCTACTAAACGTTTACTTCGCGAAGGCGTTCACGGCAGGTGGAGATAGACTTGAAGATAATCTTATTCCCGATGGATGTACTCGGATGGATAATATTAAAACCTCTGAGTCAGGAATAGCGAAGCAACTGGATGCGATAAAGCCCAACAAAAACCCAGGACCAGAAGGAATTCCCGCGCGTGTATTAAAAGAACTAGCAGAAGAAATAGCTCCCTTCCTTCGGATAGTTTTCGAGAAATCTCTTACCCTCTGTGAGGTTCCTGATGATTGGAGACTAGCACACGTCACACCCATTCATAAGGGAGGTGACAAAGAAAACCCCGAAAATTATAGGCCGATTTCTCTAACATCATTATCATGTAAGATTTTGGAGCACATTATTGTTAGCAACACAATGCGTTATCTCGAGAGTAGATCGCTCTTAGTCAGCTGTCAACATGGCTTCAGAAAAGGTAGATCCTGTGACACCCAACTCGGTCTGTTTGTGAATGATGTTTTATCATGCGGCGAAAATAATAAGCAGGTCGATGCAGTGTTCCTTGATTTTAGAAAAGCTTTTGACAAGGTTCCCCACCGTAAGTTGTTATTAAAATTGGGAAATCTTGGCGTTAATGTTAAAGTCATTAACTGGGTTCGCGCTTTCCTTTGGAATAGAAAACAAAAAGTAGTCATCGATGGTAAGTCCTCGAGTGTGGCAGATGTAGTCTCTGGAGTGCCGCAGGGTAGTGTGATCGGACCTATGCTTTTCTTGCTTTATATAAACGACATCAGCTCAGTTGTGAAAAGTAATATCAGGCATTTTGCGGATGACACCGTAGTCTATAGAGAAATTAGTGGTCCTAGCGACCATCGTCAGCTTCGGGATGATCTGGATGCGTTATCTGTTTGGTGCAAGGAATGGCAGCTAGAAATCAATCAGAAAAAGAGTAACGTTCTAAACTTTTGGAAATCTAGAAGCCCATCGTCCGTGTTTACCTACTCGATAGATGGTGAGATCATTCCTATTTCGGAATCCGTGAAATACCTCGGGGTAACCTTGAATCGTGACCTGTCTTGGGACACCCACATAAGACGAGTGATAGGTGCGTCAAATAAGAAGTTGGCTTTTGTGCGTAGGATAGTCAGGAAAAGCACGGAAAAGGTGAGAGAATCCTGTTATTTATCGTTGGTTAGACCTCAAATGGAATACGCAGCAGCGGTTTGGGATCCATATCAGAGGGGACTCATAAAGGATTTAGAAAAAATACAGCGGCGAGCAGCTAGATTCGTGAAAAAGAATTACGATAAAAAACAGAGCGTTACGTTACTCATTGAAGAGTTGAGTTGGCCATCGTTGAAAGATCGTAGATTACAGGCGAGACTTAAACTTCTAGATAAATATAGGTCGGAGATATTTGTAAATGAAATGAAGGATATTATTCGACAACCAACGTATATCGGGCGGAGGGATAATGAGGACAAGATTCGCGAAATAGATAGTAGGACGGAGAGGTATAAGGATTCATTTTTCCCTAGGACAATACGTGACCACAATAGATAACTGTGAATAATAATTAGTTAGGAACTTGGTGCGCGGCACCCCCTGCCATCCACCGTCAAGGTGACTTGCAGGGTAATATGTAGATGTAGATGTATACACCTGGAGATCGCCCGCTCATGAGCTCCCTCCTGGCCGGCCCTTGACAGTAAAGGCGCTACCACACACCGAACGTTGGAGCTCCCTATCACTAACAGTCCCCTTTTTCCACCCGAGATCCCCTTGGGTCCGGTCTCCATTGGGGGCTCCCCACCGAGGAGATGGGAGTCGTCCTCCAACAATACCGCAAACCGATTACTAACAGGAAGAAGGTCTACCGAAGCGTTCCCAACTCCCTGTCTCCGCAGCACCACCCCACGATCCCCCCGAGTGGACACCACACACCATTCATTGGGCTTCGACCCGCGAAGAGGAGACAGGAGCCTCCCCGATCGCTCTGCCGGTTTCCGCACCCAGGCGAACTCGAGCCGACATTTTGGCGCGGTTTGCTCTCAGGGAAGAAGCCGCACACCTCCCACGTGCCAAGGCTGCCTCCGACCTTTCCACCCTCTGAAGGAGGTCCGCAACCACCCTCTCCAGCTTCGTGATCCAAGACCTCATGGCCTCACAACCAGCGTCGCGTAAGATGGAGAAAACAGGAATCCTCGGAGCAGCCATCCTATCCTCTTACCTAATCTGTACTATCTATATATTAAATTTAAACTAACGTAAATACGCGGTTAGCCACTTCGTTGACTGGCCTCAAGGTTAAAATCTAGGGTCGAACACAGGTAAAAAGTGAAAGGGAGAGAGTGATTCACTAGGCAAACAACGTTAGTAAACAGGCAAGAAAGTTTTGCACAAGAGCAACGTAGATCTAGAAACTAAAGAAATACGAACGCAAGGACAAATAGTTTAGAACAGACAAGGTAATAAGCTATTATAAATAAAATTACAAAAAGATTACGGGTGGAGTGGTTGACAGAAGCTATTAGCTACTACGATATGGAAAGAAAAGGATGGGTATAGCTTTTCGTTCAGAGATCAATTAACTAAACTACAACACATAACGTAATAAGATGATAAAAATAATAAAAATAGGTAATAAATAGGGAAAGAAATACTAGTTCTACTTAGCGCAACAATGCGGCCACTGCTAAACTACTGCTACTACTACAGGTGTCGCTTGCAGGCTGGTCAGCGTTCGCAGGCTGGTCAGCGCTCGCAGGGACGAGTGAAAGTCACGCCAGTCCTCTTCGAGAGCCAGGTAATACCTGAGAAGATAAACATAAACGAAACAGGACTTGAGAAAGTCAGGAGCTACGTTTACTTGGGCCAGCTCATCACTACGAACGCTTCACTTGGAGAAGTCAACAGGAGAGCGAAGACAGTTGATAGGGAAAACTGGAAGTCTAGGGGAGGCCTTCATTCGTCAATGGATTGAAAAGGGCCGATGAAGTGTGTGTGCGTGTTTTTTACGCGTGCGTGTGTGTGTGCGTTTGTGTGTGGAGTTAAGTGGGATATAGTCGCTAAGGCAGAATTTAATTGTTAGTATATAAAATGTTAAATATTAGCTATTTTTACATAATTTCCCTATAAACTTATGAAATGTGGAAAAGAAGTGAAAAGGATAAGAGTATTTAGATTCTCTGTTATGTTTCTAAAAAATAAGCTTAAAAACTTCAAATATAGCTAACTCTAGCAAATTAAATTGGCAATCCCGTTTGTTTCCAGTACAGTTGACTTTGACAACACACAGCCCAAGGTTTTGGAGTGTAACTGCGTAATCCAGGAAGTCTTAAAAAATTTTATCTATGCAAATATTTTTTGCCATAAAAAACTTTTAAAAAGTCATTTTACATGGAAAGTTGCAACGAGTAGTCTAGTATATACAAATGCACACACTCACACCTACACACGCACTCACACACACGCACGTACGTGCACACACACACACACTAAATTGGAATTGTACAGGATGAAGAAAATTCCGTTTACATAACACCGGTATCGGCAAGGCGGAAAGATAATTTGATGGTGAAAGCTCTTCGAACTATGTCCTTCTTAATTTTCATAATTTAACCAGAGAATAAGTAGACATGTAATGCTGTCTTTACGTTTCTGTTGCTAGTTGGTTTCATAGCGAGTTGATCCTATATTCCATTTAAACGATGTTTTTAAGCTCACGGTAGCCGCTTAGAATTTGCATTTCCTCGGAGATTTCGATGTTTAGAGCAGCCCTGATGAAATTTCCTTTGTTTATTTCCGTTTCAATTTCGCCTTCCTAAGCTCTTCCCATTCTCTCCACGAGTCACTCGCAATTAAAGAAGCATTTACCATGGTTACGGTGCAGGGGGCAAAATAGCATCTCCGGCATAATCAACGTCTGAAATCGTTCCAGAGCACGCACGGCGCTTCGTGCGTGATTTCCGACCTCTGGTGCTCACGGCGCTCGGAAATAGGTTTTGGTTTGGAGGAGAGGGCAAGGGGTTGCTCGGGACCTTTGTATAGTTTAAGGAAGAGAGGGAGTGAGGTTGCTACTCCTCTTCTACACACACACACTCATTCGGGCGTGTTCTCCTTATCTGACTCTGGTGCCGCGGCGGACCGGAGAAGGGAATTCAATTACACGGGGATAATATGGGCGTGCAGAACGGCCGGGCTAAGCGAGGTGAGATGCTAGTTAGATTGAACTGGTAGGAGGAGGCAGAACGGCGAGGCTGAACCGAAGAAAAGAGGAAGGACGAGAGGGGATGGGAAATGTGGCCGGGATTGGGAAGCTGAAGGCGCATACCGAGGGAGAGGTGATGCGTTGGGAGTATCGGTTGCGAGGGTGCGTGCTATCGTAAAGGAGTGTCATCGACGACGCCGAAATCGATGACATGGATCGCGTGGATTAGGATTGGTTTTTAAAGGACGATCGCTGTTATGGCGAAGTTCCTCCGTAAGCATATCGGCCGAACAAACCATAAATAGATTTTGGTGAGGGTTTGGAGGAAATGGGGTCGTCGTAACGAGTTATCAGCGCGGTTTTAATTTCGCTCCTTAAAAACGTTTTCCTGACTTCTGATCTCTTCGACCCTTTCTTCTCCTTTACCCCTTCTCCTTCTCTCTGTCTCTCTCCCTATTTCTCTCTTACTCTCTCTTCCTCCCTTTCTGCTCAAGCTCAACACGTTAAGAGAAGTGCGCGCGCTAATCTGCCCATTGTGACCGGTTGCGGAGGCGCCGATCCCACGGGGCAATGGGAGAAAGCCCCGCCCCTCGCCCCATTCTCCCTCCCCCCTCGTGCCCCTCTTGCCTCGACGGAGCAATTGTGAGAGAGGACATCCGTCTCTCCCCTTTCATCCTCCGCGATTCATACTTGGACTCCGCGTAACCGTCGAGGACGTCGCGACGAGGCGATTTTCATTATTTAAGGGATTAGAATCGTAAGGCGACGACAGAGCGAGAGGGGCCTGTCTCTGAATATCCGATGGTTCTGACAGATGTTAGGGGATGGCTGCGTGCGTCGGCGAAGACGATCCATTATCATGTCTGCATTTGAAGCTCACGTCTTCCGATGGAAAATCGAGATTCCCTCGAAAGCTTCTCCGTGAGAGGTTGCTCCCGTTTGAAATCCAATAATGCGATATTGGGAATAAAGTCTTCCCTCCAAGATTTGAAGTCGAACGTTAAAACGTCAGAGTGGCTGATAGGGGCGAAAACTATCGATAGGTTAATGCGTGTTAAATTCCAAAACATATTTCAGTATCACCATAAAAATATCTATTTAATGAACAGGATGACTTTTATTCATTTTCATAGTCTCGTTCTGTACATTCACTAAACATAGAGCACTTTGGCTGTACGAATACGGTAACACTTGTAAAAGACGGAACCTCAATAGACTAAATTATATATCCAGCTTTGACAGGTAAAGATAGGGAATTTTAAATATAAAAATAGATGTTTTTTTCGTGTCTGCAAAAAGAAAAAATATCCATTACATTATTACAGCCATCGGTACAAATTATGGATGACTATATGAAAGTGAATTAAAATATATAACCAATCATTATGAATTTATTTACAAGATGTTAGTCTTTCTGCTTAAATATAAAAGCTTTTGCAGGCAGGGAAAATATAATAGGTTAAATTGCGAACGATTTAAAAACTAAATAAATTTTATGAGACCGGAAACACTAAAATCCTCGTTAAGTTTACTTAGAAAGTGTTTTGAAAAACTAGTAAGTCTTAGTTGTTTCGTTTTCTTTCAAGTTTTTCTCATATTTACAAAACGACGACCTGATTTCAGAACTTTATAAAAAACTCTTTTCCGCCATTTATTTCAGTAAAATTTAAAAATGATTTGAGACATTGCAAAGCTCGTAAAGATGTTGGCATTTCTATGTTTCTAATACATTCTTCCGTATGACAGGAAGTTTATTCTTAATCAAATTTTAAAAACATTTTTTATTTTGACTTTTATCTAAAATTTAAATTTTTATAATTTTCCATCAGTAAATGTAACCAAAATATTGAGAATAATTAAGAGGTTATTGGCATAAAAAAATCTCGACTTCATAACAACCCTGTACTTCAAGGCTCCATATGCACGTCTGGTTTCAATGGCAGAGTGGCTTCATTATTTTCATATTACTTCAATTCTCAATTCATTCTCATTAACTCTTGCACTCTGATTTCCTCTGTGGACATCGAAAAAAACTACCGTATGTGGTTCCGCAAAGACGGTTCACATCGAACATGTCTAAGGTCATCAAAACATATTTTACTGGTAAAATATTTTACTTCCCATCTTTTATTGGTTCAAAATACACTCAATAAAAATCCTCTCCGTTTGCGTCTTGTAGTTTCCCTCTTTTGAAGAAGCATTCATGTGAAAAACGGTATCAAGAGCATGATTTTTAATTAATTTTCGGCTTTGAAAGTTTTCCATGTAATACACGTTCTACTCTTAGAGATTTTTCTGTGTGGGTGTGTATGTATGTGTGCGTGTGTTGTGGGAGAAATAAATGATACTATATGACAGCGTTACTCTTAAGTTTGGGTTGCTATCCCGCACCCTGTGGAGAGACAACATACTCCGAGTCTCGAAGTTCTTGACGGCATTGTTGAATAAACCGCTTAGAGATTTTAAAATGAACAATGGAAGAACTGCTACTATAAAGAGAATGTTCCTATCGTTACATCTGTTGCCTTTAATCACGAGTTAATGAAAAACAATTCTCAGGAGAATTGTTTTTGTGAGGATCGTCATAATTAATTTTTCTTTCACTTGCTCTTGAGACAAAAATTACGAAAAATTCTAGAGCAATTTTTTTGTTCGTGGTACGAAACAGCGACTTCAATTCATCGGTCGTCCATCTTCAAATTACGATGTGCCAGAGACTGAGTGCTTACTATATGCAAGGGCAGATTCCAATCTCAGCTCAAGTAGATTTTTCACCTTCGTGATCAAGATATGTTAATAACTCTTAATAACTGCTGTCTACGGGATTTGTGTGATTTGCGTGATATTTTGGCGAATGACACAAGAAAATCTATAGCTCCGATAGAATACAACGGAACTTAATTAAGAAGAATACGTAGAATCAATAATGGATGCAATAATGATTAAAACGTGTCAGTGACACTAACTTTTGCAGTAAATGAGACACTATGTTTACCAGAGTAATTGCCCGTCAAAAATGACGGGAATACATTAATACAGTGCTAAAGTTAAGACACTTCCCACATCTCTCTTCCGTCCTACCCTCCCTCTCTCTTTCCAGCTCCCATTCTCCTTCCTCTCTCCCTCCTATTCTCCTCCCTCTCTCCCTCGCCCTCTCCTTCTCACTAAAAAAATGCATATATCTCTCTCAGCGTGATACATTTATATGAAATCATACATACTGACATTTAAAAAATGACGAACGGTTAATACGAAAAGTTAGCCGGATACGTGCAATATGATGCATAAGAAACTACCATTTAACGGTAGTTATGTTCTTCATAAAATGCTATGTATGGAGTAAAGTTTTGTATGGGGCAGAAACGTGGACGCTAAGGAAAAATTACATCAAATACTTGGAAAGCTTTGAAATGAGGACTTGGAGGAGAATGCTGAAGATAAAATGAACAGATAGGATGAAAAACGATGAAGTGCTACGAAGAGTAGGAGAGAAGCGAATGATTATACAGACTATTAGAAAGAGGAAGGCAAACTGGGTTGGACATTACCTGAGGAGAGAGTATGAATAAAGACGTGTTAGAAGGAAAACTAGATGGAAAAAGGGAAAGAGGTAGGAAAAGGTTTAAACTGATAGACGATTTGAAAGGGAAATAGAGTTATCAAGATAGGAAGAGGACAGCGGAAAATAGGAGTATATGGAGAACCAGGTTTAACTATGAATAATCATGGACCTGTCTACGGACAGACTACCTATGTTGATAATGATGATGTACTTATATAATCGAACAACGAGCGGAAAAAGTGTGCACAAAGTAAGCCTACATAACGTTTAACTATTCCCCATATAAAAGCATTGGACTCTACAATGGGAGTTGTCATGATATCTTACATTTATTGTTGTAAAAATCCTGAAAAAAATCACGTTTTTCTGAATTTTGCGCTAATTCGACACGGATTCGAATTCTCTCTTAAATAAAATGAAACTTCGTTCTTTCATAAATAGAACCGTTTAAATTATTCGTATCGTGCTTCCAAGTAATTTTAAAATGCAAATCATTAATACGCTACACTTGTACCCTTGTTAATCAAATAGAGACAATAAATGCTCCTGGAATCGAACCCATGGTCTATGATAGATAATGATATATTTAAATCGTGTGCTATAAGTATATCTCATGTATATTACGAAAAAAATCTGATGTGGCCACCACATGACTTTCTCCATATCTGTAATATTTCTAAAAATTCCAAATAGGATGGTGAATATTTTAAGAAACTGCGAGAAAATTTTAGACTTTACAAAGAACAGAAATAAACAAAACCATAACCACAAAGCTCCAACAATTAAGAAAAGAAAAAGGAGGGATACTAAGAGGTAACTAAGCGTCAATTGTTAATAATAGTCGTCGGTAGGTGGCGTGGTGGTGGCAGCTAAAAATATAAGATATCTCTTAAACAATGCAATATATGAGGAAATATTTCAAACAAAGGTTGTATAAAGTTAAATTTTCTACAACTTTTATTCCAGTACATTTTTATATTTATCAAATATTAAAGCAAATATTTCAAAATAACGGATAAGTGACAAGAGTAAACACCCACTTTCGTTAAAATTTATGATTCAATAAGCAATTGATGGCTTAATTTCTTAATGTATTTCGGGAATATCAGTAGGGCGAATCTTTTTCATGACTGCATTAAAGTAATATGTTTTGGAAAATGTAAAAACATAGGATATTATTTTTCCATTTCTATTCATGTCTAGGTAAAAAAAACAAGAGTTAATTGATTTTTCAAAATCGAGAGACTACAGAACTGAAAACACAACAATAAAAATACAATACAATACAATTATATTGTCATACTACTTCTTGTATATAGTTACAAATATACTTTCCAGTGATTCGTTTGCTATTACTGAACAAGATGATAACCCTTATGTTAACGCGTTAATTAGAATATTCCATCTGGGATAATCAGTTCTTCGAGCACAAGATAAATGGCGTATAAAAAACTGATATTTGGTAACATTAGTTGTCAGTTCAGTTGCTTAACTCGAATTGTATAAGGTGAAAAGGAGATCAAATGACCAGTGGCCTATCTAGGTACTCCTTTGTCCGGGGGCAAGTCACTGAGTGCGCTCCCCCATTGCTCCCTGTACAATTTTCCACACAAATGTAATGTGGGGAATGTGATGGAAGCCCAAGCATACTATATTAGCATTTTAATTCGGCATATATTATAATATTATTTTTGTTTAAAAACAGATACGTTAATTTTCGGCCCATGAGTTTGAGCCCCTTCAGCCCTGTGCCCGGGGACAACTGCCCTCCACTGCTCCCACCTCGCTACGCCGCTGCAAACGACTTTCTGTTTTTAGCCTACTTTCCAAAAATGGAAAGTAGTCTTATGAGATCGCCTGGGTGACCGTGTGTGTGTCCCTAACATATTCATGAATGAACCCATTTCAACTGAATTTGGTGCATAGAATCTTCACATAAATTAACGACCAAAATGACATTTTTGGACCGGATCGACTTAGCAGGGGTACCACAATTGCAAAGTTAAACTTTTAGGTAATTATGAATTTGGAAGGAATTGGCACAACCGATTTCAACGAAATTTTTTATAAAGTAGGCGTGCAACATAAAATAACAAAATCAAGATGTTTAGTATAGATATAGAAAGCAGGGCTGCCACAATACAAGGAATAAAAGAAATTATTATTACACGTATTTGTGTTTAACTGTCTGCATCAATTTTAACCAAATTTAATACTTATAATATACATATATATACAAAACCATATTAGCATATTTTAACTAAACCAGCCAAGCAGGGGTGCCACGATTACAATTAAACTCTTTCAGTAATTAAGCATTTTGAAGGAATTGGCTGAACGGATTTCAATTAAATTTTGTATATAAGATTTGTACAACATACCATAATGAACCAAGATGTTAAAAACGGAGCTATAGAGCAGGATTGACACAATAAAAAGTTAAATATTATTTTTACACGTATTTATAGAGAACTGAACTAATGGATTTTAATCAAATATAGTATATTTAATCTTCATAAATAATAAAGAACCAAATTGTCACATTTCAACCGCGTCCACTAAACAGTGCTACCGTAATATCAAAGTCAGATTTTTCTGTACCTATGAATTTCTAAACTATTGGCTGAACGAATTTCAAAGAAATTTCGTTTGTAGTGCGAATATAGAATGACAAAACGAGATGAATATGTTTAGTACGGATAAAAAAGCATGGCTACTACAATATGAGGAAAAGTAGTTTCCTGATTTCAAAGCAAATACATTGCTATACAATTATACTGCGGCGAATTTGACGAAAAGCACTTCTGTACTACGGGAAACCTGTGTACATCTCTAATTGTGATATATTAAAATTGTATTGAAAGGAAAATAGGCAGATTAGTTCTTTCCAGAACTTCTTGTTTTCATGGTGTCCAGAGAGTAATAATTATCCATAGTCTGTCAGCGAAGAAAACAGTTTTTGAAGGATGCCAATAAATCGTTTTTCATATCAATCTCCGAGTAACGAAGCTTCATTCGGCGCTATGTCGTTCTTCGCCTCTTCAAAAGAATTCTCCGCGTTTGCGATATTCCCTCCCTCCCCTCCGCCACCCTTTTTGCTCTCTCCATCCGCCGCCATATAAAGTGGACGGTAAAGGTGAGTCCGGGTTCGGCTGTTTATATCGCCGTGCAGCGAAACAATGGATTCGTTCTTCTTCTTCTTGGGGCTCTCCCTCCTTCTTTATCCCTCCCCTCTTCCACCACTTCGTTTCCCTCCTCATCCTCCTGCCGCCCCCTTCCTGTAGCGCCCCCCAACCCCTGCGACTGCTGCTGCAACCTCCACATGTCCCACTCTTTTCTTAAATCCCTCCCCCCACCTCCTCCCCTCCCCAACCTCCTCCCTTTCGCCACCCCCTCCCCACCCCCACCTCCTCCCATCCCCCACCTCCTCACTTCCACCACTCCTCTCCTCCTCCACCTCCTCCCCTCCCCTCCCCACCTCCTACCCTCTTCCTTCCAGTCATTTCACCCCCTTCATCTCCTCCATCTTAACTCGCCGGCAAACGTTTTTCTCCTCCCATTCACTTTGTGATGCGAAGGACAACAGACATTATAATCTGACTGCGACTATCTTCGCCCCTCTCCTCCACCTCTCTCTCTTTCTCTCTCCTTTATTTCTCAATTGTTCTCACGTAAACTCCTTACCCTCCCTTTTACGACCCTCAAACTGTGTCGCTCTTTCTCTTTCTCCCCTCATCTCTCCCTCTCTTTCTCACTCTATCCCTGCTTTCTCCCTCCTCTCTCCCTCCCTCTATCTCTCCCCTATCGCTCCGCCTCTCTCTCTCTCCCTCGCTCCTATCCTAACCCCTCTCTCCTCCCCTTTCCGCATCCCTCTAACTCCTCCCCTTCCCCATGTAACTTGCTGTATAAGTTAATCTCTGTCATTCGAGTATTTTATGGGGACTTTTGGCCATTTTTCCTTTTTCTTGCCCGCTCATATACGTACTACACGTTGAGCGTCCTTTCGGTCGTGTCAGCAGGCAAGCAAAAATATTTTTGTGTGTTGTGAATAACAAGTTAATACTAATGTTATATAAAATATTTATCCATTCTTTACAGTCATAAGTCTCATTGTAGAAAATTTTGGCTCAAGTCCATCGTTCAGTAATATATTTTTCAATCTGATGCATCACCGTCGCTCTCCCTGCTGACCTTTTTGGCCCATTACCGTACTTATCTTGTGATCTAGAAATGCGATGAATTTTGGATATTGATTGAAAATGCAATCCAAGCCGGAGGAGTTTTATTTTAAATAGTTTCCTCGCCTGTGCGTTTTTGCAATTGAAAACTTATGATTTTCTATTTTGTACGTCTGAAATCAGCACTATTATTTTGCTATATAAATTAACAAAATTATTATTTCGAACGTTACCTCTGATAAAATCATCACCCATCTATCGCCCTCTAATCGATGGACCGATTTCGAAACGATTATGTGTTTGCAGTTTTCATTCTTAGTCCTTAAAATAGTGTGTGGAGACATTATTTTCCGATCTGATTAAATTGACCGAAATTTCTGCATATATATAAGCACATCCAAATGTATAAACAGCAGCATTTTGTTCCAGCCTTTATGTCTGTCAGTGTGGTTGTATTCATAAAGGTGTCTGGTGTGAGGTAATTATTTAACAATTTGCAGTTAAATCCTTAACCCATTTCTGCCTGAAGTATTTTTTATTAAAAATCAATTTGTTAGTACACAATTTTGTTTATAATGTACCAATAAACATATTTTTACACATTAAGCTAGAATTGCAATATTCCATTTTCAAAATAGAGGATGTGACATACAGGTCACACACTCAAATAATCACATCAATCATTTATTACGTTAAAAGGTACTCAACATTATTTATTAGGATTGAAATATTATTTCTTTTGCCATTAAGATATAATTTTCATCAAAATTTAAAGAAATAATCTTTTTAAAAAAACTTGTTTTTAATCGTTCCATTGCTTCCGTAGAACTGCAGCACGAATGAGTTCAAACACTAACCAGTACAATGCAGTTAACTGCAGCAATTCCAAAACAGCTTAAGCATTAAATGAAATGGACAGTTGAAAAATGAGTAGTCTGAACCTAATTTATTATGATACATTTCTGGTATATATAGTCTGGTATAGAGTTTTGGGTTCCCGGAGATATTTTGTTTCCCGGGAAATGGGAATTAGGTTTTCAAATATCCGGGGAATCCCGGGAGCCCGGGAATATGAAATATTTCGCATTCTTAATATTTAATAAACCATTCTTCATTTAAACATGATATTTATTGAGGTGAAGAGTTCCCGGGTTTCCAGCCAGGTCAATATGTTGTCAACCAACGTTTCGGCACCTTCCTCAAGTGCCATCTTCAGGGGTCTCCTGAGTCAACTCAGGAGACCCATGAAAATGGCACTTGAGGAAGATGCCGAAACGTTGGTTGACAACATATTGACCTGGCTGGAAACCAGGGAACTCTTCATCTCATCGATTCTCCAGGAAAGCATCAGATCTTTCTATGATATGTATTATTGATACAACGTAAATACATATTTATTTAATAAATCCCAAAGACATGTGATACATTATTTCCGACCAGTTGTTAGCAGATTCAATATTCAGACGCACTTTGACTTGCGCTACCGATCTTTCCTCGATGTTGAAGATGTGGAGATAACAATAGACCAACTACTAATGTATTCTATATTGCAATTCCCTCAAAGTTAAAATTGAGGGTAAAAAATGTATGAAAGAGGTATAATACAATCTAAAATCTATAAGAGCCTTCTTCTGTCGCATTGTGATTCCCTCTGCCACGCTATAGAAATGCAAATAACTCGATAAAGGACCGAGATACATTTTTGAAATTGGTAGGAATGCTCGATTTACATATTTTAAGGTGATGACGAAAAAACTCAAAAAAGTCCTTGGTTCGAATCCAAGTAAGACATTTACAGTTCCAATAAAATAACACGTAAACATCGACTTTTCCACGCGCAGGCTTTTATTCTTTTTGTGATCTAAGTTAGAAACCTACGATCTTCGATTTAAATCATTTTAAAGAAAAAATTATAATATATCTTTTTCTATTAATTTTTTCCCCTACAGTTGGAAATTCCACATGTTAAACGTTTAATTCACATATTTTGGGGAAATCTTACCATTTTAACGGGATGTTGCCTTGCCGACCTTGGTTTGAGTATCTGACAACGGAGACCAAGGTCGCGGGTTCGAATCCCGCCGAGGGCATGGTCGTCTGTGTTCGTAGTATGTACAGGATTATATGTAAGAATGGACCAGATGGTCTAAATATCGCCCTTAAATAAAGTCGATTTATTATTATTATTATTACATTATTAAACCTCAAAATCCTATTGTCATTTCATTCCTTATGGGTGAATGCGTGCTTTGAATGTTTTTAATAAGAGAGAGAGTACCCCATAACGGAGAAAGTATAAAATTTTTAAAATTGCAAAGTTTTGGGATTGTTTTAATCTATTATTTTTACATAAGGGAAAAACTAAAATCGCTCCGGAGGTGAAATATGTAGAATTAAAAAAATTTCAGTAATGATGAAATATGAAACGAATGTTTTTTATGTTGAGATGATATGCTTGCAGAATGCAAGCACCAACTACTAGTTTTATATATAATTCACTTGGTCAGAGTAGCTAATTTGGTCGATTAAGGGAGAAAGAATGGGGAAAGGAAGAAGAATAGGAGGTGAAGATAGTTCACTTCAATGTCTAGTTTCCGATATATCCAACCATTACCTTTGGATATTTTTACTTTCTCATTTACTTTCTCATATTTACTTTTTCATATACGTAGTATATAAAGAAAGTATTTTTATCGTGAAAAAATTCGACTTTGATATTTTGATGGAAATACACGTTTTAGGTGTCCCTGAGCCCATAAAAGCGGTTTTCGCCATGCCGCCTGTCTGTTGGTCTGTTCGCCAATCTAGGGCCCAAACGCGTACATGAAATCGAATGATATTTCGTATTTGTGCAATATGTCATCTTTTGCAGACTAGTTATTCATAGAAATGTTATTTCGCAAAAATTAAGGGTAGTTAATTCTTAGCGATTTTTTGAAAAAATTTATTTACTCAAAAATAGCTCCAGAAAATTTGATTAAAATCATACCAACTGTAGAGCCTGATGTTAAAAATAATACTACGTAAAGCATATATCTTTTGAACACTCTGTATGCCATCCAGTGGCATTAAAATGTACGCTAAGCTACCTTACCCAAGCCTTATGACGTCACGTCTCCACCGCGATCCATTCGAACTCTCACTACAGCCTTACGGTTAAATTAATCGATTAATATCTCATATTTATGGATAATCTCATTCATAAAATACATTCTGATGAGATAAATGATATTTTACTACAATTAAGCGTACTTTATTTTCGGATATTTTGAAACAAAATTCGATTTACTCAAAAATGGCTCTAAAGATTTCGTTTAAAATCCATTCAAACGTACAGCCTGATGACACAAATAGTACTAACTAAGCCATATGTCCCAAAAAGTTATTATATATCGTTCAGCGGCATTATTTCTGTACAAGACGCTCAGCTCACACGTCGGAGGGGGAGGGGAGAATTAATTTCGGGGCAAAAAGTGTAGTGAGATCAAACGTATACACATATATGAGAAAGTTTGTGCAATGTATATTGCGCCGTTTATTTACTAATGACATTCACGGGCGCGAGAAGAAGCCATTTTGACATTGTATTAGCATTTCATTAAGATTGAATTAATAGCGAGAAACGCAACATGATCCTTAATCTCATACTCCTAATAACTCAATTACTAAATATCATTCACTGAAAAAGATTTTGTATTCATCAGAAGTTCCATTGGTTCAATATGCCTAAAATAAAAATATAAAAACTAATTTTGATAGTTTAACATTTGGGGCTGAAATTCAGAGGAATGTCTAAAAAACACCTATGAAGACCATTCTGGAAAAGCTTGACTCGGCATAAATTCAAACGAACAATTCTAGGGAATCATTAAAATGTTCCCGGAAATCGAGAATAAGAAACGTCGAGTAAAATCCCGGGAACGGGAATTCCCGGTTCCACAACTCTAGTCTCGTATATTATACACAGATTTCTGATTAAATCCCCTTTTTTCCAATCCACCACTATTTTCCTCTATACCTCCATTACCTTATGCCATAAAAATCTCTCTCTACGAAGAACATGACTCCATCTTGGTCGCATTCAACGTTTCTTTCTACCAATGGCCTCATCATCCCTACGGCATCTATATTATCACCTTTCCGAAACCCGAATTAGTCCATACCTTTATAATTATTAGCTGTTATTTCTAATTTCCCGTTCAAAATTCTGAGAATAACTTGCATGTGTTATTAAACTGATTGTTCTGTAATCCTGACATTCGTTTGATTTATTCTGTTTCTTAAAGAGTATCAAAACTAATCTTGTGAACTCCTTTGGCCCATCTCCCTCTTCGTATATCTTACGGCACAATTTATAAAAACTTTCTTTCCCTATTTCTTTTAATATTTCTACGGGGAGATCATCAATTTATACTGCTTTCTTTACCTTCATATCTCTGAAAGAACCTTTTCAATCTCAATATTCCCTGCACAACATTATCGCAGTCCACATCTTCCTCTCTCTCTCTCTGTATCTCAATAGATTCTGGCTTCAAAACATTAACGGATAAGTCCTAAATATACTCTTTCCGTCTATTTCTAGCATATTATGGCTGAACTAGCAATTTTCCGTATTTGTCTTTAAATGTGGCCAGCGTATTTCGTTCTTGTTTCCCGATAACTCCTTTACAATACAATACTCCGTACAATAAGTTTATTCAGGCGTGTCCGTGCAGTTTCTCCATATCTTTACATTATTATTCCCACCACAGTTTTGTAGTTTCCCTCCTAATCTTATAGTTTAACTCTCTGTACATTTTTATTCCATATTCTGTATTAATCTGCTTCCGCCTCCTCTCTTTCATCTTTTAAGTAATCTCCTCTGTTACCCACAGATTTCTTATCTTATTTGACGTTATTTTTTATATCGTTTTATTCATGATACACATTTTTATATTCCTCCAGTTATCCTCGACCGTTGTTTGCCTACATGCATTTTCTAAGACTTTCATAACAGCCTCTTGATATTCTTTTCACTTTCTACTTTTACTAAAATATACCATTTTCTGTCCTCTTCCGTTCCTCTTTCCCAGGCCAAACTCCGTAACCTCGCTACCGTCCTTGCTTTGCTCCACTACTGCATTCCAATCCCCATGACAACCAAGTTGTTTTTCGCCTTCTCTCATGACTTCCTCGAGTTGATCGCACAACTCATCCAATTCTTCCTCGCTGTGATTACTCGTTTGCGTATATACTTTTATAATCACCAAGTTTACCGGTTCTGCTTTGATCAACAATAACATTGAATGGTCGCTTATCAGCATTATGTTAATGACTCTTTGCCCTGTTTTCTTATCTAAAACTATCACTACTCCCCTCTGGCTCTCCTTTCCCGCACTATCTATTACCCTGAAATCACCATTTCATGAATCCCCATCCTCTTTCCACCTGACTTCACACAAACCTAAAACTCTTACTTCTTTTCATTTCCAGCTTTATATTTTTTAATTTGCCTTTCCCGAGCATCGCCCTGAACTTCCAAGTTCCTATCCTGATTTCTGAGGTCTTCTTTTTCTTCATTGTTCCGTTGACATGAGCTTTGTAAGGATTTCGTGGGATGACGACCGAGACGGCCTTACATCCATCAATACCGGACGCGGCACCAGCTCTAATTGGCATGATCCCGTGCACGTCGTTAATTAAATTATTATTTGACTGCCATGTTGCTTGGGATATTAGTTGAGTTGGCCTCCCTTTGCCTTCCTCAACATGTGTTTCTAACGTGACACCATCATTAATTAGGCCGATTCACTGGGTATAGAAATAATGTATAAATAATATCAGCATGTTTAAAATAATTTTACTCTGGTAAATTAAATTTACCCATGTCTCTTGAGGAAAAAATAATAATTGACGATAATATCTATTGTTCCATTATATCTGTGCGACAAATCGAGCTATTGCGTGAATCTTTAAAGGACGCAATATAACCAATAGGGCATGATGGTGGAGTCATTTTTTTACAAATAAATAAATTTCATGCGTCAAACAACATTTATACGCGCGGAAAATTCCGCATTTCGCTCCGGATGCTAATTTTATTAAATTCCACCGTCAGCGCAAGCATTTTAATTTCCTCAAAAAGACTTGAACACTCTTAAAAGTAGCAAGAGTTGTGCAAAACTTTTCTTACCGAAATTGCTTTACGGAAGTTGTTATCTTAACGCTTAGAAAACTGTCAAGAGAGAACGCAAAGTTTTCTCCTCCTTTGTCTATGTCCCTTCGCCTTTCAATCCGCGTGGAGAGTGGGTCAATCAGAAGGATCTCTCTCTCTCTCTTTCCTGCTCTCTCTTCATACACCACCTTCCAACCTTTGTCTCCGTCCTCTCTTATTATAATCCTCCCCATCTAACCCAACCCAACCCTCCATTCTCCTTTCATCGCCTTATCGTTCTCGTAATCTTTTGTATCTACTTATTCGCTCTCTCTCTCTTACTTCCTCTTCGCCCCCATCCCCAGTTATTCTCTACCTTTCTTCGACAAAACAATTTTCTCGTCTTCATACTTATGCAGCAAATCTCTCTCTCCCTATCTATAGGTATATTACTGCTTATCTCTCCATTTCCCCTTTTCGTTATTTTCCTCCTTTCTCACTCTACATTACCACCAACTTGCACCAACTGTGCCACAAAAAGAGCGAAACGATGATTGCTCGATGATATCGCTACGTGGGAAGTGACATATCTTGCCTTAATAAAACCTTGAGTGAAATATGACGGTTTTAATCTCTGAGAAAGTCAACGCCATAATTGTTTTACAACTTTTCCTTCTTTCTCTTCTCAGTAATCATCCTAAGAACTTCTAATTTTACTCTTAATGTTTCATTTCCTTCTTCGTTTGTACTTCATCGCTCCTCTTTCTGTCAACGATTCGTATCTTTTACATCAGTTCTTTTGATTATGAATTCCTCTTATCTCTCACTGCCTAAGTAATCGTCGCTTGCGGACTTTCTCCTTTTCCTTCTCTCTCCTATCAATCTGTGTATCTCCCATTTAGCTCCGTTCTCTTTTCTTCTCTTGTCTCCCTTCTTCCTCCTCCAATCCGTCATCTTCTCTTCTTCACACTGCCCACCTCCATTCACCTCTAATGCCTCCCTGTTGCCCTCCCCTCATTCATTCTTCTCGAACTAAACTTATCCTCCCTCCATACATCCCTCTCCCTCTCATCCTTTCTCCCCTTCTCCCTCCCATCTTCCCCCTGCCTTACTCCCTCCCACTGCCTAACCTGCCCTTGACATTCCGCCGTGGCATGGAATATACAGGTCCCTTATAAGGAATCGGAATGGGCGGGAAGGCAGAGCGAAGGAGGCAGAAAGGGAGAGGGTAGGGGAGAAGGAGAATGAATTGGCTCTGGGAAAAAGAGGGAGTGCAAAAAAGAGCAAGTTGACGAAAGTAGCGGATGCTACTGAAGGCCATAACATAGCCGTGGTTAAAAGAAACGGAACGACGAAATAGCGAGTATGACGAGTATTACTCTTTTAAAAAATCCTCGCCGAGTAAAAGAGACGAAGGGATGTCGGAACTTTTAATGCGACCTATTTTGAATCTGTGGATGCAAATGTTGTGGTTTTTTCATCAATAACTAGATGTGATTAGTTGCAGCTGTTTCTTCCGTTCGTTTTGGGAACAAGATAAATTAGTTGAATATTAAGGAAAGATATCGCGTGCGTCGATTCTCTCCGAGACTTGGAAGCTCACAATTTTACTTTATTCACGAAAAAAATAATGTAAAATAGTTTGCGGGAATATTAACGAATCCGGCAGTTCCTCGCAATTTTAAAAAGGGCGTCTTCTTGGATTAATTCATGAGACCATTGTCTTCGTGAAATGTGTAATGAATGCGAACTCGAGTATTGTTTTCGACAAACTACTCAGTAGAGACAGAAACTCGTATATACATTTGAAAATAAATTATTCCAAAAACCACTCCATTACAATTTTGTTTTTTCCCTTCCTCTTCAACGTCTTGCCCTTACCTCTTCCCCCTTAAAACGCATCCCGCCCCCGAAAAATTTTCATTTCTTCTCCGAGATTCTTTTTTCTCCTACTCTACCGCATTACCTTTCTCTCTCCTCTTCCTTCTATTTCTTCTTTTCCCCGCCGTCTTTCTCTCTTAGCTCGTTCCTGCCCTGCGGTGTAACGCCTACCAGGTTAAGGCCTCCTCGTCCTATCTCCTCCCACCTCTGCCTTATATTGCTCGTTTCCCGCCATCTAATGGCAATCACATCTACACTCTCAAGGAAAACTCCCCTCGTTATTTTCCGGTAAACTGCGAGAGAGAATTGTCGAAATTGATGTCTTAAGCTCGAAGCTAAAATTGTTGAGGACCCGAAACGAAGATTAAAATGCCTCGCTCTGTCTCATTTTAGCGTGATACCGTGGTAAAATTTGGCCACTTAAATCCAAATTATTATATTAAGCGAATTTTCGAGCAGATCAATGAAGGACTGAACTGCCTTGAAAAATAGTGCAGGAGAGCTTTCCCCCTCATCCTTGAGGGCAAAAGTTTTTTTTTTAGAATTACAAATTCAAAAATATGCTTGAATCAGGAAATAAACAAGCACATCATCTGGCTTTCATCCAAACAGAAGGACTTTGCTGATATATTTTTTCAATGCCAAAAAAATATAAAACAATTGGAAAGCAAGTAATAATCCATTAGAAAACAATTGGAAAGCAAGTAATAATCCATTCGTCATTGTCGGGTTACAATAATTTATGTGGTTATACCAGAGTCGTTAAAAAATGTGAGAGTATACTTTAAGTCACCATGAAAACTGTTATACACACACACACACACACACACACACACATATATATATATATATATATATATATATATATATATATATATATATATATATTAACTAAAGGAAAAGAAAAGGTAGTGATGAGGGTGGCAACAAGGTGTTGAGGGAAGCCCAGCGGACACTTACCAAGTTGAGGACCAAGCTGGTAGGCTGCTGGGGGCGTCGAAGAGACACGTAAAACACACGAACACAAAAACACACGCAAGCTTATCGGGCCTATGCCCTTCTTCAGCGAAAGAGTAACGTAAAGTATATATATATATATATATATATATATATATATATATATATATATATATATATAAATCAAACACACTCCACATCCATTTACTTGGTAAATCACATAATCATATGTATGACTAGTTTATCGATAATTTGGTTTGAATTCTCAGATCACGAATGTTCGTATTTTTTCCTCCTCACGGCGAATCTTACTACTTCCTCTTTCTTCCCTTTTGCTGCAATCACCATTCACACGAATACTTTCCATTCAGTATCTAATTCCATTGGAACCCTTGCACCTTCATATCTCACCTCGACCTTTGAATGCACCCCACCCTCTTTCTCGACCTTCTCGCTCCATTCACCGTTCACCCATGAATCCTCCAAGCCCTCCTTCGTGAATGCATCTTTTATACAGGTTTCCCTCTCTTTATGCGGGGGTTGCGTTCCAGGAAAGCGACGCATAAAGCGAATTCGCATAAACATAGCCCATATTTACATGTAAAATATAGGAATACGTTCCACAAGCAACCATAACTCTCCTCCAAGACGCTCTTCTTTCGCTCCATAACTACTTCTTATGCGCTAAATACAAACTTAAAACAATTAGCACTGTAAATCAGTGGTGAGCAATCTTTTCTATATGCCGGGCCGCATTGATGGTTGTGAATTCTTCGGCGGGCCGCATTTAAAGTTTTCAATGCTTCGGCGGGCCTGATTAGACTATGAATCGGACGTTAACTACATATTCTGAGATATCATATCAGTGAAAATCAAGTCTAAGTTAAGGTTTTAGTCAACATTTCAAACTCAAGCGTTTTATGTTCGTATACGCAAAGCATAAGAGACAATGAGAGGCTGAATGGTTGCCTTGTGGTGTAGTGAACTTTCTTTCATTTGTTTTGCACTGGCCGCGTAACTGCATAAGAGCAAATCAAAGACACATAAAAAGAAATTCCGGTAGCAATAAGTTTGTCGCATAATAGCGAATTCGCATAAAGCGAACCTGCATAAGGAGAGGGAAACCTGTATTCATTTCCTTCGATTTATTCGTCGTGTAGACCTCCGCCAACAATTCCCTTTTTTTTCGCCTCCAAAACTAGACGCATATATCTCCGACATTTATCGGTCATCTGTTCCGTACCAAATCGAACTGGAATTTATTTACCCTCAAAGTAATAAATTTCTTTTAATCCCTCCTGTTATCGGCTTATTTGGCCTACTCTAATAACCTTATTTTCAAAACACATTTTAAAAATTTAACGTATACTTTTTATACGCTGTAAGCATATTTTATTAGTGACGAAAAGTTAATATTATAACTTCTAAATTTGAATGCTTGATTGACTACGTCATTGTTCCACTGTATGCAACAGGATACTCTTATACAGAAAATAATTACCCCCTGGCGTCATATCCCTCTTCCCATGAACGTATTTACGTAGTATATTTTTCCTAGAAGCTGACTATGCGAGAAGAAATCCGTTGTTTATTGGGAATTAATATCTAATATCTATTTTTTTCAATGAATAATTTAGATTTTGATGGTAACTAAGAGGATTTATATTATATTTATGCGTTTTTCTGATTTACTACATTTACTCAAAGCAACCCTACAAAAACAACTTACAGATAAATATATTAAGATTTATGCACTCAAAATTACCTATTTATGTAACTTCTACCACTATAAAATGTTGATTATATATCCAATATAGGAGTCGACAAATTATCTGCAGCATTTTAAATGAATCACAATCTAAGGTCGCTAAGTTAACCTTTACAATCAATGCATCTTCGTTAGTGAAGTGATTTCTTTTTGCATAAATCATAATTGTCCATAATAATCTGAAATTATTCAAATACATCATTAACTTTATACTTTATCCGAATATAAGGCGACTCCATTATAAGAAAACCCCCCAAAAATTGGTAGTTGTAGAAGGAAAAATGTAGTTACCTAAATATAAGACGATGACCTATTCGCATAATTTTCAATTACGCGTAGAAGAACAATTTTCAAGATATATTATTTAAGCTACACCATATAACACACACACACACTACAAGGATAAATATGACAAAATAAACAAAAGTGTTTATCCCAAAAAATCCATCCGACATACAGTCAGGTTAGTCCTCACTTTCCTCATGACTCTCACTTTCTTCATCACACTGGTTCCGTAGAATATCACCAGATTATTCGAAATGTAACGTATTTTTAAAACTCGAACAATAGCTTTCGGTGTCCCACGCAGTCTTAATCCACTCTCCAAGCTGGGCTTCAGATGTCTTCTTTATGTTGCCTGAAGGAGTTAGGGGATAATTTCTAGACAACAACCATTCTCTGCAGAGAAGACGTAGACAGTCTATAAATGGTTGATTGACGTCAAGAACCTGCATTTGAGAGGGCATGCCTCCAGATATGACCACAAGATACGTATTTACTTGCAACATTTCGGATTTAACATCATCTACAAGGTGGCCTCGATAAGCATCTAACAAAAGCATTCCTCTTCTCTTCAAAAGTCATTAATTCAGTGGTCATCTAGTCTTTCTTATTACACTTAAATATTACACCACTAGGGCGTTTATGCTTGGACAGATTTTTTTTACTTGAGTATCACAAACGGTGGCGTTTCCTCCCATTAGCCAGTACTGACAGCATTACTGTGATTCTCAGTTTTTCATTTTCTGTTTTTTCCATCAGTACTGATTTGGCACCTATGTATAAACTTTCGAGTTCTTTTACATTTCAAATAACACCGGCGTCTCGTCTGCATTTCCCTTTTGTCCGAACAGGTAGCTATGTTCTTTGCGTAGACGAATCACGTCACGCTGGTATTCGAATAATTTTTTGGCGTAATCACTGGGAAGCTGTTGCTAAACGCGTTGCCAAATTGCCCGACCTAAATCATTGACCGCAAACTTTTGACCTTTCTGACCACGCAAATATAGGACGACCCTTCATTTTCCAGATACAAAAATAGAAAAAATACCACGTCTTATATTCCGATAAATACGGTAATTGGAGCAGATATCCACACAAATAAGAAATCATTGTAGTTTGCCAGCAAAAACATTTCATCGGAAATCATGGATTTTAGGGGCATGAGTTCCTATACTAATAATTGAGTCATTCAAGTGCAAAATGGTTTCATTGAGATCAGAAATTTTAGAATTACGGACAGAATTTAGTTCCACTGAGCAAAGAGGGATGGTTACCGCAGTTTAAGAGATGCATTCATTCAAGTACGTTTCTCTCTATAAATCCGTATTTGTATATCTCATGTAATGATTGTCTCTTTCAGATAGCTAATACTCATCGGCATTCTTCAAAAACGTCTTTAAATCAATATGAGTTACTTTGTATTAAATTCTTGGTGCCTTGTTTCTTAAATCAAACATCTTTCATCTACCTATAGTAAACTACTCTCATTAATATCAATTTTGCTAAACTAATCATTTACTTGTTTTCTATTCAATTATGGCCAATGTTGGTTGTATTTTCTTACAAAAAAGTTGTTCACAATGTTAAAATGTGTTTTTTCACGAATATCTAAAATAGAAAATAGACGCCTAGTTGCAATTTTCATGCTAGGGTGCTGGACCGTGAGGTTTTTCCTGTTGGAATAAATAAGTTTTAAAGCGATCCTTCATGCCTGCCATCGAAACTATTTATCCATCACAATTTTAATCTTCAGTCATTCTTCCATAAAATCCATTCAAAGAGAGAGGCATTTCCAGATTTTTTTCACTCTTCTCTCACTTAATTAAAAAGACGATCTGGAGGCGGTAGGGGTTCTCACAACTTTAGCTCGTTATGTTCTCTATCTCTCGACATCCCTAATTACAATAATAATTATAAAATCGAAGAGTTTTCTTGTTTTCATGTAGGATAAGGCCTAATGTTCTTTTAATGTGTGTATGTGTATTTGAATTACATTTGTCGAACAAAGACATTCGTTTCTCTTTTTCATTAGACAGAATAATATCAAGTTCATAAAACAAAGGATAACCACGCCATGCATTCCAAAAATAACTGAGTAATGTCCAATTGGAAAAGTTGTTCTGGATGACTTGCAATTTGATTGGACTATGAATTTTTAATGTCACAACACGTTATTAAAATATCTATGCAAATAAAATCATCTCCCATTATGGAAAAGCATTTCGGAAACATATTCGGTTAATTTATTTAGTGAAAAAGATTCTTTATTGTTTCGGTGTTTTTTAGCCGATGAAAGAGAATGCCGTGTTCCAGCCGCCATTCTCCCAGCACATTATTCATCAAAGCGTCGTTGTTCTCCATCATCCATTATTCATTTATTTTCCCCTCGTCTTTCCATTTTTCCGGTGATGCGGTTACTATGACGCCCAAAAAATCTTTGGAATATAAAATTGAAAAGATGATTCTCCCTTCCAGCCTATTCCTCTCTACGAAGTCAATATCTTTTGCAAAAATTCAACTCATTTTCCCGACAAAGGCCCTTCGGCTCGAGATTAAATTTTCTAGTTACCTCCGCGCGCTAAAGAACGAATGTCTAGATTGCACGATTTACACCGCGGATCAATGGTTCGATGAGAAACTTTATTTCCTATTCATTTTCCCATAAATAGATAATGTCTTAAAAGCGTATACGAGTCCCGAGAAAATTTAGTGCTCGCGAAAATAACATCACGTTTTTTGGCCTCTGTTCTAGACGTCAGTGCACTATTTGCATTTATACATATAAACCGAATAGCATGACAGGTTATGTCACCTTCAATTATTCATACACTTTATTCAACAAATTCCTATGAACTGGCACGTTTTGTTACGCTCTGCTCTAAAATGTGACAGTCATTGGCCATAAAAAAGTACTGTGGCAGATGATATTACTTTTGTGTTCCATTTCCATCAAAAAGTTGCTAAAAAGAGGCATTTTGATTCCATCTTGTTTTGATATCGCACATAACTTCAAACAGATACCCATAAATGTATTTAAATGCAATATAAAGACTTAAAGCGTGATTTTTTGCAGTTCAATTCAAATACTTAAGGAAAAACATTTTCCCCGCTTCTAAAATGGCATTGCAAGAGGGAGTTTGATGACATTATTCAAAAAGAGCCTCGAGCAAAAGAAAAAAACCTGACTTTATGGAATGGTGAAGTGTTTTAAAAGGCAATTTCTGTGCCTTGGGAAATTTAAATCACCGCATTTCCACCACTTGAATTCTTCGTATGACCAAATATTTCGCCATCCTACGGGAAGCATATGCCACATGCTCGGCCACTGCCGTCTCTAGTAGTAGTAGCCATTTCAACTCGTGTCTATTTTCTCTCGTCCACCCTCCTCAAAATGCCTCCAACGTCCCACATCCTAACCGCCCCTCTCTCTCTACATCCCTGCGCCACCTTACCCTGGAAACGATGACGATAATAAAAAAGGAAAAAACTGCTTTATCTTACGGCACCAGCGCCGCAGCCCAACACACATACCCACACACACAAGCAGGGATCCTGCACCCACCCACCCACATGACTACCTGTCTCTGAATTCGAATTTCCATGGCTAAGCGCCTAGCGGTCACCTGTACCCGCTAAACGACCGTGCCGCGCCTCCCCGCTCCCCCTCCGCCCCCTAGTCAAGGCCCACCGGCCATTACACTCTCCCATATTCCACTCTCTGGTCCAGCGATATCGCTCGCATTTGGGATTTAAGCAGTGGCCATCATTCCCTCCCTCCTTTCCTACCTGGCTCCTTCCCTCTCCACTTCTCCCTCCTCCTTCTCGGCGACATTTATTCCCCAACTATTTCCCGCGCACTACTCCTCATTCCTTCACTCCCCCCTTTTCTCCACTCTCATTCTCTCTCTCTCTCTCTCTCTCCTCCTCCTTTACAGCCTCCGCCGGTCCCTTCCGGAACGTAATAGCTTTTCTCGCGAAGTACGCGATTCTCCTGGAGGGATGGCGTTGGGAAATGGGTTGGGAAAGCGTTTGGATGCGGGGGAAAGAGGAAGAAAGTAGGGTGGAGAGATAGAGTGGAGGGAGGGGGAGATAGAGAGGTAGAGAAAGAGAGGGAGAAAAGCGAGGGAATGGGAGAGGCGATCGGGTTTTGGATCTCAGGGATATGCATAGCAAGAGGCACTCTAGGGTCCCATTCCGATGGAACCCTTTCCTTCTTCTCCTTTGACTCTCTCTCCCTTCTCTTCCTCTTTTCCTTCTTTTCGCTTCTCCCCGCATTCATCTTCGATCGCACAGATGGAGCCAGCCAGGAGTATCTCGCGCCTATAAAAATACCTTCCCCTTTCATGTAAAAAAATCCGTGTCTTATTGTTGTTGTTACTCCCCCTGATCTATTATCGGGCACAAATCGGGAGAGCGCCCATTTTCCTGAATGTTTTGGCAATAATCCTTATTTGAATGCACTAAAGCAATCGCATAAAAGGGATTTCGTATTTATCAAAGGCTTTTTAATCGTAACTGTTTTAATAAATGTAGCATTCCATTATAATTTTCAGACATCACTAAGCGTTTGAGTATTTCTTTCAAGTGAAATTGTTCTGAACTTGGTTAACTTCAGAGAATGGAAAGAGATGAGGATATCGTTGGAGTAAGAGGGACATTGAGCAATAGCACCATATGTACAGTAAACGAAGGTTTGCCATTGTTAGAAGTATCGGAAGAAGCTTGTGGAAATGGATTGGTAGGAATTATTCCATTCCGTCCTTTAATATCTGCTTTGGTGACTTACGTGAAATATATAGATTAAATGGTGATTCTATATTGGCTTTGGATTTCATAAATTTTACAGGGTAGAGTTTTGTTTCAATAATGGGTTAAAATAGGGTTTTATTTAAAAATATACTTATACCCTCCAGTTTTTATCGCAAAATTTTATGCAGCTACTTTTCGCTGAAATAGCTGTCACGTAAACTATCAGCAATTTTTAATCTTCACTTAGGCGCAAGGTTTAGTAGTACTCTTATCAATACACCATATACACACCACAAAGAGATGCACTGAAAAATCTTCGATGAAGTAACAACTGTCTTGTTTTTGCATGAGTAAGCTCTAGCATCAATTTCGCCGAACGATCCGGGGATATCAAAAGACATTTCAAGGAAATTAAAATGCCTCCTATCGGCCGTGAAGCTCTTTGGTATCTCATTCTTGTTTACGCTGAGGAAAACATGGAGAACAGGAAACGTCAAAATAAAAGTTGTGTGAGCAATTGGAATTTAATGATGGTGCATCTTTGCTTTTCATCAAATGTCCCAATTTGGAGGACTTGTAGTCAGGGGAACGCTTTCCTTTCACCACTCTACTTAATTACCACCCAATTTGTAATTTCATTCCTTTGATGACTCTTTTGGAGGACGCCTAAAATTCTTCTGCCTCGTTATACGCATGGAGTCTCAATCTTCGCCCTGTTATTTCGAGAGACGCGCCGCCCTCGAGAACAAAATTAACCCTTTCGGGAAGCGCATTCTTCCCTCCACCCACGCCCTAACTTACACCCCCGCTTCCCTCATTCCCCTCTCTCTTCCCCCTCCCTTCTCCCCCTCCCTATTCCACCTTCCTGAGACTCCCTATCGAATCAATTTGGTCCTCTTACTCACTTATTATCTTTCCTCCGCTCTCTCTCTCTCTCTCCATCACTAACTCTTCCTTTCCTCGTCCATTGTTCTTTTCCAACTCTTTCTCTCTCACACACATGAAGACACAAGCAATTAACCGTCATGCGATCTTTCCACTCTAAACATCCCATAATTATCTGTTTTGCTATATAAATTAAAGGTTTCTTTTAATGTTCGATCTATGAGTTTGAAATTGTCGTCGCTCGTGTTTTGCAAGCTCTAGAGAGGGAGGGTGATTGAGGAGGCGTCACCTCTACGCTGGGAGAAAGAGAGAGTTGATATTATCATTAAATTAATTTCGGATCAGGATCGCGATGCCTCTGCTCCATGGGACGGTTATTTTTAGTTATCGTTGAGGAAAATTGGCCTTTTTCTTAGTCTCGCAATTTAGCCACTTCGTGGATCTCCAGCTTCGCGTATCCAAAATAATTTAATCAGCGGATCGAGTAGAAAAAAGGAAGACGAAATATGTTTTCGTTGTGAATTTTCCTGTCCGGTTGGATGCATTTTCGGCAGCTAATTTTAATTAAAAAAAAGATTAAATAATCCAATCCCTTTCAATTTTAAGTATCGCTTAATATTTCATATATAAATTCTGGCATTAAAATCGAAGTTAATTTCTATATTCTTACTGATGGTACTTTTATATTTACCTCAAAAATTTAGCATTTATAACGAAGATTCTCTCAATGTTAAAAATTTAAATTGAATCTCGTGTATTCATTGGGAAATTATTTTTCTGGTTTAAAGCCCTTTCGCTTTATTTTATGCAAATGTGACAAATTTTCAGGTTTTATTGGTTGCTTTACGTTAGAGCATCAAATCAAACGTATTTCAGCATATCAAGTTGTTGTGGAAACAGTTTTCCATGGGAGCCATGAATCGGGGAGCCATTGTGAATCCGAATTGGCCGGCAATATCCAAAACGAGGTCCAACCCAAGCCGTAAACTTCATCTGTAGTTTAAAACTGGCGAGGAAAAAAGTTCCGTCAAATCTTGCGAAAGCGCTCATTTCCAACTTTGGCAGGAACTTTTATTGAACTTGTTTCGTGCAAATTTTTACGTTCGGCGTCAACGGACCGTCTCCATTGGTGCAGAGGAAGGCCTCTAAGAAGGGAGGCGAAGGAGGAGAGTATGGAGACGAGCAAAAGTATGGAGGGAGAGAGGGAATGGAGTTTCAGGGGAGCAGAGGAGAGAGGTAAAAAACTTGTGCGACTGGGTAACTTTCACCATGGGGAAAGTGCGCCCTTTTTTTGCTTTGATTAATCCTTTTCCACGATTGCGTAATAACCACGAGGAATATGAAAAAGTGGCAGAAGGTTCCCTCTCAAAGCGAAAGAAACTTTTTTCCTATAAAAATGCTCATTAAACGAGAATCTAAAACGCCTGGTTAATATTTTGTGATTATTACTTGTGAAGTGTAACAATGCCTTTGTGAAACCCATTTTTTCCGAATGCCAGGCCAATAGATCCCTGGATATTACTATAAACTAAATCACCCACCCATTGAGTGTGCAATTAATTACACGCTTGTCTTAATAATGTGCAATCATTCTAAAAACCTGTTTTCTTCAGGACATCCCTGCTTGATGATCCATAGTATTATAGTACAATATTATTAAAACTAACTTTAATGTCAAAAATGACGAGGCATCAAATTTAAAATATTCAAATTTTACGTGAATTTGAAAATTCAGTGTAGGTAAATCAATATTCATTCCTTTAGGCGTTCTATTGTTTAAGTTACAAATTTTTATGATGATTATAAGTAATTTTAAAATGTAAATTATAACGTACGCTAGTCCCATTCCCATGTTATTCAAATGAAGGAATGAAACGCTACGGGAATCAAACTCGGGCAGTAAAGCACTCGATTTCTTCTCAGATACCGATAGTACATCATTATTAATTGAAATCAATCGGTAAAGGGCTGAGAAGTTAACGGAAACATTTTTTTAAGTTGAACGGAGAGAATGACCAAGACACAAACGAATCATTTTATATATTAAGATATAATTATTGCATTATTGCTATAAAATTTATCTTTCTATCTGGATTAATGAGTAAATTTGCATTCAAATTCTAAAATAACTGCGGTAGTAATCTCGAATGTGGTAAACCATGTTGTCATTAATTTTGACTAATAAATGAGATTTTTCGATAATAAACAACAAATACAATAAACATGATACAATGTTTTTCCAGTAAAATTTAGCACATATATATACATGTTGAGAGTTTGAAAGAATCGTATAACTATGAAGTGTTATGGAAAATCAGTGAAATGTATTCTTTGGATGGGATAGCGAGTTAATTTAATTTTTTCAAAGGACTACAGAAATTCTATGTAGGATCATCCTCCAGATGTACATACCTTGTTTACTTAGAACAACTCTGTAAATTAATTAATTTTATTTGATAATTCTATGCATAAATTTCTCGTTATAATTTTACATATTTTGCTCAGAGAGACTCAAATGTAGCGGAATAGGCGTAATTTTTCAAAATTTAGTATTTTATACATTTTTTATCGTCTATCTGAGTACGAGCAATGAGGGCATAATTGTCATTCAGAAATTAATTGAATGTAACAATCTGGCAATATCAAAACTGGTTTTGTTTACAGTACACCTTAAAAAACTAGAATCCATACACATTCCGGCGCATAAATTAAAGCGTTCTTAGGAAGAGAATCAACATTATATTTTAATACCTTCCTCTCAAAAAAATTACTTATACATGGATTCAATAAGATTTGCTAATTAAATTTTACCGAAAAATTCTTGTTACACACATGGAGCGGAAAAGTATTTTTTTTTAGAATAGCGACCTAATATCTGGGTATTGATATTCATTGGGTCACTACCTTGAATCTGCATAAAACTTCGGTTAGAAATTTTTATATTTGCGTGGTTTGTATTATGTGAAAAATTTCTCTTCTTATCATTAGTTACTATGTATTTGGAATTTTAATAACCTCGTTACTATTTGAGAGAATTTCTGAATAATGAGTTATTTTTTCAAATTAGTTTCTCTCAGGAAAATGAAAGGCGCGAGGCGAAATTTTCTAGACCAACTTTACACTTTATATCTTTTTAGATAGATATTACCACGATATTTTATTTAAGTTTTTGCTGCTTTCGATGAAATCCTCCATTATTCCACCAGAAGCTCGCATGTGTAATATTACGACTCATTACGCTTGGAGCGAAGGCAAGGATAAAAAAAGCTGGGAGGGGCGAGGTGGGTAGTGGCGGAGGGAAGCAGAGCGGTCGGAGCGGAGAGGGAGAGATAAAGGGATGGAGGGAGAGTCTGTAGGAGAGAAGGAAGAGGGAAAAAATCCTTCTACTTTTCCTCCATCCTACATAAAAAAATTCCCCTTTGTCCCTTTTTTATTTTTAATTCTTTTCCTCCTTCGGCTCCCTCCATCCCTCTTCACCAACCTCCTCCTCTCGCTCCGTTACCTCCAACAACTTCCTTCGTCCCCCTCCCCGCACTCCTCCCCCCAGCCCTCTCCCACCCTCCCCCGCGAGACTCGTTTTTCAAGTGGCCATTCCACCGGACTCCCTCTAATAACGAGCAATTCTTTCTACCGGGGGCCGTGCGAGCGGTGGGCGGGATTTAGGAGTCGTGAGGACCCGAGGTGAGTTAGCCGTGCAGGGATTGAGGAGGAGGGAAGGGAGTGACAGAGAGGGAGGCGGGGAAGGAGCGCGTGTCAGAGACGCAGCGAGAGGCGAGCCTGGGTGGATATTTGCGACCAGAGAATCAGAGGATCTTGCGGTGAACTCGAACCGCGTGCACAAGCGTGTCAATTATGTTTATGCACTATGAAGTATGGATGGACTTTTTTAAAAAGACGCTATCAGTGGAAAATAACTCATGGCATTGTATATTTAATAAAAACATCTATGTATTCTTATTCATAATGATTCCGAGGTAGGAAAACTATGACAACGATGATCCTGCGATGGTGCCGAACAAATGCGGTGAAGACTGGTTTTGAAAGTTATTTTTAAAATGTTGAAATTTTGAGAGACTACTCAAAATTGTGGCGGCTTTCGTGGCTATTTGTTGTTGCAAGATCGTGGGAAAAGATGGGGATGGTGAGGGTGGGAGAGAGAGAGTGATCGAGAAAGATAAAATTAAGGGACGGAGGAGAAAAATAGGAGAGAGATTTGAAGAGTGGTGGGGTAGGAATTAAAATGTTCTCAGACCAATTTTCCGCACGATACGAGTGGTTTTGTTCATAGCGCGTCGGTAGTGGAAGGATCGTGTAAGCGGGTCGGAAATAGGACGGATAAAAATGAAATGAGAGAGGAGGCCGATAGGGAAGCGAGTGGGGAGGGTGAGGAGAGGGATGAGAGGGGAGGAGAGGGGGATGAGAGTGGAGGAAATGGGGGAGGGACGGGGAGGAGAGGGGGAGGAGAGGGGAATGAGAGTGGAAGGCTGGAAATGGTGTGAGAATGAGGGATGAAGATTGAGTCGAGGCTGGTTTGGCTTGAGGGGGAGGTGGGTGCGGAAGAGACAGAGTATGGCAAGGGAAGAGAAATGCGGGGAGAGGGGTGGGGGATAAAAGTGGCGGGGGAGGGTTTCCTCGTGTCTTGTGGGCGGGGGTGGAGGGAATATTAATGTTGGCGGCATGTGAGATGGCCGTGAGGGAGAGGAAAGCCTCCGGGGGCCGCCGTGCTACAGAGGGTGAAAAGGATCGAAAGAAGGGTTTCCAAGCACAAGGATTAATGTACTTCGACTGAAGAAAAAAAAGTAGCATGATAAAAAAGATGTATTTAAGTTCAACTCATTTCGTAAAAATTTATTGATTTATTGGATTTTTTAGGTTAAACAGTTTGCGTTCCTTTATTGCTGCCTTAAATTAGAAAAATTCCAGTTAGTCCTTTCTTGTTTTTTATACCTATTCCTCTTGTTGTTTTTAAGGAATATTCGCCAAAACCATTTTCTGCGCATAAATTAACATGTGGAATTGGTAAGCGAGTTAATCGTTCATTTTAATTATTCCTATGACATTCCATTAAAATTTTGAATTTAATTACTGCTAACATACATAAGCTTCATATAAAATAAAGTATTTTACGGAGGAGAGCTGGGCTCCATTAAAATAAAACTTTCACTAGAGGTTTGTGCAATTGTTCAAAATAAAAATCATTGTACATATTTGCAGATGTCGCACGAATTTTACTCTCCAGATTTTTTTGTAAATTTGCTTATTCAAATCAAAAACTTAGTCCCGCTGTTTTATAAACCTGTGGCAGCGGAAATTCGTGCCAGTGACGTCTTATCTCACTATCCACACCCTTCCTGAATGCTATAAATTCCGGCAGGATTCACGAAAACTTTTCATTTTAAAGCGGAAACGTATCATCGCGTCCATATGTAGGATACGTTGATATTTCATTTGCTAAACGTTCATCTAGCAAAAATATTATTCGAAGTATAATTTTATACTTTTATTTTATTTGATTGTCCAAATTAAAAATAGCACCACATGACCAACGCGTAAAAGAGCCGTAAGCATTATAATCCCCCATCCGCCACCGAAATTCCGTTGCAGCATCACCTTGAATGGCCATTACTCGGGCATTGTGCGATCTCATCGAGGGAACTTCAGCCTAACAGATAGATAGTCTCCATTCGTCTTTTTTTATCTCCCGGCGAAGCGCAATTTCCTCCGCTCGTTCAAACGTGTCATTATGTATAAACTCGAATGATGAAGAAGTGCCTCCGACGAATTGCTCTAACCATACGTTCCGATTGCAAGAGTCGTCTGCCTCTATCTCCCCATACCGAAGAGAAAGATAGATAGAGAGAGGGAGGAGGCATAAAAGCCAGAGAAAAGGGAACGCCCGTCCGATCCACTTTTCCACTTTCGCATTCTCCCCTCCCTTTCGCTCATACAACCTCCCACTTCCGCACCTCCGTCCTACGAGAGACTTTCCGGCCTCCTTGTTCCATGCCAACACCTCTCCCCCTCCACCAATACCTTCCAAACGCAGTTTCGAGGAGCACATACAGGGTCCTACCCACCCTTTCTTACCACTTCTAACCACACAAAAGGCATCATTATTCGGAGCGGAACCGATTGGTTACATAGTTAAGATAACCGATACTGCAGAGATACATACTTATCCATACCGATTCAATATAATACGACCTCTCAAACAGGCAAATGGCATAGGAACACAAAACCCTCTCTGAAGATCGGGCGTTTCTCTCGCATCATCTCGCTAAGGGATTTTTTTCAGAAAACGACTCCCACATCTGCAGGACTTCGTTCATTCCTCCCACGCTTCCCCCTCCCTCATCCTCTTTTCTCTTCACACTTCGTTTCTTCCCCTCCCTCTCTCCTCTCTCTTTATCACCAATCTCCTTGCTACTTCTCTGGTTCCCATCTTCTCTCTCTGTACTCTTCTCCATTTCCAAGAGCACGAGTCCTTCTAACCTCTCTTACTCGCGGATTCCCACACGTCACTTTAAGGCAAGGTGTGAAGGCGAAACGGTTTGTGAACGCGAGAGAGACGGGAGGCGAAAATAAGAGGGCGAGAGAGAGGAATAGAGTGGACTAGTGAGAGAATTAGAGTCATGAAGGAAGAGGAGAGGAAACAAGGGAGAAATAGAGGATGAGAGGAGAGGGAGAAGTGGAGAGCGATAGAGAGTATATAGGAAGGTAGGGTATAAGGTAGAGGTGCACAACTCAAAAGTTGACACGGGCCAAAATGGACCTTGATTGGACCTAGGCGGGCCACGCTATGAAAGTTTTGTACATAAAAAATTTAAGTATACTATTGCAGATTCAATAATTACCGTAGCAATTTTTACATTCAATTTTTATGCGACAATAATGAGGTGACAAATAAATATAATTTACTTACTCAATGGGAGATTGCACCCTTTTTCTCTAGCCATTCCATTTATATCCGAAGTAATGCTGGTAGTTACTCTTCTTAGAATGTCTCTTAAACTCTGATCTGTCTGTAATGAACGTAATGGAGCTTTTTTAATTTCATAAGTGAGAATGTTTGTTCACACATGCGATAAATATCCATTTTACTTGTATTTTTTTACGGAAAAGGAAAGCACCACCTGAGTTAAATCCTGCCGGACCACACAAAATGTGTCGGCGGGCCAAATTTGACCCGCGGACCGTGTGTATAAGAGATGGTGTCGGAGACAGTGGGAGAAGTATATTAAGTAGAGAATGCATCGAATAGACAGCGGAACTCACTTTCCGTTCGGGTCTGGTGGCTGGACGATCAGATCTTAAGGCATGGTGTTTGTCGCGGCATGAGGTCCTATGGGAAGAGATATTTGGAATGAAGCAAAAAAGGCATGTGTGTGCGAGTATCGAGAGAACGAAAAAGAAAAAGAATAGATAGTGCACGAGGCAATGGATACAGATTTTAAAGACCTCCTTCCCTGAAATTAATCAAACCAATTACACTTACCTCTGCAATGTCTTGCATAGTACTATCCCATACCTATGTCCTTTTGACTCCTCTTACACCAGAGATTCTAGGGTTGAGTTAAAATCCTATCGCCCCTTTTTCTGGAGTCTCTTATACGAGGTGCAATCACAAAGTTTCCGGACGGTCGTAATAAAAAACATTGGCTTACCGCACGCCTTATTGAATGTTATCCCCTTCAAAGTAGTCCGCCTGGACAACGATACAGTGATTCCAGGGCCTTTAAAACTTCGCGAAGCACTCCTGGAACTCTTTTTTGGGGATGTTGTAGAGCGTGTCCAGCGACTCGGCCTGAATCTCCTCCACACCATCAAATCGGCGTCCTTTGAGAACTTTTTTCAACTTTGGGAAGAGAAAAAAATCGCACGGAGCAAGATCAGGAGAGTACGGAGGATGGGAAACAGCTGTCATGTTGTTTTTAGGCAGGAACTGTTGAACAGATAGTGCGGTGTGTGCTGGCGCGTTGTCGTGGTGGAGCAGCCAGTATTGCGATGCCCACTTGTCTGGACATTTCCGCCTGATGCTCTCTCTCAGTCGTCTCAGAACTTAGGTGTAATAATGTTGGTTGACTGTCTGGCTTTGTGGAACGAATTCCCTTTGGAAAATCCCTTACATGTCAAAAAACACAATTAGCACGCGCTTCACATTGCTCTTGACCTGTCGTGGTTTCTTGAGTCTTGGGCAGTTTGCACTTTTCCACTGTGATGATTGCTTCGTTTCGGGATCATAGCCATAAACCCCACTTTCGTCACCTGTAATGATCTTAGAAATAAAGTTTGGGTTGTTTTTAAGGCTTTCTTGAAGGTCCCGACAAACGTTCACGCGATGGTTTTTTGGTCTTGTGTCAACAGCTGAGGGACAAATTTTGCCGCAAAGATCCTCATGTGCAAAACGTCAGTGAGAATGCTTTGAACAGACCCGTAGGAGATACCAAGACTATTAGAAATGTCGAGAAAGCTTTGCCGACGATCCTCATGGCTGGCTTCGCGCATTTTTTCGATGTTTTCATCATTTTTGCTTGTTGAAGGACGACTAGAACGCCCAAGAGTCCTCAACTGATGTTTGTCCGTTTTTCAAAAGTGAACCCATGGCTTCCTCACCAAATGCTTGGTTAAGCATTGCAAGGGTCTCATATGTTGATTTTCCAATTTTTTAACAAAATTTCACACAAACACGTTGTTCTTTCAAGAAGTCATTTTTACGTGCTGCGAAAATAGCCGAAACGCTGACACTAGCGCAAATAAAAACACGTAAAAATAAAACGCAGTTTGTTAACACCTGCAAACTTGGGATACAACTTTACAATGAAGTATACTACGCATCCTAAGTTGCGCAGCTACGTGGCACAAACGAGCAGCGCGCCATGCGGCCAGATCGGGAACTTTCTGATTGCACCTCGTAATTTATTTTTGGGAAGTTGCGTTGTGTACCAGCTTCCTCTTTTATTTTGTTGGCCTGTTTTATGTCGGATATTCATTGTTGTCTTATCAATTTCTGTCTGCTTAGTCTTGGGATCATGGAGTGTAAGGTTAGGAGAGGGATTCAAAAATATCTCCCTGTGGGACTAAGAAATATCGTATAGTACTCCAAATTTTCTAATACTTCCGCCATTAAAGAGGTGGGCTTACTTTCATGCTCAATTCCAGTTTATTTTTGGTAGTGCTTAAAAGAATTTAAGCTAAAATACTTTTATTGATAGAATGTAGTTTTAATGGAAAGTCCAAATATATTATTCAATTATACTGAATATGACCGATTTAAACTCCATCATCTCACCCATTCATATCTTCAGATTCTGCTGAGATCGCCAAACATTTCTATACTCTACGACCTCAATAACCTGTTTTCAGCATCAATAGAATCTAATCAGATTCTGTTGAGGCTGGATTTAATAAAACTAAAAATTCTTTTTCCAAAATTAACTGCAAAAAACAATCCCCACCAACTTCACGCTGAATTTTCCGTACGCTACTACTAATATGCTAAGATTATCAGAACAGCTTAAATGTTTTGACACCGAACCAATAACCACCCACACATATAGTTAGCTTTCGTGGTATTCCTTCGGCAGCAGGGGCTTGTAGAAGGATCGCACTGGCTAACATAACAAATGTGTCTCGATAACTGTGCTGTGACGCTTATTTCAATAACAAACTAGGCCATCCAGAATTTTCCGGAAAGCTTTATATGCAATCTCTTCAAGCATGCTATCAAATTTCACGCAAAAACAGGTGACATTTGGAAACTGAGAAAGCAGATTTAGTATCCTTATAATTGGGAACGCAATAAAACGATTACACTAAATATTGGAAAACAGTTGTTGAACCTAAATTGTCCACGAATTTCAGAGAATTTTATCGAATATCCGTACATTCATCTGGCAGAGGCATTAATGGAATTATTTCCAAGTCGTTTGTAGAATATTTAAATGAATTAAACTAACTTTCCCTCTATAACACGAATCATAGGGGATACTCACCCCAGGTGTAATTCCGCAGTTCGAACGTCGCGACCTGCAAACTCGTTATCCACGCCGTTGGATATTTAATATCTGGGAATAAAAAAAATCTGATCAGCTATATATATTTAAGCATGAAAAAAAATTGCTGCGGCATTAGGAGCAGGCTAGTATCGGATAGACTGAAATATCCTCGCTAGTTAAGGAGCCAGCAATTTAATGTAAATGCGATGAATGTGATGGGGGAGGTCATTAACCCCTTAGGGGGAGCAGGAGGGCGGAGTCATTAAAATCTTTCCCCGAAGCAGCGTCTACTGCTGGGGCACTTCTATCGCAGTAGTGGCTTTTAAAGAGGCCCGTGAATGGTAACACATAGTAGCTGGAGTGGCGGAATGTTAGAGCTAGAGAGAGAGAGAGGGACGAAATAGTGGGAAATCACGAGGGAAATGGGCGTGGGCGGGAGGAAAAGGAGCCGTAGAGATTGGGATGCTTGAGGGGGAAACGGGACGCGAGAAAATGATGGCGGGGTTAGAGGAGGGAGGGAATATAGACTATGGAAAAAGTTTCAGTGAGTAGAAGAGAGAAAGCGAAAGGAACGAGAGTGAGAGAGAGCTTTCTAAGACTTCGGGAGGAGAAAGGGAGATGGGGTGGGGAAGGAAACGCAAGTGGATGGAAGAGAAATAAGGAAATTAAGAAGGAGGCGTGTGAAGTGCTGGGAGAGGAAGGTGTGAGCCGCGGCGCAAGTACTGCGTAAACTCTTCAAAAGTCGCGAACTGTAGAAGGAGAGGAGGAAAGGGAAATAACTAGTGGAAAGGAAATTGTCGTGGAGAACGTCGAGCTCGGATTGAGACAAAATTGGACGTACGCAGCCATGTACGAGAGGAGAATAATGGAGAGCGTTTAATGAGAACTTGGCGAAGAACAAAAGAAATGATCGATTGTCAGAGAGGTTGAGGGATAACGCAAGACGTGAGTTGGTACGGTTGGAGGAAGAAAAAGAGCAACAAGGCGAGGAGTAAGGAGAAGCAAAAGAAGAGGACGGTGAATCGTGTGGGTGGGGCGGGAAAATTGTAAGAGCGGAGGTGGGGCGAATAGAACCGTGTGGGCGGAGGAAGTCGCGAACGAGTGAGCAAGAAGAAGAGGGAGAATCGCCGGCGGGAGATGGCGGGACAGCCGTTGCGTGGGAGGAGGATAGAGGGGCGAGGAGGGAGGGAGTGTATGGGGTGGTGGACGCGGACCCCTTAAGGGAATATTCGCCCTTCGAGTCTCCTCTCTTCCTTGCTCCTTCCCCCTCTCTCTCTTTCTCCTCGCACCTCTTTTCTATTACTGCGTTGTTTTCCCACAGTAATGGCTCCGGGAGGTAGCCGAAAATAATGTAGGATGGAAATAAAATGGGGTGGGAAAGGGAAGAAGATTTTTTCGCTGTGCAGAGAATTAAATCTGAAGGTTATAACCATTTTCTTGATTTACCTCTTCCTCCCCCTCTCTATCTCCATCGCACTTTCTCCCTCGCTTACATTTCGTTTCCTTCATTTTAAATCCTAAAATAGTCTTTTATTTTTCTGCCCACGACATTGTGATAATATTGTCTTTTTCTATTTAATCTTCGTATATTTTCTTCTTTTCCCTCCACGTTCATCGACATTGCTGGCAGCGTAAGGAATAATTTCCTCTATCTTTTAGCGGTTTTTCTAAATATACGTACATTTTTATTCGCTTCATCTTCTTTTGTGCACACTATAAAACCCTCAAGCATAATTTAGTCATGTGTTCCCACAAAAATTTTCAGTTTCTCGGATATCAACGGTTAGAGAATCACTATTTGGCCTAAAAATGTTTTCTTTACGCTTCTATTAATGACACGATGTTATTACTTGAAACCATTTCATTGACCTCTTTAATATACTTTCCCTATGGGTATTTAAAATTAATTTCATCGTGTTTCACAAACTATGTTATATGTATTTCAATACGGTATTATAAATATTTTTCCAATAAGTGGGGCGTTACAGCTATCATTAATTATATACGAGTGTGGTTATCATTAAATTCAAAATTCAATTTATATTGATATACATTTCTGCTATCGCAATAGTATAAATCATCTTAAAATAATATTTATTTGACACACTGAAGAAAACGTATTATTTTAGATAAATATAAGAAATAGTGATCTTTATGTAACAGTTTATAAAACCTAACTTGACTCATATTTTTTATATTTCTTCTTGAAAAGATGTAGTTGATTCTTATTCTGTTCGATTGCATTGCATTGCATCCTCATCAGTTGCACTATCTTTCTTATTTACAGGAAGAAAAACATCCTTTCCCTCCTCCGCTCAACCAACTTTGTCCGCCGTGGACGCCCGAAAGGCTCTAAGGTAAGCCGCAGTCGATGTATCTTTTCTATACGTCTCTCCCTTCCTCTTTCCTTCTTCTCAATTTCCCTCTCTCCGTATTCCTTTCGCTTCCTTCCTCTCCTTCTCTTTCTTCAATTTACCTCTCTGCCCTTTGCCTCCCCACCGCCGTCTTCCTTATCGCATCCTAACTTCAAATATCCTCAATTTCCCATCGCACCTTGGCCTAGACACATCTTCCCCACCCGCCCACGGGCACCGTCAAATAGCTGTTTCGCTTCTCTTCCTCCTTGAGGCGTTTTCGTTCAGGAAGCGAACTCATCACTTGCATGCCTTTCGCCAATCCCAATCCTTCTATCGGTTTCCGCCTATTTAAGTGTCTTTGTCGATCCACCGTCCTATATATATATATATATATATATATATATATATATATATATATATATATATATATGTATTTGGTTAAATCACGACGGAAACCTATGCGTACCATCAGTTTTTAATTTTTTGGGCAATTTTTCCTATCCATTTTGTGAGTATAAAAACTATGAAACTTTACCTATAAAAAGGTGCCTAGCAATATCAAATTACATTATGTAATTAAGATCTTTCATTAAGTAATGTTGATTTGGAATTTTGCATTTTCATGAATGTTTCAAGGAAATTAATTAAATAGCTTTCCCAATACTGGCTATTGATAAAAGGTGTAGGATTATTGTGGTGATTAAACTTTCGATATAATCTTTACGAATTTGGCAAAACTTGTATGAATAAATCATCAAGTCATAATTTGTAATTCATTTCTTATCTCTCCAGAGACTGTGGTACAGATAATTGTGGCATCACCCTTGTCTATAGTTACTCTGAAAGCTATTCCTAAACGAATATTTTTAGCGCTAGTTTCTACTATAAAATAATTTCATGCCTATTTTATAATTTAATTATAAAAAATTATATTAATTAGTTTCACATATTTGTTGTTTTCTCTTATTAAATGCAATCGGGACATTTTGCAGTAGCAACATATCACTCTCGTCTTCCCATTCTCTTCTCTTCTACGAAAACAACGTTTTCCCGTATCCGTTATTGATAAATTTTCTAGCGTTTTTTTCCTTCGTGTTTTGGGCTGGACTTGAGCTCCTGCGGTTTCCATAACGATTTATATGTGAGAGTGAAATCCAGTCGAATATTTTTCTCTGTTATATTCAGAACATGGGGGCATAACTACCTGTAAGCTGAGTTTTTGGAGGAATATTTTTCGCTTTATATGGCTGGCGCTTTGCCAAGTAGGATATTTTATAATAAAATAATTAATATATTTAGGGATGCTGTCCAGTCTCCAAAACGGACGAAAATTCCAACCGTTCGTTTTCCTCGTACAAGAATTCTCTGCCGCCGTTTCATCCCTTACATCGATTCTCCCTAAAATTTCGTTCTAATGTTGTTTAAACTGTAGTTATAGTTCTGAATCATCTGAGATTTCTTTATCTAAGATTTGAATAGAAAAACCAGAGATTATTTTGGAGAATATGATACTAGAGTCATATTTTCCTTGAAATGGTCGTATGAAGAGTAATAGGAGATTGTGAAAAGCTAATTAAACGGATAAATTGTAGTTCAATGCTGCACAAGATATAAACTCAATCACCAAAACAGCACAATTGTTCCATTTTTTCGCAATTGTGTCATATTAGTGCCATTTCATTCTGAGGATTCTATATAACAAATATATGGACAGCTAAAATTTGTAAAAAAAAGTAATCGGGCAAGTTGTTTTTATAATATCCAGCGGTGTAGCTTATTTACCCCCGTGATAGTTTGAAGGTAAATCTCGTTTTCCAAAATGGAAATCTTAAAAAATATTTCAAATGTATTTCGCTTATTCATACATTTAAATAGTTCCTGCCTAAACTGTAGATCCTCGAAATCCATTTGGGATGATACTGCAGCAGAACATGTTCTGAATAACTGGAATGCTCTTCATGGCACTCCAATCTCGTTCCTCCGGTCAGCTCTGACTGCAGTTATGGATCGTCACTCAAGGAAATTTACGCCAACGGCGAAACCGTTCCATTAAGCAACCCACGTGCCTCAAATGGCCTTCCTCGGATGAACACACGCGCTCGCGCTATCCTTCCTTCACCCCTCCATTCTCTTCCTCCCTTGCTCTCTGTCCATTTACTTCGCTACATGCACCAAGCGTTGCACCTGTGTGACTATTACCGCTTTTGTCTGATTGACATAAAAACAGAAAAGAGATGCGGGCATTAAGACAGGAAACTATTGCAAGAGCCATGATTTGTAAATAAAATTTATTTAGTTTCGGGATGTTTTATTTGGCGCAATAATCTAACAAAAGTCTTCAAATATTCCCACCACAAAATTTAAATTCTACTATATTATATATATATATCACATTTGATTTAAAGTTTACAATTGATTGGTCGATCCATCAATTTCGCGATTACCGGATTAATTTTTACTAGAAATGTTATTGCGACAACAGTCGTCCAGAAACATTTACTGGCATCCTATTTTATAAAATAAAAAAGTAACCAAAGTGGGCTGTCGGTCAGTCCTGTCTAATAAGGCTACATTTTCATTGTATGTAAAATAGAGTGCAATGGAACTGCAATCTTGTAAATTAGATGTTCATACGACCTACATATGTATATTTTCATTGAAGAGAGTACAATACTTATAAAAATAGCTTTGAAATATGTTTATAATCAGAAAAATAGAATTTCAAGCCTTTGATGATGCGAAATAATAATTGGTATGATAATTACTTAATTATTGTAATTTCAGCTTTAGTGTAACGTTTCTGGGTATTTTCCAGTCTCGTTATCATGTTTTAAAAATTCTTCTGAAATTTCTACTCATCCCCCTTTTACCCAAATCTTCGTTTTACCCTTACTACTCTAATCTCTATCAATAAAATATCCATTTACGATACGGACTCGGAGAGAGAGCTCCTCCCCAAAAAGTGGGATGAATATCAAGGTGTATACTAGCGTCAATGTTGTGCGGTTGTCCTCTAGCGGATAATGAGGAAAAACGTGGTATGAGGGAAAGGACTACTTGTAAGACTCCTTTTTTATTCTGAGCACGACAAGACCTCGGTCCGATTTTATTTCTCAAACAATATTAGGTATATCTCCTCCAATCTGAAACTGCAATCCGTTTTACTTGAGTTTACATTCTAAATTTGTTTAAATATTGTTTACAAATATTAATATCATAACCTATGGATACATTTCTGCATGAATTCACACGCTTAACGTCATGGTAAATATTACATTCGTATCTTATACAGCATATTCCAAGTTTTCAATGCATTTTTTTACGTATATTCTAAAATATACTAGCGAAAGCTATCAATTTGTCTTCCTAGCAATCATTTACTAAATTTCATGTTCTAGCCCCGTATGCCTGTCTTGTTACTCCCTCTCCATCCGCGCTCTTACATTTACATTCTCTTCACTCAAATGGCTAGACGCGGCAATAGATCGGAACGTGTTTTATCTCAGAGAAAGAGGGAGAGAAATAGAAATGGGAATGGGGCAGGAAGCTGAAAACTGGATAAATGGCTGCACGACTGCCTTTGCGAGACTTTATTTCGAAAGATTACTACTGCAAATCCATAAATAGTCCATATCTAGTTTCTCGATGAAAATAGGCGTAAAAGAATAATAATGGCAAGGGGGAGCGTGAGTCGGTTACATTGGAGACAGGTGCCGTTGAGTGAGAAAGGTTAGTGAAGCAGAAATGAGGCCATCGAACCGTTGGACGGATAAAAACGGCGCGGTTTTTTTTTCACGATGAGTTACTTTGCACGCGATGGTGTAAAAAAAGGAAAGGATTTAGCCAAGGATGTGCCTTCGCTCTATTACATTACAAGTACAAAAACTCGCTCCCAAGCTCTCGTAGTGAATTTTCGCTCAATTGAAAAACAAACAAATGTAAGCGTATAAAATATATATAGGATAAATTTAATGCTAGCTTACTAAAAGAATGGAAATGTTCATATTTCTCCGTGATGGGTAAAAGTAATCGTACGATTAAATCGACCAAAACGTTTAATCTCTTTGCCACCATCTCTCTGACGAAGTGACATTCATTGCGTGAAGAATAAACGAAACGCGAAAGAATGATGAAAATTCGATTTTATCATTTACCTATATTACACCTCATTACAGCATATGGTGTTCTTTAAAGCATTATACCTTTATGGCAATAGAACGGAAAAATAAAATTCACGAGTGTCTAACGGGGTAGTTATTACCTAACCGTGTATCCACCTCCTTTTCTATTCAACTTTCACTTATTTCCGCGGATAATCATTAAAAACCGAAAAAATATTTTCCGATATCGCATTTTCATCTTTCAAAAATAACATTTTTGATTAAATTATCGATCTCTTCTTTTTTGTAGAAAAGAGAGAAAGAGTATAAAAGAGAATCTACGCCCGAAGCCTTTTTCTCGCTCCCTCGTTACATCCATTCGGCGCAAATAAAATGGAAGGAAACGTGTGCGTGTGTGTGCGAGAGAGAGAGAGAGAGAGGGGGGTGGGGAATGTTGGGAAAGAACGTCATAAAAAGGGAGGAGAATTTTGGTGTGAGGGACCGTGAGAGGAGGGAGGGGAGAAAGGAGGGAGGGAGAAAGGAGGGAGGGAGAGAGTGGTTCGGATGGAAAAGGGAGAGTAGCTGGCGGACGCGCTTAATGAAACGCGACAAGTTCGTGATGGTGGTCGGTCGCAGATAGGAGTGTTACAGGCAGTGCAGGTAGAAAGGAAGGAGGGATGGATGGAGGGAGAAGAGGGAAGGTGTGGGAGAACAAATAATACGGTCGAATGGGGAAAGCGAGTTAAAGAGCGAGAGAAAGAGGGGGCATTGGAAGAGGAGGAAGCGTAGGTAAATGCAAACCATCTCCCGGCCGAGTGGAGGAGGAGGAAGAGGGAAAGAGAAGAGAGGTAATGGCGAAAGGGCGAGATGGGTTTGTGGAAGTCGATGAGAGTCTTGTTGGTTGTGCGTTTGGCTAGAATGGCCACACGGCCGAGGAAGAGAGGGGGGAGGGGGCGAGAGAGAGAAATTGGAGGAAAGGCCTTCTCCATGCATAGTCGTTCCTCGTTTTCCTTTAGTTCTTGGAATCTCTGCGACCTTTAATGCGTTAGTGTGCGTGCACGGGCAGCGTAGCCACGCATTACCTCGAGGGCTATCATATGCTATTATATTCTCTTTGCCGTGATTAGATTACACTGGGATGCCACGGGGATACCGTCAACAAGAGATTCTGCCGGAATTGAAACGGATGTTTGAACAAATGACTGCTGACCGAAAGAGCTGAAGTATTTCAAATGACCCTTATTTTTTACATTTTTCAGTGAGGCAAAAGTTAGATATGGACTCGTTTATATTCAAATTAATTGGATTATATTTCAATGTGGAAGAAATCTTTCGCTGAAATGTTTGCTTTTTAGCACCTTTTCTAAAAATTCGCTTATGTATTCGGCTCATCCGTTCGTGTACAATGTAACTCAAACATTGCTTAAATTAAAAACGCCAAAATTCCAGAATATTGTAGATAGCTATACAGTAGTACTGCATATGGTATAAATTTGGTGGATCTATAATAAGCTGTTGGGGAGTAAGGAAAAAATCGCTAAATGCTGTCACAAATGCCGGCAACCAACAACACATAGCATCTGCGATTCTTTATTTCGATTGAAAGATAGCAGTCGGTGAAAAAAGCGCCTCATGTAATTTGTGCTGCTTCTCCCCTCACTTTTTTAATTTTCGTTTTTTATCTTTTTTCCTGAAATCTCTAGTTTCTGTTATTTACGGAGCATGAGAATCATTTGTTTTTCTTTTATTGATTATTTATACAAGAATGAAAGAATATTATGTCCGGTAATGCTGTATAGATAAATCCCTAAGCAGCGATTAGCATATTTTATCATTGAAAACTTCGCTAATGGTCTCGGGTATTCCCAATATGTAGCCATAACCAAGTTCATATAAAATTACCTTCTCATTGCTATTGGAGATACATAAGACAAATACATAATTTTTTAATTTTTTATACATAAATACCTATTCTGAAATTTTTTTCATTTATAATAGGAACTCGATACTGAAGTATGTTTCCGTATTTTTACGGTCCGTATCTTTCTTCCCCTTCCTTTCTACGTGCCTTTCCAACCTCGCCCACAGTTTTTCTCTCTTCTTCCCGAGACGGCAATATCTCTCCCGTCTTCTCTAACAAAACTTTTGCCCAAGCCCGGCCCCCTTTCGGACATTGCTCGATTTGGCTGGCCACGGATTGAGGGCTCGCAGGGAGCCAGATGGACGAGCGCTGGTCCAGCGAATAGGCTGGGACGGACAGAGCTGCCCAGGGTGAGCTTAAGCCATCTCGAGAGAGGGGGGAGAGGAGAGGAGTGGTGCTGGAGGAGGACGGGAAAGAGAGGATGGTACTGAGGAAATCGGAAATGGGTGGGTGGAGGATGGCGGGTGTGAGCACTCCGAAAAGAGGTCTGGAATTGGTTGCGTGACGGCTGGGTATACGAGGAGACGGGATGAGCCGGTAAAGGGATGTATGCAGGCTTTGAAGGGCCTTGCAACCTTGATTAGATATTGATGTTTGATAGAGATATTTGATCACTTGCTCGCAGCAAGGTAGTTTCGCCTTCAGTGTTGGTATTTTTAGAGAAATATGTTTCAGTATTTTTATAAATCAATTTACGACCGATAATATATATGCGTTCATATTTGAGCTATTTTACATCAATTCAATGTAAAACAAAATTTTAACAATTATAAGAATTTCAGCGTCCCTTTCTTCTTAAAAAAGCAAGGACAGGTATTGTTCTTAGTAAGAAAAGTGGAATATTTTAAGTTTTTCGATTATGAAAACTTTCTGCGTTGTGAAGGAAATTAATCTGTGGAATAGATTTTGGAAAATTATGTTTCCTAAATATATCCGGCATTTTTAACCTTATGTTGCAGAACAACTTATTTTTTCGTACATGCATAAGATTTTGTATTAGATTTATTTTAACACTGAAGCGTTTGGGTACGATTCTATGATAATGAAAACGCTAATATAAGCTACTTCAAAAAATGCGACACGTTTTAATTAAATCTTAATGTACCGTATTGGATAGTGAAAGATGCGACATAATTTAATGTTAACACCCCACACAGTAGAACTGTTTTTATGGTCGTTATCGCTCACATAACCACAAAATAAGACAGCGCGATGCGGACGAGTGGGTTCTAAAGAGTAAAGCAACTGGATTTATTAAAACATGAAAAAACTCAAGCATGAACATCGGGTTTACCTTATCGCCGGAATACAGGAGATTATCTAGGCAACTCCTATAGCCATAAAATAGTTGGCTAAACCAACCGTTTTATGTCTAAACGAGATACCCAGGCCATTTATAAAGTCGATTTAAGCAAACGAACGATAAAAACAACTACCACGGGAGGCCTTGCTCGTTGTAAGATTCAAACCAGCGTCCTTGGCACATGGAAGCAGTCATCAAGGACAGATTGTTATCTAACCAGTATATTCACGATGTATCTCGTATCTTTTTTTTTAACACTATTTTTTTGCACGCACGCTTATGAAATATCGTCCCGTGCCATCCCTCTCCATTATTCCCGAGTTCTCAATCCTGGGAGCGTGTTGCGCAACGCGAACTCCATGACCAGATCGCGGTTTCCGACCCTCCTCTTGCGGGAACGGGAGAGAGGGTGTGGCGAGGAGGAGGAAGGGGGGGAGTAAAGTGCGATCGCACGTGTGTCACCGTAAACCCATTCATCATAACTCATAACGGCCAGATTAAAGCGAACCATGGTGAGGTTGACGTAAAACCTCCGAAAACAAAGGCGAAACAAAAAAATGACCTTCCTTTCCTTCCGAACCCTCGCCTCCGCCAAAAACCTCTTCGCACTTCTCCTCCTTGGTGGCGGTCGCCATACGCATCCCCTCATTTCCCGCCCTACCCTCGTCCGACCCTTATCATCCGAAGCGTGTCGTTTTGACGTGAAACTCAACTTGCTCCATCTATCCCCTCTCTTTATCTCCCTTCATATCTCCCTCTCTCCCCCACTCCTTCATTCTAGCCTTATCTCCCCCCGCCCCATATGTTTTAATCCCCGCCCACTCTCTAATCTCCCCCTCCCCCTTCTATGATCTCTCCCCTCTATGATCTCCCCCCTCTATGATCTCCCCCCTCTATGATCTCCCTCCTCTATGTCTTCCCCCTCTATGATCTCACCCCACCCCTCGCGGCACGTATATAAGCGCGCCCTCGCGCAACACGCCCCTGCGATACAGTGGCGACACACGTACTAAGGGGCGACAGCAGCAGGAGTGGGGCGGGTCATCCATGGACGTTTCAATGACTTCATGGGTCTTACTATCCTATCCCTTCAAGAAGGGAGAGGGGGGAAGGAGAATGGGGGTGGGAAAGGGGGAGGGGGGAAGGAGAAAGGGGGTGGGAAAGGGGGAGGGAGGAAGGAGGGCGGGAAATGGGGAGGGGGATGGAGAAAGGGGTGGGAGAGGGGGAGGGGGGGAAGGAGAAAGAGGGTGGGAAATGGGGAGGGGGAAGGAGAAGGGGGGTGGGATAGGGGGAGGGGGAAGCCTCTCATTCGAAGTTTCACCTTTAAAAAAAAGGGCGACGGCGACGCGGACCTCGCAGACGCACGTTTTTATCTCGGGCTCCACTTAATTACGGCATCTCTGTTTATTATCCGTATCCGGAGGTTCATGGACGGAAAAAAAGACTCGGTTCCGCTCGTTGCGGCCGTTTTTATCATGGTTATTATTATTTTTTTTTAGATCAGACCGGCTTGACTGAAGTCGACCTTTAACGTGCATTAATTGCAGGCTTCATAATACGGAGTCTTCGTGCATTTGAATTTAAAATTGAAACGCAAGCATCATAAAGTATTTATCTTGTTTTTTTTTTTAAAGCTGCTTGTCAGTTATATTTATATGTGAAAGACATATATACCTGTGATTGTTGTCTGCTTGTTTCAAAATATGAATAATTTTTAAACTCTAATATATTTCAGCTTCTTTGCCATGCGAAAATAACATATGAGCATTCCTTCGCATTTATCACATGCTATTAATTTAAGAAGTTTCAGCCGCAGCCGATTCTGTGCGGATTTACAGTGGAGTTAAGAAAATCGTGAAGCAAAGTTCGATGGGTGAGATTCGCTCAAGGCCCATTAGCTTACTTTTATATTCATGAAATTTTGGAGTTAGGATTGTTACAGTTTTATGCGTGTATGACTTTCTTATACTATTAGATATTGTTGTACCATAAAATTGAAATGTGTTCGTGGATTTATGTGATGTTAATCATAATTACATGCAGTAGAGGATTTGGAAATTTGCCGCCCCTAGGCCAAATTATTTTTCCGCTCTCTTTTTTGTCACTTTTTTCTCTCAAATAATCGCTCATGTGTGTGGTTTGTCTGCACATCCGTCCGTCTACGGCTCATAATAGTTAAATTCATCAAAAGTCTGCGTAATAATATTTTTTATTCCCGCTGGGCACTTTCTGAGACTTGACATGTTAAGATAAAAATATAATTCTTTTTATTTCTTCCGTTGGTTTTCAAGAAAAAATGTTCCTACATGTAACTAAGTATATTAATTTAATAATTAAAATATTTTACTTATTAAAGGCATCGACGGAACAGAATTTTTAAAAATATACATTCTTACGTTCAAATGTAAATACGCAGAAGGGCCATAGTAAAATCCGAACTAGTTTCAGTCCTCTTAGTCTTACTGAGTTTATAAATTTCTTTCCCACCCGTTCTCTTGACGTTAAATTTTCTCGGTACTGCGCTCGCATATTCAATCAAGTGTTTCTGGGTTAATTCCATCTTACTTGTATCCATGTTTCTCCAAAACCAATTATCAGAATGCAAGTGGTGGAATTTAGCCAGAAATGCACTGACCGTCTCTCTGTATGAAGCAGAGGGCCCTCTCCTCTTTCTTCTCCTCTCTCTCCTCTCTTTCCCCTTCTCTGCTTCTCTCTCTCACTACCCTTCCCGGAACATCTTCGATACTCCTATCCCCACTCACAATCCAATGAACCCAGTTAAGGCTTTAAGCATTAGTTTTCCGCCCCGGCATCAAACAGTGCGAGATTACAGCGGAATAACAGGCCCACCATCGCTCACAACCACACGGATGACCGCGGCCATCCGTGGAGCAGCTCATCATCGCCCAAATCTCTACTCCCGGGACAACTCTCACGGACCTCCCAGATACCAAATCACATTTCATCGCAGAGAGAGAGAGAGGGAGGGGAGAGGGGGTGAGAGAGGCGTCATGATGGAAATACTGAGAGAGAGAGAGACTGGATTCACTCGTTGCTTACGCTGCCGCTATTATGTGGGATGTTTATGCGTTCCTGAAATGCATTCCGCGCTAGTGACAGCATCAAGAACGCGGCGCATTAAGCACCGCTGGAATAGAGGAAGAGACGGAGGGAGAGCGAGGGAGAAAGAGAGCGGGCTAGAGGCAGAGAGGAACAATGGGAAATTCCGAGATGGTACGCCATTGGATATATCTATCTATGTAGGTGCCTTATTATTAAAATCGTGATTCCCAAGACATTGCCATCCTCTCCTCCATTTATTCCTCTCGTCGCCTTGGCAATTACGCCGCGTGCACGTGCTCACTGCATCTCCCGTGCGCGCGCTCTACTTTTTTACAATGTCTCTGAAAGGCGTAGGGAGCGTGAGCGACAACAACAAGAGTAGACCTTACCACCTCACGTAATATAATACGTTAGGTTTAATCTTGACAAATGCAGCATCTTGGGTAGAGATTAACAGAATACTACGCGTATAGTTTAGCTCATAGTGCACCTACCGTAGTCGCTGTAGAAACTCCATAAAACAGGACTGGAAAGAGGTTCCCTCGTAAAAGCGGAAAATATCCAATGACCTTCTTTTTTATGCTTCGCAATAGATTAGCAAGCGAATTAGTTTTCGATTTGAACGTTTTTCTTTTAACATTTTCACAAAGTTTGGCCAAGTGCTTCGTTGATTTCTAATCAAGTAAGTAGCGTATACAAAATATTTAATTAAAGTATGCTATTGTAAATTTTATGTCCTAAAAAAATCAAATTTCTTTAAGATTAATTTTCTATATTTTGTATTTTTATGTTTAATTACGACATCAGCCTTCGATTTTGTGAGAGCGCGTTATAGGCATCAAAAATAAATGATAATCAAAGTAGGGTAGGTTATAGCTAAAATTGTATTATGCCTGGGAACGCTAAAATCCTATTCTGTTTCTATTCTTCACAAATTTCAACTGAAGTCCATTTCGTCTTTCGAAAGCTGGCGATAGTTTACTGACCTGTAAGTGCATTAATTGATGTTTTATTTACAGATATTTAATACATAATTAATTTTTTTCTCGATATTTTACATGAATCCAGTAATCCGAACACCTCGATAATCCGAACACGCTCTTACATTATTTAGTTCGGATTATAGAGATTACACTGTATATACATTCCTTTTCCCTTAGAACAGTACAAATCTCGCTCCGATATCACAATTTTTAGATATTTTAAAGTATTAAAGAAAACATCTCTGCATGATGGATTTGAAACTTCCTATGTAAAACAAATAGGGACAAAACTTTCCTGGACTCTAACCCGGGACTTCAATCTTCGCCAAATAAAATATAGCCCGGAGGTGGGTTCTGGCAGCACGAGCCTCATATCATGTTCCATGGAAATCGGTCCATTGATGCAAAGTTGTTAGTGGGGGACACACACAGACAGGAACATTCATAAGGATATGTTTCCTTTGGGAACCAGCCTAAAAACTACGAACTATGGTAGCTCATATAGATTCATATAAGCAGGCTAATAAATGCCTGCTTTGTGTTTCCAAAACTTTTATTTCCTTTATATCGAGTTCCATTTTCGACCTCAACATCAAAAAGCAATGTGACAAATAGGGTGCATAGATTTTTATTGCTAGAAAAGATTGAATTTATCGTTAAATACAGAAAGTTTGGTTGCTTTTGAAGCGATTGGTACCGACAGTTGGGTTTAATACCATACCATCCGTGGGTTGTTCCGTATAAAACTGTGAGATGTACATGTAAATAACACAGTTTATCTTAGATAAGTTCTTTCAAATCGTAGTAATATTTTTATACATATAGAGGGTATTTATTATAGAGAATATGGCAAACCTCATAATATAAATCTTTCTTAAGTACAGTTGAACGATTAATTATGTGGTGCTGCTCTGGAGATTATTTTATTTTATTTTTATAAATTTTAAAGATCCGGTTATTTGCATACGTCACCATCTACCGATAGGCGATCTTACTCAGACTAACGATTAGGACGCAAGGACTTTTATAATAGAGATATACTAATAAAGAGCGTTGAATATTAATCATAAGAAATAGGGTTTTCCAAGTACGGAATATCAGAACAAAAAAAAACTTCAAAAGGATGATCTTTCCAGCCCACCTGAATTGGACAAATCTCCCCCGACCCATTTTGCATCGCGTTGATGATACTCCACGTTTGCTTTTAAGGAGAACCATACCTTCTGTAATATTCAACGCGGAACATAGTCCCTGTTCCTAAAGCTTTTAGAGAAAGAATAGAGGAGATAGGGAATGAAAAGCGAATGTAAGCCCTCTTTTCACAATGATCACGCGTTGCTCCAATTCATTCCACTCTTATCTCTCGCTTTATTGCCCTCTGGAAATTGAGCGAGAGAGAGAGAGAGAGAGTGAGTGAGAGAGAGAGAGAGAGAGAGAGAGTGAAGTAAAAGAGAGAGAGAGAGAGAGGGGAAGACAGAAAGAGGAGGACCCAGATGTACAAGGCTCGTCACTAATTCGCGCGTATCTGAGTTGCTGAGCTTTTTTATAATGCAGCGGTTACGGTCACCGTGGTCCAGTAACGATTCCATCTCTAGTCTTAATCCAGGACCTATATCCATGCCGATCTCTCACGTACTTCACCACTACATAATTCTTCGCCAACCCTTTTTTCCGAAACTCGCCCATTTCTCTCTCTCTCTCTCTCTCCTCCTTATAACTCAGCTCCCCTCTCACCACATACCCTCCTTCTGGCGCCTAATCGTTATTTCTTCTCCCTTTCCAATCCCATCCCAACCTTAGCACATCCCTTACTCCAAAACCCCATTATCTTATTTTCTCCTGTTTTTTGCTGCATGCTTTCTTTGTTGTCCTCATCTATTATTTCCCTACCTCCCTCTCGCTCCTTCCTAACTCTCTTTCGCTCTCTCTCTCTCTCAGGATGCACGCGATTCTTTCCAGTTTCTGCATTCTGGAAAATATGCGTGGTCCCAATACTGTGACCCCGTTTTATAATGTCCTTGGACAACAATGGAAATTGATGGAAGCGCCGCATGTGTGTGTGTGTGTCTCGAGATAATTCGGCGATTTTGAATGGGACTTCTTTTTTTATATTCCTGCATTCGATTCGAAATTTATGAGACTTTCGATGAATGGAACTGGTTTTATCGAATCTTTTGTCCGCTTCATTCAATATAACTCGTTCTAAAATTATTTTAGTCTAGGATGGTTTTTGATTCGTGGAATCCGTATTGCCCGATGATTTTGAAATTTTGTCTTCTTTCATGATATATCTTCTTGAAAACGTTGATCATATATTTCGTCACCTTAAGCCAAATAAATTTATTCCCGCAAGCAAAATAATTTATTTAAATTAATATACGCCCGTGTTCGTAATCAGTGAAGAGGTTTTATAAATTTTAATCATAGCCATTGAATATTAGTGAATTTTCTCTAAAGTTAAGAAATCGAAATTCATATTTTACGCCGTTTCAACTTTTTTCTAAGCCAAAGGTAAATATTATATTTTTTGGATTTTTCTTATGCTGACAGCTTAATTTAAATACTGAATGGAGCCGTATGCACCCGTTCTCCATTTTCTGAGTGTAATAGATTTGCATTCAGGACAGCACAAGAAACTGGCGTTCATAGGCAGAATAGTGCGGAATAGTACGGATAAAGTAGGCGAAGCGTGTTATTTTTCACTAGTTAGACCGCAGGTGGAATATGTCTCTAGTATTCGGGATCCGTATGAGAAGGGCCATATAATTAAGTTAGAAAGAGTACAGCGGAGAGCAGCCAGATTCGTTAAACAAAAGTGCGAACATATAAAGAGCGTCACATCATTATCAAAGGACTTAAAATGGAGATCTATGGAAGGCCGTAGACTGTGCTCAAGATTAAAGTTCCTAAAGAAATACAGATCAGAATGTCTAGCAGAGGGTGTACTGGGAATAATTGAGGCTCTAAGGTACATAGGTAGAAATGATCGTGGCGATAAGATACGTGAGATCGATTGTAAGAGGCTCATTCTTTCTGAGAACAATACGAGACCATAGCAGGAAAGACAAATCTATGAGTAATGGCTGTTAGGTAGGCCTCGGTGCAGTGCACTCTCTGCTACCCACCAGATTGGTGACTTACAGGGTAACATGTAGATGTAGATATTTCCATGCATTAAATATTTGTTCTCTTGATAAAAAATTTCATAAAAGAACAATTCGGAGAAATTGGATTAATTATATTCTAAATTCATATAAACTAATTTATTCCGCAATAATCTCTCCCGGATGTAAACTTACAAAATAAACTTGTTAACTCCTGCGCCTTCTTTTCGAAATATTGCTTATATTTTTTTCCTTTTTCTCAAATAGATTGAATGAAGACCATTTCAAATTTTTGCTTATTACAGTAAAGCATCAAAAAAATATTTTTTCCACTTGAAATGCTATGATCTTTAGCAATGAGTTTCTTGCAGCCATGAATTTCTAAAGTGGGAGAAGTTGGTCTGAAGTATATTTTACCAATAAAAAAACAATGAGTTTAAAAAGTTTAATAAATATATTTCAGACAGGAGACATTTACAAGTATGTAAGCAACCAATATTTGTAAAATCAGATTAAGGCTTCCAAGAGTATTAGCATTAAGTTACTGATGACTGGTGCCGAATCTGTATTTTCGACTTGCATTGCCGTTTAGGCTAATCTAACCAGAATTTTCTGAATACAGCCCTTTTGAGGGTTAATGTATTTTAATTCCCATTTAGAAAACGAATTTAAGTACCGTCCGCCGTCGCCAGATTTAAAGGCCAACTATATTCAATTTATCTCAGCTACTTTCTCTTATTCCCTCCTTTATTCGGCTCTCGGCTGATTCTCCAATTGCTTTCCAATTCACTTTGCCGCCGTGTTCTACCCGAACCACTCTTCCATTCTCTCTCTCTCCTTTCCCCCACTCTCCTTTCCTCCACTCTCCTTTCCTCCTCACTCCCCGCCTCGCTTTGTCCCCTTCCTTTCTTCCTCTACCAATCGCAAACGACCGCAGACTTTTACCACCCTTCTCTACTCCCTCCCACACTCCTACCCATTTGCGAACCCCTGCTGTTGCTGTTTGTTTCATTTGCTCCCGTGAGAGTGATCCCGCGTTACCCACCGAGTGCTCTTAAATAGTCGCTCAACGCGGTGCGATGGAGTGCTCAAAACAATCCCGACTTGGAAAATTGGTTACTTAATAATTCCAAATGAGGGGGAGAGACGCTGATGATGGGAGAACTGTTGTTGGATTTTGTTTGAAATGGGTTTTCGGTTAAATCCAAATCAAACACGGTCATTAAAAGTCGTTAAAGATTCCTTAATATATCATTGTGAACGCGTAAAATGCTTATAAAATCCTTGTATATATAATCGGTAAACGTTTTTATTGATTAATTGGTGCCACTTACGTCGGCTACGGGAGAGAAGAGCGACATCAAATTTCGAAAATGTTTTTCTAGTTTTTGTCGATCTTAGCAAATAAGACTTCGAATGTTGCTTTGTACAGTTAATTTATATTCTGACAGCACTTGATACATCATCTGGGTAAATAGCATATAGGCAATGAATTTATATCTTCTTTTTGATAGCTGACAAAGCGTGGCAGCTATCAAGGAGAGGATTTCAATTCAAGATTTAATTTTTGCTTTGTAATTTCTCTTTCGCTAGAATATAGCAGTTCATAAAAATAGCACTCCAAATTCTTTATTTTTTAATTTGTGCTCTTATAAGCATTTCAAATACCACCAACGAGTCATATCAGTGGATATATCAGAAATGTACCAAATCGATCTTATATAAAACTATTACAATTCAATCCACATCATAACGTCGTACTTGTTTAAATAATCTACTCTTTAAATCTTATCGTAAGTAACGCCGATCACACTGCAGTTAATGAAGTATCTCGAAAGTTAAAATTTTATTCAGCGAAGAATGCATACTCGTTTCGTGAAACCGTTTTCTCAGTCGGAATAAATTTTTAATCGTTCATTCGAAGCAGGCAAAGCACCGCCTCACCTCCTCCCCCCTTTTATTTAAGTTGTGGTGGTCGTAGCAGGAAGCGGCGCATTGCGCTGCATCCTAAGGACAATCTCTACAGAGATCTCTTCCCTACCATTCTACTTCTCTGTCTAAAATACATTCGATTCCTTCCCTCTCCCCACACTTAAGTCTTTTGTCCTCGAGAGCAGAGTGAACTCTCCAAGTGCATCCTGGGAAATCCAACACGTATCGGGACCAACCCCTTCCTTTTCCTTCCCTTTACCCTCCCATCCGAAAACCCTTACCTTTTTTTATTCTCCCCGAAACTCCTTTTCACTCAAGGACTCACTACGTATCAACCTCCCCAAACAACGAACTCGCCCGCCACCCACAATACTCCGACTCTAATTGTTTCCATCCCTCCCCTCTCTTCCCCCCACCCCATCCACCCTCCCCCCTTCCTCAGGTCCCACTCCCGCCGCTCTCTTTCTCGCCACTCTCCCCTCACTTCTCTACCCGGCAATCTCATTCTCCATCCTCGACACATACTAAAGTCTCAAAATCCGATTGCCGGATCCTAATCCGGAACTCCAGGCTCCTTTTCTCTTTCTTCCTCCCTTTCTTCCCTCCGCTCTTTCTCTCTGTTCCTCCCTTTCCAGAGACGCCGTTTCATTAAAGCGCTTCTTCCCATCTCAATGCCTTCTTACCTTTACGCTCCCCCTCCTACTCTCACACTGCGGCGCCAGTCCTTACTTATCCTTCCACTCCCGCCTTCCTCCCAATGGGCGTATCACCTCTTTTTCTCTCTCTTACCTCCGCCAATATACCGCCCCCTTTTAACGTCCCTCCTTACCCCCTTCCTCCCTCTCCCTCACTTCCTTCCTCGCTCTCTCCCTTCCTCCCTCTCTCTCCCTCCCCCTCTCTCCCTCCCCCTCTCTCCCTCCCTCTCTCCCTCCCTCTATAGCCCTCCCTCTCTCTCCCTCCCCCTCTCTCTCCCTCCCACTCTCTCTCCCTCCCTCTCTCTCTCCCTCCCTCTCCCTATCCGCCTCACCCACTCCTCCGACGTCCTTTCATACAACTTTCCTCCCCATCCTCCTCTCTCTTGCGATCACAACCAAATTCCAACTCTTGCTTTCCTTTTGTAATATTCTTTTTTCCCCGTATCCTTGTGTACGGTATGTTTCTTCGGCTTGTTTCTCCGAAGCAGGCATTCTTTTGTAAATGCTATCTTCACTGTTTCCCCTTTTTTATTCGCTTTTTTTGCTCTTTTTATACTCTTTCCTCTCCATTCTCTCTCGCAGCCTCCCTCTCTCTCTCTCCTTTTCTTTATCCCGGGGCAAAGTATTCGTAGGCTATGCACGCAAACCCATTAAAGAAGGGACGAGACTTTTAAAGCGTCACATGGGTTTCGGAGGAGGCGGGGAGGAGATTGTGTTAACAGGGCGGGAATTGGGGCGTGGGTTTACTGCGTGTGGGAGACTGGAGAAATAGAGAGAGGCAGAGAGAGGGAGGGAGAGAGAGAAGAGGAAGATGGAAGATATATATCTGATCTCATATGAGAGACGAACCCTCGGAGTGATGCTCGGGCGGAAGTCTGCGTCGCAAACGAAGCGTTTTATCTTGTTTTTCGGATGAGTTATGAGCTTAATAATTAAAAATAATTCGTTTTTATAAAAAGTTAATAAAAGTTAATGGATTCAGAAATGACATTTGATAAATCATTAATGGAATAACGGCCTTCGATCCTGCATTGAATTCAAATAGGTATGGCTCTAGGAAAGGAATGATTATCGGTTTCGAGTTTTAATGGATACTATCGATTGATAACTGTGCAAGGGGCATTTAACGGATCAGAAAGGCAATTTAATTCTTTATCAAGACACAATGCTTGATCTGACGATTTATTGTAGGTATATTGAAAGTATTGATCGAAAGAATACTTTTGTGATTTTTATTTGAAACATATTTACTAATGTAGCAATATAAATCTCGATAAATATCAGAAGTCGAGATTTGTCTTCGCTTTCAAAAGACATATTTGACAGTAATCGACTAAAGTTAAATTTGATGTCGTTTAACTATCATTATTACTGATACTGAAAAAGACTACAATCCATTTTTAATTTAAGAGCGCCATGTAAAAACAATTGGAAAACTTATGTATAACATCCGTAATGAAATTAGTATATGCTTTATAATATGACAAAACATGGAAACACGAATTTTCATGTGTACGCACTGACTATATTACTCCAATATCGCATCTGTTATTATTGTATTCTTAAGATATTTAAACTAACAAAAAACGACTTTTTTGCAAAGAAATATTTAGAATAATTACAAGCATTAATTTTATAAATTTTAAATTAAAATTAAAGATTTTAAAATTTTCCAAGTTTAAATACAGTCTACTGGCTTGGCTATCATTCAGTGTCAAATACTTTCCATAAAAAAAATAATTTAAATAGAAATAATATATTAGAACTAGAATCCAAAGTGAATGAAATTTTGTCAGGTTGGATAATATTTCGATTTGAAATGGCGGATGGTTCCAAAGAGTATTACTTTCCCAATGTGAGAGCAACGGGCATACGGTTTTAATTTTTACTACAACCATAAGAGGATTATGCCTGTCCGTAGTAGTCGAATTCGGTATTACCGATACCTCCGAGCAGTAATTCCACGGTAATCTCCAGAATGAATATCAACTTATTCTCAGTCCTTTTGTGCTGGAGGCTTTTTTTCCGATCAGTCCACTTAAGAATCCCAATATGGTTTTAATAAAATAATCCCATCATCATCGTCATCTCTGTTTGGGCAAATTCCAATCTGAGGGAATTAAGCCTATCGAATCGAAAATATCCCGCAACCTCTTTCGCAGACACAGAATTCAGATTACGATCCAAAAAGGTCGGTAACATTTTAATCCTTCCATTTTCCCTACGCTCTATCTTTTTATTTAGATATATACGATAAGATCGTTAAGGAGAAAGAAAATAAATAAAATTTTATCTGTATATTTGAAGCCAATATTCCATCATTTATTTATCCATTGTGCAAAAGAAACGCGTTAATTCTCGATCTATAAATAAAAAGACTATTGGAAAAAGAGGAGCGGGAAAACTAAGAAAGGCGAGAGGTTAGCGATTTATTGGGAATGAATAGAATCACCAGATGGCATTAATGATTGGCATCAACCACATTTACATTCACGGTAGAGTTGGTATCGAAAAATTAGTAAAAATGCGATTAATCTTATATAATTAATAGTGTTTTATTTTAAAACGTTATTTTTAGCAAACAAAATTTTCGTTTTACCTTCTCATATGCGTAGTATATTGAGCAAGTACTATCGTGAAAAAATTCGACTTCGAGATTTTGATGGAAATACACGTTTTAGGTGTCCCTGAGCCCATAAAAGTGGTTTTTGTCTGTCTGTCGGTATGTTCGCTGTTCTAGGGCCCAAACGCGTACATGAAATCGAATGATATTTCGTATTTGTGCAATATATCATCTTTTGCAGTCTATTTTTTCATAAAAATGATGTTGCTCAATAACTAAGTGTAGTTTATACTTGGCGATTTTTAGAAAAAATTTATTTACTCAAAAATGACTCAAGAGAATTTGATTAAAATCAATCCAATCATAGTACGTACACAGCCGACCAAACGTATATACATACTTATATGATAAAGTTTGTGCAATGTATGTTGCGCCGTTTATTTAATTAAGAGTAGTAAAATATTTCTATTTCCGCCCCAATATTTAAGTCCCGAGTTTGTATCTCGATGTTTTTAGAATTTTCAAATGAAGATGAAATATATCGTAAACTTGTTTAGGCATTAATCGATTAGAGAAAATGTTCCTTAAATCGATCTTTAGCTTCTTTTTCGTACATTTTCGATATATTATTACTACAAAATCTGATCATCTATATTTTTCTACCTACAAAATTGATTCTCTTATGTTAGTTCCATATGGTAATGAACGAAAAAGGGCGGGGATGCCAGTGGTGTAGTGGTTAGTACGCTGGCTATTACTCTGACTATTACTCGCCTGCTGCTCGAAGAGGCAGCGGGCACGAATCCTGAGCAAGTAGGATTTTTTTCCCGAGGTCGCCCGGCCCCCTGTTTGTGTGGTTTGAGGAGACCGCGCAAATTCAGTGTTCCGTCCTTTGGAAGGGACGTTAAGCAGTTAGAACCCTTAGTGCTTTTCGTAAAGAGTAGGCTAATGCCGGACTGGGTTTCCCTCCTCCCTTCTGTGTGTATGCCCAGTTCATGACAGTGCAAAATGACCATAGCAGTCGACGCACATAAAAATTCAATTACTACGATAAAGCGTGACGGTCCGTAATTTAGTAGTTGTTGATTTCACATATAGGTGTCCAAGATGATGGCTGATGTAAATCACGAGTAATCTGATTATTATTGTTTAAACCGGTTTTTCCACATACTCCTGCTTTCCGCAATCTTCCTCTTTTATTGATTGTTCTCTTTTTCATCCAGACTTTTATCAATCGAAACATTTTTTCCTTTTCTCTTTTTCTTTTTGGTTTTCCTTCTAATACGTCTTTAATCATGCTGTCTCAGTATCCTGCATTTCGAATCTACACTTATATCCTTTAATATCCTAATCAGAATTACCCAATTTACTCTATCAAAGACATTCTGCCAGTAATCTTGGCTTTACATTATTGCCCTTTATTGTATGATTATCACTAATCCGACACCATCTTTGGTTTCTCGTCCTTTTCTGAAACTGAGTTGATCTTAACCTTGCATTTCCTCGGCTTTTTTTCTTGGCTTTTAGCAAGAATTCTTGCGGTGATTTTCTACGTACCTATGCAATAGTAGACTGTCCAATTTATGTCAAATAAAATAAAATACCTTCTATCGTGGCACAGAGTGACATTAGTCTTTAATTTCAATTATGTTGCCCTTTTCAGAATATCTCGCTCTAAAGAAGTTTAATATCCGGTCTAGATGTTTAATATTTAAAATTAGGTTAAAACAAGCATGTTCTCTGATCAGTTTGTGTCATTTCGTCCGTAAAATCGCGAATAAAATTATTTCTTTACGCTATTACAATCATCTCTTCCCACGAAAAAACTTTCAATTTAGAAAAAAATTAATGTCACCGAAGAAGGATGTCATGCCAAAAAGTTTAGAAATATAAAACTACATTTAACACGAACTTCACTAAACTTGCTTCATACCCCCTTCAACAGACGTTCCTAGATCCTCCTCTATAGTAAATCTTTTTCTTACCATATTAACAATATAGTTCAATCATAATAGGATTAGTAGAAAATTTCTACTTTTAAAGCGATCAAATTAATCTGCCTCAATATGACGGCGGAAATAACCTAAGGTAATTTGGCAGTAAAGATTTTTTTAAACTGCAGAAATTATATGAAATAAATTTGGAGTAATTTAATATATGGGTAAAAAAATCCTAAACATTCCCATCGCGTTTCATTCCACGACGAAGCGAATTCTGATCTCAAAGAAATCCACTGAGAGGCTCTCGTTGAAAAAGATCAGCTTTGATAAATTATTTGATTGAAATCGCTTTTGGCATTCAATCACATCGTTAGGCTAGTCTTTATAAACTCCACCGCAAAAATAGCTCCCTCCCGACCCGTCCGCCTAAATCCCTCGATATCAAGAGAGCATGTGGGTTGAGGCCTTTGAAAGAAATAATAAATCTTCACTAAAAGCAAATTGCATTATTTTAACCCGTCACCCGTTGAAAACCGGAACCAGTTCTACAATTCGACCCCCGCCCTCTCACACCACGCCCTCAATCCCCGCCTCCTCCTCCCTCCCACTTAGCTTCCTTCTCATACTCTCCCCCTCCTGGCAAATAAAAAATTCCTATCGACGTTTGTGATAGCCACTGAACGGTGGAGAAGGTCACGTGCAAATTACTGAACGGAACCGGCGCAGCCTGAACTCTCGAACGTGATCTAGTTTCCGTTCCGATGAAGTGCATCTCCACTACCTTCATCCTCTCATCCTGAACCCCTCTGCCCTTATATTCCTCTGTCGTTCCCCCAACTCCCTTACACCGCTTATCTCAAAGGACCCGAAGATTTCTCTCGGTTTTACCAACCACGCGGGCTTCCATCTCCTCTCTCCTTCCGCACTATTCCCTCTCTCAATCTCTCTTACCAATTTCCATTCTCCTCCACACCCACTCCTTTCATCCTCTCCCCCTGCCGCCTTTCTTACTCTCTTCATTGTTGACAGCGGCTTCGTTTGTTTTAGCCCTCCTCTTTGGTTGCTAACGGATTCTCAACGGCCGTGAGCGGATCGCTTTCCCTTTAGAGAGGACAATGGAAGAGGAGCGGCGGGTTAAAGAGAGGTTATGCCTTGGAGGGAAGTGAGAGGGCGTAGGAGGGGAATGGATCGGGGGAGACTCAGGAGGGAGAGCGACGGCGTTCCAGATGGAGGAAGCTGCCGAGGAGAGGATGGAGGAGGGGAGGAAGAGAGGGGGAGGAAGAGGGACAGGAGAGATAAAAAGAACTAGGGGAAGAGTTTAGCGAGAGAAGGACCCATGAAGGTATATTCGGGCGCACCATTCTCTCTCTCTCAGTCTTTTCTCACGAGATGGCGCATGTCAGTGATTCTGCGTTCTTTTTCCTCGTTCGGCGAGACATCCCAATAGAGGCGTCAGCAAGATAAAAATAATGGCTTTTCGGGCTAGATAAAAATGTGGATACTTTGTCGGGCATTCTGAAATTGAAGCACCAATTTGTACGGGGTTTGATCTGTCTTTTTCTAGAGATAGTATATTTCGCATCCGGACTTATAAAATCTAAACCTTTCATTATTTCCGATTATTTTTATTGATGAAAAATTTCACGTGTTGCATCGAGGAGCTGAAATTATCGTTGTACGGCATCGGCTCATAAGAAATTATCTTCCTCGCAGTTATAAAATAAAATCGTCATATATACCACACGCAATAATTCAAAGTATATATCAAATATGAATTTTACTAACCAGCAAAGGGCTTCTGCCAAGCTTACGACGTATATATTTAACTCGCATGGCTATGAAACAGTTTTGAATAATTTATGCGCAATCGTTACTACAGAAAAATCACATTAATTTTGGTACGATCGTTGATTATAATTTTAGCGTCAACGATGGCTGTTTTTTTATTAATGGAGATTGTATTGTTTCGGAAATGTGAACATAGTCGTAATTCATGCCCGAAGGATTTACTTATTCCCTCAGATTCACACATATTTCCGACATTTACATTTAATTGTAATGTCTCTTGACAATTATTGTTCTTATTTATTACTTTATCACGGATTTAACACTAAACGTTGCGTAGTAAAAAAGTGACTTTCTTACTTTCCCCGCCAGATGAGGGCTTTTCTCGGCACCTTCCACTCCCGAGCCCTACGTTTCACCATTGCACCTCTTTCCCCGAGTAATCTTCATAAAAACATCCGCCTCTCCTTTCAATAGCTTCACAAATTTACTTCAATCACTTCTCCTCGGCGCAAAATTTTCTCCTCCACTTCCTCTCTCCTCCGCCGTACTTCACTCCCCAGCACTTGAGACCTTTCCCCATCAATTAACACCGCGCCACTTTGCCTTTCTCACTCAATCCTTCCCTCCTCCTCCACCCGCCTTACACCGTCCAGACAACATTCCCAGCAGCCTCTCACGTGTAAAACACTCTCCTCCGCCAACCGCGTCTTTCTTTCCTTTCGCCTAAGTCCGTTCCCTCCGCCGATCAAAAATTACTCCTGGTAAATGCATTCTTTCCCTCTCTCATAATGTTCTTCCCTTAGCTACCTCCGCTAATGCTCTTGCATTTTCTCTACGAGTTCATCGTTTTACACCCGATACTTCTTCTCTCACTTCTTATTCAACCCCTTTCGGGCCTATCCTCCCTCACTCCCTTCTTCCCCGCCGCAATCCTTCTCCTATCCCTTAATTCAGGTGCTTGTCCTTCAGTGAGAAAGTCATTCTTCTACTTTCTGTTCGCCCCCTTATACCTCCTTCCGGATCAGATAGTCTCTGTAAGGCCTGTTATGAAAAACGGACAAATTTACACGGCTTATTTTGTTACGGGAAAGGAAGTTACAGGCAAAGAAGATAATACACGAATAATCGTACTTCTATTGACGATATTCTCATTTCTTATGGAATGCTCTTGAGTAACAATTATGTTTATTTGCTATGCCTAATTACCAAGGCATATTAACGATTATTGCAATGAATAAAATTCTATTAAATCGATTTATTTAAATACCTTTTTTCTATTTGGCGTAAGGTAATTGTAATTATTGAAATCACTGGTTCTCCAACTGTAGCACGCGGAGCTTTTATGTGATACTTGAAAAGTATTAAAACCGCTGAGTATACCCTAGTTTTTTGTTATTTTTGAAAAAATATTATTATGCTTCTTGCTTTATATTTATAATGTGTTTTGTATATTTTTAATACTATCACGTCTTGTGCACCACAGTAAAAAAGTTGCATATAAATATTTCTATCCATCAAAAATTTCTATGTAATCAACCGTAATGAAATTAATATTACTTTATTTAATTTAATTAACCCGATCGATTCACCAAAGAATTATTAAGCTCGTAGTATGGCTGAAAATTTCAAGAATAAGCAATTAAATAGCAAGAAGTTGAAAAAAAACATTTAACTCAGGTCTCTTTTTCATAACCTTGTTATGGGTATTGGAGATACCTGGGATAAGTACTTTTTCAATTATTTTATATTTAATTGCTTTATATTGAATTTATTTCGATTGAGTTTAATTATCGTATTATTATCTATCGGTTTTATTATTAATTTTAGGTTAACTAGCATGAATTTGATAATTAGCTGAAAATTATCTACGGTAATTGTCGGTCAATTTAAGATACTGGCATAGTAGCAAGAAAAATTACTAAAATGTCCTTCAAAGTATTTAAGAGATGGATTTTTTTAATTTAATGTTTACTTCTTTAGAATAAGATGCGCTTACGCTGTACACGAGTATTGATGCAAGGGCATAACATTAATATTTGTGATGTCAACATTATAAATAATGCAAAAGATTTCAAGGTCTGTCTGTTTTGTTTTATTTGTGTATTTTGCGTAGTTGATTAGAGAAAAAACAAAATTCTAAAGTAAAGACAAAATTGTTTTATTACCACTATGGTTTTGACATGCTAAACCAGCAGTTCTCTCGAAAAAATATTCTGTGGCCGCGCGTGATGCCACCACAACTGCTCGGTAGCCGCACTTGTCAAGCTTTGTACAATTTTAATATAAATGCGTCTTAAATTATTATAT